>OX465556.1:6336873-7615315 GCA_950022955.1 Xestia ashworthii
TTGGCCATCAATTACTCGAAAAAAAAACGTCTGACGACGAAATGAATAAACAAATTAAATAAAATTTAAAATTTAAGAACCCCCGACACATAATGAACTAAAAGTTAAATAGAAAATAATTCGTTAAACGTTAGGTCCAATCGTTCCACTTTCCTCATTCTCTTTCGTTAGTTAGTATTCCTTATTCCTTTTCATTTGATAATAATGAGGGAATTTTTAAAAAATATGTAATCCGCCATTTTGTGGCGGCGGCCATCTTGGACCGATTTTCATCAAATATTGCTAACATCAGTCCCGACGGATGAACCTTCCAAACAAAAAAAAACAAAATCAAAATCGGTTCATCCGTTCAGGAGCTACGATGCCACAGACACACACACACAGACCCGTCAAACTTATAATACCCCGTTGTTCTTGCATCGGGGGTTAAAACATTAGAAAGTTACATTATAACCAGCCCAGGGACCCCACATTTAGCATCATGGCCTCCCTAACTATTATATGGCAATAGTAAGGTAAAAGGTAAAACAATTGACGCGAGCAACGACAGAACAAACTGTTTGAACATTTATGTCGTAATCTCCGTCGTACATATTCTTGGGTAAGACAAATGAAAAATATGACGGAAAACCACTGAAGTCATTCTCCGAAGCTGCAGAGTTTGTATTAAGATGACATTAATTTGGAAATTTCTGGTCCGACTTACCACCCGCTATAGGTTCTCACACTGGTGGAACCCTAAAGTGGCCTGCTTATACGTATCTTTTCTGTAAAGTTTGTGATATCTTTAAAAGAATGTAGATTTCTTAGTCTCGGTTTATTCGAATGGTGTGGAGTGATACAAGAATTGCATATTCAATATTGCTTTTGAATATCTCTCAGGGATTATTGGAACTTTGTATCTCTAGACGATGTTGCATACTTGAGAATATAACAATGTATGTAGCAACTTGTAAAAGTGTTTTTCACCAACTGTATCTTTTTTAATTTTATGTTGAATGTTACGAACAGACTAATTTCGAAAGTTATTATTGAAATAGGTCCTATATTTAAGTTGCAATCTTTATAAGTAACAATAGAAAATCACTTCTGAGTTTTACTAAGTGTTATACATTTTGAACTCGAAATTCTACGGAGTATCACATTTTTGTTAAGAATTTTAATTGGTACACATCTCATTGATGACATAAAGAAGCCTTTAACACAAACGCCAACATTAACAGCCGCTTGGGTCCATCTTTAGGTTAAGCCACGCATGCTTAGGATGGTCTGTGAATCGGTGACTATCCATTACATACCGAGACTCTTCCGCGCTTTGGAAATCTTGCTAAGCCGTTGGTCCCGGCTGTCATTGTAGATCTTTAACAGTCGTTACAGGTAGTCAGTTACCCTAAAACCTGACAACCAGTCTTATCAAGGGGTATCGTATTACCCAGTACTAATTGGATCGTCGTCAGATAGGCAGTCGCTCGATGTAAAATCCTGGTGTTCAAAAGCATCCCCATAGAACGGGACGCCACCCCAACGAAATTGGGCAAAGGCTAGGCAGATGATGAGATTTCTAGTATCATATTTTTTTATATGCCGTAGACTAGATGGAAGATGGGGAAGAAAGTGCTGGAGTGGAGGCCACGGACAACCCAGCAGCCGTTCTAATTTAACGGGACTACAGGAGCTAAATTAGTAACTCTATTTGTGATGGTTCAAACTTCGTTTGAAATACTGTTAGAATAAAGTTCTAATCAGCTTGCACTACAAAGTGGTTGTTACGTTAGTCACTGCGGGTTGAATAGTTCGAAATGAGAGGTTTCGATCGATCGATAAAAAAAATCAGTTGATTGGACTAAAACAATAAAACACTGTGATAATATCATGTTACATGTAAAATTATTTGCCAAAAAATCAAAATGATCGCATGTATTTAATTATGGTTTTTACTCGTTAAGAGCATTTTTTTAGATACAAGTTCGTGATTTTTTTTTATCGCGTTACATTCATTGTATTATGTTTTCAAAACACTATCACACTAGTATATTTCCTGAAGAATATCATATATTTTTTTATTTTGTTTATTGCAGTGAATCATATACTTTCAGACATTATAAAACTCGCGTTTCACACACACAGCTCCTGTTAGGAAGAGATTTCGAAGAAAATTAGGTAACCCAACTCTGGGTTAAGCTCGCCTTTGTACATAAGCTATATTATTGCAATTAATATGTACATTTGTTGTTTTTTTTGTGTGCATTACGGAATAAGAATAAAGTTTGAAAAAGAAAGATTATCCTCTGATGCCCGATTCTATTTAGATAACCAAGAAAATAAATCTAATGATTTGTCTATACAGTTCCTCAAACTAAAGTACCACGCGTATTTCATCGTAAGTAACACTCAACATCTCACAAAACTCAATTTCAATCCAATACTATTATTTGTCTTGAAAATTGCCTTTCTCTCAATTATTTTTAGGTCAGCAAACTACAAATACAATAACTCAATTCGCAGAGATCTGATCTTTTGTTATTGACGTTAAAATATATATATGTTAGGCTACATTTTGATTTATATTGTGGGTTATATTTGTTAGTCGTTTTGTGATATTGGATGGCAAATAAAGAGCGTTCCAGCAAGAGGTTTACAGCCACTCCTTATGGCAATCCAACTTTAATCCTAATTCAGTGTGGAAAAGAGACGAGTTTGTTTCCATTACGAATTTCTCCTAAGAACTCGTGGCTAAATAATATCAGCCGCTCCGGTCGATCTTTAGGCTAAGCCATGCTTGCCTAGGTTGGTCTGTGGATGGGTGACCACCCTTACATACAGAGTTTCCTCCGTGCCTCGGAAAGCACGTTGGTTGCGATAAACTCAAAAACTACTAAACCGATTTTCATGATGTTTGCACCAATGGATAGAGAGGTTCTCGAGGAAGATTTTAGTACACAATTAGTCAAGCGGGCGAGCGAAGCCGCGGGCATCAGCTAGTATAACATAACAACTTATTTACTGTAATATTTTTTTTACCATAATTTCCACTAGAAAAATTTACCGTAAACGGCATCCTAAGCAATTACTAAATTTATATATATTTTGGCTTACTGCCCATTGCGTTTGTAATGGTACAGTGGAGGTCGAGAAAATGTATGCATTTTGACTCTGTACTTGGTCATTAATATTTGCGAGAGAATTGACTAATAAAGTTAGCCGAAACGAGTTTGCTAGTTAATTACGTTTTGTATAGAGGAAAATTCGGTTTTCGATTTGGTTTATGTAGGATGTGGAACAGTTATTTTATATTGATGATGCAATAGAAGCATCTAATAATAAATTTAATTGCTTTTCGTACCCCGATGGCAGATTGGAAACTTTGCACAAAGCTTCAATGCTGATCAAAAAAAATAAGTTAGAGCCTTATCACACTAGCGAGTTTCGAGCGAGTGGACAGCTCGCCGCAAGTTCGCAACGCAACGCGAACACGCTGCGAAGAAAAACAAAATGAATGATTGTACAAAACGCAGCACACCACGAACTCGCTGCCCACCTGCGGCGTCTTCGCTGCTCACATGTTGCGAACTGGCCAGTGTGATAAGGCCCTCTTATACAAAAAGTTCAAATCTACGACAGCGCTGACCTTTGAGCAAGAACAGGATTTATTATTCAATACTGTCAAACACGTACCAAAGAATATTCGTGTTCGATTTTTTAATTTTTCAAAAATCGAACACGAAAACTTTCAAATACTATACCGCATCGGTTTCAGAAAGATTGTTTTTAAATAAAAACGTTTTCTCGAAGCGTAATATCTAAACTCCATCTGCTGACATGACACGCGAAAACATTTGAAAATGGAATGAAATATTCAAACGTATACTTTTCAATGGCCAGCAGTATTTTCAAATAACGCAAAGTAATATGCTAAAGTGAAGCAATACGAGTAAGTACTTTGGACTGTACATGAAATTTAATAATATTATAGAAGTAAAATCGGACTCACCGAAGTTCGAAATAGTCTGAAAGGAAGTTTCTAGAAGCTCTCTGGATCTTACCTGAAAGATGAATTAATAGATATCAGACACTGAACAGCAAGTTGGAAACTTTACAGAGATATTTATAAAGCGCCCGTTCATAAATTGTTTCGCAATACCTACGAGTTGTTGTCAATTCGAGTTTAGATTATTGAAAATTAAAGTTGTAAAATTGAAACAGACTTAGTAATGTTAAGTTCTGGTGAAATTGACTATAGACGGTATCCATTTGACTCCGAAAAAACAATACAACTTTCTTTCTGTTAAGACGTAGCATTTAGTAATAAGATTGAAAAGAAGTACACCGTCAGTGAACTTGTTAGTACATTAAATTAAAAAAATTACAAAATCAACAAAATACCATTGAACTATGACTTTGATGTAATTATTTACTGTGCCAAATTAAGGGGCCGGCGGAGGATGCGTATTTCATACAAACGTAATACCAAAATTATTTGTAAATCAAACATATTCATAAGGTAGTCTGTATTTATTTAGATTGAATTACAGAATATCTATGTTCCCAAATATGTTTTTTGAGAGAATAGTGATGCAAAGACGAGTTAAGAGGAATTTAAATTTTCTATAGAAAACTTATTTTTCTTATAACTCTTGTTAAAATCAGTGCCCGATCAAAATATATATTTGGGAACCTAGATATTCTGTAACTCAATCGAAATAAATACACACTACCTTAGGAATATGTTTAATTTACAAATTATTTTGGTATTACGTTTGTATGAAATACGCATGCTCCGCAGGCTATTTAAATGTCAATAGTAACTCCTCTGTGTGAGTCATGCTTTCAATTTTATTCCCATTTATTCGATTTAATACATAATTATTGGCTCGTTTTTAAATATTCCAATGTTCATCATCACATTGTCATCATCTCATTGTTTTTCATTTTCATTTATAAATATGACGGGGAACCAATAGGCTGGACGACAGTATCGACACCGTCGTCTTCACTTGGTACCGGTTCCATGTTATGGGCGTAAAGGGTACTCGGGCGACACAATAACGAAAACACTTTATAATCACAATCACGATTTATTTTTGAGGAAATACTTTAAAATAATAATAATAATCGACAACCGACAGGTTTGTTGTGCCGGTCCGAACTCTTCGAGTGCACGAATAAGACTGACTCTATAATGTTCAACCTCCCGCACAACAACTCTGTCCACGTGACTCACAAATACGTCACCGCATTGCCAACTTCAAAACAAACTATCCTTGTACTACAAAATCAAATTAAATTCTTTTTGTCATTAAATTATCGCTTGCTGCGACAAATATAAAAATAGTAGCTCACCAGGAGCTGGGAACAGGGTTCGAGCTGCCGGTGGTCAAGGCTCAAAATCTTGAGAGAGAAACCTTCCAACAATCCGTGCCGTTTCCAGAAGTGCTGCTTTCTGAATCAAGACCTTGATCCAGCTACTAAGCGAGAGCCTATTAAGATGTTGGTCGACGATCCGAGGCTATTGTCAACTTTATTATTATGATTGTGTTGTGGTCTAAAATATTGCAGTAATATATTTTGTCCGCAAAAAAACGTTTCGCATAATATGTCAGCGTCACATTGTAAACTCTCGAAATATTGTCAACTGAACACACTGCTTACAATATGACGCATTATTTTTCGGTAGATTATAATCTGTCTAAGTGAAATCGTAATAATATTGTGAAATGTATGCGACGGAACTCAACTCGCGCAGTGTGGAGGGGGGGTGAGGGAAGGGGGAATCCCCTTTGCTACATGGTACCACTCCAATTAAAAGATAATGCACCATTCCTGAGAAAAACCGATTAATGTAACCTATCCTCAAAACACTATATTCGCCTATAAAACCTAGTCGACGCATCGGGGTGCCTCCAAGTCCCGATTATCGAGGAAGAGATATTTCGGTCGCATGCATTTCACAATATTACGGTTTCACTTCGATAGATTATAATCTACTGAAAAATAATTCGTTAAATTGTAAGCAGTACCTATATTCGTTTCGACAATCTTTCGAGAGTTTACAATCTTGCTAGATAGATTACTTTCTAACGGATTTTATAATTTTACAATGTCTTATACACATTATAATGCAAGGGCACTCATCAATACCTAATTGGTTAATTGAAATTTTATCTACAAACAGAAATCAACTTTAATATTAAAGCATGAAAGTGTAAAATTAAACTAGAAATCATAATTGGAGTGATGGGCTCATAACAAGCCCTCGAGGCCTTTCGCTCAACAAACATAAAATTTTGGGGCTAACTTTGATCTTGATATCAAAATTGAATTAGTGTAATTAATGCTCACTCTGCTTCTGAATGGTCCGTCATTTACAAAAGTAATAGGTCTTAAAATATGGGGATGTATTCTTAATAGCTGACAACCCTGACGACAAAAGGGGTAGAGAAGATTCCTGCTATGAGCTAATAAATTCTAACTTCCTAACCAATGTCATAAATGCGAAAATAAGTTTGTTTATAACCTTTTTACGCCTAAACCATTGAACTGATCATCCTGAAATTTGGCATATACGTTTTCAGGTGTATAAAAACGGACATAAGATATCTTTCAACCCGAAAAAAATGTACTCTTCCAGAGAAAAACGACAATAACGTTCTTATGGCAATAGATGGCGCCATGTGTCTTTCGAATCATGATTGTCAAGTTCTAAATTAACGCGAGTGAAGCCGTGGGCACAAGCTGATGTTCAATAAAAGCGACCAATAACTTCTTCCTGGTATGTCGTTGGCATTTTAAATAAAGTCCCGAGTTTGACACTTTTAGTTGCCTCCGCTCCTGTAGGCTGTAACGTAAAAACAACAGGACTCGCCAAGAACCACATTTAAACTCCGGAGCAGTCATATCTGAATAAACTCTTCAAGGACCTGAACGGGTTTTCCAATTATACATAATTATCATGTCAAGCTCCATGATCGCGGATAAACTGAAGTTATCAGTTAGTTAGTTTTCAGTGTTGATGATAACGTTAGTGACCATATCAATTTAAAAGCTTACATTTTCCCAATAACTGATACCGATATAGCTTTGATCAGGCAAAACGAACTCAGACGTTTCACTAAATGAAAGTATCAGAATGAAAAATCTGAATCCGCAAGAAAATGAAACGTAGCATTTCTCTTTAAAAATATAGGATGCACAAAACAACGGTAAAGTTCTAGTTTTGCGCTGAACATTGCCTCGGGTTGTATCAGCTTAGTCGTGTCAATAAAGATTTGTTCATCGAGTGAAAAATTTAAATTCACCCCCGATATTGCTCCAGCTTTAAAGAGAATACAAAAAAAAAGAATATCCGGATTTCGTTGAACACTCGCAATCTTCTGTTTTGCGGTTCCTGAGGTTCCATTTTCACTCTAATTGTCAGGCTTGTATGCCTTTTCGAAGTGCAAAGTGACTTTGCCGAGCTAACCCAAATTACGCTTTGTCTGTTGGTAATAAGGTTGAAGAAATTCGAAACACGTTGTTTTCGTTGAATGTAAGTTTATAAATCTGCATCCTAATGCTTTTTGGATTTACATTTGGGAAAGACATTGGATTCATTTTAGTGCCGAAAATGGACACTTCAATTTTATTTAGATTTTTTTCCCGCTTCGCTTTCTTGATATTCAGTATTATTCTATGCGTATAATGATTTATAACAGCGGTCGGCAACAGAAGGTTCGAACTTTGAACCGCCAAATATTGTTAAAGCAAGCTACTCGACTTTAATTTCCTACTAATATTTTAAGTGTGAAAGTCTGAGTATGGATGTATGGATGGATTTTGTTACTCTTTCACGTAAAAAATACTTAACGGATTTGGATAAAATTTTGTACACAGTTATTTTATAATCTGGGTTAAAACATGGAATACTTTTTATTTCGGTAGTATGATCCCATGGGACAAATATTAAACTTCACGCGGGCGAAGCCGCAGACAGAAGCTACATAATTATGTCTAAAGCGACGTAAAATTTAACTAATACTTATTTTACAAGTACGTTCTTCAAGCTATCGTGATGGTAAAAAATACCCTATATAATTACTTAAATTAGGCAAAATAACGGACTTGTATACTGTGTATATGTCACCGTAAAATTGTCAATTGTCTCTAGCGATATTGTAAACTCTCGAAATATTGTCAACTGAACATACGGAAGTATCTCTGCCCCCATTATCGGGACTTGGGGCACCCCCCTGTTAGGTTAGTTAGGTTCCTTTAAACCCTGTACCCGGAAATAGGGGCCCCGCGAAGCGGGGCTCCGTCGACTACGCTATTTATGGGAATATAAAGTGTTTTAAGGTTAGGTTATAAGAATCAGTATTTCTCAGGAATGGAACATTATCTTTTCAAGGGGGACCCCTCCTTCCCTCCACACCGCGTGAGTTGACTACCATCGCATGCATTTCACGAAAAATAATGCGTTTTGTTGTAAGCAGTATGTTCATTTGACAATATTTCGAGATTTTACAATATCGCTAGAGATATTACAATATAACGTATTTGACAATTTTACGGTGACATATACAGTAACAAAGCATTATGAGTTTTTTTTTACTTGGATAAAATTTTTCTGTAACCTTACTTGAAAAGGGGGTTACGAATTCTGTTACTTCACAAACACCCTTTATATACGTCTCATTAATCCAGTCACCACCAAAATATCGTAAATGCCATCTCTGCGTGCAACCTTCTCTAATAACTCACATTCTAATTAAAGTACTAATAAATCTGTCAGTTTTTATCACGTTTCATGGACGTGTAATTACGATTTTTGGTGCTTGGGAAATTAGCCAATAAATTTCATCGTTATGGGTTACAGCGAGGTTGTAAGCCCGGGGTTACTGGCGGTATAATATGGCTTGCCGTCTTCGGGCGGATGCATAATTCATAATACAACGTTCTGTATATTATCGCCATACACCGTTGAAGTGATAATCTTGGCATAGTTTCTAGAGATGGAAGTTGAGGGTATACAACAAAAGGATTTCATGGAGCTTGCGAACTAGGTTACAATATATAGAGATTTTGTTAAAGTAGAATAGTTTGTGTTTTAGAATGGTTTGTTTTTAGTTCCCGATATTTTGACGCTGTTGTAAAAACCATGATCACGGATAAACTGAAGATTTTGCGGGTGGGTTTTTTATGAGCAGACAAGTCGATAATGAAATCAATCAATTAATTAAATTAACTGTTTTATTTAAAAATTAATGAATAGCGATTACATGAGCTAAACGCGAGTTTTATAATGACTAAAAGTATATGATTCACTGCTATAAACAAAACCAGAAAAATATATGATATTCTTCAGGATATATGCTAGCATGATAGTGTTTTGTTTATGTTGTCGAACGTATGGCACTCGTGGGCTGCAGCTGAAAATCAGCGTCAGGTGGCACACCTTGTGTTGCCATCTGACATTAAGCTGAGCTGAGGCCCTTTTGGCATTTTAAGTTGTTTGTTTATGTATTATGTAAAATGTTATAGGTATTTTAATGCCAAATAAACACAATTTTCTTTCTTTCTTTTGAAAACATAATACAATTAATTTGACACGATAAAAAAAATCACGAACTTATCTCTAAAAATTTCTTTCAACCAAAAAAAAAACATACTAGGTAATATGTATACATGCGATCATTCTGATTTTTTGGAAAATAATTCTACAAGCAATATATCAGCATTTTAGTGTTTTAGTTTTTTAGTCCAATCAATAGTTTTTTTGTAAATCGATCGAAACCACTCATTTCGCACTATTTTTCCCGCAGTGACTGACGTAATAACCACTTTGTACGAGTAGTGCAAGCTGATTAGAACTTTATTCTAACAGCATTTCAAACGAAGTTTGAACCACCACAAATAGAGGTGCTAATTTAGCTCACCTAGTCGCCTTAATCGATAACGTTGTCGACCATGTCAGTTTAAAAAGTTATATCTGCCTCAAACCGTATCTGAGCCATATTGCTCACTTGCTCTGATTCCGGGACAGCCAGCAGCACACATTTTGCTGTTCAGTCTGTGCCTGTGCCCAGAGATGAGCTTGCGTGGAGAAAGCACCCTTCAATTTTAATCCAGCTCTAAGTGGTAGAAAAGCGACCGCATTTCTTAAGTTGCCAGACTATCAAATCAGAACGATAAGCAAAGCAAGAATACGTTATTCATAGCAGGATTGAGCACGATTGTTTTTATATCATGATTGCTGGACCGAAGAATATTGGTTTGTCATTCCCAAAGGATTCACAAATTCGTATTCGACTTCAATTTCATAGTTCTTTTACCAAAGACTTGACGCACTTGTTATTTCACACGCGACTTGTACCAAAGTAAGTTTTGGTGAAAAAGTAATTTTATGCTCACCAAGTTAGCAAGATTTGGATATTGGTTATTATACCTTGGATTTTTTGCTACCCAAGATAAAACGGAGCAATTATTTTCATAGTCTTGTTTGCTCTAACTGAGCCAATATAGCCTACGATCTACAGATTTAAAATAAAACCTTTAATAACATTTTGGCATAAAAGCAAACTGTGAGTTAAATTCAAATAAAATCGAAATGGCCGTCAAAATAACTGATCGAACTTTCATACTACCCAATATTTGAGGCTAAAATCTGTATAGCTATAGGAAGGAAGGTATCCATAAAACCTTATCAACTCTTAAAGGTCTGTAAGTCGATCCTGATTACATTTTGTTCCCACCATTCCCTCATCTTAGTTTCGTGCCGCGAAAACTTTTTTACTTTATTATATTTACAAGTTCCGTAACGTACTGATTGCTCTTTATAGAAGTGTTGAGTTTGATAAGAAAGTTGAGTAAGAAATTATGTACGTGGTGACTACTCTAACTACATATTTTCTTAGTATAAAATTAGTAATAAGTATTGGTGATGTAGAACTTTTTTTCAATAAGTACAGATATTGTATCAATTCAGGTCTAAAAATGGACATAATATAAACGAGGTTTATAAAAATAGCATACTACAGTATATCTACAATTAAATATAATTGAGCATAATAAAACTGCTCACATTTTTAACAAAAGCTAGAAAAGGAAAAACGATCATTGGCAAAAACACGATTGGTGATTTCATAATTTTACAATAACAAGTTTGGCAAATAATTCATTAAAAAAATATTCACACGATAAATTTTGTTTGGAAGCCAATTATAAATAAAATAAAATAAATAAGTTTTTTGTGAAATAAAATAGTTTAAGAAACGTTGGTTATAAACTAAAAAAAATCATAGCATTTTTGGTGAAATATTACTGAAACTATAAAAGTATACACGTGGAAGTAAAGCCTTGTTACTTAGTGCTTCATTTGTAATACAAAGTAATAGTTCAAAACAAGATAACAGCCCGTAACTTGGTACTCAGACACAAGATGAAACATCAGGGAGAAACTGCCTCATCTCGGACAAATTCTCGGTAGTACTTACATTGTATACTTGAATAAAATTAGAACTACTTGAAACTACAGCTATTGTTTTTAGTACTACAAAGGATTTATTAGGTGAAGGAATACAAGAGGAATAAACAAAGGAAAAACAGTTTCTAAATTAGCACTACTTGAGTTACAAAAAACTGGAGCAACAAAAGTTTATTTAGCTGACGAAGATTTCTTTCTTCTCGCATTTGGAAAAAAAGCATTTAGGGGAAGGTGTTCAGCTACAAAAACATTTGCAGTTTACGATTCTAGTCCGACAGGCGGAAAACGATAAAAACGGAGGAAAAAAATGGCGACTACGGGAAAGAACTTCGCACATTTTAGATGTTATAAAATATAATATTGAGATATCTTTGTTTCTACGAGGGTGGATTAAAGTTCAGAATATTTTTTATATAGGTTAGGACCTTACTAAGAAAAAACTTGAAGGTGATCCGAATCGTGTTTTCTTTTGTTTCATCAACGGACTTTTGCATTATAACTTAAAAAAAACAGACTATACACGTCATCTTCTGCCTAGCCTTTTCCCAAGTATGTTGGGATCAACTTCCAATCTAACCTGGATACCATTATTTTACATACAGGGTGTAAACCACCTCATCACAAAGCCATTAACCAAGCATTCTGTACATCAAACTAAGTAACTTTCCGCAATAATTATTGCTGGGAAACAACTTTCTTTTTTTCGAGGTTATTAATCATGTTTTGTGGTACAACTTAATGTAAAACGCACTTAAAACATTGTGCTGATGGATGGATTGAATAGTACGGGGTCATAGAGGTGTTAAAATTCTAAATCGTCTAAAAAAAACTTGTCAAAAAGTTGTAACTTGACCCCCCATATCTCCGTAACTAGAATCCCAGGTTTGGTGTAGAACAAAAAAATGATTGCAATGATAGGGAGAACAAGTGCCTTTCGGCTTCGTGAAGAGGTGTTTTACACCCTTTATAGCGACTGCCTATCTGACCTCCACAGCACAGTTAGTACTGGATAATACGATACCCCTTGGTAAGACTGGTTACACTAATGCACTGTTTTAGACTTTCACGGTTTTTTACTACACTTAAAGTACTTACGGGATTATATCTGTGATTTTCTTTCGGTTTTTCCAAAAACCGAAAGAAAATCACGGATATAATCCCGTAAGTACTTTAAGTGGTTACACTAACTTTAATAACTATAAAATTCATCATAATCGTCATCTTTGTCTGAAAAATGAATGAAAAATGGATTTACGGAATACATTTCTTTGTCCTGACATTTACACAAAAACTCCTTATTCAAAGCTTACAAAGAAATCAGAATAAGCCTTAACGATTCTTGCAACTTTTTTGCCTAACATTCAAATTACGGGCGCTGCCGCTGGATCGGCTGGGAATACATTTTCTTCTAAAATTATTTACATACGTAAGCCGGGAGAAATCCGGTGACGAAAATAATCATGGATTGTCTCTTTTTCTATCTCTGTGAGTTTTTGCTTGTGTATTAATCGATCAATAATTTTCTTTGATACCAAGGTGGTGAATTATAATCATTCTCCTGCATTTATGCCAATTTTGAGTCGGCACAGCATACTGACAGAAGACAGCATTGTCTCCTTCCATACTTGTCTAATGGTGCATCCACACGCAGTTTCTTTTTTTTTACTTCTTGTGGACCAACACTGTGCAACACGGTAACATTAGATAACAATCTGTACCTTTTGTGGATACTTACACCGCGAGTAACATATATTAACGAAATATAACAAGCAGTAACTTTTAGCAACAAGCAAGTTGCACAGCACTTTTTTATGATAACAACAATATACTAACACGACAACATATAATAACTTTTTGCTATCGGATGTTGCTCAGTAACACTTGGAAACGTTTAAACATCACTCGTTGTCTCCGCAGTCACCTCCTTTCTAGCCATATCATATTTCACACAGCCCATCCATCGCTTCTTTGGTCTTCCTCTACTCGTATCTACATTTATACTCAACATTCTCCTCTTCAAGGTAGCAACTATGTGTGTAAATAATCCGGTTACAGGTGTTTATGGCAACACAAAGTTTTGTCTTTGGTAATAAAATGTCTCTTGTTTTTTCTCTCTTCGGTTAGCTTTAAAACGTGGTGTATGCACGTCAGTGATAAATAAAGTTTTTTACATTGGTCCTTCGAGCCCGATATGAACCAGCGACCTCGTTAACAGGCAGTGTTTATTTTGGAAAGATACTTGTTATTTTGAGTAATTTTTCTGAGATGTTCTTTTTCCGATGTGGTGATTTGCAATGGCTGTTTCTTTAATTGACAGTAAATGTATACAATTATTTGATTTTAGCCATTTCATGTTATTACAGAAATGTATAGTGTATGTTGAATATGAGGTCTTGAATTTCCAAATCACGTACTGAATAAAGAAGTAAAAATTTATTTGCCAGGAGTATAGATCTGTTCCCGGTTGGTGGCAATTTGCTTGGTCCTTCGAGAATGGAACATGAGCATAAAAGTTGGGTACTATTGGTTGACCTCTACCTAACCCATCAGAGTGATGGTCAAGTGATGTCATAGTATGCTGTTTCTCATAATCAAACTATTGTATGACCTATATTCACCGAGCTCCACCAATCAAATCAAAACATAGCACCCAGAGAATATTCTAAACAAAACAATTGACGGCGCAAATCCATGCAAGTTCCGTGTTAGAAGGCGTTCCGTCGATCCCGGTAACTTCATTAAGCAGTTCGAATTGAGGGGACCGCTCATGGTACTGAAGTTGACGCTTTGTAGTACACGTGACCGGAATGTTTTGATTGCGAGGTGTCTTGATGGTGTGCGAAGATTCTCTCTATCAGCATTCTCGAAATGGTAAAGCAAGCGCTCGAAGGAACTTGAGATGGTTTTAAATTGTGATTGCTTGGCGTCTGAGATTTCCTTTAGAATTTATAGTAAATAAAGCGCTTTAAAACTGTTGTAATACGTACCTAGTCAACATATTATAATATGTATTTTTGGCAGTCACCTTGAAGACTTTAAAAAGAAAAAGAATAATGTGTTTGACGTAACAGCTATGGCAGCAAGAAAAGCCAAAAAAAATGTCGAATCTCTACACAATGGGAATCGACGTAAAAAGGGGTTTATTCAAGTAAACATTAAACTTACAAAGATTTCCAAGAAACCACAAAATAGGAAACTAAATTAACAAGAAACTTGAAAAATAACATCTATAAAGATCGAGAAAATGTTCAAGCTCGATAGATTGCGGGGCTAAACAAAGGAGTCGGTTGGAGCGAGCTTTAAAACCGACCTCAAAGAGAAGAACCAATTCATAGAAGATTCTTATCTATTGGCTAGTGAAAAATAATAACTTCTAGCTAATGATCGTCGTACGAACGAACAAGATAATTTTTATACAGGTTGGAAACAACCTCATCACAAAGCTGCCAACCAAGCATTCTGTACATCAAAGTAAGTAACTTTATGTAAAAAATATTGCTGGGAAACGACTTTTTTTTGGGAGAAAAATCACGTTTTGTGGTAGAACTCAATGTAACGCAAAAAGTTGGAACTTTGACCCCTAATATCTCCGTAACTAGAGGGTTCCCAGGTATGCTGTAGAACAAAAAGATAAGCAATGATGGGAAAATAAGTGCTTTTCGGCTTTGTTCAGAGATTTTTACACCCTTCATACTTTACTAGCTTTTGCCCCGGCTGCGCTCGTGTTAATTTAGAAGATGACAGACAACTTGGGTTGTCCTCGGTTTGTTATAATTTAATAATATTCACTCATTGGTCAAAAGAGCCGACCATGTTTTATCATAAGAACGTTATTGTTGTTTTTCTCAAGAACAGCTTTTTTTCGGGATGAAAGGTACCCTATATCCGTTTCTGTACACTTGACAACGTATACGCATTTCAGGATGATCAGCGGCTTATGTACTTACAGATTTTGTTCACTAAATAAATTTTGGTTTACTAAATAAATGTTGTATAAAAATAATTATGTTGTTAAAGCGTCAGGGTAACACGAAACTCAAATTTTCTTTTAATTTTTGCAGTTTGCAGATCAGTGCTAGGTTGCATGTTGATTAAAATGTTGTTCGCGACTGTAAGACGTATGTAGTTACAGAATTATAATCATCAAAATCATCTTTACACCCCTCAAAGTTCATGAAGGTCGAGAAACTATTTTGACTTAGAAAAAACAGTTCCGAGACCTTTATGAACTTGGAGGGTTGCCTTGATGATTTTGATGACGCTTTCACCTTAAAAACTGAAATATTCAGAAATATCAATATAGTGTAATGTTGTAAAATTCGTATGAAGTGGTCGCTAGTTTTATATTAAATCCAAATAATATTGCTAACAGCAGAACGATTCTTTGTAAAAATATTCTTAAACGAAGATTAAAAGTAATCAAATATTCATCTCATTAAGGCTACCTGCTGATTTATTTACGTTAACTTAATTACGAGAATCATTAATTAAGGCTAAGTCTGTTATATACTTTACAATCTTTTTTAATGTAATCTCTTGTTGCTCTCCCTCATTTACTCCTTATCATGTTCTATGTACTTTACTACATACATACTTTGTGTTCTTAGTATAAATTATGTTTTTCTTCGGAGAGCTACTTCGCGAACTTGATCCCTTTTAGAACATTTTGAATTATTCATGAAGACGTATTGATTGTCTTACTCTTTGAGTTATTTAGGTACCTACCGTATTTACGAGTTTGAATTACGACGAATTAAAAATAATACATGTTAACGAAAAAAGTAACATAAAACTAGGTGGTTAAGTTTAAATTTTTACAAAAAATAAAATTTTGATAATAGGTAATGGGTAACCACCCGTTACGTACCAAGTTTCCTCCGTGCCTCGGAAAGCACTTTAAGCAGTTGGTCCCGGCTGTCATTTGTAGATCTATGACAGTAGTCAGTGGCCCAAAAAGCTCACACTTAATCAGCTCTATTCTGGTTATGTCCATAGAAAATAAAGATTTTGTAAACTCGTAAGACGTGCACACACCCATGTACAGTCGAACAAGCAATTTGGTTTACAGTTTAACCCCAAATTACATTGTAAAGTGTAAACCAAATAGCTTGTTCGACCGTACATTCAGCTTCACGATGTGGTACCCTTGAAAGCACCTACATTCGAACCCGTGAGGCTGGGGTACCCAACTGGGGTAGGTACCTGATTGATGCATCCCATCCCACTTAGACAAACTCTATGCCTTCTTCCCATGTTTCCCAGAACGACACCTACTACGATCCTGACATTCTCCTTGTGCCTCGTCGACGTCGACGATTTTACAATGTAACTTACATGAAAAATTGTAAACCAAATAGCTTTGTCGACCGTACTACGCACCTGAGCTTTCTGAAGAACCTCAACAATAAGGTTAGCATTTGTCTTTAAAGGGTGTCCCTTCCCTCAGTAATAGGCACAAAGTTTTATTAAACGATAGACAGCAAAAACATGTTTTCGGTAAACACCATAATTTGCCTTTCCTCAACTATGTATGTTGGAGTTGGCTTCCATCTAATCGGATGCAGCTGAATACCAGTATTTTTCATGGAGCAACTGCCTATGTGACCTTCACAAGTCCACAACCCAGTTAGTACTAGGCAATACGATACCACTTGATAAGAATTGTTGGACTTTTTGGGCTACTGACTACATGGAACGACTGTCAAAGTTTCATTAATGACATAATGAAACTTTGACAGTCGAATAATGACATAGGCACGGAGGAAACTCAGTATGCAAAGGATGGTCACCCATCCACAGACTTTAACCTAGGCAAGGACGGCTTAACCTAAACATCGACCCGAGTGATTGTTATTCTTTGGCCACGAGCTCCTTCTTTCGGTAAACACCAATAGATTAAATTAAAAATTCTTGTTAAATTGGGCCAACGACTGAACTGACATCATTCTTGAAGAATGTCTTATTCTTCTCTTAAGCCGACTTGAGCGAAGCCTAATTCTATTACAAAAGAAGCAAGTATTTTTCTGCCAACATTTTCATTGAATGGGTAATTTATATAACCATCTACTAAAGAATTCAAATGGGCTTACGAACGCTACTGTCCAGGGAATAAATGAAATAGTAGCGTATTACATTTTTATTCTGAATAAACACCATTATAATTGAAATTGTTATTTGGATGATGAGATATAATATTGGGAGGTCTGCTTGGAGGTTTAATGATCAGAAAAAAGTCGTTTCCGATTCTGCAAAGGCAATTTTCTCTTTGTTGAACATTTCGATTGGAATTCGACGGATTCTTGTAAATTCAGATTTCATTACGAGTTTAAAATTTTTGCGTTTCAGATTTTTTTTTTTATGACTGTAATTAATAATTAAGCAACATTTTATTATTTCTAGTCAATGTTCAATATACTTTTCGCAGAGCAGTTTTTATTATTAACAGGGTATAGACATTCATACGTAAAAAAATACGACATTGACACAATTATAACTAACTAGCTTGTGCCCGCGGCTTCGTCTGCGTGTAATTCGATAATTGTCCCACGTTATCATACTACCGAGATAAAAAGTATCGTAAGTATATAAAGGGTGTAAAACACCTCTTCACGAAGCCGAAAGGCACTTGTTCTCCTCATCATTGCGATCATTTTTTTGTTCTACACCATACCTGGGAACCTTCTAGTTACGGTGATATGGGGGGTCAAAGTTACAACTTTTTGACAAGTTTTTTTTTAAATACATGTTTTTTTTGTAAGATTCTGCCTTTTAACACCTCCACGATCCCCGTACTATTCAATCCATCCATCAGCACAATGTTTTAAGTGCGTTACATTGAGTTCTACCACAAAACATGATTTATAACCTCAAAAAAAAAAGTTGTTTCCCAGCAATAATTTTTGCGTCAAGTTACTTAGTTTGATGTACAGAATGCTTGGTTAACGGCTTTGTGATGAGGTGGTTTACACCCTGTATGTGTTGATCCAGATTATAAACGATCAGTGTGCAAGATTTAATTAAAATAATAATATTATAATAAAAAATAAAAATCCGAAAAAAATAATAATTTAATAATCCGTATAGTAGATTTGCGTGAAATAGTAACAAATATCCATCCATCCAGTCTCGCAAACTTTCGCATTTGTAATATGAGTAGGATAGGAAGTAGGACTTATTTCCCAACAATATTATTTAAGAGCGCGTATCCCAAAAGTTGGCAAAGTCGCAAATAGCTGTCAAATATTTACATGTTTTAATTAATTTGGCAATGTTACTGTGTGAAAATAAGAAATATGGCTCTGTAGTGGACTAAAAAATTGATTAGGAAATGCAATAATTAATATCGTAATACCGAATATATAGTTTTAGATGTAAAAAAAGTATTTGGGAACTTGCCAAATGCCTTTTTTACACCTGAAACGTTTACAACATCAAATTTAGCGTTTTAATAGCAATTCATATTCAATTTTTTAGTGCACTACAGAGCCATATTTCTTATTTTCAAACAGTAAAATTGTCAAATTAATTAAAACATGTAAATATTTGACAGCTATTTGCAACGTTGCCAACTTTTGGAATACGCGCTCTTAACAACATCGATTATATCATTTTCATATCAGAAACCCAATCAAGCAGAAGAGCTTGCTAATTAAGTCACTACCGGTTCGTTAGGAAAGCCCAACAGAAACCCTATAATGAAATGAAGACGCTGGGAAGAACAAAACAATAGCTCACGGCATATCTCTATTAGTTAGTTAGTACCATTTCGTTCAAACTTGACATTAATACTACCTAATCTCCATCTTTAGGTAGAACGTAGGTTAAAAATGGATGGATAAAAAACGAAAAGCAAACTATCACACACTCTACTTGTTGCTTGGTTGTAGATTGCTTTAAATTTTTCATCAGACCTGTATCATCTAAAAGTTCATGCGAGCGGTTGACGCATAACCCCCCTGCACTATGCAGCTGGTGATTTTATTAAGCTCGTTATGATGTTAACTATTTATGAAAAAAGTTTCAGCCGGCGTACTATGACTGAATAAAAAAAAAAATTTTTTTTTACTACTTTCGTAACCTCCCAATCCTACACCCACCGCTACTTGAGCACCTTTTTTTTTTTTTTTTTTTTTTTAGGATGGGAAATCATCAAATGACTTCTCCCACTCTGGGCGGAGCGGGAGGGAGTGTCAGACTCTTACTGACTAAAACCCATCCATGTTCCTTCCTCGCCCTTTACGTTCCGGGGCCGCGGTATCTCTTTCGAACAGTCCCGCAACCCCGGCAGGCTTCGGCCCTTGCGGGCCCCTCTCTTCTGCTGACATCTCTTTGAGGCGCGCGTGGAACACGAACGCGCCGTCGACACGGCCTGTCGTCACTAGACGGACGGACGGCTAGCTAGCCCATAGCTAACCGTCCACAGGCCCGCATCTACGGTGGCCGGTAGCCACCACGTGGCCCCCGACGCCCGGTGCGTCTCCCGCGGCGGCCGGGAAGAGAGGCTCTCTCCCTCTCTTGTTCCGCCACCTCCTTCGCCAGCATGACTGCTTCGCAGAAGGAGGTGACGGCTTCCCATTCCGGCTACTTGAGCACCTGACGGTTGGTTTACTTATTGGTAATATAAGATCATCCTTCGATGACACTAACAGCTGGCTAACTATGACTTTTTTAATTTGCAACGGTACCTACCGTACTATTCATACCTACATCTGGTTATACACGCAAGCCGGTTGCGAGTACTATGGACCTTACTTTTCTGAAAAACCTCACCAATAGGGTCAGTTTTTGCCCTTCTAGGGCGTTTCCCGGCGTTGCCACTCACATCTGCCTTATCAATACCTTTTTTAGTCACCTTTCACTCAACCTCTCATCATGACCAAACCATCTAAGCATTTCCTTTTCAATTTTCATCACTACATCTTCTTCTAAAAAGCAACGTTCTCGTATAACCTCATTACTCAATTTAAATAAATAAGTATTAGTTGCTATTCCAACAGTTTCTCTTTCAATGGTTTCCTAACACGTCATTTTCGTTTTCACGCCTATAAAAAGATATCCATCTACAGTACGGTGTTTTTATTTAAGTAGAACCCCGCACTACACATAGTGTTTTATGTCCGCGATTTATGCGGACTAACACTCGCAAATGCCGTACGGTTGTTCTTTTACAACCCCTTGTTTAAAGGGTCCACATTCGACCCCAGTAAATCTTCTATATCGGCGGTTCTTATGTTAACAAACGTTATTACCCTTCGTACGTTATTTCCACCTTACACGGACACGTTAAAGTCTATATTCGAGTAAACTTCTATATCAGAAGAGAAATAAATTATGAGAAATTAGTTGTTTGGAAATGGTATGAAAATATCGCGCCGGGAAATTATTGTTTCGGTAATTGTAATAAAAACTGATATGGAGAAATGGAATGAAAATGTAGGGGTTATTGCGTAAATAGATTTACAACCAAAAGTGTTACAATAAGTATTTTGTTTTCATTAGTGCGGCTAAAGTCGGTTTTTTCTTCTTTGAATATGATTTAATAACATTTCATTATAGTAAGGCATAAGTTTTTATATTATTTTGCTGTTTCGAATTTATGAAAATAGTGTTTTCAATTTAAGTTTGCAGTTTAAAAAAAATTAAAACACATTTTTAATCACTCACGGTTTAAAGTGAAAGCGTCAGAGTAGACCGCGAAATTCAAACTTTCTTACGTTTTTTGCAATTTGCAGGCCAGTGCTAGCTTGTATATTGATCAAAATATCGTTCGCAACTGTAAGACTGACTTCAAGTCGTTTGTGGTGCGAGTTCCGACACAATATCTCGACAAGTTTTTGAAAGAAGAGTTTTGGCCGAAGGGTGTTGTCTACCGACGTTTTCGCGGCAGACTTCGTGACACCACGCAGCGTAACACGACGCCGCCACTTCGTGTGTCATAGTTCATAGTTTATAAGTTATATTTTGTATGTATTAGTGTATTTTTATGTTGTAATGTAATTTTGTGTATTTTATCTAGTGGCCTTAAGATGTCTGAAAATAAAATGATTGATTGATAAAGGTCGAGGAACGATTATGACCTTGAAAAAACAGTTCCTAGACCTTTATGAACTTGGAGGGTTGACTTGATGATTATATTCTGTAATTAAAACGACAAAAAAATAGCGTTGTATAGATATGCCTCAAAGTATAACATTACTGACTTCGTTACAATTTTCAATTCGATCTTCTATACCCCTTGTTATGCTTCAGTTTATGACGGTTCGAGTTTCCTCAGTATCCCTAATTCTGTTCGTCCAATATTCAAGGACTAATATAAAAATATGGGAAAGGGCTCTTCCTTACGCGCCGTTGTCCCTTTAAAGCGTATTAGCTTCTAATTTTACATTGAATTTATTTTCTTTGGGTTTTAATGGGTGGAGTTTTATGTTGAATTAGGATTTGCCCTTTGTTATTGTTAAAGCAGCGTTAAAGTGTTATTGGGTCTTCCATCGAGAATTTCTCGGTAGCAGAGATTGATGGCAATGGGATCGCTCCCTATTACATGGGATTTAAGGGGGATGCTCCAAGTAGCCCGCGAAATTCAAATTTTCTTAGTTTTTTGCAATTTGCAGTTCAGTGCTAAGTTGTATGTTGATAAACATATCGGTCGCGGCTGTAAGACGTATGTACGTAGTCATAGAATTATAATCATCAAAATCATCAATACAACCCTCCAAGTTCATATGAGTCGATGAACGAATTTTTCACGGTCAAAGTCCTTCTTAGACTTTAGACCGATATGTTTATCAACATAAAATTTAGCACTGCCCTGGAAATTGCAACAAACGTAAGAAAATTTGAATTTCGCGGACCACCCTGACGCTTTCACCTTAAACATGATTGGCGGAATGTGGGTGTACTAATAGGTACATCTCTGCCAAACCTGTCAGGAATTACAGGCGTGATATAAGATGTGTTATAATTTTACGATCATTTAAAATATTAATTTAGTAAACAAGATCTTTTGAATTGCCATGAAACGTAAAAATAAAGGAACGTAAACCAACCTCCGGAGAAATGAAGACGAATTTGTCTCGATACAGAAATTGTTGCATTTATGTACTTTTTTAGAACAAACAAGGTCATCTCCAGAAAATATTTGTCGAAAGTTTATTTAAGAAATTCATTTCAGACAGGGAAAACAAGATTTACTAAAAAAAAAGTTATATTGGAAATGTTTCGAACTTGTACAGTTGTCGCAAGTTCATAATGAATTCATCCTGAACTATTAGACAGATCTAATAAGTTTTCTTTATTTCAGTGTTAGTTTAAGTTTACAGGATGGGTGACCATTTTCACAATTTTATTTATTCTATAAAAAACGGGACGAGTGACCTGGTTCATAATTTCAAAAATTACAAAGTTTTGTTGTATACAGTCTCTCTCTTAGTACCATTTGCGAATACGATGATGGCCCTTGGAGAAAGTTGTTCAGTTTTATGGTCTGTAGCACACCCTTGAATTTGACTAGGATGCAAAGCGACTCCTTGTATAACTTACTGACGTATAACTGTCAGTTAATATGACACGTCTCGTCGCTATCAGTGTTTCTATAAACAAAGTTAGCTTGAAATTTCTTTGCGTCACCTACCTGTCACTTCAATGAAAAATCAAAGAAAGATTTTCTGTCACGTTTTGTGTGTAACCGTCGGTAAGCAAAATGTCAAACAGACAGAGATAGCTACCGAAACCGAACAGTAAGTTATTGAAAATGGTCGTTAGTCAGAGGGTAGAATAGATTGTACACAGAATTCTGATTAGAATTAAATAAAACGTGTATAAGCAGATGCAGGCATATATTCATGAGCTATGTATTATGATAACAATTAAAATATACGTACGGCATCAGAAACTCCATACTGTAAGTCTGGCAACTAGTCTTACCAAGGAGTATCGTAGGAAGGAATTTAGGCTAGAAGTCGACGCCAATAAGCTTGTGAAAAAGCTAGCTCCAAAACCAAAACAGCTGATGCTGATTTTACAGATGCTACATCTGTCGCATTCCAGAGGTGCAATGGGCAAAAATAACACCACTCAATTGATGCCAAATAGCAATATAGACAATACGGCAGGCCCAAAATGACCTGGAATGGAAGCAGGCGAGAGTTTAAAGGGTTTAAAAAACCTCCGAAAGGCACTCGTTCTCCCCGTCATTGCGATATTTTTTTTGTTCTACACCATACCTGGGAAACTTGATTTAGTTACGGAGTTATTGGGGTCAAAGTTCCAACTTTTTGACAAGTTTTTTTTTTTAATAGAAGTTTTTATTGCAAGATTTGTACTTGAAGCACCTCCACAACCTCCGTACTATTCAATCCATCCATCAGCACAATGTTTTGAGAGCGTTACATTGAGTTCTACCACATAACATGATTTTTCACCTAAAAAAAGTCGTTTTCCAGCAATTCTTTTTGCGTAAAGTTACTTATTTTGATGTACAGAATGATTGGTTGACGGCTTCGTGACGAGAGGGTTTACACCCTGTATACGTCCATAAAAATGATTTATTTGAAACTATACCATTTCAGTTTTCACACAACAAACCAAAAAGAACTCTTTCGAAAACAACATATTCCTATTTTATTCACCCCGGCAATGTATCTCTCAGTTCCGATAGATTTGCTCGCACACTCAGTCAGACATCTCGAATAGTGCACAATGCACCTGCCTGTGAGACTGGTACTATAGAGGTCCAGGCTATAGGGATTTGTATCGTACCAAACAATACGTACTAAACAATATTTTTACGGTAAAACTCATTTTAACGCACTCAAAACAAATTGCGCTAGTGTATCCATTAAATATAGTATACAGGTCATGGAGGTACGAGTATATAAAAAAAAATTATAACTTTAAAAACTTGTTAGAAAAAAACTTGTGTAAAAATTAGAACTTTGACCTTTAAGCCGTCACTAGAAAGTTCCCGAAACGAAATGATCGCAATAACGGGGGAAACAAGTTCCTTTCGGCTTTACACCCATTACAACCAGCAAGCCTATCACTTAGACCACCGAAAAAGCCTTAGCAAAGGAAGGATTTGGGTCAGTCCAATGTATGTGAGGTCCTCTTCCGATAGATTTGCTTGTTACGCCTCAATTGCCAGTAAAATTATGATACAGAATTGTAAGAGCTATAAGCCTTTAATACAACTAATCTAGATATTGATGTATGACGTTTCTATCCCTTGTTGTGTTCTATTCAAAAGTTTTTACTTACTGGTTCTACGGCTCATATAACAGGTCTATTGCCACTTCAGTTTTCTTACTGTGAGCTATAAATGATATTTATTCAGTAAGTAGGTTTTCTCAAACACTTTTACACGTCATGTTTTTAAACTAGATGGGGCCGGTGTTTCGTACCTGACTACTCTGAGAAGAAACAGTCGAAACAAACTCAGAGGTCATAGTCTCTTTTAAAGTCCAGACAATCTTGTTCAACTCACATGAGAACTATGCAGATTAGTGTCTGAGATGGTCTTTTGAAGAAAGAACCGAAATGTCAAACACACACATAAAATAAACAAAAATAAAGTAAAAAATAATAAAATACTGAACTAAGTATTCATGTCAAATCATTAAATGTCATGTCAGTCACAAGTAAATATTCATGTCAAATAAACACACACATAAAAAATAAAAATAAGTAAAGTAAAAAAAAATAATAAAATACTGAACTAAGTATTCATGTCAAATCATTCAATGTCACAGTGTATAAAATAAAGGAATCAATAATAAACAAGCGAAGCCCGAAATTTCAACATTCACAGAGCAAATTGGAGCAGCTTAATCCCAAGCCTTTTTATCTTCGAGATAGTGATTAACATGATAGAAGGCTTTCAGGCATAACTTCCGTTTTATAAACGATTTGAATTTATTTAGGCTTAGTGCTTGAATATGGCTCGAAAGTTTATTGTAAAAACGTATACATTGGCATTTGAACGTACCCCCTATTTTTTTGAGCCTCGTTGCAGGAATAATAAATTTGTGTATATCGACAACAAACAGAAACAATCAGTCAATTCATCTAATTTAATTCTAATCAAACTGTATGTAGTTACACAACACTCTCACCCAACTATCAATCTACCAACAACTCATAAATCTAAGACAAAACAAGCCAAGACAAATGTCTTGGCTTGTTGGCGAAGCCGCTGGCAGAAGCTAGTTTACAAATAAATATTTGTAAACTAGCTTCTGCCAGCGGCTTCGCCCGCGTGATGTTTGATAATAGTCCCATGGGATCTTACTACCAGGATAAAAAGTATCCAATGTGTTAATCCAGGTTATAAACTATCTGAGTTCAAAATTTCATCCCAATCCATTAACTAGTTTTTGCGTAAAAGAGTAACAAAAATCCATACATCCTTCCGTACTCACAAACTTTAGCATTTATAATATTAGTAGTTTATTTGTAAATACCAACAACACCCTGAAAGATGAACCTAGCTGCCGACGCAACTGCTTAGATACAGCTAAGTACATAAGCTCATATATTGCAAACACCACGATTGCACACACTAGTTAGTAGGCTTTGCATTCGGGAAGACAGCCAGTTTGCGTGTAGTCTCAGCCAATTTTCAGTTGCAACCCTAAATTAGACGAACTACAACTTCAGACACACAGCGTTTAGAGCTAAAATTATTTAGTTATATTAAATTTAGCTTGGAGTTTAAGTTTCTGAATGATTG
Source organism: Xestia ashworthii (assembly GCA_950022955.1). Lineage (NCBI taxonomy): Eukaryota > Metazoa > Arthropoda > Insecta > Lepidoptera > Noctuidae > Xestia > Xestia ashworthii. The sequence goes on from OX465556.1 coordinate 6,363,057, forward strand.
TGGCTGAAAGTTTGGTAATTAGGGTTTGTTTATCAACGTTATTAGATGTGCATTAGCAAAATTACTAACAAATGAGGGTAACTTTTGTTAGTAAAATGTAATCAGTGGATGTACAAGTAAGTATTTACTGATCCAATGTTAAAATGCAGCATGTAAATGGACCTTTCAAGAAGCCGCGGCTTCGTGAATATGAACTGCTCAAAGTTTTTTGTTGCTATATTTCTTTGTAGATTTAACAATAGCCGTTAGTAAGCCATAAACCATCTCTTTGCTCTGTAAGGGTATTTGGGAACCTAGATATTCTGTAATCCAATCGAAATAAATACACACTACCTTAAGAATATCTTTGATTTACTAATTACATAACGAACCGCGAACCGGAAGACGATGCGTTGGAAGACCTCCCACTAGGTGGACCGATGACCTGGTGAAGGTTGCGGGAATCCGGTGGATGCGAGTCGTACGGGACCGGGCAATGTGACGACACTTGGAGGAGGCCTATCTTCAGCAGTGGACGTCTTTCGGCTGAAATGATAACTAGTTACATATTTTGGTATTACGTTTGTATGAACTACGCATGCTCCGCAGGCCCCTTAATGGAGCTGGATAGTGGCTAGGAAGATATCTAGTCTAGGCATTGTGCAGCCGCTGTCCAGCTCATCCAGTGCTCTAAAGAGCTGCTAACAAGCCGCTGTAATGCTCAGGGCTGGTTAATTTGGGGCCAAATACAGAATTATAAGAGCTGCGTAGCACGCTATACAGCCCTTGTACAGAAAAAATAACAGCCTCGAGTGTTAAAAAAATCTGATATCCAGTCTTTAAACAGCTATTTGTGCTAGTTGGGCGAGCACCTGTTTCCGTTAACTGAGCTTTCTATTCAACAAATAAAGTAATTTTAAGCGAAAAAAATATTGCTGAAAAAGAAAATACATGAAATGTCCCGAAGCGTATTTCATGATGACAGTATTTGGTCTGGTATGGATGATACTAATTGTAAATTATTGTTTTATTTAACTAACACGAAACTTAAACCACTACTTTATATCAGGATCGGAATCAAATGTTGCTAAAATCCATGTTTTAACAGTTCTTACCTGCGTGTAACAATTTCTAATAAAAAGAGTTATTATAAAGGGTTCGTGAACTTTCATTCAAAGTATTTTTGTAACGCCAAAGATAAAATTTACGAAAATACCAGACCGTAGGTGGTAAGTAAACATATCACGTTTCAGACGAAAATTTGACAAAGAAACTGGAGACAGCCTAGAATAAATTCCAAGTACTCGTAAATCTAACAGTACTGGCACCTAAGAAATTCAATAACCATTTTCTAGTATAATCAGGAGCACACACTTCGTAAACTTATTTGAGTATTATTGTAAATTCTGCGGACTATGTTACGAGTAGGATAAGATTTCAAATTTAAAATTTTTCAAATATCAAAATTTTCAAAATTTTTGGGTGAAAAATCATGTTGTTTATGGTAAAAATCTTACATAAAAACTTGCCAAAAAGTTAGAACTATGACCCCAATATCTCCGTAACTAGAAGGTTTCTAGGTGAAAAAAATCATCGCCATGGCGGGGAAAACAAGTACCTTTCGGCTTCGTTACGAGGTGTTTTACACCCTTTATTTTCACCGAGTGTCGCAAGGCTATATTTTATAAGTTTGATATATTTTATGAGTTAATCTCCGGAACTGCCAGTCAAACTTTAGAAAATATTTTAGGTTTCATAGCCAAATTCTTCAAAAAAGGCTAACATCGCTAATACCCTGAAACCGTGAGGTGCAGGTAGTTCTAGTATTAATCATAAGTGTACACATCGTACACTTCTTTGACTATCATTGAAAACTCTGCGGGTGATGTTACATACGAAATAAATAATAAAACTGGTAAAAGCGTCACGGGTTAGGAGGATGTTTTCGTCCGCTACCTGAATATAAATAGCTCTAATTTATAAGCATATGAAATAGTAGACCGTCGCGGTACCATATCATACGCATTTAAGTAAGTTTCGCCTACTGTATTCAAAAGTGTTTTATTTAGTGGGACTCTCATAGTTCTCTTTTCCTTCGGTGGAGTGGAATAACTTATTTCAACTTTGAAATTCCTAACAAACGATAACATTGACTTACTTTCTTTTTCATGTGGCTAGGGTGAGTGCCTAACCCCAGGGGCCAGGGGTAGGGGAGGGAGCTCTGATTTGAATATCTCTCGATATACTATGTACGGACTAAACTTCTTAACCATAAACTAGGAAGAAAAGTATACAATACGCACATAAATTCAAAAGTTAGACTTGGGTTCGTACTTCTAAAGACCTCTGACTGTCACATCAATAGGTTATTACTGCTAAAAATAACCTTGCTCTACCTGTTTTGTAATAATGATTACTACTTATCTTCATCTCGGTTTACCCAATTATGCGTAATGGAGGCAACATACTTTTCAAATACACATTTCAACTGTTTCTCAGATAACACAGTCTATATCTTCATTAATAAATAATTGTAGTATTTAATAACGTGTTTAATGGTTGTATCTGATGTGAATATTTCATAGATTCTCACACTGGACCCTTCGGAGATCCATTACCTATTATAGCCCTGTCCTAGACCGCTACCTCTAGTCATAGTACATGTAAATGTGACTAAAGGTAGTGGGTGTATGCTCGATCTTTATATGTGAATGATAGATATATTAGCTTCTGTTTGATCCATGAATACAATGTGCACTATTGCTAAGCATGACGGTTTGATTCCCAAGTTGGTCAAAGCATTGTGGACTTTTTCCGTTAGAAATTTCTCACTTACCCGGAGTTTGGATTTGTTGATTGTCAGTAGGAGAGTCATTAGGCTTGCCTTCTATTTCATCGAACTTTAACTTAACTGCCAAAAAGTTGGTGTTATAGAGTACACCTTTGACTTACTTTTCAGAAAACCGCAAACGGAATGATGATTCACAATATTGACAACTGTAACGGTTAATAAAGTAGCATCAAATTCATTACAAAACAAAATTGGAGAGGGGGGGGGGGAAGGGCGGATATAATACCTTGAAACTGTGCATAAGAAGAAAATTCAAACATGGATTCAGAATCGATTTCAAACGTTACAACATCACTTACATTTGTCTCTTTCACTCACTTCCCAAAATTTAAGAGGAAGGAGGACAACAAGACATTCATTTGCAATCGTTGAACGTTCTCCGTGAATACCTCTCTATGAAAGAACGCGGTGAAGATATAAAGGAATTATGAATATGTCGTGTTCCCGAAACAAAGTTATGCGGAGATTGTGAAGAATATTTCAATGCCTGAAATTGTAAAAATGTGTAGCTTCGACTGTAAAGTTATTCTAAAAACGGAATCTCTCCAGAAATTTGTTGTTGCTGATTTTTTGTACCACTATCTTTAGAAAGAATGGCCGGCGCTTTGTTTTTATTATTATTATTATTATATTGAGTTATTCAGGCCAGCTTGAAATATTTCCATCTAGCTTTACGTAAGATTATGTCTAGCTATTTTATGCTTTTCTGTTTCTTCCTTTTAATTTCTTCCACTTTTAGATTCTTACAGCCTTTGGATTGCAAAACAAGTAATTTCACTTTTAAACCCACGTCTACCAACAGTGACACAGGTAGTCAGTGGTCCAAAACAACCAGTCTTGCCAAGGGGTATCGTATATACCCGGTACCAACTGAGTTGTGGAGGTCAGGCAGGGCATAGGCAGTCGCTTCACGTGAAATACTGGTATTCAGCTGCATTCTGTTAGACTGGGACCCGACCCAAAGTTTGGAAAAGGTTAGGCACACATGATCAACCAACAGTGATATTTTATTTCTAAACTAGAAATATAGTATTAGTATTCAATAAATATCCGGACATCTGGACACCCTTTTCAAAAATATTCCAACGATATTGCCGAGCTAACCCAACATGTCCAATATAAAGCCTGGGACATCTTACACGCAAATCTAACATCGAACTTACACCCAATATCGTACTATTTTATCAAGATTGAGATATTGAATTCCTGCGCACGTCATGAGATGTAAGAGGTATTTTATTACCCCGAATAAATAGAAAGAGACGGGGAGAGAAAGAAAAAAGATAGGTAATAAAAAGGATGGATGCTAGAACGACGTGTTGGGAAAACTTAATATGGGGAAGTCATTATAAGGAAGTTTTTTATTGCCTTTGTGGTGTATTTCATTAATATTTCTGAAGGAGTAGTATATAATAGACATAATGATTTAAAGTGTTATAAAAACAGTTGATTTGAAACCGAGATTGAAGTCATTTGTTGTAAACTACTGATAAGATCAAGAAGAAGAGGACATCAAACTTTGCGATCAACAATCTGATCGACTGTCGAGGATCGATGTTGAACGTGAGGCCTATTGGTCAGTAAGACCCCGGCAAATATTTTGGTTTATGTAAATAATTTTATCATCACTGAAGTAAAAATCGTAAAAAAACCGGTACATTCTAGAGTCAAACATTCGAAGGCATGTGAAATGTATGAAACTTCACGGAACCCGCGTATTACGGCCAAGAGGACTGTGAGAGGAAATGCCATCTCATAGAGAAGAGGCTTGTGTCCCAACAATGGGAACATTTTATAAGATGATTACGACTACAGTGCTCAAGGGTGTAAAATAATTGATATAGGTCAGCTGTGATTGATCCCTTGTAAACTTAATCGCCAAGAACACAACTACAAGAAATATAAACTTATATTGTCACTTACGAGATATCTTTCGTGATTATTTATTGTTTTGAGCTCCCGATATTTCGACGCTGTTGCAAGCGCCATTCAACCGTGAAAGCCTAAAACAGTGTTTACAAGAAATATTGTGAAATTTATAAAGAAAGTGAGATAAGACACACAAGTCGCCCCACAGATGTGAGAGACGATGTGTTCTTGAGATGTGTTTCAACAAGACACATCTTTTTAGCGATTTGTATTACAGTGAAAAGTTGAAAAAACAAGAGGGCATGACGCATCACTATCGCCAATGCATTGAACTGACCAAGTCAAACTGCACTCCATTTGGTTGTGAAGCTTACCACTACCCCTAATGTGACGACCATGGCACGATCTATCTGCAAGAGTGTGACGACGAAGAAGAAACTGAATCTTACGTAAACTCATTATGAATTCAACTCAATAAACAGTCATTAAATAACGTCGTCACCATCTTGAACACTCCCAAAATAGAGGCGAAACTTCTAGAAGGAATACAATATTCATTACTAATGTAACTATCTTGTATCCGATCGGATCAAAGGCTTTTGTTATATCGAAAATCAGCGTCTGAACTTTTGGTCCCTTTAAATATGTATGAATTGTTTCATCGCGGTTCCAGCAGAGCCACAAATCCTTTATCGTTCATTTTTGTGAGTCTTTCTCAATTTATAAGTCAGTTTGTCTGACTGCCATGTCTCTTGGCAATGTCTGTGCGTTTTAGTCGACCTTTCTCGAGAATAATGTCAGATTTAAGTGACAAGGTAATCTCTGGAGAATGGAAATGTGGGGAGACAGATCTTGGATATGATTTTTGTTTTTTTAATATTACTTAACATTTGCACCGCCTTGTTGGTTTTTCTAGTCATACTGTTGTTATAAGAGTTAACTTATCGTTTGCTATTGGCTCGATCTCTGGGTCGTTTCATCGTCGGGTCATTCTGAATGTCTGATATTCTTATTTTACTTATAGTGTTCTATAGGCGGCTCTAACCTACTCGCGCGCTCGATATCAGACCCTCACCCGGCTCAACCAGCTTGTAATTACTTGGTCTGTAAAATAAAACTAATTTTGTGACGTATGTTTTTATTTAACTTCTACCTACCGCTAGGCACTATCTAACGCATCTAACTTTGTAGTTCCACCACTAACGTGGACTTCAACCAACTAAAAACGTTACAGTGGCGTAAATCTTTTGTCATAAGATTTACTCTTAATTCAGACCAGACCTCAGGAGACAAACTGTCATTCTCTTAGCAATAATAACGATGGTAAAAAAAAATATAAGCCTTGTACTTGTACTTTGTCGGGCCCACAAAATTTGTATGACCCATAACATATTAATATTTACATTACTCTCATTCCCCACACTGCATGCATGCACCAACAAAGAAAACAAAACATTATCCATAATTCATTTCAAAGTATTTCTTTTTACCCACCTTCCGCTGTAATAAATTTAAGGGGCGGTCTACAACGTATGTACGTACCCTTATCACACGAAAATAGCTCTGCTACCGAGTAACCGCGCATCTGCACCTTGCCTAATGTACCGGTATATCTCACCTAATGTGTTTCTGCTACAGAGAATGGTACATTATAGCACTTGTGTAATGTGGTAGCACGATTTAAAAAAATACATGCGGTACACATAGAACTATTCGTGGTTTTTAGGGTTCCGTTGCAAAATGGCAAAAAACGGAACCCTTATAGATTCGTCATATCTGTCTGTCTGTCTGTCCGTCCGTATGTCACAGCTACTTTTTTCCGAAACTATGAGAAGTAGATGTATTCTGTGAACCGCATTAAGATTTTCACACAATAATAGAAAAAAAAACAATAAATTTTGGGGGTCCCCACACTTAGAACTGTAACTCAATTTTTTTTTCATCAAACCCATACGTGTGGGGTAGCTATGGATAGGTCTTCAAAAATGATATTTAGGTTTCTAATATCATTTTTTTCTAAACTGAATAGTTTGAGCAAGAGACCCTTCCAAAGTGGAAAAATGTCTGTCCCCCCCAAAAAAATATATGATGTATATTACCATAATAAACTCCCAGCGAAAATTGGTTTGAACGAGATCTAGTGAGTAGTTTTTTTTTAATACGTCACCTTTTACATTATGTTACTCGCCGCTGCAGAACCCTTCATGTGCGAGTCCGACTCGCACTTAGCTGCTTTTTGTTATTTTATGTGCTGACTGTATTCACGAGATTGCAGATAGTTGAGAGGATTGTGTCTAACTAATAACAGCCACTCGGGTTGATCTTAAGGTTAAGCCGCGTTTGCTAGGTTGGTCCGAGGATGGGTGACCGCCCGTTACATACCGAGTTTCCTCCGTGCCTCGGAAACTACGTTAAGGTGCTGAGTAATTCAGCAACTCGTCCCACATGCCCACGGCCCATTTGGGTCCCGGCTGTCATTTGTAGATCTTTGACAGTCGTTACATGTAGTCAGTGGCCCGAAAGCCAGAAGGCCTTCTTACCAAGGAGTATCGTATAACCTAGTACTGACTGGGTTATGGAGATCATATAGACAGTTGCTCCATGTAAAATACTGGTATTCAGCTGAATCCAGGTAGACTGGAAGCCGACTCCAAGGCTAGGCAGATGATGAGGTACTCGAGAAGTTTCTGAAGAATTCTACGGGAATTTCAACATGTACTGGGTCCGAATGTATTCTGTCATTTATCTTTTTTAAACTTTCACGATCACATTATAAAACATATGAAAACGGGTATTTATCGCGAATTTACCTTTAACATTTATGAAGATCAAGTGAGGGTAGTTGAAGTGAGGGTAGTTGAACAAACGCCTTCGCTTTGCTGTCGCGGTACCTCCAATACTTCAGTCTCCCCGCGACCACGGCTGATGCAATCCGGTCGAAACGTCGGGATTAAATTGAAGGTAAATTCGCGATACATACACGTTTTCACATTTGTTATAATGTGTTCTGTCATTTACTTTAGGACATGGTGTGTCTATTTGTCACGTTTTATAAATAGCTGTTTTAAGGCGTGTCTGTGTAACAATCAATTAACTTACTTTTCACCTATCAACATTATCATTATCTTGACCTTATCCCAATTTATTTGAGGTCAGCACAGCATGTCGATGATGACGATGCGTTGGAAGACCTCCCACTAGGTGGACCGATGACCTGGTGAAGGTTGCGGGAATCCGGTGGATGCGAGTCGCAAGGGACCGGTCAATGTGGCGACACTTGGGGGAGGCCTATGTCCAGCAGTGGGCGTCTTTCGTCTGAAATGATGATGATGATGACAGCATGTCTACTTCTTCCTTCATTACTCGTCATCTCATCAGTAACCTCCTTTCGTGCCATATCATTATTTACAGAGTCCATTAATTATTTCTTTGGTTTTTCTCTACTCTTATATCCATACTTGTCCCCATATCAAAAAAAAAACTGCCCCTTTGTCTTTCCTTGAAAGAAAATCTATTCACCCGTATCTAAGTAACTAATTCTTCACGTACTTTTGCAGCAGTTTTGGAGATTTACAATTATAAAATGTTTAGCTCCTAGCACAGTTCTACGTTTTTGCGATACAGATTTTCCTTTAATTGTATCGTTTTGGAAATTGATAATCTTTAAATCCACACTGCGTTTGAATTTACGATTTAATTAATTAAGATATTTCTATCAAATGTTTACATTTACCTCAATCCGTGCGTGCACCCTTTTAAATTTGCCTCGCTACCCTTTAATGTGTTTCGAAACCCATTTATTCCAGGTCTTGATAACACCCACACACACCCCTATTTTAATATGTGCATAACTTCTTGTGAAATATACAAAGTTTATCGTATAAAACACGAGCCTTAATGGGTTTATGTTTTTACATAGACGAATTACACTCGTATGCAGTTGGATCCAGTTAGACTGGAAGCTGACATTCTCATCATTGTTTTCATCATAAATTTTATGCGTCATTAACCAATGATGATGATGAGTTTCATTGAAATTAAATCAATGTTCGACATGGAGTGACTACCGTTGGACCATAACCTCTATCTCCGCCAAATTGCATTAAGAATGACGTCACTTACTTATAACTAACCATACATTAACATCCAAACTAAAGGTGTATGCAAAATTTCAGTTCAATCTGTTCGGGATCACTGTTTTAAAACTCAGTTGCAAGATTTGACTAAAACAAACACAAATAAAACAAGATACATTTAATTAAAAATTTAAAAACCCCCGTCACATAGTACCTACATTATTGTACTAGTCAAGCCCTTTCATTTGATACCCATATTAAGGGAGTTGTTGAATAAATATGTAATCGGCCATTTTGTGACTGCAGCCATCATGGACTGATTTTTATCAAACATGTGTAGTAGAACACTCCCGACTAATTCACCTTCCAAACAAAAAAACAAAATCAAAATCGGTTCATTGGTTCGGGAGCTATGACGCCACAGACACACGTGTGTGTGTCTGACAGACACGTCAAACTTATAACACCCCGTCGTTTTTGCGTCGGGGGTTATAAAAACATGCTGAGCAGTCTTTGGGGACTGCCGATAGAAATGAAAACTAAGTAATCTATATCTGCTATGGGTTGTGCTTTGCGCACGCCTAGTGTGCTACGCCGTAGCGTCTGCTACGAAGAGTTAGGTGACGTTACGCGAGTTCCATGATTTTTGTTCACCCAAAAAGTGTTAAACACGCCTAAAGAAATTTTCACTTCAACAGTACTCCTGACCGCTGCACGTTAGTAATGAAAACAGATTCACTTTCCTTTACCAATACAACATTTTTTTTTTAACCTTTCAAGCTGCAACACCCATTACTATCCCTCGCTATCTAGGCATCTGTTCCGCCTAATGTACCATGCCCCTCGTAATGTATTTCTGCAAAGCGCTCTCTCTAAGCCCGGATGATACCAGCAAGACTACTATTCTGCCAACTGCACGAACAAGATTTTTTACTAGCACCGCCTTTTCTATGCGTCAAGCTTGAATATTTTATTTTCATAGCCCTCTTGTGTTGCTGTTTCTTAGTAATCCGTCAAAGATGGAATAAGAATGGTAGTTCTGTAAAACGTTCTGAGAGGTTTTGTATTTTTATTTAAAAAAGTGAAAATCTAGGTGCTATATTCTTACCAACCGTTTAAAGTTTTGTGTAGTATACTGTGTATTATAAATTCGGAGATGTGATTTTTTCACTCTTTATACAAAATGTAAACGGACTCTTCGCAAAGCCGTCAACCAAGCATTATGTGCATTAAACTAAGCATTTTTACGCAAAAAATATTGCTGGGAAACAACATTTTTTTTTAGGTAAAAATCACGTTCTACATACAGCAGAACTCGATGTAACGCACTCAAAATAACTGTGCTGATGGATTAATTGAATAGTACCGGGGTCCTCGAGGTGTTAAAAGTAAAAATCTCACGTTGAAAACATGCAAAAAACTTGTGAGACCCCCAATTTCTCCGTAAATAAAAGGCTCCCCACAATGGTCCAGAACAAAATGATCACATTGACGGGGAAAACAAGTGTCTTTCGGCTTTTGTTACACCCTGTATAACGGTAATGTTTGCAAGAACCAAATCAGTTTTGACCGCCGCCGTGTTGTCGTATGTAAGGTGATCACGATCAGACACATAACCTAGCTGTCTTTAAGACATAATATGACAGTGGTTTACTAAATAGTATTCTTTTATTAGTTGATCTACTCGTAATATAGGTATAGATATTTTCGTCACCCGTAGGGTATCCACGTATAAATAAAATTTGTAGGTATCTGATTTTCAACATCCATTTCAGAAAAACCGCTAACACCACAATCTGTTTAGCCAATCTCAAATCCAAACATTGCGACAACATACAAAATAAAATCTTGTACCTAAAAATATCGCAGTGCCGTAAAAAGCAAATGTTTAAGCTCTCATACAATACTGTTGAAGAGACTCTTGGGCTTGCGAACGGGCAGCTGAGTATAAAATAACCACAAGGCTGTGTTCTAACCAAGGCGATGCTCGCATAATAAAACTCCAGCCTATAATGCCTTATCGCTGGGACTCTGGCACAATGATCTCTGCGAGAAAGATTGCTATTTTTTTTCTGATCTCCTCATTATGTCTTCCTACACCGTATCAGAGCAGTGGTGACGCCTGCTTTGGTCTAAACCCACAAACTGCAACACAGCTTCCAAATCGGAATAATTTTTGCAGGCCAACTGCTTAAAGGAATGGGCCCGCAAGGGCCGAAGCCTGCCGGGGCTGCGGGACTGATCGAAAGAGATACCGCGGCCCCGTAAAGGGCGAGAAAGGAATATGGATGGGTTTTAGACAGTAAAAGTCTGACACTCCCTCCCGCTCCGCCCAGAGTGGGAGGAGTAATTTGATAATTTCCCATACGAAAAAAAAGGACAACTGCTCTTTACGCCGGTTATCGGTTACGCTGACAGTTCCAGTTTTCCGAATATTCTGAATCTTTTGTTGTTGTCTTTGTTTCGACTATTCAAAGTTTTCTATAACTGGCCTGCTTGGTGAAATTATACCGGTCATTGCTACACCGGCATTTAATTTAATTTAATACTTAAAATCAATAATATATATATTTATACTATAACTTATGATAAATATTTATTATTATTGTTAAATTTGGAAGTAGACATTTAGTGTGATATAAATTTAGTAATATTTTAAATAAATGCGTGTACTTTGGATAAATAGCTTTTATCCAAAGACAATGATCGTGTTTGATGTCTATGATTTGACACTTGCTCATATTTGACATTTCTGTTTAACAGAAAAATAACGTGTGGAGTGTTTAAAATTTCGATTTTAAGTTTTAAATTAAATTAAATGCCGGTGCAGGTGTTGCGATGGCTGCTAGAAAATAAATGCCTTGTTTTTATTTTTTTGTTTGACCAAATGATCGCGGTGACCGTAAATGAGCGTGACTGTTCGCTTTGATTAGGACCCGGACTAAGAAATATAAGACAGGTAATCTTGTTCCTCCGGTGACTAGTCTTAGATTCAAGAGGGCACTTGAGTTGTAACGTGTTGTATTTTTGGGTTGTGACAACTTGAATTGTTACTTGAAAATACAGGCTGCAAACGGTTCCTTCAAGAAGCAGTCAGCCAAGCAATTATGGTCATTAAACTAAGTAACCTTACGCATAAATGATAGCTGGGAAACGACGTCCTTTTTGAAAATGAAAAAATAAGTTTTTCTTACAATCTAGTGATTGGAGTTTCCTTTTAGGTGTCTAAAGCCTTTGTTAGGAAACTCCACTCTTCCATAACATATAAACATTAACAAACATGTTTTTTTATTTACGATAATTACTTATAGAAAAACTAAATTAGAAAAATACGATAAATAAATCACGTTTTGCGGTAAACCACAATGTAGCACACTCAAATCCTTATGCTGATGGCTGCATTGATTAGAAAACGGGTCCTGGAGAGTTAATTACTTTTAAAAACTAGCTTTAAAAAAATCTTGTGAATGATTTGTAAGTTTGGCCTCGGAAAAAAGGTTGTCTACTAAGTCAGTTTTTCATAATATTGTTTGACCTTTCTTGTTAACTAATTCATCGTCATTCACCAACACAGAAATACAGGTCAATAAGTTTCTAGTCCGGGGTACAAGTACTTACGCCGTGGTTTAGACCCCTTGAGAGAACCTTCCAACAATGAAAACGTGACGTGATAACTGTCCAACAGTACCTACGATCACATGGTTTTGGTCATATTTTAGGGTTACTATAAAAATATCACAGTGACAGAAAAAGTTCAACTAACTGACTACCAGTTACCGACGTAGCCCGAAGAATTGCCAAACTTAAGTGGCAGTGGGCAGGGCACATTGCTCGCAGAAGCCATTCAACGGGGCCGAAACGTTCTAGAGTGGCGATCACAAATAGGAAGACGCTGCGTCGGAAGGCCTCCCACGAGATAGACCGATGACCTGGTGAAGGTTGCGGATATCCCCCGGATGCGAGTCGCACGGAACCGGTCAATGTGGCAACTCTTGGGGGAGGCCTATGTCCAGCAGTGGACGTCTTTCGTATGAAATGATGAACTGCCGACTACCTCGTTGTTCCACTAATCCCTAGTTCTGCCTTTGAGCTTTAGATGATAATATGCTCGATTTTCAGATAAGAGGCTGGAATTATGCCTGGTGTATGGTAATAGACTCGTCCTATAAGGGACTTAAACGTAACTGGCAAAGTATGAGTGTATACCACTATAGCTAAGTACACCTCTGTGGTCCCTTTGGAGAATACATTCGTAAATTCGGATCTATAAAATCTCCTACATCAAGTTAACTTACTATTTTGCTTAGTTCCACAATTGTTGTATAAATGTACACCCGTCTTATGTTTGCGAAGATCTCTCGTGTTTTCCTTATGCTTAGATACTCGGATGAGTGCGTATGTACCTACAAGGGGTTGAATAACGTCCTTATGTAGAAGCAAAACGTATGTAAATATTGTTTAGTTGAAGACTGAAGTCGGTGAGCAAATAGTGGTGTTTGCAAGTGAGAGAAATAAAGGAAGTTGGAGTGCAGGTAAATAATGTTACAACTTCCTAACATGATTTTAATTTAACATCATGTATGAACTGAACCGGAAAGAAGGCAAAGGTTGTTTTAAGCTTTCACGGTTTACTTGAATGTCACCTATGGGATATCTTATGTGATTATTATTAATTTTAAGTTCCTGATATTTCGAAGCTATTGCAAGCACCATGATCGCGCATGAAGGCAAAGGTTTACAGTACAGTCATGACCAAACAATCGGGGCGTTTTTTAAGCGCTGAGACGTTCACAAGACCAGAAATGTATATTATAAACACGTTACGATAATCATTACCCTAAAATCTGCCTACATAAGATTATGCAACATAATGTTTACTGAATAATTCACTAGATTTTGCCCATAAGAAGTAATGGGCAGAAGATCTCACTATTAGCTCGCGGTAACCATGTTGCTTTACATCGGTGAGAAGTTTGAAGTACTTTTTATTAGTTATAATCATAATTTAACCATTTTTTTTATTTTTGTATTGGCTATAAATGCATTTTCTATCTTTCTCTCAAGTATCGGACTTTACGAGGCAAAACCTTATGTTTCCTTTATAGTATAACCTAAAAAGTATATGAAGCAGTGTATGAGTATGAAGCAGTTTTAGTCTTGTGATGTGACCATTGTGCTAGGTCCTCATAGGTCATAGGTCTCAAAGTACGAACACAAGACACACACCTCTTATTTTTTGGATTGATGTGCGTAATGTATAGTTATCATCCTTGTTTTGGTGAAGGAAAATACCGTGGGGAAGCCAGCATGCCTGAGAGATATTTCTCGACGGCATGTAAAGCCAAGTCAAAGACCATACGATAAAGAAGAAAAAAACAGTATGACCTAGTGGATATTTTTGACCATCTACAACGTTGTTACCTTTAACATTGTCCAATTGGGCTTAAATCCGAAGTAATTAAATCGAATTACCAAATCAAATCATTAAATTACACATTAATAAGCAGTCCGTTAAACATTACGTAAATAATACATACCTTCCTATTACCGGTCGCCCCGTATTTACAAGAGCACCCTCGGGAAACGAATAGATATTACAAAACCAATAATTACTCAGAATATAATACAGTTATATATTAAAATGTTCCGCAATTATCTACTGAATGTTTTGATAACGATTTTAAGGAAGCAGAAATGATTTTTCTGTAGAATGTTTCATTCTGAGAAAAAGGTTTCTTTTGATCAAATATTTATTTCCGTAAACATGATTGTTTATAGTCATTAATTATTATAATGGTTTTGTTAAAATGTTATTAAAGTAAATGTATATTTGGTAAACTCACAAAATAGCCAAACAGTACCCAAAAATAACGCTAAGTCGTTAATGGAATGTCTTGATATTTGTCAACGACTAATTGATGTCGTGATTTTTAAGGTTCCGTAGCCAAATGGCAAAAAACGGAACGCTTATGGATTCGTCATGTCTGTCTGTCCGTCCGTCCGTATGTCACAGTCACTTTTTTCAGAAACTATAAGCACTATGCTGTTGAAACTTGGTAAGTAGTATTATGTGAACCGCATTAAGATTTTCACACAAAAACAGAAAAAAACAATACATTTTGGGGGTTCCCCATACTTGGAACTGAAACTCAAATATTTGTTTTTCATCAAACCCGTACGTGTCTATAGATAGGTCTTCAAAAATGATATAGAGGTTTATAATTGTTTTTTAAACTGAATAGTTTGCGCGAGAGACACTTCCAAAGTGGTAAAATGTGCCCCCCCCCCACTTTTAAAATAAGAGATAAAACTAAAAAAAAATATGATGTACGGTCGACCAAGCTGTTTGGTTTGCAGTTTAACGCACAAATTACATTGTAAAATGTAAACCAAATAGCTTGTTCGACCGTACATTACCATGTAAACTTCCACCGAAAATTGTTTTGAACGAGATCTAGTAAGTAATTTTTTAATACGTCATAAATCGTAAACCGCAAAAAGTAACTCTTAGAAAATACACTATTATGAAACCTTCGATTGAAAGTTACAACGAATTACAAGAACTTTTATATTATGTTATTTACTGTTACGGAACCCTTCATGGGCGAGTCCGACTTGCACTTGGCCACTTTTTACGACACGTCATAGATTTCCACGACACAGCATCTCAGGGCATACACGATACAAAGTCGCACCGTGTCACATTGCACATCTGCGCTGTATCAAGTCTGTTGTAAAGCTCTCAGACCATCAATTACATCCATATTCACTACTTACAAATCCCATTCATTCTCGAAACACGTAATTTACATCAATACATTGAATACACGTCCAAATTAAGTTCAACACCCTCTCATTAACGTAAAGAGAACTTAATAGACTTCTGAATTTAGCAGTGTTACGCGTATGAATATTTAGAATTTAACCCTTAATGAGGTGAGGCCCTATTAAACAGACCTTTGTGTTGAAATTAACACTGTTAGAATATTAATTTCCGTTTACTTTTAGGTGTTAGAGTACGTAGATATAATCTCAATTAAAATAAATGTAAGATTTTGATAGCAATTTTAAAGCAGATGGAATTTTAAATGCAATTACGTTGATGAAGTCTGTAAATTGAATTATTCATTTTGTCTTATATGTGGAATGAGATGTGTGTATGAAATCATGTAATAAGTTAATTTAATTCGACAAAAGGACTCACATTTCTTGGAAAGCAGTCATTGCATGTATTTGATGAGTAGGGTGTCAATCGATTCATTATATAATCATGGCCCGGATCGAGAAGACAATTTCACCTGATTAACCTCGAATTTTATTTGAGTTTTTCGATTTAGTAATTGCATTCATATTAAGAGGCCTGCGGAGCATGCGTTTTTCATACAAACGTAATACCAAAATAATATGAAAATCAAACATATTCTTAAGGTGGTGTGTATTTATTTAGATTGGATTACAGAATATATAGGTTCCCAAACACATATTTTGAATGGACACTGATTTAAACAAGAGTTAAGAGATATTTTTTCCATAGAAATTTTAATTTCCTCATATCTCGACTAAATATCATTGTCCTTTCAAAATATATATTTGGGAACCTAGATATTATGTAATCCAATCTAAACATATACCTACACACTACTTTAAGAATATGTTTGTTTTTCATATTATTTTGGTATTACGTTTGTATGAAAAACGCATGCTCCGCCGGCCCCTTGAGTCATAATTATGCTTAAGATAAACTGTTAAATTATTTGTCTATACTTCAAAGAAGGCAGGAAAATTTAACTAAAGCGTGATTTTTCAGCAGTTGGGACTTTAGTTCACACAAATTCTTGTTACACCCAATTGTCAACCATTACATTTGAGTGACATCCGACAACTTTCAAAGCAGTGTTAGCCTTCAACTATTCCATTACGAGAGTCAACAGTAACTCCGGTACTTACGTCCGAATAATTCATATTTCCATTAGGCAAGTAATGAATTACCTACTCCTGGTCTAGATGAGGGCTTTAGAAAGTTTCTGTACAAATATAAGGCCCTTGAGGGGCCAGTGTCACTCTTGTTTGGAATTGGGGATTTTGCCTAGAGAATAAAATAGGTGTGATTGTTATGCGAGATATGTTTGTAAGTGGTAATAGAAAAGTTGGGTTAATGTAGTGATACGAATTTCGTTTGTTTTGATACCTCATAAACGGGTTGCAGATTGAAAACTAAGCTTACTTCGTCACGGCTTCGCGCGGTTTTATTGAAGTTTTTGTAGAGATATAGCCTATGTTAATCAAGGACAATGTAGCATTTTAATGGGTAGACAATTTTTTGAATCGACCCAGTAAAATCAAAGTATATTCGATGTAAATTTATTCCGTAAGAAACCTAGTTTACTTTGATCTGAAGACTCATCAATAAAGATGGTCAAGGTTAGGAGGCTGTTTAGCCGTCTAGTGCATCAACGGCTGCCAATTTCAGATAAAATATTGAAGGCCTGTTGGAATGGTTTAGATGCCTGCAAGCATCAATCTCTGGCCTTGAATTTTTTACTCACAACTTGAGGTGTTTAAAATATTCGATTACTTATTGTGATGTGATCACCACAACAGGCATGACGGCATTATCAAAAAAAATGCAAATCTATTTAGTCCGTCAGTTAAAGTATTTGCAAAATAATGGACACATGTTTTTTTGTTTTTGTAAATCAATGAATATTGACACAGATAAAACGCATCAAAACTCGGGAGTGGGGGCTCGTGACGTCAGAACTAGCTAAAAATTATACCTAGGCGTGACGTATTGAGTATTTTAAAAGCGTCGTAACTTCGTCAATTTTGGTTTACGTTACAAAAGAAAAAATACGGGTCAAATATTTTTTGAAAATCGAACTGACGCACTTATTAGTTTTTTTTTGTCTTTTACGCTATTGTTTATTTTGGTGTATTACAAGCAAACGAGTAAACACTAGTGTCATCTCTAACCTATCAATTATGGTATCTCTTATCTCTTGCCTTTATCCGAATTGATTTGGGATTGAAGCAGCATGTCTTCTTGCGTACTTGTCAATGTTAATAATTTTAATTTTATTCTTCTGTGTTCTATATTCTACTAAAATTATTTGTATGCGTTTTATCATTCTCAGTTGCCAAATTTATTTTTATTTTAATTATTAGGGGCTCAATTTGTTAACTTATTGTGCATGCTGTGGTCTCCTATAAGTGAAGGAGTACTTATACCTAATACTCTTTTTTTTCCATTAACTAATAATTCTTCGTGTATCTATTGTTGGAGATTCTTAAGGCTGGGGTATCTGTTGTTACGTCAGTCACTTCGGGCTGAATAGTGCGAAATGAGTGGTTTATATTTAATTGTAGCCTAATAAATCATTAGAACAAAATTCCAATTGTACACTTTGTGAAGAAAAAAGCGACAAATATTTGTGTAAAAAAAAAACTAAAACTGAATGCCGTTTAGGAGTACTTACGAAATTTCAAAGAAAAAATGCTTTACGTTGAATAATTCGATGAATATTTTTTTCAAATAGTAATAATAAAGTTAGAATTATTTCAATTGTACCAATTAATAAGCAACATTTTTATTTTTTGCACATTTATATTCACTCATCAAAGAGGAGTTACTTGGAGAAAACCTCTCGTTAGCAGATAGCACCCCCTTAAATATCTTTTCCATTACTCTTCATTATATTCAGAGACCTCCTTAATCATGAATTACGCTATCTATGGGTAAAAATAGATATCTATTGAAAAAACTTCTATTTCATCTAAATGGAACTTTGCTTATACCATTAGCCTTACTAAACATCATCGCTACATTCAATATTCTCTAATGTAAACATCTCATACAATACATTTACTTATGGCCCTTGTACACAAACAAATCAATACCATGTTTAGTCCGGGACACATACTTTGTGACCCCGTCTTTTTGTAAAGAGTGCCTGTCGACCTCTATAAATCTTTCATTCGATACTGGAAGAGGTCAGTGAAGCCACAAATCTTAGTACAAGTGAGAGGCATAAGCGTGTGTGGGTATCTAGTTACTTATCTCTTATCTGAGGTCAGCAGAATTCCAAGCATTTGCGGGGTAAACACGTTTTTAGTCCTTTAAAAATAGCCCTTGTGTTTTGGTTAATTGTACAGGATGTAAACGGAGTCCTGTTGTCCTGTTTTAAGCTTTCACGGTTTAAAACTAAAACGCTCAAAACAATAAATAATCACGGAAGATATCCCGTAAGTGACAATATAAGTTTGTAAACGGAGTATTCACGAAGCCGTCAACCAAGTACACCAAACTAAAACGTAATCGTACGTAACTTTATGTCTGGGAAACGACTTTTTTTCTTGTGGTAAAATCACGTTTCACTCGATAGAGTCTGGTGTCCGGATCCACGTACGGAATATGTTTGACGAAAATGTACTTAAGAGCGTGTTGACCGGCTGCGTGACTGTTCGAAAGAGATACAGCAGCCTTGGAACACAAAGGGCAACAACATGGATGGGTTTTAGTCAGTAAGCCTGACACTCCCTTCCGCTCCGACCAAAGCGGGATGATATCCCATCCGAAAAAAAAGAGCGTTTTGACAACACAAGTCTCAGAAAAAAAAAACTTAAAACGAATGCATATGGCAATCCAGCACTTACTTCCTTTAACCCTATTTAAGCTAGGTATACAATTATACTGCCTTTCAAAGGCCTTTCAAATATCCAGAATATGTCGCAACCCTCGAATTTACAGCTGTAATTGTAGCAGAATAGTGACGAACTCGCCACATTTCTGAATACGCATCAGAACAATCGTCCTGTATTGTCCGTAGATCTTGAAACTGTTCAAGGGTTGACACTTCAATGGCAATTGATGGATTACTAACTACTCCAATATGGCTCTTGTCTGGACGAGGAGAAGAGTGGAGCAAGCGCATGTGTGGCCAATATTGGTCTTGACAGTTTAAGTGGCGGTACAGCCAACCTTGGTGACAGAATTTTTTTGTGTCAGAAACGAAAAACCGTGTGTGACCTCAAAATGTTAATCGTTTCTTCATCAAGAACTTTAAAAAATTCAAGGAGCGCTATCTGGATTTCTACTCTTTCTCGCTGTGTGTTCCAAAAGTCAGTATCATCATTCTTCTGCTCGTATCTTGATTTTTTGTGACTTCACTGTTTGTTATCATCTTAATAGTGCAGCAGTGGTAGCCTAATGGTGTGACTGAATAAGGAAGATATCGTGAGGAAATCAGTATGCCTGAGAGATATGTTTCGATGACTAAAGCCACTTATGGATCTATAGATACATTAGGGGCCCGAACTAAAAATGAATGACAACGTAACTTGATTGGTCATATTCTGTCCAACTCCATGTTTTCAAAGCTCAAGGATTCGAAAATATTAGGGAGTCATTTCTAGTATAAAGCTACTTACGGACAAGTCTCGTATCATCGTTGACAGACTAAGAGAGTAGCTTCCCAGGTTAGCCTCTAACCACACAAAAAAGAAAGAAAGTTATCATCTTAGAAGTCACCCATTTCTATCCATTTCATCTTCCACACAATCCATCTAACGACTCGGTACTTATCAAATATGCACCGAATAGTTTAGTAGATTCTGGAATCTTCGAGCTACCACATTCTAAAGTATTGTTGGAAAAATATAAAAAAGGGGCATAAAATTTGAATAAAGTTAGGACCATCAAATTCAATGGACCTCCACACGCTCTTAACCTCAAAATAAACTTAGGCATAGAAAGAATTTCTGTGCAAATTCAATTTTGTGGAAAGTCGGGATAGATGTAAAATAAATTTTATATCTAAAGGGACTGGGGTCCCGCTTTCTTCTGTAAAACGGACCCGAAATCGAATGGGAAATTTTTGTGCCTTGCCCTTTAGTTATGATAATGCCACGGTTGGATTCCGTTGAATGAGCAAATAAATTGTGGCGTTACTGTAACTATGAATATATTTCTTCGTACGAGGTCGACTATGTATTGAACTGTGACCAATAGATTCTGATGGAATCGCAGTGCTTAGGAGGGAAATTGTGGGTCTGGAAATGAAGGGAAAAAGAATTTTGGAAGGATTTAAGTATTATCAAGAAAAATCTATGGCTTCTTTAACCACGAGATTAATTTTGGAAAGAGAAGTAAATGAAAAGACATGGTTTCAAGCTGAGACAAACGCATTTTTATAATAAAGATTATTATTGAATGCCACAAAAAAGTGTAGTTTCCTTCAAAAATAGGCTATGAATATGTGCAAGAAAACTGTATACCTACGTGTCGTGTCGTTGGTCTAGATGTCGCGAGCAACTGATGAACGTGGGGTCCTGGGATCGATTCTCGGGTCGAGCAAAGTGTTATTGAGTTTTAAAGTGTTTTGGGTTTAGCAGCAGTAGAAGCCACGGTATCTGGAGTTAAGGCAATTAAATAAGGTCGCCCCGTGTTACGAGTACATGGGACTTAAACATAACTGGCGGTGTACTATTGTGGGTGTACTATTACAGGTACACCACTGCCTAACCCTTCGGGGCTTGCAGTCGTGTACTGAATGTTATGTCACGTGCAAGCATTCCCAGTCTACATTTTCCGGTTCACTGTCGTATATATTCGGGATTATAAGTGCTGCTGAGCTGTTCTACTTCAGAGTGGATGGCCTACTTTCAGTCTTGGAGAAGCACTAGAAGAACAACAAGATTAAACTGAATAAATATCAACCACTTTCATGAGCCCTGACATAGCAAGAAGGCGTCGCGGCAGACCTCGTAGAAGATGGCCGGACGAGCTGAGCAAAATCAACGACCAGTGGTAAACATTAGCCCTAGAAACAACACAAACAAACAACTGGAAACAAAACTATTGGAAGTCAGGAGGAGAGGCCTTTGCGCAGCGGTAGACTGATTCGGGTTCACATTACCAATATCAGTAAATAACAACAACATTCCTCTTAAGTTTCTTTAAGTAACGTCATGATATTTCTGATAGTAACTCAGTAGTCCGCTCAATTTATTTTTCTACTTTACAATTTCCCCGTCAATAGTTGCCGGTAAGTCGATAAAAGGCTTAATCTTCCCATTGAACCAGTACATTTGTGGTGACAGACCCCACTTGACGGCCGGACGTCGAAATTTCAATTTCCGCAAGGAAGATATATAAATTTTCTTGTCGTTTATTGACATTTCTTTTCCGTTGTGCAGACTGATTCACCCACGATTGATTGCTCCTCCGTTGATAAAAAATAAAAAATATAAAAGATATATTTTTCGGCAAGTAACTTTGATATTTTTTGGAACTGATATTGCTCAAAGTGAAGTCGTTTGAAAGTTTTATATTCAAATTAGGGTTCTTTTCCTTTATTCGTGTTGTGAGCTGATATAGATTTGTATTGATTAGTTTTCTTTTCCCTAGGTTGTATTTGTTATTTTAGGATCATCATTTACAAAGGCTTTATAGGGTATTGTAGTAATATTATTACGTACTAACCGACTGAACGTCCTCAATGGTTGACATTTTGTCTGTACATCAATTTTAGGTCAAATCTTCATCACATCCATTATTAGTTTAAGCTTTATTGTTTCACGTTGCTCTTTTATTGCCATCCTTTCATTTAGTTTCATTGTAGATATCGTTTCACTGTAACAATTACGAGTTTATCATTTTCATTTTCATACTACACTATACTCACAAATTGCTCACAGATGATGCGCAACATTATTTACTACACTATCCACGCACCAGAACCTTTAATTCCATCGTATTTCTTCATGTTTTTGCTAACTTTGTGTTTATTAATTCTTTGACATTTTATTGTCAATAATCTGGTCGTCATAGTTACCTTTTAATCGTTCGTGGTTTTCTTTGTGGCCATCCACCGTTTTTGTCTTAAAAGCCAGATAATCGTTCTGGCCTTCTACTTTACACACTCTTTTCGTCTAATTTTCAAACATTTTGCAAATTCCACTTTTGATTTCGAAATCGGCTATATAAGACAGGGCCGCTCTAGACATTCATTCATTTCATCGCTAGCTTTCGAGCGAAGAAAATTATATAGGCCTTGTCCCGGGGCCGACTGCTCCGGGACTCAAGAAAAGACCTCAAACCTCTTGACTTCTCCACCAGTCACCTCAACTAAAACCTGCCTCTGCACTGGGCTTCAGAGGAGGACTGCTGCATCTGCTGTCAACCTTCATCCGGGGCTGGAGTCCTGTGCTGCGAAGCCTGCCTACTGCTGTCAACCTTCATCCGGGGCTGGAGTCCTGTGCTGCGAAGCCTGCCTACTGCTGTCAACCTTCATCCGGGGCTGGAGTCCTGTGCTGCGAAGCCAGCCTACTGCTGTCAACCTTCATCCGGGGCTGGAGTCAGCGGTTGGACCGTTTTTGGCTGACTCGCCCCGGACTGCCGTCGACCCTCTCCTGCGACCCTCTCCTGCTCGTCTTCATCCCGTGATCATCCCTTCACTCCATCCTCATCTTCACTATCATCTTCATTTTGTTACTTTCAGATTTTATTACTAAAATAAATTGTATAACGTTTATCCTCATTTTTTTATTTATTCTATTTTTTTCTTCATATCTGTCGCTTCACGACAGTTTGGCGCCCAATTGTCTTCAGGTTCTACACTTCTACATAACACTACACATTTCCATCATCACAAAATTCTAAAGAAAACACTTTGTCTAGTGTCCATAAATCAGAGGGAAAATAAGTACCCATTTTAAAAACATTATTTCTGGTGGTCATACACGTAATACTTTTAAGATTGTGGTATCTTACCTTTACATAGTGTGACTCATTATATAAACTAAAGAGGTCATTACTCTTCACTAAACCTTAAAACCTTTATACAGACTTGGTTTATAAAAATTGTTTCTGTTTCACCTTAACTACAATTTTCCTCTGATTTAATATAAACCTTTTGGCAGTCTCTCTTGGCAACTTCACTTTAGATCATTAGTTCATTGTCATACTACAGACATCATTAAACATTTTCATATAGCTATCATTGTAACTATTTTTTCTTTTGGAAGGAAAATAATTTTTCTTTAATCTTTTACTAACTTAATACTTCTAATTTTTTTTTTTTTCTTCTAGAAGGAAACAAGGTATTTTCTTTGAAACTTATCTTTATTTTACCAATATGTATAGAATAATTAAGTTTGAATTTCTTAATAAACCTGAACTCGAATACGAAATTAAGATCAGACTTGAGGAACCAGTAGACACTGTCGTACGGTTAAGAAAGCAAATTCTTCGACTTTCTTCTATTACCTCCTCGGAGGAAATTTTAATCTCACCAATTCCAATTGAGGAAGAGCTCCCTCAAATTAATACCACTATTAATTACTTAGACTTAAAAGTAGATAAACTTCTACACGGTGATTCCAAATACACTCGTCTTATAGAAACTTATCTTAATCATTTATTTTTTAGACTCGAGCGTATAGACGTTGACGTACTGAACTCTGAACAGAAAATTGAGTTTGACGCTTTACGGTCCAAATTTGATAGCCTCAACAACAAATTTGAACCATTCACTTTTCTTCCAGCGGAAAATACTTCCCCTCCTCTCTACGATTTACCTACCTCTCATGACAACTCGGAAACTCCTCCTTCAAATATCCCTCCGTCACAGACCATTCTTGAGGCCCTCCTTCAACAAATTAACTCTACAGTTCCTCCTCAACAAGTGAAGCCTCATATTTTTAAAGATTTAAAAAGATACACTTATAATGGAAAGTCATGTCCTAGGTCGTTCCTTCAAAAACTAGAAGAATATTGCATTTCACGTAGCTTTGACAAAAAACTTTTGATTAATCAAGCGTACGAAATTTTTACAGACAATGCTTTACACTGGTTTAGATTTCAGATTAATTGTAATCCAAATCTGACCTGGCATGAAACTTCTGAGCTTCTTATAAAAGATTTTGGTGTTTTCGATTACGATTACAAATTACTAGAAGACATCAGAAAGCGAACTCAAGGTCTGGACGAAACTATATCGGTCTACATTTCAATTATGTCCGGAATGTTTTCACGCTTGACTAAAAAATTGTCTGAGTCAGAACAATTAGAGATTTTACTGAGGAATATCAGACCGTGCTATTCAGTTTTTGTGGCATTAAGAGATTGTACTACTATTGACTCTCTCTTAGCTGTTTGCCAGATTTACGAAAAATTCTTGGACAAAGATAAAAACTTTAAAGAACCATCTTTGCAACAAAATACTTTAACAGCTGAATTTAGCTACAAACCTCGTATACCAGTTACTAATTCTCCCTCTGTAAATTTTCAGAAACCTCCTCCTCAGTACCTCCAAAAACCAAAACAAATTAACACTCTGACTCGATCTGATCCTCCTCAACAGAGTAGCTTTTGCGTTCGTTGTCGTGTGCATGGACACACCTTAAACACTTGTAAGAAACCTCACTTCATTATTTGCTTCAAATGTGGTTTGAAGGACTTTAAAACTGCTGATTGCCCTAAATGCAATCCTAAGCCTGGTACTAGCTCAAAAAAACTAACAACTGACTTGAAAAGTGAAAATTTCGACGTTAATTATTGGAATAATTGGATCAAAACTCTTAAAAATTTCTTTTCTTACTACAAAATTTCTTCAACCCTTTACTCTAATGACAATGATTCCAAACGCCCTTTCATTAACGTGCGAATTATTAACTTAAACATTTCTGCCTTACTTGATTCAGGTAGTTCTGTTACCATACTTGGCAACAATTCTCACCTGGAAATTCTTAAATTAGGTTTCAAGCTTTTCAAGTCAGACTTAATTACTGTCTCAACTGCTAGTAACCAAAAAATTAAATCTTTAGGATATTTTGAATTACCTATTTTCTTTAATGACCAGACTCATTTAATTAAAGCTTATGTTTTTCCAGAATTATTCCCCTCTCTTATTCTTGGTATTGATTTCTGGAAAAAATTTAATCTTCTTCCTACTATTTTATCTTCTGTTTGTCAGTCGAACCTTAAATGTTCATCTATTCAAGATGCGGAGAAAAAGATACTACCTTATGAACATCTTAGTACAAATCAAAAGGATATTGCAGATAACATTATCCAACGCTTCAAGAGTATCTCATTTGAAGAAAAAGGCATTTTGGGACGTACTCATTTAATTACACACAAGATCGACACAGGTGATTCTCTCCCCATCAAGCAAAGATGTTATCGATTGTCCCCTGAAAAACAAAAAGCTTTAATCAACGAAGTGGATAAAATGTTGAAATGGAATGTCATTGAACAATGCGAAAGTCCATGGCTATCTCCGGTGCTTATAACTCCGAAGAAGAATGGAGAATGGCGTTTCTGCGTCGACAGCAGGAAACTTAACTCAATCACTCGTCGTGATGCCTACAGCCTCCCACTTATAAGTGAGATTCTGGACAATCTTAAAAACGCCAAATATCTCTCAAGTATCGACATTGCGAAGGCCTTCTGGGAAATTTCTCTCAACCCTGCGGACAAAGACAAGACTGCCTTTTATGTACCCGGAAGAGGCATGTACAGATTTAAAGTAATGCCCTTCGGCTTAACTAACTCTCCTGCTACTCAACAGAGACTAATGGATATGCTGTTTACTCCAGATTTTGACAACAAAGTATTCTGTTATCTCGACGATATCGTAATTATAAGCGATACCTTCGAAGAACATATTTCTCTTCTCTTAAAAGTTCATGAAAAACTCTCTTTTGCCAATTTAACTATAAATTTTGAAAAAAGTCAATTCTTCAGGAAAGAACTCAAGTACCTCGGTTTTGTTGTAGGTGAATATGGCCTGAGAGCTGATCCTGACAAAATTCGAGCCATTTTGGAATATCCTACACCATCCTCTAGAAAAGAAGTACGTAGATTCATCGGTACTTGCAGCTGGTTCCGAAGATTCATTGCAAACTTCAGCACAATTGCTTCTCCACTTAACAGGCTAACTTGCTCTGGGAAGAATGCCCCTAAATTCGTTTGGAACCCTGAAGCAGAATCGGCATTCGTGAAACTTAAAGAAGCTTTGGTTACTACTCCTGTTCTCGCTTGCCCAGACTTCAACCTCCCATTCTCTGTACATTGCGATGCATCAAATTTTGGCATAGGAGCAATGCTTACACAACATCAAAACGACAAGGAAGTTGTTATTGCTTACATGAGTAAAGCTCTTAATAAAAACCAGCAGAACTATTCTACAACAGAAAGAGAAACTCTAGCCGTAATAACTGCTCTAGAACACTGGCGTTGTTACCTAGATAATGGTAAACAATTTACAATTTACACAGATCACGCTGCTCTTAAATGGTTCCAGAACTTATCCAATCCTTCAGGAAGACTGGCTCGTTGGACGCTACGCCTATCTTGCTTCAACTTCATTCTAAAACATAAAAAGGGTAAAGATAATGTTGTCCCTGACCTACTATCCAGATCAAAAACTCATGACTCTGAAGATTCTCAACGTCAAGGTGTAAATCCTATTTTAACGGACGAATCAGTTCCTAATCGTGACTTGGAACACTACAACAAGATTTTACTTGGCTGTCAGAACAATCCTGATTCTTATCCAAACTATACGGTTAAAGAAAACAAGCTCTATCGTTGCATTCACTCTCCTCATGCTCTGAACGATGACTTCACTTGGAAAGAAGTTCCACTTCCACATGAAAGACAGGCTATTATCGAAAGGAATCACAGTCCTTCTCAAGAACCTCATCTCGGAATTTTCAAAACCTACAAGAAGCTTTCGTTACGATATTACTGGTCTGGCATGTTTAAAGATATCGCTAAATTTATCTCTACTTGCGACATTTGTCTTGCTTATAAACATCCAAATCATTCTCCTTATGGCCCTATGGGTAAACCAAAAATTTGCTCGAGACCTTTTCAATCTATATCGCTTGATCTTATGGGTCCTTTTCCCATGACCAGAAGACGTAATCAACATATTTTAGTTATTAATTGTACCTTTACTAAATATACTTTTATCTTTCCCTTAAAACGTGCTACTGCGTCTAACATAATTAATATTTTAGAGAATTCCGTATTTCTCATCCATGGTGTTCCACAAACCATTATCATGGATAACGGTCCCCAATTTCAATCCCGTGAATTTACTACATTTCTTAATAAATATAAAGTCCCTTTTATATTCTACTCTCCATTTTACTGTCCCCAAGTCAATCCTACAGAAAGGTATAATAGGACCATCATCACGGCTCTAGCTACTTTGGTAGGTGATGATCATCGAACCTGGGATATTTATCTCCCAAAAATTCAACACGCGATAAACAGTTGTGTTAATGCTATAACTGGTTTTTCTCCAAACTTTTTAGTATTTGGTCGGGAAACAGTTCCTTGTGGTTCATTCTACACTCCAACTCAAAATCTTGAGGAAGTTGTTTTTCTACCTCGCGATGTCTACGCTACAAATATTGGTTTCCTCTCGTCAATTTTTGATAAGGTTCAAACTAATTTATACATAGCACACGCTAAGAATAGCGCTCGCTATGACCTACGTCGGTCATTTAAAGAATTTAATGTCGGTGATACAGTTTGGCGTAAGAATTACGTACAAAGCAACGCGGGTTCGTACTTCAGCGCAAAACTGGCCCCTAAATTTCTAAGATGCAAAGTCTTTAAGAAACTCTCGCCCTTAGTATACATATTAGAAGATACTAATGGAACGAAAAATAAATGGCACATCAAAGACATTAAAATCTAAACCTCGTCTTCATCGAATCATCTTATTTAGATAGTTAATCTCTCATTAGCTCATTTATCAATCGCTTAAAGTTAATCTTTATTTTTGTTTTGAATACGAGTTTTTAAACTCACTATTCAACGTCCTATGCGGCGTTACTTTTAACTTGTCTTTATTTTGTGATTTAGAGCTTACTGCTCTTATTCTTCACTTCTACAAATGAGGTCAGAAGATCACTAGTTCAGATACCTTTACTTTAGAGCCCTACCGCTCGAATCTATCTTAGACTAAACTAAATAGTCATCTTAATAATTATATAATTATTCCTTTATAGGGTTTTCTTCGAGCGGCTGACTACTCGTTAAATAAGCCTTAGGTCAATATATTTTCCACCCATGGAGCGGTTGATTACTCCCTAAATAAGCCTTAGGTCATATTTAGGAACATACTTCTAGAGTGGTAGTCATTGACTGTGAACTCCACCCTTACCATTATGTAGATGATAGTATACCTGAGGAAGAATGAATGTCTGTTAGATGATTTCTGTTTGGACGAAGTAATGTTTCAAGGATTTCTCTCGAACTTTAAACATAAAATTTTCTCTGAGTCGAAAATTTTCTGGGGTTGTCGGGGAAATGTAGTAATATTATTACGTACTAACCGACTGAACGTCCTCAATGGTTGACATTTTGTCTGTACATCAATTTTAGGTCAAATCTTCATCACATCCATTATTAGTTTAAGCTTTATTGTTTCACGTTGCTCTTTTATTGCCATCCTTTCATTTAGTTTCATTGTAGATATCGTTTCACTGTAACAATTACGAGTTTATCATTTTCATTTTCATACTACACTATACTCACAAATTGCTCACAGATGATGCGCAACATTATTTACTACACTATCCACGCACCAGAACCTTTAATTCCATCGTATTTCTTCATGTTTTTGCTAACTTTGTGTTTATTAATTCTTTGACATTTTATTGTCAATAATCTGGTCGTCATAGTTACCTTTTAATCGTTCGTGGTTTTCTTTGTGGCCATCCACCGTTTTTGTCTTAAAAGCCAGATAATCGTTCTGGCCTTCTACTTTACACACTCTTTTCGTCTAATTTTCAAACATTTTGCAAATTCCACTTTTGATTTCGAAATCGGCTATATAAGACAGGGCCGCTCTAGACATTCATTCATTTCATCGCTAGCTTTCGAGCGAAGAAAATTATATAGGCCTTGTCCCGGGGCCGACTGCTCCGGGACTCAAGAAAAGACCTCAAACCTCTTGACTTCTCCACCAGTCACCTCAACTAAAACCTGCCTCTGCACTGGGCTTCAGAGGAGGACTGCTGCATCTGCTGTCAACCTTCATCCGGGGCTGGAGTCCTGTGCTGCGAAGCCTGCCTACTGCTGTCAACCTTCATCCGGGGCTGGAGTCCTGTGCTGCGAAGCCTGCCTACTGCTGTCAACCTTCATCCGGGGCTGGAGTCCTGTGCTGCGAAGCCAGCCTACTGCTGTCAACCTTCATCCGGGGCTGGAGTCAGCGGTTGGACCGTTTTTGGCTGACTCGCCCCGGACTGCCGTCGACCCTCTCCTGCGACCCTCTCCTGCTCGTCTTCATCCCGTGATCATCCCTTCACTCCATCCTCATCTTCACTATCATCTTCATTTTGTTACTTTCAGATTTTATTACTAAAATAAATTGTATAACGTTTATCCTCATTTTTTTATTTATTCTATTTTTTTCTTCATATCTGTCGCTTCACGACAGTATAAAGGTATAATACCTAACTAATACCTTAGTGTCTGAAGTTTATCCTCTATAAGCTGTGTTACACGCTTTTTTACTGGTTCTACAGAATCCAGAGGGACTTTATTTTGATTTAGGTGCAACATAATCAGCTTGATATTGGGAACGTGATCCATAATCCACCACGCTGGCTCAGTGTGGGTTCGTGAGCGAGCTTTCTTTCACCGTTTTGATTTGAGTATATTTTTTCTAGACACAAACAAAGCCTTGAAGTTTCAATACACCAAAACATTCTTCTCCGAAAATCACAAACCAAATATCGTCGAAGTTCAACGCACACTGACAAAAAGTTAATCCGTACGCTAAAACGATTAAGTACGCCAACTCGCGTACGATTGAAAAATGGCTCCCGACTCCGCGTTTCACTGGTGATCGTTTGCATATTTAGACGACATTTGCGTTTATATCCGATTGTCTTCAATATATCGTATTGTCTTATCTGTTTTATATTAGAATGAGATTGTGGGAATGTATAAACGTTTTTTGAATTCTTGATTCTGTTAGTTTTGCTTGTGATATCTTAGGTTTTGGATTTAGAAAACTTTGCCTACTGAAAACCCAAACCATTCATCAAAAAATCTATTTTTTACAGTTATATTGAAGTCAGCTGGCGACTAGTTGAATACTAATAGGTATTTTGTATGGAGCGACTACATATCTGCCTTTTTTGTCCGTTTGTCTGCTTCCATCCCTTTAAATGAACCAACCGAGATAATTTACACAAGCTGACAGACAAAAAAACACTTTCGGAGTCGATTTGAAAAATGATTTACGACATTTTCGACCGTTATTACTAAATTGAAGCATACATTTTGTGAAAAAATGTGTACTCAATAAACAAAACACATTTAGCAAACAAGGTGAACAGGCGAACGTACTCGGGTGGCCATTTATAATTCAATTGTACACTCCCCGGATTATTTGGTATAACAGAAACAAATCAATTATTCACGGCCCACCTGCATCTATTTATTGAATTTCGTTTGTTAAAAAAGGCTATTTTAAAATTACATTTGTTGGATGTACTGATATTTTTATACTGTGGTCGTTTGGTTATCTACATTGTAGAGAAAGTCTTTGACTACAAATTTACGAAGTACCTACTAAGGCAAAGTCCGCAGTCCATTGGAGTAACAACTAAATCAAATGCAACTCAAATTAGACCTAAAGTCTATTTCATATGGCTCAATTTGACTGCAAAAGCCATTTATTATACTCGCCATTCCTTTTCTTCATCCAATTACTAAAGTCCACAGTCCTCTTAACGTATTCTCCTAGCTTTATATCTCTTCAATAAGATTCTTTCTTCTTTTTGTTGAGATTTCCAATATCTGGTAGACATTCGGCAGTTGCCAAAACCAGGATCTAAAAAATAAATGAGCTTCAATAATAGCTGTCTTTTGCTTAATCCTGCATCCTTCTAATCATTTTAAATTCAGAGAAGGTGGGTTTTCCAATGATAATCCAGTTGCCGTTGAAAAACAAACTGGTTCGTGTAATGCATTCGGGTAAACAAAATTTGCTTTCCCATTTAGAACGCTGCGAGTGGTAGATGTTACCATCAAAAGGATGTACGTAAATTAGCTCGCAGAGGAAAAACGGAATGGAAATATGAAAATGTCAGACGCTATTAGGATTATCCCCATCTCGGTTTAGTGATGTTAGTTTAAAATTCTGAAAGAATCTTTTTTCTATGGAGTAAAAAATAATTGAATTTCTGATGTAGGTGCCGTGGCTTTTTGTGGTGTTTTTTGTTTTTGTTTTTATTACTGTGATGTGGTTTTTAATGATTGAAATTGAAATTTCTATTTGAGTTGAGAATGGTTTGTTTTCATTTTTAAAGAGGGTAATGGGCTTTTTGTAATTCACTTATTTTACAAATATTTTCGGTGTAAATATTTTCTAGAACTAAATATTTTTAATTCATACTTATACTGCTCTACAAAATACTCAACTAAAGTAAATTGCATTATTTAAAAAAAGTAGTAAGTAGAGGTAAGCCATAATCCATAAAAAACTTATTTTTATATTCAGTGCTTCGCCATTTTTCCATCATTTCAAACGACTTGATTAAGTTGCCGACTTCACAGATATCTATACCTATCTATCTACATGACAGTACAAACATTGTTCCACGATATTTGTTGAACAAAAGTAGGTCGTACAAGGCGCCGCTACTTTCGGAGTTTCGCATAAATTACAGTATTCAAAATGTTATTTATTATTCCACTATGCGAATGGTTTTGTTCTATGCCAGTTTTTATGCCACGTGAAGTGAGAATAAAATAAAAAGATACGACGTCTCGCTGTGACGTTCTTTTTTAAGACAGCTGTTGGAAAGCGTACTGAAATTGCGTATTATGGGAATAATAAATTAAACCACAGTATTTTGTTACGATACATACATACGATACAGTCTGACGTTAAACTATGATTGAGAAATATTATGAAATTATGACCTACTACCTACTACATACTATTAAAACAGCAGAGAAACTAAATACAAAAAATGATTTGACTTTCTATAATCGTTGAATCGTTGCAAATTTATTCATAAATCGGCTTTCAGAGTACGCTATAAATAATAAAATAATATTAATAAAATTTATTTTTCTCCCACAAAGTACAGTTACAATATAAGGTGTTACAAATATTAGAGGTACAAAGATTTGTGGGAGTCAGGAGTTCAAACTAGGATACCCTGTGCTATGGACTCCTGGCCTCCCTCGCTGGAATTCATGACAATTTTTGTTTCGATATACATGTCGTTGTAGGACTATTTTAAAATAAGAATTACAAGAAAAAGTACTTATAAAATAAAATTAAAAAAATAAAAATGAGTGTGTGTGTTTGTGTGTGACGTGTGAGTGTGAATTGTAAGCATATAATATAATTATAGCTCATAGCACAACAATATTGCTCACCATACATTTGTTATGGACACGTTCACACTGTACTATACTATATATTATCGGCTTACTATATGCCAGAAAATGCTGCGCTATGCTGAGTTCATGCTATGCTATATCACGCGCCGCCCTCTTCCTCCTCCCTCACCCCCGGCCGTACCGCATGCGAATGTTTTCCCCACTTATTTGAACTCTTTCTGAGCTTGCTATATACTATAAATGTTTGCGATAATATCGCGTAATGTGAACGCCATGCTATATTGTATATATAGCTTCAGGTCCTGCTTTGCTATACCTACTATATAGCAGAATAGTATAGCGTAGTCTGAAACCAGCTTAAGTCCTCGAAAATCTGATCGTTTTAAAGAAATAAAAAGTGTTTCAAATCCCTAACAAAGTTGTTAGGGATTGTAAACAGCAAAAGTCCAAAAAAACAACAATACAAATTTATTAAGTAAGAGATTTGCGAAAACTGAAAAAAAAATTGCTCTAAAATTGAGCCAGACTTAATTCTATCGCAGAATGGCCTTATAATAAATGTGGACGAGCGTGGAATGGATTTGATTAAAAATAAAGCCACAGGGGTCCCTGTCCATTAGCATCCACGTGAGGCCGTGGTGTTTGCTTAGGTACAGCTATGTTAGTGACGTGTGTCAGGTGTTATTTTAACATTTTCACACACACAAAGCAAAATAGAAGAGATTTTTAGAAAGAGAATTTAAATAATAGGAGCATGAATGAAGAGCCTAATGGTAATAGAATTAGGTATGAAATGGAAAAAAAAGAACTTGTCAAGTAACAATTCCCAATATATAAGGGTGGTAACCCATCCATAGACCAACCTAGGCAAGCATGACTTAACCTAAAGATCGACCTGAGCGACTGTTATTGTTTAGCCGCGAGCTCCTCCTAACACATCCAAAAATATGAAAAGACGCGTTCGCAAAATTGATAGGTACAGAATCGAACTACCACATTGACACGGCTCATACACACAAGTGTAGTGCACGACTACTATTCTCGCTACCGAGAAAAGTAAACTTGTGTGTATTGACTCGTGTCAATGTAGTGGTTCGATTGATTCAAGTGAACTCATTTTGATACTTAGAAAGATTCATTTTTTTACGTATTTATTTGGAATAAAATTATGGCACCAACATAAATATTTACGTTTTATATTTTTACGTTTTACCTCGGACTAGATGGAACGACCTGAAGGTGTACTTCGGTGACTGCTACTGGAACTCCTCGACGTGTTGGACTAGGTGAGCCGAGTTTGGGCTTGTTTTGTTAGTTATGATGAGACCTTACCTCCGCACTTGATGGAGCGACCTGAAGGTGTACTTTGGGAACTGCTACTGGAACTCCTAGACGTGTTGGACTAGGTGAGCCGAGTTTGGGCTTGTTTTGTTAGTTATGATGAGACCTTACCTCCGGACTTGATGGAGCGACCTGAAGGCGTACTTCGGGAACTGCTACTGGAACTCCTAGACGTGTTGGACTAGGTGAGCCGAGTTTGGGCTTGTTTTGTTAGTTATGATGAGACCTTACCTCCGCACTTGATGGAGCGACCTGAAGGTGTACTTCGGGAACTGCTACTGGAACTCCTAGACGTGTTGGACTAGGTGAGCCGAGTTTGGGCTTGTTTTGTTAGTTATGATGAGACCTTACCTCCGGACTTGATGGAGCGACCTGAAGGTGTACTTTGGGAACTGCTACTGGAACTCCTCGACGTTTGGACTAGGTGAGCCGAGTTTGGACTTGTTTTGTTAGTTATGATGTGACCTTACCTCCGGACTTGATGGAGCGACCTGAAGGTGTACTTCGGGGACTGCTACTGGAACTCCTCGACATGTTGGGACTAGGTGAGCCGAGTTTGGGTTCGTTTTGTTAGTTATGATGAGACCTTACCTCCGGACTTGATGGAGCGACCTGAAGGTGTACTTCGGGAACTGCTACTGGAACTCCTAGACGTGTTGGACTAGGTGAGCCGAGTTTGGGCTTGTTTTGTTAGTTATGATGAGACCTTACCTCCGGACTTGATGGAGCGACCTGAAGGTGTACTTCGGGAACTGCTACTGGAACTCCTAGACGTGTTGGACTAGGTGAGCCGAGTTTGGGCTTGTTTTGTTAGTTATGATGAGACCTTACCTCCGGACTTGATGGAGCGACCTGAAGGTGTACTTCGGGAACTGCTACTGGAACTCCTAGACGTGTTGGACTAGATGAGCCGAGTTTGGGCTTGTTTTGTTAGTTATGATGAGACCTTACCTCCGGACTTGATGGAGCGACCTGAAGGTGTACTTCGGTGACTGCTACTGGAACTCCTAGACGCGTTGGACTAGATGAGCCGAGTTTGGGCTTGTTTCGTTAGTTATGATGAGACCTTACCTCCGGACTTGATGGAGCGACCTGAAGGTGTACTTCGGTGACTGCTACTGGAACTACTAGACGTGTTGGACTAGATGAGCCGAGTTTGGGCTTGTTTTGTTAGTTATGATGAGACCTTACCTCCGGACTTGATGGAGTGACCTGAAGGTGTACTTCGGTGACTGCTACTGGAACTCCTAGACGTGTTGTACTAGATGAGCCGAGTTTGGGCTTGTTTTGTTAGTTATGATGAGACCTTACCTCCGGACTTGATGGAGCGACCTGAAGGTGTACTTCGGTGACTGCTACTGGAACTTCTAGACGTGTTGGACTAGGTGAGCCGAGTTTGGGCTTGTTTTGTTAGTTACGATGAGACCTTACCTCCGGACTTGATGGAGCGACCTGAAGGTGTACTTCGGGGACTGCTACTGGAACTCCTCGACATGTTGGGACTAGGTGAGCCGAGTTTGGGTGCGTGTTGTTAGTTATGATGAGACCTTACCTCCGGACTTGATGGGGGATATTATTATCATTACTTATTTTTTCACAGAGTTTCTGAAAGTAGTCGCAGTACTCGTGACTCGTGATACAGAAGGATGTGACCAAACGAGTACTTAGAATGAATTTAAAACAGTTAATTTTTGGTTGCCTACGGCAAATAATACATTCGTGTTATATAGAAAACATAAATGGTTTCACCAAGTTTGAGGACAGGTGCGGTCAGTGGGTCGTGTTAGGGGCGACAGCTGCGCGTTACTAGGCAAGACACTTGTGTGTTTGCTATATGGACAGGTCCTGGCAAAATAAAGTATCAGTGCTTAAAAAAAAATATTAAAAATTGTCAACTCCCAGAATTAATTGACCCAAGACAGGCAAGAAATATGGAACTAAGAGCACATTCTTCACATAATTATCCAACGAAATATTCTTACAATAAAAAATTGATACCGTTTGTTGTTGTTAATCACGAAAGTACCAACCACCTCCAGGTCGCTCGATCAAGTTCGGTCTCATCATAACTAATAAAACAAGCCCCAACTCGGCTCATCTGGTCCAACACGTCGAGGAGTTCCAGTAGCAGTTCCCGAAGTACACCATCAGGTCGCTCCATGAAATCCGGAGGTAAGGTCTCATCATAACTAACAAAACAAGCCCAAACTCGGCTCATCTAGTCCAACACGTCTAGTAGTTCCAGTAGCAGTCACCGAAGTACACCTTCAGGTCGCTCCATCAAGTCCGGAGGTAAGGTCTCATCATAACTAACAAAAAAAGCCCAAACTCGGCTCATCTGGTCCAACACGTCGAGGAGTTCCAGTAGCAGTTCCCGAAGTACACCTTCAGGTCGCTCCATGAAATCCGGAGGTAAGGTCTCATCATAACTAACAAAACAAGCCCAAACTCGGCTCATCTAGTCCAACACGTCTAGGAGTTCCAGTAGCAGTCCCCGAAGTACACCTTCAGGTCGCTCCATCAAGTCCGGAGGTAAGGTCTCATCATAACTAACAAAACAAGCCCAAACTCGGCTCATCTAGTCCAACACGTCTAGGAGTTCCAGTAGCAGTCACCGAAGTACACCTTCAGGTCGCTCCATCAAGTCCGGAGGTAAGGTCTCATCATAACTAACAAAACAAGCCCAAACTCGGCTCATCTAGTCCAACGCGTCTAGGAGTTCCAGTAGCAGTCACCGAAGTACACCTTCAGGTCGCTCCATCAAGTCCGGAGGTAAGGTCTCATCATAACTAACAAAACAAGCCCAAACTCGGCTCATCTAGTCCAACACGTCTAGGAGTTCCAGTAGCAGTCACCGAAGTACACCTTCAGGTCGCTCCATCAAGTCCGGAGGTAAGGTCTCATCATAACTAACAAAACAAGCCCAAACTCGGCTCATCTAGTCCAACACGTCTAGTAGTTCCAGTAGCAGTCACCGAAGTACACCTTCAGGTCGCTCCATCAAGTCCGGAGGTAAGGTCTCATCATAACTAACAAAACAAGCCCAAACTCGGCTCATCTAGT
Source organism: Xestia ashworthii (assembly GCA_950022955.1). NCBI lineage: Eukaryota > Metazoa > Arthropoda > Insecta > Lepidoptera > Noctuidae > Xestia > Xestia ashworthii. The sequence goes on from OX465556.1 coordinate 6,400,624, forward strand.
ACAACACGTCTAGGAGTTCCAGTAGCAGTCACCGAAGTACACCTTCAGGTCACTCCATCAAGTCCGGAGGTAAGGTCTCATCATAACTAACAAAACAAGCCCAAACTCGGCTCATCTAGTCCAACACGTCTAGTAGTTCCAGTAGCAGTCACCGAAGTACACCTTCAGGTCGCTCCATCAAGTCCGGAGGTAAGGTCTCATCATAACTAACAAAACAAGCCCAAACTCGGATCATCTAGTCCAACGCGTCTAGGAGTTCCAGTAGCAGTCACCGAAGTACACCTTCAGGTCGCTCCATCAAGTCCGGAGGTAAGGTCTCATCATAACTAACAAAACAAGCCCAAACTCGGCTCATCTAGTCCAACACGTCTAGGAGTTCCAGTAGCAGTCACCGAAGTACACCTTCAGGTCACTCCATCAAGTCCGGATGTAAGGTCTCATCATAACTAACAAAACAAGCCCAAACTCGGCTCATCTGGTCCAACACGTCGAGGAGTTCCAGTAGCAGTTCCCGAAGTACACCTTCAGGTCGCTCCATGAAATCCGGAGGTAAGGTCTCATCATAACTAACAAAACAAGCCCAAACTCGGCTCACCTAGTCCAACACGTCGAGGAGTTCCAGTAGCAGTCACCGAAGTACACCTTCAGGTCGCTCCATCAAGTCCGGAGGTAAGGTCTCATCATAACTAACAAAACAAGCCCAAACTCGGCTCATCTAGTCCAACACGTCTAGGAGTTCCAGTAGCAGTCACCGAAGTACACCTTCAGGTCGCTCCATCAAGTCCGGAGGTAAGGTCTCATCATAACTAACAAAACAAGCCCAAACTCGGCTCATCTAGTCCAACACGTCTAGGAGTTCCAGTAGCAGTCACCGAAGTACACCTTCATCAGGTCGCTCCATCGAGTCCAGGACGATTAGGCATATTATATAAACCCTACTTACATACTTTTTTATAGCAAAATGAAATAGAATGAAAATCTTACGAGTACCTTGTCAAGTATCAAATTCGGTTTGTCGAATATTTTGTGTTTTTACAGCGATCTTTTTCAACTCGAGCCGCTCTAAACAGGCGATACATGTCCACTCTCGACGGGGGCCGCGCTCGGACTAAAGTTTCATTCCAAGTGCTTGTGCAATAAATCAAGACGGGTATTACAAATAAAATAACCCTTAATGCAATCGATTAAGATTCATCCAGAATAGCAAAATATGTGAAAAAATAAGTTTCGGTTTTCATTTTTTCTGCGACTATTTAAAGCATTTAGATAAAAAAAAAAAACTAACTTTAAACATTGAATATGTTTGCCTACATATAGTATTTTTAAAAGTAGTCAAATATGATAATAATAGCACAAAAAATGTACCTAAACTCAACCCGGTATCGTTAAATTTGTGGAAAATGGCAACGAAAGATCGATTTTACATTGTAAAAAAGTAAAATTTTCAATAATAAAGTACCGTTAATTTGAAGATGAAGAACCAATCTATACGATGTAGTTATTGGTTATATTGAATTTTGTTTTATTATGCTATAAAATGTACCGAAAAACAGCATAATTTTGCCTGATATGCAAACGCGCCCCAAGCCTATTGCTATTAACCGATCAGAAATATGACTCCGGGTGACACTTAGCAATTCCTAATGTAAAAAGTCAACAAGACTTTGTCTGACCTGGGAATCAAACCCACAACACACGAGTAGCAACACTTGCCGCCAGCAGTTAACCCAATGATTACGAAAACAACGACAAAACAAACGACAAATTAATCAAAATAAATCTTCCAAATGAAAAAGATAAATGAGACACAAGTAAGAAGGATCACTTAGCAAAAAGACGAACGAATGTGACTCACATATCTGCTCATCCGTCTCAATCGATTCTTACAACTTCCGCTAATAAACAACGGACCCTCCCCAACATCGTTCTAATCGCCTTGTTGGAGAACAGTTTGAAGCGTCAATTTGGTGTCAACTTACAAGAGAAATTAGTTCAGCAGCTGTGTCATTACAAGTTGACCAGAAATATCGACTTTGTTTCAAGGAAAATAATGTGGCTATGCTTCTAGTATTACAGCTTCCCGTTGGCGGGGACTACGTACTTACCAGAACGCTTAGGAAGACCATATAAATAGAAGAAATAATAGACAAAAACAGATTGTAAAAAAATCTATAGCTCGATGATAAACTGTGATAAATTAAGTGTCAATAAACTTAAAGCTGACTGACAGACTGTCTCTTTGATTGCCATATATTAACATTTACTACCAAAAACTCATGCAACACAATAAAAAAGATTGTGAGAACCGAAACGATAGCAGATACAAGCTTTAATATTCAGATATTGTACTACCCAAACTTCCTTCCAATCCCGCGCTAAGCTTAAACAAAAACGCGGCAAAAACACTCTCATTTTCTAAGTAAACACGTGGAACGAACAGAATTTTATATTGGAAGGCAAAAACAAAAAACACCGCGAATTGTTGGCACTGAGTTTTCCAAAAACAACGAAATCGCTTTGGAGGCCAATGGAAATTACTTTTCGAACCTGTGCCGACGGAACCAAGAATAGTAGCTAAAGACAAACGGAAAATAATAAATGGGCGAAGAAAACACTCGGTCGAAGTATTGAAGAAACGTCATTGGCAAATTCGTGGAGGATATCTTGAATAAGAAATTCGTCTTTCTGGGAATATAAAGACGAGGCCTGCTTTTGTGGTTTTACTTATTTTACTTTGGTATTGTGGTTGGCTGTAAAATTGTTGTGTTCGTTGATGGCTTTTTATGAAAAAAAGATTTGACAAAAAATGCAAAATAGTAATAATGTTCTTCATTCATTATTATTGACCTCAACCGAGCCCAAAACCTTATCTTTTAAATTAGTCACAGAATTTGCCAGATACAAGAAGACTCCCTGCGGAATACCCTTAAAATTTCTACGCACAAATAAAAGCTAAAATATTATACGGTTCAGATAAAATTCCCGTTTGACTGCACTTCTCTGCATAGAACGAATAGAAAATCTTATTAATTCATATTAACTGGAACGTTACACACAAAAGCAAGGAAACGTTAATCAAGGCAAGCGGAAGGGTCACTGGCCAGCATAAGAAGATCCCTGAATACCCGCAAATTGAGTTTCAGTTTAGAACGTTCGAGAGGTCAAGCCTAATTGGGCATTGTTGGGTCTGAAGGGACAAATATTTTCGCTTAGAGATTCCAATTAACCGGCGACAGGTGGACGCACAATTTGTGTTTAACATAAGAACATGTGCAGTGGAGTGGTGAATAAAAAGTTTTATGTTATACAGAACAATAATCGTTTGGGTACCATCTATTAAACGCACACGTTTCGTTGGGCCCACGGGGCAATGGTAATGAGTGTCTTCTGTCTGATTAGAGTTGAGTCGACGATTTGGTAGAATCCTCTTTTAATTGCAGGGATTTTAGGTAAACAGTTACGACTTTTGCGCAGAGCGATTTTGTGGAAAACGATTTAAAAGATATATTATGTAAGTGAATGTGTAGAAAGACTGAAATCCGGTTAACACCATTCAAGTTGAAAGCTACAAGAAATCTATGACAAAGGCTGCCTCACGAAAAATCCCCAACACAAAAAGGACGACAACTTGCGCCATTTTTAAATCCAAATGAACTGAAGAAAAAACTTTCTCACAAAGGATGTACAAAGAAAATCACGAGGCTAATCAAGAACCTTTTCCAAAACATTTCGCTGAACAGGGCAATTTAGTGAGAGAAAAGAAAATATTAATAACGGAACAATAAGCAGGAGTATGCCAATTGGCCATTAAATGAGCTATTGGACTTTTTCTTATAAAAATGCAGTCGTTAGAGTCGTAGGGAGACTAAATATTTGTCTGTTCAGTGTTCAGTCAATTTGTTCTGTTTGGCAGCCCCGAAGTATTTGTTTTCCGAAATATTTTCCTTCAAATTGACTGTTTTTACAAGACTGGGAAAAGTTCGCAGCGGTATCTTCATTAGGTGCAGTGAGAGCAATCAGAGTTAGTATTTAGAAAATGCTAGCTTGCCACTTAGACCTAACTTACTTTCTTCGATTCGCTTTTAAAATAACGCTTATTCTATATTTTTAAAGGACGTTTCTTAGTCGTTTGTTTTGTCGTAGCTCCCAGATATCAGAATACAGTAAGAATTTAGTACTGAGATGCAGTGGCGGCTGTAACACCAGATACAAATTATGTTCTCCATTGGACGTCATTCAAATCTTAAATCATGAAGGGGAGATATCCGTAACATTAGATAACTATTCGGCCATAAGCCTACTACAAACAGCATCCATCTCATCGGAGGTTTCTGCCTCATCAACGGAGAATGGAAAAATATCCTAAATATTTTTCAAACCTATATTCTATAGGAATATGTCCAGCAATGGGAAAATCACATGCACAAAGTATACATCATTTCAGTACAACTCAAAATCTCAGTATAAATAGTTAGCGATTTTACATTAACGTTAAATCTTTCTGTCTTTTCTCAGCAGTTAACTTTCAAGACAGAAATTCTTAGTCTTTACCTAGTTTTGTTTCCTTTGTCTTTAACTTGAGCTACTTTCTTGAATTCTTTAAACTATTTTCCTTTAACATTAGCATTCAAACCGACTACAAATTATTCTACGTTGTTATCCATACCTACATCTATATCAAATTCGCCATTTATGTGCTTTGTAACCACCTCTCATTCAATAGATGTATACTAGACAATTAGTCGGTCTTTAGTCTCCTAAAACAATGGAAGCTCGCGAAACCTCTGATCCTCCCAAATTCGAGGGTTATGTTACAGAGTGGAATAATGCCGTACAAACGAACGCTCAGATTAGGGGTGCGCGCACGAAAACGTTCTAATTGTCTGTTATCTAGTGCTTTTGTTCTGTGTTGTGTTGGAATTTGTTACGAGTTTGGGAAAGTTTAAAAGACGTGTGGTTTTATGTGGTATTATTTTCTTGTTTTTTTTTTTCTTATATTTCTGCCTGTTGGAATCCCAACAATAGAATAGTGATAGTGCGAACAATACTAGCGTTTTGGTCGTTCGCGGTAGGACCGGAACGCCTCGTGCTCTGACCTTATTGATGGTGGATTGGTTGGAAAGTTCTGGAGTGGCGACCGCGAACCGGAAGACGATGCGTTGGAAGACCTCCCACTAGATGGACCGATGACCTGGTGAAGGTTGCGGGAATCCTTTGGATGCGAGTCGCAAGGGACCGGTCAATGTGGCGACACTTGGGGGAGGCCTATGTCCAGCAGTGGACGTCTTTCGGCTGAGATGATGATGATGATGATGGTGAAAATACGTCTCTTTATAACCAAAAACTGGCTGTTTCCTTTTCAACATATTCACTCTACACAAACGCCACACTGCCACCTCTCCGGTTCCGTTAGGGAATAATACTTCTTCTTAAATATGTGATATTTTTATATGTGTATGCGTGTGTGTAATGTGTGTATGGGTTTGTTTGTTCTTGTTTTTTTTTTATTATTATGAGTGTCAATGACGAGAGCATATAAAAACTAGCATACATCAATTTTATTAAGTCTTTATGTAATATTGTTACAACGCCACAGCTGTATTTTACCCACTCCAAAATCGAATGTAATTTTATACAAAAAGTTTATCCTACATTTTGCTTGTAAAACCTGTCTCAATTTATTTCCTCTCATCACTTAACCCACAAGTAATACGCTTCGATATAGCTTTCCTTACACAAAGTCCGTGGAAAATCGGTTTTTGTGCCAAAGTGGTCGGCCATCGCGCCATCGTTGACGTCTGAACGATTTATAGGAAGCTACAGTAACCAATTTGTCAAGTTTCTTGCTAAACGAGGCTATCTATACAAATGGTTGGGTTTTATACTGTAGAAAACGTGTTGGTAAATTTTCTGATGTCCCGGGACAGTGTTTTTATAGAAGCTTTGTTTTGAACCGGATTGGGCTTATGACAGTTTTTTAAAAATGCAAGGTTTATATTTACTAACCCCCAACGCAAAAACGACAGGGTGTTATAAGTTTGACGTATCTGTGTGTCTGTCTGTGGCATCGTAGCTCCTGAACGGATGAACCAATTTTGATTTTGTTTGTTTTTGTTTGAAAGGTGAATTAATTGGGAGTGTTCTTAGCTATGTTTGATGAAAATCGGTCCAAGATGGCGACCGCCACATAATGGCGGATTTTTAAACAACTCAATGTGGGTATCAAATGAAAGGGCTTGACTAGTAGAATAATCTACAATAAATTGAAGGGAAATGAGGAATATAAACTAACGAAATGAAAACACCAGTTTTTCTCGGCTTAAGAGTTTATTGGTGAAAAGCGTTTATTTATTTTATTTTATTTTATTAATTTTAAGAAAAGTTACAGCTAATACATTCGAGTAGTAAAAAGTAATATGTAGAAAAAAGCCAATTACAACTTTCCACTTATAAGGATAAGTTTATTTTTTGTGTGACTGTAATTTTTTTTTCACTTCTCATGCTCTAAAAGTACGTCATTATAGTCCTACGAAGCGGGATTAAAGTGACCGTTTATTCCCTAGGGAGTAAAAAGTAATTTAAAAATGGAACGATCTTTTACTCTGAAACATGGTCACAAAACAGTAACTTTTTTTTTAATGTATCAAAGGTATTATTTAAAAATTCGAATTGGCTTGCAAATAGAAATTGGTTTATTGAAAAAAAAACAAATGAACTCTTCAACGCGAGAAAAATTATTGTTGTTTGTGTGCATCGTTGATTTTGAAAAGTATGTGCAATGCCTCTGTTGCTAGCCGCTGCAGTAATGTAGGTACTAATTATCTGTGGAGTGTGGATCATCTTCAGCGATAATGTTGAGAGTTTGTGTTGTGTTTTAAATTGTTAATCTGTGACTGACCTGATAGAAGAAAAAGCTGACCGCTCAGTTCAGAATTTTTGTAGAGTGTAAATTTGTTCGGTTTTATGACTATTTTTCTCGCACTCGAAGTGAAAAGTACAGTTTGCACCTCGAGACTAAACGCCAACCTAATATACCCTCGCTTTTTAATGACTCAAACCACCTCGGGTATATAATGGCTTCGTTTAGTCCCTCGATAGAAAATATACTATTTTCTCTTTTATATAACTTTTTAGTAGAAGTCGATAGTGTTGATATTTTTCAAAACCTATAATAAGTATTTTGTATACCAACCTCTTTCTTTTGTTGGTTTTCTGTTTGTTTTTTGGTTCGAATGTATTTATCTGCGGAATCTTGTAAATGGCCTTCGAATCCATATAGTTTAAGAGCATTGTTTTTATTAACTGTAAGTTTTCCGAATAGTATAAAATAAAATAAAATAGATAGAACCAGTGCCACGCCACATCTTAAAATTGGGTAAGATTTTTGATTTTAGGGGTAAGATTTTCGCGAAAATATAATTTTGTCTAATCAGCCGTACTCACACTTACTTCCCTTTTATGCGGTTCGGTATTGCCAATCCAAAGCCCCATCATGTTTGTCTCTATCCACCAATTTGACAATAATCTAAATGAATTACAATTTTTGACCTCCCTTTTCATCTTGACCTTCCGTCATCTATGTATCATACAGACACAGCACAATGTAGACTCATCTGCCTAGCCTTTTCCCAACTATATTGGGGTCGGCTTCCAGTCTAACCAGATACAGCTGAATACCAGTATTTTACATGGAGCGACTGCCTATCTGACAATGTAGACTATTGATCTGACTAACTACTATTGATTACTACTATTGATCTAACTATGGAAGTAAAGTACACCTGTAGGAGATCCCTATAGACCTCTAAAGCGAGATAAAAGGGCCTATCTCCTCTACAATGTGACATTCTACTAAACTTCTTAAAGTAACGGCTTTAAAATCTGCACAAAAATGTTGTGTAAAGTGTAGTAATTTATAGCTTCTAACTTCTGTATTCGGAGGCTTCTAGCTCTATAAAACTACATTGTAGCTTGTTCAACTATGAAACAGTGATTATCGCGCTGTTTTTACTTGAAGTGGTGACCAGATTCCTGAGTTTATTTTTAGCATCTTTGCAGAAAGGGAAAAGGTTTAGTTCTTTCTTCTTTATAAGGTAAAACAGAAGATACGAGTATACGAGAAGTTAGTATGCAGCGTGAAAATGGACTCGGCAATAGTAACAGGAAAATTAACAGAATTGACCATTGTTTTTTATTGTTCACCGTGATCTGTTTCGATTTTGTTTTTTTTTTATTTCATGTCGCCACGGATATTGTGATCAGTGGTAACAGGATTACGATCAAAATCAAAATCAAAGCATTTATTTCAAGTAGGCCAATAACAGGCACTTTTGAATTGTCGAAACAAAGATGAAAATTAAATGTAGCTACAGTCCCAGTCACAAGACATAAAAACTGTGAAAGTACTGTAGTTGCCCATTCCCTAGCGTAGATCTCTATGGAGAAGAACGGGCAAGAAACTCCATGGACACTCTTTTAAATCAAAATATTGTTACAAAATCTTGGTTACATCATTCATGTTGAGATGTTATATTATGTGAGAACAATGTAGCAAGATGTGCACGTTAAAAGTGTCCATAGCCAAACAAAAACAAAATACAACTCAAAAACAAAATAATTAATTCAAATAAACCATGGCGACTAAGAGATGACCAGTCACAACTGACAGCGCCCGTTCACGCACATGACGCATGGATCAGCACCATTCAGCTCAACCATTTTGAAGGGAACTAAATGGTCCGACACACGCGCCATGATCAGCGAGACATTTGAGTGAGCATGACATACTCTCAACCGCCAGGGCACATTCAAGTCAAAAACTAAAGTAGGTTTCCAGTGAATGATAGCTTTCTAGTACATAGTACTCACACAATATGGGCTATGCGTTTATATAATACTAAATAGATTGAATCTATACAATGCAAAGATAGTTGTACAATCTTCAGCAGCTCCAACAATACCATTTAATGCTATCAATTTTTGAGCCCCTGTCCTTGTGGAGCAGGACCAGCATTGAGCCAAGCATTTTTATCAGCGATATAATAGCTCAACTTGTAATATGCTTGCTTACATAGTGTGCGTTTAATGCATGTTTTAAATTTAGTCTCATTCAGTTCAAGAATACTTTGTGGAATTTTATTATAGCATCTCAAACAGTACCCCATGAAAGATGAGTCTACTTTAGCGAGTCTAAAGCCTGGCTGAACTAGTTGGTCCCTATTTCTAGTACTGTAATTGTGTCTGTCGCCTCTTTTACCGAAAAGATGCAGATTTTTTCTAACGTACATTATGTTTTCGTAGATGTATTTGCAATGAACCGTCATGATGCCAATATCCTTAAAAAGTTCCCTTAGAGAATCGCGCCTACGAAGATTGTATATGGCTCGGATGGCTCTTTTCTGCAGAATAAATATAGACTCAATATCAGCAGCCCGTCCCCATAGCAAAATACCGTAAGACATTATACTATGGAAGTAACTAAAATAGACCAGTCTAGCGGTATCTACATCAGTGAATTGACGGATTTTTCTAATGGCATATGCTGCTGAACTTAAGCGCCCCGCAAGAGATGTTAAATGAGAACCCCATTGTAGCCTTGAATCAAGCGTAAGCCCCAGGAAAACCGTTTTATCTACGAATTCGAGTTTCTCTTTATTCAATATTATCTCACAATCACTACTTTTAACATTTGGTAATGAAAATCTTATGCATTTAGTTTTTTTTTCATTCAATACCAAATTGTTTGCTGTGAACCAATTTTGGACCTGAAGTAGGGCATCATTCACGTCATCTAGATTTTGGGCCCGTCTATTTATCTTAAAAATTAGAGAAGTGTCATCAGCAAACAACACCATATTTTGAGGTTGGTGTTTCAACAAATAGGGTAGATCATTTATATATACTAAAAAAAGGAAAGGACCCAATATTGAGCCTTGCGGAACCCCCATTTTTACATTCAAACCCTGTGAATTAACACCATTTATTTGAACATGTTGTTTTCTATCGCTCAAATAAGATTTTAGCAGGCTAAGTGCAAGTTTACCCAGTCCGTAATGCTCCAGTTTCAAAAGTAATGTGTCATGATTTACGCAATCAAAAGCTTTGGAGAGATCACAGAAAATTCCTATTGCGTCTTGGGACTCTTCCCACGCAGCAAATATGTGCTTTAATAGGGTTACACCGGCGTCAGTTGTACAACGTCCCTTGGTGAAACCATACTGTTGATCATGTTGTATCATGATGGAAACGGATAACGATATCAGTGGATACAACTCGCCGTGATCCGTGGCTAGCGTGGTCTGCTACTGTGATCGGTGGACACAAACCCGTTTTCTTTGCTAAAGATTACATGACGTTATTGAAAATATATATGATTAGCGGACATCACGCGGTTACTCAGGGTGAATGTAGCTTTACAATAGTGAAAGAATTTTTGAAATCGGCACAGTAGTTTTTGAGTTTATTCATTACAAACATACACACACACAATAATGCAAATTTTTCATCTTTGTAATATTAGTGTAGATAGTTCACAAGCACAGCTAATTTAAACTGCAGCAAACTAGGTGATTAACATTACCATCCCGGACTGCTGCAATCAAAGTGATCATTGGCAATCCCATATAAATAAATAAAAAATTAAATAAAATAAATATCGCTGGATATTACACACAGCGCCATCTAGTGCCACACTAAGCAAGGCTTGTGTCGTGGACACCAGATAGTTGATATACTACAAATATACTTTTTTTTTGTAAATACATACTTATTATACATATAAACATCCATGACTCGGAAACAAATGTCCATGCTCGTCACACAAACATTTGCTCCTACCGGGATTGGAACCCAGAACCCTAAGAACGTAAGGCAGCCTCACTTCCGCTACGCCATTAAAAATACAGATAAAAATTGATGAATAATATTTCTCTCTTATTTATGAACACGGTAATGTAAACTCTAAACCGCGTGTTAGTGAGAACATTTTAGCAGATCAATGATCAAGCGGGAATTTAGATTCAGAAACATGCTTTTGCTTCTAACCTAAATGTTAAACGTTATGGAAATAGGTAGATGGTAATACTCGATTGACGTCATGTTACTACAATGTAGGATATAAGAAATAGCCTAACTGACAGCGTTGCAGAGGATAGAACATATAATTAAAATATTGTACTCTTATCGCTCTTTTTGTGCATTTTTTTAGACTCAGTCAACCAGTCTTACCAGAGCGTATCGTGTTTTTTAGTACTTACTGGTTTTTTGAGGTCAGATAGACACCTGTTCCATGTAAAATACTGGTATTCTGGCTGCATCCGATAAGACTGGAAACCCAACATAGTTGGGAAAAGGCTACGCAGATGACTCTTTTAACGCAATAAGACCTTCGATTATTACCTTAATTCCTAACTAGCTACAGACTTAATACCCTCATAGAATGAGTTCTCGCGCGGAGCACTAAATTATGAAATCATTCTATGAGGGTGTCATGTACTTGAAATAAAACTACCGATGATTTAAGTAAGCCACCGATTCTTCGAAGCTCGCACGCGGACTTTACCTAGTTTGTAAAGCTCAAAGTCTCGCCCTCCTCACGACGACTCATTAATGAATGAACACAAAATCTTAAAACTTAAAAACAGTAGTGGAAATAGTTGTGCGCGAACTCCGTTCAGTGCTAAGCCATGCCCAGATTACCTAGACAGAAAAACACAGTTCTAATAAGAGAAACACAGCATGGACAACAAGACAGTCTATAGCACAGACTTTAAATTAGGTACTATTCCTGTTAATTCCGTACGAAGTTCTGTTCCGTAGAAAAAAAATCTGGAACAAACACAGTTTTTCCGCAATGCTGCAAAACATTTTAAACTTTATGTTACTAGTTATTTATTTCATGTTTATTAACCAACACCTACAGCGGAAAATGTGAAATTTATGTTGTACTCGTATTTTTAGAGTAACACATAAAAATGGAGCGAGAGCAGTGTTGCAATCCAAAGTTGAGCATTTTGAACATAAATTCCTGATCTCCAGGTTCGCTTAGTACTGTTTGCCTACTTTCCATAGACTACTCTTCAATGAAAGGATCAGTCGGTAAGAGGTTAGGACTAAAGGATCATAAAAGCTGAATTCAAAAGCCGCGGCGTGCGTGCTTGATCACATATAGGAAAAAAGACGAAACTTAACGAGAAAGTAACGATATTAATCGCAAAAATTATATATCTGCACAACCTTCAAATACTCACCCTGAAATATGCGTTACTACTCCTGACCCAAACCAAAATAACATGGAAGTCTGTGAAGAGGTAGTAACCAACATAACAAAAACAAGTAACAAACCTGAAGGGGCATTTGAAGGACGAAAAGAACCCGCACAGTAAACAAGCAAGTAGGTCACAGAACTGCTGGTACAAGTTCAAACGCAGCACAGACTCAGCCACACTTGAAATGAAACGGTGTCGCCGTCTCTCCCTAACTTCTAACGTTTGTTACATCCTGCCTTAAAATAGCTGCCGAGATTTTAAACTTTGATTTGTTTTCTATACATGAGAGGAAAACACAAAGATTTGTTCGGATTTTCTCAGAAGCTGGAATGTTTCGTACCAATTTCTCTTGTAGAAAACTCCTGCAGTGAATCACGTTTTTAGGAAAAATAATTTGATAAATGAATGGAATAATTAAATCTAGTTGAAATTATTTGATGTTACCTAATCCATTTAAATGTTACTCGAAGAGTTACCAAAAAGCCTTGTTGATAACATGCATTTTAAAAGTGAAGGAAAAACGAGAGACAAGCTATAAAAGGGAGAGGAAGATAGAAGAAGAAACAGCACGAGAGCATGTAACAATGTTACTTAACACTGTTCATAAACGATGTAACAAGACCCATAATGAAGCTGAAAGGCACATGTTTTCTCCGTCATTCTTTTTGTTCTAGACCATGATTGAAAAACATAAGAAAGAAAAGAAAGAAAAAAAAATATTTAATTGACGTCAGTTAAAAAAGATACAAAACAATGAGTAAACATAGTAGAAATGTGCTGTGTGCCTCACGGCTGCGCCAAAAAGGTCAATTTCATCATTCATGCCAGACAGGTGATGCTGTCTGCGGTGGCTAACTCACAGGGTGGGTTCCCAGGTACCTATTTATGCCACCGTGGCATACATACCTGGGAACCCACCCTGTTTTTTTTTTTTTTTTTTTTTTTTTTTTTTTTTTTGGATAGGGCATCTCGCAGTTCAGTCTACGAAGACTGGCTTCTGCTTAACCGGGCAAGTCCTGTGGATGCCTTGAATTTAAGGCCTCCAGCCAGGGCAAAAATGACTAAAAACTAAGCGACAGCGCTCTAAGGGCACCCCCTGTGGGGTACGGACCTCGGCTTAGGGCGTCGCTGGGGGCAGCAAAGGGACAGGCTGGATCTGATTGTCTTTATTTAGGGACTGTTTTATTGCTAAAGGCTCAGCATCGCGGGCTGGCTCAGGCAAGGGTCGGGGAGGGATTGACTTGGGATTACGCGCCGGACCTCGGCGGCGAGGTCGGAAGGTTTTCGGTTTGTATTTGTACAATCTACGAACTGTACTGGTATCTTTCCTACTCTCTTGCAAGATAGTGATCGGATCGTCGGGGGTGACTAAGGTGTGACGCGGACGTTGGACTGAGCTAATACGCGATGGGTCGTACCGGGCGGCCGATGCGATTAGGGGGTTCCTATGTTTGATGGCAGTGTCGAAGTAACGCTTGGACAGGCGTTTCATGAACTGCTTAACGGTAGGGATTCTAAGGTCTACGTGTAGACTGTCGTTACGGACGTACGGGGGGCACCGGTGATCTTGCGGAGGAATCGGTTCTGCAAGGTCTGCATCGTGTGGATATGACGCGGGTGGGCATGAGCGAATACGATACAAGCGTATGTCATGATGGGACGGATGACTGCGGTGTAAAGACGCAACTTGCACTTGAGTGACAACTTGCTCTTCCTAGTGATCATGAAATGGAGTCGGCCCATAGCAAAGGCAGCTCGGTCACGAGCTGCTTTGATATGAGCCTTGAATGACAGATGGTCGTCAAGAATAACTCCAAGATATTTGGCTTGCTTCTCCCAAGGGATAGGCTTGCCAAACATAGTGACGGGGGGACCTGGCGAACGCTTAAGGCGTGCCTTATAGTACAGAACTGCCTGGCTCTTGTCAGGGTTAACCTCAATCCTCCACTTACGGAACCAAGCGCCGAGCGAGTCGACAGCTGTTTGGAGGATGCGACGGATGTTAGTCATAGAACGGCCGGTGTAGTAAATTGCCGTGTCGTCGGCAAATAGGGCTAACTGAACCTTCTTGTTCTTGGGGATGTCACTAGTATACAACGTGAACGCGAGGGGAGAGATAACGGAGCCCTGAGGGACTCCGGCACGGATAGGATGGGGAGAGGATAACGTCTTACCCACACGGTAGCGGAAGGTACGGTTTGACAGAAAGTCTCGTAAGATGAGCACGAGACGGTCAGGCACACCGAGTTGGTATAGCTTATATAATAAGCCATTGTGCCAGACCTTGTCAAAGGCTTTCGCTATATCGAAATACATCACGCCCGTCATCGCTCCGCGCTGGAAACCAGCGCTAACGTGTTCGACGATGCGGTGGACTTGATGTATGCAAGAATGTTCGGTCCTGAAGCCGAACTGTTCTTTAGGGATGAGGCCCTTTGTCTCGGCATAATCTCTGAGACGCTTATAAATAAGCCTTTCATAGATTTTGCCGAGAGCACTCAGGAGACTGATCGGCCTGTAGCTCGAAGGCTGGGCTTTCGGTTTCCCAGGTTTGGGAATACCTATAACAGTGGCCTCTTTCCACGCTTGGGGGAACATATTGTTGCTCAGGGCGCCATTGAAGATGGCAGCCAAAAGGACTATGAGCCGGGCGGGGAGGGCTTTAAAAACTCTATTAGTGAAGCCATCGGCGCCTGGGGCTTTCCGAGGCTGTAACTTATCTATGATGTCTTTGACCTCTTCCGGGGTGATGACGGGGAGAGGGTCATCGGGGTCTTCTACAGGGGGAAGCGATGCTCTACGTTCGACTTCTGCATCCACCTCATCAAGGTGCTGCTTGTCTACTGGTAGAGTGCTCGGTGAACATTGGGATTCCAAACTGTCGGCCAGACATTCTGCTTTTTCAGAGTCGTCAAAAGCGACGCTCTTATCGGGACGGATGAGGGGTGGAGAAGAAACCTCTTCCGAGGTGCGCAACTTCCTCTGAAGCTGCCAGAAAGCTAGGTGAGTGGGCTCAAGTTCGCTGAGCGTTTTGTCCCATTGACTCGAACGAAACTCACTGGTGCGTTTCTTTACAGCACGCTGTAAGGAACGCATGTGAATCTTGTTCGCTTCGCAGGGCCAAGAGCTGTAGGCACGTATGGCCGCATTCTTCTCATTTATCAGTTCACGAATGTCGTCGGGAAGTATCCAGCGTTGATCGCTCATCGCTGGTACTTCTCGAGAACAATCCTTCAGTATGGACTGAACGTGTTCTGTAAACGAGTTGATTGCGGCCTCGGTGTCTGCGACAGAGACAATATGGTCGGGAATACCATCAAGAAGCGGTGACGTTTCAGATTTCAGCATATCGCTTACTTTCCTCCAGTCAGTGGTGAGAGTGGTGGGAGGGGGTTGGCTGGGGTCAATGATACCCGAGCGAGGAATCAAGTGCATGAGCACTGGACGATGGTCGGAATGGAGCTCGTGTAACGTCTCAATCAAGTGTAACCGAAGGTTCACGTTCTTGAGCAGCGCTATATCGAGCACGTCAGGATGATAGCTGGGAGTGTCGGGATAATAGGTGTGCTCGATAGGAGCGATCGGGTCAAAGTTGAGAGACAGACCTAGATCGTAGAGGACTTTCCCTCTCGGGTTCGTCATTCTACTGTTCCAGGCTGGGTGTTTGGCATTAAGATCGCCCGCGATGATCACGGAGTCACTTAAGCCGAAAAGGAGGGTGAGATCATTAACCAGGAGGTTGTGATCTTCCGACGTGTTAGAAGGGGCCAAATAAGCAGACACTAAGTGGATCGGTTGATGACCGGTCATAGCTAGCCGACAGATTGAAACCTCAAGTAGGGACTTTAAAGGAGGGGGGTCGATAGGGATGCAGTGTAGTTCCTTGCGAAAGTAGATGAGAGTACCACCCTTGTGGCAACGTAACCTATCATTGCGAACTAAACGGTAGTTCGCAATCTTGGGGTCGCGGTGGCTGGGTTTAAGGAAGGTCTCCTGGATGAGGAGTACATCAACGTTGTGGTCACGGAGGAAAGAGGCGATCTCGTCGCGTTGACCTCTCATGCCGTTGGCGTTAAAGTAACCTAATCTAAGGGACCGGGGTTGGGTGCAAGAGATACCGGGTGTAATATCCATTACGGCGCGAAACTAAGGTTGCTTAAGGCTGACTTGATGGCCGGATAGGCATCAATGATATCAACTACTTGTTGAAGGTCCGTTGCAGCCCTGAGTTCGGCCACCATGCGGTCGGCCTCAGGGGTGCAAAGGGGCTGATACTTCATCAAGTATTTGAGGTTAGATTCCTGTGAAGCAGGAGCGCGGGTTGGAGCGACGGGAGCGCGGGTTTGAGTGACGGGAGCGCGGGTTTTAGGAAGGGCCTGAGGGGCGACCACGGGAGTGGGCGCTGGTACAGGGTTTTCCATTAGACCGGGCATGGGGGGGTTGGGTTGGGACTTCGCGAGGGCTGGGAACGCTTGCTGATGGTTCAGCATGTTCCATGGGGAGGGCCTCTGCGGGCTGAGACGCTCGGGGAGGACCTTGGAGGGGACTTGAAAGGAAGTGGGAGCTTCCCTCTGCTGGCGTTGGTTGGCGCGATTGGCCAACTTACCAGCGGACTGTTTGGGGGCTTTGGGACAGCCCCTGTAGTTAGCCGGGTGGCCAGACTGACCGCACAGGACGCAACTAGGCGGCTCTGTGCAGAGATTCCTGTCCTTAGGACGGGTGCAGTCTGCCGTGGCATGATCGCCGAGGCACTTTACGCACCTATGCGGTGCGTAGCAGTGCTTTTGGCTGTGGCCATAAAGCTGGCAGCGATGACACTGCCCGACGACTTTGAGCTTTTTAGGCCTCTCAATGATGATGCCCGAGAGCGAGCATACTGACCGGACTTTGAAGATGGGGTGGTGCCCTTCAACTGGGTCACATATTACGAGTACCATGTCGTACTCGTCACCCCCTTGGGACCTATTCTTGTGAAGGCGGTGGACCGCCGAAACGGGGATACCCTGGGAGGTGAGATCCTCCAGGATGTCTTGGGAGGGAATCTCCTTGGGGATCCGCTTGATGACCACACGGGTCGGCTTCTCCTCAGGGAGACTATACGTGTGAAAGGCGACGTTCCTTCCACGAAGCGCGTGGACGAGACTTCTAAAGTCCGTGGACGTGGGGGTCTTCACCTTGATACCCTGAAGGGTAGAGGTGGCGTTGGTGTAGTTGATCTTGCGATCAACACACATCTTGGAGATTTCTGTCCATCTGGATTTCTCCTGGATGTACAGAGCCGGGGGTTTTAACTGCTTCTTTGAAGAAGGAGCAGCAGAAGTGGGGGCTGGCTGAGAAGCAGCCATAGGGCTTGCAGGGCGGCTGACAGGAGCCGCACCTTGCGGTGAGGAAATAGCCATAGGGCTGGACGGGCGGCTGCCCTGGGAGGCAGCTAGAACCCACCCTGGGAGTTACGGTGATATTAGTAGGGGTCAAAGTTCCAAGTTTTTTACAAGTATTTTTAAAGTAGGTACAAGTTTTTGTTGTCAGATTTTAACACACCTTCACGTACTATTCAGTCCATCAGCTCAACGTTTTCATTGCGTAACATTGAGTGCTACCGTAAAACGTGATTTCACCCTAAAATAAATGGGTAAATAAGACAGCACATGTGCTTGAGCGTCGCCGTTGATTCTTGCAGAAATACCAACCACTGATCAAGCTCTATGGTTTAATACTATTATTAAACCATAGAGTTTGATCAGTGGTATCTTTTTTCTGAAATTATGATGATGATGAGAGCACCAGGAAACAAAATGGGTAGGTCAGGTTAGGTTACCCCCCCTTCCCCTCCGGCTTTTCTCCCTGGTGTTCTCATTATCGTCATCATTTCAGCCGAAAGGAGTACGGTCGAACAAGCTATTTGGTTTACAGTTTTAAAATGTAACTTGTGGTTTAAACTGTAAACCAAATAGCTTGTTCGACCGTACACTGCTGGAATTAGATAGATCCCTCCTCCAAGTGTCACCACATTGACCTCCAAGGCGGCCTTCAACGTAACGTCTTCCTCCAAAACTTTTCGGCCTTATCGGCTATCCACTCTGCGAGCAATGCACCCTGCCCACTGCCTCTTAAGTTTGCCAATTTTTCGGGCTACGTTGCTAATATTGGTTCTCCTACGGACGTCCTCATTTTATCACGCAAGAAAACTCCGAGCATAGCCCTCTCCATTGCCTTTTGGGTGACTTAAAGCCTGACATGCTCTCACCCCATTTGCTAAATAGTTTCAAAAGACCTTAGGATTTTTTCTCATTCTGTTACCGACTGTTAGTAGTTAGAACTTATTTTTCTATTAATACCGTGTGCGAGAAAGTTTAAGTTGCGTTTAGTTTCTTGATCGAGTTACAACATACTTGTATCAGAAGGCTGATAAAACGTACTCAGGTTCGAAGTCTCTCTAAGGGTAAAGTTTTTCAATTGCATACAAAATATTCTTTATTTCTTTTATGGAAACTTTGGAAGGTTGTTATACTTACAGTAGATACATACGTTCTTGAAGATTTATTTCTGAGTTAGAGTTGTTAGACGTGATTTTATGTTCTGGTAATAGCCTGTTTCAGGCTCTCCCATGACTAACTACTTATTAAATGTGTTTATGCAGCTACTTGTAAAAACATTACACCATACAAAATCATACCGGGATAAAAAGTATCCTAGGCTATAAAATATCTGTGTATTTTTCAGCCAAATCCATTCAAGAGTTTTTGCGTGAAAGAGTAACAAGCATCCATCCGTGTATCCTCACCAACTTTCGCATTTATAACATTTGTAAGACGTAAGATAAGATCAATAAACTATATGCACGTCGTCGGCCTTGGGAGTGTGCAAGTGTATAGGAAATCTGAGTAATGCAGCAACTCGTCCTACACGCTCACGGCCCATTTGAGACGAGTTGATGAAAATCAAAATTATTAATATTTTCATTCTGCAACTCGTCCCAAGTTTATGAACGTTTGGTACAGTCATTAAGACAAGATATAACAATATTTTTTGCGCGAAAGGACACTTTCGCGACTGGACTTTTGTGCGACTTAATGGCCACGGAGGTTTACTCTGTAAACATAACATCACGCCTGATAATACAAGAAGGTGGAAATTTTTGGTTTTTCCATCATGGGCGTCGTTTTCACAATCTAGGAAAACATTACTTTCTAATGAGAATCGTTAGTCCTAACACCACGAGCTTACTATTCTGTCATTTCAAATTCAGTCGTAACTCACAACCGTTAAAGTCGAGTTTCAATCGCTTACAAGGACAGTAAATACCAAAGACAAGTCATCTGTCAATCTTACCCATTAAAACAAGTCCTTAACACCACTACGCACTCCAAGAACCGTTTATAGTCCCAAACGTCTGTAAAGTACCAAAACATTTCATGTTATTGTCACTTAACTAACTCAGTGGGCTCAAAACTATTTAAAGACTGCGCTATTACCAAGCGCCAACAAGGAAAGTATTCGCCTACCAACTCCGTGCCTACCCATAATTATTATGGCCAACATATCCTTCAGACATTCCTTACATTCATTCTCTCTGTAATAGTGGTCTCCACACTTATACTTGCTTAACTATCTTAAGGTTTTCGCTTTAAGGTTTATTTTCCCGTGTTTTGTCGGCCAAGATAATTTTGCAACGCTTTAAATCCGCTTTTCTCCAAATGTCTGTGTTCAGACCGCTATCCTATTCTTTTCCATCCTCCTTTATGTTATCCTAAAAGAAAATTAATTAAGTGCTATTGTTCTCTTTGAGTGCCGTTTTGTCGGCATCTGGCGATTCTTATTGTTACAGTTTTTGGTGTTGTTATATGTTTTCTGCTTACTCATTTAAACTGACGAGATAATTAATTGTAAAAAATAAAGTGACGAAAATTTTTACAAGCACGTCCTTGATAGTCACGTACAATAGTATCAGTTAATGTAACTGGCTGACTTAACAAAAGGAAAAAAAAAGAAAATACGAAGGTTTAATACGAGCTCTCAACATATTTAAAACCTACTAAAACCAAAGCAAACATAAAATTGTACGACGTTGATCCAAAAAAGAAAAACTCCGCAGATGCACAGTGCCCTCTATTTACAAAACCCGTAATCTAGTAACGACTTCGGCTTACTAACCCTCAGGTACCCGAGTGATTTCTAAAATCTTACGATACCGGTCTTTTGGGCCCCCAATCCTTTTGCTCCGAGACCTGCAATCGTCAGCAGTAAATAACATTCCTTGACTTATTTTTGTTTAAGGAAACGAATAATAAGGGTTGTGGGTAAAATGGCTGCCAATTTGTCTAATGTATGTGTCGTCTTTTTCCTGGAAAATAATAGGATCACACATTTTATCACACGCGAGGGTTGTCAGCAGTTACTAAGGTCTAATAAGTGAAAAAGTTAACCATAATCGTGATTAACTTTACCAATTTTCTATACAAACATTCTATTCGAAACAACGATAAATAAATCAATTGACATACACTCTTGTTCGTCCAAAACCGAAGCGGGGCACAGCAAAAAAGTTCCACGAATCAATGTACCCATGTCATTCGCTGTCGCCTTTGACGAGGGCCACCATATTAATAAAAGCCCTTCGGCCGAGCCACTAGCACTTTTATAGTTGAGCCACAAGTTTATATTCATGTTGGGTTTTGAATTTTTTACGTGTCGGTTAAGTAAACCCCTATTTTCATGGTTCTGTTGTTTTTATGACGTCAGCATTTGAAGGGTAAAAGAGGTGTTACATTTTATTTGTCTGTTAATTTATTTTTAGAATTGGAACATTTTCCTAAAAATATATATTCCAAGCAGCAGCTATTTGAATATTTTTTAAAGCAGGCTTTGTTTCAATGGTAGCCACTGAAACAAAGCCTGCCTATTTTGTCCTTCACCCACAACCCAATCAGTATTGGGTAATACGACACCCTTTGTAAGAATGGTTGTCAAGCTTTCGGGCCACTGACTACCTGTAACGACTGTCAAAGATCTACGGCTTAATGTGCTTTCCGAGGCCAACCAAAGCAAGCACTGCTTAACCTGAAGATAGATAGATAAATCATTTATTTAGTGCACACGAAAGACAAAGCACAACACACAGAAATGCAATTAAATGAAACAGTTTACTTAAAACAAAAGAAAAACATATTTACAAAATAAGTATAGTAACACCATGACTTACTTCAAATAAAAAAATTAAAAAAGGAAAATAACAAAGAGGGTATGCAAGGTGGGGTGTGCGTCTCAAGGTTACACCAAAAGGGAGTCCAGCTCAGCATGACATGTGTCAGGCATGCACCTGACGCTGATATTCTGCTGGATCCCTGTAGTGACGTACGACGTCAGACGAGATAAATTCGTGTTTTGAAAAAGTGTTTCATGCGCGGAGTGAAATTACGTAAGTACTATCAACTTAAATAAAATATTTTACCAAAAGTTTACTGTGTTGGAAATGGTCTTGTTCGTTGACGTGTGTTTTAATACTTATTAGGTTACATCATATTATGTATGAATAATCTCATTATAATAATATTGTAGTTGTGTAGGTGTAAATAAGAATAAACGATTTGACTTGACTAAATTAGATGTACAATAGATAAACATAGGTTAATATCATGAGAAGGTATTATAATTATTGGCCAACTAAATATCCATAAACAATGCAATCATCAACTGCCCTCTTGTTCACAGGTTTGCGACCACACGCTACAGATAGACAGATTGTCTCGGGAAGAATGGGTAGCACAATCAGTTATATAATGGACGTATTTGAAACAGATCGACTGGAGTGGCTGTTTTTATGTAGCCACAAGCACTATAATACTTTTTCAATAAAAGACGAAAATGAAAATCTCTGAAATAAGATGTTACGATGAAATGTCAATACTCGTCTTGAACTATTTCTATCTCGTAATAGATTTCGGCCATTTCTGTTTGATAACTCTCAAACGCACTTAAATTGAGGGCAGTCTAGAGGGGATTGTTTCCAAAAATTCACAATAAGCCGAGCCAAGGTAAGAGCACTTACGCAAAAGTTTTCTTATAACTGGAAAATCAACCGTAACACTGTAGCACAGAACTTGGTTTCGAATAACAAAGTGGTTAAGGCTACTTTGAGCTCTGTGTAAACAAGCTTTTTCTTTTCAGGAAAATTTTAATTAGCCCTTGTTTATAGAAATAACAAATGTTTCTGTATGAATTTTACCGTTAGAAAAGCCGAAAAATAATACGTTGGCATAATATTTATGTTGCTTTTACCACCAAGGGGTGACATATTTCATTAGGGTTTTGGTACCAAATGTATCATTTTGGCGTTTATCTCATCCCTTGGTTATCAAAAGTTACTTTAAAATGCAAAAGTTTTAAACATGGCTAAACTCCGAACCCATTTTGATTTTAGCGGCGAGGTAGCTTTATTTTCCTAGAAGGACGAAGGATATCCGAAGGACGAGGGATATCCGAAGGACGAGGAATATTCGAAGGACGAAGGATACTTTACCTACAACCCGTAAATTTTTGCACGTAGGCGTAAGGCCCACATAATAAGGTGCTATAAATAAAATTAAATAAGCTGCTTACCTAAAACAAACACTTTAAGATTATAATTTAACAGATGCTGAAACAATGTTCTAATTATATCTGAAATTTCTATTCTTCTCACCGAATTGAACCTTTGACGATAATTACGTAGCATTTTAGTCCTCCAAAATGATCCAATACTATCTTCCATAAAGACCAATAAATAGAACCCAATTTAGTCCATAGGATCAGACAAATAGAACGAGACTAGATGCTCTTTAGGGACTGCTAGTTCGAATCTGTAACAGTACAAAATAACGAAGTCGATATCCGCATTCCGCATACATCCGTTTCGAACTTCAGCTAGCTGTGAGTTAAGCTACTATGCGCTATGTTCTTGCTGGATTCCAATATTGCAGTTGGCTTCACTTGATTGTTTCGAGTAGGTATTAGAAAAATGTGGATTTGATTTTAACTGGCCTATTCTGTTACTCCGACGACTCTAAAGAAAATATAAATGAGACAAAAAAATAAATTGATATAAATGAAAATAATAATAGTAATATAGTATAGTGAGTGTGTGTCCATGTGTATACGTGTGTATGTGTCTCATCGTCGCACATCTTTTCAAGATATTCAGGAGTTACGTCATTTTACCAGCAAGAATATTTATTAATGCACTAGCTTATGTGGCTTCACCCGCGTTTAGCTTGGTAACTGTCCCAGGGGTCGTACCACCGGGATAAAAAGTAACCTACGTGCTATTCCAGACTATAACCCATCTCTGTGCCAAATTTTATCTAGATCCGTTTAGCCGTTCTGGCGTAACTAAGTAACAAACATTCATCCATCCAAAGTTTTGCATATAATAGTAGTAAATAAATATCGATGGACATTACACACACCGCCATCTAGAGCCACACTCAACAACGAGGCTTATGTCATGGACACTAGATAGTTGACATACACTACACACACACACATAGATACCTTTTTTTATAAGATTGTAAGATGTTGTAAAAATTCAGATTAAAGTCATAGCTTACAATAGGTATCGTTTAACCTTAATAAACTTACTATCAAACCAATAAACACAAAACTTCACAGAACTACGCTCCAAAAGAAATACTTCTACAACTGTAGACGTCTCCGTGCACTACTCAAGGAGTTCCAATCCCATCTCCTTTGTTCTCCAAAGAAACCATTTACTAGGTCAAGAGACACAGGGTATTCAAACAGCTTGAATTTTTAATCGACCAAAGTTTACTTTTCCTCAAAAGAGAGAAAAGCAAATAGCAGATGTACATTTAGTTACCCTGATGATGTTTGTAAAGAAAATATTCTTATTTGCTTGAGATTTTTTCCTTTGATTGTTGCTTGTGTCAAACAATTTTGTGCCCAATTTGAACACCCGCAAGTGTTCAAATTGGGCACAAAATGGTTTGTGATTGACTGTGGTATTACATTTGAGAAGGTTTTTTTTTAAATGTGGAGATTGTAAGATTGGAGGAGCTCGTAGCTAAATAATAACAGCCGCTCGGGTCGATCTTTAGGTTAAGCCGTGCTTGCCTAGGTTGATCTGTGGATGGGTGACCACCCTTACATACGGAGTTTCCTCCGTGCCTCGGAAAGCACATTAAGCTGTGGGTCCCGGCTGTCATTTGTTCATCTTTGACAGTCGTTACAGGTAGTCAGTGGCCCAAAAAAGTCTGACACCAGTCTTACCAAGTGGTATCGTATTATCCAGTATTAACTGGGTTGTGGAGGTCAGATAGACAGTCACTCCATGTAAACAGTTTTTTAAATGTATAAATATATGATTGTGTGTGTGTGTGTGGAAAACGAGACTAAGTATATGAAATTATTAATTGTGCCATTTTTCTTCTCTTGAACTTGTACGATTTTCTTTTCCTACCACAATAACCTTACTACTATTATAAATTCGAAAGTATTGATGGATAGAAGTTTGTTACATCACGCGAAAACGGCGTAAAGGATGTGGTTGAAATTCGACACAGATATAAAGTCTGGAATAGCACACATCTTAGGCTACTTTTTTTTTCCCACAAATACATCAAAATTTCCACGCGAGCGAGTTTGCGAGTAACAGCTAGAATCAAATATAATTGTAGACCAATATTATTTTCAACAAAATATTAAGATACAAACAATTTTTAGTCATTTTCTTAGTTTAACCTAAAATAAATGGCGATGAGATCATCTAATGGGGTCACAATTGAACAATTTATGCTTACAAAATAACGTCAATATTTTATTACTAAAAACACTTGAATAAGCAATATCATCAATTATATCATAACGGCATAATGAATGACATTACTCAAAACGGAAGGAATCAATTAATCCTCCGATTGTTAGCAATCACTTC
Source organism: Xestia ashworthii (assembly GCA_950022955.1). NCBI lineage: Eukaryota > Metazoa > Arthropoda > Insecta > Lepidoptera > Noctuidae > Xestia > Xestia ashworthii. The sequence goes on from OX465556.1 coordinate 6,425,818, forward strand.
GTCTTAAACTTGCTTTGAGAGATGCCGAGAAATATTTGATTGATCGTATTTCCGCTTCCGTCTTTTGCCAAGTCCCTTTACATTATACATGTGTAATACCCCTCGTATGAATGCGTAATGTAATAAGAGTGAGAAACCGAATGGTATGCTGATAAAAATGGTTTTGATATTGCCATCAAAAAGGGGGTGGAAGCAAGGATATATCCATATTCCTTGTAAATTGATGTGGAATTTTACAAATGCATTTTTTCGTTACCAATACTGGCTTTCATGTATGGTCAGTATGCTGAAAATCACAAAAGCTGACCCAAAAAGGGTTAAAACTGATCACTTTTGTCATTGATTCAAAGGATAAACTCCAAGGCGTCAAGGACTTCCATCACATATTAAGAAAAAATACCAGGCTCCTTTCCAACAATGCATGGTCGTTTTAATGATATTTTCGGTATAAATATCAACTGGTTTTTTATATAAAAACAACATGGCGTCTTTAATTTCGATTTGGACCACTAAAAGATCCTAGCCCATTCTAAAGTTAAAAATAAAATAACGAATTACAAAAAAAACTATCGTTTTGTGCACAAAGTTCCACTACTGCTATTATTTTAAATTATCTGTCTTGCTAATTACAAAGTATATGCGTAGTAATTTACAAGAAATTGCTTTTAACGGGCAGAATATCCACTGACCTATTTGACATTTAAATACAGAGGTACCTCTATTCTATGTATTTATCTTTACGTGACCGTCTCGTTAGTTATAGTAGTCTCTGGTACTACTGAGCAAAATATCCCGGAGTTGATTCCCATTTTAGGCAGTTATATTGGGCTTTTCCATGAGGGAGTTTTCGTCAATGTTCTATATTTGACTGCGAATATGAACAATCTGCATATCATATTTTATGGGAGCGCAGGCTTTGGCAAAATTAACGCAATAATTTATGTTGGATAGTGTACAGGTTACATACGGAGTAATTTAACTACACGTGATACTTGTAGAAACTAGAATAAAAATGGATAATATTTTTGTGTTCACCAAAAATCTTTTCTTCCCCGAAAAATACTGATCGTGCACCAAATAATACTGATCGTGCACCAAATATTAAAGTATCTCTGCCCTCATAATCGGGACTTAGGGCACCCCCCCGTTAGGTTAGTTAGGTTCCTTTAAACCCTGCACTCGGAAATCCGCATCCGTCGACTACGCTTTAAGGAGAATATACAGTGTTTAATTGTTAAATAGATGCTCGTTATGACATATTTTAATTAACATATTTTGGTGCACATTCAGTATATTTGGTGGAACACAGGCAAAATTAGGTAAATGAAATGGGAATAAATTGAAGTACTTTTAAATACCATCCAATAAAAATCGTTTTTGCCATACCTACTATTGAAATCAAATTTAAAGTTCACACTTAGGACCCATTTATGATATTATTTATACAAGGCCTATCCCAGTCGTAAACGTCCCTTGGTGCCTATTGGCCTTGTTTCGTTCTGACTCCTGCTCATAGGGTACGTACGGTGGCATAAGTCGAAAATATGGTTTTTCTACTCCTCCGCAATACTTTTCTGATTAATTTCGTTGCTGGATCCAAGACATTTAAATTGATTCTCTGGGACGTCGTCGAGCTTCATTGACTCGGTGCTTTTCTGGTGGTCGCTACTGTTGATTCTGGCTTTCAGGAGGTATAGCGGTTTGGGAATAGTGTGGCGGGCTCGGTTTATGGAAATGGGGTGCAAAGCAATATATAGGCCATTGCAATGGGCTCGTTCCTTATTAGGCACCTTAGTAGGCACAACTCTGCCCAATCTTTTAGAAAAATCATTGATTTTAAACTTGTTAGATGTGGCAAAATTTGCGTATACTGCCTTAATATAATAATATTATAATATTCTTACAAGAAACATTAAAAAAAAATATCAGAAACAGATCAGAATTAGTTTAATCAGTTCAATACTCCCACAAATTAGGACCTTCTGATTAGAAGTAATAATCTAGGAATAACCTTCATTACCAGATATACAAGAAAGATCTTACTCTCAGGAAATAAATCAAAGAATTATTGTGATATCTTTATTGGACCCCTTGATTCGTCGACAGTTATGCCAGTAACATTTGGGCTACAAAAACAAATTCCCCTTTGACCTTATATGACCTCCTTTTTTTTCTTATATATATTCGATTTCTTATACGTTTCTGTTTAGGTATAGATGTCATATATCCTTTGGTATTTACTTAGGCCGGTTGTGCGAAGCTGTGATAATATTCTTAGGGTCATTTGTGATGGAAGAAGGAAAAGTAACCGTTTCTTTGGGGTCATGTATTAGGGCAAATATTTATCGGATTAGAAAAATTTTTAATGTTGAAACTTGAAAACTCTTTTTATTTGCAATTTGTGGCTTAAAGCTCATGTCCAAATTGTAATATTCACTAAATATTATAATACAAAGTCCTCCGCCCATCTGTCTGTATGTTTGTTCACGATAAACTCAAAATCTACTGCACCGATTTTCATGCTGTTTTCACCAATGGATAGAATGGTTCTTGATACTGCACCGATTTTCATGCTGTTTTCACCAATGGATAGAATGGTTCTTGAGGAAGGTTTTAGTATATCATTTGTACGAGGGCATCAGCTTGTGTGAAATAAAATCGTTAAAAGATGATTTTTTCAGTATTTTATGTGTGCGAATTAAATCAAAGGATCTTTGTCAGTAATAGAGTGCCACTTTGTCTTCTAGATTCATTTCACAGTTTCAACTCATATTGTGTATTAGGGGCCTTTCACATAACATAACATTACGCTTGTAATCACAGAAGGGACAGGCAGGGGTGCACCTAATCCCCTGTGGAACATCGGTTACGACATGGTGCTGTGCACCGACCTCCTTAGTGGTGTCAGCGTCGTTTGCTACGCTGACGACACGCTGGTGCTGGCACAGGGGAGGTCGCACGAGGCGGTGGCCGATATAATGACACGCGGGTTTGTGATAATCGTAGAGAGGATCCGGCAACTGGGTCTCGGTGGCACTGCACAAGTCCGAGGCCATGTGCTTTCATGGGCCTCGGAATGCGCCACCGTCGGGATCATCACTGACGGTAGTCTACGTTGAAGTGCCTAGGACTCGTCTTCGACAGCCGGTGGAACTTAGCCGAAAAAAGGGGTGCACCTAATAATACCACCCACATTTCACCGGTTATGTTTTAGCCCCATGTCATGGTGGGCAAGCTATCAATCGGGAACAAATCTGGGCTCCGTGCCTGCTACTGAGTAATTCCTGATGGAGAAACTCATATTCATATTAATTTATTTTGCATTCCATATTGTATAAAAGATGTTACAGAGGGCTTAAAGCTAGGTACATAAATATGGACCCTGTAAGAGAGAGAGAGAAAAGTAGGAGAGAGAAAAAGGGCTTTATTTAATTTTTCTTCTTAATTGGTAATACAAAAGTTACAATACGTACTTAAAAAAAAAGTAAATAGTATATTATGTGTGTCATAATTAAAGTTTGTCATTTAGATATTCATTAAGTTATAGTATAATAGCATTTATATTATAAAAAAAAAAAAAAAATTATGAATGAATTAAATTTTTGTTCCTTTTTCATTATTTCTGGCAATTTATTATAAACTTTCATTGACATGACTAGAGTACTTTTTGAGTGCATTTTTAGCTTAGAACTTGGGTTGGTTTAGTCTATTTTTATGACATAATGTGTATCTTGACTGTATATTTTCTCGCGTAGTGTAGAAATCAACAACCTTTTGCCCTCAATAACACTGCCCAACCTGGGAATCAAAACCCAGGACGTCATGTTCGCAGTCGCCCTTGCGACCACAAAACCAACAAGGCAGTCGTAGGTCGTAGGTGGAGGTTTTTAATTTTAAAAGGCTCGCCTTCAAATGACATGAATAAATAAGGAAGTGTCGGATGGACTTACAACAGTTATTCATACATCACCGCAGCTTTAAATTTTTAACTTAACTCGACCACATTCCGTTTTGCCCAACAAGCTGTTTGTTCAAAAACTTATTAATAAATTAAGCATTTGACCAGCAAGTTCCCTCGCTGTCTGACCTTCAAAACCACATTATAATTATGTAAACTTATATTCGTCAACTAATCCCAATAGGTGAACCGATGACCTGGTGAAGGTTGCGGGAATCCGCTGGATGCGAGTCGCACGGGACCGGTCAATGTGGCGACACTTGGGGAGGCCTATGTCCAGCTGTGGACGTCTTTCGGCTGAAATGATGATGCTGATATTCGTCAATTATCATCATACGCCCATACTTTCCCCAGCTATGCTTAGATAAGTTTGGAAACTTATCTAAATTGGAATCTAATCCGATGCATAAAGGGTGTAAAGAAAAGAAAAGAAAGAAAGAAAATACGTTTATTTGGCACATGCCAAGAGTGCACACAAGATAAAACAAAAATATGTGTAAAAACACCCTCAACGAAGCCGAATTCATCCCGTCATTGCGATATTTTTTTGTTTTGGACCTGGGAACCTTCTTTTTTTCGTAAAGAGTCCGTTTACACTATGGTTCGGTAAGGAGTGACTGCCTATCTGACATCCCCATCCAGGTACAGGATTACCGGCTAAGAAGGAACTTGGATGGGTTTTAGTCAGTAAAAGTCTGATACTCCCTTCGGTTCCACCCAGAGCGGGACGGGTCATTTGATGATAAAATAAGGTTCAGGATTTCCCAATTTTCAATCCTAAGACTAGCTATCAGACAGGTTTTCGACTACCCGTAACGAATGTCAAAGATCGCCAAATGAAAGTCGGGATCTACGGCTTAATGTGATACCAAGGTAAGAATACTCATCCATAGCCCAACCTCGGCAAGTGCAGCTTAACCTTCAGTCGACCCGCGTGGCTATTGTTATTTAGCCACGTGACCCTAGATTTGTCAACTCGTTACTTTGATAGACGCGCAACTATTTGTCCTTAGTGCTCCCAAGGGCTTAAGTGGCTATAAATTGGTTAGGACGTCGGTCTAGCAAGGGTGAGGTCGGGCGTTTGAGCCCTGGGCATTGCACTATTGACGTAAAACCACTACTATTCGTATCGTAGGACGTTTGAGAGGTTTATTTCGGTTGGAGACAGAATTTAATCGAATATTGGTAATGGGTGACCGACTTTACACCGCACAGAGCATTAATTTGCATCTTTGCAAAACTACAGGCAATTATTAACGTCACAGTCCTAGTTTTAGCAATTTTACTAATAAAAAGTTGTGTGGTAATTGTTTGTCGTGGTATGTGAAGCGATGAATGAGGAAATTGACGTGAGCAAAGTTTTGAGAATTATTGTGGATGGCTTTAAAAGCAGAGGAAGACTAAAAAAAGGGTGTATATATCAAGAATAAAATCCCTACTAGAATGGACGTGACAACTCAGATGACGAGTAAAAGAGAAATATGGAAGACGAAGACATGCTCCACCGACCGCAAAAAAATTGGATCATTCCCACTAGTCCTACTACACAGTCCTACGGTAGAACTAGTGGGAATTTTTATTAGAAATAGGAGCCCCGCGAAGCGGGGCTCCGTCGACTACGCTTTAAGGAGAATATACAGTGTTTAATTGTTAAATAGATGCTCGTTATGACATATTTTAATTAACATATTTTGGTGCACATTCAGTTTATTTGGTGGAACACAGGCAAAATTAGGTAAATGAAATGGGAATAAATTGAAGTACTTTTAAATACCATCCTTTCATTTTGACCCATTGATTGTGATAAAATTCATATTCATTTTGTGCTCATTTTGAGAAGTGCTCATTTTGAGAAGTGCTCATTTTGAGAAGTGCACATTTTGCGAAGTGCACATTATGCGAAGTGCACATTCTGCGTCTAACTCGTCCAGGGGTCACCCCGACTAACCAAACTCACTTGGAAAATATTTTATCTAATCAGGCAAGGCGAGCAAAAAAGAAAAAGATAAAATACACTGACAAAGAACGAAAACATATAAAACGTACCATCCTAGCCTATTGGGGTGGGATTCACGTTTATTTAAATGTAGCAGTATTTCATATAGAACAACTGCTTATCTGACCTTCACAACCCAGTCACTACGTACGCGATGCTCCTTGTCAAGATTTGTTGTCAAACTGTCGAGCTCTTGTCCTGTAATGACTGTCAATGATTACTTACCGTCTTTACCGTCAATGATTTTTTTCGGATGGGAAATCATCAAATCACTTCTCCCACTCTGGGCGGAGCGGGAGGGAGTGTCAAACTTTTACTGACTAAAACCCATTCATGTTCCTTCCTCGCCCTTTACGTTCCGGGGCCGCGGCATCTCTTTTGAACAGTCCCGCAGCCCACCAAGGCACACCTGTCTCTTGAAATGTTACAGATGAATGACCGCAAGCCAAGTGATTACCCAAAAGGGTGCAAGTATTTGGTGTGTAGGTCATTACTTAAAAGGCAAGGATAAATGACGCAACAGTGGCAATAACCCCATTAAGGCGTCTAGACCACCTTTAAACTAAGATGACGCCTACACGCAAATAGGTTTATCCCTTTTAACTCCGGTCTTATTTAGGTTGAAGCTTAATAATTTCTTTAGACGTATTTTTACTCGATATTTTCTTTATATTGCCAGTGAATAGCGAACGAATGCTACAAGCGAACTGAAAATATATAGGACACACATACATTTGCTTGTTACTTGGATATTTTTGCACTGAAAACCCAATGATAATATCCTGACTCGGGAATCAAACCCAGTACCTACTAACCCAATGAGTCAGAAATTAATAAAACACGCTTCGAATAGCGTTTACAAGCTTGAACTAATGATGAAATTGATGTTCTTTGTTTTTTAACCACCCAGTCAATCTTGATCATTCATGAAAAATGTAATTTGTAATTGAGTAGACACCTCATGAGTGAGTTTTTTGTCATTTCTATAAAAACTCCGTGTGACAGAATTTTACTACCAAAAAAGTTGGTTGGGGTTTTGGCGTGCCTACCAAAAATATTAATGCACCAGCCTAAACCAGTGTTATCCGTATCAAATGATGCCCAGTGTATTTGCATGTCCATGTTATTATTATTATAAAACATTTTTTTTTATGTTTTGAAAATATCTGAAAACATAATTGTAAAAAACTGGTATTCAGCTACGTCCGATTAGCTTGGAAGCCGACTCCAACATAGATAAAAAAACCTAAGATGTAGAACTGAAACTGAAAATTCATTACAATCTCAAAGAGCTCTGTGTTATTATTTAAGTAAATTGCAAAGGGTAAGTGGTTTTAATACCATTTTATTTGAATCTAATCCACATAGTACTCTTCATAAACAAATATCCACTCGCTTATATAATAAGGTAGACTGGTAGAAAATGCCCAAGGCATTAAGTCCGCCTTTGTACAGTGTTTACTTGTTCATAAAGTTTTAATAAATAAATAAAAATAAATAATAATTATGATATTGCAACTAAAATTATATTATTAACAGTCATTGGAATTATCTTTTTTACTCGACAGCTGCCAACTGCTCAAGGAGGTTAGTATTTTTACTCATGGTCTTACGGTAGACGAGAAAGCACAAAAAACATCACTATTTCTGAGCTTTTGACTGAGTGCAGAGATTAAAGCTTAAATTAAACAACTCCATTCATTTTTTTTATATAATGACGGGTTAAACTGATGATCATATCATATTTATGAAATAAATAATTGAATTTGTCAGTTACTCATTTTATACATTCTTTTTTACACGTCTGGCAAAGTTTTTTTTTTTACAAAATTGTTCAACTCTTTTCTCATTTTATTTGAATTTAAATTCTTTTTTTTTATTAAACCGCAATGTATGAATACATTATTAACATCATTATTTAAATTGGAATATATTCAATTAGTTTCGAGAGCAAATATGGTAATGCTATATTATTTTGGGTAGAACGTATGAGGTTTTTTTGAAGCCGCACTTTATATTCATTCATTCAATACACATGAATCATGTGGGATCATCCTCTGGGGGATAATAAAAACCATGTTTCAGTTATGCAAAGGTACTTTTTCTTTGTAATTCGACAGCAGACAAAAAAATCTAACATACGTAATTTCAGAAGCACACAAAAACATTTTGAAAAGTTTGTTTTTTTAAATAAGCAAAATTACGGACTGTGGAGAAAAAAAAAACATTCTTATCCAGTAGAAAAATGATGAATGGAAAGTCAGTACTCACCTTACGTACAACTAACTCCACGTGCAAACACCTCAAATAGTCAATGTCCACACACACTAAACAAACACTCGAAAGTGAAAGGTATCATTCAATTTGGCGAAGTGTACCGATATATTGTACACTGTACTCCACGAAAAATAGCACACAATTTATAATTTAAATAGAATTATTCGAGAAGATAACCGAAATTCGGGGTGTGACAATCGTGTCAAGGTCCCCTTTTGGTTGCTACGGCGTAGACGTCCGCTTCGTAGCGGGTCTCCCGTACGACAGCCTCACGTTGCTACGAGCTACGAGGGGAGATTCGTAGCCAATCGAAGTGAAGCTGCGCGAAATGGGAGTGTGCTCCACTTGGATTTTTGAGATTATTTTACAACGCACGGGATTAAGGGGTTTTGGGGGACTTATTATTTTATTTATTTTTATTAGCATTTTATATCGGGTGTACGAAGTGTTCTGGCACAACATAATCCCTTTTTGAATAATTTATGCAACAGAACGGATACGCGATATTTTGTTTGTTTTTCAACGGATTAGCAGTATTAAACTTTTTCGGAGTTTATTATTTTTTGTTAATTCTTAAGATAATTCCGACTGCTAAGACATTTCCATCGCATAACATTGTTAAATTAACACATACTATGTCCTAACAAAATCAACAAAATAAATTGCAATTAATCTTCAAAATATTTTTACACTCACTAGAGCACAATACAAATCGTTGTCCTTACAAACGCATAGAAACGAGATAACATTAAAGTTGGCAATACTTCACGCGTATTGGAGAGAGACAGAACTATTAACCCACCATAATCCGTTAGAAAGGGACAGAATTACTAAGGAGACAGACATCTAAAAAAGGCAAAGTTTCTTCTGTGAATTATTATTGAAATGAATTATGTTTTATTTTGCTCATTGACTCGGTTGGGGTAGCTACTTTACCTTTGCTGATAATTCGTTCGCTTTTGAGTTTTTGGACGAGTTTATTAAGTTAAATAAATCCTTACTTCTACTGTACACGACCTCAGCCGATGTGCGTTTTGTTTTCTCCACCAGGGCCTCGATTCTGCTATTACGATAGTGTCAGAATAGGCGATCATTGAAGTCACAAGTTACAGTGGCAGTGGGCGGGGCACATTGCTCGCAGAACGGATGGCCGCTGGGGCCGGAAAGTTCTGGAGTGGCGACCGCGAACCGGAAGACGATGCGTTGGAAGACCTCCCACTAGGTGGACCGATGACCTGGTGAAGGTTGCGGGAGTCCAGTGGATGCGAGTCGCAAGGGACCGGTCAATGTGGCGACACTTGGGGGAGGCCTATGTCCAGCAGTGGACGTCTTTCGGCTGAAATGATGATGAAGTCACAATGATCAAGTTCTGTCAATTTTTGACAAGTTTGGTAATCTACTAATATAATGGCGTCATTATGACTTCTCAATGAACAACCACTGTCACTCCATTGAAAAAAATGTCATAGAATATTAATCTCGTACTTCATGTACGAGATTAATATTCTTCTCATCTTCTTCTTCTTCATCTGGCATGAATAAATGTTCGCATTTAGTAGTAGATTTCGAAAACCATTTGTACTAATTGTTTTATAATAATGGCAATACGAAAATGCCATTAAAACACAATTTTATTACGACACCATCGACGACCATTGTGAATTTAGCAAATTACGAACTTTAAGCAAAATGACAATGGGATGAGAATGGAATCGTGTTGGAGTGACGAATCTATTAAAATAGCAGAATTAGGCCCCTGGTTAACATAAACACACATTGTCTGACGAACAGTCTTACCAAGTGGTGTCATAATACGTAGTACTAACTGGGTTGTGAAGGTCAGATAGGCAGTCGCTCCATGTTAAATATAAAAGGTATTTAGCTGTATCCGGTTATACTCTTGTTGGGAAAAGGCTAAGCAGATGATGATGGTTGTAGTGTATGTAGATATCACACTACAAACCGATAACAGTATTATGACGTTCCCTCGAGCGCGCACGTCGCTCGGTTATAAGTACCGGTCCGAGTGGTGGGGTGGGCATATCATGACATACGCGTGCCCCGTGTTCGCGCATGCCAAACCCCATCTCCTTCATAGGATGCAGACCCTCCAAAACCGATTTTTACGTAAGGCCACGGGAGCCAGGGCACGCCACGATAGTGGCGGTAAGTCCCCTCTTTGAGGAGTGGCTAGAGAGGCGCCACGGCGTCCTCACCTTCCGCCTGACGCAGGTCCTCACCGGACACGGATGTTTCGGGAGGTACCTGCACCGAATCGGGCGGGAGGAAACGCCCGGGTGTCTCCACTGCGAGGATCGACCGGAGGACACGGTGGAGCACACGGTGGAGGTCTGCCCTGCGTGGGCGGAGCACCGCCGTGTCCTCGTAGCGGCGATCGGCGGCGGCGACCTCTCGCGTCCGGCCCTGGTTCAATCCATGGTCCGGAGCGAGACGGAATGGGAAGCCGTCACCTCCTTCTGCGAAGCAGTCATGCTAGCGAAGGAGGTGGCGGAACGAGAGAGGGAGAGAGCCTCTCTTCCCGGCCGCCGCGGGAGACGCACCGGGCGTCGGGGGCCACGTGGTGGCTACCGGCCACCGTAGATGCGGGCCTGTGGACGGTTAGCTATGGGCTAGCTAGCCGTCCGTCCGTCTAGTGACGACAGGCCGTGTCGACGGCGCGTTCGTGTTCCACGCGCGCCTCAAAGAGATGTCAGCAGCAGAGAGGGGCCCGCAAGGGCCGAAGCCTGCCGGGGTTGCGGGACTGTTCGAAAGAGATACCGCGGCCCCGGAACGTAAAGGGCGAGGAAGGAACATGTATGGGTTTTAGTCAGTAAGAGTCTGACACTCCCTCCCGCTCCGCCCAGAGTGGGAGAAGTCATTTGATGATTTCCCATCCCAAAAAAAAAAAAAAAAAAAAAGGCGTACGGTACGTTAGGAATGAGCAACTACATGTTGACCTCAGGATCCCCACCATCCAGCAGTGCATGAAGCGACTCACTAAGGGTTTTTTCGATAGGGCCGAAAAACACCCTAACCAGTTAGTCGTTTCATCAGCTAGTTATGTTCCCTCCGCGATATCTAGGATTCGTCGCCCAAGGTCCACCCTCCTCCAGCCCGATGACCCCATCACCCTCTTACAGGAAAGTCGCAGAGAAACCAGCACTCTTAGAAAGCACACAAGACGACACACATACAAACCGCGAATCCGGTCTCGCCGCCGAGGCACGCCGCGACCTCCCAGTAATATCATTACTCCCCGACCCTTGCTCGACGAGCCAGCCCGCGACGCTGAGCATGTAACGTTAAATACGCCAAATAATATAAAAAAAAAAAAATACTAAAAAAAAAGGAGGGTCGTTGTCAGACTGTTGGCCGGAGTGGTGGCGCGTTGGCGAGTCAACTAGTGTTGTTAACAGTGCATATTTTACAATGGTTAAAGGAAAAGTCGGTCGTCTTGGTTTTAGCAGATATCAAGTAACAAAAGTGTGGTACATAGCTGTTAAGTTACGTCATACTGTGAAGCGTTACTTTTTCATATAACAGACTAGCGAACGTCACTCGGTTTCACTCGCGTAGTTCCCGTTCCCGTGGGAGTACGGGGATAAAATGTAGCTTATGTTACTCAGGGTGAATGTAGCTTTGCAATACTGAAAGAATTTTTGAAATCGGCATAGTAGTTTTTGAGTTTATTCATTACAAATATACACAAAAATACAAATTTTTCCTCTATATAATATTAGTGTAGAAGAGCTAGTATGATAATTCACCTTATACACTTCCAGACACTTTGTGTGTTGAAAAATGCCCGCCAGACACCTTTAAAGTATCGGCGGACGTAGGCTTGCCACCCACATATGGTTAGGTTTAGATAGATTAAGTTTGGAAACCTATTCGACTTGAAATCAATAGAGAACCCTGTGACAGAATTTGATGCACTTTGACACAGAGAAACATAGCTGTTATACCTTCTAAGCAAAAGTAGTCTAAGCTGCGGTGGACGTGGGTGTATTTTGCCCACTGTCCTTTGTAAGTGAACTAATTTAAGTTGGGTACTTCCAAGGGATCTAGTTTTATAAAACACACGTGTGTCACTTGTGCTGTCGAGGTGGTGAGGTGTCTCGTGGCATGCTCTAAGCCATTTTTTTATTATCGCCGGCAGTCGTTGTTATGACACGCGTGTCGCTTTAACGCGTAGCTCGTGGCCAAGTGGTAACGTCAAGATTTTGAGTAAGGTTACCAGATGTTAAGGTGATGAAGTTATCTTATGGAGTTGTGTTTGTGGGGAAAACGCTTTGAATATGTGTTTTCTCAGATGTTTTATTTGGTTTTCAAAGCTTTGTGCTGTAACCTTTAACTAGTGACGTGTAGTCTCACAGGCGTCGTGTGTTTGGTAAATTCTTAGAATTGATGATTTTATTTTTTATTTTATTTTATTTTTTATTTTATTTATTTAGGGACAAAAAACAGTTACACGTTACAATTTACATATCGGAGCTAATTAGGTTCATTTAATAAACGTACAACCCACACTATTGTCCACGGGTTCAAAAAAAATATTTAAAAGAGGAAAGGACGGAAGGTCACACATATAAATTAGCAATAATAAGAAAAAAAAAAAAAGTAAGTTATGAATGGTTGTCGGTAAGTAAAGCTATAGCTATTTTTTTAAATCTTGCGGGGGAAAACGCAAAAATATCTGTATCAGTAAAGTGTGCGTTATAAGTTACTACAAGGCGGCGGATAGGTGCCCGTTCACCGGCGTTTGTTTTGCACTTCTCAGTGTGAAACAGACGAGGAACGCGCACCTCCCGCCGGATAATACTTCTAGGTACTACATAACATAACTTATTGGTAAGTTCATTACAATCAAACTTATTATTACAAATGCCATGCAGCATCATGACCATGAGGAGCGTACGCCTGGACTCCAGACTTAAGAGATTGTGCTGTTTAAGTAGTTCTAAATAAGAAAATCTCGAGTGATAAAATTTATACTGCACGTTACGTAGGAACTTTTTTTGAACCATTTCAAGTCTATTTGAATATTTGTCGTAGAAAGGACTCCAAATAGGAACAGCATATTCTAACTGAGAGCGAATCAGGGTCTTGTATAAAAACAAGAGAGTAGATTTTTTTTTAAAGTCCTTGGAAGATCTCATGACGAAACCATACATCCGAAAGGCCTTGCTGATAATATTATCGATGTGAATGTCAAAGTGTAATTTAGAATCCAGCAATATTCCAAGGTCTCGTGTGGACTCAACTTTTTTCAAAGCAATGCCATGCAGGGTATAAGTGAAATTAATTGGATTTTTATTTTTGGTAAATGATATAGAATTACATTTAGGTAAACTGAGTTGTAACTTGTTATCTAGGCAATATTGAGAAAGTCTATAGAGATCCTCTTGAAGCAGTAGGCAGTCATGAATATTCAAGCAAGATTTATAAATTTTTATATCATCGGCGTACATTAGGAAGGCTGAGTTAATAAAACAGGATTTAATATCATTAATGAACAGAATAAAGAGGAGTGGGCCTAACACGGATCCCTGGGGCACACCAGATTCCACGACAACGTAGTCTGACTCGTAACCGTTTATTACTACTTTTTGAGTTCTATTAACTATGTAGGACGCAAACCACCTAAGCAAGCTACCTCTGATGCCATTGAAGGCAATTCAATAACAATATATGGTCCACCCTGTCAAAAGCCTTTTGAAAATCCGTGTACACAGCATCCACTTGGATGCGGTTATCCATCTTCTCAAATAAATAATTTGTAAAAATCATAAGATTTGTTGTGGTTGATCGACATTTAACGAAACCGTGCTGTTCCGGAATGATAAGATTTCGTATATAAGGAAATAGCGAGCTATGCACAAGACTCTCAAAAAGCTTAGACAAAGTGGACAGTATCGAAATAGGGCGATTTCCCCCCGCTTGCCGCGACCCGGCGTCTCAGTAGCTTTTGTTTTAGTGCCAAAACGACCATAGAAGGGAGCAGACGTGCCGTCAGATATGTAACAGGTTCGTAATTTTAATTTGAAATTCGATTGTAGCCTGTGAGGCTACATGTCCCTAGTTGTCAAATAATATTTTTCCAACAATTTTTTTGTTTTTAGTGCAAAATGGCAGAAAACGCTAGGAAACGTGAACTTCAGCCGTCGACTAGTGCTACCCCACATGCAAAGACGTGTTGTGTGCAGGCAATTACCAAGGGAGTTACGCCTAGTGATAAAACGAGTTCTGGCTGACGATATGGTTGAAGAAGATGTCCGAAGTCCTGAAACTAGTCAAGGCAAACGAAGGCCATGCAGTAATTGTCCGCCTAAACTTCACAGAATTACTGTGTACACATGTGTCGGGTGTTGCAATCCCGTATGCATGCAATGTTCTCGACCCTTGTGTAAAAATTGCCAATGATTTATGCCAAACAGAGTAGGTATGTGTCAGAATTTTTATGTTTTGTTTTCAGAAGTAGCTTTTATGTTTTTTTTTATCTTTGTATTGTTTAAGTTTTCATAAAAAGAGTTACATTTGTCATATCATTTATGTAAGGTCTATTAAAATGTTAAACTAAGGATCTCATGTCAATTAAGGCTGAAAAGTACAAGTAAGTGTTAATTATCATTTGTGTTTAAAGTGATTATAAAAACTGATTGAATTAACTTATATTTGTTTTATTACATTCCAACAAATAAATATCAACGCATTTTAAATCATTATAATGCAATTTTATGACAAAATTTAAATTTAAAAGTAGTAGCCTGTGAGACTACATGTCCCTTATAGTGTTCTCAATTTGTCACGTCCCTAGTTAAGGGGTAAGTAAGTGGTGCAGAGCGTTTTGTGGAATTGTCTTATTAAATTGTTAATTTTCAGGCAAAAAAATGTATTTTGATTACATTGAACTTGGAAACTCACAGAACTACTCGTATTTACATACTTTAAAGATCGGGTAAGTAATATGTGATATAATTACAAAATCTCTAATATTTACAAGATTTAACAACTGAATCTATAATTTATTTGAAATAATGGTCAGTTAATACAATAATCGATTGATATAATTTTAAAGTAACTAATTTTTACAAGCATAATATACATTGAATATGAAATCGTTTGATATACCACTCTAAAAAAACATTAACCTATTTAGTTTAATAAGATAAAAAGCTCGAAACGATTTTCTGTAAAAAAAATTCAAACAAGCATTCACCATTCATGCAGCAGGTATGTAAACAAGCATACACCATACATTTAGCATGCAAACAAGCATGCAGCATGCAAATAAGCATGCCGCAGGCATGGTCTTCCGGTGCGCGATCGCCACTCGAGAACTTTTCGGCTATTTGTCATATTTTATTTATTTTATTTACTGAAACATTCGTCAGAATCAGTATTCGGAGCCGAGAAGTAAATACAGTTGAAGTCGTCGTCTTAACGAATTTTGAAGAAGAAAAAGTTTTGAGCAATCTCATAACACTCACATGTATAAATTCGTATCGAAAAGTTCTCAGATTGCAATCGATACTTCCAAACAAAACTGATTTAGAATATTATCAATATGTGAGACCAAAAACTTGTACATAATCTAGTGAAGTAATGTAATTTCACTTTTACTTATCAAGGGATTTCGTACTATCAGTGTATGGATGATATGAAATCCCTTGACTGGGTTGTGTATGTCAGTCACACAATTACTCCTTGCAAAATGCTGGTCTTCTTCTTTCTTTATTAGTGTGGTAATTGCCTAACCCAGTGTCAGAGTTTTATGGGTCGCTGACTTGGTTTTACATGCTGTCGAGAAATAATCTCGGAATATTAGTTAGACATAACTTTTAATTCCCGAAGGCTTAGGCAGAGGTGTACGTACTTAATAGCAGACCCACATTCCGCCAGTTATATTCAAGTCACATGTTTCTGGGGGCGAGCCTATTGCCATCAACTGGGCACGAATCCAGACTCCGTGACTGCTACTGAAAAAATCCTAATGGAAAACCCAATGACAACTTGTCCCCACCCCGGGAATCGAACCCAGGGCCTCGTGCACAGCAGTCACAATTGCGACCATTAGACCAAAGACACAGTCAAACTTTAAAGGCGACTAGATGAGCTAAATTAGCAACCCTATTTGTGGTGGTTCAAACTTCGTTTGAAATACTGTTAGAATAAAGTTCTTATCAGCTTGCACTACAAAGTGGTTGTTACGTCATGTTACGTTGTTACGTCGTTTCGATCGATTTACAAAAAATCTATTGATTGGACTAAAAAACTTAAGCACTATACTGCTAACATATTGCTTGTAGAATTATTTGCCAAAAAATCAGAATGATTGCATGTATATTTTTAAAGATATTTTTAGAGATAAGTTCGTGATTTTTTTTATCGAGTCTAATGAATTGTATTATGTTTAAAAAACACTATCGTACTAGCATATATCCTGAAGAATGTCATATATTTTTCTGGCTTTGTTTGTAGCAGTGAATAATATACTTTTTAGATCTCGAGGCTCTTAAGTCAACTGATCCCACACAGGCGAGATCCGCGAGTCCACTCGACCCATAGTGCATTTTTTAATAGGTCAACTGGATCCGTTGACTATAGCAAAATACACTACGTCTGAATGCACGATCTATTCCAATGTTACCTTCACCCTTACCAAAACGCACTTTGATAACATTATTATAATTACACAAACATATAGAAACACAGACACAAACATATTGACACAGGGTTCCGTTCATAACTAGAGGATAGCCAGTATATCTTGACATTTTGAACTTAGTACTACTCGCAGAGAAAATGTCAACAATGCGAACTTTCAGACATTTATTTTCTTACTGAACGTAATTTGAATAAGTTTTTTACTTTAAAAAAAGAAACGTTCAAATGTCAGATATCTATAATGTTCAAGGTCAGACAGTAAATAATCTAGAAAATGTACTGGGATAAAGGTCAAAACTAAAAACTTTACTCTGTTCATAATGTAATCCAAAAGTTTATTCGATCATTACCATATTATTAGGGTTGAATAGATAGATGTAGTTTGATTGGATTTTGACGTTAAAAAAAAATCATAAAATATAACAACCAACACTGCCGCCAGAGTTTACATTACTCCTCAAGCACTGGTATCTAAACCAGGAGACTCAGGTGCGATGGGCGGGTGAGCTGTCGGAGCCATGCCGGCCGGAGTGCGGGGTGAGGCAGGGGGGCCTATCCTCACCTTTGCTCTTCGGTCTGTATGTCAATGCGCTGATTGAGGGACTCAGCGGCATGCGTGTCGGATGCTATGTTGATGGAGTTTGTTTTAACAACATTAGCTATGCGGATGACATGGTGCTGCTGGCTCCCTCGATCGGTGCTCTCCGGAAGCTACTCAATGTGTGCGAGTCGTACGCTGTAGCACACGGATTGATTTACAACAGCAGAAAGACAGAATTCATGGTCTTCAGGTCTGGGACCAGGTGCCCCACTACAGTCCCTCCTCTTCTCATGAAAGGTGATGCGATAAACAGGGTATACAAATTTAAATATCTGGGCCACCTGGTGACGGATGACCTGAGGGATGATCTGGATTTAGAGAGGGAACGCAGAGCATTGTCAGTAAGGGCGAATATGTTGGCACGCAGGTTCTCTCGATGTACAGCTGCAATTAAAATAGTCCTTTTCAAGGCATACTGCACATCGCTGTACTCGGGAGCCCTGTGGTTCACATATACCCAAAAAGCTTATAATGCTCTGCGTATCCAGTATAATAATGCGTTCAGGGTATTGCTGCGACTGTCACGCTTCTGTAGTGCCTCTGCAATGTTTGCTGAGGCACGCACTGTAAGTTTTGATGCGTTGTGGCGATAGATAGCCGCCCGGGCAGACAGCCCATTAGTGTGGGCGCTAACTAATCGCACCCGATCTGTTTTAGTTATTAAGTACTAACATAGGCTAAGTCATATTGTTACTAACACAGTGGACCTCTTTGTAGTCTGGCAAATAAATAATAATAATAATAATTAACTTAGTGTTTACGGGTAAATCTCCTGGGCGCCAATTTTCACTGTCTTGGCTTAAAATTCGAGTTAAAAATTGACTTAGAGATTTCGTTTTTTTGTTGTGGATAATTCAACTGTCTAGCGGGTTGGAGAACCCTTTAAATATTTATAAAGTATTTATATACGTATATAAAAAAATACATATTTACCCCAGATTGACCTTCCGTGGCGTGTCCCAACGCTGACTTGCGTAATGTAACTGTTCCTAATTCAGCAACTACTTTGAGTTAAGACTTCATTTCAGTATTCACATATTGGCTTTATAAGCTAGTTTAACGTGAGTAAATATGAAAGCGACTACATTCTTAGTACTGTAAATACAGCTTAATATGTGTTTGTCCCAGTAACATCGTTGATTTCCGTGGGAATCAAAAATCATCGCGCACATCACTAAGTCAAAGTAGGTAGGTTGTTTGCGTCTGGCTTACCAACAACATTCAATTGCACCGCAGACACGGGAGCGAGAACACGCGTGCCACGTTTTTGCAACTACGAGAAAATCAGGTTAGTAATTGTTTCCCTGGCTTTGGTTCACCTGCAGATTGACCTCGGTGTCGTCGTAAATAAATGTTTGTTTTTTTATTACTTCAGTTTGTGTATCATAAAAAAGTAGATACAGAGGATGTTAATTCACTGTGGAATTCTTGTTGCGATAGTTCTGACGGTTTTTGATATTTACTTAAAAACATTTACTTTTTGAATTACGTGCCGTTGATTTCCCTGGTTTCCGTGGCGTAAAATGCCACGGAAATCAAAATATGCCAGGGAATTCAAAATTGCGTGTTTTGTTTCTTCTTTTTATTGCACGAGCTCTTTGCTACTTGGATTTTTCCGTGGGAATGATATATTTTTCTGCAATTATTCTTTGTAAGTACACATGCTACTTATTACCACGGTAAAATTATGTTATTCCTAGGGTAAAAACACTTAATTGTTAACACGGACGCGCTTAATTGGTGGATCGCATTGTAACATCCTGAGCAAAGGAATATATTATTTTTACCGCGGGAAAATATTCCATTTCCAAAGGAAAATACATCATTCTTAATGAAAAACTTTAGCCGCGAGTTTTGGGATGGAAAGCTAATAAACTATCCAAAGTATTTTCTTTTTTTTTTACTTTTCCTGATATCGTAGGAAACGTTTGCTTAAATTGTTTTTATTTTATGTAGATGCGCTAATTTCTAAACCTAAATGCAAAATAACAAAATAAAATATATTTTATTTTTTAGTGCCGAGCAACAATGAACAAGCAAAAACAAAGCAGAGAAGAGAGACTAGAAAAAAAGAGGATTGCTGAACGTAGAACTACTTAAAACTTGAAATTTAAGGCTGATTTTAATACTATAATATTTAATTATTCAAAGAAAATAATTGTGATTAAAACGGGTTTAAAGAGTTAATTAAAGAATTATAGAAAAGAATACAAACATAAAGTTTTATTTTGATTTCCCTGATATGTTAAGTTGATTTCCGGGGCCAGATTTTTTGAAACCTATGTATCTCCGTTTTTATAAGTCCAAAATGAGTGCCAAAACTATCATTGTGTTTCTTTTCTCCTATATTTTCATAATTTATTGTGATTATGTTCATAAATAAAGAAAAAAAAATCGCCACAGGAGATTTACCCTTACGTTCTTTTGGCGCGTTTGAAAAATCCCAACAAACGCAGCCATTTTGTTTTTTTTAATTTCAGAAAATTTCGAACATCGAACACCTTTCAACTTTTATTTCCGTTGTCGTTCCATTTTCTTGAATATCAATTTTCTTTCAAATATTTTAAATTTTTGAATTAAAAATCATTTTCTTTTAACTCACAATCAATATTGAGGTAAGTAAGTCCCCCGTTCCATAAGGGGTCAATTTATAATAGCTGAATTGTGTGAGCTTATTAATGTTCCTGACAACTCGACCAAAAGGACCCCTGGAGCTTCGGATAGAATTAGGGGGCCTGTCAGCAATGTCAAACAGTATTCTTACGATCCTTTCATGATGTATGGAACTGTCAGGTATTAAATTGCATCCAGAATTACGTTTCAGAAATGGAAGTTATGCAATCAAGTAGGGTGTTATTGTTTTTGGATGATATTTCTTTACCTTACCGTATTCTTGAACTACTTTAGTAAGATAATGGTAAAGAAAGAAAGACAGAATTTTGAATTATTTGGGTTGCTTAAATTCTTTTTTAAAATAAAATACAAGGACGGAAAAAGCTGGGCAGACCACGCTTCATACAAAACTCCTTAATGTTTAAGAGCCCTTTCACATTTTGGTGTTACGACAATTGTACAATTTACATAAAAATGCATGTAATGGAAAACCAATTATATTAATATGAAAGTATAGGATATTTGTGAGATGAAAAAAGAAGTTTATTGTCTATATGTATAAATAGGATTTACAAATTAGATATCCCAAATCATGAAATCTGGTTGTCGTGAGTTTTTGCTTCAACATGCATCGGGAGGATTATTACTAAATAAATAAATGAGTTATCTAAAATTTGTTCTATTATTGGTGAAGTAAAAGAAACTATTTGTAAAAAGTAATTGTTATTTCAAGCAACGAACGGAAGACATAATTCAACGAGTAAAACTCATATTCAACACATATTCGCACTTTTTTTTGTAACAGGCCTTTTAAATGTTGTTGAATTTTCAATATGAAAGGCTTAGCTCATCATCATTTTGTTTGCGTATCTAAATCGCATTGCCATTGTGACTGTGTAACGCAGTTGTCCAGCTCAGCAGCAAACAGGACAGGGCATTTGACCGCTGCAGCGCTGCTAGAGGGCTTAAACAAAATCCGAAGTCGACTTGGACGTAATCAAGTTAGCTTTTAGTACCACCATTACAATTACAGACCTTGAAGTACCTTGAGGTCTGCTTAAACGAGCCATGACTTGATTTCGATTTAACCCTTGGCCACAAGTTTCACGTTCAAGCGAGACGCGTGTTGTCATTAAGAAAATGAATGAAAACATGGTAGTCACGCGAAGGAGACATGTGGCAATCGAGCTTTTCGTCTGATCGCATCGCTTGGAGTCGTGAACGAGGTGGTAATCCTTGTGTTCAGTGGTCCATGTTTATCTTCGAGAGCTTTGGAGCACTGTGCAGTTGGCTGAACAAATAGTGCACGTGTGTGTGCACAGAAACAGGTACTCTGTCTGTTCTCATAATCCGATGGGACGACAATTCGACACTACCGGGTCGAGATAGCTCCAACATCCCCGCTTCTATTGCAGCATTGTAACATATATACATATATAGTATATCATGATCATCATTGGCAGATTTGTTCCGCCCACTGTTGCATCTCTTCTATGTCCTAACAATATTTCCTGGAGGCCTACAATAGCTGCTTAAGCAGAATCATACCGGATAATAATATTACAATTCTTACTTAAAATGGTCACAATGTGACAATAGTGTAGGTATACAACAAAAAAAAAATGATTAGTGCGTCAGATAGATTTCAAAAAAGTTTTGAACACGTATTTTTTCACTCACGTAAGCAAAAACATGAAGACGAAACAGTGCGTCGAAAACTTGTGTGACGTCACAAGCCCCCACGTGATCGCACACTTATCCGCGTTGAATCGGACGAATCGACGACGTTATACGGATGAGAAAAATTATTTCGGTGCGGATAAGTGTGCCTCCACCTTTAATCAGAGGAAGTAAACTGAAGTTCGAGATGTAAAATCTTGTCTGGGTAGAGTTGTCACGCACGAAATTCCTCTTTGGTTTTAATCATAATTCTCGTTTTATCTTCGTCAATTTTTATTAATTTGCTAACAAAAAACACGTCACATCCAATATTTTCCGATAATCTAACTAACGGACTTACCAGAATCATATTTTTTTAAGTTAGTCGTCATCCCTATTCGTAGTATCAATGGCGTCTGTAACCATTTTAAGAATTTCAACGTTATTTAGAGTATATCTTACTCTGATTCTCCTAAAGTGGTTATTTTAGGACCCCTGATCTGCGCGAGTCTCAATCAGGCGTTACCCGCAATCTTCTGAAGGTCACCGACCCATCTGGCTGGAGGTCTGCTAGCAAATTTCATAGTTCTTTATTTATCAGCTAGTATAAATTAAACTCGTGCCGCATCTCCTGCATCATTACTCACGTGGAATTGCATCTGCTGTCCAGACACTATATATATATCCTTGGATTTAAAAATGTTTGATACATACAACCGGTTTGTTCCACTTTGCCCCACCAAGTGGCCCCCGCTAGTGGGACAAATTGTTCTTTTATAATAAACTAGCTTTTGTGATCAGTACTCCCTTCATATAAACTAACACATTTTACATCTTTGACAAAAAGAAAAAAAATAAAATATGAAAAATAAATGTTGACTAGTTCAGATAACATGCCTATCTAAAATTATTTTGTACTTACATAATTTTTTTTTAAAAGGGAAGGACGGAAAAACGGGAACAAGAACGGGAAAAAAACCGGGGCGAAGACCGGGATGAAAACCGGGAGGAAGACTGGGAGGAAGACCGGGAAGACGACTGGGAAGACCGGGAAGAACGGAAATAAGACCGGGAAGAACGGGAAGAAGACCAGGAAGAACGGGAAGAAGACCTGGAAAAACGGAAAGAAGACCGGGAAGAAGACCAGGAAGTACGGGAAGAAGAAACGGAAAAATGGGAAGAAGACTGGGAAGAACGGGAATAAGACCGGTAAAAACAGGAGGAAATTCGGGAAAAACGGGAAGAAGACCGGGAAGAACGGGAAGAAGACCGGGAAGAACTTGAAGAACGGGAAGAGGAACCGGAAGAAGAGCGGGAACCGTGGACCCTTTCTACTACAAATACATACGTCTGTTAAAATGTGTCTGTTTGCCAGCTTGCAGGCCGTGGCACCCTACGTAAGCATCGCACCAGCACAGCTGTTGCCCAGCGTTGCCTCGAATATAGGCTACGGCGCGCTTGCCACTCGTCGTCAGCGAGGCGAAGCATGTGGAACGCGAGCCGGCGGCGCGGTTTCCGCGGGCCGTCCGCGAGGCGTAAGTTAACTGGCCGTGATCGTCCGGGAGGTAGCGTTTCATTTAAGATAGTGTTTTTACGATCGGTTGCCATCTTGTTCAAAAGATTTCGATAAGTGAACCCAGCGTCAGCTTAGGCACCTGCGGTGGGTGTAGGATTGGGAAGCTGCGTAAGTGGTGAAAAAAAAGAGACATAGTACGCCGGCTGAAACTTTTTTCATAAATACAGTAATATACAATTACATCATACTGAGCTTTAGAAAATGTCAGCTGCATGGTGGAGCGGAGATTATGCGTCTGAAGGTCGCATGAACTTGTAAAAGAAACAGGTAAAAATTTATTGTTTAAATTATCAAAAGCACTATTCGTCCATCAGCACAAGGTTTTAAGTGCGTTACATTGAATTTTACCGTAAAACGTGGTTTTTCACCTCAAAAAAATGTTTTCCAAAACATATTTTTTTCGTAAAGTCATGACACATACACCCTGTTCCGTTTACATCCCGTATATTTTCAGAATTGTTTTAAAAGAAACACTGAAATAAGTAAATCGATGAGTTCAGTGAGTTTCTTTATTGAGTAAAATGTGGTAAATAGAGGACACTTGGTAAAACCATGGAAATGAAAAGAAACCAATTATTTATTATGATAGGAATAAGTCGTCCCCCTTAAATCAATACGAATGAACCTTTACAATGTTTCCGGAATCCCAAAATATTTTGCGTAGAAGTCTCGGAATGGATTAAACTTCCCTTGAAGATGAGACGGGTCAATTTTTTCAATAGAATGTTCGTGTTTATGCCCGCAATAGCAGACGTGATCTTTTCCGCAGAATGCTGGTAAATCAAGCTTCATACATTTTCTGATGCAATCCCTTGCTTTGTCTAGGTTGGGGCAAAAATGAGCAATGTGATGCCTCAAAACCGGTTTAGCTACCAAGCTTTTGTCGACACTGTTTGATTCTCCACTGGATGCTGTATGGAATAGAAAAATAAAATAATTTTTATTACACAAGTGCTCCAAATGCGGTGTTTTTTGATGTGAAAGAAAAATCTATAGATTGGCAGTAAACCCAACTCAACCGCAACTTTTAGAACAAATTCAAAAATTACTTCAAAATGGCGGCCCAAATGTTTACGTTCCATAATTTCAGCTGCGTTCCAGTACCACATAACATTAGACGACAGCGCTTTATATCGCCAAAATATAACCCGACCAAGTAAAATTGCTCGTTGGTTTCGTATTACACGTATAATAATCTGAGTTGATTGAATTTAGGAGTATTGGTTGTTGATTGAATTGTCGCTACGTGTCTTGGTAGAAAATCCTTGTTTACAAAAAAATTAGAATTGCATGGCGCGGACGTATGCCGTGACGGGAAATGGCATAACGCTGTCATGGCTTGATGCCCCTCGACAACCTTGTAAAATCAACCTTTTCTCATTAAGATTAAGTTTGTTTTGGATCGATTGTTGATCAACATGGGTGTCATCATTATCATAGTTTTCGGGGCCGGTCATCAACTGCCTAACCTTTTCCCAACTATATTAGGGTCGGCTTCCAGTCAAACCTGATGCAGCTGAATACCAGTATTTTAAGCGGAGTGACTGCCTATCTAACCCCCACAACCCAGTTAGTACCATGTAATACGATACCACTTGGTAAGACTGGTTGTCAGACTTTTTGGGCCACTGACGTTACACCACTGACTACCCCCCGTGGTGTAACAACTGTCAAAGATCTACAAATGACAGCTGGGTCCAACTGCTTAACGTGCTTTCCGAGGCACGGAGGAGTCTATTTCCATATAGATTTTGATTTTGACAAATTTCGATAGCTAACAACCTCTTGAATTACCCTCTGTATTTCGGTGCTGGCTTATTAGGCATTGAAGAGTTTTCGATACATGAACATTCCGATTTCCTGAAAAAAAAACATTAAAGAAATCATTTCACTTCTGTTATTTATAGAAAAGAAAAAATTAAATTATTCAATCTTATTCTCATTTCCTTAAATGAATAACCCGTTTTTCCAATAAAAAAAACGCTTGACATTACACACACCGCCATCTAGTGCCACACTAAGCAACAAGACTTGTGTCGTGGAAGACAGACAACTTAACATAACCTTGCACCTGTAGTCTTCCAAAGGTTAGGTAGAGATGTACCTAAGACCTATATGTACGGTCGAACAAGCTATTTGGTTTACACTTTACAATGTAATTTGTGGGTTAAACTGTAAACCAATTAGCTCGTTCGACCGTACACCCAAACTTCGCCTAACGCCATCAACAGTGCTCAATACCAGATACTATGACTGCTACTGAGAAATTCCTGACGAAAAAACCCCAATAACACTTATCCTTTTTTCTTTCTTTTTAGATTAGAAATTATCAAATGACTCCTCCCACTCTGGGCGGAGCGGAAAGTGTCAGACTTTTACTGACAAAAACCCATCCATGTTCCTTGTTAACCCTTTGTGTTCCAGGGCTCGGTATCTCTTTCGAACAGTCCCGCAGAGGCACTTGGCCTCTATCTAGGAATTAAAGCTAGCAAGTCATGCTTAGCGGTCGCGCTTCCGAGTCATGCGCTCACCAGTCCAACGAGACAGAATATTTTAACAAAAACAAGGGTCAAGTAAGAGATGATTATTAAGTCTATTGCCTTACGAGATTCGTTCTCACTCATAATTTCTGCCCCTCTATTCATTTCTTCACTTGATTTTATTTCTTGTGACTCTTCTTCTGAACCTTAAAGAGTTATGTTATTTCATGAGAGGTGGCGATTGAATAATTGCACTTCAAATTTAATAAGTAGAGACCATGATTGTGATTATATGCAAATGATTTGTTTGCTTTTAATTTGCTGAAGCATATTTTTGCTAATATGTATGTAATTTTAACTGGAAAAATGCAAAAATGTAGTAGAGGTGATAAAATAAATATAGAGAATGTAAACGGAACAAGAAGCCGCCAATCAAGCATTCTGAAACAAAGTAATTCTGCGCATAAATTATTACTAGGACACGACGTGAATAATACCTTACTTCAAGTCCATAATTGGTTCACAGCAAACAATTTAGTACTAAATGAAAAAAGGGAAATACATAAGATTTGCTTTACCAAATGTTAAAAGTAGCGATTGTATTGAATAAAGAGAAACTTGAATTCGTAGATAAAACGGTTTTTCTGGGGAATACGCTTGATTCAAGGCTGCAATGGGGTTCTCATTTGACATCTCTATACGCTATCAGACAAAATCCGTCAATTTACTGATGTAGATAACGCTAGATTGGTATATTTTAGTTACTCTCATAGTATAATACGTAGTCTCTTAGTTACGTATTAGTTATAAGTTATCTTGCTGCGCACTAACAGGGTCATGTACTCACTAGTTTTAAGCGTGAAATTGGTTGTGTACGTTGTGCATTGAATAAATAAATAAATAAATAATGTCTTATGGCATTTTGTTATGGGGACGGGCTGCAAACATTGAGTCTATATTCATTCTGCAAAAAAGAGCCATCAGAGCCATATACAATCTTTGTAGGTGCGATTCTCTAAGGGAACTGTTTAAGGAAATTAACATCATGCCTGTACATTGTCAATACATCTACGAAAACAATGTATGTCAGAAAAAATCTACACATTTTTGGTACAAGAGGTGACAGACTGTACTAGAAATAGAGACCAATTAGTTCAGCCAGGCTTCAGACTCGCTAAAGTAGACTTGTCTTTCATGGGGTACTGTTTGGAATGCTATAATAAAATTCCACAAACCATTCTTGAACTAAATGAATCAAAATTCGGAACATGCATTAAACGCACACTGTGTAAGCAAGCTGATAAAAATGCTTGGCTCAATGCCGGTCCTGCTCCACAAAGACAGGGGCGCATAATTGGATAGCACTAATTGTATCTTTGGAGCTGCTGAAGATCGTACAACTATCTTTGCATTGTATAAATTCAATATCTTTAGTATTATATAACCTCATATCCCATATTGTGTGAGTGCAACGTACTAGAATGCTTTCATTCGCTGGAAACCTACGTCTTTATTTTTTTACTTGAATGTGCCCTGGCGGTTAAGAGTATGTTATGCTCACTCAAATGTCCCGCTGATGGTGGCGCAGGTATCGGGTCATTTAGTTCCCTTCAAAATGGCGGAGTTGAATGGTGCTGCATCCATGCATCATGTTCGTGAACGGGCGCTGTCGGTTGGGACTGGTCAGCTCTTGGTTGCCACGGCTTTTTTTGATATATTTTTTTTTTATTGTTTTTGTTTGTTTTTACTATGGACACTTTTATCCTGCACATCTTGCTACATTGTTCTCACATAATGCACTATCTCAACATGCATGACGTCAACAAGATTTTGTAAAAACGTTGTGATTTAAAAGAGTTTCCATGGAGTTTCCTGCCCGTTCTTCTCCATAGAGATCTACGCTAGGGAATAGGCAACTACAGTACTTTCACAGTTTTTATGTCTTGTGACTGGGACTGTAGCTACATTAAATTTTCATCTTTGTTTCGACAATTCAAAAGCGCCTCAAACTGGCCTACTTGACGTAAATGCTTTGATTGTTCATTTTTAGGGTTCCGTAGCCAAATGGCAAAAAACGGAACCCTTATAGTTTCGCCATGTCTGTCTGTCTGTCTGTCTGTCCGCGGATAATCTCAGTGACCGTTAGCACCAGAAAGCTGAAATTTGGTACCAATATGTATATCAATTATGCCGACAAAGTGCAAAAATAAAAATTTAAAAAAACATTTTTATTAGGGTACCTCCCCCAGACGTAAAGTGGGGAGCGATTTTTTTTTTAATTTTGTCCCTGACGTGTGATATATTGTTGGATAGGTATTTAAAAATGAATAGGGGTTTTCTAAAATCATTTTTTGATAATATTAATATTTTAGGAAATAATCGCTCCGAAAGTCAAAAACAATGTGTCCCCCCCCCCTCTAACTTTTGAACCATAAGTTTAAAAAATATGAAAAAAATCACAGAAGTAGACCTTTATATGAACTTTCTAGGAAAATTATTTTCAACTTGATGAGTTGAATAGTTTTTGAGTTATATAGCACTTTTTCAAAAAAACGCAAATGATAACTTTGTTTTTCATACAAATACTATGAAAAACAAAGTTATTTTTGCTGACGAAAAATGTTGGTATTTTTAATGGTCTGGGAAGCTACGGAACCCTACAGTGAGCGTGGCCCGACACGCTCTTGGCCGGTTTTTTGGTCATGTGTTTAGGTTTTCAAAGGTTCATATCAGCTCTTTTCGTAAATGATTTAAGAAAAAAAATTAGAAAGCAAAGGGACATGCTAATTATAATGGTCATAGATTTTTTGTAAAAGAAAATATTGCTGTACTGGCAATATCCAGGGAGGAAACAGGGGACTACGTTTGTATGGAAACACGGCAGTGCTGTGTCCTCTTAAGTGTGCTTAGTTACTACCTTAATGTTAGTACTTACTCTCCCAAGACGAAGCCGTTTCTTCAATACAAATACATTGGCCCAGTAAGCAGGCATATTTTGAACTGCATTCATCATTGCAACTTTCTTCACAATCTTGTACGAATCTGTCACTTTCTGAACTTAAGGCCTTATTGGCGCCAAAGTATTGAGCAAGTGAAAACTCGGCAACTAAAAATAATGAGAAATGATTGTCAAAACATCACAATATGGTTGCTACCAAAGTATTCTATAGTGGCAACCATACTGTGATGAAAAGTATATAGTTTTGGACATAATCAGTCATTTCGACATGTCCTGTAACAAAGAGTAGCGCAAAAAAACCGGCCAAGAGCGTGTCGGGCCACGCTCACTGTAGGGTTCCGTAGCTTCCCAGACCATTAAAAATACCAACATTTTTCGTCAGCAAAAATAACTTTGTTTTTCATAGTATTTGTATGAAAAACAAAGTTATCATTTGCGTTTTTTTTGAAAAAGTGCTATATAACTCAAAAACTATTCAACTCATCAAGTTGAAAATAATTTTCCTAGAAAGTTCATATAAAGGTCAACTTCTGTGATTTTTTTCATATTTTTTAAACTTATGGTTCAAAAGTTAGAGGGGGGGGGGACACATTGTTTTTGACTTTCGGAGCGATTATTTCCTAAAATATTAATATTATCAAAAAATGATTTTAGAAAACCCCTATTCATTTTTAAATACCTATCCAACAATATATCACACGTCAGGGTCAAAATTAAAAAAAAAATCGCTCCCCACTTTACGTCTGGGGGAGGTACCCTAATAAAAATGTTTTTTTAAATTTTTATTTTTGCACTTTGTCGGCATGATTGATATACATATTGGTACCAAATTTCAGCTTTCTGGTGCTAACGGTCACTGAGATTATCCGCGGACAGACAGACAGACAGACATGGCGAAACTATAAGGGTTCCGTTTTTTGCCATTTGGCTACGGAACCCTAATAGTACATTTTGATTTATGTGGGTAACCTTTGCTATTGCATTCGAGGTGGAATTCATACCCGAGCCCTAAGCGAAGTTGTTATGGAACCGATAACTGCAGTAACAAAATTTCATCTGAAAAAATCCAAAACTATACTTACACGCACTTAAGTGGCTCTTACTGCACCGCTCAATTCACAATGTTGTGTAATGAACACGTGTGCTTATTACTTTTTCCCGCTCTAGTGCGGGAAATACTCTACTACACCGGTGACATTATTTTAATCTCACCAATGGACTCACTCTTTTTATTATTAATTTTATTTTTGTTTTTTTTGGAAGACGGAAAAAAATCTTACGAAAAAGTTGTCACGACACTTTTTTTCTTTTTAAAATAAATGAAGGTTGCAATGCGTTTGTTTCATTTCTATTTCGAATTGAACAGTGTGGTGTCGCGACGATTATTTTTGTTGAGTGAACATTATATTTGTTCATAATAAAAAAAATCTTATTATAACTTAAAAAAATAAAATCTTATTACAATTCCTTCACTAGTTAATCGAAAGAACTTCGTTCCATCCGGGTGTCCCTTGACACCTCTCAAGTTTTTTTTTATTATTTTGCAAGTATTATAAATCGTATTCTGATGCGCCTGAACTTTTGACACAGATCATTAAAACCTAATTAAAAAAAAATTAACAATTAACTCGTATTAATTTGAAGCTTGCTTTTATGTCCCAACAAAAGTACGAGTACGTACACATTTCCGAAAATCCAAAAACATTAATTTGTTATTCGACTAATTTTATATAGCGTGCATTTGGCGGAATTGTGGGCTAAATAACTGATACCAATAAAACCTCTTTCCATCTACATTTCAAATGATGAGTGAGTGGCAGGCAGTTGCTTACTATAACAGCACACAATTTAGAACCCATTAATATTAATTTGAATCTGTGGTCCTCGGCAACTGGGCTTATCCCAGTTGTTAACGTCGCTTTGTGCCTATAGGCCTGTTTTTTCTAATGCTTGATATAATAAATAAATATCGCTGGACATTAATTAACACACAGCGCCATCTAGTGCCACACTAAGCAAGGCTTGTGTCGTGGACACCAAATAGTTGATATACTACAATATACTTTTTTGTTTGTAAATACATACTTATTAAACATATAAACATCCATAACTCGGAAACAAATGTAGATGCTCATCACACAAACATCTGCCTCCTACCTGGATTCGAACCTAGGACCCTAAGAACGTAAGGCAGCTTCACTATCACTATGCCATTCAGGTCGTCAAAATATGCTGGAAATTATCCTAGACTTTTCTTGATTAATTTGGTGAGAAAGTCCAAGACAGTTGTCTTGTTTTTGCGGGACCTCGTCGAGTTTTATTGATTCTGGCTTTCAGGAGTTGTAGTGGTTGGGTTATGAGCGGCGGAGTTTTTGTTGTTGTTATTGCAGAGTAGAGTGATAAACACAGTTGGAAAGAAGTGAAATATTTAATATATATTATTATAAAAATTACACATGACATATGTACAAGAAAAATAGTTGCCGAGTGACAAACAGAACAAACACCAGCTTTCACATTTGAATATAAAGTCTATTCTCTAGATGGCCAGCGTTACACTTACAACACACCCCCATAACGTGGGCATCATGATAGCTTCATGCCACACCAAGCTGACGAGTGAACACCTCGTGCTTGACACAGCCCAGGGGCTTAGTGAACACATCTGCTAACATCTCATCCGTAGGGATGTATACAATTTCTACGTTAAACCTATCTATCATATCTCTAACGTAATGAAATCTTATTTCTATATGCTTGCTCCGTCTGTGATGAGTGTGATTGATAGCAAGCTGTATAGCAGATTGATTGTCACAATACATTACTATTTTACAACTAGTCGTCATTAGCAATTCTTTAATTAAAGCTTGTAGGAACACCGCTTCTCTACTCGCTTCGCTCAAGCTGCAATACTCCGCCTCGGTGGACGAAAGCGATATGCAAGACTGTTTATAGCTACCCCAAGATACCGAATTACCGCCGTATTTAAACACATACCCCGTGTACGACTTACGGTCAGGATCTGCCGCCCAATCTGCGTCAGAATAACCCTCAAGAACGGGAACTACATTCGACTTCTTAAATACCAAAGCCTTTTGCTTAGTACCTTTAAGATATCGCAGTACACGCTTAGCTTGATTCCAATGGAATTCCGTATAACAACTGTTAAATTTACTTAAATATGACACGGCAAACGAAATGTCAGGTCGCGTAGTTACACATAAATACATAAGACTACCAATCAACTCTTGATACGGAAACTTTGTTATAACGTTATTTGTAACATTATTAGAACTCTCAATGATCGAACTAACATTAGTTATCATGGGAGACTTTACAGGCTTACAGTCTGTCATGCCAAAACGATCTAACATATTGTCAATCCGCTTTTCCTGACTAAGTTTGATGGAAGTTGCATCACGTTCTACCTTTATACCTAACATGTTTCGTACCGGGCCTAAGTCTTTGAGTTTAAAAACATTTAACAAAGAACTTTTTAACGTCTCAGCCAGACGTTTATCATTATAGAACACGAAAAAATCGTCAACATACAGAGCGATAAAAACAATCGACGCACCTGATCTCTTAGTGAAGATGCAGTCCTCTTGTTTACACTGTCTGTATCCCAAAGAAAGTAAGACATCTTTTACCTTTTGGTACCAGGATCGCGATGCTTGCTTCAACCCATAAATAGCCTTTCGTAATCTATAGACTTTGTTCTCACTCCCAGGGCATATGAAACCTTCCGGTTGTTGCATAAAGATCTCCTCCTGCAAATCTCCATTCAGGAATGCTGTCTGCACGTCCAAATGATCAATTTTAAGTTTCATTTCTACTGCCAGAGATAGCAACAATCGTATAGAACAATGACGAACGACCGGTGAAAAAGTTTCTTGGAAATCTTCACCATATCTTTGAGTAAAGCCTTTAGCTACCAACCTTGCCTTATAACGTGTAATGTTCCCATCCGAGTCTCGTTTAAGGGTAAAAATCCACTTATTTTTAACGACGTTCTTGTCAACCGGTTTATCAGTAAGCTCCCAAGCTCCGTGTAAGACAAAAGAATCGATTTCCTCTTTCATGGCCTTCTGCCATAACTCTTTATCTTCACATTTCAAAGCTTCTTTGACAGTACGTGGCTCTATGGGCTCTGTCACATTACACACGTTAGTTATGTTACAGGTTGTCTTAGGCATACGTGGACGTAGGTTATATCGTGTACTAGTAGACTCTGGTGCCAATTCAGGCGACGTTACCGAATCTTTACTAGCCTCGCGTTCACACTCCAACTCAACAGGATGATTTGGTGATTCTGCAGGAACTGTATCTGGCTCCGCCTCAACCGACGTAGTCTCCAGCATCTCCCTCTCATCATCACCTCCTGTAAGATAAATAGGTTCAAACACACGTTTTGGCCCTATTTTAGATTTTCTCCCTGGAAACACAGATTCGTTGAACACTACATCACGTGATACAACGATCTTATTGTCATCAGGGTTGAACAAACGATATCCTTTGACGTTATCACAGTAACCTAAAAAGATTAGCCTTCTACTTTTGGGGTCTAACTTTTTACGTTTACAGTCATCTACATGAGCAAATGCCTCGCAACCAAAGACACGCAGATTTTTAAGGCTCACTTTTTTACCACTCCACACTTCCTCTGGTAATCTACCAGAAAGTCTCGAGCTTGGCGATCTGTTGATCAGAAACGCCGCAGTGTTTACAGCCTCTGCCCACATCTTGTCATCGAGATTTGCGTTATACAGTAGACATCTGACCTTGTCAAGTAAAGAACGATTCAGGCGCTCGGCGGATCCATTCTGCTGACTAGAATATGGTACCGTTAGCTGATGTACAATGCCTTTCTTTTTAAGAAAGTCCGTCAACTCAGCATTAACGTACTCAGAGCCATTATCTGTTCTCATTACCTTGACTTTTGCACTACACTGATTCTCTACCAGTCTAATAAAATCTTTAGTGTACTTACACACTTCACTCTTCTTTGCAATGGGATAGACGAACACCTTCCTGGAGTAGTCGTCTAGAAAAGTGAGGACGTAGCGCTTGCCTCCGAGAGAAGAAGTCGGCATCGGCCCCAAGACGTCACTATGAATGAGCGCCAGCCGCGCCTCGGCCATCTGTTTGTTATGATTGGTCACAAAGGGAGCGCGGGATTGCTTACCCTTAAGACACACATCACAAACTTTCTTCTGAGTAGTAACCTGAAAGTCAATGTCATTAGCTACCTTCCTAAGTGATGCCAAGCTGTCAAAATTAATATGAGCTAAACGTTGATGCCATAACATCATATCCTTAGACGTAGATGACGTTGTCAGATTGACTTTACCCACAGAATCGAGCCTGTAAACTCTCCCAACTTTCCTAGCATGTATAACTAATTTACCAGTTTTAAATATGTTACATCCATTTTTATCAAAAATAAATTTAAATCCCTTTTCTGCAAGAGTAGATACAGATATTAAATTAACAGTAAGGTCAGGTACAAGCATTACATCTTTTAAAGTAGTATCTATCGTATGTCCACGAGAGTTAACCGTAAAATGTACGTCACCTTTCCCATTCACATCTAACTTCTTGCCGTCAGCAACACAAACCTCCTTAGTCGACGACTCATCCAGAGCTTGAAACCATTCTTGGCGTCCTGACATATTATCTGTCGCTCCAGAATCAATGATCCACGAACTGTCAGTGTTAAGTGCAGACAACACCATGGAAGTTGACGTCGCTCCATTACTGTCCAATTGAGGACAATCCTTCTTGACATGTCCTTTAGAACGACACTTCCAACACCACAACTTGTTCGTACTTGACGAGGTACTAGCGTGTTTTGATGTACTTGAGGCATTTTTCTTCTCGCCTCGAGAGCCAGCCTTTTCATTACTACGATTCCGTGTAAATAAGCAGCCATCGCCATTATCAGCGGTGCTCCCTTTCCATCTCTTATCTTGAAGAAGTTTTGTTTTTACCATATCTGTAGTTATGTCTATACTAGAATGCTCAAGAGCCATAATCATTGGGTCATAATCTTGAGGCAACCCTTGGAGCATAATAGCAGCCAGAAATTCATCATCAAGTGGTTTCTTCATACTACTGAGTTGTTCAGCAAGTGACAAGATCTCGTTGACATAAATCTCCATGCTATCGAATTGTTCTAGCTTAATAGAGCATAAAGTTCGCAGACACGACAATCTCCTATGCAACCCGGTGTCATCGTAAGCCTTCTGCAAGGCATCCCATACATCCTTTGCAGTTTTCGCCTGCACAATGTGAGAATAGCACGATTTTTCAACACTCAAACATAGCCTCGCTCGAGCTTTCTCCTCTCTACGAGCTAATTTGTTAGCGTTCTCACCTGAGTTTTCGTATTTTCCAGTAATACATTGCCACAAATCCTCGAATATAAGTATATTTTGCATTTGAAATGCCCAATCGCGATAGTTGATGGTACCTTTCAGCTTTTCCATCGTAACTTTCGAATTAGTATACTCATCCATATTTCGAGTAAAATAATATATTTAATTTTCACAAAATATTTACACTTCACACATGTAGCACATAACCTGTTGTTGTTATTGCAGAGTAGAGTGATAAACACAGTTGGAAAGAAGTGAAATATTTAATATATATTATTATAAAAATTACACATGACATATGTACAAGAAAAATAGTTGCCGAGTGACAAACAGAACAAACACCAGCTTTCACATTTGAATATAAAGTCTATTCTCTAGATGGCCAGCGTTACACTTACAACAGTTTTCCCGAAAAAGAAAAATAATAAATCAATCACTTGCCTGCCTTATTTACTATAAATAAAACTAAATAGTAAACTACGAAGCACTTTTCCGTATAGTTAAGAGACATCATCATAAAAAAAGACACATTAATATTGAGATCTTGAGATGGTTTGCGTGAAATAAGATCAGTAATTGATTTCACACTTTTTGGAGACTTACAAGTCGATTACTAATGCAATCCGCCTTATCTTAGCTAGATTGTAATTAAAATGCCTCTATGAGTATGTACCTAAATATTGTAGAATCTGAAAAATTGTGCGATCTTACATTTAAACAAAAAAAAAAAAGTTTCTTCTTTCAAACAAAATTAAATCAAACTAGCATCGCTCGACAAGCGTCCAATAACAGACTGTTCACTACGATGTTGACGAATTTCAGCTTAATCAGTCTACAATACTCCCACTGCTGGGACAAGAACCTCCTCCTCTCCACAACAGAAGGTTGACCGTAAACCAACATTAGGTAAAATACGTGCTGGTAGAAATCTCTTTGACTTTTTGTGGGTCACAAATTAGTTTTTTTAAGCTACCTTATTTCGGGTTTGATAAACACAGTTATCGTTAAAATAACTTATTTTTAAATACTACTATCTAAAAGTCCACAGTGTGAATCAATCGTGGTCCTATCCAATTAGAAAGTCTAATAAATCAGCGACAAAATGTCCGAAGTCTAAACAGGAGTGCTTCAAAACTGGCGTCAAACAATGCCAAGTTAAGTCCAATTACAGCGAACTCTAAACGAGTCCCGAGTGGGTGAAACTTCATTTCCTTACTTATAGAAAGTGAAGTATTTCTTCTGTGATATCAGTGGTACTAGGGGAAGAGATGGGCGGATATGACTAGCCGGCACGATACATCCATCCAGGGTGTATCGTGCCGTATCGTGTATCGTTGTATAAACAATGCTTTGTATACTCAGCGCCGGCTCCCGTACGTTCAAACTATTACCTATTGATAAAAAAGAGTCTTTAGATAAATAGTAGAAAATTTTATGTAGTTTCCTTTATTGCATAGCTATTTTCATCGTAATATTATGAGTAAAAGATATTAGGTATCGTCAAAAAACCGTTTTAGGGTACCATTTTTCAATATGGCAAAGATAAAGGCGGCAAAATGAAAGTTAGGAAAGAGCTGGTTGAAATCCATAAAATCAACAATATGAGCACCAAATGACTGGACTATGAGATGACGGACTTACCCAAGACATCCATCGCCAGCAGGCCACGTCATGGGCGCAGAAGAGAGCACCGTCAGTTCTTCTCCTGCGAGTGGAAGACATCTCCCTCTCTCTTTCTGCTGCCTCCTTCGTTGCCATTATTTATTCAACGTAGGCAACTACTGCTAGCCATGAGCTCTTGCTTCCAACGAAGGAATGAACGCGAACGAATGGAAGCGAGAGGTCGCACCCTACTTTACTAAAAATAGGCCTCCCCCAAGCTATATGCCTACTACAATTTGACCCTGCCACCTTTTAAGGTCCTTGGTTCATCTAGTTGAAATTAATACCAAACTACGCTCGCTACTACGCGGTCTTCACTCCGGGACTCGTTTTCCATCGGCCATCAGTCCTTTAAGAGACATGAGTAGCTCACTACTACTTTAACTTGTTTTTCTGCAAGCTAAAGAATCCATACATTGGCGATGGTTTTTGATAACCAGTCTTGTCGACAAACAAAATCAAATATGGTTTTACCTGCACATTTTCGACCGTTGGTATCCTAAAAAAAACTAAAGCTATTACGAGTATGTTATAACGTTCTCAATCACATTTTACTTGAAATAGCAATCAGGTCGGAGCCCATATAAAAGTTCCCATTCTCCTTTACGTTTTGAAACGAAAAGGAGAATGGTCGCTTTTGTGAGCTGGTTTACCAGATTTCATACAATGACTACGCTGTTTTCCATTCTTAACAAAAATAAATTAAGGCGATTACACGAGCTAAACGCGAGTTTTATAATTACTACAAGTATATGATTCACTGCTATAAACAAGACCAGAAAAATATATGATATTCTTCAGGATATATGCTAGCATGATACTGTTTTGAAAACATAATACAATTAATTTGGCTCGATAAAAAGAAATCACGAACTTACCTCTAAAAATATCTTTCAAACAATAAAAAACATACTAATATGCATACGATCATTCTGATTTTTTGGCAAATAATTCTACAAGCAATATATTAGCATGATACTGTTTTAGTTTTTTAATCCAATCAATAGTTTTTTTGTAAATCGATCGAAACCACTCATTTCGCGCTATTTGGCCCGCAGTGGCTGACGGATCAACCACTTTGTAGTGCAAGCTGATTAGAACTTTATTCTAACAGCATTTCAAACGAAGTTTGAACCACCACCAATAGAGTTGCTAATTTAGCTCGTCTAAGCGCCTTAAGAATGTTTCCGGAATCAAACCATATGCTTTTGATGTCGCAGAAAGAAATATCCACCTAATTATTCCAACCCGCTTGCGGCCCCAAATCGTGGCAAACAACAAAGTAACGATGTTCTTAATGAACTCTCCCTGTAAACTGTTCCAGAAGTTCTGAACTAGTCCACTGGCGGCAAGCGTTAAAATTCCTTCAACATTTTTATATGATTAAGTGCTGTGGTATGGATCTACTGCATTTTATTTGGAACATTTCTTTTACATCTAAGAGAACAAAAATGACAAACAGGTTTGAAACTTGTGTACAAGTTTACATTAGGAGATTTTATCCCATCATTTTTATTTTATGTAGCGTTTTCAATATTTTCTGTGATCTTACGTCCATGACAAATACAACAGCACGTCTTTTTCTTTTGATGCCCTTTGTCATAAGCCTTTTCAAAATACCTATTTTGTCTATTCTTATTCTTATTCTTATTCTTATTCTTATTCTTATTCTTATTCTTATTCTTATTCTTATTCTTATTCTTATTCTTATTCTTATTCTTATTCTTATTCTTATTCTTATTCTTATTCTTATTCTTATTCTTATTCTTATTCTTATTCTTATTCTTATTCTTATTCTTATTCTTATTCTTATTCTTATTCTTATTCTTATTCTTATTCTTATTCTTATTCTTATTCTTTATTGCACACACAAAAATTTACAAACAGAAATTTACACAAAATTAAAATATATATCTTATGTACAACGGCGAGCTTAACCCAGAATTGGGTTTTCTTACAGCAAACCATACTTGAATTGCGAGATTTGCAGGAGAGGATAAACCTATGTGCACAAACAATACAGTTAGAAACTTAAACTAACTTATTTTATACACTATATAATCTAATACATACCATACAAAACACACACATAAAACACTATTTACAAACTAAAATCATGCCGACAGGAAATGTTCCTTTACTTTTTTCTTGAAAACATCTAACGAAGGGCTATCCCGCAAGGAGTGTGGAAGTGAATTCCAAAGGCGCACAGCACGAACAGTAAAAGAACCATCATACCGACTTGAGGAGTGGGGAGGGAAACGAAGGAGAAGAGATGAAGATGAGCGACAAGGTTTACCTCTAGGAACTAGAAATTCGAAGCGCTCCCGAAGATACGAAGGAGCTTTAGGATTATGGAGAATAGAAAAGAGAAAAGAGAGAGTGTGTGAACCTCGACGCTGCCGAATAGGTAGCCACTTCAGCTACTTTCGAAATTCCGTTACATGGTCGTACTTTCGAAGCCCGAAAATGAAGCGTATACACAAATTCTGCAGACGTTCGAGCTTATCAAGAAGTTCCTCAGTCGCATCAAGGAAACAGACATCAGCATAGTCTAGAAGAGGAAGAAGAAGAGACTGAGCAAGAGTAATTTTTGTCTGAAGTGGCAGGAACTTCTGAAGACGCTTAAGTGACCGATACGAACAAAACACTCTCCTGCTTACTTCAGCAATGTGAGCGTGCCAAGATAGGTTGCAGTCCAAGAACACACCTAAGTCTCTAACTTTTTTGGAGTAGGCTATAGCGACACCATCGAACATAACAGGCGGGAGGGACTGATGATTTAATAAATTGATGAAGTATCTGCCACCAATAATGAGAGCTTGTGATTTAGTTGGGTTAACTAGTAGTCCAAAGTTTTTAGCCCATAGACTGATGTTTTGAAGATCATTATTGATGGCGTCGATGGCTCCTGGAAGCTCTTCGAGCTTAAAATGGCGATAAAGCTGCAGGTCGTCTGCATAGAGATGATAATGGGCAGTTAATATCCTAGTGATAGCGTTAATAAAAACAGAGAAAAGAAGAGGAGAAAGCACGCCACCCTGAGGAACACCCGCAGAAAGATCGCAACAGTCTGAGCAAGCCTCATTCAAGTGCACCGACTGCGAGCGACCCCGAAGATACGAATCAAACCAAGCAGTCACAGAAGGAGATACGTTTAAAGAAGAAAGGATACCTAAGAGGATGTCAAAATCCACTGAATTAAAAGCACTGCTGAAATCCAATAGAACCAATACCGTAATCAATATTTTCATTGGTACTTGCAATTCTTCCTTCCTCATTATAAATGTATATACTGAAGACAGACCATTCCTTTTCAACTTTTCTCTAAAGCAAGTCAATAAACCAAATTCATTTTTCTAAATAACTACCAACTTGATGACCAGCCGACCCCACGAGGTTAACACACCTGTTGATAATCTCAGCGGGGGTGGAGGGAGGTGAAATATTACATCCCTTATGTAGAATGCTGTTATTTTAATAAGGGACTTACTTAAGGAGGAGTTTGGGTAACTTTTGTTGTTTGACGATGAAAAAATACCGGAATAACGTAATGTAATATGCTAAAATGATGCTCAGTCTTTGGAAATATTAAGTGAAAGTGTGTGTGTTTATAAAACATCCTACTAATATTATAAATGTGAAAGTTTGTGAGTATGGATGGATGTCTGAATGTTTGTTACTCTTTCACGCAAAAACTACTGAACGGATTTAGATCAAATTTAGCACACAGATAGTTTATAACCTGGATTAACACATAGGATACTTTTTATCCCGGTAATAAGATCCCATGGATCAATTTCAAACTTCACGCGGGCGAAGCCGCTTACAGAAGCTAGTTTTTAATAAAATTATAAATACACACATAACATCACGCCAAATAGGTGGCAGAGTGTGATTGGGTATTTCCATCAGGGATTTCTCAGTAGTAGCCCAGAATTTGAAAACATGCCCAATTGAAGGCTTGCCTACTATAACTTGGAACAATAAAAATACCAGCGAAATGTAAGTTCATGCAGTTACAATAGTGCGAATGGGGTTGAACCACAGACATTTCTACCCTACCCTTTACAGAACACAGGCAGCATGGTACGTTATGTATGAGAAAAATACAGGGTGTAAACCACCTCATCACAAAGCCATTAACCAAGCATTCTGTACATCAAACTAAGTAACTTTACGCAAAAAATATTGCTGGGAAACAACTTTTTTTTTTGAGGTTATAAATCATGTTTTGTGGTAGAATTCAATGTAACGCACTTAAAACATTGTGCTGATGGATGGATTGAATAGTACGGAGGTCGTGGAGGTGTTAAAAGTTAAAATCTTACAAAAAATACTTGTACTTATTTAAAAAAAACTTGTCAAAAAGTTGTAACTTGGACCCGCCATATCTCCGTAACTAGAAGGTTCCCAGGTATGGTGTAGAACAAAAAAACTATCGCAATGATGGGGAGAACAAGTGCCTTTCGTCTTCGTGAAGAGGTGTTTTACACCCTTTATACAACAAAGACCGCAAAAACTCTTCCCGTATCGCTATGCCTTAACAAAGTAGCTTATTAAAACAGTCATCTCACCAAGAAATTGTTTCCATAAACCTGAGGGAAGCCTTTTTTAAGCCCGAGGGAGATACTAAATTGAGTTCGGGCTGCGTTAAAAGTAAAATATATGGATTGTTATCCACATAGTTGTTTTTAGTTACTATACAAGTAGCTAGGTATTTTTTTCTTTATCTTGTTTCATATAAAACTAGGGTGAACAGATGTTTTAGTCATGTTGAGAAGATGAATGAAAGGCTTCTAGCACAAGGTCCCCAGGTTGGGCAAAATATTATTGGATTTTTCAATCAGGAATTTCTTAATAAATCCTCGGAGTATCGATTCGTGCACAGCGCTCCCCCCTTTAGGTGGATGCTTCGGGGAAGCCCGCGAAATTCAAATTTTCCTACGTATTTTTTGCAATTTGCAGGCCAGTGCAGTGTAAGACTTGTTATTACAGAATAATTACAATCATCAAAATCATCAATACAAACCTCCAAGTTCATGAAAGTCGAGACAATTACATTTTCATGAAATTGTCATCGTCTCGACTTAAAATTTGAATTTCGCGGGCTACCCTGGAGCATCCACCTATATACCTACATGACGACGAAATGTTAGTGTACGGTCGAACAAACCAAGGCAAGGCAAGTATGTATGTCATTTGAGAAGAAATCCTTGGAGAAACAGATTTTAACTCAGTTAGCGATAAGAAATTTCAGTATGATGATTATAAAACTGTTTTTGCGTTTGCATAGTGTACTATAGTTTTACGATCAAGTGATTTGGTTTACTTGCCAATATCACGTGATCACCTGCATTATTATGCTGATTTGACATGTCTCAGATGGCTTCTAGACGAATCTGTATTTTGGAAATCAAATCTTTAGGAGCTATCTGTCGGTAAGAAAGTAATGCTTTTATTGTATGGTTTGAAACTTCGAGATTATACTGAAAACTCACTTTGTATGGTGTTTATTTTACTTCAAAAAAGCCAAGCAATAGCATCACATATCTTATTTACCTACGATCTTGAGTTATGGTCATTTTCAACATTCTTATGAGAATAGAGAGATAGAGAGAGTATCAGAGAGTTGACAAAAAAAAAAGCAGTATCAATTTCATCGTTGTTTTTCCATCCATTTCTGTTAAAATCTTTACGAATCGAAAAGCAAAGGAATGAAACTTTCCAGAAGTAATTAGAACAAAACTAATTTTGGAGTCTCGAACGGTTGTCGCTGACAAAGAGTTGTAATGTTTGTTTGGGAAACTTTATCTCGAAATAATTTAGAACGTTGTATCTCTGATACTTGGATCTTTATTACTTTTGATCTTTGGTCATACGGCTTCAGTTGATGGATAATATGAAAGTGTTTGTGTGAAATGAACTTATTTATTCTGTTGATGGGTAACTTTTTTACCCGACAACAAAAAGGTTATGATTTTAGTAGTCTATGTATGTTTGTGTTTGTAAAAAGCAGTCACTGCCGTTAAAAGTTGATCTCAGCCTAGTTGATAATGGCGATGAAGTGTTTTTATGAAGACACTAGCTGACCCATGCAACTTCGTCTGCGTCACATAAGAGAGAAAAACGAAAGGAAAAAAAATCCCGTTTTTGCAACATTTTTCATTCCTGCTCCGCTCCTAATTGTCGCAGCATGATGTTATATAGCCTAAAGCCTTTCTCGATAAATGGACTATCCAAAACAAAAATATTTTTTCAATTTGAACTAGTAGTTCCTGAGATTAGCGCGTTCAACCAAACAAACAAACTCTTCGGCTTTATAACATAAGTATAGATAATATGTTTAATCATGACCCTTCCTTTTGGCTTTGCTGTAGTCGGGTAAAAACAATCAACCGTGATCTTGTTCTTTTTTACAATATTCAACTTTTTCACGGTTTTAACCCGCACAACTTGTGTGAGGGAAGTGACAGCGCGTCGATTGTCAGGGAAGAATGGAAGAAAATAAACGTATCGCGCCAACTCCAAGTAACATGGCACAAGGACAAGGTTCTAATGTTTCTGTTTAATGGTTCTAATATTCTTTTAATATACAGAACGAAACATAACTTTATTTTAGGTACTACGTAACTTCCTCTACCAGCTATGTACTCTTTCACACCAGGTAGATTCTTTATCTTTTCCATGACAGCTTTGACTGCTGGATACTTCTTCTCCAATTCAATATCCAAGAAGAGATTGGTCGCCTCAACTATACCGCATAACACGAACTCGGCCCAAAAAAGCTGAAAAGACAAGTATAGCATTGACACAGACTGTTTCGTTGGTGAAATAGGAAGAGAGTATCAGACTTGTGTTGACTATTAAAACCCATCTATGTTCCTTGTCCCT
Source organism: Xestia ashworthii (assembly GCA_950022955.1). Lineage (NCBI taxonomy): Eukaryota > Metazoa > Arthropoda > Insecta > Lepidoptera > Noctuidae > Xestia > Xestia ashworthii. Next base: position 6,469,537 of record OX465556.1, read on the forward strand.
TTGTATACCAGGGCCGCAGTATCTCTTTAAAACAGTCCCGCAGCCCCGGCAGGCATCGGCCCTTGCGGATCCCTACCTTTTGCTGACATCTCTTTGAGGCGCGTGTGGAACACGAATGCGCCGTCGACACAGTCTGTCGTTATATAAGTCAGATGGACGGCGAGCTAGCCTAATACTCACCGGCGGAGATGTGGGTCTAAAGGGGTAAATGGGCGTAGAATTCACAACACTATCTATTGAAGGAGTAGTAGTGAAAAACGGCGTACCTGACCTCCGCAACCCAGTTAGTAGTACTGGATAATAACTAAGAAGTAAGACTGGTTGTCAGATATTCGGGCCACTGACTGCATAAAAATGGTCAAAGATCTACAATAGGCAGCCGGGAACCACGGCTTAACGTGCATTCCAAGGCATCGAGAAAACTCGGTATGTAATGGGAGGTCACTCATCCACGGACCAACATAAGCATGCATGGTTTAACCTGAAGATCGGCAACGAGCTCTTACCGCCTCCCTATACAGTAATCAATGAAGCAACCAAGATCAAACTTGGTTTTTTACAACGACTTTATTGACTCATCAGTAATTACAAAAGCATTAATAACATGATCAATTTCTACAGCAGGTCAAGTGCGTGACCTCGTGATTAAGACACCGAATGTTCAATTGCTCATATCGTGACACTTGCACTTTCAATAACATAAATAACTTTAGTTGTATTTATACTCAGGAATGATTGGCAGATATTGTTATCATGCATATCTGACGAGCGTGACAACCCAAAACCTTATCGAGTTGTGGAGTAAAATGGAGATCATCGGAACGAAGAACATATTATTGAGAATGCTATTTTTTTTAAGAAGATGAGGACTAAAATGTTTCCTTACGATGTTTTCCTTCACCGTTTTGAAAGCTTTACTACATATTATAAAACAAAGTCCTCCGCCACGTCTGCCTGCGTGTGTCTGTTTGCGAAAAACTACTGGACCAATTTTCATGCTGTTTACACCAATGGATAGCGTGGTTCTCGAGGAAGTTTTTGACGCGGGCAAAGCCCTGGGCATCAGCTAGTTGATGATAAAATAACACAAAGTAGAGCACACGGCAGAGTTTGTTTGACTGCTGACCTACAAATTCACGTTGGGTACTAAACCACAACTCTGATCTCTGAGAACACAACATAACATCAATCCTGTATAGCCTGTTATACCAAAAGAGTTAGTCAAAAGTGTATCTAATAGTACACCATGAAATCAGTGAGAGCATTGTACAAAATGAAACCTGGGTTATGGAAAATGCGGCCTACAACTCGTGAAATGAGACCATTACCAATGACCCACAGCTGGACCATCATAATGCTTATTGGAAACAAAAAACACTTTTTACCTGTCACCGTAAAATTGTCAAACACGTTAGATTGTAAAATAACTAGAGAGATTGTAAACTCTCGAAATATTGTCAAACGAACATACTGCTTACAATAAAACGCATTATTTTTCGTGAAATGCATGCGATGATAGTCAACTCACGCGTTGTGGAGGGAAGGAGGTGTCCCCCTTGCCCAATGGTACCACTCGCATGAAATGATAATGTACCATTCCTGAGAAATACCGATTAATATAACCTAACCTTAAAACACTTTATATTCCCCTAAAAATTTACATTTTTAACTGTTTGACAATTTTACGGTGACATACCCACTGCATTGATGGTGTAATGGTTGCAAGCGCAACTGCAGAGCACAAGGTTCTGGGTTCGATATCCAAGACGGGCAATGTGTTCGTGGATTTTTCCATCAGGAATTTCTCAGTAGCTGCCATGGAGTCTTGATTTGTGCCGTTGTTGGCGATAGGCACGCCGCCTTTTACATCAGATTAAAATAACTTGCAAAATGGAAGTACTGTAGGCACACGTTTGCCTAAAAATTTGAGGATTACAGGATTAATGTTATGTTTAACCATAATATTTAATCAAATAATAAAACAGCCCTTAAATTACACGTGTTGGAGCACCCGAGGTACCTATTTTCTTAACCTAATTAAAACTGGGAGCTTCCAAACAGTTATCAGTTTACAGCGCTGTCGAAACAATAAACTGTTTTACGTAAATTTCCTGATTAACTGTCTCTTACAATTATTATCTAACTCTAGAATTTTGGACGCTAAAAGTTGGAAGCTTCTGGTGTTTTTTTAGTGTTGATTGGTTCAGTGTGGTCACAAACTGCCATTTTGCTTCTTTGCTCGTAGTGCTGAAAGTTACGAGATGAGACGGAGCCGACGTGCTTACCGGCCGAAACGTGGTCGCTCACAATGGGCCTTATCAAAAGGCTTAAAGTCACCCAAAGGGCAATGGAGAGGGCTATGCTCGGAGTTTCCTTGCGTGATCGAATCAGAAATGAAGACATCCGCAAGAGAACCAAGGTCACCGACGTAGCCCGAAGAATTGCTAAACTTAAGTGGCAGTGGGCAGGGCACATTGCTCGCAGAAAAGTTCTGGAGTGGCGACCGCGAACCGGAAGACGATGCGTTGGAAGACCTCCCACTAGGTGGACCGATGACCTGGTGAAGGTTGTGGGAATCCGGTGGATGCGAGTCGCAAGGGACCGGTCAATGTGGCGACACTTGGGGGAGGCCTATGTCCAGCAGTGGGCGTCTTTCGGCTGAGATGATGATGATGACGGTCGAATGACGAATGCATTTACGGAATTCCCACTGTTCTATTCCATTATATGACTATTTCATGAAAAAATCATTCAATGGGATTCAATGAACATATAGGGTTGAATTAATAAATTTAATGAATGTAACTCATTAAAGCCATATTTGTTACAGCCTCAAAGATAAGAATTACGGGGGCTACTGCAGTACAAAAATCACATTAAATAAAGTAAGTCCGCCTTTGAACATAATGTGCACAAAGTTTTAATTGTATATAAATAAATAAATAATACCTTCCCAGTGAAATATCCATCATTCTCATTCAGTTGCTTTTCCAATCTTGAAAAGAAATAGTCAATAGTTTCCTTAACGAATTCGGCCTTCAATTCTTTCTTCTTTTCAGGATCTTTTTCTTCTCTGAAAACCATAAGCTCTAAAAATACAATAAAATTCGTTGTAATAACTACAATTACTTTTAATTAATTGATTTAATGGTCCATATAAACAACTGCTCCTTATCGTATATTACTGTTCGCATAACTCGAATTTTCTTTTACACCTCATTAGGTAGGTTATTGAATTGAGAGTCACTATTAGCCAGATTTGGGATCAGTCATCATCTGCCTAGGGCACTATCTGGGCCACGGTATCTCTTTCGAACAGTCTCACAGCCTTCTACACCATACCTGGGAACTTTTGAGTAACGGAGATATTGGGGGTCAAGGGTCTAACTTTTAGACAAGTTTTATACAAGTTTTTATTGTAAGATTTCTCATAACACCTCTACGACCCCCGTACTATCCAATCCATCCAACAGCACAATGTTCTAAGGGCGTTACATTGAGTTCTACCACAAAACATGATTTTTCACCCCAAAAAAAGTCGTTTCCCAGCAATTTTTTTGCGTAAAGTTACTTAATTTGGTGTACAGAATGGTTGGTTGACGGCTTCGTGATGAGGTTGTTTACACCCTGTATATAACACAACTTAAAAAGTAAAAGTATCTATTCCGACATTCCAAAAAATACTCACTTGTCCAAAAATCGTAGAGGGTGAATACGACACCTTCCACAACGGCTTGCAGCCATGGATCTACGGGTTTCGGGTCTGTGTTCCTTGCCACATACTTGATGATGGCCAGCGATTGATGTAAGAACTTTTCACCTTCTACGTACAATGGTAACTGGCCGAATGGTAATTCTGGAATTTAAAATCGATTCTTTATATCACCGTCACTAAATTAATCAAGAAACAGGAGAAGAGTAAAAAAAAACATATTCTCCATGTCAAGTAGGAGTCAAAATAGCTGAAATAACCCGAGTAGCCTAGTAACTAGGTCTTCAATATCGTGAGAATGTGAGCAGTCGCATGTAATGTCTTTCCAGGTGGTTTTATAGAGAGAGGTGCCACTGTTGATTCTGGCTATTCTAAAACAAAACTTTTTAAGCAAGAAGTAGGATTTCAGTTTTGAATTAATGTAGAAGCCGTTGAAGACCTACAAACAAAAAATATGGTTCAACAGACTGATGATGGTGACATGATTTAATATTGAGAAGTATACGCTCCGTAGCTCGTTAGCAGACCCCAAGTGCGGAAAATAAAGCATTAGTAAGAAAATTAGTATTACTACATAGTTTACTTCTTTTTATGAGCATTGATAGTTATGTGGTGAGCCCAAGGCCTCAGATTTTTCGTATTCATGTGCGTATTGAATTTATTATCACTTGCTTCAGTGAAGGAAAACATCGTGAGGAAACCAGCATGCCTGAGAGATATTACTCAACGGCATGTAAAGCCAAGTCAGAGGGCCATGAGAACCATAAAAAACTCTGACACCAGGTTAAGCACTAACCACACAATACAGATAGACTTCTTTTTAAAACCGTATCTATCACCCTTGCATATGGCTTTCTTTTCTATAATCCATCATCAAAACGAAAAAAAACAATACACTCAATCAGGGACATACAGAAATACGCAGCCCCGAAAACAAAAACGTACAAAAACCAAATGAACTTTTGTAAAATTTGGCGCCATTAGAAGTACGAGCACGTTTTGGGTTGTTTCAAACGTTCCTCTGCGGTTTTATTTTGATAAGTTTCACACTGCTCATTCTGATGACGTAGAGGCACGGGAAACGAAATAGAAATGTTTTTTTATTCCTTTGGCTATTTACTAGGTTGGTACTTGTTTTGGAGGAGATATTGTTCATCGTCAAATAGCTTTAACCGCGGCTTTACTCACGTTAATTTAGAATTTGACAATCAATTCGGGATGTGCTCTGCTTGTAATAATGCTTTTTCAATCGTGATTTGAAAGACATGTGGCGTCATATTGTGATGTAGTAGATAAGTATATTATATTCTACCTCTGTGAGTGCACTATAAAACCTATATACACACCAAATATAATCAGTATTTACTCAGCATCTGAGATGTTTCATTCTCCTTAGTCCCGTCCTTATATGGCGATCCTGCCACTTGAGCGAACATTTGTCAATCATGTGCGCATTTAATCTAAATCGTTCTCTGAGCGAGTGTCATCGAGTTGGAAATTCATTGAAAGAAAGTCATCATGTGTCAATCAAAAGTACGGAATGAAGAGGTTTTCGTCAACCAGAACAGTGCCTTTGGGAGCCACAACTCGGCCATCATAGAGGAGTTCAAGTATCATTTATCCACGATAAGCGTTGTGGTTATAATCATATGTACGCTGTTACTTCTAGGAGTTGCCTATATGTTATACAGACTGTACAAAAAGTGCCATCAGTCTTGGATGAGGGAGCAATTAACAAGACATATTTTGCGGCGATCATCTAATCGTACCAGGAATTACCGAGATCCAAAGGTTGCATGTGAGGGGTGCAACTATCGGTCTGGCGACATCAGCAAGGACATACCGGGTCAGTAGAAAGTGCAGGAAATCTACGATTTACACATGAGTGTCAGTGCGTTTTTATTAAGTGAATTTGTGTGTGCGTGTATAAGTATCAATCAGTGAAAATTGTAATAATCCTACTAATGACTGTAATGAATAGTAATGTATGAACATTTATTTAATTTAAATAGTGAGCTAAATAAAATAAGAACATATTTAGTGAAAATCGGCCCAGGTAGACGACAGGGTGAAGTAGTATTGAGGAAAATTAAAGAAGCTGATAATATAGTAAGTCTCTTTAATACCGATTTGGACAAAATAGAACAGTTGAGATCAAACTTAAAAGAAGAAGAATGTATAAAAATTGAAAAATTGATAACGTCTTTTTTTAGTTTATATGACAATATATTAGACTTATGTACTATTCCATCTAGAGAGAAGAGTCCTAATAAGGTAGAAATCATGGCTAAGTTTGAATTAAAAATCGCGTTGAGCTTATTACCAGTTATAACAGATGACGAAACAAGTGTAAAGCAACTTATAGACGGAATAGAATATTATCAAACAGAGCTCGATCAAGAAGGTCAGGCTAAATTAATCAACTTTGTTTTAAAAAGTCGACTTTCACAGGCGGCCAAGTTGAAGCTAAATAATACATATGATAGTGTGGACAGTCTGATTAAGGCAATTAAATCGCAATTGCTGCCTAAAAAGTCAGCAACGGCTTTGCAGCATAAATTGCTTAACTTTAGGCAAAATGATCTTTCAGTAAACGAGTTCGGAAAGCAAATTACCGATTTGTTTGTAAACCTGACGATTACTCAATCCGAAGGGAATGAGATCAGTTATAATGTATTAAGACCTTTAAACGAAAAACAGGCTATAAAAAGCTTTGCTGATGGGTTGAGAAATCGTCGGTTGAGTACCATAATATCGGCAAGAAATTTCACAAGTTTGAGTGATGCCGTTCAGGCAGCTATAGACGAGGAGGTTTCATACCCGTCCACGTCCACGGGGGGTATCGTCCGATGGATCAGTCTCCTCCTAATTCCACCTCACTACCGCCCACATCCCGCCCTTTAAACATCATCCAGTCCAACCTCCAGCATAGCCAGACGGCTACTGCTTGCCTGCGCAGGGCACTGGAGACGGAACCCCGAACCATTGCACTCATCCAAGAGCCGTGGATCCGTAAAAACAGAATATGTGGCCTTGGTAACATTGGAGGTAAGCTAATCCTCGACACTCAAGGCACAGAGAAACCACGAACCTGCGCCTATATACCCAAAGATGTACCCACCACCACACTCACGCAATTATGTTCCAGAGATCTAACAGCCGTCAGGATCAAAACCGACGGCGATGCACCTGATATCGTCCTGGCCTCGGTATACATGCCCGGCGAGGATGCAGACTGCCCACCAAAAGAGATGGCCGACCTGGTAAGGTACTGCGAAGACGCAAATCTGGACCTGGTCATCTGCACGGATTCAAACGCCCATCACCCACTTTGGGGCTCCAACAAAGCCAACGCTAGAGGTGAGGTACTATGCACATACTTGTTTTCCACTAACCTTAACATCGCAAACCGCGGCTCGGAACCCACTTGGGTCACATCTCGCGGACAAACAATCATTGACCTAACGCTGGCTTCGGAAAGCGCGGCAAAACTAATCTCAGAATGGCACGTATCCAACGAGCCTTCCTGCTCCGACCATAGAAGGATCCGTTTCTCACTAGAAGCAAACATGAAAAAACCCGAACCCAGACGTAACCCACGCCGTACCAATGTACCCGGCTACAAACGGCTATTGGCCTCCCTGCTAACGCAGCACCGAGCGCCCCAAATTCTTACAGACTCCAAACAACTTGAAGACACCGTAACAAAACTCTCGGATTTCATAATCGAAGCCTATCACGCCTGCTGCAAACTAAAAGATCCAAACACCAAGACAAAAGGAAACTCTTGGTGGAACTCGGAGCTTAGTAAGCTCAGGCAGACGATGCGCAAACAATTTAACAGAGCCAAAAACTCCAGACTACCAGAAGACTGGGATTTATACAAGGCAACACAATACACCTTTAAAAAACAAGTCAGATACGCCAGCAGGGCGGCCTGGCGAAAGTTCTGCGAAGAGATAGAATCAAACAACGAGGCCGCACGCGTGAGAAAGATCCTATCTACCGATCAGGATCGCGCCCTCGGATCGCTAAAAACCCCAAACAACACGTACACCAAGTCGGACCAGGAGACAAGCAAGGTTCTTCTGGAAACCCACTTCCCAGACTGTGACCTCTCCGAGGACAGAACCTGGGCAACTGAGCCAACGCACACACCAGATGACCAAGACTGGACCAGAGCCCGCACCATAGTAACAGCTGAAAGAATAAAATGGGCAATAAAGACTTTCAAACCATATAAATCCGCAGGCTTGGACGAGATCTTCCCCGCCCTCCTACAATGGGGACTAGACGTCATAACGCCATGGCTGACCGTCATCTATCAAGCGTGCATAGCACAGAAATATATACCACTTGCATGGCGAGAGGTGAAAGTCATTTTCATTCCTAAACCAGGCAAATCAGATTACACACAACCAAAGGCGTATAGGCCAATAAGCCTAACATCTTTCTTACTAAAAACCCTCGAGAGACTCTGCGATCGACACATTCGGGACGGACCTCTTAGGGAAAGACCACTTCACAAACAACAACACGCGTACTCCACAGGGAAATCAACAGAATCCGCGCTGCATAGTGTGATCTCCAAGATCGAATGCGCAGTGGAACACAAATGCTCATCACTAGCCGTCTTCATTGACATAGAAGGCGCCTTTGACAGAACCATCTTCCATAGCATCAACGCAGCCCTCGAGATACACGGGGTGGACCCCACCCTGCGAGGCTGGATCACAAATATGCTCCGACTGAGAGCGGTGCAAGTTACGGTAAACGACACCACTAGAGCCATAGTGGCGAGGGGCTGCCCCCAAGGTGGAGTCCTTTCGCCACTACTGTGGAACCTCGTAGTAGATAGCCTCATTAACCGCCTCAATAGCAGAGGCTACTACACGGTGGGCTATGCCGACGACCTGACTATAATAATAAACGGCACACATGAAAACACACTATGCAACCTCATGCGCCAGGCCCTAAGGATAGTAGAAGACTGGTGCAAGGAACACAAACTAGCAGTGAACCCTACCAAAACCGAACTCGTCCTCTTCACGAAGAAAAGGAAGCTGGCAACGTTGCAACTACCAAGTTTCTTTGGGACTACCCTAAGCCTAGCGACTGAAGCCAAATACCTAGGTATATATCTGGACAAACAGCTTAACTGGGCAAAACACACGGATTACATCATCACAAAAGCCAGTATATCCCTCTGGCAATGCAAGAGACTGCTAGGGAGAAACTGGGGCCTAAGCCCCAAAATCACCTACTGGCTATACACCACAGTTATCCGACCAATTATCACTTACGGTTCTTTAGTATGGTGGTCTAGGACCAACCTAAGTACGACCCAAAAGGACCTCGAGAAACTACAAAGATTTGCCTGCGTGGCAATCACCGGCAGCTTGAGAACATCACCAACTGCTGCCCTACAGGTGATGCTGGGGCTACCACCCCTACACCTCATCGTAAGAGAGGAGGCGGCCGTAGCGATTTTCAGACTTGAGTTAGCCGGCACCCTAAGTAACGACTCTAGAATAAAACACACACGCATCAGAGAAGATGCAATCAAAGAACAGCCGTTGATGGCATCACCTATCGACAGAACTCTGAAGACTCACTGCTTCAAAAAACACTACAGCATAGAGCTCATAGAGGAGTTGTGCGACTACTCTAACACAAAAGAGCTAAGAGTCTACACTGATGGATCAAAAACCAACGATGGGACAGGCGTCGGGGTCTTCTCCGACGACCTCAACATTAAAATATCGAAATCTCTTGGTAGGCTCAACTCTGTTTACCAAGCAGAGTGTGTAGGCATTATCCAGGCTGCACACGCTATAGAGGCCAGGGAGGTTACGGATACCAACATTCGTATACTCTCCGACAGTGCCTCAGTCCTTCAATCCCTAAAGAGTAACCAGATTACGTCGAGACTAACACTAGAATGCCACAAGGCCCTAGAACGAATCACGGTGCTGAGTCACAACACGGTAACGCTGCAATGGATCAGAGGTCACAGTGGATCACTCGGCAATGATGCGGCTGACGAACTTGCCAGAAGAGGATCCAGCACAAAACCCTACGGACCCGAACCCATTGTGCCCATTCCCTTCAAGCAGCTGAGGAACTGGTTAAAGGATCACACCAGAATACAAGCAGAGAAATGGTGGGCCTCGGCACCAGGTTGCAGGCAATCCAAGGAAGCTATGCCATCCTTGGATCCAAAGCTGACCAGGCGCCTTCTGCGCCTGGATAGAGATAGCCTGCGTCTGGTGGCGGGGACCATCACTGGACACTGCTCGCTGAACAAACACTTCCACACCCTAGGTATCACTGACAGTCCCCTGTGCAGAGCGTGTGTGGAGGCGGAGGAGACGGTAGCGCATGTGCTCCTGGAGTGCACAGGCGTAACGAAGATTCGCGAGGAGATCCTGGGAACGCCAAGATCACTTGCAGATGTCCTGAGGAGACCGGGAAGTTTAATCTGCTTCTGGAGGGAGGTGGGCTGGTTGGAGTAATCGGCCACCATGGCTCACGCACAATGGTCCACTTCAAGGACTAAGTGCGGAAACCTAAACCCCCATGATGATGATGATGATGACCCGTCCACGTCAGCTGATATCTTGACTATGCGCCGTAATAACTCCTATCAATACAGGAATTACAGAGGTCAGTACAGGAATCTCAGAGGTGAATCATCAGGACGAGGACCAGCGCGAGCGCAGTCTCAGGATGATTCACTGCGCCATGACAACAACTGGGGAGGTGATCAAAGCAGAGGCCGTGATCGTGCGGTTCGATCGTCTCGAGGAACCAGAGGTAGGACATTTTATAACCATACATGAAACATCTCAGATGCTGAGTAAATACTGATTATATTTGGTGTGTAAATAGGTTTTATAGTGCACTCACAGAGGTAGAATATAATATACTTATCTACTACATCACACCTCACCAAATATAATCAGTATTTACTCAGCATCTGAGATGTTTCATTCTCCTTAGCCCGTCCTTATAATATATAGCTTTTGCCCGCGACTTCGTTCGCGTGGAATAGTGACTTCCGGCAGATTTTTGGTTTTACCCACATAGTTCCCGATCTCGCGGGATCTCTTTAAAAATGAAATGTGGAAGATATTCTAGGGAACTCTTCAAAAATCAACATAATGAGCTCTGCGTTTGAATTGAAGATATGATATTACAACCTATTCTCTTAATAACCAAGCTTGAAACTAAATAATTTAAAAGGAACGATCTAATTAATTTAAAAATTAAAACGAATTTAGACATACAATTTTAGTATCTGCTAATAATCGAGATCAAACTAAACTTACATCATACAACAACCAGACAACCCAACAAATAAACCTTTTAATCGACAAATACAACGGAACCAATTTTGAAAACAACCACCAGACAACCCAACAAATAAACCTTTTAATCTACTAATACAACGGAGCCAGTTTTAAATTTACGAAACGATCAATCCACAACACAATTCCACGACAGTACCGAAGCGCTCGGCCGATACCCAACCAAATGCGTGTAACGAAACCATAGCGCGATCTATTTCGATCCCAACGCCATCTATCGAGCATAGTGACAACTCGGATTATTTATCTATACTCCGTTCGGGCATTTTCTTTGTACTAAAAGTTTTATTATATTGATATTGTTTTTTTCATACCTTTTAACTATTTATTTACTTTTTTCCGATGAATTAAAACAATAACATGAACCGAACTCGTGTAACGATCGACACCATTGCGCGATCACAATGATCTATACTCCGTTAGAGCATTTTCTTTGTACTAAAAGTTGTATTATATTATATTTTTCATACCTTTTTACTATTTATTTACATATTTCCGATGAATGAATTTTCAGTACTGAATTGATGCCGACTCTTGACCAATAGATGGCGCTGTATGTCCGGAATAAATTTTATTTTTTATTTTATTTTTTGTAATAAAAACTATCCTATGTCCTTTCTCAAGTTCCAAACTATGTCTGTACCAAATTTCACACAAATCGGTTCAGTAGTTTAGGCGTGAAGCAAAGACAGACAGACAGACAGAAAGACAGACAGACAGAGTTACTTTCGCATTTATAATATTAGTTTGGAAGTTTGGATAGTTTGGATAGCTGACCCACGTCACTTCGTCTGCGTCACATAAGAGAGAAAAAAAAAATCCCCGATTTTGCAACATTTTTCACTCCTGCTCCGCTCCTAATGGTTGTAGCGTGATGTTATATAGCCTAAAGCCTTCCTCGATAAATGGACTATCCAACACAAAAAGAATTTTTCAATTTGAACCAGTAGTTCCTGAGATTAGCGCGTTCAACCAAACAAACAAACAAACAAACAAACAAACAAACAAACTCTTCTGCTTTATAATATTAGTATAGAAGTATAGATAAACATAAAAACTACTGGATCGATTTGAAAAAAAAATCTGCAGGGGAAAGCTACATTATCAACGAGTAACATGGGCTTATCCATGGTTTTATCCAAGAACTCCCACGGGAACGGGAACTATGCGGGTGAAACCGCGTGACGCCCGATAGTAATTAATATTTTGCCAAACATACTTAAAGCATCTTCAGTAATTCGGTTGCCAGGTCAAAACCTGGCCTGCCGGGGTTGCGGGACTGTTCGAAAGAGATACCGTGGCCCCGGAACATAAAGAGCGAGGAAGGAACATGGATTGGTTTTAGTCAGCAAAAGTCTGACACTTCCGTCCAGAGTGGGAGAAGTTATTTGATGATTTCCCATCCTAAAAAAAAAGGCCAAAACCTGGGAACTCAGGGAGGCCCATGACCTAATGGGGTTCCTATGATGAGGAAAATAATAAGCCGTTAATTTGTTCTTGGTTCGTCTGATCACATCACTCTTAATTACCAAGTAAAAAGCAAGAAAAAAAGTAAAAATAACTCACTTTCTTTAAGGAGCTCGCGGCTTAATAATAACAGCCGCTCAGGTCGATCTTTAGGTTAAGCCGTGCCTCTAGGTTGGTCTTTGAATGGGACTCATTACCCACATACCGAGTTACCTCCGTGTCGTTAGAGGCTCAAAAACTCTGACAACCGGTCCTTACCAAGGGGTATCGTATTACCCGGTACTAAGGTTGTGGAGGTCTGATAAGCAATCGCTCTATGTAAAATACTGGTATTCAGCTGCATCAGGTTAGACTGAAAGCCGACCTCAACAGAAAAGCCTAGGTAGATGATGACTTATATCGGCTTTATTGCCGGTTTTATAGAATAGCACTGGCCGAAGCCAGGTACTACCCCGAGAAAGTGGTGTTATGATGAGATTATGATGATGTGATGGAATTTTGCGATGATGAGTACCTGTGTGCGTTCGTGTTCTCAAAGAGATGTCAGCATAAAGGGAGGGGCCCGCAGGGGCCGAAACCTGCCGGGGCTGCGGGACTGTTCGAAAGAGATACCGCGGCCCCGGAACGTAAAAGGCGAGCAAGGAACATGGATGGGTTTTAGTCAGTAAAAGTCTGACACTCCCTCCCGCTCCGCCCAGAGTGGGAGAAGTCATTTGATGACTTCCCGTCCGAAAAAAAAGGGCCAATGTGCACTACTAGTCATTGGTTTTGTCCAGGTCATCCCGCCACCTCCTACAAGGCCTACCGTGTCACCTTCTGGCTCTGTTAGGGCTCCTCATTATTTTGGCCGACAGCTCGTTGGGCATGCGGCCGACATGGCCAGTCCAGTCCCAGTTTAGCGTATTTTTGTGTTTTGGAGTTCAGTGAGGTGTTGCGTACAGTGGGCCAAGCTAATTTTGCTAAAAACTTGTGTGGCCGATGCAATAATTTATTGCAAACTGGTAACTATCCATACTAGACGTTCGAATGAGTAAAATACTGCTGATTGCCAGTTTTTTTTGTCAAAGAAAGTTTTTTGTTGGTAATAAATGTAGGTGGGTCATAGCAGTCTGTGTATGTTTGTACTTACGTATGTTCCTCCGTAGCACTTAAACTATTGATCGATTTTGATAGATAAGGGCGGGGGCACACGAAGCGTTGCGGCAGCGGTGCGGCGCCGGAGCGGTGTCACTGGGTCGTCTTACATACAAATATCTGTGGCATGTCACACGATGCGTTCCGGCGCCGCACCGGACATGCAACCACCGAAACGAGGCGGGGAGGGTTGAATACGTTGCGACGTCGGAGCGGCACCGCTCACTTGTTTACTGTCCAACGCTGCTGGGGCGACGGCGGCGCCGCTGCGACATAACAACGTTGCGGCGCCGCACCGCTCGTGTGCCCGCTGATACGGTGAAATCTTTGCGGTGCGGCGCCGCAATGCATCGTGTGCCGCAGCTCTAAGGTGTCAATTGATTCGTAATTATGACACGGCCAAATTAGACAACATTCTAACCGACTTCAATAATAATAGAAGGAGTCAATTTTACCATTATAATCCCCGAATTTAATTAGAGCGTGATTTTTCAGTAGTAGGATTTTTTGTGGTAGTTGGGGATACCGTTGCAAATAAAAAAACTCATAGTATGCCGCCTAATATTGTCATCGAAGGTTGATCATATATTACCAATAAGTTAACAAACCGTCAGCTGCTCAAGTAGCGGTGGGTGTAGGATTGGGAGGTTCCTGAAGTTGTGAAAATAAATAAAAAATAAGTCATAGTACACAGGCTGAAACTTTTTCATAAATAGTTTTCATACTGAGCTGAAAAAACATCGTCAGTTGCTTGTTGGAGGGCGTCGTTTATGAATGAACTTGTAAAATGAAACGCCTGATGATAAACTAATACCATTAAGTTTGAGAGTGTGATTTAAAACTAATAGCAATCTATCACCAAGTTACAGTGTGTGAAAAATTGCTTTCAGTTTTTATCAGGCGTTTCGTGTTACAAGTTCATGGAAGCGGCTGATGCATAATCTCCTCCCCACCGTGCAGCTGATGACATTTTTAAGCTTAGTGTGATGTCAACTATTTATGAAACATGTTTTAGCCGGCTTACTATGACAATTTTTTTTTATTCTTTTCACAACTTTCAAGTCCTCCCAATCCACAAACCCACCGCGCGGGTGCGTCAGCTGACGCTGGGTTCACTTTTCAGTCATTCGAGATCTATTGAACAAGATAGCCACCGATCGGCGTAAAAACACTGCATGGCATGATGACAGAATCAAAAAAATACAAATCTATTTAGTCCGTCAGTTAGATTATTGAAAAATATTGTACACGTATTTTTTGTTTTTGTAAATCAATGAATATTGACAACGATAAAACGCATCAAAACTCGGGAGTGGGGTCTCGTGACGTCAGAACTAGCTAAAAATTATACCTAGGCGTGACGTATTGTGAATTTTAAAAGCCCCGTATCTTCGTCAATTTTGATTTTCGTAACAAAAGAAAAAATACGGGTCAAATATTTTTTAATAATCTACAGGACGGACTAATTAGATTTTTTTTTGTCGTGTGATTGGGAAGCTGCGTAAGTGGTGAAAAAAAAGAGACATAGTACGCCGGCTGAAACTTTTTTCATAAATACAGTAATTTACAATTACATCATACTGAGCTTTAGAAATGTCAGCTGCATGGTGGAGCGGAGATTATGCGTCTGAAGCTCGCATGAACTTGTAAAAGAAACACGTAAAAAGTTATTTTTTAAATTATCAAAAGTACTATTCGTCCATCAGCACAAGGTTTTAAGTGCGTTACATTGAATTTTACCGTAAAACGTGGTTTTTCACCTCAAAAAAATGTTTTCCAAAACATATTTTTTTCGTAAAGTGACACATACACCCTGTTCCGTTTACATCCCGTATATTTTCGGAATTGTTTTAAAAGAAACACTGAAACTGTTCAGTGAGTTTCTTTATTGAGTAAAATGTGGTAAATAGAGGACACTTGGTAAAACCATGGAAATGAAAAGAAACCAATTATTTATTATGATAGGAATAAGTCGTCCCCCTTAAATCAATACAAATGAACCATTACAATGTTTCCGGAATCCCAAAATATTTTGCGTAGAAGTCTCGGAATGGATTAAACTTCCCTTGAAGATGAGACGGGTCAATTTTTTCAATAGAATGTTCGTGTTTATGCCCGCAATAGCAGACGTGATCTTTTCCGCAGAATGCTGGTAAATCAAGCTTCATACATTTTCTGATGCAATCCCTTGCTTTGTCTAGGTTGGGGCAAAAATGAGCAATGTGATGCCTCAAAACCGGTTTAGCTACCAAGCTTTTGTCGACACTGTTTGATTCTCCACTGGATGCTGTATGGAATAGAAAAATAAAATAATTTTTATTACACAAGTGCTCCAAATGCGGTGTTTTTTGATGTGAAAGAAAAATCTATAGATTGGCAGTAAACCCAACTCAACCGCAACTTTTAGAACAAATTCAAAAATTACTTCAAAATGGCGGCCCAAATGTTTACTTTCAGATGCGTTCCAGTACCACATAACATTAGACGACAGCGCTTTATATCGCCAAAATATAACCCAACCAAGTAAAATTGCTCGTTGGTT
The DNA here is from genome assembly GCA_950022955.1 of Xestia ashworthii. Taxonomy (NCBI): domain Eukaryota; kingdom Metazoa; phylum Arthropoda; class Insecta; order Lepidoptera; family Noctuidae; genus Xestia; species Xestia ashworthii. Next base: position 6,485,762 of record OX465556.1, read on the forward strand.
TCGTATTACACCTATAATAATCTGAGTTGATTGAATTTAGGAGTATTGGTTGTTGATTGAATTGTCGCTACGTGTCTTGGTAGAAACTCCTTGTTTTCAAAAAAATTAGAATTGCATGGCGCGGACGTATGCCGTGACGGGAAATGGCATAACTCTATCATGGCTTGATGCCCCCCCGGACAACCTTGTAAAATCAACCTTTTCTCATTAAGATTAGGTTTGTTTTGGATAGATTGTTGATCAACATGGGTGTCATCATTATCATAGTTTTCGGGGCCGGTCATCAACTGCCTAACCTTTTCCCAACTATATTAGGGTCGGCTTCCAGTCAAACCTGATGCAGCTGAATACCAGTATTTTAAGCGGAGTGACTGCCTATCTAGCCCCCACAACCCAGTTAGTACCATGTAATATGATACCACTTGGTAAGACTGGTTGTCAGACTTTTTGGGCCACTGACGTTACACCACTGACTACCCCCCGTGGTGTAACAACTGTCAAAGATCTACAAATGACAGCTGGGTCCAACTGCTTAACGTGCTTTCCGAGGCACTTTTTTTTGACAAATTTCGATAGCTAATAACCTCTTGAATTACCCTCTGTATTTCGGTGTTGGCTTATTAGGCATTGAAGAGTTTTCGATACATGAACATTCCGATTTCCTGAAAAAAAAACATTAAAGAAATCATTTCACTTCCGTTATTTATAGAAAAGAAAAAATGAAATTATTCAATCTTATTCTCATTTCCTTAAAATGAAAAACCCGTTTTTCCAATAAAAAAAAAACGCTAGACATTACACACACTGCCATCTAGTGCCACACTAATCAACAAGACTTGTGTCGTGGAAGACAGACAGTCTTCGAAAGGTTAGGCAGAGATGACCTATATGTACGGTCGAACAAGCTATTTGGTTTACACTTTACAATGTAATTTGTGGGTTAAACTGTAAACCAATTAGCTTGTTCGACCGTACACCCAAACTTCGCCTAACGCCATCAACAGTGCTCAATACCAGATACTATGACTGCTACTGAGAAATTCCTGACGAAAAAACCCCAATAACACTTATCCTTTTTTCTTTCTTTCTAGATTAGAAATTATCAAATGACTCCTCCCACTCTGGGCGGAGCGGAAAGTGTCAGACTTTTACTGACAAAAACCCATCCATGTTCCTTGTTAACCCTTTGTGTTCCAGGGCTCGGTATCTCTTTCGAACAGTCCCGCAGAGTCACTTGGCCTCTACCTAGGAATTAAACCCAGCAAGTCATGCTTAGCGGTCGCGCTTCCGAGTCATGCGCTCACCAGTACAACGAGACAGAAAATTTTAACAAAAACATGGGTCAAGTAAGATATGATTATTAAGTCTATTGCCTTACGAGATTCGTTCTCATTCATAATTTCTGCCCCTCTATTCATTTCTTCACTTGATTTTGTTTCTTGTGACTCTTCTTCTGAACCTAAAAGAGTTATGTTGTTTCATGAGAGTTGACGATTGAATAATTGCACTTCAAATTTAATAAGTAGAGACCATGATTGTGATTATATGCAAATGATTTGTTTGCTTTTAATTTGCTGAAGCATATTTTTGCTAATATGTATGTAATTTTAACTGGAAAAATGCAAAAATGTAATAGAGGTGATAAAATAAATATAGAGAATGTAAACGGAACAAGAAGCCGCCAATCAAGCATTCTGAAACAAAGTAATTCTGCGCATAAATTATTACTAGGACACGACGTGAATAATACCCTACTTTAAGTCCATAAATTGGTTCACAGCAAACAATTTAGTACTAAATGAAAAAAAAAACGAAATGCATAAGATTTGCTTTACCGAATGTTAAAAGTAGCAATTTTATTGAATACAGAGAAACTTGAATTCGAAGATAAAACGGTTTTCCTGGGGAATACGCTTGATGCAAGGCTGCAATGGGTTTCTCATTTGACATCTCTATATGCTATTATAAAAATCCGTCAATTTACTGATGTAGATACCGCTAGATTGGTCTATTTTAGTTACTTTCATAGTATAATGTCTTATGGATATTCATTCTGCAAATAAGAGCCATCAGAGCCATATACAATCTTCGTAGGTGCGATTCTCTAAGGGAACTGTTTAAGGAAATTAACATCATGACTGTACATTGTCAATACATCTACGAAAACAATGTATGTCAGAAAAAATCTACATATTTTTGGTAAAAGAGGTGACAGACACAACTGTACTAGAAATAGAGACCAATTAGTTCAGCCAGGCTTCAGACTCGCTAAAGTAGACTTGTCTTTCATGGGGTACTGTTTGGAGTGCTAAAATAAAATTCCACAAACCATTCTTGAACTGAATGAAACAAAATTCAGAACATGCATTAAACGCACACTGTGTAAGCAAGCTGATAAAAATGCTTGGCTCAATGCCGGTCCTGCTCCACAAGGACAGGGGCGCATAATTGGATAGCACTAATTGTATTGTTGGAGCTGCTGAAGATTGTACAACTATCTTTGCATTGTATAAATTCAATATCTTTAGTATTATTTATAACCTCGATCATATCCCATATTGTGTGAGTGCAATGTACTACAATGCTTTCATTCGCTGGAAACCTACGTCTTTATTTTTTTACTTGAATGTGCCCTGGCGGTTAAGAGTATGTTATGCTCACTCAAATGTCGCGCAGGTATCGGGTCATTTAGTTCCTTTCAAAATGGCGGAGTTGAATGATGCTGATACATGCATCATGTTCGTGAACGGGTGCTGTCGTTTGGGACTGGTCAGCTCTTGGTTGCCACGGCTTTTTTTGATATATATATTTTTTTAATTGTTTTTGTTTGTTTTTACTATGGACACTTTTATCCTGTTCATCTTGCTACATTGTTCTCACATAATGCACCATCTCAACATGCATGATGTAAACAAGATTTAGTAAAACCATTATGATTTAAAAGAGTTTCCATGGAGTTTCCTGCCCGTTCTTCTCCATAGAGATCTACGCTAGGGAATAGGCAACTACAGTACCTACTTTCACAGTTTTTATGTCTTGTGACTGAGACTTTAGCTACATTTAATTTTCATCTTTGTTTCGACAATTCAAAAGCGCCTGTAACTGGCCTACATGAAATAAATGCTTTGATTTTTCATTTTTGGTCATGTGTTTAGGTTTTCAAAGGTTCATTTCTCTTTTAGTAAATGATTTAAGAAAAAACAATATTAGAAAACAAAGGGACATGCTAATTATAATGGTCATAGATTTTTTGTAAAAGAAAATATTGCTGTACTGGCATATCCAGGGAGGAAACAGGGGACTACGTTTGTATGGAAACACGGCAGTGCTGTGTCCTCTTAAGTGTGCTTAGTTACCATTGTCACCAGGAACTCATTTGTATACCTTAGTAATATCTTAATGTTAGTACTTACTCTCCCACGACGAAGCCGTTTCTTCAATACAAATACATTGGCCCAGTAAGCAGGCATATTTTGAACTGCATTCATCATTGCAACTTTCTTCACAATCTTGTACGAATCTATCACTTTCTGAACTTAAGGCCTTATTGGCGCCAAAGTATTGAGCAAGTGAAAACTCGGCAACTAAAAATAATGAGAAATGATTGTCAAAACATCACAATATGGTTGCTACCAAAGTATTCTATAGTGGCAACCATACTGTGATGAAAAGTATATAGTTTTGGACATAATCAGTGATTTCGACATGTCCTGTAACAAAGAGTAGCGCAAAAATAGTACATTTTGATTTATGTGGGTAACCTTTGCTATTGCATTTGAGGCGGAATTCATACCCGAGCCGTAAGCGAAGTTGTTATGGAACCGATAACTGCAGTAACAAAATTTCATCTGAAAAAATCCAAAACTATACTTACACGCACTTAAGTGGCTCTTACTGCACCGCTCAATTCACAATGTTGTGTAATGAACACGTGTGCTTATTACTTTTTTCCGCTCTAGTGCGGGAAAATACTCTACTACACCGGTGACATTATTTTAATCTCACCAATGGACTCGCTCTTTTTATTATTAATTTTATTTTTGTTTTTTTTGGAACGAAGTTCCTTATCGCGCGTTGTGAAAGGGGGCTAGACGGAAAAAGTTGTCACGACACTTTTTTTCTTTTTAAAAATAAATGATGGTTGCAATGCGTTTGTTTCATTTCTATTTCGCATTGAACAGCGTGGTGTCGCGACGATTATTTTTGTTGAGTGAACATTATAATTTGTTAATAATAAAAAAAAATATTATTATAACTCAAAAAAAAAAAAAAATATTACAATTCCTTCACTAGTTAATCGAAAGAACTTCGTTCCATCCGGGTGTCCCTTGACACCTTTTTTTATTATTTTGCAAGTATTATAAATCGTATTCTGATGCGCCTGAACTTTTGACACAGATCATTAAAACCTAATTAAAAAAAAATTAACAATTAACTCGTATTAATTTGAAGCTTGCTTTTATGTCCCAACAAAAGTACGAGTACGTACACATTTCCGAAAATCCAAAAACATTAATTTGTTATTAGACTAATTTTATATAGCGTGCATTTGGCGGAATTGTGGGCTAAATAACTGATACCAATAAAACCTCTTTCCATCAACATTTCAAATGATGAGTGAGTGGCAGGCAGTTGCTTACTATAACAGCACACAATTTAGAACCCATTAATATTAATTTGAATCTGTGGTCCTCGGCAACTGGGCTTATCCCAGTTGTTAACGTCGCTTTGTGCCTATAGGCCTGTTTTTTCTAATGCTTGTTATAATAAATAAATATCGCTGGACATTAACACACAGCGCCATCTAGTGCCACACTAAGCAAGGCTTGTGTCGTGGACACCAGATAGTTGATATACTACAATAAAGGGTGTAAAACCCCTCTTCACGAAGCCGAAAGGCACTTGTTCTCCCCACCATTGCGATCATTTTTTTGTTCTACACCATACCTGGGAACCTTCTAGTTACGGAGATATGGGGGGTCAAAGTTACAACTTTTTGACAAGTATTTTTTTAAATACAATTTTTTTTGGTAAGATTTTGACTTTTAACACCTCCACGACCCCCGTACTATTCAATCCATCCATCAGCACAATGTTTTGAGTGCGTTACATTGAGTTCTGCCACAAAACATGATTAATAACCTCAAAAAAAAAAGTTGTTTCCCAGCAATATATTTGCGTAAAGTTACTTGGTTTGATGTACAGAATGCTTTGTTAACGGCTTTGTGATGAGGTGGTTTACACCCTGTATACTTTTTTGTTTGTAAATACATACTTATTAAACATATAAACATCCATAACTCGGAAACAAATGTCCATGCTCATCACACAAACATTTGCTCCTACCGGGATTCGAGCCTAGGACCCTAAGAACGTAAGGCAGCTTCACTATCACTACGCCATTCAGGTCGTCAAAATATGCTGGAAATTATCCTAGACTTTTCTTTCTGATTAATTTGGTGAGTAAGTCCAAGACAGTTATCTTGTTTTTGCGGGACCTCGTCGAGTTTCATCGATTCTGGCTTTCAGGAGTTGTAGTGGTTGGGTTATGAGCGGCGGAGTTTTCCCAAAAAAAGAAAAATAATAAAACAATCACTTGCCTGCATTATTAACTATAAATAAAACTAAATAGTAAACTAAGAAGTACTTTTCCGTATAGTTAAGAGACATCATCGTAAAAAAAGACACATTAATATTGAGATCTTGAGATGGTTTGCGTGAAATAAGATCAGTAATTGATTTCACACTTTTTGGAGACTTACAAGTCGATTACTAATGCAATCCGCCTTATCTTAGCTAGATTGTAATTAAAATGCCACTATGAGTATGTACCTAAATATTGTAGAATCTGAAAAATTGTGCGATCTTACATTTTAACAAAAAAAAAAAAAGTTTCTTCTTTCAAACAAAATTAAATCAAACTAGCATCACTCGACAAGCGTCCAATAACAGACTGTTCACTACGATGTTGACGAATTTCAGCTTAATCAGCCTACAATACTCCCACTGCTGGGACACGAACCTCCTCTTCTTCAACAGAGGGTTGACCGAAAACCACCATGAGGTAAAATGCGTGCTGGTAGAAATGTCTTTAACTTTTTGTGGGTCACAAATTAGTTTTTTAAGCTACCTTATTTCGGGTTTGATAAACACAGTTATCGTTAAAATAACTTATTTTTAAATACTACTATCTAAAAGTCCACAGTGTGAATCAATCGTGGTCCTATCCAATTAGAAAGTCTAATAAATCAGCGACAAAATGTCCGAAGTCTAAACAGGAGTGCTTCAAAACTGGCGTCAAACAATGCCAAGTTAAGTCCAATTACAGCGAACTCTAAACGAGTCCCGAGTGGGTGAAACTTCATTTCCTTACTTATAGAAAGTGAAGTATTTCTTCTGTGATATCAGTGGTACTAGGGGAAGAGATGGGCGGATATGACTAGCCGGCGGTATCGTTGTATAAACAATGCTTTGTATACTCAGCGCCGGCTCCCGTACGTTCAAACTATTACCTATTGATAAAAAAGAGTCTTTAGATAAATAGTAGAAAATTTTATGCAGTTTCCTTTATTGCATAGCTATTTTCATCGTAATATTATGAGCAGTAAAGAAATTAGGTATCGTCAAAAAACCGTTTTAGGGTACCATTTTTCAATATGGCAAAGATAAAGGCGGCAAAATGAAAGTTAGGAAAGAGCTTGTTGAAATCCATAAAATCAACAATATGAGCACCAAATGACTGGACTATGAGATGACGGACTTACCCAAGTCCATCGCCAGCAGGCCACGTCATGGGCGCAGATGAGAGCACCGTCAGCTCTTCTCCTGTGAGTGGAAGACATCTCCTTCTCTCTTTCTGCTGCCTCCTTCGTTGCAATTATTTATTAAATTCTAGTCATGAGCTCTTGCTTCCAACCATACATTTAATCGCAGATGGAAGCGAGAGGTCGCACCCTACTTTACTGAAAATAGGCCTCCCCCAACCTATATGCCTACTACAATTTGACCCTGCCACCTTTTAAGGTCGTTGGTTCATCTAGTTGAAATTAATACCAAACTACGCTCGCTACTACGCGGTCTTCACTCCGGGACTCGTTTGCTCCATCGGCCATCAGTCCTTTAAGAGACAAGAGTAGCTCACTACTACTTTAACTTGTTTTTCTGCAAGCTAAAGAATCCATACATTGGCGATGGTTTTTGATAACCAGTCTTGTCGACAAACAAAATCAAATATGGTTTTACCTGCACATTTTCGACCGTTGGTATCCTAAAAAAAACTAAAGCTATTACGAGTATGTTATAACGTTCTCAATCACATTTTACTTGAAATAGCAATCAGGTCGGAGCCCATATAAAAGTTCCCATTCTCCTTTACGTTTTGAAACGAAAAGGAGAATGGTCGCTTTTGTGAGCTGGTCTACCAGATTTCATAAAATGACGACACTGTTTTCCAATCTTAACAAAAATAAAGTAAGAATGTTTCCGGAATCAAACCATATGCTTTTGATGTCGCAGAAAGAAATATCCACCTAATTATTCCAACCCGCTTGCGGCCCCAAATCGTGGCAAACAACAAAGTAACGATGTTCTTAATGAACTCTCCCTGTAAACTGTTCCAGAAGTTCTGAACTAGTCCACTGGCGGCAAGCGTTAACATTCCTTCAACATTTTTATATGATTTAGTGCTGCGGTATGGATCGACTACATTTTATTTGGAAAATTTCTTTTACATCTAAGAGAACAAAAATGACAAACAGGTTTGAAACTTGTGTACAAGTTTACATTAGGAGATTTTATCCCATCATTTTTATTTTATGTAGCATTTCGTCGTTGCGACTTTAAGACCTCTTATGTGTCACTTTTGGCAAAATCACTTTTTTACACCAGCCTTTTTCACATTTTGAAGCTCTATCTAATGCAAAAACTCTCATGTGTATACGACGATTTAATCGTCATTTGTTTACCAATTTCAAGATCTACAATGTGCTTCCTAATCAAATGTTGGTGCTTAAAATATCTTATGTGTCGGTGTACACATACGAGTTTTTAGTTCTATGTCATACTCGGGGCCTTTCGGCAATTAGTAGATCAAAATATCTTATGTGCATCCGGGTATTGCATCTGAAGATTCTGATGACGTTACGAATGCTTCATCTGATCATAGCATCAGCATACTCCCTGCCACTGAAGACCTGGGTTTTGCATCTGAATCGAAGCAAGTGCTATCAATACGTATCTTTGAAAATTTTAGCGATAACAGTGATGACGATCCAGATTGGGTTCCAGGGATTTCGCGGCGGAGGCGGAGATTTTACCCATTGCGGAGCCAGGTTGAAGAACATTTGGTCATCGATGAAAGTATCAGGTCGCTGTCTGTGCAAGATTTGAAGATAAACCGGAATTTATTTTAAAAAAGACGCAGGATCTTGCCTTCTCTGGATGATGAAGATAGTGATAGTGATGACAATGTTACTAGGGTACCATTGCCCGACATTATTGATGGTAATACCTCTGTATAAGAGAACAAAGAAGCCCGTGTAGCCGGTAAATCATACCTTGGGTTTAAAAAGTTAGCTGACAAATGGACAGCGTGCGTTGAGAAGCCTGAAAGAATTTTGAAACCACGTTGCTTACACACGTGTGTAGCTTCAAAATCTAAAAAATATTTTCATCGTGCTCTTGTTTCCGACGAAGAACGTGAACAAATTCATAAACATTTTTGGAAGCTTAAGACTTGGCCAGACAAGATGACATTTATAAAAGCATCAGCAGTGAGAAGGTGTATAAGACGACGACGTGCATCTCAACAAAGGTCTACAAGCAAAAAACTAAGTGGCCACGATATCTTCATCAATAAATTGGACGCAAAATGCACTACAGTGAGAGTGTGTAAATTATTTTTCCTTAATATATTTTGCATTGGAGAAGACAGTTTTCGCCGCTGAACTAGAGAGATTGATACTTTCGAAGAAAATATTGTGGAACAGACTGCAGAAAACACTGCATCAAGTTCAAATATTATTACTAGGCCAGGAAAGAACATTCAGAACGTTGAGTTGACAAGAACTGTTAATCCATGGCTGGATATTTTACCAAACGTGCCGAGCCATTACTGTCGTTCAAGCTCGAAAAAAATTATGTTGAATCGACTTTTCAATCTGAACTCCACATGCATCAGGTTTTAAGGAGTGGTGTATAGAAAACCACTACAGAGTTGCCTCTAGAAAGACATTTTCGAAGGTATAATGACTTAAGAAAATATCAGCATTCACCATTCTCGCAAAGACCAGTGTGACACGTGCTGTAGTTATAAAACTGGTTCCAAAGAAGAATACTATAGCCATATATTAAAGAAAATTGAAGCCCGTGAAGCCAAAAAGAATGCCGTAGCTAGTTCAAATGAAAAGGTTGTGGTTATAACAGTGGATGTTCAAAGTGTTTTGCTTGCCTCAAAGCTATTGGCTAGTGCATTGTACTACAAATTAAAATTACAATGCCATAACTTCACGGTTTGTAACGTTCTATCTAAAGACGTAAAAATTTACTTTTGGCACGAAGCCGATGGTAATGTGACTGCTGATGGATGCGGACACCAAAACCGGAACCGAATTTTGTCAAGTGCCCTTAGCGATTTGGCGCAAAGAAGGAAATTTTGTATCAAACAACTTTACCTGGAAAAGGAGCACATTATGATGGAAGTGGATAGTGTTCACTTCACTATTGAGCAATACATAAAACCACCAATATTCGCTCCCTGTGATTACATCACCCGGATAAGACAAGCTCGGCCACAAAAGCCCTATGATGTCAAATCCATTCACCATGATTTCTTCCTAAATTTCGAAGAGATGGAATCGAACCTAAAATCCATACGGCCTGGCAAAAAGAAGGGAGATCCTGTCGTGGTGGACATTAGAGGTCTTAAATATTTATCTGAGGGATCCGTATTTTATAGGTTAAGACATGTCGATGAGTGGCCCGTTCTTCCACAGCGAAGAAATAACCAAAGAAACGGTCTGGTATCTCCGAACCGATTGTACAGATCTCCGTTAAAATTTACTGAGAGCAAGTTAAACATTTACAGGAACTGAAAATGGTAATAGATCAGGATTATCATCCGTTTTACAATGCATGACAATTTGATCCGGGTAGGTACTTAATTCTTAATTATATTCATAATTATATGGATACCTCAGTAAGTAATGGTACTTTGATTTGTAACTTTTTTATTACTCTATTTTTTATTCTACTGTTATCATAACCAAATAATGTTTTCTGAGAAGTATATATAATTTTATTTCATTAAAACTAATAGTTTTTTATTTTAATTATTCATAGGCATTTTTGTTCAAAAGCTCTGATGTGATACGTAAAGCGCAACGAAAATCTCTTATGTGTTAACTGAAACAGTTATTTTTTTTTTTACTATTATACTACTTTTAATTTCAACTAACAAGAGCAAAATAAAAAGCAGGAAATCATATGGCTGATACCTATATTTTTTGTTGTAATTGGTTTCATTATATTTTTTTCAGTAGACGGTTTATATCGATTTTCTCATAAAGTTGAATTTTACACATAAGAGGTCTTAAAGTCGCAACGACGATTTTCAATATTTTCTGTGATCTTACGTCCATGACAAATACAACAGCACGTCTTTTTCTTTCGATGCCCTTTGTCATAAGCCTTTTCAACGTACCTATTTTGTCTATCAATATTTTCATTGGTACTTGTCATTCTTCCTTCCTCATTATAAATGTATATACTGAAGAGAGACGATTCCTTTTCAACTTTTCTCTAAAGCAAGTCAATAAACCAAATTCATTTTTCTAAATAAGTACCAACTTGATGACCAGCCGACCCCACGAGGTTAACACACCTGTTGATAATCTCAGCGGGGGTGGAGGGGGGTGAAATATTACATCCCTTATGTAGAATGCTGTTATTTTAATAAAGGACTTACTTAAGGAGGAGTTTGTGTAACTTTTGTTGTTTGACGATGAAAAAATACCGGAATAACGTAATGTAATATGCTAAAATGATGCTCAGTCTTTGGAAATATTAAGTGAAAGTGTGTGTGTTTATAAAACATCCTACTAATATTATAAATGTGAAAGTTTGTGAGTATGGATGGATGTCTGAATGTTTGTTACTCTTTCACGCAAAAACTACGGAACGGATTTAGATCAAATTTAGCACACAGATAGTTTATAACCTGGATTAACACATAGGATACTTTTTATCCCGGTAATAAGATCCCATGGATCAATTTCAAACTTCACGCGGGTGAAGCCGCTTACAGAAGATAGTTTTTAATAAAATTATAAATACACACATAACATCACGCCAAATAGGTGGCAGAGTGTGATTGAGTATTTTTATCAGAGATTTCTCAGTAGTAGCACAGATTTTGAAAACATGCCCAATTGAAGGCTTGCCCACTAAAACTTGGAACAGTAAAAATACCAGCGAAATGTAAGTTCTTGCAGTTACAATAGGGCGAATGGGGTTCTCGATAATGGCGATCACAGGCAGCATAGTACTATGAGAAAAAAATACAACAAAGACCGCAAAAACTCTTCCCGTATCGCTATGCCTTAACAAAGTAGCTTATTAAAACAGTCATCTCACCAAGAAATTGTTTCCATAAACCTGAGGGAAGCCTTTTTTAAGCCTGAGGGAGATACTAAATTGAGTTCGGGCTGCGTTAAAAGTAAAATATATGGATTGTTATGCACATAGTTGTTTTTAGTTCCTATACAAGTAGCTAGGTATTTTTTTCTTTATCTTGTTTCATATAAAACTGGGGTGAACATATGATTTAGTCATACTGAGAAGATGAATGAAAGGCTTCTAGCACAAGGTTCCCAGGTTGGGCAAAATGTTATTGGATTTTTCAATCAGGAATTTCTTAATAAATCCTCGGAGTATCGATTCGTGCACAGCGCTCGCCTCTTTAGGTGGATGCTTCGGGGAAGCCCGCGAAATTCAAATTTTCCTACGTATTTTTTGCAATTTGCAGGCCAGTGCAGTGTAAGACTTATGTTATTACAGAATAATTACAATCATCAAAATCATCAATACAAACCTCCAAGTTCATGAAAGTCGAGACAATTACATTTTCATGAAATTGTCATCGTCTCGACTTAAAATTTGAATTTCGCGGGCTACCCTGGAGCATCCACCTATATACCTACATGACGACGAAATGTTAGTGTATGGTCGAACAAACCAAGGCAAGGCAAGTATGTATGTCGTTTGAGAAGAAATCCTTGGAGAAACAAATTTTAATTCAGTTAGCGATAAGAAATTTTAGCATGATGATTGTAAAACTGTTTTTGCGTTTGCATACTGTACTATAGTTTTACGATCAAGTGATTTGGTTTACTTGCAAATATCACGTGATCACCTGCATTATTATGGTGATTTGACATGTCTCAGATGGCTTCTAGACGAATCTGTATTTTGGAAATCAAATCTTTAGGAGCTATCTGTCGGTAAGAAAGTAATGCTTTTATTGTATGGTTTGAAACTTCGAGATTATACTGAAAACTCACGTTGTATGGTGTTTATTTTACTTCAAAAAAGCCAAGCAATAGCATCACATATCTTATTTACCTACGATCTTGAGTTATGTTCATTTTCAACATTCTTATGAGAATAGAGAGATAGAGAGAGTATCAGAGAGTTGACAAAAAAAAAAGCAGTATCAATTTCATCGTTGTTTTTCCATCCATTTCTGTTAAAATCTTTACGAATCGAAAAGCAAAGGAATGAAACTTTCCAGAAGTAATTAGAACAAAACTAATTTTGGAGTCTCGAACGGTTGTCGCTGACAAAGAGTTGTAATGTTTGTTTGGGAAACTTTATCTCGAAATAATTTAGAACGTTGTATCTCTGATACTTGGATCTTTATTACTTTTGATCTTTGGTCATACGGCTTCAGTTGATGGATAATATGAAAGTGTTTGTGTGAAATGAACTTATTTATTCTGTTGATGGGTAACTTTTTTACCCGACAACAAAAAGGTTATGATTTTAGTAGTCTATGTATGTTTGTGTTTGTAAAAAGCAGTCACTGCCGTTAAAAGTTGATCTCAGCCTAGTTGATAATAGCGATGAAGTGTTTTTATGAAGACACTAGCTGACCCACGCAACTTCGTCTGCGTCACATAAGAGAGAAAAACGAAAGGAAAAAAAATCCCGTTTTTGCAACATTTTTCATTCCTGCTCCGCTCCTAATTGTCGTAACATGATGTTATATAGCCTAAAGCCTTTCTCGATAAATGGACTATCCAACACAAAAATATTTTTTCAATTTGAACTAGTAGTTCCTGAGATTAGCGCGTTCAATCAAACAAACAAACTCTTCGGCTTTATAACATTAAGTATAGATAATATGTTTAATCATGACCCTTCCTTTTGGCTTTGCTGTAGTCGGGTAAAAACAATCAACCGTGATCTTGTTCTTTCTTACAATATTCAACTTTTTCACGGTTTTAACCTGCACAACTTGTGTGAGGGAAGTGACAGCGCGTCGATTGTCAGGGAAGAATGGAAGAAAATAAACGTATCGCGCCAACTCCAAGCAACATGGCACAAGGACAAGGTTCTAATGTTTCTGTTTCATGGTTCTAATATTCTTATAATATACAGAACGAAACATAACTTTATTTTAGGTACTACGTAACTTCCTCTACCAGCTATGTACTCTTTCACACCAGGTAGATTCTTTATCTTTTCCATGACAGCTTTGACTGCTGGATACTTCTTCTCCAATTCAATATCCAAGAAGAGATTGTGTCGCCTCAACTATACCGCATAACACGAACTCGGCCCAAAAAAGCTGAAAAGACAAGTATAGCACTGACACAGACTGTTTCGTTGGTGAAATAGGAAGAGAGTATCAGACTTGTGTTGACTAAAACCCATCTATGTTCCTTCTTAGCCCTTTGTATACCAGGGCCGCAGTATCTCTTTAAAACAGTCCCGCAGCCCCGGCAGGCATCGGCCCTTGCGGATCCCTACCTTTTGCTGACATCTCTTTGAGGCACGTGTGGAACAAGAATGAGAATGAATAAGACAGATGGACGGCGAGCTAGCCTGATACTCACCGGCGGAGATGTGGGTCTAAAGGGGTAAATGGGCGTAAAATTCACAACACTATCTATTGAAGGAGTAGTAGTAGTACTGGATAATAACTTCTTAGTAAGACTGGTTGTCAGATATTCGGGCCACTGACTGCATAAAAATGGTCAAAGATCTACAATAGGCAGCCGGGAACCACTGCTTAACGTGCTTTCCAAGGCATTGAGAAAAACTCGGTATGTAATGGGAGGTCACTCATTCACGGACCAACCTAAGCATGCACGGTTTAACCTGAAGATCGGCTACGAGCTCTTACCGCCTCCCTATACAGTAATCAATGAAGCAACCAAGATCAAACTTGGTTTTTTACAACGACTTTATTAACTCATCAGTAGTTACAAAAGCATTAATAACATGATCAATTTGAAATATTGTCAAACGAACATACTGCTTACAATAAAACGCATTATTTTTCGTGAAATGCATGCGATGATAGTCCACTCACGCGTTGTGGAGGGAAGGAGGTGTCCCCCTTGCCCAATGGTACCACTCGCATGAAATGATAATGTACCATTCCTGAGAAATACCGATTAATATAACCTAACCTTAAAACACTTTATATTCCCCTAAAAATTTACATTTTTAACTGTTTGACAATTTTACGGTGACATACCCACTGCATTGATGGTGTAATGGTTGCAAGCGCAACTGCAGAGCACAAGGTTCTGGGTTCGATATCCAAGACGGGCAATGTGTTCGTGGATTTTTCTATCAGGAATTTCTCATTAGCTGCCATGGAGTCTTGATTTGTGCCGTTGTTGGCGAAAGGCACGCCGCCTTTTTACATCAGACTAAAATAACTTGCAAAAAAAATTGAAGATTTCAGGCGCAACTTAATGTCATTTTTAACCATAATATTTAATCAAATAATAAAACAGCCCGTAAATTACACGTGTTGGAGCATCCGAGGTACTTTCTTAACCTAATTAAAACTGGGAGCTTCCAAACAGTTATCAGTTTACAGCGCTGTCGAAACAATAAACTGTTTCACGTAAATTTCCTGATTAACTGTCTCTTACAATTATTATCTAACTCTAGAATTTTGGACGCAAAAAGTTGGAAGCTTCTGGTGTTTGTTTAGTGTTGATTGGTTCAGTGTGGTCACAAACTGCCATTTTGCTTCTTTGCTCGTAGTGCTGAAAGTTACGAGATGAGACGGAGCCGTGCTTACCGGATTTCAGAAACGTCAGGCGAAATTATTTTTTTCTTACGTTTTTCACCATTTTCTCGGTTGTATGTTGAACAAAATATAATTCACGACCGTTACGGTCGAATGACGAATGCATTTACGGAATTCCCACTGTTCTATTCCATTAGATGACTATTTTATGAAAAAAATCATTCAATGGGATTCAATAAACATATAGAATTAATAAACTTAATTAATGTAACTCATTAAAGCCATATTTTTTTACAGCCTCAAAAGATAAGAATTACGCGGGCTACTGCAGTACGAAAATCACATTAAATAAAGTAAGTCCGCCTTTGGACATTATGTGCACAAAGTTTTAATTGAATATAAATAAATAAATTTATAATACCTTCCCAGTGAAATATCCATCATTCTCATTCAGTTGCTTTTTCAATCTTGAAAAGAAATAATCAATAGTTTCCTTAACGAATTCGGCCTTCAATTCTTTCTTCTTTTTTCAGGATCTTTTTCTTCCCTGAAAACCATAAGCTCTAAAAATAAAATAACATTTGTTGTAATAACTACAATTACTTTTAATTAATTGATTTAATGGTCCATATAAACAACTGCTCCATATCGTATATTAATGTTCGCATAACTCGATTTTTCTTTTACACCTCATTAGGTAGGTTATTGAATTGAGAGTCACTATTAGCCAGATTTGGGATCAGTCATCATCTGCCTAGGGCACTATCTGGGCCACGGTATCTCTTTCGAACAGTCCCACAGCCTTCTACACCATACCTGGGAACTTTTGAGTAACGGAGATATTGGGGGTCTAACTTTTAGACAAGTTTTTTTATACAAGTTTTTATTGTAAGATTTCTCATAACACCTCTACAACCCCCGTACTATCCAATCCATCCAACAGCACAATGTTCTAAGTGCGTTACATTGAGTTCTACCACAAAACATGATTTTTTACCCCAAAAAAAAGTTTATCAGCATTTTTTTTGCGTAAAGTTACTTAATTTGGTGTACAGAATGGTTGGTTGGCTTCGTGATGAGGTTGTTTACACCCTGTATATAACACAACTTAAAAATTAAAGACAAGTGTAAAGTATCTATTCCGACATTCCAAAAAATACTCACTTGTCCAAAAATCGTAGAGGGTGAATACGACACCTTCCACAACGGCTTGCAGCCATGGATCTACGGGTTTCAGGTCTGTGTTCCTTGCCACATACTTGATGATGGCCAGCGATTGATGTAAGAACTTTTCACCTTCTACGTACAATGGTAACTGGCCGAATGGTAATTCTGGAATTTAAAATCGATTCTTTGTATCACCGTCACTAAATTAATCAAGAAACAGGAGGAGAGTAAAAAAAAACATATTCTCCATGTCAAGTAGGAGTCAATATAGCTGAAATAATCCGAGTAGCCTAGTAACTAGGTTTTCAATATCGTGAGAATGTGAGCAGTCGCATCATCGCCTCAGTAATGTCTTTCCAGGTGGTTTTATAGAGAGAGGTGCCACTGTTGATTCTGGCTATTCTAAAACAAAACTTTTTAAGCAAGAAGTAGGATTTCAGTTTTGAATTAATGTAGAAGCCATTGAAGACCTACAAATAAAAAATATGGTTCAACAGACTGATGATGGTGACATGATTTAATATTGAGAAGTATACGCTCCGTAGCTCGTTAGCAGACCCTAAGTGCGGAAAATAAAGCATTAGTAAGAAAATTAGTATTACTACATAGTTTACTTCTTTTTATGAGCATTGATAGTTTTGTGGTGAGCCCAAGGCCTCAGATTTTTCGTATTCATGTGCGTATTGAATTTATTATCACTTGCTTCAGTGAAGGAAAACATCGTGAGGAAACCAGCATGCCTGAGAGATATTACTCAACGGCATGTAAAGCCAAGTCAGAGGGCCATGAGAACCATAAAAAACTCTGACACTAGGTTAAGCACTAACCACACAATACAGATAGACTTCTTTTTAAAACCGTATCTATCACCCTTGCATATGGCTTTCTTTTCTATAATCCATCATCAAAACGAAAAAAAACTATACACTCAATCAGGGACATACAGAAATACGCAGCCCCGAAAACAAAAACGTACAAAAACCAAATGAACTTTTGTAAAATTTGGCGCCATTAGAAGTACGAGCACGTTTTGGGTTGTTTCAAACGTTCCTCTGCGGTTTTATTTTGATAAGTTTCACACTGCTCATTCTGATGACGTAGAGGCACGGGAAACGAAATAGAAATTTATTCCTTTGACTATTTACTAGGTTGGTACTTGTTTTGGAGGAAATATTGTTCATCGTCAAATAGCTTTAACCGCGGCTTTGCTCACGTTAATTTAGAATTTGACAATCAATTCGGGATGTGCTCTGCTTGTAATAATGCTTTTTCAATCGTGATTTGAAAGACATGTGGCGTCATATATTATTTTAACAGCGTTATCGTGGTTTTAGTCCATACTAATACTAATAATACTATCAAAAAGAAAGATTTGTAAGCTTGATTTTTGTATGTAAAGAATAAACATAAAAACTACTGGATCGATTTGAAAAAAAAAAAATCTGCCGGGTATAGCTACATTATCAACGAGTAACATCGGCTTATCCATGGTTTTATCCAAGAACTCCCACGGGAACGGGAACTATGCGAGTGAAACCGCGTGACGCCCGATAGTAATTAATATTTTGCCAAACACACTTAAAGCATCTTCAGTAATTCGGTTGCCAGGTCAAAACCTGGCCTGCCGGGGTTGCAGGACTGTTCGAAAGAGATACCATGGCCCCGGAACATAAAGAACGAGGAAGGAACATGGATTGGTTTTAGTCAGTAAAAGTCTGACACTTCCGCCCAGAGTGGGAGAAGTTATTTGATGATTTCCCATCCTAAAAAAAAAAAGGTCAAAACCTGGGAACCCAGGGAGGCCCATGACCTAATGGGGTTAGATGAGGAAAATAATAAGCCGTTAATTTGTTCTTGGTTCGTCTGATCACATCACTCTTAATTACCAAGTAAAAAGCAAGAAAAAAAGTAAAAATAACTCACTTTCTTTAAGGAGCTCGCGGCTAAATAATAACAGCCGCTCAGGTCGATCTTTAGGTTAAGCCGTGCCTGTCTAGGTTGGTCTTTGAATGGGTGACCACTCATTACATACCGAGTTACCTCCGTGTCGTTAGAGGCCCAAAAACTCTGACAACCGGTCCTTACCAAGGGGTATCGTAATACCCGGTACTAAGGTTGTGGAGGTCTGATAAGCAATCGCTCTATGTGAAATACTGGTATTCAGCTGCATCAGGTTAGACTGAAAGCCGACCCCAACATAGTTGGGAAAAGGCTAGGTAGATGATGACTTATATCGGCTTTATTGTCGGTTTTATAGAATAGCACTGGCCGAAGCCAGGTACTACCCCGAGAAAGTGGTGTTATGATGAGATTATGATGATGTGATGGAATTTTGCGATGATGAGTACCTGTGTGCGTTCGTGTTCTCAAAGAGATGTCAGCATAAAGGGCCCGCAATGGCCGAAATCTGCCGGGGCTGCGGGACTGTTCGAAAGAGATACCGCGGCTCCGGAACGTAAAAGGCGAGCAAGGAACATGGATGGGTTTTAGTCAGTAAAAGTCTGACACTCCCTCCCGCTCCCCCCAGAGTGGGAGAAGTCATTTGATGATTTCCCATCCGAAAAAAAAGGGCCAATGTGCACTACTGGTCCTTGGTTTTGTCCAGGTCATCCCGCC
Source organism: Xestia ashworthii (assembly GCA_950022955.1). Classification (NCBI taxonomy): domain Eukaryota; kingdom Metazoa; phylum Arthropoda; class Insecta; order Lepidoptera; family Noctuidae; genus Xestia; species Xestia ashworthii. The sequence continues at coordinate 6,504,813 of OX465556.1, forward strand.
ATCTCCTATAGGCCTACCGCGTCGCCTCCTGGCTCTGTTAGGGCTCCTCATTATTTTGGCCGACAGCTCGTTGGGCATGCGGCCGACATGGCCAGTCCAGTCCCAGTTTAGCGTATTTTTGAGCAACGTCACTAATTTGTGTTTTGGAGTTCAGTGAGGTGTTGCGTACAGTGGGCCAAGCTAATTTTGCTAAAAACTTGTGTGGCCGATGCAATAATTTATTGCAAACTGGTTATAAACATTATATAGGCTATAAGTATCCGTACTATACGTTCGAATGAGTAAAATACTGCTGATTGCCAGTTTTTTTGACAAAGAAAGTTTTTTGTTGGTAATAAGTGTAGGTGAATAGCTCCGTAGCACCTAAACTATTGATTCGATTTTGATAGATAAGGTGTCAATTAATTCGTTATTACATTCCATTCTAACCGACTTCAATAATAATAGAAGGAGTCGATTTTACCATTATAATCCCCGAATTTAATTAGAGCGTGATTTTTCAGTAGAAGGATTTATTTGTGGTAGTTGGGGATACCGTTGCAAATAAAAAGTCATAATAAGCCGCCTGATATTGTCATCGAAGGATGATCTTATATTACCAATAAGTAAACCAACCGTCAGCTGCTCAAGTAGCGGTGGGTGTAGGATTGGGAGGTAGAAATTAACTCATAGTAGGCTGAAACTTTTTCATAAATAGTTTACATCATACTGAGCTGCAAAAAAATCGTCAGCGGCTTGTTGGAGGGCGTCGTTTATGCATCAGCCGCTCGAATGAACTTGTAAAATGAAACGCCTGATGATACACTAATACCATTAAGTTTGAGAGTGTGATTTAAAACTAATTTTAATAGCAATCTATCACCAAGTTACAGTGTGTGAAAAATTGCTTTCAGTTTTTATCAGGCGTTTCGTGTCACAAGTTCATGGAAGCGGCTGATGCATAATCTCCCCTCCACCGTGCAGCTGATGACATTTTTAAGCTTAGTGTGATGTTAACTATTTATGAAACATGTTTTAGCCAGCTTACTATGACAATTTTTTTTAATTCTTTTCACAACTTTCAAATCCTCCCAATCCTAAACCCACCGCGGGTGCGTCAGCTGACGCTGGGTTCACTTTTCAGTCATTCGAGATCTATTGAACAAGATAGCCACCGATCGGCGTAAAAACACTGCCTAAAATGCAACGGTACCTCCCCCAGAGTATAGGTATTATCGGAGCAATATTATAGGCATGATGACAGAATCAAAAAAATACAAATCTATTTAGTCCGTCAGTTAGATTATTGAAAAATATTGTACACGTATTTTTTGTTTTTGTAAATCAATGAATATTGATAAAGATAAAACGCATCAAAACTCGGGAGTGGGGTCTCGTGACGTCAGAACTAGCTAAAAATTATACCTAGGCGTGATGTATTGTGAATTTTAAAAGCCCCGTATCTTCGTCAATTTTGATTTTCGTAACAAAAGAAAAAATACGGGTCAAATGTTTTTTAATAATCTACAGGACGGACTAATTAGATTTTTTTCTGTCGTGTACCCTATTCTTGTTCGTCAGAATCGTTTTAAAAATAATAACACTTCCTAAGGAAACTAAGAAAAAGGCAGTAACTACCGTTAAAAGTGTATCTCAAAAACCTAGTTGAGAATAGTTATGAATTGTTTTTATCAGAGACATGTTTAATAACAACAAAAGCTTTGTTCTTGTTCTTTCCACAACGTTCACTTACTTATTATTTTGACGATTTTAAACTGGACAAATGTGTCAGGAATTATATGAAAACAAAAAGCACGTTGGTTGACAGAGGAGATTGAAAAAAACGGTCAAGTGCGAGTCGGACTCACGCATGAAGGGTTCCGTACTATCGTAGTAAGGAAACCTCTTTTCTTATTATATGTGGTTATAGTGGCAACAGAAATACACATTCTGTGAAAATTTCAACTGTCTACCTATTAAGGATCATGAGATACAGCCCGCTAACAGGCAGACGGACGGACGGACAGCGGAGGCTCAGTAATAGGGTCCTCTCCCTTCGGATAATAATTCTGTGCCTTCGGGTACAGAACCCTAAAAAGTGTCACGCTGACTCCAAGTGACATTTGACCAGGGTAAGAAGATGATAATACTGGATAAATTAAAATCAAATTCAAATTTTAATTTTCTTTAATAAAAAGACCGAAACATCACTTAATGTTAGGTACTACGTAAGTTCCTCTACCAGCTATGTACTCTTTCACGCCAGGTAGATTCTTTATCTTTTCCATGACAGCTTCGACTGCTGGATACTTCTTCTCCAATTCAATGTCCAAGAAGAGATTGGTCGCCTCAACTATACCGCATAACACGAACTCGGCCCAAGAAAGCTGAAAAGACAAATATAGGATTGCCAGAGACTATTTCGTTAATCAACTAAAGAAGATTGAAAGAAAGAAGAGAGTGTAAAAAAGTGAAATAATGTATATAAATAATGATTATGATATACTCGTGATCTATAATCACGAGTATATCATAATCATCATCACCATTTCAGCCAAATAACGTCCACTGCTGGACATGGCATAATCCTCCCCCAAGTGTTGCCACATTGACCGATCCCGTGCGACTCGCATCCAACGGATCCATGACATTAAATGTTATGCTAAATATTTGGAACAAATTCCGTGAAAAAAAAACCAGGTCTGGATGCAGGGTGCAGAACCACCCTCTTGCCCGGAAAAAAAATGCATATGCAGGGAAAACGATGCATGCATGCCATGCACCCAAACCTATACTTAAACCTAAAACCTTGTTTATCCTTCTTATTGACGTACGTATCATTTACATTTTTACTACGGACATTTAATTTTTTGTAATTCTAATGTTTTTACATCAGCATGGTATCCATACAATTCATTGATTTTAGAATTGGATATTATTTGCATGCCTTTATGCGACGCTAGAATATGGAAGGCTACCTATATATATATGAAAACATATAATTATGTACCAATTACCCATGTTTGCAAAGAAATAAATGATTTGATTTGAGTAAACTCAAATTGAGATTAAACTTCTACTCTACTCTACTCTAAACTCAAATTTTGATTAAACTATAAGGTTAAATAAAACTCTGACTCAGTCTTACACGTGGCAAAGGAACACTGATAGTGTTTTCCCCTTTACCCCACCGCCCGTGTCCTCACTAGTGGGGCCAGTGGGAATTAATAAAAATAATTTAAAGTTGTTCTCGTTGAGTCCACTGTATTTTTGAGTACTAAAATATTACTCAAAAACCGACTTCAAAAAGAAAAAGTGAAAAATAACTTTAGCTTCTGAAGTCGGTGACGTTTGTATGATTGATTTAATTTTTTTGTCACCGACTTCAGAAGCTAAAGTTATTTTTCACTTTTTCTTTTTGAAGTCGGTTTTATTTTTTGCAAAAAAGTTTTTATTTTTCACTTTTTAGTGGTTCACATGGAAAGTGCATACCGTTACAATTACAACAAGCCCAAACACGACTAGGATACATAGTCTCATTATGGAGTTCCGTGACTCTTGGCTTCATCATCAGATCTGATGGTAGAATGGTTCTTATCAAACGCAAATGCTTCACTTGTTGTTGAAAATATAAAAATTGCTGTACGTTATCCTATAAAATTTGAAGAGTTCCCTCGATTTCGCCAAGATTCCATCATCAGATCCCGACTTGGCGACTATGGGACCAACTTGGAAGTATACCCTTTCAAACAAAAAAAGAATATACAGTCGAATAGAGAACCTCCTCCTTTTTGGAAGTCGGTTAAAAACAATATTGCAAGGGATCTTGTAGTGTTATAGTTGCTGCCGGTTAAAATCGCAATAGCGGTCATTGCCCTTTCCAAAATATCTCGTCGTATGAACCAAAATAAATGAACCATGTTTTTCATTAAATAAAAAGTTGAAAATCACGATTTATGACTATTCAAGGCTTGAACAGGCTTATTTTTGGATGTCAAAGTGAAGAACTTTGATAAATGTAGGAGGGACAAAGACGAAGTAATACCTTCCCGGTGAAAAATCCACCATTCTCATTCAGTTGCTTTTCCAATCTTGAAAAGAAATAATCAATAGTTTCCTGAAGTAATTCAGCCTTCAGTTCTTTCTTCTTTTCAGGATCTTTTTCTTTCCTGTAAGCCATAAGCTCTGAAAAAGAAATAACGTTCGTTGTAACAACTACAATTACTTTGAAATGATTTATTTAATTGTACGTTAATCAGACCTACAATTGAGAGTCAGTATTGGCCAGTATTGGCCAGATTTGGGGTCAGTCAGTCACTCAACATCTGCCTAGCCTTTTCCTTGTTGGCTTCCAGTCTTACCGGGTGCAGCTGAACACCAGTATTTTACATGGGGCGACTGGCTATCTGACCTCCACAACCCAATTAGAAATGGGTAATCGATACCCCTTGGTCAGACTGGTTGTCAGACTTTCGGGCCACTGAATAGCTTACCTGTCTGTGACTGTTAAAGATTTACAATAGAAGGCATAATTTTTATTAATTGTATGTATGTATATATTAGTCATTTCAACTGCTTATAAATTGTAATTTTTTTATATTAAAAAAAAACAAATCGCTATTTCTGACGTTAATACTCTTTGTTTAGAGTGATTATAAAATGCATGTATATTATTATTATTATACCATTAACAGCCGGGTCTAACAATTTTAGGTCAATCAATATTCGTCACATTTATGGTCGCAGAAAAACCTTTCGATGAGGTTAGTACGTTGCTGTGACTATGTAAAATAACAAACTAAAATTAAATAAATAAATAAATAACAAAAAGGCTATTATTATGGAGATACAGACTATATAAAATAACTTAAAAACTAAAATGAAATGAAAAGTATCTACATATTTTGTCATTCCAAAAAAACTCACTTGTCCAAAAATCGTAGAGGGTGTATACGGCGCCTTCCACAATGGCTTGCAGCCATGGATCTACGGGTATCAGGTCTGTGTTCCTTGCCACGTACTTAATGATGGCCAGCGATTGATGTAAGACCTTTTCACCTTCTACGTACAAGGGTAACTGGCCATTTGGTAATTCTGGAATTTAAAATCAAACTCAAAGCATTTATTTCAGGTTCGACCAACTTGAGAAAGTACTATAGTTGCCAATTCCAAAGCGTAAATCCCTATTGAGAATAAATGGGCAAGAAAGTCTATGGCCACCGATGGAAACCGATTCTTTCTATCGCTTTTACTAGATTAATTCCTTTAGCTATTTACTAGGTACTTGTTTTGGAGGTAGTATTGTATATTGTTAATAGGAATCTCACAATCAAATCATTTCGATTATCATGCAGCATGCAATCTTCTTCATTTTTTATCGTGTGGTTACTGCCTAACCTGGTGTCAGAGTTTTTTGCTGCCCATGGGCCATAGTCCAAAGCGAAGTCATAGGTCCGGATTTCAAACCCAAGATGATTCATGTGCGTATTGTAAAATTATCACTTGGTGAAGGAAATCATCATCAGGAAACCAGCATGCCTAAGAGATATTTCTCGGTGGCATGTAAAGCCAAGTCTGAGGCCCTTGGGTGGCATAAAAAACTCTGACACTAGGTTAGGCACTAACCACTGCGAGGATCGACCGGAGGACACGGTGGAGCACACGGTGTAGGTCTGCCCCGCGTGGGCGGAGCAACGCCGTGTCCTCATAGTGGCGATCTGCAGCGGCGACCTCTCGCGTCGGTCCCTGGTTCAATCCATGGTCCGGAGCGAGACGGAATGGGAAGCCGTCACCTCCGTCTGCGAAGCAGTCATGCTAGCAAAGGAGGTGGCGGAACGTGAGAGGAAGAGAGCCTCTCGCCCCAGCCACCGCGGGAGACGCTGTTCGAAAGAGATGCCGTGGCCCCGGAACGTAAAGGGCGAGGAAGGAACATGGATGTGTTTTAGTCAATAAAAGTCTGACACTCCCTCTCGCTCCGCCCAGAGTGGGAGAACTCATTTGATGATTACCCATCCGAAAAAAAAAATGTTAGGTACTAACCACACGATAAAGAAACATCACTTCCAATTAAAAGCCAGAAAAATTTAAGTTAAAAAAATACTTACTCTCTTTAAATTCAGGTTTCGGCCAGCTCTCACGATCATGTCTGATGTCTTCAAATTCTTGTTTAGTGTAATGAAGAATATATCTTATTGGCTCAGCAAGACCGTTTAAATTAAAATAATGGAGTTTCTTTGCCATTGTTAATGCTGACAGTATGTAGGTATGCAAGTAATGACGACCAGCGACTGTTTAAATGTTTTTTAAAGTCAACAGTATAATACAAACAGCTAATCTGCTAACATTACTCATGTGGGTGATAAAAATACAATCAAGGTCAACTAAGCGTTTCTTTTGGATTTGCTTGCAAGTGAATGGATAAAACACAACTATGATAAGATTAGATAAAATATATGACCCAGTTTAAGAAAATGTCCAACTACTATTTACCAAATAAATTATAAAATGGAACAGATTAGCTTCCGCCCTATTTAATTGATTTCCTACTAACGTGAGTAATCGGATGAACCTAGTGAACTTGCTTTATCTTATCTCATTGAATTTGTAAGTTTAGATTTCATGGTTTTCCTTTCATTTAATTTATCATGTTTGTAGAGATTTCATCCATATGATTGACCTTATCGATTGATCTTTTGTGGTTTGTGTATATTTTGTTAATTATTTTCCAAAATTCGTCACTTTTTATTATAATTTCATTATTTGTTATAAATTTGTTTTTGTACACGTGTGGACATATTTTGTCCATCTCCTTTGAAGCTAGTATTTGCACAGGACACAACAAACAAACGTTACAGTGATTATTAGCCTGTTTCATCCTACTGCTGCAGTGCTGGGCAAAGGCCTTTTCTCATGACTTCTAAATTCTTCGATCCAGGGCCAATGTGGACCGCTGGTTGTCCAGCTCATCCCTCTGTCTTCTACAAGGCCTACCGTGACGCCTTCTGGCTGGGTCAGGGCTCCATGTCGAGGGCACTTTAGCCCTCAGCTTGCTGGGCATGCGGCAGGTATAGCCAGCCCAGTCTTAGCTTTTTGAGCAACGTCAGTTATTTGTGTTTTGGAACGCAGTGTGGTGTTGCGTACAACAAACGTAACTTGTAACTTTTTAATAATGTATAGTTACAATTAGTAACCCGGTCTTCAACCTTATATCATTGAATGTATTGTGTTATCACACCGTGATAACGAGGAATAATTATGAGCATAACAGAACTATCTGTTACCAAAATAAAAACATTGATATTGTTATCTGTTTTGTTGTTATTATCTTTGCCCCACACTGTTATTTCTACTGTCTCTACACAAACTCTTGTTGTTTGACCCAGACCTATCATGCGAGAATCGAGAACACATGAATTAAATTTACTTGTCATCATCAACAATGAAATTATATACCAGTCCAAAGAGTACAGTATATCAGTCCCAGTATCCACAAATGCTTCGATTCGATAAGTCGTATGCCTTTCTTTTTTTTTTTTGGATTACGAAAACGAGCGAGATAGACATGCTTCTTTCCATATCGAAATAGAATCAAAGCGTTTGTGAATTTTGGGACAGGGGGCCTAAAATGGCCGCTTCAGCAGAATCACAATAGAAATATGAATCATGTTAATAATGAAATGGCTACAGACGCAGTTAATATTATGTATTTGTCACTTTGTGGCCATTTTACGAATTGTAACGTAATTCATATTATGCCCTATTATGATTCTGTTAAAGTGGGCATGGTGCAGATATTTTTTTTTAAATTTTTCAGCGTCATTTTACTTTTAAAAACCCTAAACCAGCCTAAACCTTTCCTTATGCTTTGACAAAACTATTTATAAATCTAATAACACTTGTGATTTGCACGGATACTATGGCGGATAAAATGTTAATAACTACAAATCAACCGAAGAGAATAATTACTATACTTAACTTATAGTTAAATCTGTTTCGGAGTTTTGAACGACTACGCAAACACACAGCTAAACACAAAAATAAACTTCTTTTACACTATAGAAGTAAATTATTTTGAAATTGTATGAAGAATTATCCCGTATTATGTGATTAAAACATGGTAGATAAATAGGTACATATTGTATCCAACCGGCGCGCGGCGGCGCGCGGCAACTCGTGACCTCGACTGTGACCGAACCGAAGTATTATCGTCGAACATACATTGAACAAAAACAGCAAACAAGGTCATGGAATATAGTTTATCCTCTTTTGAGTGTAGCTGAGCTAAAATGATTAGCAAAATCTCATAAGTATGATGTACAGTAGGACCAATTTAATAGATCACAAATTTGACACTTCATCAAAATACAACAACGTAACCTTGTAACGTCTGGTATAAAGTATTATTTATTGTTTAGCAGTTAGAACTGCACAATTGGTTATTTTTTTTTTAATTATGATTACATATTTATTTTAATAATTGCAAAAATAGGTAACCTATTACAATAAATATATACATTAAATGTATGTCTGTTACTATGAACTGACAGATGTCAAATGTAATCTATTAAGTTGGCCCTACTATAGTCATTTATTCATCTCCCAATAATAAAATTGTCCTGGCAATTTTCCTAATACGTAATTTTCTTTCATGAAAGGCAGTGGGGACAGCGGGAATAAAATTGCAGATTTCCCGTTGACCCCACCAGTGCGGCGATATAGTGGGTCCAACGGGAATAAATTGCAGACTTCTCGTCAACCCCACCGTGAAACAGCTTAGGGTGACTGGGGCTATAGAAACGACGGTTTTGATTACAATAATTTCGAATTTTAGAGTTAGTGTTAATTTCAGCATGTAACGTTTTTACCGCTGAGACACGTACCTCCTTGTATAACATATGAAAACGGGTATTTATCGCGAATTTACCTTAAACGTCGTCGTCGTTTTACCTGTAGCGTCCTCTCTCTGAGAAAGTGCTGAGTTAATTTGTAATGTATAAAATGAGAGCACAGAGAACTAAGCTAAGAGGTTAAGCTACGACAGTCACAGTTTGTCAGCGGATTAGTGACCATTTTTACACAGACATTAGATTGTAAACCTATTTTATACACTGACTTAAGATTCAGATTTGATCATACCTTAATTAATATACTAGGTGACATGCACAGAGTCTGGATTTGGGCCTGGCAATAAAAATATAATAATGTAAAAAAAAAAACAATATTTTAAAGAACAACTATTTATTTTTTGTCATCAAATTTGGCAGGCAGTGTGTAAGGTCCCCTAGCTTTAATATATTCTTTGACTCCTGACAGGTTCCTGATCTTCTCGACTGTGGCTCCAACGACAGGATATTTCTTCTCTAGCTCAATTTTCAGGAACAAATTGCTGGCTTCAACAATACCGGTCAGTAAAAATTCTCCCCAGGATAGCTGTAAAAAGACGAAATATTATCATTTAAACATTCCTGCTGTATTCATTGTATAAATTGCCGACCAAACCTGATTTCAGGCCTAAGCCAAATACCGGCCAGGCCAAACTAGGGCTCATGACAGGGCGCCTGAAAATGGCCTTAAATGAGTTTGGTCATGTTGGTCACAGTTCTATGGCCAACAACGATACACAATTTTAAATAGCTATTACATCCAATTTGTTCACAGTGTTATTTCTTTAATGTACACGATAACTAATAACTGCTTTATCGTGTTCTCTTTGTCATGGCAAAACTGAAACGGAAATATTGGAGGTCAAACTTTTCACAAGCTTTATTTTAAATACTTGTTTCTAAGGTAATAACTTTACTTTAATTTTCTCCATGACCAGTTTACTAATCAACAATTTTTTGAGTGTGCTTCATTGAATATCACCGTAAAAAGTGATTTTTCACTCCAAACAAAGGTCGTTTTGAATCAAATATTTTTGCGTAGGCGACGGCTTCGAGAATGAACGAACCGGACCCTCCGTTTACTCCCTGTATCATCAATCAGAACCTATTATCGTACAATGACATCATCATCATCATCATCATCGGCCTATTAATGTTCCCACTGCTGGGACAGGCCTCCTCTCTATGAGAGACAATGACATACACTTACAGTATTGTGTAAGTTAGTATCATATGTATGCCTGCCGTATCGATGTTATCACCGTGATGTAAAGGGGTTCAATAATTACCTTTCCATTTATGTATCCACCGTTTGCAGACAAATGTTTGCTGAATCTTGAGAAGTAGTACTCGATGGTTTCGTTGAACAACACTTTTCCCAATTCTTCCTTCTTTACTGGGTCTTTTTCCAGGAAGTATGGAGTCACATCTGCAACAAGAACATGTAGTTCTAGAATGTTCGACACTTCAAAATTAACTGATCATCAAGCCATCATAGATCTACACTAATATTACAGGAGAGATTTTATTTTTTGTTTGTGCCGAATAAGTTTCGAAACTACTGGACCGCCGTTTTTAACACTTTTTCACAAATATAAAGCTAAATTATTAGGAAGTAATATAGGCTATAAATTATGTTCATATCATGAAAATTGACCGAGCTATCACTATTTTTGCAGACGAAGTCGTGGACACATGCGGGCGACATGCTAGTGCCTTAATAAAGAAAAATATCACTTCAATAATAACTATTTGTTTTTAATGCAGTTTTTTACGATACCCAAAAAAGGCATAAGGCCGGATTCATGTGAGATATTTTTTTTTTCTTGTCAGATTTTTTCCCGGTCTTTATCTCAACCACATCGAAATAACGATAAGAGTGATCATATAGGTCCAACAACAGGAACCAGGGCCTAAACTCCACTAATTATCAAACATTTTATGGTCTCTTGAATGTTGGGTTTTCACTTTACCATACAAAATATACTAGAAATCAATCCCATGTCCCCCATACATAGGTCTCCTCAATGGCACGCCACGTTATCTAGTATAGAATTCTTACTCAGATTTCAACCGTCTGTAAATTAAATGAGTGCCCTGAAGGACTTTGTATGGTAGCCAAACCCTAAAATTTTAACTCGGTGACCAAGGCTATGTAGTTACAAATATAAGAAAATTTCAGAACCTTGGCTTCTAGGTATCAAACTCACTTTTCCAGTAATCGAAAACGGTGTAGACAAAAGATTCCACAACGGCTTGCTGCCACGGATCAGCTGGTATCAGTTCAGAGCCCCTTGCCACGTACTTGGCAATGGCCAGGGTTTGGGTCAGCACCTTACCATCTTCTTCGTACAGAGGAAACTGGCCGTAGGGGAGACCTGAGAACAAAAGATTAGAAATTATGTCGACACTAATCGATATACAGGGTAGAAACGGACCATCCACGAAGCCGTCAGCTAAGCATTCTGTGCATCAAACTACAGAAAAAACTTTACGAAAATTTATTGCTGAGAAACGACCTTTTTTTAAAAAATCATGTTTTACGGTAGCACTCAAAGCATTTTGCTATTGGTTGTTTATTAAATAATTATTATTGTCAGACTTTTTGGGTCACTGACCACTTGTAACGACTGTCAAAGATGTACAAATGACAGCTGGTGGAGAACATTCCGGTTTAATCATAGTTTTAGGGCAGACTTTCCTGGTTTCGAAACTAAATTATGGTAATAGAATGATTGCAATTGACTGGGTAGGGACGCACGACCATACAAGTTTATGAGGATCTTTCATTGTAAAATGCGAGGCCATGTTATACTGGAAATGTACCGCTTGATGTGTGGACGAGTCGGACGGGTCTACGACCCCAGCGCCCACGGATATTGTAGACGACAAAAAACAATCTAAGTAATCTGTCAGATAGATTATCAAAAAATATTTCACCCATATTTTTTCTTCTGTTACGTAACAAAAAAGTATAAGTATAAGTAGTGTAGTAGTAGTAGTCAACTATCTAGGTGTCCACGACACAAGCTTTGCTTAGTGTGGCACTAGGTGGCGCTGTGTGTTATGTCCAGCGATATTTATTTATTTATTTTATTTTTAAATCAAAATTGACGAAAATACGACGCTTATAAAATTCTCAATACGTCACGCCTAGGTATAATTTTTACAGCGTACCGACGTCATGAGCCCCCACTCTCGAGTTTAGATGCGTTTTATCATTGTCAATATTCATTGATTTACAAAAACAAAAAATACGTGTCCATTATTTTCCAATAGTCTGACGGACTAAATAGATTTGTATTTTTTTTTTTACTGTCGTCATGCCAATTGTACATATGTTTGATTCACATGGCTAATATTTGCTTAGGACGATAAGACCTCGGTGTGTGTTTAAGTACTTAGCTGCAAATGCACGCTATTGGAAATTATCATACACTAGCTTCTGCCCGTGACTTCGTTCGCGTGAATTTCCCGCTTGCAACATTTCTTATTGCTGCTCCGCTCCTATTGGTCATAGCGTGATATTATATAGCCTATAGCCTTCCTCGATAAATGGACTATCCAACGCATATAATTTTTCAATTCGAGCCGGTAGTTCCTGAGATTAGCGCGTTCAACCAAACAAATAAACAAACTCTTCTGCTTTATAATATTAGTATAGTATAGATTTTATCATTTAGCCCCGACTATTACTAGGAGATATTTCATTGCCTTCTCTGTTTAGAAGGGAATATAATTACAGCATAATCCATAACATGACGTCACGTCCGTATGAAGGGTTAGGCAGAGAGAGATGAGAGAAGAGAGACACCCACGTTTTGTCAGTTATAGGGGTACTCCCATGTAATAGGGAGCGAGCCTATTGCCATCAACCGGGCACATTCCCAGACTCCGTGGTTCTGTATCACTTTCTCTGACTGAAATCGGATACAGGTGCGCACGCTCGGCAGTCATGCTTATGACCACTCGAACAACGAGGAAGTCAAATACAACATAAGTAACTAGATCTGTCTGTTGCCATGTAACCTTAACGGCTGAACAGATGCGAGTTTTTGTACAGGGAACGACTTAGAATTGATCTTTTTTTTTTTCTTTTTTATTTAGGGACATTTATAACCGCAATGCGTAAGTCAGCCCCATCGTATCCTAAATATACATTTATCATGTGTGGGCCATGATATATAAAATACTGGTATTCAGCTGCATCCGGTTAGACTGGAAGCCGACCCCAACATAGTTGGGAAAAGGCTAGGCAGATGATGATGTGTGGGCCATGAACCTAAACAAACTCTTCGCAGCATCACCATTTGGTTGAGCCAGGATTTTGTGGAATGTGCCTACTTCAAGTCTGTTCAACCACAAAGGATTAATCTTGCATGGCTGTTCACAAACGTTTCTATTAGATTTCGATTCGGCAAGTATTTTTTTTTTATTCTTTTTTTTTTAAAGGGGGTTTTTGTCGTATATCCTGCTTGCTTTCGTAATGCCAAAAAAGACAAATGACTTATCGAATCGAAATCGAATTAAAGCGTTTTTGAATAGCTATGCTGGTGGTATAGACAAGACAATAACCATCATAACGATAGAACTGGTTTAGAACATAGGATACTTTGTGTCCCAGTAGTACATTTCCGTGGGACGATTCCGAGCTACATGCAAGTAAAGCCACGACCAAAAGTTAATGCACAAGCCATCATCTGCTCAGCCTTTTTCTGACTATGTTGGATTTGGCTTCCAGTCTAACGGGATGCAGTAGCTCACCATTATGTAACATGGAGCGACTGCCTATCTGACCTCCTCAACCCAGTTAATACTGGGTACTACGATACTCCTTGGTAAGACTGGTTGTCCAACTTTCAGGCCACTGACTACCTCTAACGACTGTCAAAGATCTACAAATGAGCAGCCGGGATCAACGGTGTTTTCCGTCTCGGCATCCACCTGAACCCTCAAAACAGCTAGTAAACAAATCTTACTTCTTTCTTACTAATATTGTAAATGGAAAAAAATGAAAGATTGGATAGATGGATGTTTCTTACGCTGTCCCGCAAAAACTACTTAATGGATTTGGATGAAAATCAGCACAAAGATAGTTTTTAACCTGAATTAACACATAGGATAGTTTTTATCCGGGTAGTACAATCCCGTGGGACAATGATCGAACTCTACGCGGGCGAATTCGCGGGTCATCATCATTATTTCAGCCAAAAGTCGTCCACTGCTGAGTGATGGACATAGGCCTCCCCCAAGTGTCGCCTTGACCGGTCCACCTAGTGGAAGACTAGTGGAAGCCCGGGTATATGGTTGTAAATTAATAAACAGGTAATAACTCCGTTGATGACCCAATGTAAGTAATTAGTAATTCACCACAGACCACCATTAGATTCTTTTGTCATTGTGTACGTCAAGCTATTTGATACCCTAATAAGCCAAGCGTCGATCACTATCGAGACACAATTAATTATCTATTGTTCGGCGAGACGCTTCGGGGGAGTGTGCCTTGTAAGATTCCTAGAGGGCTTGTTAACTTGTTGTTTATCTTGTTTTACGTTTTTTTTACCCGACTTCAGCGAAGACAAAAGGAAGGGTTACAATTTTGTAATAACGTATGTTCTTCCGTATTGCAACACTTTACAATTTTGATGAATAAGATGTGAATCGATTCGTTACCTATTATAGTCTGAGTAACAGGCGATATTTTAACAGACTTCAACAATAGAAGGATTCGATTTTACTTTGTAAACCCTGAATTTGATGATAGCGTGATGTTTCAGTAGTTATGTACAAATTATTTTATGAAGTAAGCAAGGACTTATTGTCGGGCCTACGCTATCCCTCCATACTTAAGTACTAATGATGTAACATCATAATATTGTAAAAAAAATAATTTAATAGAAAAATTTGTGTGGTATAACTACCAGGTAAAATCGACACTGTATTTATTAAAATCGGATAAACAATTTAAGCGCTACGGAGGAATGTACGTATATACAAACATGCATAAACTGCTAAAATCATAACCCTTCTTTTTAGTTTCGCCGTAGTCGAGTAAAAAGAGTAACCATGGGGTTTCTTCCCGGTTCTTTTCCATAGGAAACGACCAACCCAAACCTTGGATCTTTTCTCGACGTTTTATAAGTAAGTCATATTTACGCAAAATACGCGCCTTGACGTGGAGTTGCGGACATCAGCCCGTTATACAATACAATACAATACAAGTAAGTCATAGTGTAAAATAAAATATTTACATTTTGATTTTTACGCCCATCTTCATTAAAATGAAAGCACTCTCGGTTGAGTGCTGATCTAAGCATTTGGAACTCAACAGTGCTATAATAATTTTATTCATAACACTGGATTACCAAAAAATATTATAATACCATCTACTGCACAATTTAAACTCAATCACCGAACATCGATCACAACATTCCACCGTCACACAAAAAACCCGTTTGAAAATAACACTTGTACTCACTCTCTTTTATTTTTAGATCAGGCCAGGTATCAATATCGTGTCTAAAGTCTTCAAATTCTTGTTTAGTGTAGTGTAGAATATATCTGATCGGCTCTGCCAAGCCTCCTAAGTTGAAGTATTGGAGTTTTTTCGGCATTGTGGACTGTTATACGGCGATACGGCTATCGACCACGGATACGAGCAGTGAACTGAATTCCTGCTCCTAACATCATCATTATATAGAATGACATAACAAGCATGATACAGCAGTTTCTGAACCAGTTTTTGTATGTTTATGTTTGCTTATTATGTATAGGTTTACCCTTCTCAACAATGATGATCTTTGTATTACATTTTTTGAACAAAATGCATCATTCATTAGTTTATCTCATCCGGTGATAGAAATGAAAAGTGATCTGTTGGTGTTATTGAAATAACATTAATTTATTGAATATACTTAAGCATACTGAGCCTATGTATAAGAACAGGTTTTGCTTTGTAGTGTGGCAATATTAGACTGGTATTAATTAAATTTGTACGTCGAAATAACGTCATTCGAAATTTCATACTACTCCTTTAGTAAATTTATGAATCAGGTACATTTGAAATATTTGGTGTGTATACAAAGCATTTGCAAGTGTTAAAATAATAGCCCAGACTTACCACAAAGTTATTACTTAATTTTATATCTGCACTAATATTATAAAGAGGAAAATTTGTATTTTTGTGTGTGTGTATGTTTGTAATGAATAAACTCAAAACTACCGTGCCGATTTCAAAAATTCTTACACCATTGGAAACCTACATTCACCCTGAGTAACATAGGCTACATTTTATCCCCGTACTCTCACGGGAACGGGAACAACACGGGTGAGCGTGACGTCCGCTAGTTGTTAATAATTTGGCTGTACATTTTCTCGTTACGTCATTAAAACATAGCTTACACATTTTTTAAATACATTCTTTAACATTTTTGTATTTTTTTCATTTAAAATACTAACAACTAGTAAGTAGTATTCCTGCATGTTTTATTTTTATAATATGCAGACTGTTATCGTCAACGACTAAACATGTTATTCTCAGTAACCTTGAAACTGTAGTCCTATAGAAAAGTAACGTTATTCAATTGGCAGACGAGTGAGTCATCTTAGCTGTTAGGGAAAAATATTGTAACAGACACAGTGTTAATTACTATTACTGTTACTAGATAACAAGAAGTTGGTAAAAATGCACCACAACGTGCATCAGAGATAAATCTAGTACGTCAGGTGAAATAGCCTTGGTGGCCCGCGATTTTTTTTTTACGTTGTTCTTAACCGGTCAGCAGGTTGTATGTTGATTAAAATATGTTTTGCGACCGTAACAAATATGGGTTTGCAGAGTTCTAATCATTAAAATCATCGAAAAAACCCTCTAAGTTCTTATAATCCCATCGAATTACTATCTCATGATAAACTCATGTTAATTGCAAAAACCGGCGAAGTGAAGTGTTTTCTTTTCGTGCAATGATATCAGTAAAATACATACATCGTACATGTAGTGCTGATAACTGATATTGGATACACAATAAAATTATTAACCTACAATACGAGAACAGTTTTATTGCACTATAAAATGGTTCGATGGAGTGAAATATTGGGTATACCCGTTGTCACCGTAAAATTGTCAAATACGTTATATTACAATATAACGTGTATCTCTCTAGCGATATTGTAAAGTCTCGAATTATTGTCAACTGAACATACGGAAGTATCTCTTGCCCCCATAAACGGGACTTGGGGCACCCCCCCGTTAGGTTAGTTAGGTTCCTTTAAACCCTGCACTCGGAAATAGGGGCCCCGCGAAGCGGGGCTCCGTTGACTACGCTTTTTAGGGGAATATGAAGTGTTTTAAGGTTAGGTTATATTAATTGATATTTCTCAGGAATGGTACATTATCTTTTCATGAGAGTGGTACCACTGGGCAAGGGAGACCCCTCCTTCTCTCCACACCGCGTGAGTTGACTACCATCGCATGCATTTCACGAAAAATAATGCGTTTTATTGTAAGCAGTATCTTCATTTGACAATAATTCGAGACTTTATAATATCGCTAGAGATATTACAATATAACGTATTTGACAATTTTACGGTGACATATACAAATTTAGGGGGTCTTAAAGATCGGCGGCGGCGACCTCTCGCGTCCGGCCCTGGTTCAATCCATGGTCCGGAGCGAGACGGAATGGGAAGCCGTCACCTCCTTCTGAGAAGCAGTCATGCTAGCGAAGGAGGTGGCGGAACGCGAGAGGGAGAGAGCCTGCCGCTCCAGCCACCGCGGGAGACGCACCGGGCGTCGGGGGCCACGTGGTGGTTACCGGCCACCGTAGACGCGGGCCTGTGGACGGTTAGCTATGGGCTAGCTAGCCGTCCGTCCGTCTAACGACGACAGGCCGTGTCGACGGCGCGTTCGTGTTCTACGCGCGCCTCAAAGAGATGTCAGCATAAAGGGAGGGGCCCGCAAGGGCCGAAGCTTGCCGGGGCTGCGGGACTGTTCGAAAGAGATACCGTGGCCCCGGAACGTAAAGGGCGAGGAAGGAACATGGATGGGTTTTAGTCAGTAAAAGTCTGACACTCCCTCCCGCTCCGCCCAGATTGGGAGAAGTTATTTGATGATTTCCCATCCGAAAAAAAAAAAGGCAAGAGGTGAGGATACGCTCACTATTATACAAAATGTAGATGTACATACCGTTAGGTACACCTCTGTCTAACCCTTCGGGGGATTACAGGCGCAATGTTATGCTATTAAAGCTCTTCCTGTTGCTGGAGTCTTTTTTATTTTGTTAACGGCATCTTGCAGTTGAGGTGGTCTTCTGCTTTATCCTGTGGGTGCTTCGACTGTAAGGCCTCCAGCTAGGGTAAAAAACTAACAAACTAAGCGACTAGGTACACGCTAAGGGCAACCCCTGAGGGGCACAAGCCTCGGCTTAAGGTCGTGGCTCACTTGACAAGCACCGCACCAGCACGGCACCAGCACAGCTCCTGACCAGCGTCGCCTCGAATATAGGCTACGGCGCGCGGTCCGCGCGCCGCAAGCTAGGTGTAAGCACGCGGTCGCCTCGCTTGCGGCGCGCGGGCCGCGCGCGGTCCCCTCGCTTGCGGCGCGCGGGCGGGTATTATCTCTAGTAATTATATTTTGTTAACGTGGATTCGTGGTTTAATTCACCTACCCCGCGAACACCCTTTCCATTACAGTTATGAGATTTTTTTAAGTTCAGTATATGTAAACTATTTACAAGAAAGTTTCAGCCGGTGTACTGTAACGATTGATTCAGTTATTGTAACATAAGATCAACCTTCGATTACAACAATATCAGTCGGTTTATTAGGGCTTTTTTATTTGCTTTTTATTTCTAACCGAACTAGGTTTAGTATCGTGGGCTCTCTAACTAAATTTGTAACTGGCCATACATTAAACAAAGAGTACCCACGACGTGGAGAAGCATGACGGCGCAATGACATTGTTTCGCGGGCCACTCGGCGTCCGCGCGCGGTCCCCTCGCTTGCGGCGCGCGGACCCCTCGCTTGCGGCGCGCGGACGGCGCGCCGTCCCCTCGCTTGCGGCGCGTGGACCGCGCGCGGACGCCGCGCCACCCGCGAGGCGAGTCGTATGGTAGCGGCAAGCGCGTTGACCACCCGCCGTAAGCTTTTTCATATGGACATTAAAAAATATGTTATGCGACACACGATTTAATGCTCTAATTTGAATGGCAAGTAAATTGCTGGGTTGGAGGGGTGCTGGTGCGGTGCTTGTCAAGTGAGCCACGACCTTTAGGGCGTCGCTGGGCGTACAGCAAATGGACAGACTGGATCTGAGTAGTACTCTTTTTGGAGTCAGTTTAAAAAAAAAATACACTTTTACTCACTTGCTTTTAACTCCGGGTTAGGCCAAGTGTTAATATCAATTCTGTAGTCCTCAAAGTCCTGTTTCGTGTAATGAAGAATATATCTGACTGGCTCAGCCAAGCCATTGAAGTTAAAGTAGTGGAGTTTTTTCGGCATTTTTAACTTGAAACTGTAAGTCGCCTATCTAGCACGGATACAAGTAATAAACTGAATTCCTGTTCCTACACGTGTCTTTATATATTGTTGACAAAATAAACAATGTAACGGCATTTTTTTAAGCAGATTTAACAGGTTATGTAATGAAGACATGAAATTACAATCTTTTATCAAAAACAAATTAGTTTAATTGTCTGATCTCGGATAACCTACCTACAGCTTCTTTATCGTGCGTGGGGTTAGGTGCCTACCCTTGTGTCAGAGTTCTTATGCCGCTCCTGGGCCTCTGACTTTGCTGTCGAATAAAAACTTTTTTGCTAAAAATAAAACCGACTTCTGAAGTCGGTGACCTTTGTTAGATTGATTTAATTTTTTTGTCACCAACTTCAGAAGCTAAAGTTATTTTTCACTTTTTTTGGAGTCGGTTTTATTTTTTGCAAAAAAGTTTTTATTTTTCACTTTTTAGTGGTTCACATGTGCTTGGTACACATGGAAAGTGCATACCGTTACAATTACAACAAGCCCAAACACGACTAGGATGCATTGTCTCATTATGGAGTTCCGTGACTCTTGGCTTCATCATCAGATCTGATGGTAGAATGGTTCTTATCGAACGCAAATGCTTCACTTGTTGTAGAAAATACCAAAATCGCTGTACGTTATCCTAAAAAATTTGAAGAGTTCCCTCGATTTCGCCAAGATTCCATTATCAGATCCCGACTTGGTGGCTATGGGACCATTTGGAAAGTATACCCTTTCCAACAAAAAAAAGAATTTTTCAAATCGGTTGGCAAACGACGGAGTTATGCGCGAACAAACATAAAAAAAATAGAAACATCCGAATTGAGAACCTCCTCCTTTTTAGAAGTCGGTTAAAAATATCTCTCAGTCACGATGGTTTCCTTCACCGAAGCATGTGCGATGATAATTATACAATACGCACATGAATCCGAAGAATTAGATGCCTGTAAATATTCATCCTAGCCTTTTCTCAACTATGTTGGGGTCGGCTTCCAGTCGAACCGGATGCAGCTGAATACCAGTATTTTACATGGAGCGACTGCCTATCTGACCTCCACAACCCAGTTAATACTGGGAAATACGATACCACTTGGTAAGACTGGTGTCAGACTTTTTGGGCCACTGACTACCTGTAACAACTGTCAAAGATGGACGAATGACAGCCGGGACCAACAGCTTAACGTGCTTTCCGAGGCACGGAAGAAGCTCGGTATGTAAGGGTGGTCACCCATCCACAGACCAACCTAGGCAAGCACGGCTTAACCTAAAGATCGACCCCAAGCGGCTGTTATTATTTTGCCACGAGCACCTCTGATTACTGTAAACATTATTCTACAATAAAATCATGTGAGTATTTTGTAGAAGTCTGAACGATGACGATGACATAAAACATCTGTTTTTCGTGTTCAATCGAAATGGCCTTGAAAGTCAGACATACAGTACAAAGGTATTGATATTTTTCATTTGTATCTTGTTCACACGTTCAGTACTAGCATATTTTAATGCTAATCATAGTCTGACAAGTGTCATTATATGCAGTTTGCATAATATTGTGTAATGATTAAATAATTGTATGTGCCTTAATAGTTATGTCAGCACTGTTATGTCACCGCTTGTCTCAGCGCCGAGAGCTCAGATTCCAACATATTGAAACAAATTAGGTGATCACCATCATCATCCTCTCAGCCGAAAGACGCCCACTGCTGGACATAGGCCTCCCCCAAGTGTCGCCACATTGACCGGTCCCTTGCGACTCGCATCCACCGGATTCCCGCAACCTTCACCAGGCCATCGGTCCACCTAGTGGGAGGTCTTCCAACGCATCGTCTTCCGGTTCGCGGTCGCCACTCCAGAACTTTTCGGCCCCAACGGCCATCCGTTCTGCGAGCAATGTGCCCTGCCCACTGCCACTTAAATTTAGCAATTCTTCGGGCTACGTCGGTGACCTTGGTTCTCTTGCGGATGTCTTCATTTCTGATTCACCGTTTTGAAGAAAAATCTTGGGTGTCTAAGAGCTTTGAACACGTATACAAAGTTTCGTGTCCGTGTCTCTTCTCAACGGTCTACTCTACTCCCGTTGACGAGTTTTTTGTGGGGTGACGATCCTGTCAAGTCATTTCTACTATCATAAAAATGCATTGTCGCCAGAACCAAAAGTTTGTGCAAATTTTCAGCTCCATCGGATGGGGAGTACTGGTTTGAAATTCAGTCTGAGCAGACAGGAATAGACGCGCCATCTAACGCTATGGCTCCAAAACTGGAGAGACCGCCGAAATCACAGAACATGTAAAGTTTTACTTCTGCTGATTTTCAAGCCAACATTTTCCAGTTTTTGTTCCCATTTATTAGTAAAGTAGAGAAAACGAACTATTTGAAACAAGTATGATTGGCATGACGACAGTGTCAAAAATTGTAAATTTGTCCGTCAGAGCATTGGAAAATAATGGACACGTATTTTTTTGTTTTTGTAAATCAATGAAAACTTATTGACTAAGATAAAACGCATCAAAACTTCGGAGTGGGGTTTCGTGGCGTCAGAACTCGCTAAAATTGTACCAGGGCGTGACTTATTGAGAATTTTAAAAGAGTAACAAAAGAAAAAATACGGGTCAATTTTTTTGTCGTCTAGCCCATTGTTATTTCAAACAACGCACTGAATACATAATTTCAACTAGACGCTAACTCACGCTCTTGCGTTTTTTTTTTTTGTCTATTTAAAAAAAAAACGCAAGAGCGTAGGCTTTCTTGTCTAAATAGGAGAAAAACAATCCATATGCAGTCACAGGTCATGCCGTTCCCTTTAATTTCGCTATCGCAAAATTGATGAACACCTACTCTCTTCTTCACTCACAGTTGATAAACACCTACTCTCTCCCTCACTCAATATTAATAAACACTCTCCCTTGTAACTGAAAACACAGAACTTTACGCCTGCATTTCTTAATTAAATGATTAAATGGTTTCTGTAGTCATAGCAACATTGTTACAAAAAAAAAACATATTTTGTGATAATGCTTTGGGTCAATCATTTCTAGATAGGTACAATGAAACAAATAGATAAGTATACATATTACACCTCAGGTGAAACGGTGAAGGAAAACATCGTTAGGAAACCGGCATTTGTCCTAGAACCATAAATTCGAAGACATGTGACATCTACCGCACTGGGCCCGCGTGGTGGATTATATAGCCCATTCCCTCTCATAGAGAGGAGGCCTGTCCCAGCAGTGGGAACATTAATAGGCCGATGATGATGATGATGATGATACTAATTTGCAACTACTTCATTACTGTGCAAGTCGAATATTCTTGTAGGATTCTAAAAAGAAGTCAAGTCTTTTACAATAAACTAACTTAGTACGTTATACATTTAAAGTTTGTAGTTTTGTCAGTATAAATGAAATGATCATCACCTGCCCAGCCTTTTCCTAACTACGTTAGGGTCGGCTTCCAGTCTTGCCAGATGCAGCTAAAAACGAGTATTTTGCATGGAGCAACGGCCTACTTGCCCTTCAGAACCCAGTTAGCACTGGATTATACTATCTTCTCTTTCTTTATCGTATGGTTAGTGCCTAAACTGGTATCAGAGTTTTTTATGCCACCCAAGGGCCTCTGACTTAGCTTAACATGCCATCGAGAAATATCTCTAAGGCTTGCTGGTTATACTATACCCCTTAGTAAGACTATTAGTGTCCACACTTTTAGTACAAATAAAATATCTACTACCAAAATGATGTTTACCTGCATACCTAACACTTTTGCTGATTGTACTAAACTAACTGTAAATGACCCGAAAATATCACTCTTGAGTCCACGTAAAGGTGACAGCAAATCAATAACAAAATGGTCACTTATCTGTTCAATTTCTGATTTACTAAGGTTAATCCTACTTTTAATAACTTCTGCAAAGGTTAAATAGATAAAACAAGAGTATAAAAACGGTTAATTTTCTTTTTCGATATTAGTGTTTGTGGTCCAACGAAGCTAACAACAAAATGGCGCCCGTATACCAGCTGAAGTTTTTCGATTTTATGGGAGTTGCTGAGCCCATTAGGTACTTGTTCGCCTATGGTGGTATCAGCTACAAGAATGTGGTTATCAACAAAGATGCTGAGTGGCCTGATGTGCAGAAATGTAAGTTTTATTACCTAATCTCTCTCTATTAGACGGGGTGTTATAAGTTTAACGTGTGTGTGTGTTGATTTTTTTTTTCTTTGTTTGAAAGGAGAACTAGTCGGGAGTGTTCTTAGCTATGTTTGGTAAAAATCAGTTCAAGATGGCCGCCGCCACAAAATGGCGGATTACATATTTATTCAACAACTCCCTCAATATGGGTATCAAATGAAAGGGCTTGACTAGTACAACACTGTATTGAAAGGGAATGAGGAGCTACCTAACGAAATGGGATGAAGAAAGGTCCTAAGTACCGTTCATTGGAGTGATGAACGGTACATAGGACCTAACGATTAACGAATTATTTTCTATTTAACTTAATAGACTTAATAACTTAACTAACTTAATACATCATGTGTCGGGGTTTTTTTTTTATTTAATTTTACTTGTTGAAAATAAATTAACATGTTAAGTACTTCCAGATAATTTAGCTTTCTATCGATGAAATAATGGTCAAAATCTCCTTAGTAGCTCCTTAGGAGCTTATTCGGTACAAAATAAAAAACAGAACATATTTCCTCTTTACAATATTAGTATTGATTGACTGAATAACTCTTACACCATGATAAGAATTCTTAATCTGCATGGCTCCATTATATTTCATCATTGTGTTAATTTGGGGTCATGGGTGCTGTTACTGATTACAGTCACGCTAGTTGGTCTATAAAAAACATGCTATTTCCATTCTTTATTCTTCAAATCATCTCTATTTTTTTTTAATGTGTTCGTTATCTGACTTTTATAATCTATAGTGCCCCATAATCGTCGACCTTTCCTGATTATTATGCAGTTTTCATTCATTTGTGCCAAATTTCTGCCTCTCTCAATTGGCATGATGACAGTATCAATAAATTGCAAATCTATTTAGTCCGTCACGGGTATAGGAAAAAAATGGACACGTATTTTTTTTTCCTATACCCTAAGATAAAGATAACACGCCTCAAAACTCGGGAGTTGGGACTCTTGTCGTCCACCCTATTTTGTGCTTTTCGGCGATCCGCCATTATTTTCTGTTTGTGCTTCCATGTCTGCATTCAGGATGTAAACCATCTCATCACAAAGCCGTTAACCAAGTACTCTGAACATCAAACCAAGTAACTTTACGCAAAAATTATTGCTGGGAAACAACTTTTTTTTTTGAGGTTATAAATCGTGTTTTGTGGTAGAACTCAATGTAACGCACTTAAAACCTTGTGCTGATGGATGGATTGAATAGTACGGGGGTCGTGGAGGTGTTAAAAGTCAAAATCTTACAAAAAAAACTTGTATTTAAAAAAAAAAAACTTTTCAAAAAGTTGTAACTTTTACCCCCTATATCTCCGTAACTAGAAGGTTCCCAGGTATGGTGTAGAACAAAAAAATGATCGCAATGATGGGGAGAACAAGTGCCTTTCGGCTTCGTGAAGAGGTGTTTTACACCCTTTATAGTATAGTAAAAACCTTCTATTTCAGCGGTCCCATTCGGCAAGCTGCCCGTTCTGGAGGTAGACAAGAAGGTGCTGTACCAGTCTGTGGCAATCAGCCGCTACCTCGGAAAGTTGGTGGGTTTGGTGCCAGCTGATGACTTGGAAGCAGCTGAGCTTGATGCTGTTGCGTTGTCAGTCTTCGATTTTGGATCAAGTGAGTTTGTATTTAATTATTGTTTGTTACTATAACCGGATTAAACAAATGTCGGAGACTTACTAGTTGTTAGATATAATATGTAGTTATACTGTACACCAAACAAATACAACAAATACTGAAAATATGCCAAACTCTGTAGCATGAAATCCCATATTCGATTCAGAGTTTCTCCAAAGCGGTCCTCTAATTTCCTTGAATTAGTTGTTTAGATCTCCGATTGTCAGTAGTCCGGAGATCTAACGGGGATTGGAATTAAATATCACCTACTTTGTCGTCAACAAAAATATGGAAATCTATGACTTAAGTAAAATATACAACAGTAGTTTAATACTTCAGGGAATCAAGAAAGTAATTTCATAACAATATTCATCACACCTTAATCCCATAAGGGGTTAGTTAGAGGTTTACCTAAAGTTCACCTACATTTCGCCAGCCTTGCACGAGTACTTAATAAACTGGTATTCCCCTTTCACAGAGGTATACGAATGGTACCACGAAGTAAACAAGGAGAGGAAGGCTTACTTATGGAAGGATTTAGAGGAGCTCCGGTTCCCGAGGTACCTCCGTGACTTCGAGGAGATGGTCCAGAAGAAGGGAAGCTACTTCGGTGGTCAGGTTAGTAATTTTGGTCGTTTGATTGACAAATGCTTCGTATTATTTTACGGTGGAGTTGACTAACGGCCATTTTCTATAACTTACTTAAGTATCACTGTTGGTTAATACGCCTACTTCGGTAGCTATCGGTGTTCATCCTATCCGCATCACTTACTTGTCACTGATTCGTAAAAGAATCAAAGAAAGTTTTTCTGTGATGTTTTGTTTCTAACCGGTCAGTAAGCAAGATGAAGATTTCAAACCGGCAGAGATAGCAACCTACCGAAACTGGCTAGTAATTACTGAAAATGGCCGTTAAAGTTTATAAGGTACTTATTTCCACTAGGTACTCGAAATGATACATATCGCATCTTACAAGTATTAGCAAATAAGTATAGAAGTTACTGGACAATACTTTACTACGATTAGCAAAAAATGGTTCGACGTATTCTAGAAGATTTAAATTAAAAATTCAGTCGCTCCACGTAAAATACTCGTATTCAGATGCATCTGGTGAGACTTCACCATAGTTTAAAAACCTTATAGGAAGATCATGATATTTTTGGAACAACTTGCACTCTCTAAAGCTGACTTAAATATTTCTTATTCTTCCCTCCAGAAAATAAGCTGGGCTGATCTCTACTTCGTGGGCATCATCGAGTCGGTTGAAGGCATGTGGGGCTCCAAGCTCCTTGAGAAGCGGTACCCCTTGCTGCAGAGGATCTACACACACGTCCATGAGATACCAGCCATCGACACCTACGTCAGCAACCACCCAACTACAAATATTAATTACAATTTTAATAAATATTTGAAGTCTTGTACTGTTTTGTTTGAATTTTACTTCGATATTTCTGTCCTGGTTTTTACCTTATCAATGTTTTTTTTATTTAAACTACACCAATGTTGAATAGTGGTCATTAATGACATTAACACATCGATAAATACTGAAATGATAAATGCCAATCTTGTAATGATCATTGAGTGTAACAGCATGCCAATAATTCCCGAATAAGTAGGTATAAATTATGTTATGTCCCATATAGGTGAGATTATAGACAGCAAGTCATATATTTTTTATTTCTTTTTGAACAATAGGTATACAGACAGTTCAATGTGCCGACACTTGGGGGAGGCCAACAATGGACTTCTTTCGGCTGAAATAATAATGGATGATGTTGAATAAATACAGGGTGCAAACAGACGAAGCCGGCAACCAAGCGTTCTATACGATACAGGGTGTAAACCACCTCACCACAAAGCCGTTAACCAAGCATTCTGTACATCAAACTAAGTAACTTTACGCAAAAATTATTGCTGGGAAACAACATTTTTTTTTGAGGTGACCCCCCATATCTCCGTAACTAGAAGGTTCCCAGGGGCCTAATTTTGCTATTTTAATAAATTCGTCACTCCAACACGATTCCATTCTCATCCCATTGTCATTTTGCTTAAAGTTCGTAATCTGCTAAATTCACAATGGTGGGTCAATAGTCTCGTAATAAAATTGTGTTTTAATGGCATTGTCGTATTGTCGTTATTATAAAACCCTTAGTACAAATGGTTTTCGAAATCTACTACTAAATGCGAACATTTATTCATGCCAGATTTCATGTACGAGATTAATATTATATGACATTTCTTTCAATGGAGTGTCAGTGGTTGTTCATTGAGAAGTCATAATGGCGCCATTATGATAGTAGAATTAACAAACTTGTCAAAATTCGACAGAACTTGATCATTATGAAATCAATGATCGAATACTCTGACACTATTGTAATAGCAGAATCGAGGCCCAGGTATGGTGTAGAACAAAAAAATGATCGCAATGATGGGGAGAATAAGTGCCTTTCGGCTTTTACACTCTTTATGATCTTAAAAACTACTAAGTATTTGTAAAAAAAAAACTTAAAAAGTCCGAACTTTGACCCCCAATATCTCCGTAACTAGAAGGTTCCCAGGTATGGTGTAGAACAAAAAAAATGACGTGAATGTCGATTATGAGTCTTTTTACACCCTTTAGACAGCAAGCCAAATATTCTATTTCTTTTTTAACAATATACAGACAAGCCTGCAATATACACACTTGCCACCAGAGCACTTCTTCGGCTGAAATTATGACGATGATGATGCCTTGGACAAAACACCATCCCTTCTATGTATTTCTAACCTCCTTGTTTCCCCTTTTCAATCAACCACCACATCAACAATTTGTCAACCCGTCACTCAAGTCATAAAGTCTCACGCACGATCGACCACCTGCCATCAAACATGGCAACACAATTTATTCATTATTCGCAAGGTCCAGGTGTTGGGGTCAGTATATCGCCGACAATTACTTAGAAACGGCATTAGGAGCAACCACCGAAACAGCCGGCGAGTAAACAGGATCCTTTTACTGCCATACCACTTAAGGGTTGTGAAGGAAAAGGCTGGTGTTGGGGTTCGAGTTGTAGCGATTTCAAAATAAATACCGAAAAAAGTTTTTAGAATGTGGTTGGACTGTCTGAAAGGACTGTATGAATATGGCTGAAAAGGACGTCTCTCGTGAGACGATGACTAATAGTAGTATAGTTCGAAATGGCGTGCGTCGAAATAACGTCATTCGATATAGCGGTATTCGACCTAACGTGCTTTCGAACTGGCGTACCACTCGTAATTTTTTTCGAAATATCGTGCGTCGAAATAACGTCATTCGAAATCTCATACGACTCTCAGAGTTGTAGTATATATGCAAGAAGAAGATAATATGCTGCACCTTTCCCGAATGTGTGAATAATGCTCGCAGAACGGATGGCCGATGGGGCCAAAAAGTTCCAAAGTGGCGACCGCGAACTTAAAACGTTGCGTTGTAAGGCCTCCCACTAAGTAGACCGATGACCTGGTGAAGGTTGCGGAGATCCACTAACGCGCTGGACCTGTCAATGTGGCGACACTTGGTGGAGACCTCTGTCCAGCAGTGAACGTCTTTCGGCTTTCGGCACCCCCAGCTCAAATGGAATTAGGTGGACGACCAAAACATCTCATATTCTAGAATTTTCGAAACCATCTTGGTCTACCAAAGCAGTTTGGGCAAACAGAAAGCAATAAGTGCCAAACTATTGTGTCCACTTGCAAATGACAGATCCTGTGTGTTAAACCGTTCTTGAAAGCATATAGAGCAATCTTTCAATAAGCTCTGCGTTCATTAAATGATTGCTCTTGGTCGTCTCTCAACAGAGACATATGGATAACAGCAGTTAGTACATAGTTTAGTATCTGAATAGATACACAAAAACAATTCCAGTCTAGTTTCGTGCTAAGACTTCGTTCCTTATGTTTATGAAATAATACTTTTCCGCCTTTTGTTGTCCACTATGTTTTGAAATAGCAGTAAATTGTTGACTTTTGACTCCGAAAATATCCGCGATACGCGCGTATAATAGCAGCAATGACTTAAGTTAAAGACTAAAGCCAGCAAGCAAACAATAGGTTTGACGACTGTATCAAAAACTTGCAAATATATTTAGTCCGTCAGTTAGAGCATTGGAAAATAATATGCACCTATGTTTTGTTTTTGTAAACGAATGAATATTGACAAAAATAAAACGAAAAGTCAAAACTCGGGAGTGGGGGCTTGTGATGTCAGAACGCACTAAAATTTATACCAAGGCGTGACGTATTGAGAATTTTTAAAGCGTTGTTTTTTGTCAATTTTGGTTTCAAAAAGAAAAAATACGGGTCAAATAGTTTTGATAATCTAACCGACGAACTAATATTTTTTTTTTTATCGTCTACCCTATTTAATGTTCCCATTAACCCTTAACTGTGACGGTCATAACTGCGCGTTTCGTCCGTATGAGGCCTCTGTCTGTGAGGTGGCGCCATTTCGGCGCGTCCTATTACAACGACGAAATCTCCGAGGGTACGTTAGTTATCTCGCTATCAGATATATCATTGGAATCGACTCATGCCATGCAGGCACGCGGCTAGCATGGGCAGGGGATAAAAATTTTATCCACCGGTTATTTCCACTTTTGTTTGAATTTTGTCCCTTGTCAGTGGAAATAACCGGTGGATAAAATTTTATCCCCTGCCCATGCTAGCCGGGCAGGGGGGGTATAGTGGGGATTTATCCTGCCCCCTCTAAATCTTATAATATACGGGATCATAACCACTGCGAAGTACGTGAAGTATTGTACAGTGATTAGAGCGATTGTTTGTCCCTCCCGAACCAAAAGTCTGGATACGTGCTTAATGCCATGCTTGCACTAACCCACGCAATTCTGTGTGGTTCTTTATTCAAAATAGCACTTCTCCCGCGACTTTATCCGCGAAAACTGTGATTGCTCGGACTGCATAATATGAATATAATGACTTACATTATAACAATATAATTTATAGCCTATGTTACCCGATAAAGATGTAGATTTCTAATGGTGAAAGAATTTTTAAAATTGGTTGAGTAGTTCCCGAGTTAAATCATAACAAACGAACAAAAAATCAAATCTTTCCTCTGTATAATATTGGTTTCGATAGTTTAGATATCTTCTCAGACGAAAACCTGCATGACATGAACTGGCTCCAACAGTATCTGAACTTTAAAAGAGACATTGACTTCTACGTTTCTTCTGCGGTTTCATCTCAGAATGAGAGCAGCGGTGGCCCAGTGGTGGCGGCCCCGACTTACGAACAGTAAGTCGTGGGTTCGAACCCAGGCAGGCACATTACTTTTCGTAATATATGGGCCCGCGTGGTAGATTATAGCCCATACGCAAAATACGTGCTTTGACGTGGAGTTGCGGACACCAGCCCGTAATACAATACAATACCTACAATACAGTTCATCTCAGAATGGTCAGATAAGAAACATCGGCCTCATCTAGCTTGTAAAAAGGATGACGTGTTAAAGTGTTTTTAATAACAGTGGGTTAATCAGAGGTGTATTCAATCGTACACCCACATTTCGCCACTTATAATTATGTTTAAGTCCCATTAAATGGGGAGCAAATCTGTTGCCATTAACCGTACACAAATCCAGGCTACGGGATAACTTTACCCGAGACAATACCATTTTACCAATTCAACCTATGTATGGAGAAACAACGCAATAATCAATGGACAGGGGTTATTTTCGTCCATGCGCTTATATCGCCGCTGGCAGGGGCGCCAAACCCGAGGGTTGCGGCGACAACACAGAAAACCCTAGTAATTTACGGCACAGTAGTTGGTAGCGCCTAAAGAAGCGGTTTATTATCGCCCAGAGAGTGAGACTTCGCAGAATACCTCTCCATCGCACGTTTTATGTGCAGCCAACTTGTTTATTTATTGAAATGCTTATTGCACTGCTGTACCTACATAGCTTTACTGCGCTTCTTTTTAGGGTTCCGTTGACTAATGTCAAAAAAACAGAACCCGTTGATTCGTCCACTCCGTATGTCCGTCCTTATGTCACAGCCATTTTACTTCAAGACTGTTGGGGCCATACAGTTGAAATTTGGAGAGTAGTTGTCTTCTATGAACCGCTACACAAAAGTGTTTTTTGCAAGCATGCATCAAAGCCCTGTTGGTATTTACTTCCTTGCTTGCCTTGTTGGTGTTCAGCGCTGTTGATTTTCATCTCATCATACGGGGACAAGTTGAAACAAAAACAGGCAAGCCGGACGACGAAATTAAGGGCTTCCAGTCTTTCTAAGATGTAAAGAGTATAAAAAATAAT
Organism: Xestia ashworthii; assembly: GCA_950022955.1. NCBI lineage: Eukaryota > Metazoa > Arthropoda > Insecta > Lepidoptera > Noctuidae > Xestia > Xestia ashworthii. The sequence goes on from OX465556.1 coordinate 6,536,280, forward strand.
TCGTAATCTATCTGATATTTTTGAAATACTTAAATAGACCAAGACCAACCCAGCTCAATGAGCTTGTGGTATGTTTTTCGCTGAATGCTCTCACTGAAGACTGCTTTTAAACTAGTAAAACAACCTCTAAATGAAACGTGCTACCTAGTAAAACCACTTCATACCCCCGTATGAAGTGGTTTCAAATATTCAAATATGTTGTACGTAGAAATCGCTTTGACCTGTATGAAAGCGGTTTCTCGGAATACTCTTTGATATAACCGTTCTCTATGTACATTGCATTTAGATAACTAGAAATCTGATACACAATCATGCATGACTGTGCTGAAAGGGGTCACGTTAATTTTGCAACCAGTTTACCGTAATATGCTTTTACATAATTTCTGAGGAGGACTTATAAACTCATACGTACCTACAGATTTTCCCATTTACCTAATTAAATCAGTGAAAGCTTAATGGTGTGACAAGGCATAGATCTCGAGTTAGAACATAAATAGGGCACGCCTCGGTTTTTTCAAATTCATGTGCGTATGTCCAGTCCCTGGCCAAATTATGAGACACACTTGAAAATTTTATTTCATTTAATTGATACAAACAGTGGTAAGCGTATATCTGAAAATATTTAATTTGTTTTAGCTTTTTACCTTTAGTTTTATTTCCTTTGTTTTATTGTTTTGTTCTTCAAATTATTTCTTCTAACTATTGTAAGTCTATATAATCTTCAATGCAGAAATCTTCTAGTATAGAATTTTCTAGTTGGACCAACACGGTTGATTTCCATTATTCCGAATCGGTGTCAAGAGTGGTAAAGAAATTAAGAGTTTCACAATACAACCTCCCATACAAACACCATCATTCTTTTTGCCCATACAATTAAAGATACATAAATAGTGTTCGATCCAATAGGGTCCAATAAATTAGTGACCTGTCCTATATTCGGGGAGACTAATCACCATTTAGGCCGATAGTAGGAAGGTCGTTAAAACAAATAAGTATCCTTGTTTATTATGACCATTATGGTAAGTAATTGGATAAGAAATGTTGGACTGATAAAGATTATGAAATGTATAGTTATTTTTGTTTGTTATTTCATGCATGTATTAAGGCGACTACAGGAGCTAAACGCGAGTTTTATAATGCAAGTAATGAATGTACATATGAGGAGTAACAGATCAAAGTGTATTAACTCCAACCACCGTAATAAAAATAGTAAAAACGGATTTTTTATCTATTTCAAACCTTGCAACTAATATCAAATTATGACGCATCAAACTGTATTACTTTTTATTATAAAAAGAACCAAAACTGCACGTCGTTTCAAACAATATTGAATCCAGGTTTGTGTACGTGTGCTCTCTTTAAAGTTATATGGATTATTGCGTTTATCTCAAAAGTTACATTGACGGAGTTAATACACTTTGATCTGTTACTCCTCATATATGATTCACTGCAATAAACAAAACCAGAAATGTATATGATATTCTTCAGGATAGCTAGTATGATAGTGTTTTGAAAACATAAAACAATTGATTATCTTCGATAAAAAAAAATCACGAGCTTATCTCCAAAAAAAATCTTATAACGAGTAAAAACCATACTAAAACACATGCGATCATTCTCCTTTTTTGGCAAATAATTTTACAAGTAACATACTAGCATTATAGTGTTTTATTTTTTTAGTCCAATAAATAGTTTTTTTGTAAATCGATCGAAACCACTAATTTCGCACTATTCGGCCCGCAGTGACTGACGTAACAACCACTTGAACTTTATTCTAACAGTATTTCAAACGAAGTTTGAACAACTACAAATAGAGTTGCTAATTTATACTCTTTTCCAAAATGTAACCACAAATAATTGTTCTTTATGTTATTAACTTTGCTTAGATAATTTTTTTTGGAAGGAAAGCTTTCATATACTTAAATAAAAATGAGATAAACGTAAAAAATAAGCGAATTAGGCTCCTGTTTGGGATTTTTTTTGATCGAGTGAAGTTTTCGATATCATGTTTTGAACCACAAAATATCAAAGTACATATAGTCAACTACAATATCTATTTTTTTGGCTTAAAACAATCGCTATTTGTTTATTTACTTTTGAATCAAAGTAATGTGTAATTGGCGTACCTGCCCTTAAGTTAAGAATGAGTGTAATAGACGAAGTGTAAAGTTGCGCCAGTTACAGAAAAGTTGAAAGGGAATTGACTGTCTCGGTATGGGCATGTGATGTGGGACGAATCGTAGGTGACTAAATATAAATTTGATGGATGGAGAGAGAGAGAGAGGAAGACCAAAGAAACGGATGAACGGATTGTGAGAGTAATGAGATAAAAGAAAAAAATAACAAATAATATCGTAACGGTTGACAGAGGAGAATGGAAGAAAAGTACATGTTGCGCCAACCCAAAGTAACGACGGACAAGGTCAGAAAAAATCTTGAATTAATTAATTATTACTTAATGAAAATTTATAATTATTTTTAATAAGAAAATATTAATTTAATTAATGAAAGAAAGAATCTTGCCTTTGTCCCGTGTTACTTTGGATTGGCGGTCCAGTACGAAAAATATCGCAATGACGGGGAGAACCAGTCCCACTCACTCTTACACCCTTTATTTCTGATACTAAGAAGTTGCATACCAAAATAATATATGCCTACATGAAGAATTCGTAAGAAACCACAAATAAATTATTCAAAACGCTACAGTGTAGTACACAGGAACCACCCCAGTATATAAAAAATATCACCTCACGTCACACCTGTATTACCTTCACGGAAATAGCGAACATATCCTCCGTCATAGTAACACCTCAATACAGACTTTATATCTCCAACAAAAATGATCAAATATGCACCCTAAGCTTTCCCTATCTATTTCTCCCGTACTACAAAACCCCACCGCAACTTCACTTTGACGGAAGTATCTACACCATTACTGGTTTACAACGGCCAAGTTCAGTTTTGAGACGTTGTAAACCAGCAATGGTTATCAAACAATGTGTTTTTGTCGTTGTTATCTCAGGGTATCGGTGAATAAAGTGACGTGACATGATGTTATCGATAATATGTGCTTTCAACCAAGCAACGCGGGGGTGACAGATGAACTTTCAATGAATAGCGTCAAGGACAATATATTGTGAGAAACAGTATTGTCTGTAGCGTCTGGACGCGCCATGAAAGGGTTACAAGATGGCTACCGTGATTGGCTAGCTTTGAAATCACCTTGCTTTTGATGAGGTGCCCTAGTGTTTCGAGTATACTGTGACTTTAGCTGTAAGTACAATGATTTTGTGGTGTGTGGCTAAAATCGCAACTATAGCTGCCATTTTGATGAACAGCGCCCCGCTTACAACGACTTTTGGGAGCCAAAAGATTCTTGTATCGTTGTACACAACATTCATGACAAAGCATTGTAGTGGTTCTGAAAAGGACGGTCGTCGGTCATGTAAGTCATGTTACAGTGTTACTTTCGAGAGTTTACACATTCAAAAAATACAGACAAATTTTAGAGAGTGTAAAAAACCTCTTAAGGGGCCGGCGGAGCACGCGTCGTTCATACAAACGTAATACCAAAATAATTTGTAAATCAAACATATTCTTAAGGTAGTGTGCATTTATTTCGATTAAGTTACAGAATATCTATGTTCCCAAATACATATTTTAAAAGGATAATGATATAAAGACGAGATATGAGGAATTTAAAATTCCTATAGAAAATTTATTTTTCCTATAACTCTTGTTTAAATCAGTGTCTATTCAAAATATATATTTGGGAACCTCGATAATCAGTAATTCAATCGAAATAAATATACACTACCTTAAGAATACGTTTTATTTACAAATTATTTTGGTATTACGTTTGTATGAAAGACGCACGCTCCGCAGGCCCCTTGACGAAACCGAAAGGCCGTTCTACACCTGGGAACCTTCAAGTTATAAAAATATTGGGGGTGAAATTTCCAACTTTTAGACGTCATCATCATCATTTCAGCCGAAAGACGTCCACTGCTGGACATAGGCCTCCCCCAAGTGTCGCCACATTGACCGGTCCCTTGCGACTCGCATCCAACGGATCCCCGCAACCTTCACCAGGTCATCGGTCCACCTAGTGGGGGGTCTTCCAACGCATCGTCTTCCGGTTCGCGGTCGCCACTCCAGAACTTTTCGGCCCCATCGGCCATCCGTTCTGCGAGCAATGTGACCTGCCCACTGCCACTTAAGTATGGCAATTCTTCGGGCTACGTCGGTGACCTTGGTTCTCTTGCGTATGTCTTCATTTCTGATTCGATCACGCAAGGAAACTCCGAGCATAGCCCTCTCCATTGCCCTTTGGGTGACTTTAAGCCTTTTGATAAGGCCCATTGTGAGCGACCACGTCTCGGTCCCGTATGTAATCACTGGCAACACACACTGGTCATAGACTTTCGTCTTGAGACACTGCGGTAAGTTGGACGAGAAGATACCGCGCAGCTTCCCGAACGCTGCCCAGCCGAGTCGGATTCGACGATTGACTTTTTGACCTGTTTTTTTTAATTAAAGGTTTTTATTGTAAGATTTTGACTTTAAGGCGCTACCCCAGGCAAAAGCCGTTTTTTGTGCAGTTTTTTGGAGCCAACTCCTCTTTATCCAAAAGAAATACCAAGTAAAAAAAATACATTAAATTTCTACATATTCTTAGACTGCAAAGTGGTAGTTTTATTTTTTATTTTAAGTCTCATAATGTGTAATAAATCCCCTCACAATGAAACCACAAAAATGAGAAAAAAATATTTATAACATGCTTCTTCTCGTAAAGTTAACATTATTTTGATTTGCTTCTTATACTAATGGATAGACAATTTAATAATGAACATAATGCTAGTTTTTTTTTTTTCAAAAGACGGAAATTTGATTTTATAAAGAATAAAAATCACTAATTTCGCACTATTCGACCCGCAGTGACTGACGTAAAAACCACTTTGTAGTGCAAGCTGATTAGAACTTTATTCTAATAGTATTTCAAACGAAGTTTGAATCACCACAAATAGAGTTGCTAATTTTGCCTAGGGTAGCGCCTTAAACACCTTCACGACCTCCGTACTATTCAATCCATCAATTATATCCATATTATATTGATGTACAGAATGCTTGGTTGACGGCTTCGTGATGAGGTGGTTTACACCCTGTATAAAATTGAAAATCATAGTCTGCTTAAGATGTTTAATCATAATTAAACATAACAAAACATGACAAAAACATGACATGACATGATAAATATCAAATTCCGAACCAGACAAAAACTTATGCCTACCTAAATACTACACATTTCCTTAAAAAAAATATTGCAAAAAAACTACACAACATATAAAACTTTACGTCCAAAAAATGTCCAAGAAATACGTGTAGGTATTGCGGCATTACCCAGCTTTCCGGCTGTCGCATTTAAGCCGTAAACTCTGCTTAAAACTTGCTGCTATTACTAGGGGAATACGGGGACTAAAAGCGAATATGGGAACTAAAAGGGGCGTATGGGGAAGCTAGGGGACATTTGGACCAAACCCTTTCATGTTACTGTTCAGCTGGGTTTTAAGCTCAGTGTTTGTAGGACGGTGGCTATGCGTTACGCGAATGGGAAGAAAAGTTACATTCAGTTTGTCTGGCTACGGGGTGGAAGTGACAGTGACGCAAAAAAGTTATCACTTAAGGCGATTACATGATCTAAACGCGAGTATTATAATGACTAAAAGTATATGATTCACTGCTATAAACAAAACCAGAAAAATATATGACATTCTTTAGGATATATGCTAGTATGATAGTGTTTTGGAAACATAATACAATTAATTTGACTAAAAACACGAACTTACCTGTAAAAATTTCTTTCAACCAAAAAACAAACATACATGCGATCATTTTGAGTTTTTGGCAAATAATTCTATAGCAATATATTGCATTTTAGTGTTTTAGTTTTTTAGTCAAATTAATAGATTTTTTGTAAATCGATCGAAACCACTCATTTCGCACTATTTGGCCCACAGTGACTGACGTAACAACCATTTTGTAGTGCAAACTGATTAGAACTTTATTCTAACGGCATTTCAAACGAAGTTTGAACCACCACAAATATAGTTGCTAATTTAGCTCATCTAGTCGCCTTAATCAGTAAATTGTTTTGAGCTACATTGAAATTTTTCACCGGTTATTTAAAAAAGAACAGCTGTTCTATACATTTTTAACGTAAACGTATTGCACTTTGACGACCCGAACGGCGCAGCGGTAGTGGGGCTGCCTTACGTTCTCAGGGTCCTGGGTTCGCAGTCCGGTAGGAGCCAATGCTTGTGTGATGATGAGCATGGACATATTTTGTTTCCGAGTCATGGATTATATCTATGTTGAGTATGTATTTACAAAAAAAAAGTGTCTATATTAACTATCTGCTGTCCAGGACACAAGCCTCGTTACTTAGAGTGGCACTAGATGGCGCTGTGTGTAATATCCAGCGAAATTTATTTATCTATTATTACACTTTTGTAGGAAATAGCAGATTTGTATTTGTACCTCACGGAACAATAGGACTTTAGTATGAAACCGAATGCAGCGTAAATTCCACGACTGAGTTTGGCCCAGTTAAGGGTAACTCGACACTAGAAAATCACGCATAGACAACAAACAGGGTCCGTCCATTACCTAACTACATAATGAATGAATGTTAGACCAGGTCCAACCAAAAGTCACAGAAAATCTTTCTTTGATTTTTCTATGAATAAAGTGACATGTAGGTAATGCGGATAAGATATTTCAAACGAAACGAAGCATTATTAACTGACAGTTTTAAGTAACTCAGTTAAAGAACACGGGCTTTGTCTTTTTTCTGTCTTTACTGCTCCGCGGCTATCTGTTGAACACAACAAATAAGCCACTGCTGTTTCTGGTGAGACAGTTCTCGCGTGGTGTCTCATTCCATCCTGACGAATATCTCCTAGGGTTGGGATATCGGTTCAGTCTTCTATGTTGATCTCCACTGAGTTTGACGGCAAGCTCATTTTTTTTGGTTTGAGAATCTATTCTGATAGTTGGTGCTATATTTTCTTAAGAGTCCTGTGTGGTAGTTGGATGTTAAATATGAGTGTTTTGGTTTGGAATCGTTTCAGTATCTCAATACTACTGTTGCTAGTCAAACCCTAAAACTATATGCCGAAACAATGGCTATTGCTTTGCATTTCTGCTAAGACAAGCCCGAAGACAGTGTTCCCATGGCCATACTTGGATCACCATGTCATAGATTGGTCCAGAATCAACGATCTCTTTAGTTAGACTAGGTTACTCGCTATAAATAATGTACCTGGACCCCTTGGTACTTTGAGTGATGATTGACAGTACTTGTGATTTCGGCCCCTCTTCTCAATCAACTGATTTAACGGAACATCAACTGCCTTGTGTGACAACTCATGTAGGTACCTACTTAACTTCAAGCCATATGACATAACAAATGTATGACTGTAGAAACTATCAAGTTTTCAAAATTTAGTTTTATTCTACAAATTAGATCCATGATCTTTACCATTTAGGTACGTAGGTTAAATTCATTTTTCTCCGTCAAGAACCTTTCTCAAAAAGGTAGAAGAAAGCTTATCCCAGATGCTATCCAAAGATTTGCTTGAATATACTAAAGAATTTAAGTCAGTGTCCGCTGCACCACTTTCAAAGATGAAAACAAAGGCTCCCTGGAAACGCCTAAAACGATTTCCATCCGCGGTAGATTTATAGCAAATTGCTCTCATCCCGCCTTCAGGCGCTGTTTTATTTCGAATGGAGGGTTTTTTTCGTATAATATCAGGACCGCCATATTCGTGGTGTTCGGTACCATTTTACGGTGGCTTTAATATTATTGAGATAGTGGGGTTTATGATGTATTCCGTTTCGGTTAGGTAAACTGGTTTAATTTGTTCAGAAAGGTGTTTATTTTTTTATTCTGTATTTGACACAATTGTTGGTACCTTTTTTAGACTTTTTAAGGAGGAGTTTGCTATTAATTTGTGAGCTCTTGTTTAACTGTCTCTAAAAACATCGACTTATTTGTTCAAAATACTTGCAAATATGTAGGTACAATTCAGAACGCATAGCAAACAAAACGAACACATAATAACATTCCTGCCGTTTTATTACAAAGACCGCTGGTGGTAGAAATGATAATAATAAAAAAAGTTTACGAGATCCTCCTGAAGAATTCCCTTAAATTTAGCCAATAAAACCTAGGAGTATTACATAAATCATCGTCCTTCGTAACAATAAATGAAAAAAATGGATACCCCTTGTTTAAACTATTTTAAACCATGAGACATCAGCGGTTTTTAGATGCACTTTTTATGAAGAAAATATGATCAAAGACAATAGATAAATAGTATTTTAGAACTTTAATAACAAAAAACATAACCTTTCTTTGGCAGTCGGGTAAAGAGTGGAAGGTTAGCTTCCCAACAATGATTGATGTTAGTGCACCTGTTAGATATTTCATATCAATAAGTTTGCTTTGTGCGCGTTGCGTAGTAATATAAGAATAATGGCAAAATGTAGGTATGTCTTGTGTCCACTCTACAGGAATAATGATAGTCTATCATTAGAAAGGTTTTCATACTTTTATAATGTCTTGATTCGTGACTTTAAACGGCACATCGTGTGAGTGTTCGGGTGACCAGTCAGATCACCAAACATTAATTCACAAACTTTTACTTGACAAGCAACGATTAGAAAACACATTATTTGTCATTTCATCAGTATGCAACAACAAGTTTAACAAATAATTCACTTCGCAAAATAATTATCACATAAATAAACTTTTATTTAATAACGTATTATTTGACAAACAATTCATTATTTTTTCGTTTTATCTCCTAAAACAACGTTTGAACTATAGACGTTACACAAATTGATTGTGCCATTCAAAAAAAATAGAAAATAAATGAATTTGGAAGACAATTTTTCTTGTTTGGGGACTAGACCACCCACATAAATTATAGCATATAATCATGAAACTTACATTGATTTGTTTCTTATAACCTCTAGATTCCTCTGCAAATCTGCAAAAACACTTACGAAAATCAAAATAAACAGAAAAAGTAAATGTCAAAATAATGAAGTTGTCTGTCAATCACTAAAAAAGTGGGTTCATAACGTTCCGTGCCACGTTGATTGTTTAAACCATCTATGCGATTTTAGTGTAAACCTTTAAAAATAGCATTAAAAATGCTCACAGTTTAATAATTTTTTTTTATATTCTTTCTGATTCTATAATAATTATAGCAAATATGATTACCAACGGGTAGGTACCGTACTTTTTTTAGTAAACAGAAAAAAAACGCCCCTATTCACGTAAGTATTTGCTGTCAAATGACATTGACCAAAACAGGAATGATTTGACTCGCAATAAAATATCAAAACATAGCTTATTTATTATGATTTTAAGATTTCGTTTTCAATTCTACGTAATATTTCGTTTACTACCATAGTAAAATGGTTACTTTTTTTTGGTGTTATTATGAATAATAAATGCAATGACCTGGTGGGCCCAAAAAAAACTATCTCCTTTTGTGACAGAAATGAATCGCTGCCGAACCGACTCCACGTAGTCTTTTCTGCCCTACCCCTTTTTTTTTTTTTTTTTTTTTTTTTTTAGGATGGGAAATCATCAAATGACTTCTCCCACTCTGGGCGGAGCGGGAGGGAGTGTCAGACTCTTACTGACTAAAACCCATCCATGTTCCTTCCTCGCCCTTTACGTTCCGGGGCCGCGGTATCTCTTTCGAACAGTCCCGCAACCCCGGCAGGCTTCGGCCCTTGCGGGCCCCTCTCTGCTGCTGACATCTCTTTGAGGCGCGCGTGGAACACGAACGCGCCGTCGACACGGCCTGTCGTCACTAGACGGACGGACGGCTAGCTAGCCCATAGCTTACCGTCCACAGGCCCGCATCTACGGTGGCCGGTAGCCACCACGTGGCCCCCGACGCCCGGTGCGTCTCCCGCGGCGGCCGGGAAGAGAGGCTCTCTCCCTCTCTCGTTCCGCCACCTCCTTCGCCAGCATGACTGCTTCGCAGAAGGAGGTGACGGCTTCCCATTCCGTCTCGCTCCGGACCATGGATTGAACCAGGGCCGGACGCGAGAGGTCGCCGCCGCCGATCGCCGCTACGAGGACACGGCGGTGCTCCGCCCACGCAGGGCAGACCTCCACCGTGTGCTCCACCGTGTCCTCCGGTCGATCCTCGCAGTGGAGACACCCGGGCGTTTCCTCCCGCCCGATTCGGTGCAGGTACCTCCCGAAACATCCGTGTCCGGTGAGGACCTGCGTCAGGCGGAAGGTGAGGACGCCGTGGCGCCTCTCTAGCCACTCCTCAAAGAGGGGACTTACCGCCACTATCGTGGCGTGCCCTGCACGGGGTTGCGACAGTCGCTCTCTCCATGTCGCCATGAGATCGCGCCGGAGGTCAGTCCGCTGGGCGGCAATTTGCCGCGGCAGCGGGGTTTCCCCCCGGCGTAGTACCTCCGCGCGCCATTCGTGTAGGCGCGCGAGGACTATCGCCTCCAGATCCCATGGCGGCAATCCGGCAAGCAGGCCCGCCGCCTCGCGGGCGATCGTGCGGTATCCACGGACCATTCTCACGGCCACCACTTTCTGGGGCGCGTTCAGATAGTGGGCGGCTCGCCGCCTCAAAGAACGCGCCCACACTGGGGCCCCGTAAAGGGCCATGGACCGCACGACCCCCGCGTAGAGCCTGCGGCAGGAGGCGTTTGGCCCCCCAAGGTTGGGCAGGAGCCGCCTGAAGGCAGCCCCGGTCCGTTCCAGCCTGGGGGCCAAACGTCGGAAATGCTCCACGAAGTTCCACCGGCTGTCGAGGACGAGTCCTAGGTACTTCAACGTCGACTCGACGCCGATGGATACCCCTCCCACCGTCAGTGTGGATCTCGACGGTGGCGCATTCCGAGGCCCATGAAAGCACATGGCCTCGGACTTGTGCAATGCCACCTCGAGACCCAGTTGCCGGATCCTCTCAACGACTATCGCAACCCCGCGTGTCATAACTTCGGCCGCCGCCTCGTGCGACCTCCCCTGTGCCAGCACCAGGGTGTCGTCTGCGTAGCAAACGACGCTGACACCACTAGGGAGGTCGGCGCGCAGCACCCAGTCGTAACCGATGTTCCACAGGGGCGGTCCCAGAACCGATCCCTGTGGGACACCGCACGACATCTCTCGCCGGTTCCAATCTCCGCAGCGACTGGGGTAGATGACGGCCCTGTCCGTCAGGTAGTCCCCGACCACACGACGGAGGTAGGTCGGCACCCGGTGATACCGGAGTGCCTCCCTGATGCAGCTCCAGGGCAGGGAGTTGAAGGCGTTGGCGATGTCGAGAGACACCGCCAAGACGACTCCGCCCCGGGATATCGCATCCCCCGTCGTGAGGGCTCTCACGCGCATGATGGCGTCCACTGTGGAGCGCCCCTTGCGGAAACCAAACTGATTCTCCGCAAGATTCGGCCCCATCCCATCAAGGTGCTCGGCGAGGCGGTTTGCAATCACTCTCTCAAAGAGCTTGCCCACCTCGTCGAGCAGCACAATGGGCCGAAATGCGGACGGAGAGTCCGCAGGGCGCCCCGGCTTCTGGATGAGGACCAGTTTCCCCGTCTTCCAACGAAGCGGGAACTGGCCTCTCTCCAAGCATGCGCTTAAGAGCCCTTTCAGTCGGGGCCCGAGAGCCTCCGCATCCGAGGCCAGGACCCAGGCTTTGCCAGGCAAGCCATCGGGTCCCGGGGCGGTATTTTTGGCCTTGAGCCTCGTTACCGCCACTCTCAGGTCTACCCCAGTCACTTCCGGAGTGTCGTCGTCGTCGCTTGGGTCCTCTTCCGGCACCGCAGGTGGCGGAGCCATAGGCGGGGGCGGATGTTCCCCCCGCGAGGGGAACAGAGCGCCCACCACATCCTCCACGAGGTCAGGCCGGAGACTCTGCGTCAGCGGGGGGGCCCAGGTGCGGAGTTTATTCCGCACCATCTTGTAAGGGCGCCCCCACGGATCTCTGTCGAGAGTCTCCAGCATCTCCAAGCGGGCCAGTTCCCTGGCCCGCAGGATCGCCTCCCGGAGGGCGGTCTTCGCCGCTCTGTATCCCTCGTACAGCTCCGCCTCAATGGCTGCCACATCCGGCGGGCGGATGCGGAGCCTGCGATGCCTGGCGTACAGGCGCCGCGCATCAACACACGCCTCGCGCAGAGACGTTATTTCGCGCGACCACCAGTACACCTGACGTCGGGCGCTTCCTGGCCGGACTCGGGGCATTGCCACGTCGCATATGTCGGACATGGCCTCCCGGAACCACTCTGCCTCACTGTTAACGTCGGCAGGCCTGTCCGGTGATGTCACCCAGGCCTGCACGATCGAGGCTTCCAGGAGGAGCTCCCGGTCCAGCTGCTTCAGCGCCCAACGCGGACCACTCGGGGCCTGTTGGACTGGCGCGCTTGAGGACTGGGCGGAGACGTCAAACCGGATGTACCGGTGGTCGGAATATGTCTCCACCCCCTCCATGACACGCCAGTCAACGACACGCGGCGACAGAGCGGGGCTAGCGAACGAAATGTCCACCACCGACTCGCCCCGCATCCGCACACACGTGGGAACAGAACCCCGATTAAGGACGTCCAGGCCCTTCTCCAGGGCCCAGTCCTCCACCATCCTTCCCCGCACATCTGTGCAACGAGAACCCCAAGCCAAGTTCTTGGCATTGAAGTCCCCGAGAACAAGCACGGGGAGGGAATGGCTTCCGACGACGACACTCAACTCTGCGAGAGAGTTGTGAAACTCGGCGAGAGTTCGGCTCGGGGAGAAGTAGACTCCCACCACGACGATCTCCCCGAACCGTGCTGCTACGCACCCCCGACCCCTCCTGACATTTTCAAGGGTCGGGGTACCGGCGGCGGCCGATGACACTATGGTCACCGAGCCGTCAAGGTCCGCCACCCAGTCTTCCCTGGGCAGGACAAAGTACGGCTCGGCGACCACAGCGATGTTAATCAACCACTGCGCCATGCTCTGGAGCAACAGATCCTGAGCACAGGCGCAGTGGTTGATGTTCGCCTGGAGGAAGCGTAATGGCGCCGTTATTGACATTCCATTACCGCTTCCTCCACACGGGCCCCCTGTGAGGGCCCCTCCGCAGGCGAACTTGCCGTGCTCTGGGCGGCGGCGGCGGCGGCGACAGCGGCAGCAGCTGTGGCGGCCGCGGCAGCGGCAGTGGCGACGGTGGCGTTGGCGGAGGTGGCGGAGGGCCTTCCTCTGCCTCTGGCTCTGGGCTTGGCAGGTGCAGCGCAGGCCTTGCTCCCGGCACGGTGATCGGCCGGCTTGCGAGCCGCCGCACATGCAGGGCAGTGCGGCGCAGCGCTGCAGGCCACCGACACGTGGCCGGGCTGACCGCAGCGGAAACAGAGGCCGCTGCGGTCAACCTCCGAGGCGCACTGCACTGACACGTGGTGTCCCACGTGGCAGCGATAGCACCTCAGAGGTCTGGGCTCAAGCAGTTTAACCTGCGCTGAGACCCAGCCCACCAGAAGCCTTCGGCCCTCCACTATGGCTTTCGCCGCCGTCACGGGGCAGCTCACCGTGACGGTTCGCATTCCCGTGGGGTCCGGGCGTAGGGTGCCCGCCTTGATTTGCTCGGCAGAGCACCCCCCGGACCTAGCGACGGCGGTCACCACCTCCTCCTCGGTGACCGAGTCGTCCAGACCCATGATGCGCAGGTCTGCGCATCTGACGGGTCTGGACACTCGGGCCTCGTCCGCGTTTAGGGACGCTCTCAGCTTTTCCCTAGAGTGTAATTTAAGCCCGCGTAGGCGCGGAGGGGCGAGGCGGGCCGCGAGCTGAGGAGCAGGTGGCTCTAACACTCGCCACCGCGGCTGAGGCTGGCCGGCCTCAGCCGGCCAGCAAGCCGAAGCTGCGGTGGTGAGCGTTAAAACCCTCTGCGACGATAAGCTCGCGTGTGACCGCCGGAGCCCCGCAGCACCGGAGCCGTGACAGAAACCATGCCTGCTGCATGTTGCATGCTGCATGTTTGCATACTGCATGCTTGCTGCTTGTTGGTTGTGTTGTGTTGTTGGTGGCTTGCTGCATGCTTGCTGCATGCTTGCTGCGTGCTTGCTGCTTGCTTGCTGCATGCTAGCTGCATGCTTGCTGCATGCTTGCTGCATGCTTGCTGGCGTTGCTGCTTGTTTGCTGCATGCTTTCTAAATGCCTGCTGCTTGCTTGCTGCTTTCTTGCTGCTTGCTTGCTGCATGCATGGAGTATGCCTGTTTGCATGTTATGAAAAAACTATGCATTTCCTTATTTTTTTCTTAATAAAGAGTAATACAAAAAATACTAGCCTGTAAATTATTTTTTTGAAACGTGATTTGTCCAAACGTATCTAAGTAAAAAATGAAAAATTTACAAATGAATAAATATCATCTGATGCATTTGATAAAAGAAGTATTTGCCAAATAAATGTTTGTAAAACGAATATTTTTAAAATTAAACATTTGCGGAATAAGTTGTTTGCGAAATAAATAGTATACGAAACGTTGGTTGTAAAATGAAAATTTGTCAATGGACTTTTGGTAAAACATTAGTGAACCGAGTGTTCGATCCTAGAACCAACAGAGTGCATTCAATTTTAGTACCGAGAATACCATAAGAGCAGCGGTGGCCCAGTGGTGGCGGGCCCCGACTTACGTTCAGTAAGTCGTGGCTTCGAACCCAGGCAGGCGCATTACTTTGTGTAATATATTACATCACCGCTGCTCTCAAAACGGTGAAGGAAAACATCGTGAGGAAACCGGCATGTCCTAGAACCATAAATTCGAAGACATGTGACATCTACCAATCCGCACTGGGCCCGCGTGGTGGATTATATAGCCCATTCCCTCTCATAGAGAGGAGGCCTGTCCCAGCAGTGGGAACATTAATAGGCCGATGATGATGACCGAGAATACAATGCAAGAGATTTTTTATTTAGCCTGTTTAGTCCCACTGGTGGGCAAAGTCCTCCCCATAGCTTTCCATTCTTCTCTTTGTGCAGTATCGCAGTATCTCATCTCAAATTCTTCCAAGTCAACACGCCAGCGTTCTCTAGGTCTCAGCGACGACACCCGTCTTTTGGCACCCACCACGTAACGAATGGCCGTGGGCCCGAACGTTGACCTATTGGAATATTTACCTATTGAAAAATGAATACCAAAATTAAATAGCAATCTGCCCATTTAGTACCATGTGAGTCACACACAAGGTTGCCCAACCTTAGTTCTGTGGCATATTGACAGACTTTTCGAATAAATAACACCAAGTTGGCGCCATGAGGCTTTCTCTAAAAGGCAAGAAGACAAAATAGATTTTAACATTGATATTAAGGCGCTTAGACGAGCTAAATTAGCAACTCTATTTGTGGTGGTTCAAAATTCGTTTGAAATGCTGTTAGAATAAAGTTCTAATCAGCTTGCACTACAAAGTGGTTGTTACGTCAGCCACTGCGGGCCAAATAGCGCGAAATGAGTGGTTTCGATCGATTTACAAAAAAAACTATTGATTGGATTAAAAAACTAAAACAGTATCATGCTAATATATTGCTTGTAGAATTATTTGCCAAAAAATCAGAATGATCGCATCCATATTATTATGTTTTTTATTGTTTGAAAGATATTTTTAGAGGTAAGTTCGTGATTTCTTTTTATCGAGCTAAATTTATTAATTGTATTATGTTTACAAAACAGTATCATACTAGCATATATCCTGAAGAATATCATATATTTTTCTGATCTTGTTTATAGCAGTGAATCATATACTTTTAGTAATTATAAAACTCGCGTTTAGCTCGTGTAATCGCCTTAAGTAAAAACCTGAAGGAAGGAGGGCCAAAGTAAAGATGGATGGATTGTGTGAAAACTGATATCATACAGAAAAGAGTAAATGATGTCGTGACGTCTGACTGGGAGGGAATGGAAGAAGAAATCGTGTTGCGCCGACACCAAATAGAAAGGGTCAAGGTCAGGAAGGTGGAAGCGTCAAGGTTGTTGATTAAAATATTGTCTTTGACCTTGAAATAGTCGTCCTTCGACCTTTATGAATTTGGAGGGTTGTACTGATGATTTTGATGATTATAATTCTGTAACTACATAGGTCTTACAGTCGCGAACAATATTTTAATCAACATACGTCAAGGTTGATTATTAAATATTGTCTTTGACCTTGAAAAAGTCGTCCTTCGATCTTTATGAACTTGGAGGGTTGTACGGATGATTTTGATGATTATAATTCTGTAACTACATACGTCTTACAGTCGCGCACAATATTTTTTACAACATACAACTTAGCACTGGCCTGCAAATTGCAAAAAACGGAAGAAAATATGAATTTCGCGGGCTACCCTGGAGCATCCACCTAAGTAAAAATCTGATCCAAAAACGCGTGAGCCCATAACTTACGCTCCGCCCAATCCAAACGAGGTCAATGGGCTATGGCGGTGTTATGGGATAGGTAATTTGACATAAATCCATGGAGAGCCATCGACACGCCTTCCTCCTTCAAATGTATTGCCACTACTGACAGGTATTACTTCACAAAATTTATCACCTTTTTCCAAAACTAAATATTAGTGGAGGAGCGGTTTGGTGACTACACCCTTGCATTTGTTGACACTTTATTAGTTTAAGCGTTACTGCTGGACAAGAAGTCTTGAGTTCGGTTCCCAAGTTGGGGAAGACGTTGTTGGGTATTTTAGCAGACCTGAGTCTGCATCCTGGGTGGTTGAAAGCAATTAAGCTCTCCCCCAATAACATGAGACTTCAAGGTTACTGGCGAAATTCGAGTGCAACGCTGCCCAACCCTCCGTAGATTCATCATCAGCCTATTAATGGCCCCACTGCTGGGACACAGGGCCTCCTCTATATGAGATATAATGCGCTATAATTCACCACGCTGGCCCAGCGCGGATTAGTAGATGTCACATGTCTTCGAATCTTTTGGTTCTAGGACATGCCGGTTTCCTCGCCATGTTTTCCTTCACCGTTTTGAGAACAGCGGTGTTGAAATAAATTATACAAAGTAATGCGCCTGTCTGGGTGCGTACCCACTACTTACTGCCCGTAAGTCGGGGCCGCCACCACTGGGCCACCGCTGCTCAACCTTCGTAGATAACACAGACCTTAATACGTCAAGTCTGTTAACTAGAACTGAAGTGACAATATCACTCTTAATTCTTCAACAAGTCCACTTAAGGCGCAGACACATGACTTTTAGTGATTTTAAATTGATCATCACGTCTTAACTTCTAGTCTAATTTCTTTGAAAAAAATGTATGTTATATAAGACCATTTCTTTCATAATTTGATATGTGAAAATGTGAAGAAATATTTTTATAACTTAGTGTAATTAATTTGTAAAGTAATGTCCAACGCGGCAAAAAAACGATCATCACGCAAAAACTATCGGGCATATTTGCATGAAACTTAGATCATCTCAAAGACAATTTAATGCCCTTTATATTAGTATACGGCTTTTATCCGTATTGTGTTTGATAAATCAAGGTGGGTTGTTTTTTCGAATAATCTTGGTTGTTTTGAAGCGGGGCTCCTCGGGGCGACACGACGGGCGGCAGTGTATCGCTGACCACTCTCACGCACGGGTATACGCTATTGCTAAACTTCTCCCACTCGCTCAAGGTCGTTGGCGTGAGGTAGCCCCTTAACTATGAACAGTCATTTCATGAAGCATGTAATAATGTTTTATTATCGGTAGTGTGACCAGAAATGTAAGTGGTATCAACAATGTATGACAAGCGTGCAAGCATTTAGTATCACACGATATCGTACAGGACACGCAAATCACGCATACAGGACGTACTATGGAAAAGTCATTGAATAGTTTTAGATGAATAGATCAATGCACGTAAATAATGCGGGAATAATTTGTCGTTGATTTCATGATTCATCATCATCATCATCATTTCAGCCGCATGCAGTAGCTACTTACTAGTATATTTAAATAGAGCAACTGCCTATCTGACCTCCACAACCCAGTTAGTACTGGATAGTACGATACCCTTGGTAAGACTGGTTGTCAGTATTTCGGGCCTGTCAAAGATCTACAAACGACAGCCGGGACAAACGACTTATCGTGCTTTCCGAGACACGGAGGAAACTCAGTATGTGGGTGGTCCCAACAACCCATCCACGGACCAACCTAGGCGAGCACGGCTTACCCTGAAGATTGATTCGAGCGGCTCTTTATTATATTATGGCCACGAGTTCCTCCATGCATAGCTTGCATGTATGAGTAAGTCATAATAATGCAAGTATGGTATGTGTTGGTAACGCCTTCTTGTCATAATTAACTCGTAAATCTTTTAAACTGTCAACGGCACGTATGAGTATCATTTTAATAGCGTTTTGCAAAATAGATGGCGCTGTCAACGTCAATGTTCAGTAGTATTTCCTCCGTATCATTGGATCCGTAGCTGTACCTAGCAGTAATATCCTGCAATGCACTTGAGAATCTCTCCTCGGGATGAATCGGGATTTGTTCTTTGACGCGAATCCCCCCAATGCTGAGTTTTCCTCTATTGTACCCCACTATATTTTTAACTAAAGGCGACTACAGGAGCTAAACGCGAGTTTTAATGTTTAACAAATAAAGATTCTGATTCTGATTCTGATTCTGAATGCCTGAAAGTGATTCACTGCCATAAACAAAACCAGAAAAATCATAGATATAAAAAATATATGACATTCTTCAGGATATATGCTAGTATGATAGTGTTTTGAAAACTTAAGACAATTTTACTCGATAAAAAAAATCACGAATTTATCTCTATAAAATTATTTTAAGGAGTAAAACCCTACTAAAATACAAGCGCTCATTCTGATTTTTTGGAAAATAATTCTACAAGCAACATATTAGCATCATTGTATTTTCTTTTTTTAGTCCAATCAATAGATTCTTTGTAAATCGATCGACACCAATCATTTCACACTATTCGGCCCAAAGTGACTGACGTAACAATCACTATCTTTGTAGTGCAAGCTGATTAGAACTGTATTCTAACAGTATTTCAAACGAAGTTTGAACCACCACAAATAGAGTTGCTAATTGGGCCCTATCAGAATACCTGACGTTTTTTTTAAATGTTACAGCACCATGCTGAGATAGGAGCCTTTTGGCCTCGTACAGGACGAGTTTCGTTTCTTTTAATTTTTAAATATATTGTATTTGTTTTTTCTGTGTAAGTTTTATTAGTATAAGTATAAACTGATAATTTTGATGTGTTTTGTCCTGTGCGGGCTAATAAATGCTTTTTCTTTCTTTCTTTCTTTATTTCTTTCTAATTTAGCTCCTTAAACCCGAGTTAAATATTCATCATCCGCCTCTGCCTTTATCCCAATGTCGCTTGGGGTCGGCGCAATACGTTTTTTTCTCCCCTCTCCTCTGTCGACCATTACGCTATCATTTACTCCTTCATCTATGATATAAATCCTCACACAATCCATCCATCGTTTCTATGATCTTCTTCTCCCTCTCCTTCCATTAACATTTATATTCTCTCTTCTCTTTACATGGCCATATCACCGTAAAATTGTCAAACACGTTATATTACAATATAACGTGTGTCTCTCTAGCGAAATTGTAAACTCTCGAAATATTGTCAACTGAACATACGGAAGTATCTCTGCCCCCATAATCGGGACTTGGGACACCCCCCCCCCCCCCCCCCGTTAGGTTAGTTAGGTTCCTTTAAAGCCTGCACTCGGAAATAGCGTCGACTACGCTTTTTAGGGGAATATAAAGTGTTTTAAGGTTAGGTTATATTAATCGGTATTTCTCAGGAATAGTACATTATCTTTTCATGAGAGTTGTACCACTGGGCAAGGGGGACCCCTCCTTCCTTCCACTCCGCGTGAGTTGACTACCATCGCATGCATTTCACGAAAAATAATGCGTTTTGTTGTAAGCAGTATGTTCGTTTGACAATATTTCGAGATTTTACAATATCGCAAGAGATATTACAATATAACGTATTTGACAATTTTACGGTGACAGCCATACCAAGACAGTTGATTCCCTAAATTACCTATTGTTTTACATTTTAAATCATTCTGGTGCTCATTACGACATAAAAACACAAACCAGTTTTCCACCATGCACAATCCCAAACTGTAGCACTCCACCATATTGAAACCGGTGCATTAAAACATCAACTAAAGTTTTGCTAGTTAATTTCGGTGGATGGGTCATATTTTGCATAACTTTAGCGGGTGAACTTTTAGCGTGGGACTGCGGGTTAGTGTAGCATAATGGGGCTTGGCACCTGATGTTGTTGGTCGATTTTATGTTGTTTTACATTAGAATGAAGTTGGGGACATTTTTATGATTGTACTGTGATGTCCATATTTTAGAACGTCCATGTCTAGGCTAGTATCCGCGATGCCCTTAGTTTGAATCCCGGGTCGGGCAAGGTATTACTGGTTTTTAGCAGCTGCGGAGTCTGGATTTATGTCCGGATGATGGCAATACTGCTGGCGGGTGAGTGAGGTACATACACCTCTGACTAACCCTTTGGAGATTAAAAGGCGTGATGTTAAAATAAATTTCATTTTGTACAAGTAACATCCATATAACAACATTTTATTGATTTCTAACGCGGTTGGAATTTTTTGACGCATCGTTTTGTATAAACATAGCATTATCTTTCATTCACAACAATCAAATGTTTCTATAAACATCTCTTCTATAATGCGGAATTGAGTGGCCATGTTCTTTGTTTGACTACATGTCAGTCTAGACATGTAGACAAACAAAGAACATTTAACAGTAAAATAATCCCTATGAACCACACTATGAACTGACCATAGGACATGAAATTAAAAAAATAGTTTTTTCCATCGAACTTCTTTTTTTTTCAGATTTTAGCTTTTTCATAGTATCATGTAACTTCTGTAACGTATCATGTGTGTAATCTTTTGTGAACCACACACATGCATCGTGGTGGGCTTAATTCACTACTTTTCGGTGATTTAGAGACAAACTGTGTTAAAAAGCGTTAAATAAAAGAAATCGATCTAGAAAATCGTTCAAAATACATTTACGAAAGCATTCGAAATCCTTTATAACAACAATATCTCATATAAGTGAAGGTGTCAGACCTCCAGCAGGTGTCTGTGGCTTGAGGTAAGCCCGACGCGAATTTCCTAAACTTATTGTTCTAAATTTGCCACCATTTTACACCTTAAGCTTTCGTAAATAAGGTCTACAATCGGTGGAGTCAAGTGCTAAGCAACTTTGCAAAATTGCTATTGAAATTCTGCGATTTCCACATTCGCTATTCCGATCTAAATAAAGTTGGATTTCGTGTGAGATGCAAGATAAGTGGTTTGCAAAATTATGACTATTACAACTTTTGTGTGTCGACTTTGGACAGCTGTAACGATTTCGTACGTAAGGAATTTCGTTATTACATTTCTGCTGAAGGGCTTTTGGTTTCCGCACTTAGACCTTTAAAGTGGACCATTGTTCATGATGCGTGAGCCATGGTGGCCATTACTCAATCCACCTCCCTCCAGAAGCAGATCAATCTTCCCGGATCGCAGGACATCCGCAAGGAATCTTGATGTTCCAAGAGTCTCCTCGTGGATCTGGGTGACGCCGCGGCCGGTGCACTCAAGGAGCACATGCGCTACCGTTCCCTCCGCCTCCATCCACGCTCTGCACAGGATACTGTCGCACAGTCGTAGGCTATCTCTGGGCGTCTGGTCAGCTTCATATCCAGGGATTGCCACACCCTGGTGTCGTAGTCCATTATTCTTCCGCTTGTGTTTGAATGTGATCCTTTAATCAACACTTCTACCGATTTCAGTGTGATTAGTATTACTATTTTCGAGTTTTGTTTAGTTAGTTATAGTTACTGGCTAATTTAATCGTGTTTAGTAAGTAGACTAGATTGAAGTAGCTGGTTGTAAATAATAACAGCCGCTCGGGTCGATCTTCAAATCAATGCATGCTTGCTTAGATTGGTCCGCGGGTGCCGAGTTTCCTCCGTGCCCCGGAAAGCACATTAATGCTTTGCGTTGGTCCCGGAAGTCAATTGTGGATCTTTGTCAGTCGTTAGTCAGTTGCCCGACCACCTGACGATCAGTCTTACCTAGGGGTGTCATATTGATATTGTTTTGTTTAGTCTCTCTCGGGCACACTAAGGATTATCACTAGAGAACTCTATTGAGAATTTGATAGGTAAGTCGGTAATATGAGAATATTCATGAGGGGGATGTTGCTGAACAACACAGAACTATAGCGTTTTCATTAGTACAAAAACGCGACAAATTTGCAGTAGTTAATATTTACGGGCTCATAATTCTATTCGCCATGGCTTTATCACTATCAACAATAACTATACGTGACTTCAGAACATCGTTTACGGTTCATAAACGCTATCTGTTAATTTTTATAGCCAAGTTTCTGACACGCCATCTTTCTACCTAACGTGTTAACCATGACACGCTTTCAAATTTTACCACGGCGTTACCATTTGGAAGAAAGACTAATTAGTTGAATTGAAGGCCGCTTTAGTCATTCTATGGTGATTGGTGATCACGCATTTGGTGTGAAGTGGGTGCTTTTGGTCACCTTGAGTCTTATAAGAATGGGTATATGGACATGCTGCTTTTAAACTGTATAGGTTTTAATATTTCTAAAAAAGCTCTTAGCTTTCGCTCGTGTTTATTTAGAATTTGACAGACAATTCGAGCTGTACTCAGCTTGAATTCAAATATAATTCGAGACACGTGTCGCCATCTCATAATCAGCCGAAAGAAGTCCACTGCTGGACATAGGCCTCCCCCAAGTGTCGCCACATTGACCGGTCCCTTGCGACTCGCATCCAACGGATTCCCGCAACCTTCACCAGGTCATCGGTCCACCTAGTGGGAGGTCTTCCAACGCATCGTCTTCCGGTTCGCGGTCGCCATCTATTATCAGAATGTTTTCGGGATAAAAGTTACCTATGTCCGTTTCTTCAAACCTGACAACGTATATGCAAAAATCCAGGATGATCGGTTTCACCTGACAATATGCAAAATTCGAAGAAAATCGGTGCAGTGGTTTAGGCGTGAAAAGGTAACAAACAAACTAACTAGCTAACATATTATAGTTAGGAAGTTAGGATAATCTCCTCCGTCATTGTGGAAGTTCTATCACGCAAAAGTAGTAATGTATCAATTCGACACATAGCTAGGTTAATATCTAACATGCCAATATAATTAAGAACCGTTTAAAGAACAACGTATATGCGTGCCAGTAATTAACAATTAGCGCTGGAACACAAAGATTTTATCTTTGGCTCATAATGTATTAATTGTATGGGTGCCTATATAATTGTTCATGTTTCCAGTATTTTACGATTGTTTTATGATATATTTTTAACCCCCGACGCAAAAACAACGGGGTCTTATAAGTTTGACGAGTCAGTGCGTGTGTGGGTATCTGTGACATCGTAACTCTCGAACGGATAAACGGATTTTGGTTTTGTTTTTCTTATTTGAAAGGTGAATTAGTCGGGAGTGTGTGAATATACGTCTAAATATTTTGAGAATATTTCAAGCGTCTACCTGTTGCCGTTAATGATATCAAGCAAAAAAAACGTAAAAAAATCATGTATGTTGTAGGTATGAGAAACTCCCTTAAATATTATTTTTATTCTATGTTTAAAACTTGTTGTTACAGCGGCAACAGAAATACATCACCTAATAAGTATGTATTTACAAACAAAAAGTATATAATTATGTAGTATATCAACTATCTGGTGTCCACGACACAAGCCTTGCTTAGTGTGGCACTAGATGGCGCTGTGTGTTAATGTCCAGCGATATTATTATTACTATTTATTATTTCCTGTTAAAATTTCAATTGTTAACTGCTACTGGTGACAGCCAGACGGACAGTGGAGTCTTAGTAATAGGGTCCCATTTTAACCCTTAAGTTACGGAAACATAAAAGTTTCACCTAAATATTCACCGGTAAACATTTTACATTACAGATACAATGTATATCTTTGACGCTGCAACAACGTATCTTAATTTTACACAAAGAGACGTACACAAATTCTTTTGTATGCACATACACACAGCCTTAGTGGGATTTGTGAGGAGTAAACTCAAATTCCCAAGAAATCCTGATTATCTTTTCCCGCAAGCCCGCCAATCATTGCTACTAGACCATTCAAAGATAAGACTAAACAATTCCCCGCAGATTATTCGTATTATTCGAGTAAAGCAGGGTTAAAATCCTTTGGTCGGACAATTATGCGAAATTAGACAGAATTAATTCTAGCGTATCGCGCGTGTGTATTTTACGTGGCCTTATTTGCATTTCAAGTGTTAATCCCGACGCGTGATAGCAAACACTGGCGGCCGTGATTAAGGGAACAGTGAATTTTTTTAGGAAAATATTGTGTAGAGGTTTTTCTTTTGCTCTGAAGTTCGTTATTAAAATAACTTAAGGAACTTAAGAGTAGTTGTTGTTATTATTAATTTTAGTAGTATATTTTTGACAACATAATAAGTGAATAATGACAGCCGCTCGTGTCGATCTTTCGGTTAAGCCGTGCTTGCCTAGGTTGGTGTGTGGATGGGTGACCACCGTTACATACTGAGGTTCCTCCGTGCCTCGGAAAGCAAGTTAAGCTGTCGGTCCCGAGTGTCATTTGTCGATCTTTGACAGTCGTTACAGGTAGTCAGTGGCCCAAAAAGTCTAACAACCAGCCTTACCAAAGGGTATCGTATTACCCGGTACTAACTGGGTGGTGGAGGTCAGATAGGCTATTAAAAACTATAATGTTATGGAAAATACTGATATCCAGATCCATCTGGTTAGACTGGAAACCGACCCCAACATAGTTGGGAAAAGGCTAAGCAGATGATGAGTCCTGCTTTCAACAGTTCACTAATGTTTCACCAAAACTCCATTGTCAAATTTTCATTATACAACCAACGTTTCGTATACTACGAGTATTTAATTCGCAAACAACTTATTCCGCAAATGTTTTATTTTAAAAGTATTCGTTTTACAAACACTTATTTGGCAAATACATCTTTTATCATTTGCATCAGATGATATTTTATTCATTTATAGGTACATTTTTCATTTCTTATTTAGATACATTTGGACAAATCATGTTTCAACAAAATAATTTACAGGCTAGTATTTTTTTTATTACTCTTTTTTAAGAAAAAGATAAGGAAATGCATAGTTTTTTCATAACATGCAAACAAGCATACTTCATGCATGCAGCAAGCAAGCAGCAAGCATGCAGCAAGCAGCAAGCATGCAGAAAGCACGCAGCAAGCGGCAAGCACACATTAAGCATACAGCAAGCATGCAGTATGCATACAGCAAGCAAGCATGCGGTATGCAACATGCAGCAGGCATGGTTTCTGTCACGGCTCCGGCGCTGCGGGGCTCCGGCGGTCACACGCGACCTTATCGTCACAGAGGGTTTTAACGCTGACCACCACAGCTTCGGCTTGCTGGCCGGCTGAAGCCGGCCAGCAAGCCGAAGCGGCGGCGAGTGTTAAAGCCACCTGCTCCTCAGCTCGCGGGCCGCCTCACATAACACCGATTTCAAATAACACTCTAGGGGTAGGGCAGACAAGACTACGTGGAGTCGGTTCTGCAGCAATTCATTTCTGTCACAATATTTGTCCGTACCAAATTTTTTTTTTTGATTGGCAAAATCAAAATGTGTAATGACTTTATTTCAAACGTTGTTATAAGAGATAAAACGAAAAAACAATAAATTGTTTGTCAAATAATACGTTATTAAATAAAAGTTTATTGGATAATTATTTTGTGAAGTGAATTATTTGTTAATTTTTTTGTTGTATAATGTTGAAATGACAAATGTGTTTGCTAATCGTTGCTTGTCAAGTAAAAGTTTGTGAATTAATGTTTGGTGAACTGACTGGTTACCGCTTTCCACTTATTAAGCTGACGGAATGATTAATATTGGTTTGCTCTCCTCTCCTCTCCTCCTTATCTGCGTGTATAACGCCATACGGTCAAAGACTGTAACGATATGAGAGTATTTCAAGCTAGACGGGACACAGACATGAATCATAACTGGCGAAATGTGTGGTAAGTACCTATTATTAGGTAAATCTCTGCCTAAGCTTTCAGGATTACAGGCGTGATGTTATGTTATAATAATAATAATGTAATTATAATAATTCATTTATTTTCTCTGATCATCATAAACAGTACAAAGTTAATTTTCACTGCAAAGAGACTGGTGTCTGTTTTAGGTAAAACCTGTATTACACCAGGCTGACCCTCCATCGGACATTTATATCATGAAAAAATATTAACTGCATTAAATCATGCATAACGAATTTAGCAAAATTAAATTAAATTAAAATAAGCAAATAAATTAACAATTTTTTTTTTATGCTATGTTCTACATCTAAAAATACAACACGGTTGGTTCATTTAGAATGCCGTCGGACATTTTGGAAATAAACTAAGCGCGGTTTAACTGCAGTGTGGTTCCGTCTACGGAAATATATTTGTTTGTTGGAATTAAACGCTGGTTACATGCCTTCTAATGGACAAGAAGATTTGAATAGGAATTTTGGACCACAACACTAGTAGCTTTTGGTAGTTTTATTAGATTTTTGTGCTGTTATATTACTAAAACTTGAGTACTTGTTCGTTGGGACGAACATCAGCAGCTTGGAGTAATGTCTATATTTACATGATATGCCAGAAAATTGAGGACATTGTAAAAATGTTAGTAGTCGTATCGCTTAGCCAATTCCTCCGTCGTCATCTGCCTAGCCAAGTCTAACTATGTTGGCGTCGGCTTCCAGTCTAACCGTCACTTCATACTGCATTTCTGACCTCAATAATATGATAGTAAAACTGGTTATCAAACTTTCGGGCCACTGACTATCTGAAACGACTGATCTACAAAAAACCGACGAGACCAACGGCTTAGCGAGATTTCTGAGGCACGGAGGAAACTCGGTATAATAATGGGTGGTTACCCATCCCCGGACCAGCCTGGGCAAGCGCAGCTTAACCTGGAGATCGACCCGAGCTATTTAAACACGAGCTACTAACCAATTTCCACGTATCTCAATAGAAACTTTTTTGAATGTGTCCTTTGTCTGAACGGTCCCCGTGACGGTTTGTTTGTATCCGAACGGTTTCTTAAGCATCATGTCATAGTGTATACAAGGTCTAAAAGAACCCTTGGCGATGCCGTCAACCAAGCATTCAGTACATCAAACTACTAAGTAACTGTACAGACACGAGCACCAATATCACACACCTTAACACACACACACTACCAACACACAACACACACACACACTAATAACACTTTCCTAAATTGAATTGCAATTTTCGCGAAAAATAACGATTGTAACTTGAAGATATGATCTTTTTTATAAATTTATGAGTTCCAGAATCCTAGCTATGTTCGCAACAACATGTTGAGGTTTTAACCAGAAAAGCTGGAGAACAACAATTTTAAATGTTATTTTGTGTTTACATATTGGCGCTCGTGACTGTACGTACATGTTATTGAAACGTCTTTTTTATGGGGTGAAAGATTACGTTTAACAATACGACTCAAAGTAACGCAAAAGTATCGCAATGACGAGGTGAAACAAGCGCCTACTTTAGGAATATTTTAACAGCCATTATTATGTCCTTCTAAAAGATGTACAAACAGGATACAAATTCTTTAAAACTCTCACCTTATTAGTAACTCAAAAAGGTCAAGTGCACAATAGATATTTTTTTACCAATAATACAACAGTAGAACCATTGGTACCTACACGATAATCCTATTAGAAACAGGGAAAGTACATATTTCTAATAATAGCCAGAATACAACTAACTAATTGCGGATTATTCACGAGTATGTACTTGTAAGTAATAATCGATGAGTGTCGGTTTCACTCGGGATCAATTTCTATACTAATTCATCACAGCCTTCTCACATCGATTCTTTGATAGGCCCAATCAAATTGAATGTTCGGCTATCTACATGATTCGTTGAGTTCCTAACAATAAGAGATTACGTGATTACAAATGATTTAACACAAGAAGAAAGTTGACCTGTCTTTCTGATCGCCTGTGTGCTTGTCTGACTGAGGGGAGATTTCTCCATACAAATTTACATCTCCATACGAAAAGACAAGAACCAAACAAGAGCGTGTCGGGCCACGCTCACTGTAGGGTTCCGTAGCTTCCCAGACCATTAAAAATACCAACATTTTTCGTCAGCAAAAATAACTTTGTTTTTCATAGTATTTGTATGAAAACAAAGTTATCATTTGCGTTTTTTTGAAAAAGTGCTATATAACTCAAAAACTATTCAACTCATCAAGTTGAAAATAATTTTCCTAGAAAGTTCATATAAAGGTCTACTTCTGTGATTTTTTTCATATTTTTTAAACTTATGGTTCAAAAGTTAGAGGGGGGGGGGACACATTGTTTTTGACTTTCGGAGCGATTATTTCCTAAAATATTAATATTATCAAAAAATGATTTTAGAAAACCCCTATTCATTTTTAAATACCTATCCAACAATATATCACACGTCAGGGTCAAAATTAAAAAAAAAATCGCTCCCCACTTTACGTCTGGGGGAGGTACCCTAATAAAAATGTTTTTTTAAATTTTTATTTTTGCACTTTGTCGGCATGATTGATATACATATTGGTACCAAATTTCAGCTTTCTGGTGCTAACGGTCACTGAGATTATCCGCGGACAGACAGACAGACAGACAGACAGACAGACAGACATGGCGAAACTATAAGGGTTCCGTTTTTTGCCATTTGGCTACGGAACCCTAAAAAGATTTGTTACTTACGGCCTCAATCGATTTAGAATTAGCACTATCGGAAAACTGAACGAGATCTTGCGGATAGGATAATATATTCCAGGTTATATTCAGTAATTACACCGCATAGATAAAAATAAGCTAAAACGCCCAATACATAATAGATGTCATCAGCAAAATAATGTCAAAAGCAGCATTTTTGAAAAGGGCTGCGACTCCATATTTCCAAATATCTCTATTTGGACAAGGCGATGAAACAACGAAAATCCTTTCATGAGCCACAACCAGACTGCACCCTAGATCACATCCATTACTCATAAACAATAGAGATTTTGTATTAATTAATTATTCAACATTTAAAAACGATGTTACAACAACGATGTTACAAAAACGATGAACAACTATGAAACGTTATCGACGCAAATACGCAGCAAAACTTCATTTAAATATTATTCGCATATAATTTATGAGCGAGCTAGTTCAATATCTAAATTAAAAATCTAAATACTAATTAACTTAATGAGGTCGTACGTCAATTTATTAGCACCGCGGCTGTAGTTGGTTAGATTAAACTCATAAAAGGAAAGTTATGACTAAACAGACTTATGTTGAAAAAGCCCTGGAGGTAATAAAAAGTCAAATCTACATAACAAGAGGGTTCTAAAATCTTCAAACATTCAAATGAACTAATGTTAAATTATATTCAAAATACACTGACTTGGCTGCCTCGATGGGTGTAATTCCCGGGATCGAGCAAAGTGTTATTCGGCTTTTTCATGAGGATTTCTTTTCGGGAGACGTCCTTCAAAGTCAAAATAAAACATGACAAAAACGTCAAGAGCCTGCCTTTTTTTACCATATTCGTGCAGCCACGATTGAGAGGAGCTCGTGGCAAAATAATAACAGCCGCTCGGGTCGATCTTTAGGTTGAGCCGTGCTTGCCTAGGTTGGTCTGTAGATGGGTGACAGCCCTTACATACCGAGTTCCCTCCGTGCCTCGGAAAGCACGTTAAGCTGTTGGTCCCGGCTGTCATTTGTCCATCTTTGGCAGTCGCTACAGGGAGTCAGTGGCCCAAAAAGTCTGACAACCAATCTTACCAAGTGGTATCGTATTACCCAGTATTAACTGGGTTGTGGAGGACAGATAGGCAGCCGCTCCATTTAAAATACTGGTATTCAGCTGCATTCGGTTAGACTGGAAGCCGACCCCAACATAGTCGGGAAAAGACTAGGCAGATGATGAATGAATGATGTGCAGCCACGATTGATTAAGTAGCAAACTCCTAATTCCTAGACTAGCTGTCGCCACACCGCCGCCGCCGCCATTATTAGAAGTAGATGTGCATCTGTGATGACTCGTGTTCGCGGCAGCACCAGTAGTATTCTGAGCGTGTTCGCAGATCGGTGGGATTCCCCGATGATGCGGAGATGGATACGACTCCATGCTGAAATTTGACTGTATATTTTTATCTTTGTCTGTAACCTACTAACCCTAGAACTTAAGTAAAATTGTTACTAACCCTGTGGACTCCGGTCTGAAATAAAAAGTTTATATTCTAAGGGCTAAGGCAGCAAAGCAATCTCCTGACTCCTGCCTGAAAAATTAGGAAACTGCTTATTCACCTAATGATGGCAATACCATCTTTGTCCATAACTAGAAGTTTTCTGGTGGCCCATGTGGAATAGTGAATGTATGACATTATTAACCGTTTTTTTTCGGGTGCATTAGATTCTATACATAATGTTACATTTCATAGGTTTATTCTTAACATAGTTGCAAAAATTACTTAAGCAAAACCTCAAGTTATTCATAGTTGAGCCTTATAAACAACAAAATATGTTGCAAAATTTCTAAGTTTTCGCTCACAGGCCATAAAATTTGCAGTGGATTTTGGCTTGCATTCTTTGGGGAATACCCTGGGGTTGTATTTTAATTTTCTGCCTTTTTTGAAGCGGTTGCAACGGTACGTTGGTTAGCCACGATAAAAAAAATTAAGCGTAACACCTGCTGGAATTTGAATGCATGGTGTGAATTACACCACTATAAATGTGGTTGACAGATATGCCTAGTCTCCTTTGTAGATTTAATTTTATTGCTAGATGGGTCAGAGTTCAATACAGTAGTCGTATAGTTTTGTGATCTGTGGAGTTTGTTTTATTGTCAGTGGTAACAAGAAACTGATCTTATGAGGGCTCCTTTTTTACCTTTTGAGTTACGGAACTATAAGAATGACTATAAAAGGTTTATTCCCGCCGTTTATACCCCGGGTGGACAGTGTCGCAACTTTTAAAAATAATTCCCACTGTCCCCGGGGGGCTTTTTTTTTCGGATGGGAACTCAACAAATGACTTCTCCCACTCTGGGCGGAGCGGGAGGGAGTGTCAGACTTTTACTGACTGAAACCCATCCATGTTCCTTCCTCACCCTTTATGTTCCGGGGCCGCGGTATCTCTTTCGAACAGTCCCGCAGTCCCGGGTCCCCGGGGGCTCCCCAGTGAGAATAATTCACTGAAGCTACCGCTGGTAGACGCAGCTGTAACTTTTTCAAATACTGGCCACCTCTGGTAGACAGCGTCACTATTAAAACCAAACATTCTCTTTGTCCAACCCTGGCTGATACTTTAATGAACTAACTTTATAAGTTTAGTTTTAAACCGTGAAAGCTTAAAACAATGTAGTTAATGTCTACTAAACATCTACTCTAACATGTAATGAGTACATCTTTTTTTCCCTTAGTCTATATTGTCCCACTGCTGGGCAAAGCCTTTCACTCTTTCCACCATGCTCCAGCCAATCTCTCAGAACGCCTCCAAGTCGTCACGCCAAAGTTTTCTAGGCCTCCCTCGGTGACGACGTCCGTCTTCTGGCACCTTTATGCATTCTGCAGTATATCTTACTTACACAAACTTACGTATTTATGTTTTGCAACATTAAAATCACATTAAACATTTCGAAATTTTTCGATTAAAGAAAATCAGGGCAATTTGGAGAATAATTTGAAACTGGAACAGAAATTATATTTAAAAATCTATGGTGTTCTTTTTTTAAATAGAATGCCCGCGGCGTCGAACCGTAATCCTTGCGGCCAGCAAAAACACAATTTTATGCAAGTATTTAAAATTACCAGACCGACTTTATCAGGCAAAGGGAATTAACTCTATTCTGCTAGTTCAAAAAAAGAACGCTTTTTTGTTTTATTCTTTCAATGCGGTTGCCAGTGGGCAGTGAAATTTTAATTAGGAAAGTTATTTTGCTTATTCTCCTTTTTCCCAGATCTTTACTCTCACACCTACTTTGAACCTTATGGTGGACAAGTTAGCGTATCATTTGGAATACAAAAACCGCATCTTCCCACTATAAAATTTTATCTGTTGTATTTTTAAAGGCAAACGTCAGAACGGCACGGTTTATTTCGCGATGTCAATGCTTTGAAGTTTGTAAGAAAGTTATAAAGGGTACTTTTTGGGTATTGGGTGTACTTGAATGGCCGCCAAAACAAAGACTTGAGTCTTTTTTGTGGAAAATGTAATAAGTCAAGTTTTCAAGACGATTCTTGCAATAGGAAACATAGAACGTTGGTGCTGTCTTAAGTTCCAGGAAAGTGTTAAGAGGAAACAGGCGCTGCGGTTCCCCATACAAATGTATTCCCCTTTTTTCTTCCTCAAAAATGCTCCCAGAGCAATAATTTCCATTTAAATAAGGTTTACTGTAGACACGTTACGTTCTCTATCATTTGCAACTAATGAGTAAAGAAAACATTGACCCTCCAAAAATGACAAAAAATGCCCCATTTTTTACGGCTGTGATTTAAGGAATAACAGACTCATTCTAAAAGTTTTAACATCATAGGAACCTAGACATACTGTTTCTTAAAATTTTAATGACAAAAATAAAATTGAATCGGCTCAGTTTTAGAGCAGAAAAACGGGAATACAAAACGTCCATCGCATCAAAATTTTGTGATATAATTGGTCTGTGCTGCTTGCTCGTGGCTAAATAATACAAACAGCCACTCGGGTCTATTTTTAAGTTAGATCGACCCGAGCGACTGTACCTAGTTTGGTCTGTGGATGGATGATCGCCTTTACATACCGAGTTTCCTCCGTTTCCTCTGGAAAGCCGTTAAGCTACTGGTTCCGACTGTCATTACAGGTAGACTTTGACAGTCGTTACAAGTAGTCAGTGGCCCAAAAAGACTGATAACTAGTCTTACCAAGGGTTATCGTATTACCCAGTACCAATTGGGTAGTGGAGGCCAAAATACTGGTATTTAGCTGCATCCGGTTAGACTGAAAGCCGACCTCAATATAGTTGGAATAAGGCTAGGCATATGATGATGAATCGGTTTGTGCTGCAACTATCCCTATCGCACTTTACGGGGGCAGACTTGACGCAGCGCAACGGCAATACTTTCTTCAAATACGAATTTTTGGCCCTATTCCCTCCCTGTTAAGAAATGTTAAAAGACCACTTTTCTTTATTCGTTTTCTTGTGATAATTAATTCTAAGAATATTGGTAACAACCTAATTAAAATGTGGATGCTTTTAATTTCCAAGTAACTTTTCACTTACCTACATTAAAAGCAAGCTTTTTTATAAGAGTCGCGCGAGGAAATGTCCACTAATAAGTCAGTGTTATAATGGGTGTAAAAGTGAGGAGCTCGTGGCCAAGTATTAAAAGCTGCTCGGGCCGATATTTAGGTTAAACCGTGCTTGCCTAGGTTGGTCTGTGGATGGCCACCCTTATATGCCGAGTTTCCTCCGAGTCTCGCTGTTGTGTCCTGGCAGTCGTTTGTGAATCTTTGACAGTCGTTACAATTAGTCAGTGGCCCATAAAGTCTGATAGTCATACCAAGTGGTATCGTATTACCCAGTACTAACTGGATTGTGGAGGTCAGATAGGCAGACAACATGGGTGTAAAAGTACCCTTAATGAACCCGCTTAGGGTTCCCAGATATCGTGAAATGCCACGATCCCACCCCAAGCCTTAAATCATGGTGCAAAATTAATCATTCATCATCAATTTTACTAAATAAAAAAGTAAGTATATTGAGTGTGACTAATGGAAAACTTTGTTTGGTTTTACAATTTTTCTGTTAAATGTCAAATCGAATTATAGAGCTATGCAGGTTGCTCCTTACTGGTTCAACAGAACAATCAAATTCACACGTACGAATAGAGAAGTTTCAAGGTGCTACTAAGATTACTTACTCAACTAGGAATCGAACCCAGGACCTCGCACTTACCAATATCGCTTCCGACCTCTTAGGGCTCATTTCTGGAGACGCGGCGCGTCGGGCGGCGCGTTGCGCGGCGCGTCACGCGGCGCGTCGAGCGTTTTTTCCGTTTACGGAGACGCGGCGCGTGCAGCGGCCTCAGTACAATATTGTATAGGGAGACGCGGGACGTGCTGCGACGCGTTGCCCGCGGCGTCGCACGCCGCGTCCGACGCGGCGGTGCACGCGGCGTTGTGTCATCATGTCACGTCACGGATGTCAAACAGACATAAGCTCTTTGTGTTTTTCTTCTCGCGAATAAATAAAAATAACAGTCTAATTCGCCTAAGTTTAGTGAATAAATACTTCTGCCAGTGCAACTTACGAATAACATTGTTATCTAGTGTTCATGTGCTGTTTAAATATTTAAAAAAAAAACAGTAAATAACTATAAGTGAACCCCATCAATACACAAGTACCCGAAACCCACAGTTTATAGAAGATAATTATTCGGGGAACGGAAAACCAACTTGTGGCTTAACGTCGGTATGTGCGGTCCTGTACTCCGTTGCTGTGCTCAACCTATGGTGTTTGTCTGAACTTCTGAAGCTAGAACAATAGAATGAGTAACTTGGAGTTGGATAGTTATTATGGAGACCAAACTGGCTCAACCCGAAGTGTCGCAATCGTCGAATGTGGATCTTACAAATCAGTTGAGCGACATAAACGACCGTGACCAGGACTTGCTCGCAAATGATATCCTTAGATCTAATATTCCAGAGATAAGTGGAGAAAACACCACCCACACTGCCATGTTGGTGGCCGCTAAGATTGGCGTCAAAATTAAAGCGCGCGATTTCGTGAGCCCCAAGCATGGAGCAAGGAGGCTGGCGCTTCAACGCAACGCAGGCGACGGCGGGCGCCGGTGGAGACCCGCCCCCGCTTCCTCGTCGTGCAGCTCGCGCGTCGCGACCAACGGGACGAGCTGGCCGGGGGGAGCGCGAGTGCGTCGAGGCATGATAACAGCGGATCTCGCTCGATCTGCCGGGCTCTGCAAATAGAAGCGCGCTACATCTACGAGTGCTTAACTAAACTAGGCCTATTTGGCGCAGCCGTGAGACGCACAATAATTATTTCTTTCCATTTTTTGTGTGTGTAGTTTTAAGTTTTTTAATTGTGTAATTAAGTTTTTATTTTTTTCTGTTCTTGTTGTGTGCACTTATGGCATAATTATGCCAAATAAATATGTTTTATTTATTTCTACCTTTCATCCTATCTTACTCGGTCATAACAAGCATTAGATTAGAATAGAACGACTATTTTAGACCAACTATCACTGGGGCGAAGTAGCCCAACGGTTTAGTGGCCTCTTTATAAACCTAGGGTCTCAGGTTTGAATTCCAGACAGGTACTCATTTTTTGTCTAAAATAATCACGTTTCGCGAGCAATTATAGACAACTGCTACCTGATAAGTTTCAAAGGAACCGTGATCCAAATTAGGGACATACACAGACAAACTTTTCGGTTTTATAAAATAGCGATGGGCTGATCGTCACAGCTCTTCCTCTATTACGCCGCGCTGTTTACCACGGATCTTATAGCGTGTGAGTGTTGCCTGCAGTCGACAACGCTGCGGCGCACGCGTCGTTGCAGTAGGAGGGAAGGAATACGTGCTGCACATCCACACGAGAAGCATGTCGATTTATTTTAATAATTGATCTCTGATTCGATAAAATCAAGTTGGAATTATCCACATCATCTATGCAAACTCTTTTGATGTTGTGGAAGTCTCAGTATTGTCAATTGTCTGTAAAAAAAAATACAGCACAGAGCATCAAGTAGTCTTTGGTCCCAATGCCAACTCGAGAGCTTTTTAGGGTTCCGTTGCCAAATGGCAAAAAACGGAACCCTTATGGATTAGTCATGTCTGTCTCTGTCCGTCCGTATGTCACAGCCACTATTTTCCAAAACTACAAGAACTATGCTGTTGAAACTTGGTAAGTAGAGGTATTCTGTGAACCGCATTAAGATTTTCACACAAAAACTAGAAAAAAAAAAACAATAAATGGTGTGCATTACCATGTAAACTTCCACCGAAGTGGTTGTTTGAACGAGATCTAGTAAGTAGTTTTTTTTAATACGTCATCTATATCTATACTAATATTATAAAGCAGAAGAGTTTGTTTTTTTGTTTGTTTGATTGGTTGAACGCGCTAATCTCAGGAACTACCGGCTCGAATTGAAATTTTTTTTTTGCGTTGGATAGTCCATTTATCGAGAAAGGCTATATTACACCACGCTATGACCAATAGGAGCGGAGCAGCAATAAGAAATGCTGCAAGCGAGAAAAAGCTTCCATTGAACCGGCGATGCGTTGCGATATCAAAACTTCACGCGAACGAAGTCGCGGGCAGAAGCTAGTAAATCATAAACCGCAATTTACCTTTCATTCAATCAACTCAAATATAATAATAAAAAAAGCGTTATGTTACTTGCTGCTACGGAATCCTTCACGAGCGAGTCCGACTCGCACTTGGCCGCTTTTTTAGTAACTTCAAACAAAATCTTTTTGATAGACGGCCCCACAACGTTTGTTTTCTCTAAACAGCTAGTTTGTTCTCTATTATCATCACGAAGTTATGATTGGGTAGGTTGTGAACGCTTGTCTCTAATTGGCTAAGCAACGCATAGTGACAATGGCATCATTGGCGCTGGCAATGTGACATTTGACAGGCAGCAAGAATTGTCAAAGTAGACGATTTATGTGAAAAAGAGCAATGAAAGATTTGAATATTTTTGATTATGTATATATATTTCTTTTGCGTGTGATGTAAATGCATAACAACAACAAAAAATTGTGCGGTCAACCGTTTTTTCTTTAATATCGAACGTAATTCGTATTTCAAAACTAAACAATATTCACGTATGATCTAACACAAATAACAAATGCGTTTTCTCAAAATTTCCACGTGTCTGTACAACCCTGTTATGAGGTTATAATTATGATAGTCAATTTAAAAAAAAAGGTTGCACTGCGAGAGTGGGGTGCATTTTTTATAATTTGGAATGGTTAGGGAATAATTTCGCACGAATTGCTTTAATTACCAGTATAAAAGTACTATAATTTATGTGGTTAAGTAAAATATTCATTTATTGCGCTATCGTACACAAATATGACAATTTATATTAACTACTGTAGTGTTTAATAAATGAGTTATGCATTCTGTGGTGGGGGATGCATGTTGGAGGGAGCGCGGGGCGATGCGCCGCGTTCAGTCTAGTCCGAGCAGCCTTAGCGACAGCACGCCTAACCCAGGAATATTGGAAACAGTGTTTTATTGTACAACCCTGAACAAAGACACCACAGTAATATACGGTGTTTTTACTCTAAATCCTAAATAGTGTACGAGTGAACACCACATCTACCTACATTATGAATCTCCGTCTTACGAATTTTCGATCAGGTCACGTGTCCAGACGCGAGTTTAACATTTTTTACCCATCCCAAAAAGTGCACAACGTCGCTAAAGAAGTTTTCACTTCCAAATTATTTGTGAAAACCTATGACAGAAGCAGAGAAAGATCACAAAAACTTTGGATAGAGAAACATTAAGAGTTAAATCAAAAATGATTTGAAAGTTAAACCCCTCGCTCGATAGATGGTATTGTAGTCGGATTAGAAGTACGTAAAACGCATTTAACGAAACCATAGCGGTTTCGTTACCTAGGCAAGATGGTATTTTACTCGATATGAGCTTACAGCAAATATAAATGTTTCATGTCAATGTTAACAGTTTCAAGTGTTGTATTATATTCTTTGCCATTATAGGGATGGACCCTCGTTCAGTGTTTTACGTGGTAGTATACAGCAGGCCGCATACAGCATTTCATAACGTGACGATTTCTACTAAATCGCACTATCTGTAAGACGCGTTAAGAAATTTTGTTCCAAAAAGTACACGTTTATAATTACAAAACATGGCTCATACGACTATGTATAAAACAAATCTGCGACTAAATTTTGAAGGAATTATGTTTTTTCATTTTTTTAATAAATTCGTGATTTATAGCTATTCAATATACAAATAATGCTATATGAACTACGACTGCCTCAAGCAATACGGTTGGATTTATTTTTTCTAGCAGTTCCAAGCGAAAACCATGTTATGTTTTTATCTAGTTTAAATCTGTCAAAGTAGAAGAGTATTTTTTTAATGTAGCAAAAGGAAACGCAAACATATTTTACTTCATACTGTTATCATTCAAAACTAATTTACTTAGTCCATTGGGCATAACATCATCCTCCAAAAACCGGCAGAAGTCTCCATGACATAACGCCGCGTTGCACGCCGCGGGGGACGCCGCGTGCACCGCCGCGTCCGACGCGGCGTCCGACGCTGCATCTCGAGCAAACGCGCGTAAAAACGCTTCTCCGTAAACGCTCTCATACATTGACATATGCTTGAATTTGAAGCGGCCCGCGCCGCCCGACGCGTCGCCCGACGCGCCGCGTCTCCAGAAATGAGCCCTAAGTCAACGAGGCAGGTAACAAGGTTGTTTAATTTAAGACTCTAGATAACAGTATTAACCTACAATTTCATTTAAAACAAAACGAAGACGTACAAAATGCAGAACACGTACCTTCCTATGGTTTCTAAGTGCATGCTACTGAAGAGATTCCGCCATAATTGCATTATTGCGCACGTGGTACCAATGCATGCAAACCTTAGAAGTATTTGCTATTCGTTTATGGTATTAGGTGGCTCTGTCTCTGATGCAGTATTTCCCTTTCTTGGTGTCGCATTTTGCTCCGTTGGTATCTTAGCCGCAAGTGCGGTGCCTGAATACTACTGAGTTCGATTCACAGGTCTAGCATTATTTTGTTGGGTGTTGCCGCGGTGTTTTGACAGTAGCCCTGATTTTGGAAGTAGTTGGTATAGTCCTACACCTGGCCGCCATGACCAGACTTTTGTGATTTTTCAACTGATGTCTATGTTTGTTTTTGTTTGTTTGTTTATATGTTTGTCTATGTTTTTGTTTGTTTATGTTTGACCTTAAAACGATGTTTCCGGAAATAACCAATTAGCAAATGTGTTCAGATTTTATGATTATAGGCTGGTGTTAAAACGAGTAATATCTATATTAAATCGCGATCCACTGTCGATAAATCAAGTGCTAACAAATTACCCAATTAATGTAGCGTAAAGTATAATTAACGCACGTTAATGATATGTATCAACAACTAATTACTACATTATTGTTTGTTATGTAGAAGTCAAGAAATAATAATAAATATTGCTATTAATAAATTATGCAAGTTATAAGCGGCATCAACTTGCAAAAAATAACCATAAAAGAGGATGGCAAAAATGGATGGAAACTGGTACCCAAAAATTTATACAACAACAATTTTAAAGAATTAACTATGTGGAACAACTGTTTTAAGAGGGAAAATCTCAGACTGTGGTCCGTTCAGAGATTTAAATTATTTTTACTGGATGTTATAAGTTTTCGAGTACCAAAACGCCCATCCTCCTTTAGTATATGGTTTTTAACCAATCAGCTTCTATTCTGGAGGTCTATAAGTATGTGTTGTGTTGGTCTTTAATTTTCACGTGGATTACACCCTGCATTATGAGGTAACCTGTCCATGAACATGTAATGTAATTACTGCCGTAAATCAGGCCTCTGCAAGAGGGAGTGGTCAAATGTACACCAGGCTGGTCCAGTATGGGTTTTGCAATTTGCCATGCAGATGTAGAAACCCATTTCTACTTCTCCTTCTCTCTCGGCATGAGTTATAGAAAAGAAAGTCTTGTGCTAGGTTGTAAAGGTTTTTCACCCAACAAGCTTGCAGGAAGCTGGAATGTCTGGACTATAATTCCTAATTGAGTCTGATGTCCTTTGGTCCTTAAGGTTTAGTTTAGCTAGTTGTTAGCTATTTGTAGATTTTGACAGTCGTTACGGATAGCTAGACGCATGAAATCTGTCAACTAGTTTTACCAAGGGATGTAAAAGCTAGCAACTGGATTCTGGAAGTCACATAAGCATTCACGCGATGTATAATACTGGGATTCGCCTGATACATACAGTTAGACTGGAAGCAGATATAAGATCAACAAGCTAATCAAATCTCATCAGAGACATCGAAAGGTATTAATTATTATCTTCGAGCATAAGTAGATCATCATCTGCCTAGCCATTTCCCAACTATGTTGGGGTCGGCTTCCAGTCTAACCGGATGCAGCTGAATACCAGTATTTTACATGGAGCGACTGCCTATCTGACCTCCACAACCCAGTTAATACTGGGTAATACGATACCACTTGGTAAGGACTGGTTGTCAGACTTTTTGGGCCACTGACTACCTGTAACGACTGCCAAAGATGGACAAATGACAGCCGGGACCAACAGCTTAACGTGCTTTCCGAGGCACGGAGGAAACTCGGTATGTCAAGGTGGTCACCCATCCACAGACCAACCTAGACAAGCACGGATTGTCCCAAGCGGCTATTATTATTTTGGCACGAGCTCCTCATAGAGTAATTGTCATAATTATCTACTTATGTTCGAACATAAGTAGATAATTATAACAATTACTGTATGAAGAATAACGATTCCAAATGACATGTAATAAAGAGATCATGTACTCGTATGTAATTGCTATGAAAGAAACCGATAACATAATTGTCAACTGTAATCATCGCTTTTCTCCATTTCACTTTTATGAACCAGAAATGATTGTTTCTCTAATAAACTTACGGATTTACGTTCATATTATTATGTTAATAAGATATGATTTAATGAAAGCTGTTATAGACAACTGCGCAAGCAGCGTTCTATTGCTTTCCTCCTTATTTTGTATTTAATTTATATTAGGTATTGTGTGCGAGCATAAATAATTGACGGCCAATAAATATTTTTCGTTTTTTTTTTCT
The DNA here is from genome assembly GCA_950022955.1 of Xestia ashworthii. Lineage (NCBI taxonomy): Eukaryota > Metazoa > Arthropoda > Insecta > Lepidoptera > Noctuidae > Xestia > Xestia ashworthii. Next base: position 6,577,313 of record OX465556.1, read on the forward strand.
TTTTCTTTCAAGAACTTATGGTTATAATAAATGATACTGGCCGAAATACTCGTAACTATTAAAGATGGAATTATGATGTCCTTTATTTATTTCTTTGCAAATTAATTACATTTTCCTAATATTATTAAAAAAATATTTAAAAACATTTAAAAATACAAAAAATATTGCCCACCGGTATCGGGAACAGAGTCCAAGCTACCGGCAGTCAGGGCTCCAGAGAGAGGAACCTCTTAACAATACGAGCCGTGTCCAGTACCTCTTTCTGAATCAAGCCTTTGATCCAGCTGCCTAACGAGAGCCTCCTTTTTATCGGATGGGAAATCATCAAATGACTCCTCCCGCTCTAGGCGGAGCGGAAGGGAGTGTCAGACCTTTACTGACTAAACCATCCATATTCCTTCATAGCCCTTTGTGTTCCAGGGCCGCGAAATCTTTTTCGAACAGTCCCGCAGCTTCGGCAGGCATCGGCCCTGGACCAATTCCTCAATCAGCTTAACGTGCCTTCCGAGGCACGGAAGAAACTCGGAATGAATGGGTAGTCACTTATCCACAGACCAACCTAGCCAGAAAGATTGACCCGAGCGGCTGTTATTACTAAACCACGAGCTCATAATGTAAACGTCATTCAGAATAATGTACTGAATTGTGTTTGGCTATTATTTTATTCAAAGATAGGTGGATTAACCACCGATTTCATCATTGAAATGGCTATCAGACAATCACGGAACTGACTTTTATATACAGAAAGAAGTTAGATGAGAGTTGTTTCATGTCAAATTATCTAAAAACATGGATCGGTAATGAACTGTATTGTAACTCTTTACGTAACATTAGACATTAGTATTGAATCTCTACATACATGGAATAAAAGCTACACATCAGGAGAAAATAAGAAAGTTTGTGATAATCAACAAACGTTACTAAACGACATTTTGAAATTGTGAAGTTGTAATCATCGTGGTGCCAATGATTTGACGAAATGCAGACAAGAATGGATAGTCAGCAAAACAGTTTGGTATTTTGCCACAAAAATCTTGTTATGATGGCAATATACATAATATATCACGCTTGTTCTCTAGAGGAGATAGGCAGAAGTATACATGGTTTCAGATAGTATTACATATTCACTTGTTAATGCTCTTCTTGAAAGGGAAAATGAAAAGCCGAAGGACACTTGTTGTCCCCGTCGTCATTGCGATATTTTTTTGCTACAGACCGTACTTGGGAACCTTCTACGTACTTACGGAGATATTGGGGTCAAAGTTGCCACTTTTATCCAAGATTTTGTTTTTAGTATTAGTTTTTTAATGTAAGATTTTTAACTTAAAACACGTCCAAGACCCCCGTACTATTAAATCGACCCATCAGCACAACATTTTGAGTGCGTTACACTGAGTTCTACCAGAAAACATGATTTTTCATCTCAAAAAAAGTTTTTTTTTTTGCGTAAAGTTACTTAGTTTGATGTACAGGATGCTCGGTTGACGACTTCGTAATTAGTCTGTTTACATCCTTTATTTAGGTTTTTTTTGTCAGGCAAACAATGTCAAAGCATTAACAATTCAACATTTGCAAGACATGGCACTGTGAGTAGTTGTATACTTATCTCTATAGTTGACTGTACATTACTTGTTAAAATTTTTACTTAACCATTATGACTGTTAAAATTTAGATTGATTTGTGTAACGTAGGTACGCACTGGTGAAACCATAGCGTAGCCACAGAAATTGTACTGTACGATGGCAATTCACAGTGATTTGATGAATTAATTGTAATGTGAAAGAGTGATAAAATAAAGCGCAAGTTCTTATCATCATCATCATCATCATCATTTCAGCTGAAAGTCGTACGTTGCTGGATATAGGCCTGCCCAAGGTATCGCCACCTTGGCCGGTCCAGTGCGACTCGCATCCAGCGGATCCCCGCAACCTTCACTAGGTCATGTCTTCCAACGCAATGTCTTCCGGTTCGTGGTCGCCACTCCAGAACTTTTCGACCCCTCGGCCACCCATCGTTCTTATCTGTAGTACCTACCTATTAAATAAATTATGCTTATAATACAAGTGTAGCCGTACGATTCTACGATTTATGAAATGCTTTTTTTATTCTTTTTCTCTATTTGCAGTTTTCATTTTCAATACAAGTGACCGAATCTGTGTCAATTTACGTCACGAGCAGTAATTCACAATAACGCTTGGAACATCTCAACACGAGCGGAACAGTGAAATTAATTACTATGTAACATCGAATGCTGTCCATCTGTGATTTGTATCGATTTTATCTCGATAGTGAATTGCGTTTTACATACATTTTTGCGTGTCAGGCTTGGGACATAAAGTAGGTTAGTACAGAAGGTTTACTTCGAGTTGCAAATGTCGAGGGTCTGATGAACTTCAATAATTAAAAAAAGATGCAAACTAATTCCACAAGCGAGAGATACGGGTCTACCCATTATGGCAGAACTTTTTCTGTCATAGTATTATTTGGCATAACAGCGGATAGCATAAATTACGTTTCGCAGAAAATCGTTTGGCAAACATTCATTTATCATGCATTCAAAACTCATAATTTTATAGGTCAGAAACCTCTCTAAGCCTGAACTTTATATCCATAAGAATTAAAAAGTACCTAGAACCATCATATCGCAGAAAGTTCACAGTCAGAATCGTTAGCAGACTGATAAATTGATATTAATTTGAGCTTGATACCTCCACGCGACATTGAAAAAAAGGGTCTTGACCGTTTTTGCCGACTGTGGTACGGAACTCAAAAACAAAGCTACATTCGTCTTCATTTGGTTCTGATCATATGAATCGACACTATTCTGAAGAAAGAAATAAGAGGAAAGTAGGCTCCATACTGCTTCCCAGTGACCGCAATAAACCGTACCAGTCTACTACACTAACATTATAAACAGGAAAGATTTGTATTTTTGTATGTTTGTATACGAATAAACTCAAAAACCACTGGACCAATTTCAAAAATTCATTCACCATTAGAATGTTACGTTATCCTTGAGCAACATAACCTATAAATTATATTTATATCAATCAAATTAGCCGAGCTATCACAAGTTTTGCGAACGAAGTCGCGGGCGAAGCGCTAGTACAAAAATAAGACGCTACTTTCATTTACTTGGCGCCATCAAACTTCTTGTTGTTCCAAATAAACCTTTTGTTTTCTTCACTTACCGACAGGTTTTCCGTTACGAACGATTAGTTACAATTATCGAGTTTAATTGCAACCTGGCGGGAAAAGTCGAGAATAAAACAATGCGAGTTTTTTATAGCTCTGAGAATGATAGTCTTGTTACTACCGTTTAACTGTATTCAGGTATAATGAAGTGAGGAGCACGTGGCTAAATAATAACAGCCTGTCGGGTCGATCTTTAGATTAAACTTTGCTTGCCTAGGTTGGTCTGTGGATGGGTGACCACCCATACATACCCAGTTGGTCCCGGCTGTCATTTGTCCATCTTTGACAGGCGTTGCAGATGGTCAGTGGCTCAAAAAATTCTGACAACCAGTCTTACAAAGTGGTATCGTCTTACCCAGATTTACTAGATTGTGAAGGTCAGATAGGCAGTCGCCCCATGTTTAAATACAGTATTCAGCTGCTTCCGGTTAGACTGGAAGCCGACCCCAACATAGTTGGGAAAAGGCTAGGCAGATGATGAGGTATAATGAAGTAAATTGCGCTATTTAGACATTATTCTTAATAGTTGGTAATACCTAAACACTTCATCTAACTGCTCTTGTTCCATGTTACTTGGAGTCGGCGCAATACGTTTTTATCTTCCATTTTTCTCTGACAACCATCCCGTTATTATTTACTCCTTCATCATTCATATAATTCTTCACACAATCCATCCATCATTTAATTGGTCTTCGTCTGCCTTTCCATCCATCAACATTTTTATTCATAACTCTTTTGGTCACATGCGATTGGTCCCTCTTCATCAGATGTCCATTCATAGACAGTCGGTTCACTTTCAACTTTTCTGTAACTGACGCATCTTTGAAACTTCCTCTTCTTGTTACACCACTGATCCACCTCAACATTGTCATCTCCGCTACATGCAATCTTTTTTCATCCATCGTCTTCACAGCCCATCATTTCGATCCATACAGTACCAGGTCTTATCGCAGACCTGTCGCTATTTCATCCATCCAGAGTTGATCTAAAGACTATGGTTTGTACAACGTTTGTGCAAGTGATGATGTTGTCACTTTCGTAAAACCACTGTTAATGATGTGAAATCGCAGATCATAATAAACTATATACCTACTTTCTTTAATCTCATTACACTCATAAAGTCCCACATACGTTTATTTCATTTTTATTATTGCAAGTTGTAAAGCTGTGAATTGAAAGTGTTTTCTTTTACTCTTGATTCTACCAACATTATGTTCGTAATTGTAAAAGCAATTTCATATGGATATTGGATTTTTTTTTTAGTTACACGGGTTCCGTTATCGGGAACAACATACTGAGGTTTAATAATGAAGTCTTATCTAATAAATTATCTGAACGAAGGTCAGTGGGAACATGGCTTAATTAATGCCAACCTTTTACAAGTTCATAATATAAAGGGCTTGTTTTGATTTGTGGGGCCACGTGATACTGAACTGAACTCTGAGATCAAAACTACGTGCACTGTTTTAACCTTTCACGGTTTAAAAATAAACATATATTGTCACTTACGGGATATCTTCCATGATTCAAAACAATGAAGATATCCCGTGACAATATATGTTCAAAACTACGTGATTCTCAGCTCACCATAAAGCGATCCGACAGAGTAGAACCAAAGTTGTCGACATAGCTCACAGAATAGGTAAGCTGAAGTGGCAATGGGCCGGTCATATTTGCCGTAGAACTGATGACCGTTGGGGTAGACGTGTTCTTGAGTGGAGACTGTGAACCGGCAAACATAAGGTGTAGGTGTAAACATAAGAGCGTCCCGCTCTAACGTTCAGTGGAGGGACGATCTCCGCAGGGTGGCTGGTAGCAAATGGGTGAGAATTGCTGAGAATCCAGTTGAGTGGCATGCCATTGAGGAGGCCTATGTCCAGCAGTGGACGCTGTAGGCTGATGGTGATGATGATTAATGATTTATTTACCTGCAAGAGTTAAATAATTTCATAGTGGTGAGAATTCATTGAATGTCAACTACTTGTATACATTCGACGTTTCGATTGTCGTAAATATTAAAGGTAACAAATGTTATTACATTTTGTGAAACAAATGAAGCTTAGGACCGAGGGACCATAAAAAAGCCAAATTGTACTCATTTTAACAGATCGAGCATTTGATTACGACCAAATTGGGCTCTGACATTAAATACGTCAGGTCTTCAGCAATATTATAAAGTCAGTTGTTCGCAGATTTTTCTCTACGAGTTCGGAACACTAAGGTGGATTTTTTATTCCCAACGTTATGCAAAATCCACGCTTCCAAATAACTGCATTCATAACTTCCCCTTTTTTGTTCAGCAGCCTTGAATGTCCCACTGCTGGGCACAAGCCTCTCCCATATCCTTCCAGGTACTCTTTTCCTGCGCCACCTGGGGCCAGCCTCGTAATGCGCATATAGATCATCTCGCCACCTCTTTGAAGGCCGCCGAACTTTACTACCAGCTCTTAAACCATTTCATCCTATGCGCATTGTCCGTACCGACCGATTCCTGTGCATAAACAAAATTACATCCATTCATTCTTCATTTAAGCAAATAACCAAAATTACTTTAGATTCCATTCAAACTGTTGACAAGAAAATGAAAGTTACTTAACAGTTTTCATTAAAATTTATTTTAATGCTTTCATTAACCTGTTTTTTCTCCTAAATTACGTTAAAATAATGATACCTATATATAACCCAGTTTGGTCTGAGTCTTAATTACCTTAATTAATATACAAATAACTCTATTATTAAACCATCACAGTTAAAAACAACAGTGCCGATGTGAAGGTGCCATTTTTAGCACATCAGAAATAGCCATAACGATTGGCGATATTATACCTAAGTCACTAATAACATACAATACAGCTACCTACGGTAGTAAATGGGCTTCTGTCTAGCATTATATTGTTCTTATGTAATCGAAATCACGTAAACATTGTCAAAATGGGAGCAAACGGTAAAACTATAACGTTTACGCTAAGCACTAATTATGCAAGAATGGAATTACGGAACAAAAGAAATGTGGGAGCCAGTTACGCAAAAATTCGGAAGTATCATACCGAAAATTGTTTACACAGACTAGTTTTGCTTTCATGAGAGAACACTACGTTTTCTTTGCTTGTTTACAAGCGTTTATTATGCTTATTCCGACAAACCGAATGGTACTTGCACTTTCGAATCGACGCGAATGACTAAGTAAGTCTGTAAAACTTTCTCTTTGGCTTGGACATGTTACCAATAACGCTCTATAGATTCATTCCAGCGGAGCTTCTTCTGATTTTTATTCTTCCATTTTTAATTTCATTTGAACTGACGTCACAGCGATTGTACTGCTTCGATGCCGGCAGTCATTTGCGTTCTAACATGAGACCAATGCGGCCGCGTTCGCCGTTCACGAGCTAACTTACAAGTGCGCGTTCACTGCGTTACGCGAAAAACTCAACGGTATTCACGCTCACGTTGTAACGTTACCGCGCGCGTTCGCAGTTTTGTTATCGTTACGGTCGGTGTGGTTGATAAGGGATTTGTTTTCACGTTTTTCTGTTGTGTCTGATGGCTGATTGTGAGAGGAATTTGTGGCGTTTGGAGAAAATGGAGTGTCATTAGCGGAAAAGGTAAGTTAAGACGCTTTTTGTTTTCTTATAAATGATCGTTTTTGTTTTGTTGGAAAATGATCTTTGAGTCTAAGAGCCCTAAGGCTGGAATCAGAGTTTCCAACACCTACACACTTTAGTTCGAAAGATGTATTTTCTTTCAAAAGTTTTCTTCGTGTCTTGAATAATAATTGTTGTTAGTTATCGAGTAACATAAACTATAAATAAAAGTTTTCTGCAGCTCTACCTATTGAAGTGCAAACTGTTTCTCTTGGAGAAAAAGTTTAAGAATTATTTCTAAAGTTTGTTGAACACAATTCAATCGTTTGTTCACAAATATTTAAACTAGTTTTTATAATTAAACAGAACTTTTCGCTTTTCATATGACTCTTTCACCACTAGTTTAACGAACTTAACCTAAGAATATGAATGAAATAATTGATTTAAAAAAAGTATGTCAATTAATCTTTAATTAAAATGAATACCCAAACTGGGTCAACGAAAAGATCTTTATTTCATCTAAAAATAACCATATTGGGTCCTTTAGAAGACCTTTCCAACCAAAGGGTCCACCGCAAGGGTTAGCACCACATTCCTTCCTTGTCAGTACCTCCCTATCTAAGGAATTTAACCGACATCATTAGATAAAGGAATACTGCTAAGGAATTTTTGGAGGGAAGTGTATTACGAGGCGATCAGAGGCATAAACAACGAAGCATCTTTAGGCGTCATTTTCAATGTAAATTATCATAAAAATATCAAAGCATCGTTTATTTGTTTGTTGGTCTAGTGCTAAACCTGTATTCCAAGGTTTTTCCCTAGGCAAAGTGATATTTCGTGTTTCTTTAGGAGTTCTCAGTAGCCGTACGGAGTTAGGAATTGCGCGCTATATTATATGGACTATAACTGGTAAATTGTGGGGTACATATCTGAGTAATCGTTCGGGAAAAAAACTTGTGAAAAAAGGACAAAACAGTTGTCCCTCTGGATCATAGTGTGGTAAATCTTGGTGAAAAAAAATGGGGTATTGGCCGCTAAAATAAACACGTTTAGGAGCCTTGACACAGCCAGGTATATCTACCGATCCACACTAAGCCCGCGTGGTGGATTATAACCCATTCCCACTCACTGATAGGAAGCCGTGTCCCAGCACTGGGAACATTATAGTCTGATGATGATAATGATGATGATGACACAGCCAAAAGACGTCGTGGAAGATGGCGGGAGGACCTGGACAAAACCAACCGAACGACCTGTGGCCCACATTGGCCCTGAATCGAAACAACTGGAAGTCGTGGGGAGAGGCTTTTGCCCAGCAGTGGGATGATGGGCATAACAACCAACACCTCTCAAGTAGATTAGATAGATATAGATTAGATATAAAGTGAAATGATGAATGATGATCCCTAATTAAAGCTGTTTCCCACCTCACACTCTTGACTTTAAAACCATACCACTACAGGAATGTTTATAATCACGTTTTTATTTAGTGGGGACTAAATAAAAACGTGATAATTACAATATTTTGATTACAAAGTGGTAAATCCTTTTTGTTTAAACATGTTTTAGCAATTTACTTATCTGTGGAGTGTAAAGTCATTAGACCGGTTGGTTAACAAATAGCTTGAAATAAGGAAAAAATATTTTAAATAAACCTAGCTTTTTTCTTTCTTTCCTTAATATTTGCTGTTTTCCGGTTTTAAGATTACCTCAAGTTGATAAAGCACCTATCGGCTCGTCAAATTAAATATATTTACATATTATCACAGCCTCGGTATTTTAAGTCGATCAAAAAGTTTGACTTTTCCAGCACATCCATTTTAGGCCATTTCTCAGTATGTACCTACATTATTATTCTTCCTCTTTTAGACTGTGACACTTCAGTGTTTGTTACTGAACTCCTCCAAAACGGCTTGACCAATTTTTATGATTTATTTTTTTGTGTATATTTGATAGGTCTGAGAATAGATCGTAGGCTATTTTTATACCCCTAGGTGTATTTTTGTTCCCACCACACGGGTAAAACCGCGGGGCGCAGCTAGTTATGTAGGTATAAGTTTTTAAGTGATATTATGGTCACTAACACTATTATTAACAGTGACAAACGGGAAAAACCATGATTACAATTTATTTGTTTAGTATAATTATAATGTCCAGTTGAATACAATAGACTCACTCATAACAATTTATGTGGTCCACAACACCTTAGGAGACTCTCATTCGGCGGCGGGGTCAAGGGCTTGATTCAGAATGCAGTACTCCTGGACGCAGCAGGCGTGCTGAGGAGGTTCCTCTCTCTGGAGCCTTGACCACCGTCAGCTCAGACCTTTCTTCCCGATGGCGATGGGCCACCAGTTTTTTTTATATGTTGATTTTAAATATAAAAAATACAAAATTTATTACAGAAAAAAATAATAAACGAGAATTTGTTCCAAACATAATCTCTGTCCCACCTTTTGGAGATTTCAGGCGTCATGTTATGTGATAGGAAAAGCGTAAATACAATTTGACAATTTGTTTTCACATAGGTGTAATGTAACGTGCAGTTCAGCTAACAATATTTTAGCCAAATATTCCGGGAAAATATCAAAATAACGTTAGTTTTATTGTTGAAAATGCTCGGTTCGTGTTACCGGGAAAATTTTGTTATTATTTTAACACAAAATCTCACTCGTGTTACAGCAAAATAACATTAAAGTGTCCATTTCCAACTATTGTGTTTTGTTCTTATTTTATTTACGTTTTGAAAAGTTTGGGTTTTTTAAATAAAAGGAATAAGGTCCATGTTCAACGAAAAGATAACGGTCTGATTATCTAAAAACAGCTGTCACTATCAGAAGCTCGTGGCTAAATTATCTCAACCGCTCGGGTCGATCTTTAGGTTAAGTCATGCTTGTCTAGGTTGGTCTGTGGATGGGTGACCTGACCACCCTTACATACCGAGTTTCCTCCGTGCCTCGTAAAGCACGTTAAACTGGTAGTCCCGGCTGTCATTTGTCCATCTTTGACAGTCGTTACAGGTAGTCGTGGCCCAAAAAGTCTGACACCAGTATTACCAAGTGGTATCGTACTTCCCAGTATTAACTGGGTTGTGGAGGTCAGATAGGCAGTCGCTCCATGTAAAATACTGGTATTCAGCTGCATCCGGTTAGACTGGAAGCCGACCCCAACGTAGTTGGGAAAAGGCTAGGTAGATGATGATGATGATGAGCTGTCACTATTATCACATGTTCCCATACAAAAATGTGTTTTAAAATGCTGTTTTTATATAATCAGACCGTCATCTTTTTGGTGAACATGGACCTAACTAAAGTAATTCCCGAAGTGTCAGTCAGAAGTGTACCTAATATAGTACACCCATATTTCGCCAGTTATGATTAAGTCCGATGTAATAGGGACGAGCCTAATGCCAATGAAAAGGATTCTATCTTATTACTTTTAACTATCAAAACTATCTTGAAATACTCGTAGTATTTGGTTAAGGGTCATGACCGCTTAGTGACCCGAATGGCGCAGTGGTAGTGAGGCTGCATTACGTGGCTTACGTTCTTAGGGTCCCGGGTTCGAATCCCAGTAGGAGCAAATGTTTGTGTGATGAGCATGGACATTTGTTTCCGAGTCATGGATGTTTATATGTATTACTAGCTTCTGCCAGCGGCTTCGCCCGCGTGAAGTTTGATTATTGTCCCATGGAATCTTACTGCCGGGATAAAAAGTATCCTATGTTTTAATCCAGGTTATAAACTATCTGTGTGCAAAATTTCATCCAAATCCGTTCAGTAGTTGTCGCGTGAAAGCGCAACAAACAAACTTACATTCACATTTATTCTCCGAACTGCTAAGCTATCGGGAGTTACACGTGTTATTGTGAGTCAACTATAAAAGATAGACATATGCTGTCTTGGGATATTTTTTATATAATTTTATGTGAAATATTTCCGTTATACATGATTTCTATGTAGCTTTAACCATTAAGGCTGCACACGCGACGGAAGCTAAAAAAACCAAGTAACTTCTCCCGTTTTCCCAACATTTCCTTTCACTGCTCTGCTCCTATTAATGGTAGCGTGATGAAAAGTATACTATTACCTGCTCAGGAGTATGTAGAATAATTGTACCAAGTTTCGTTAAAATCCGTCGAGTAGTTTTTTTTTCTATAAATAACATACAGACAGACAGACAGACAGACAGAAAGACAGACAGACAGACAAAAATTTTACTGATTGCATTTTTGGCATCAGTATCGATCACTAATCACCCCCCGATAGTTATTTTGTAAATATATTTCATGTACAGAATTGACCTCTCTACAGATTTATTATAAGTATAGATAGATAGATATAGATAAGTATGTATTTACAAACAAAAATGTATATATGTAGTATAACAACTGTCTGGTGACCACGACAAAAGCCTTGCTTAGTGTGGCACTAGATGGCACAGTGTGTAATGTCCAGCGATATTTATTTGTTTATTTAAGACGAAGAACTTTTATCGTTCTGAAGTGCTGGTGTTTTTGCGTAATCTATCCGTTTTACAGATTTATTTAAGTGAGGTCTGCCTCTTTGGTCTAGTGGTTGTGATCGCGACTGCAGCATGGAGATCCTGGGTTCAATTCCGAAATCGGGCTTTTTCGGAACATCGATTTGTTTAATTGTGCAGTCGTGACTCGTGCTACAATGATATCACAGCGGACGCTGTGGCGGGACCCCAATTTGAACCGTAAAAAACCAGTAGGTATATAAAAAAAAACTCTTGTTTATACTTATAACATTGCCTTAATAGAGATTGCAACTTGAATTCAGTGCCTCCCGCACTGATAGCACACTTATTGTTCTTCTAGCAAAAGCTACAATTCAGGTAATGCAGGATATAGGTTTCTTCCTTGTTGAGTAACAGCAATTTGTCCCCCGACTACGCCCTGCTCATCCAGGTTTGCCCAGTTGCTTATTTAATGCTGTCACTTTATCTAATTGGGGTAGTCCAACACTATGTTCGCATATTTGCGGTCTCAATCAAAACTTCACCCACCAATTCCGGAAAATTCATTGAAGTAAACCAGTTTTACTTAGCGGTTATAAACCGTACATTAAAATGTACATTTTTCCATTCACATGTTATCATCTTTTGTCTAGCCTTTTCCCAACAATGGGGTCGAATTAAAGTCTAGCCGGATGCAGCTGAATACCAGTAATTTACATGACTGCCTATCTGACCTCCACAACCCAGTTAGCACTGGGTAATACGATATAACCCCTTGATAAGACTGGTTGTCAGACTTTTTGGGCCACCGACTACCTGTAACGAATGTCAAAGATGAACAAATGACATCCAGGTCCAACAGTTTAACGTGTTTTCCGAGGCACGGAGGAAACTCGGTTTGTAACGGTGGTCACCCATCCACAGACCAAGCTAGGCAAGCACAGCTTAATCTAAAGATCATCCCAAGCGGCTGTTATTATGTAGCCATACGCAGGTACCATCAGCAAAAAAGCAACGTGACCCAATGATTCTCAACAATTCAACTCATTTATAATGTTTATGCTGAAATTCCAACCGTGAAGAATGACACTAACATTGTTTGCTGGTACTATTACTTGTACTTAATGTTGCCATATAATGTGATATAATGGCCTGAAAATAACAACTCACTTTGATCACGTTTTCTGTCAAGTGTAACGATTGTGAAAATTGCTGTAGATGAGAATTATGGGAAGCCCCATGATGTTGGACATAACGTGAAAAATCATTGAGAAAGAAATGAAATTATTTTTAAAATACGAATATCTATAAAAAATACTAAGTTATAAGTATTTGGAACTGCTGATTAGACAGAGAGATCCGATACCTTTCATGACGTCATGCGACATATCGACGAACAAAATCCATAATAAATTCCGTTTATCTAGAAAGAAATGGAAACAAAAATTTTATTTTTAACTTTTTTGTTATTTGCCAATTTTTGACTTTTTGTCATTATTTTTATAGTATTTTTACATTCCGTATCTAATTATAAGACAGTTATGTAAAGGAATGAAACTTACTCCGCGGCACACTTACTACATTGTTTAAAGTAGTTAAAATTAAAACAGCTTGTTTAACACTATACATTTAGTCTAAACAAAGGCATGAAGGTCATTCTGCCTACTTCCCGAATCTTTTCATAGATGTACACGTTACAACATAACACTGTCGCCATCTTGTTTTGTAACACATAACAAATAACATGTTTGTCATTACAATAGATACCATGGCAGTTATGGTCACGACTCTTGAAGTACTTACTTCACTTGTTTTTTTTTGCGAGCTCCTGTACTATATTTGAGAAACAAGATGTCATTGAACTTACAATGTCGATTGTAAATATTGAATGAACTGTGTGATTATTAACCGACTTCCAAAAGGAGGAGGTTCTCAATTCCTCGGAACCTTTTTTTATTTTAGCAATACTTTTTGGTGTTATGTATCGTGATGGCCCAGTGGCTAAGGCCTCGCCTCTCATACACGAAGTTGTGGGTTCAAAACCGGGCACGTCTCAATGTGACTTTTTATACTTTATCTAATTTTGTACGTTCTCAAATATCACAGACATCGGTGAAGAAAAAGATCGTGAGGAAACTTGAACTTATCATTAACATACGTTTGAAATCGCCAACCCGTCTTGAGCAAGCGTGGTGATCAATGCTCGTCCCTACTCTGTATGAGAAGAGTCCTTTGCCCAGCAGTGGGACAGTAATAGGCTGGTATATAATTATTATTATATAAGTAAGTCTGTCTCTATCAATTTAAGAGGCCAGTCTTATTATTATTATTTAGAAACTCTATTGTATCACTAAACTATTCGGTACCAGGATAGATCGCCTCTCTTGAACCAGTACGAACGTTGCGTTTTTTGCGGAAAAAAATCTAGCAACAGGTTTTTATGCGAGCCAGCTACAATAGATGCCTTGTATTGTTACATTCTTGAACGTACGGATCACTATGTTTATCAATGTTTCCTGTATTAATTTTGCTAGAAAATGATATTGTGGCTTTATTTATATTATTTAGGGCTAATAATATATTACTGTAACGTTTCAGATTTTTACTGTCATGTCTAGATCTTTGACAGTCGTTCGTTACGGGTAGTCAGTGGCCCAAAAAGTCTGACGGCCAGTCATAACAAGGTATATCGTATTCCCCAGTACGATCTTGGTGCACGGTAAAACTCTAATGAGTTTATGTTGGCACCAACTTAAATGTATAAAATGTATGTTTGCTACTGCTTGCTGCTTGCTTGAAATAATAAATAACTAGATTAACGAGGGTTTTTTTTATTTCTTTCTGATGTCGAAAAACGCAAAGAAAAAGACTTTTAAAATATATCTTCTGTACGGGGTTCCAACCTGCATCACGCAGCGCAGCCGTCAGTCAGTTTTTAAATTGACTATACAGCAAAAACAGTCACTGCCTATAAAACTTGAAATTTAGTCATCATTTGCCAAGCCTTTTCCCAACTATGGGTTCTTACATAAAGAAACAGGTTTCCGGTACAGACAAATCTGTATACGGGTCGGTACCGATCGGTACAGTGTTGACTCGCATAAAGAAACAGGTGACTCTGTCCTTAGTGACACCAGTAAATGCTTAAATCCGTATGGCTCGGTCCAGGTAGTCGGCACCGACAAGTTACAACCTGTTTCTTTATAAGTGAGTGAATAGAATATATTGAAATATTATACCTGCGCCGGTCGGTACCGACCCGTACAGATTTGTCTGTACCGGAAACCTGTTTCTTTATGTAAGCACCCTATGTTGGGGTCAACTTCCAGTCTAATCAGATGCACCTGAATACCACTTTTAACTTGAAGCTACAGCTGTCTATCTGACCTCCAGACCCCAGTTGGTACTGGGTAATATGATACCCCTTAGCAAGACTGGTAGTCAGACTTTTGGGCCACTGACTACCAAAGATATAACGACTGTCAGAGATCTTCAAATGACCACGGGATCCGAAAATTTTGTATAGTAAAAAATATTGCTAAAGAGGGAAAAAAGCGCTAGCTAACTGATTATTCTTGTGACTACATTATTCAGGGTATTACATCAGTCTTATCATTTCAACTATTAGGTATTTCCAATTCTGCCTAGATCAATCGGTTAGTATTACAGTGTCATTCACCCCGACCAAGATTTCCTGAATGTTTTGTAACCGAAACGATTAATGATAAAATATTTTAATCTTTAAATATAATCTGTAACGTAACTGGTTTGCTTAATCAACAAAATAAGTTGAATAGCTATTTCAGACAACATTTAATTCTAAAACTTATCAGTATTATGTAAAAGTATGAAATGTACTGTAGGTAATATTTGGTTGATAATCTTCCCCACCCGACACCGCTTGTCCGCGCGGACAACAACGCTCGTCCGTTCCCTCTCATAGAGAGAAGGCCTGTGTCCCAGCTGTGGAAACATTATGGGGAAAGCAGGGATAGCCACGAAATTAATTTTCTTACGTTTTTTGCAATTTGCAGGCCAGTGGTAGGTTGTATGAAGTTAAAATTGTCGGTCGCGACTGTAAAACGTATGTAGTTACAGAATTATAATCATCAAAATCATCAATACAACCCACGAAGTTCATATAAGTCTAGGAACGACTTTGGCCGTGAGAAAATCATACCTCGACTATATTTTCAACTTCATCCAACCTACAACTGGCCAGCAAATTGCAAAAAAACATAAGAAAATTTGAATTTCGCGGGCTACCCTTTTTTTTTTTTTTTTTTTTTTCCCGATGCTTTCACCTTATAGGCTAATCAGCCTAGGCTTAGGCTAATACAAAGTGACGTGAAATTCGCGTCAACGACAGACCGCGCGAACGAGCTGTATCGTTTGCGTGAGTGTTTCAAACAGTTGTGTGACAAACAACAACAACTCAACAACGAAGTCAGTTAAAAGACCTCCCACTAGGTTGACCGATGACCTAGTGAAGGTTGCGGGAATCCGCTGGATTTGAGTCGCACGGAACTGGTCCATGTGGCGACACTTGAGGGCCACTGGGATGTCCAGCAGTGGACGTCTTTCAGCTGAAATGATGATGTAGCCAGTTGACTTAAATCGTTCTCATCTTCCTGCCCTAGTCCCATTATATTTGTGGTCGGCCCAACACGTTATCTTCTTTCATTCTACCCTCTCCGACGTCACGACATCATTTACTACTTTCTCTTTCTTATCAGTCTTCACACAATCCATCGATCTTTTCCTTTAGATGCCAGTTGTCTTAAATTAAAGAAGTATAACATTAAGTTGGATGCGAGCCGCAAGGGACCGGTCAATGTGGCGACACTTGGGGGAGGCCTATGTCCAGCAGTGGACGTCTTTCGTCTGAGATGATGATGATAATGAATATTAAGTTTTGCCCATAGTCCATAAACATCTTCAGATTGTCTCTATTGGAATGAAAGTACAGTCACAATTAAATTGATTTTCCGTACCATACTATATTACTGTTAGGTACCATTTCAAATTCTTATCAGCATTTATCCAACACAAGTAGTAAAAGTTAAGATTTCATAATTTTCTAATCTCTAAGTATTTACCTACGTAGGGAAATTGAATAATGACTGATAATTACGTCTTGCTTTCTGCCATGGTGTTAGGAATTAAGTGGTTTTCTTTTTGTTTCTACACAATTAACTTACAAGTTACACGTCTTTATCTTGCTGGCAATCACTAAAAATAAGAGAATTTAAGAGCAACACAAGATCGTATGCCCCTGATTATATTGATCGTCATTCTCATGCCCTTATTTCAACTAATCTGAAGTCGGTACAGTGCGTTTTCTCCTTCTATAAAGACGGAAAAATCGTACAGCCTTATTTACTACCTACTACTACTACCCTATCGTTCATTTTTAATTTGTACATGCAGTATTCACTAAATGTAAATACTTACGTGTCTAATTATATTAAAATGTAAATATCGTGAGGAAAGTTTTCTTATTCTTAAAATACATACCACCTTGAACTCTAGCAAGTCTTTAACTTTTTGGGGTACATAGACCGATTCTTAAAAAACAAACCACCTTGAACTCATGCCAGCCTAGTACTTTTTGGGGTACATAGACCTATTCTTAGTTTTACACGTGTGCATCTTAAACATTGCTTGCATTGTTGTCAACAACAATGTATGCAACTATCCCGAACTTATTATTGTTAAGAAAGACCACTTTTACAACCAGGGTGGTAGATGGCTTACTGCTCATTAGACGTTTTGCGATGTTGGACATTTTGCTACTTAGACCTTCTGATCAGGAGCGGAATAAACAAGCACGACAGGAGGTGTCTGATGAAATGACGAGAAGAAGAAAGAATATAGGGAAGTATAAAAGAAGACAACCCAAAGTAATGACTCAGCCAAAAACGTAGAGCTAAAAGAAACGGGCCAACGGTAAAATTAACCATCCATGAACTAAGAAAACCAAGCCAACATGACGATACGAACAAAATATCGACATGACAATAAAAATTAGCGAACCAGTTACAAAATCAATAATAAATATCACCCGTACACATTTTAATGTCGAAACGCCATAACAATTTACTGTTGGTTGCATTAACATACTTTGTACCGCTTTGCGTTGCGGTTACTTACCGATAAAATATTGTACCGTTAGTTGCGTTAAGGCAAGCGCGTTTGCGCCTGCACATTACTGCGACAAGAGATTTGTACAGGATGCATTATGTGTTGTGTGTTGTAATTTATGGAATCTAACGTCAATAGAAAAGAAAACAGTTTATGATGGGGAGAATGATATTTAATGTATTACATAATATCACATCTGTATTTCCCAGAAGGAAAACTGTACTGAGCAGTGATGGGTGGGGTAACCCCAAATTTTCACTAGTCCTAAAAAAACTCACTAAGTCACTAATCCAGACTCTAAACTTCTTTTGAGAATTCTTTTCTAATAGCCTAACAAACGCAATAACACTTTGATCTACCTGGGGACCGAACCCAGGACACCGGGCTGAGCATCTTACTCGCAACGGTATCATTATTTATAAAAAAATAATTTACCACACTTGGTAACAATCGCAAAATAATGTAGCAAATCTTTTATTATTAAATGAAGATCCACATAAAATATTGATTTATTAAATAACGTGTCACATGTTTAAACGATTAACAAGACCCGAATACTCGATTCAAACAAATCGATATCGGAATCGGAGCTCGCTTTATGTAACGATAAGTACAATTATCGAATATCATTTATAACGATTCGATGTCAAATACAATGTAAAATTAAAATGTTCGGTGTCCGTGAAAATGTATTGCGAAAGTGGGGTGAATGTTGAAACCATAACAAGAGAAAGATATTGTGTATATTGTTTAGTAATAGTAGTAATAATAATTGTACACCATTCTTTACATAAACTCATGGTTCTTTCTCTTGAAAGGTAGGCGGAATCTACAGAGCCATTCAATAAAGATTAAATATACCTACCTATATTATTGTTACAAATGTTCAATGTATAAGAGTAATTAATATTTTATTGTTGCATAACTAGTCGTTTTTTGCAGATTTTATGAAAACATTAACTTCAACTGTACTGTACTGTTCTGTACTGTACTGTACTGTACTGTACTGTACTGTACTTTAAAATTAAAATATTCATAATAAACTATAACTGTATTCCCATACTTAAAAACAATAAAGGTCACTGTTATAATATCCGCCTCGCTTTTTCCTATCACCGCACCTACCACCATAAGGGCCACGGCTTTATTAATTATTGTACGAGTATAATAATTTGGAGAAGTGTGAAGAAGAATACCGTGGGTTGCGAAGTCTGGTATTCAGCTGCATACGGTTAGACCTGGAAGCCGACCCGAACATAGTCGGAAAAAAGGCTGTGTAGACGGTGAGTCTTACATATCTTTGAAGTCAGCAATCAATGCTGCAACGAAAACGTAGGCGAGTATTTTTACAAGCTTTTACTTGACTTGCTTCCAATATTTTTTATTATCATCTCAAATTAAAAAGCCTATAGCTAGCTAGCTCCATACAACGAAAATGATAAAATCGCTTTTCATCCAGGAAAGTAATGAAAATCTGCACGTGAACTCAAATACAAATTCTTTATCGACATATTAATTTACATAAATTGTTTGAAGCCTCTAACCCCTGAACTATGTTTACCTGTATGTCAGGAGTCAGCGTCTTCTTCCATTTTTTTGGCTTTATTACTAATGTCAACATAGGATTAGACAAACTGAATTCAGGAAAAACATTTCAGCTACACGTGTAAAGTCCGATGGGAAATTAAATCATAAATAACATCAAGCCAGCCACCGCCAGTCACCAGTGAAGCTTCATGTAATAAGGAGTGATCCTATTGCCATCAACCGGGCACAATCGGGCAGTACAAGTCGGTTCTGATGCTGCCACGGTTATACTAGAGTGACGCTCTCAGCTGCCTCACCTCATACTCGGCAATAACGGAACGAAATCATTTCTATCTTTTTATTGCTGGGTCAAATTATTATTATGTAACCCAGTATAGAATTACACAAATATTTAATACAAAACATTTCTGAACCATACCGCCATTTATCTGACTAACTAAACTAGTCACGAATACGTCCGCAATAATTTCAGTCTAGATTTTTTACATAAAATAATTTCACAAAACGCAACAGCAATTTTATGGATTTCACAAAATCAATCCGTTCCTACATTCATTATGTATAATGACAGCTGTCAGATTGAATGTAATGAATGAAATGAATGAACGTTTATTAAGTTGACGAAATCTTTGAATGATTCTTTTATTGATTTGTTTGTAACGTGTTGCAACTGTTTGATATAACTGAATAATCTTTTGAGTGAAAAACAAATTAGTGAAAGATTTGAGCCGCCATTTTGGCTAACTTACAGATTAAATTAAAAAATCTTTTAGAAAGTATCCTTTTTAGATAATTCTGAATGCTGTTTAATGAGTGTAGGTACTTACGTAAGAAAACCTAATGGATGTTTAAAAGTTTGCAAGCTTAAGTCATTAGGGTTACTGGTTCGGGTACAGGTTGGTTCAGAGCGTTTTCCCACACATTTTTTTCGTGTTTACAAAGTGTAGACGACAAACTAGATTAAGAAAACTGTTAGGTAAATAGTTTAGAACAAGACTTTATTGAGAATGGAATGAGCAAGGAAGATTTTATAGTGTTACGTTTAGGAAATTCACACAGCTACGATTATACTTAGGACGATTTATAAACTTCTACATACATTTATTATTATTTAGTGTTTAAACTGTCAAAAATCTCTTCTTGTCTAATCTTGTTTTGATTGTTTTTGTATGAAAATGTTTCAAACATTCAATCGTTCTTTTTTCGAACAACCAAAACTTAAAACACTTCAACCAACTATATCCGTGGTGCAGGCGGGAAAAGGCAGAACTAAAATAAATGTACCACGTTTGACATATCGATGCAAATTTTCTTGACAAGCATCACCACCTTGAACTGCACACTTAAAGCCACGGAACAGTAAAAACAGTGGAAGTAACCTGAGAATAAACATTGTACCCGTGCTTAAAGCGGTCATACTGTAAACAGTTTTACTGTGAACTATTCCCCCGCTACAAAATATTGAAAAAAAAAAAAGATTCTTCATTTGTTTTCTTTCAATGGCTCATTCGGAAGATTTCTATGCCAGTCATTTTTAAAACAAACAAGTAAACAGTTCGTTTCGCTTCAGTCGTTGACACTGATCCGATTCAGGTGGATAACCTTACTCAGAATCGCAGAAACGAAAGTAAAGAATCTAACCCCAAGAATTATTTTAATAATACGGTTCTATGAGATAGGTATCATTGGCATGAAAAGGTTACCTGAAAATTTTGTTGCATTTTACCAGTTTGCCTAGCCTTTTCCCATCTATGTTGGGGTCAGCTTCCAGGTCTAATCGGATACAGTATTTTACATGGAGCGACTGCCTATCTGGCCTCCACAACCCAGTTAGTACTGGATAATACGAAACCCCTTGGTAATACTGATTTTCAGTCTTTCGGGCCACTGACTACCCGTTACGACGGCCTAGAAATGACAGCCGTCATGAACGGCTTAACGTGTTTGTCACCCATCCACAGACCAACTTAGGCAAGCACGGCTTAACCTGAAGATTGATCCCGAGCGACTGTTACCAACTGTTAGCCACGAGTTCCTCTCAGTTTCACGCTGTATGTTAAAGGTAAAATCAAATTCTACGTTTGCCTTGTGAACATGATCAGATCGTCACACCACCTTCGCCGTGGTCGACCTCGTCGGCGATGACCACCCTCTGGTGTCTAGCAGATGCATTTACAATACATTAATTTCAATTAATTCGAACTAGGTACCCTGGCGTTGTCGGGATTAGGAACGCACTGTGTTGCAAAAAATCTTTAAGGCGCTTAGACGAGCTAAATTAGCAACTCTATTTGTGGTAGTTCAAACTTCGTTTGAAATGCTGTTAGAATAAAGTTCTAATCAGCTTGCACTACAAAGTGGTTGTTACGTCAGCCACTGCTGGCCAAATAGCGCGAAATGAGTGGTTTCGATCGATTTACAAAAAAACTATTGATTGGATTAAAAAACTAAAACAGTATCATGCTAAAATATTGCTTGTAGAATTATTTGCCAAAAAATCAGAATGATCGCATGCATGTTAGTATGTTTTTTATTGTTTGAAAGATATTTTTAGAGGTAAGTTCGTGATTTCTTTTTATCGAGCTAAATTAATTGTATTATGTTTTCAAAACAGTATCATGCTAGCATATATCCTGAAGAATATCATATATTTTTTTGGTCTTGTTTATAGCAGTGAATCATATACTTTTAGTAATTATAAAACTCGCGTTTAGCTCGTGTAATCGCCTTAAGTCACTTTCGCTGCGGCCCGTCGCGGCTGTAATATACGAGTACTTAACTGTGACAACAGTCATATTTAATTCTGACTCTTAACTGAATAAGACTCATTGTGTTGAACAAGACACATTGTTTTTAGGTCACTAGCTCACTAGTTCGACTAACACATTTCTCGAAACACATCACTTTCATCATGTAATTCAATTACATTGTCATTGGTGAGACATCAAAAGAAATATAAATAATGATCCGCTCATTGTAACCTCAATGAAAGAACAGTTGATTGAAATATTGCTGTATATGATCTACTTCTCATTGTTTTAAAATAGCTGTTGAAGCTCTTCAAAATATACTACGAAATGAGTTCGACGAGACACAATAAATACTAAATTAAATGTACCTGGTATAGGCAGGACTGTTATAAAAATAATGCTGTGGTCACAATCGGCTAGATGTCATCATCATCAAGCCGAGCTAAGCGGAGCCCCAAGCAAGGGCAAGCCACAAACACCATGTTGTCTAAGATGTATAGTTTTTTTTTTTTTCGCTGGACATTACACACAGCGCCATCTAGTGCCACACTAAGCAAGGCTTGTGTCGTGGTCACCAAACGGTTGATATATTACATATATACTTTTTGTTTGTAAATACATACTTATTATACATATAAACATCCATGACTCGGAAACAAATGTCCATGCTCATCACATAAACATTTGCTCCTACCGGGATTCGAACCCGCGACACTAAGAACGTAAGGCAGCCTCACTACCGCTGCGCCATTCGGGTCGTCAGTTTCTGAAGTTAAGGCTTATATAGTTCGAACCTTAGCTATGCATGAGATCTGATAACTTTTAGACAGTGAGAGCCATAATATTATATGGTTTTGTCTTGGCCACATTTCACATGAACAAATGTTTTTGGCTACGTATTTCAGCAAAATTGCAGCGAAAAGTATTTCGTGTCTTTCAAATACAAAATCCTATACTTATTCACTCTTTTTCCACGATACTGAAACCTTTTTGCATCAAAGGGGACTAGTCCTTCACACCACACCATCCTCATTGCTCCTATTTCCAAACGCCACCCCCGAAAAGAGTTGAAGCCACATTTTCCACAACCTGTTACCGCATCGAGTATTTAGAATCACATTCCACACTGCCCTTTGTCTTCTGTGTCAAAGGGTACAAAGCAACGGTCTAACTGTATGCCGTTCGCCAATGTTCTATTTGCCTTTTTCACCCGTGACTCTTTTTTCACCTGTGACAGCTTTTTCACCCGTGTCGCCTTTTTCAGTGTCGACCAAAGTGACGAATTGCGTCCACTTGCCATACCGCACGTATTCTGCACAACTTGTGACTAGATCCAGTGGAAAGCTACATTCCACATTAGTCTATCCCCCGTGAGTCAAAAGTGATGACAATAGTACTCGTACTTGTATCCTGCGTCGAATAGTGGAGTTTTACGTTAGAGGAACTAACAGGGTTGTGTGATTTAGGGGCAAAAGGAATTTGTAGGTTCACCTATATTAGTTAGAATCATTTGACACCGTACTGTCAGTACAGTAACATATTATATACGTCCTTAATGAATAATTTAACGATGTACAACTATCCCCAAGATATATACTAACATCTAGTTTGGGCATCATCGTTCAAACTAATATGTAATTTTTTTATTAATAAATAATTATTAATAAATAATTTAATTTTAATATACGTAAGTACACTCGGCGACACATCAAGATAAACATTTCCTGTAAAATTTGGCTTCGCTTTGTTTAGATTTCTCGTACAATGAGAAATCTGCATCAACTGGTTTTGTACAGCTTAATTAGTTGTCGGGTGTACAGTTATGGATCTTAGGTCAGATGTGCAGGACATATTATCCACCCAAAGATACGTGGCACTGGAAGCCGACCCCAACATAGTTGGGAAGATGCTTGGGAAACGGTATTTGTTTTAAACTCTCATCATATCACAATGAACAGCATAATAAATGAAACATTTTTGAGACCGGGAAAAAGCCGTAGCTTTGCAAAACTACTCATCCAAACCTATCCCAGCTCTATTTTCCGTGATTCTCAGTTATGGAGCCAATACGACCCGCACACTGTCTGCAAAACTGCAAATTGGACGTGACGCTACAGAAGCAACTAATGGCTTGAAGCCGCAACGCAATTTTGTTCAGCCAAGTGATTTTGAAACGGTGAAGGAAAACATCGTGAGGAAAACCGGCATGTCCTAGAACCAAAAATTCGAAGACATGTGACATCTACCAATCCGCACTGGGCCCGCGTGGTAGATTATAGCCCATTCCCTCTCATTGAGAGGAGGCCGTACCCCAGCAGTGGGAACATTATAGGCTGATGATGATGATGATGAAGTGATTTTGACATGAGATTTTTAAGAGTAGTGGAAGGCCAATGACACAATGGATGGACTGAATAAAGAATGATTTGGCAGGAAAGGAGCTGTCTGATGAGAATGACGAGTTATAGAGAAGTATGACCAGTTATATTACTAACAATACTAACCCTAGTACATAAGCAGCATTGTTACTAAAATACTAACGAAATAAAGCTTAATTTATCAAGTAAATCATTACTTGATAATGCCAAAGCATTATGAATTTCGTACTGGCGATGGCGTTTCAATTCACTACTGGTCAGCCTTCTGTGCTATTGTAAGATATTTGTGTTTAGTTTTAGTTAATGTTTAGTTAAGTTTATTTGCTATCAATGGAAAAGTACCTGCGAGTTGTTACACATACAAGTAGAATAATTTATATGGGAGCTACATCTGCCAAGAAACTGCTTTACAGTTTGGCAGAAGTAACATTTTTTTGTAATATGAGTTATCAACGAATAAACGCTTTTTTTTTTTCATGGAATAAGAAGACGTCCGCCGACCCCAAATGAATTGGAATAAGAGCTAGATAATGATGATGAAACTTCTTGGTTTTATGTATTAGTTAAGTTAGTTTGGCATGCTAATTTCCTTTGCAAGGGAGAGAGGCTATGGTTTACTGATGAATGTTCAGACGACTTTTAATCAATCAATCAATCAAAAACTGTTTTTTGTACAGTAGTCAGCTCCCAAAGTTACAACTAAATTCCCTGTGGAATTAGACTTAATGATGCTGAACGCTATAATTGTTGATTTTAATTAAAAAATAAATTCTAGATCTAAAATAAAAAAAAACCTACATCAGTAGATCATTAGAAAATCATTATCACTAATGACAACAGTACTACGGTAAGCAAATAGATTTAAAAGTAAATAGTACTTATACCTCCGACATTATCGTTAGATAGAACTACTTAGAACGTCCATATTGTACCGGAGTGCGAATCCTAACGGGTTTGAGGAGTTAGTAACCTCTTGGCGGCTTGAGCAAATCTGTATGGAGCGTCCTACCTACTTGAATATTAATTGGCTCAACGTTTTTATTTGATTTTTAATCAGATTACGGATTTTTTAATGGAGAAGCTGCAGTTTTACCCGACTATGGCTAAACCAAAAAGAAGGGTTATGCTTTTAGCAGTGTGTGTGTATGTATGTTAATAAATAAAAATTATAAAGCTTTATTTTAATTCACACCAAATAATTAACTAACACCTTTTACATTTATCAGTTTCTTATTGTGGAGTGTACAAATAATATACTTAGTTAATAAACTTACGAAAATCATCACGCATTTCATTGTAAATTTTAAACATTTTTAAATTACTTTTATTTAAATTATTATTATTGTATTATTTTAATGATTGAATTGTTTTTTTTTTCTTTTTAATTAGCGTGAACCGTGTATGTTTGATTTACGTATAGTATAATCCTTCGTAGCGCCTACTATTCATCCGATTTTGATGAATAAGGTGTATTCGTTATTATGACCCGGGTAACATAGGCTACATTTTTATTTATTTATTTATTAAAACTTTATGCACAATTAAAACTGTACAAAGGCGGACTTAATGCCTTAGGCATTTTCTACCAGTCTACCGGGTGCACAGAGATACTATACAGTAGGTGCAATAACCGAAAAAAAGACTAGAAATTATTTTGAACTAAAATATATAAGAATAAAATAAATACATATATATAGGTATATATATAGCAAGATATATAAAGTTAAGAGAGATACTTAACTTACTTTTGAGATGAATCTGCCAACTTCTTGCGAATACCTTAACCGACTTCAACAATAGGAAGAGTAAATTTTACCTTGTTAAACCCGCATTTAAAATCTTAAATATAGCGATTTTTCAGTAGCCTGTTTTTTTAGTTTTAGTACTTACTTATACAACCCAAATTCTAGTTTATCTAAATCCCATTATAATAATGTTCAAATTTAGGAAAGACAATGTGAAACAATACAGAACATCCCACGTTATATCCCCAAAGATTTAAGCAGAGATGTACTTTTATCTGCCGACAAACTGTTTTGCAGTTTGGCGGACTTTTTATAAGTATGTTATATTTATACAGATTTCGAATAAATAAATAAATAATTAAAAAAAAAACTTGATAGTACACTCACATGTAGGTAATAGGGAGCAACCCTATTGCCGTCATACTGTTACAAATCCTGACTCCGTGACTGCTACTGCAAAATTCCTGATGGAAAAACCTTATAACGATGACAGAACCCAGGACTTTATGCTCAATAGCCGTGCTTGCGACCACTAGACACATCAGTCACTTCGAATTTGTTTCTGTTATACTAAGGTCCATGTTCACCAAAAAGATGACGACCTGATTATCTAAAACAGCTGTTTAAAACAAATTTTTGTAGGGGAGCATGTCCCTTAAACAGCTGGTTTTAGATAATCAAACCGTTATCTTTTCGGTGAACATGGACCTTAGAAAGTGAAAAAACACGGCAATTCAGAGAAAAACACGATTACCTACGTATTAGATGATAGAAAAACAGGATGCTGCCTACACGAACCATTCGAAATAAGAACACGTCTAGACATTTGACAGGTTGTTAACCTGTCAACGGTTACCGGCCTATTTTATTTATATTTGGAACGTACTTTGAAATAAAGTAAATAGGCCCGATCTACGTACATTTTCTTTGTATAGAAAAGGCGCATTCACCGCAAAAGGCGTTTGACACATGAGTTTAAGTTCGGCTAAATTTTAAGAGCCGCTCGGGTCGATCTTTAGCAAAAGTTGGAGCTTGGACCACCAATATCTCTGTAACTAGAAGGTACCCAGGTAGGTATAGTCCAGAACAAAAAAAAATGGGTATTATCACACCACTCTGATTCATAGTGGATGGGTAATATACCTACACAGTGCAATAAAACCATAATCGAATCATTTCGCTGAACACCATTAATTCCAAACAAAAACGGATAAATTCAAATTAATTATAATTTTAAACTCGGATTGTAATGCGAGGTGCCGTGCGTGAGATATTACAATGAATAATTCAATTAACTAATTAGTATTGTTAATTAATCCCCTGCATTAAATACCAAACTGTATTACTGATCGATTGAAGCAAAGCGCACCGATGGATTTAAACAGAACATGATTATGTACGGCAAAAATTAATAATTATAATTAATTAAACACGAATAATTAAACGAGAAAAGATTATCTCGGACATTATTGAGTCATGGTAAAAGAAAAAGGGAGCAAGAAAAATAAAACTGCTGTCAACACGCAGAGAGCAAGCGTAATAATAATAAACTCACCCTTTTCCCAAATTACTGGGGTCGGCTTCCAGTCTTACTGGATGCAGGTCCAGCTGTATACCAGTATTAACATGGAGCTACTATCTAACTAACCTCCACAACCCAGTTAGTACTGACTAAACGTATTGATATAAGGGGTGTAAAACACCTCTTCACGAATCCGAAAGGCACTTGTTCTCCCCATCATTGCGATCATTTTTTTTGTTCTACACCATACCTGGAAACCTTCTAGTTACGGAGATATAGGGGGTCAAAGTTACAACTTTTTGACAAGGTTTTTTTTAAGTTTCACAATATTACGGTTTCACTTCGATTGATTACAATCTACCGAAAAATAATGCGTATGATGTAGTATGTTCGTTTGACAATATTTTGAGAGTTTACAATCTCACTAGATATTTTACAATCTAACGTGTTTGACGATTTTACGGTGACATATACACACCTTTCGTCAATTACTTTATAGTCCCATGTCAAAAAGGGCGAGACTATCGCCGTCAAAAGGTCACAAATCCAGACTCCTTTGCTGCTATACTGAGAAATTCCTGATGGAAAAATCCAATAAGACTGTACTCTATACGTAAATAGAACACAGCACCTCATACTCCAAAGTACTGATTGGGACCACTAGACTCTATTAGTGGTCCCAAACGGAACATCAAAAATAAATTGTCCGAAGTGCCTGTAAATAAGGAAAAACGGCTAAAAAAATATTTGTCTAATACAGCTATTAAAGAACACAATACTTAAACCAATTGATCCATTCCACTGCAAACAACAGTATAAAATACTTTCTAATCATATCTTTATTCACAACTCTTTATTTGTCTCATTCGATTCGCTCTAATTCGCAATCGAATCGTTTTACACTCATTCGATCGATTGACAACCAATCCGAATTCGAATCGAGAACGTAGATTAAAAAAATATAAATTAGAGGTTGACTAACGCAGACGCAAATCGAGTAGATCTGTCTCGATTGGTTTGAAAATCGAGTTACGTTTGCATTTTTAGAAAACTAGTTTTTCCATCGGTTTTGCTCGCGATAAAGTCTGAAATTACTCCACGGAACGTCTTTTTTTTTGCATAGGTATGACACTTGGAAATAATGAAAATTCCCATTCGTGCAATTCCTCATTACCTCATTTATCATTTAGTGTGGACGTTAGTTTCTGTTTATTCACAATAATCATTTAGTTTATTTTGAGTCGCCATGACTCTATTGCGATAAGTGTTAATTAAAAAAGCAATTTGTTTTGTATGGTTTCGTTCCGCTATTCTATTGATTTTGACCAGCATGTTGTTTTAATTGTTAGTGGGAGTTATTAATGGGTAAACCAAAAAACAAACTGGTCTGTCGGCTTAGGTTAACTTCGAATCCATATCAACGTGATTTGGCACTTCTACCAATTTAAAGTCGGTATCAATTTAAACTCTTTGCAAGTAGTGATTTTTTTCCTGCTTCCTACCGCTGATGTTAATTTAGGATGTAACAATCAATTCGTGTTGTATTTTACTTGTAATAAATATAATTCAATCATGATTCGAAAGACACGCGGCGACACCTATTATCATAAAAAACGTTAATGTTAACAAAGTAAATAAAAATTTCAGAATGATCGATTCAGTGGTAAGCGTATAAAGCTTAAACAAACAAACAAACTTACTTTCGCATATCGACGCAAGAATGCAATCTTGTAGTATCTCGATAAGTTGAACTTTACACCAGAGCCAAAAAACTATTTCAAAAATTCATAACTCGTAAACTAGCTGAATCAGAGTGGTCATTTTTGGAACACTTATTTCTTATAATGAAATTTATCACATGGCAATAATGATAGCATTCTAAAGTTAGTCTAACATGCGTTTTATACTAGTTACAGCAATTGGTATTTCAATTTGAAGCAGCAATTTTGCTGGATCTTGGTAGTTGTAACATACGGCACAACGAAATAGGTGTGGACTGCGAAAAAACATACTTGTAGCGTTTTTGATGTATCTATGTATAACTTAAAATAGTTGATTGTATGGTATTTACAGCATTTTGAAGTATCTTTTGTTAAAAAGTTTAGAAAAAGTCAACGACGTATCAAAAAAAAAAACACATCATAGGAAAACGTTGATCAGACCGTCTGACGCAGTATTTTTTTTATTTCAATGATGCAATAAAAAAAAAATTCCGAGATACGACAAAATCGCTTTCCAGCTTCGATATGTAAAAGTATAATTAGGATTACGATATTAATTAGGATTCACACCCCATGATAATAAATGTAATCTCCTTCGAGTTAGCAGAGATGTGGAATTTTGTCATTACTACTACTTAACTAGTGTAAGGCCAAGATAATCACATTTGACACTTCATCAAAATACAACAACGTAACCGTGTAAAGACTGGCATAAAATATTATTTATTTTTTCGAAGTTAGAACTGCACAATTGCTCAACATTTTTTAGTTAAAATTACATGTTTATTGTAATAATGGCAAAAAAAGGTTACTATTACTTAGAACTGACAGTTGTCAAATGTGATCTATTAAATTGGCCCTACTATAGTACTATTTATTAATCGTATTATTACAACAGCAAAGAGAAGCTGCCACTTACAACGATTTTCATGATCGATATTTCATTCGTCACGATCGATGTTCGCCCACCTCTAAAAGAAATTCGTTAGCAAATAATTAAGCCACTGGTTATTAGGGTCACCCAGTGAAATGAAGATGACAAAAACTTAATAAAGGCCAGATGTAATAGAGCTGACACCTTTGAGATCCAATCTTTTATGAATGAACTTTTTCTACGAAGGTATTTCTTTTAATGAAATTTTAATTCGACTTTTTAATTAAGTAATAAAATTTTGGTTGATGGTATTATGAAGACGTGCATATATAGGGTGATTTTTTTAAGTGAGCGTGGATGGCCAAATCCGAAACTATGAGGAACATACTGGGCACGCGTGGTAGATGAATAGCCCATTCCCTCGCATTAAGTGGAGGCCGTGTCCCAACAGTGGGAACATTATAGGCTGATGATGATGAAGAACATAACATAACGGATTTTTTTTGCAAAATCAACGGGTTCGATTCCTGGCTATAGAGAAATTGATTTTCCAGAAATGTAGTGATGTAGGTAGTTTTAGTTTTCATCAAAATCGGGCTCGAGATTTTTGTAGTATTTTCCGCTATTCCACATAGTTTTGGATTTGGCCATATCCACGCCCACTTGAAACATTCACTGGTCGTATACTACGATATGTATACGAAGTGCGGGTACGTGTGTGGGTGTCTTTCTGCCTTATACGTATGTAAAATGTATTTTTCGTAACTAGAGAACTCTAATAAGAAACGTCCAGTAAAGGTAAGACATTAAAATCAACTTAACTTGCACGGTTCCGGATTTAGACATCCCTAACTTTCTATGTATCAATTTAGATGAAACCTACTTATAACAAAAGGTTTTTGTTTTGATACTGAAATCGATATTCAAGCTTTCATTCCCTTGTGAGATTTGTAACCCCCTAACATGAATATAGTCGACAAATCTTTTGTTCATCTGTCATTTTGTCGATTCAATGACAGATTTGTCGAGTCTCTCGTTTTCCCGGTGGTCATGCTAAGCGGGCTGGTGCAGTTTTTACACTCGATGTTGCCCATCACCGAAGCAAGTGATAATAATTTTAGAATACGCACTTGAAACCGAAATAGATACCACGGCCCCGGAACATAAAGGGTGAGGAAGGAACATGGATGGGTTTTTGATTTCCCATCATAAAAAAAAAAGAATACAGACATCTAGGTCAACAAAAAAAAAAGAATATAGACAAACAGAATATCTAGGTTCCCAAATTTATTTATTTTGAATGGACTCTTGTTTTTTCTCATAAACAAGAGTTATGAGAAAAGTTAGAATAGAATAGAATACTCTTTATTATGTTCACTATAAAAATATAAATACAAAAATTTTAAACATTTTACATGGGGTGACACAATGGGCGGTGTTATCGCTACAAGATATCTTTCTAAGTTTTCTATAGAAATTTTAAATTCCTCATATCTCGTCTTTATATCATTGTCCTTTCAAAATATATAAATTTGGGAATATAGATATTCTGTAATTGAATCAAAATAAATACACACTACCTTAAGAATATTTTTGATTCAAAAATTATTTTGGTCATAGTACGTTTGTATGAACTATGCAAGCTCTGCCGGCCCCTTAGGAGGTTAACCTTTTGGACGCCATTGTCACATATATGTGACAAGCAAGCGCGTGCCCTGTACGCCAAACGACACAAATATGTGACAAAATAGTACATGAAATTGTGGCTTAGCGTGGAGGGTACGCGCGAGCGTTTATGCTGTGGCGGTCAAAAGGTTTAAAGGTGGTGTTATGTTATGTAGGAACTCAACCCCAAAGAACAAAGCAAGCCTTGATACTCTCCATACCTCCCATGATTGATTGCCCATTACAACACTTTATCGCTTTAAATCTTACATTATTGTTTTGTAAGACAACTACATTACGAGTATCTTCATCGTAACATATTGCGTAGAACATTGCCAACAAAATAATGACTTTAAATTCGTCACGCAATGTAGGTAATCTGGACAATATTGTACGTGTAGGAAGTTTTAAGCTAGACAATACGAGACATACACAGTTTGACAGGTAAATGATGAATTGTAAGGCTCTTTGAATTAGCTGTCAGTAGAGACTAGAGACACTTTTGTTTTTCATCTTTTTGCGTATGTCCACACTCGCGATTCAGTTTTATATGATTTTCGGGCTTGAACGCGGTCGCTCACATTGGGCCTCACAAGAAGGCTTAATGTCACCCAATGCTATGCTGAGAGTTTTCTTGCGTGACTGAAACAGGAATGAAGTCTTTGAGCGAAATCCATCTAGGCTTAGATGGAGATTACTCAGCGTAAACACTTAAAATAACTAATGATACGTAAAAGAAAAATGGCGGAAAATCATCACAACTATGCGTTCCATTACAACATCATTTCCACTGTTCACAGGTTCTTTGGATTCTGTTTCGCATTTCAACCGTTCAAATGGCGTAACGTTTGAAATTATGAAGTTTAAATAAAATCTGTGTTGGTATTTCTTAGAAATGTCGGCGGCATAAGCTTGCCAACATATTATGTACCTATGTATGGTTACAGCATTTCATCGTATGTAGAGTTTTTGAAACTGAACTATGCGGGTATTAACCACCCCGCGCGCCGCCAAGTTCTTTGACTGAGTAATGTTTCGTTCGTGTCAATGATTGTCACATAGGGGATATCTTCCGTGATTATTTATTATTTTGAGCTCCCCATATTGATTCGAATTTGTCGCGGAGACATGACGTACATCATAAAAATGACAAAAAAACTAACTAAACTTCCGGTTCACGGTCTCCACTCCAGAACTTTTCGGTCCCATCGGCCATCCGTTCTGCGAGCAATGTGCCCTGCCCACTGCCGCTTATGGTAGCCTGCGGAATTCAAATTTTCTAACGTTTTTTGCAATTTGGAGGCCAGTGCTAGGCAGTGTAGGTTGTATGTCGATTAAAATGAACGACTTTTTCAAGCTCAGACATTTTTGAAATGTATGGGTTGTCTTGACGATTATTATTTCACATAGGTCTAACAGTCGCAAACAACATTTTAATCAACATATAACCTAGCACTGGTCAGAAAAACTTGCAAAAAATGTGAAAAACAATGAATTTCGCGGGCCACCCTGGAGCATCCACTACGTCGTCGGTAAACTTGGTTCTCTTGCGGATGTCTGAATTTCTGATTGTTAACGTATCTTAACTAATATATCTTGTTACAAGCATATCAGGTACCGTTTACACTTTTTGTTTGTTATTTGACTCCGTTGACTGTTGGCACACAAAGTAAGCGAAGCGCGGAATATAATATTAAGTGAGGTATGATATAATACGAGTATTATGTTAACTTAGAAATATTTGGGACCAGCTTTTGACTGCGGTTTCGCTCGACCGTGATGATTTAGAATTTGCCAAAGGATGACGCACTCTAGATCGTGCCGTGTCCGAGTCGAGTCTTGGCCGTCGCACAATCCATTATCACACAAGCTTAATTCAGGTTGTACTCCGCTCCGGGGCTGCGGACTGTTCGAAAGAGATACCGCGGCCCCGGAACGTAAAGGGCGAGGAAAGAACATGGATGGTTTTTAGTCAGTAAAAGTCTGACACTCCCTCCCGCTCCGCCCAGAGTGGGAGGGGTCATATGATGATTTCCCATCCGAAAAAAAAAGGTACTCCGCTTGTAATAATATAATTCAACCTTGATTCAAAAGACACGTGGCTTCATATAGATGAAGCCACGTGTCTTTGTCTGTCAAAAATAAAACAAGAATAACTTCTTAAAATAATAGTATTTTAAGAATTTATTCTTGTTTTATTTTTTGGAAAACCCTACGTTCATTTCTATACACCTGACAACATACATATATTATTATGCAAAATTTAAGGATACCTATCGTCCTGAATTTTTTTCAGTAGTTTACAAGTAGGCGCGAAAAGGTAACCAACAAATAAACTCACTATCGCATTTATATTATTATTAGTAAGAGGAAGTGAGAATGAGAATTTAGCTAGCTACATTGTATTAATTTCTTGAATATGTATCTTAGAACGATACACGCATATGTAGTTTTCGGTTGTTAATAAGGTACATGCGGTTTAAAAAAAAAACAGCTTTCTGGTAAACTATCAGCCTGGTCTTTTTCCCAACTACATATAACCTAACATAACCAGATACAGCTGAATACCAGTATTTTACATGAAGCAAATGCACATCTGACCTCCACGACCCAGTTAGTACTCAGGTCAGTGGGTCGTCTTAGGGGCGGCTCATACTCAAAAACAAATTAAACTAAATAATACCAAGTAATATTATGTAGGCTTAATTCACTCACCCAGTGAGATAACGCAGGGCTTAGAAACTCTATGTTCGGTGAGATGCTTATAAAAAAAAACTAGCTTTCAATTAAAAAAAAAGAACAGAAAAAAGAAGTCATTTTTTTTTTAAACCAGTTTCGATGCGAACACTGCAACCGTTCAAAATCCTACAAATCCTCGCGTAACTAGAATAGGTAATCAACACGTAACGCCCGGAAAATGGGCCATATTGGTCGACCAATGAGTACATACAGAGTGTTATACAATCACAGACCAACTCCTGCCATCTATGTTCTTAGTGCCCAAGTGTTTTCCTCAAGTCAAGAGACGATTAGCGGCCAATACCGTTGTAATACCCGTTTCCTGAAATAATAAAGTAAAATGAACTGTAATCTGGAGTAGATAGCGCTGGGAACTGGTTGTTGAAGTGTAAATAGAAGTACAAAGGTATTATGGACTGGTCAGATTAATTGGAATTAGATGATTAGAAAACAAGGAATTAGTTGAAAAGAATAACTCTAGCGGGTTTTGTATTGATGAGGGTTTGTAGTTCTAACTTTAGAATAACTTTGAAATGGCCGACGACCTCTAATTCGATAAGCATCTAACTTCTTATCTTACTAATATTATGAATGCGTGAAAGTTTGTGAGGATTTATGGACGGATGTTTGTTACTCTATCCCGCGAAAATTACTGAACGGATTTGAATAAAATTAGGCACATAGATAGTTTAAAACCTGGATTTTCATATTGGATACTTTTCATCCCTTTTTAAGCCTTTTATATCCCACCGCAGGGTCTCTCTCTTCTCATTCCACTCTCTGTTTGTTGATTAAAGAAGGTCTGATTATTCCATCTCCATCTGCCATCTCTCCCTCGAACTCGGAATTTTAATTTTTGAATTTCTCTTAGTAAAACCACTATCATTTGAAAAAAATCTTAGCGAAGTTTTGAGGATTCTTGATCATCACGATTACGACTTGTGATAAACTATGATGATGATGCCATCTAGCCTATTTCCACAGCGACTGCATTCGATGGCTTTGTAGTGTGGTTGTCGAGAGCTTTGGTGTGCTCTTTCATGTGCTCTCAAGTGGCTAGCATATCCAACTTTGGACGAAAAACTCCGAGCACAAAGCGGACATGTCAGAACACCCTTGACAAACTGCGCCTTAAACAAACGCCTTGTAATGAGTATGACTAAATGCGAAAGAGACCTATAAAAGAAAACCATTTGCAATCCTGTTACACTAGTTTACTAGTTAGACACTATCCGGCCACGTAAATGAGAGAAATTTTCTTCAACTCCTAACTACTTACATCAAGCACTGTTGCCGAGTGCAATGCCCTCTAGGTATTCAATGGAGCTTGACAATTTATCTGTAAATAAACAGAAACAGTTCACGGATTATCGTAATTTACTACATTTATTTTCAGAGTAATTAAGTTTCTTTTTCTTTTCAATTTTCCTATGCCGTGGGTTCAATGCCCACAATGTGAAATTAGAGGTTTTTTTTATGTCACTTAATCGGTAAAATTAAGAGTGTTATGGTGAGTTAATAATATATAGCAAATGAACAAACGGTTAGGTAATTATACAGGGTACAAACGGACTCTTTACTTACCATCACCCAAGCAATAAGTACAGCAAAGTAGGTAAGTAGGTACAGCAAACTAAGTAACTTTACGCAAAAAACATTGCTGGGGAACGACTTTTTTTGGGATGAAAAATGACGTTTTAAGGTCCGTAGAACTCAACTTAACACACTCAAAACATTTTTCTGGTAGATGGATTGAATAGTACGGGGAGTAAACTTAAATACATTAAAAACATGTATTTAAAGTCGGAACTTTGACCCCCAATATTTCCGTAGCAAGAAGGTTCCCAGGCGTGGTCTAAAACAAAAAAAAATATCCCATTGACGGACGAGGAGAACTAGTCCAGTCCTTTTGAGCTTCATTATGGGTCTTGTTACAGCTTTTATAAGTCAGTGATACTGCGTCAAACAGCACGCAAGGCTTAATTATAGCCAGGAAAGTGGGAAACCAGTTGTTGTCGTGCCAGTTGAGAGAAGCCTGGTTAATTAATTTTCATATTCCGTACGTACTACCTTCTTTTAACAGGAAGGCTTATGATTTTAGCCATTTATGTATGTATTGTGTGTTTGTATTTACGTATGTTCCTCCGTAGCGCCTAAACTATTCATCCGATTTTTATGAATAAGATGTAAATCGATTTGTTTTTTGACGACTCGAATGGCGCAGCGGTAGCGGCGGCCTTACGTTCCTAGGGTCCCGGGTTCGAATCACGGTGCAAATGTTTGTGTGATGAGCATGGACATTTGTTTCCGAGTCATGGATGTTTATATGTATAATAAGTATGTATTTGCAAACAAAAAGTATATATGTAGTATATCAACTGTCTGGTGACCACGACACAAGCCTTACTTAGTGTGGCACTAGATGGCGCTGTGTGTAATGTCCAGCGATATTTATTTTATTTTTTATGACCCGGGTAACATAGGCTACAATTTAACCAATTTCAACAATAGGAGAAGTAGATTTAGCTAGTAAACCACGAATTTAATTAGAGCAGGATTTTTCAGTAGTACCCCTTTAGTTGTAGGTAGTACACCACACAATTTTGGCTAAATAAGGAGCTCGTGGCTAAATCAGCAGCTCGTGGCTAAATAAGGAGCTCGTGGCTAAATCAGCAGCTCGTGGCTAAATCAGCAGCTCGTGGCTAAATAAGGAGCTCGTGGCTAAATCAGCAGCTCGTGGCTAAATCAGTAGCTCGTGACTAAATAAGGAGCTCGTGGCTAAATCAGCAGCTCGTGGCTAAATAAGGAGCTCGTGGCTAAATAAGCAGCTCGTGGCTAAATCAGCAGCTCGTGGCTAAATAGGGAGCTCGTGGCTAAATAAGGAGCTCGTGGCTAAATCAGCAGCTCGTGGTTAAATAAGCAGCTCGTGGCTAAATGAGGAGCTCGTGGCTAAATGAGGAGCTCGTGGCGAAATGAGGAGCTCGTGGCTAAATGAGCAGCTCGTGGCTAAATGAGGAGCTCGTGGCTAAATCAGCAGCTCGTGGCTAAATAAGCAGCTCGTGGCTAAATCAGCAGCTCGTGGCTAAATCAGCAGCTCGTGGCTAAATCAGCAGCTCGTGGCTAAATAAGCAGCTCATGAGGAGCTCGTGGCTAAATGAGGAGCTCGTGGCTAAATCAGCAGCTCGTGGCTAAATAAGCAGCTCGTGGCTAAATGAGGAGCTCGTGGCTAAATGAGGAGCTCGTGGCTAAATGAGCAGCTCGTGGCTAAATAAGGAGCTCGTGGCTAAATCAGCAGCTCGTGGCTAAATAAGCAGCTCGTGGCTAAATCAGCAGCTCGTGGCTAAATGAGGAGCTCGTGGCTAAATAAGCAGCTCGTGGCTAAATCAGCAGCTCGTGGCTAAATGAGGAGCTCGTGGCTAAATAAGCAGCTCATGAGGAGCTCGTGGCTAAATGAGGAGCTCGTGGCTAAATAAGGAGCTCGTGGCTAAATGAGGACCTCGTGGCTAAATGAGCAGCTCGTGGCTAAATAAGGAGCTCGTGGCTAAATCAGCAGCTCGTGGCTAAATGAGGAGCTCGTGGCTAAATGACAACGACCGCTCGGGCCGATCTTTAGGTTAAGCCGTGCTTGCCGAGGTTGATCTGTGGATGGGTGACCACCCTTACATACCGAGTTTCCTCCGTGCCACGGAAAGCACGTTAAGCTGTTGGTCCCGGCTGTCATTTGTCCATCTTTGGCAGTCGTTACAGGTAGTCAGTAGCCCAAAAGTCTGACTGGTAAGACTGGTTGTCTTACCAAGTGGTATTACCCAGTATTAACTGGGTTGTGGAGATCAGATAGACAGTGGCTCCATGTAAAATACTGGTATTCAGTTGCACCCGGTTAGACTGGAAACCGACCCCAACATAGTTAGGAAAAGGCTAGGCAAATGAAAATAAGTATGTGTGTATAGTAGGAACACTGTTAACTGTATTTGTTTATTTGTTTCAGGTATGGACGCACTCAAAACGACAGCTGCTCTATGTTTCAGAACCGCGTTGAGCACTTTTTGGGTGAACAAAAATCATTGAACTCGCGTCACTGTCACCGAACGCTTTTATAGAACGGTTTGTCATACATAATCAAACTTTTACAATTAAGTTGAAAGCGTCAGGATGGCCCACGAAATTCAAATTTTCTTACGTTTTTTGCAATTTGCAGGGCAGTGCTAAGTTGCATGTTGATGAAAATATCGGCACCGCGATATTTTATATTAATATACTTGCACTTGTTCTTACCGTCATTGCGATCATTTTTTTGTTCTACACCATACCTGGGAACCTTTTAGTTACAGAAATATGGGGGGTCAAAGTTACAACTTTTTGACAAGTTGTTTTTGTAAGATTTTGATACCTCCACGACCCCGTACTATTCAATCCATCCATCAGCTCAATGTTTTAAGTGTGTTACATTGAGTTCTACCACAAAACGTGATTTATAACTTAAAAAAAAAGATGTTTCCCAGCAACAATTTTTGCGTAAAGTTACTTAGTTTAATGTACAGAATGCTTGGTTAACGGCTTTGTGATGAGGTGGTTTACACCCTGTATGTATATTGTTTTTTTAAATTATTTTTTTATAATTCTGTAACTACCTACATACGTCTTAACGTATGTTGCTTCAGAATTATAATCATCAGAATCATCAAAACAACCCTTCAAGTTCATAAGCGTCGATGAACGAATTTTTCACGGTCAAAATCCATTCCAACTTTCCCTGCACATTTAATTACTTAGAAAATTTCAATTAAGTAACAGTAATTAAACTTTAAATAATTAAAGTCCTATTAAAAACTCTAACAATAACCGCCGTAGCAAATTAAAGTTGTAATCTAATCTCTTCTAAGGAAACGTCTGCTTAAAACAAGAAAAAAACTGACACATGATAAATGTCTATAGCGTGTTATATCAAACAACATTAAACACAATTATGTAAACAAAACAAACACAAAAAAACAATTGTGAGGTTTTTATCAAACAACTTTGACAACGCACGCAACGTTCTGAAACCGAAAGTAATTGCTAATGAATTATCAACCTTATTGACTTGTAAATAGAGCAAGCTTCCAAGAGCATTGTATAGAGAACGGATTAATTGGCGATCGCTAATCCCTGATTGGATCAGTAGATTAATATGGTTTTAATTATGTTGTAATTTTCTGTGGATGCTGGTTTCACTGTATTTAATACTTTCCTGGAACCTATTGTTAATTTATAAATGGACATAATCACACTAATTACACTATCACACATTAATTAATATTATAAAGGCGAAATTTTGTTTGTGTGTATGTCAGTATGTGTGTATGTTTGTTACTCTCTTTACTCAAAAGCTACTGAACGAAAGACGAAAATTTTCACACAGATAGTTTATAACCTGGATTAACATATAGGATACTTTTTATTCCAATAGTACGATCCCGTGGGACAATTTCCTAACTCCACGCGGGCAAAGCCGCGGGCATTGGCTATTACATATTATTATATGACTTGTAGATCGCGTTCTCCCCGCATAGCATGACCTCCGTAGAAACGAGATTCTTCAAAGATGACAAGTTGGTTGGATGGTTGGTTGGTTGGGTGGTTGGTTGGTTAGTTGATGGGGTTTCTTCTGATTTCTTACATAATTTTCGTAGATTTGTATCAGAGAATAAACTTTAGAAGAGGCACGTACGGATAGACGTGAAAGGTGAAAAGTCATTTTGTGATGGACTGTTCGTTCACAAGTGATGCTTTGAGAATTAATTCGTGATGGTACAGGCACAGCTATAGATTATCTAATAGTGATTAGATTTTATTTTTCCGAACTAAGCCTTTTAGTTTTTGAGCATGAGGTCCTTTTTTTTGGATGGGAAGTCATCAAATGACTCCTCCCACTCTGGGCGGAGCGAGAGAGAGTGTCAGACTTTTACTGACTAAAACCCATCCATGTTCCTTCCTCGCCTTTTATGTTCCGGGGCCACGGTATACTTACCTTTCGAGCAGTCCCGCAGCCCCGGCAGGCTTCGGCCCTTGCTGACCCCTTTCTTATGCTGACATCTCTTTGAGGCGTGCGTGGGACACGAACGCGCCGTCATAAGTCGGACGGACGGCGATCTAGGCCATAGACCCGCGTCTACGGTGGCCGGGGGCCACCACGTAGCCCACGACGCTCAGTGCGCCTCCCGCGGCTGCTGGGGCGAGAGGTTCTCTCCCTCTCGCGTTACGCCAGAGCATGAGGTCCTTGCTTCGATTTCCAAGTTGGACAAAGTGGCATTGTAATTTTTCCATCAGAAATTTCTCAGTAGCATCCGCGGAGTCTGAATTTGTACCCGTTGATGGCAAAAAGCTTGAGAAAATTTACTTAGTTTGATGTACAGAATTACGGTTACGGCTTCGTTTGGGCCTGGGTACACCTAGTATGTATTCATGCTATTTTCTTTGTCTACAATCCACCAGATACTACGGTAATAATTTACCTTCTATCGGAGTAACAAATCAGACCAGCCCCCGTATTCACACACGCTTGGAATTAATTTCGATTCGACAAGTCGTATGTCTATCCTTTTTTGGCATAACGAAAACGAGCGAGATAGACATACGACTTGTCGAATCGAAATCAAATCAAAGTATTGTGAATATGGGTTCTAATCAATTTCCTACACTAATTCAGCTAACTACTAACTCCACTTCGTGAAGCTTTATTTTGTAACCGTAACTTAAGGCGATTAAATGAGCTAAAGGCGAGTTTTATACTTACTAAAAGTATATGATTCACTGCTATAAACAAGACCAGAAAAATATTTGATATTCTTCAGGATATATGCTGGCATGATAGTGTTTTGAAAACATAATACAATTAATTTGACTCGATAAAAAAAACACGAACTTTTCTCTAAAAATATCTTTCAAACTAAAAAAGCATACTAATATGCATGCGATCATTCTGATTTTTTGGCAAATAATTCTACAAGCAATATATTACTTAGCATGATAGTGTTTTAGTCTTTTAAGCCAATCAATAATTTTTGTAAATCTATCGAAACCACTCATTTCGCGCTATTTGGCCCGCAGTTACTGACGCAACAACCACTTTGTAGTGCAAGCTGATTAGAACTTTATTCTAACAGCATTTCAAATGAAGTTTGAACCACCACAAATAGAGTTGCTAATTTAGCTCGTGTAATCGCCTTAAACATTGCAATATGTTGAGCTCTAATAGCAGTGGAGAAACGAACATAATAGAGCAATAACACCTTTACGTCTGCTCCATTTAATTGTGGGCTTAATAATGCAGTGAATAAACCAACAAACTGCATAGGGCTGATACTTTCTGCTTCGTAAAACCTTGACTTTTTTTGTTGCAAAACTCGGACGTAGGTCCTTTGTTCGATTCCCAGATCGGCCAAAATGTTATAAGGTTTTTACATCAGGAATTTCTCTAGATTTGAGCCCGATTGATGGCCATATGCTTGTCCTTCTATTACAATGACTGGCGAAATGTTGATGTATTAATAGTAACACCTCTGCCTAACCCTTGGGGATAACAGGCGTGATGTTATGTTATGTTACGTAAGATTTGCTGTTAGTACAGATTCCTAACTAACCCCTAGCCCCTAGCTAACTCCTTTTCCTAACTATGTTTGGATTGGCTTATAATAGTCTAACCGGATGCAGCTGAATACCAGTTTTTTACATCGAGCGTCTGCCTATCTTACCTTCACAACCCAGTTAGTACTGGGTAATATGATATCCCTTGGTAAGACTGGTGGTCAGACTTTTAGGGCTACTAGGACTGCTGAAACATCTACAAATGATAGCCGACACCGACTGTTTAACGTGCTTTCCGAGGCACGGAGGAAACTCGGTATGTATGGGTGGTCACCCATCCGCAGACCAACCTTGGCAAGCACGGCTTTACCTAAAGATCGACCCGAGCGGCTGTAATGATTTTGCCACGAGCTCCTCCTACTGTTGTTACAGATTATAAACTATAATCTCTGCTTTAAATCCCATGAAAGTATCAAACCTCGTTCACACAACAGGTAGCCCTGTCCATTCCAGTTCTAGTAAATTACTAGAACGCCTAAACACGTTTTACTCGCTCACAAACTACTCTGGACATCCAATGTTTAAACCCTCACGTATTTAGGTTATGAACGTGTTGTGGCGGCCGGAGAAAAGTACACAGTTTTGCTTTTTTAGATTATTTATTTGAGATTGTAGAGTGACATGATTTGAGTGGTTTTTCAAGGGTTATCTTGATGAGAAACTTTGAAACGTAGTAGTAGTACTAGGAGAAAACTATTAAAGACTTATTAAATAATAAAAAAGTGACAAATAACAGAGAGAGAGGTTTAGAGAGATTAGGTCGTAAGCAGGTACGTACTTCGCCTGCCGGGGATGCGGGACTGTTCGAAAGAGATACCGCGGCCCCGGAACATAAAGGGCGAAGAAGGAACATGGATGGATTTTAGTCAGTAAAAGTTTGACAAAAATGTGTAAGAATAATCACGCTAGACCGGGTCGGGTCCGAGCCGAGTGTCGACCGTGCAATGTTGTATGGACACACTCACGCTTCCGAGCCGCTACCGAGCAACCGACAATGGATTGTGCTTAGCTCGGTCACGGCATGGTTGAGTGTGCGTCATCCTTAATAGTAAAGATGAATAAAAGAATAAAAAGTATCTTAACTTGTCGACATGTTGGAAGTGGACTCAGCGATCATTGTGCCGATAGTCGTATCAGCCCATAGCTTAATTGCCTAGCCTCGACCAACACCTGAGGAGGCTCTCGTTAGGCAGCTGGATCAAGGGTTTGATTCAGAAAACGGCACTCCTGGGCACGGCTCGTATTGTTAGGAGGTTCCTCTCTCTGGACCCTGTTCCCGATACCGGTGAGCTACATTTTTTTATATTTTAATATGTTTTTATATATACTTAGGTATTTGTATTTATTAATATTTAAAAATGTATAAACTTTGTTTATAATTTAATAAAGCAAATAAAAGAATAATAATACTGCAATTATTTTGTAAGTGCTAATAAATTATAACAGATTTGATATACTTACCTACTACAAGTAGGACCGTACCTACTTAACTACACGATTTCCATCATTTCAACATAGTTACTGAATCTTTCAGGTCCAATGCTAATATAGCCTTATTTAACTAAGCAATTGTACAGTTCACACAACTGCAGGTGTTAATCAATGTGCGAGGGACTTAGGTACTTTTCACATAGCTACTCAATATCCACGTGTGAATTGAATATCCAAAAGAAGTAGATATAATCATCTACACACTTCCTGGCAAAATACACTGACCCCCATATGGGGGTCAGTGTTTTTTTTAACAAAAAAACAGTTATATTTAAATTCAATGGGATAAATTCAACAAGATAAAGCACTTTTATTCATGGTTTTCCTTTCATTTAATTATCATGTTTGTTAGAAAGATTTGATCCATTTCATTGACTCTATCGATTGATGTCAAAAAGGTACAGAATGTTATTTTGTCGAACTTTTGTCGATCCATCCCGGGTTCGATGCCAGAGTGTGGCAAAATAATTTTCGAAAAACTGTGAATGAAGACTTGTCTCTTTTTAAAAATAAAGGAATGTCTCCTTTGAGTAATATTTGCTATCCCCATGTATTTAGAGTACTTTCCCTCCAGGTGGCATTGTAAAATTCCACCCTGTATACCAGTGGCGAGGGATTCATACAACTCGAAACCTACCGGCTTCCCTTCGGAACAACCACTGTACTGGAGTCTACTATTGCCAAAAGTAAAACAATGTAGGTAATTCAGTTAGGACGTGATTGCCAAAACATGACTAAAACTACAAATGGTTCAAGTTTGTTTTTTTTTCAGACGTTATTAAAAATATGCACCGTACCGGCTAGCGGTTCTCTTCTGCTTTATTATATACTAATATAATAAAGCAGAAGAGAACTGTGTTTGTTTCTTTTTCGGTCGAATTTGAAAAACAAAAAAAATTGGGTGAATTTTTAATTTAATTGTCCTTCTAAAGATTTAACGCCACACTGATACACTGTCACGCTAACTTTTGATCACTAATAACTTACGGAAAAATTCGGTTGCCATAACAATGCTTCAGATGCTTGCGAGAAATGCAAGTCCAACATGCGATTTTCACAAGCGTCATTATTGGAACCGAATTTGTTCATTGTTATTTAGATCGTTTAACGATGATGTAAATACCTACCTAAGTCGAGACTGGATGCCAGAAATTAATTGGGGTCGCAGCATGTTCTTTACTTAAATATTTCTCCAAGAACATTCAAGCTGTCACCATTTACAGTTTCATCATTTAAACCAGGAAGGGAAATTCTACGATAAACCGAAATTATCTCCATAAATTAATTATCGACTTCACTTACCCAACTAACCCAACACATTCACTTAGTAAGCCTAGCTCC
The DNA here is from genome assembly GCA_950022955.1 of Xestia ashworthii. NCBI lineage: Eukaryota > Metazoa > Arthropoda > Insecta > Lepidoptera > Noctuidae > Xestia > Xestia ashworthii. The sequence continues at coordinate 6,622,115 of OX465556.1, forward strand.
AACATGACTACATCCAGGCAATTAACCGAACTTAATTAACTAAATCGATAATCGTTAATGTACTCTCTGATGCATGCCGGGCATATTACACTAATGTAAGTTACTTAGCTTGATGTAGACACAATGTTGTAGTAAAGCTAAAGTGAAGGCATGTCAATCAAGCCAAAGCAAAGCATAGTTCTAACTCAAAGCATTTATTACAAACTAGCCTGCGGTTTTAGACGCGATGATTTCAGGAGCTAAAAGTGTATGCGGAAAGTATATGATTCACTGCAATAAACAAAACCTGAAAAATATATGATATTCTTTAGGATATATGCTAGTATGACAATGTTGTTTGAAAACATAATACAATTAATTTTACTCGATAAAAAATCACGAACTTATCTCTAAAAAAATCTTTAAACGAGTGAAAACCATACTAAAATACATGCGACTATTCTGATTTTGTGGCAAATAACTCTACAAGCAACATATTGGTATCATAGTGTTTATTTTCATGACCGAAAGTTTAACAAATTTAGCAAAATCACACGTACCAATTTCAGCACTGGCTATATTTTTGTGAGCTAAACTGCAACAATCATATTTCTGACTAACGTAACGATAACTAAAGTTACCAAACTTTAATCGTCAAGTTTTATTGTTACCACAATTTGCACAACATGAATATCTTGCAACTTTTTTTATGTTACTGATTGGTAATCAGAATAATGGTTGACCTTATGAAAGCCTAACGTAACTGGCGATTGACCTGCAACACCTAAAAGAAATACCAATGTGTTGTTGACCTTTTTTTTTCGGGTGGGAAATCATTAAATGACCCACTCTGGGTGGAGCGGAAGGGGGTGTCAGACTTTTATTGACCAAAACCCATCCATGTGTACCAGGGCCGCGGTATCTCTTTCGAACAGTCCCGCAGCCCCGGCAGAGATAAACCACCACGCGGGCCCAGTGCGGATTGGTAGATGTCGCATGTCTTCGAATTTTTGGGTCTAAGATATGCCGATTTCCTCACGATGTTTGCTTCACCGTTTTGAGAGCAGTGGTGACGAAATAAATTACACAAAGTAATGCGCCAGTCTGGGTTCGAACCCACGACTTACTGTTCAAAAGTTGGGGCCGCCACCACTGGGCCTCTGCTGCTCAACCTTCGTAGACAACAGAGATTACTACGATGCATCCTTTCCTAATCAAATACCTCTTTTCATCATCCTCATCAGATTGTAATGTTCCCTGGTACACGACTTCCTCTCATCCCTCTCAATAGCTCTTTTATATCTACATCAAAATCTCTCAAAAGAAAAAACCCAAAAGAAAACTCACCGATCCTCAAAAACAAACAGTAATTAATTTGTCCTGGTGTGTAGGTAACTTGCATACAACTCGTACACTGGCAGGCATTGTAAAGGCACAGTCCGCGGTGAATACGATGCATCCCCTTGCTCCTGACACATCATTATCTGCCCACATTTCGGTTTGCTTCCATTGTATTCATATAAGCGCAATACGTCTGTACGAGTAATTTGCACCTGATGTGTAATCAAGATGAGACGACATTTTCTGTTGTGAATGCTGTTGTTGATGGTTTTTGTTTCGTAATTAAACAATATTGTGCGGCGTTTTTATCGTTTTCTCAATATACTTAATGAAGATTGGAAATAGGTTTTCTAAAATACATATCGGAGGAAAAGGAAGTAAATGAAGAGTTGATTGTTGGTTGCGTACAATCAATTGAAAGTTAATTTAAAATAACTTGCCTAATTTAATATGATTTGATTTATTACATTTTAGTATCGTGTAAAATCTAACTACCTAATTTCTTTAAAAGTCATTGCATTGTATAGTGTCAAATCAGAGCAGAGGATAAAAAATATGTAGTAGGGTCGAGGCGCAATCTTTAGGATTGCTTGAAGAATGGGGGATCGAGGTGGATCGCTGGTGATAAAGTTAGATTGGTGTCGCGAACCTGCTGCTCGAATGCAAACTAGTTATTGTGAGATATTGCCATTAAATTGTGAGAAACAGTGAATATTTTGTGACGCCCACTAGACTCGTGAACACTGATGATGTCGAGGAGGATGCTGCATCTCCGACATACATAACATATCATCACGTTTGTTAACCCGCAATATGTTATGATTGCTACAACTAAAAAACCCAACGAAATGGTGTAAAATGATAGATAGCGTGATGGTTGACAGGGAAGAATCGAAGAAACGTTGCACCAAGTAACATGGGCCAAGATCAGAAAGATTATGGAGAAACATACGTTAATACAAACATACATACAAACATAGACTACAAAAATCATAACCCTTCTTTTTGGCTTAATCATAGTCGGGTAAAAATGAAGTAGCACAACTAAAACGCTAATAGGTTAGACCCTTAAATTGTTTTTAACCGACTTCTAAAAAAGGAGGAGGTTCTCAATTCGGGTGTTTCTATTTTTTTTTTTTTATGTTTGTTCGCGCAACTCCGTCGCTTGCCAACCGATTTGAAAAATTCTTTTTTTGTTGGAAAGGGTATATTTTCCAAATGGTCCCATAGTTACCAAGTCGGGATCTGATGATGGAATCTTGGCGAAATCGAGGGAACTCTTCAAATTTTATAGGATAACGTACAGCGATTTTGGTATTTTCTACAACAAGTGAAGCATTTGCGTTTGATAAGAACCATTCTACCATCAGATCTGATGATGAAGCCAAGAGTCACGGAACTCCATAATGAGACAATGTATCCTAGTCGTGTTTGGGATTGTTTTTTTAATTGTAACCGTATGCACTTTCCATGTGTACCAAGCACATGTGAATCACTAAAAAGTGAAAAATAAAAACTTTTTTGCAAAAAATAATAATATGATGAAAATAATAATAATAAAATGTTTTTTTTTTTAAGTCGGTTTTATTTTTTGCAAAAAAGTTTTTAAATTAAATAAATAAATCGGCCACAGGTGCCTCGACCATTGGGAGCCTAAGCCCACCACCCATTACCACCACCCACCCATTTAGGGCATTAAAGAAGTAAAGAAAGTAAAGAATTAATAAGTAAGTAAAGTAAGTAGTAATTCTTTTAAGTAAAGAATTACTTGCATGTTTTTCCTTGTACATTAAAACCATGAATTGATACGTTGGCGTTGGTCTTAACTAAAGCTAGTAAGTCCACTTATGAATCCCGTTATTCTGTCAGGAAATGTATGACAGTAGCTCTATTACAAGTCTCATCATCATCATCATCATCTTCACCATGGTACGACAAATTTTATAGTTTTTGTGTGTTGTTGTTTGTTGTTGTTGTAGCTGCTGTTGTTGTGGTTGTTGTTGTTGTAGCTGGGCAAACCAGCCCAGAACTTCGCTAATTCCACCGCGTCTTCGGTGGCAGTGCAGAGGTCACTTCGACTGTATATTTTTGGACTATAAGAGGGCAGGATAGGAGGTGGAGTATATAGTTTGCTTATCAGGCGAACCGTGAATATTCCAACCTTCGGGAAATCTCCCTTTTGTTGTGTTTTTAAAAAAATACATTTTCCCCAACCAGAATGATTGATTGACTTCAATCGGCTTGTGTCTTTTTCTTTCAAGCATTCAACCACTGCTTCAATAACAACCGGCATCGCGTTGCAATCATGCATAAAAATAAAACAATAAGTATTTCAGAGAAAGTAGAACGGAGGTTTTCGAAAATCGATGAAAACGATGTTGATTCGGATCATTCATTTCTTTTATTCGAATTACTCGATAGCTCGAAATCCAGTACGACGATTCAAGTTTCAAAATTGATTTCGTATCTACTGTGGCGAAGATTTCTGCATGTCATGTCTTAAGACAGTTTCGTTTAGACTCGTCAACTTAGGACCCATTAATGTTAATATTAATAGGCAAGTGGGCCTATCCCAGTTGTAAACGTCCCTTTGTGCCTGTTGGCCTTGTTTCGTTCTGTCTCCGTCCGATATGGAGGGAAGCGGAAATTACAGTTTTTTCCTACTCCTCCGCTATACTTTCTGATTAATTTCGTTGCGGAATCCAAGACAGTTAAATTCATTCTCTGGGACTTGATCGAGCTTCATTGTCTCGGCGCTTTTCTGGTGGTCGCCACTGTTGATTCTGGTTTTCAGCAGTTAGTGGTTTGGGAATAGTGTGGCGGGCTAGTACCAATAAAAAAAAAACAGCGACGCCGACTTTCGACGCAGACCGACAACTGTATTTCGTTTTCGCTGACGTCACGACCGACCGTACGCGACCGACATCAGTGGCGCGTAACAAGAATTCAGGCCTAAAACTTTTGAGCCTATAACGACACTGTAAGCAGACAAATAGTACGAGTTACTAGTCCAGTTTAGTTGCCACGTGTGTTCTGGGCTTATATCAGTCATCATTAAGTGCTTATGTTGAAACTACCCTCATTTGTCATTCACAGTACAACCGCCCCAGTTAATTCGTCTGACAGTTGGTAGGTGGCTAAATTCTTGACAATTCTAGGCCTATTTTGAGTCTGTTAGTTTATTTAGAATACAATTAGGTTCCTAAATTAGTAATTTTAGTAGGTTAATGGCAATAAGCCTGACCCTTACTCTTGGAAGTTGGCATAACTTAACACCTATATCTTTCTCTCAACACATTTCACTGAAAACCTGTTGTGATCTTTCGCCACGCATCCAATTTTCTAAAGTCGCTACACACACTGTCAGGCTAGAAATATTTTACCAATCTACAGCTAAACATGTAATTGTTGTCATCAACTTCCTTATCAGCTGAAATACATTAACTGCTGAACAGGCACCTCCCCCAAAGCATCACCAAATCGCTCGTTCCTGTACTTCTCGCATCTAGATGTACCTACCTCAACATATACCTTGTGAGAGGGTTTTTCAATGCTGCGCTTTTCGAGACAAACTGTGTAACAGAGAAAGCACAAACATAGTACCTATAATAATCCTATATACTAGCTTCTGCCCGCGACTTCGCGTGTGAAATTTGATATTCGTCCCATGGGATCTTACTACCGGGATAAAAAGTACCCTATGTGTTAATCCAGATTATAAACTATCTGTGTACAAAATTTCATTCAAATCCGTTGAGGAGTTTTTGCATGAAAGAATAACAAACATACACATACTCACTCACATAAAACTTTCGCCTTTTCCCACTTCTGAGTCTCGGGCGTCCTCTCTATGAGACAAAATGGGCTGTAATTCACCAAGTGCAGACGGGTTGTTAGAACACGTCTTCGAATTGTTGGTCAATGGATATACCAGCTTCTTCACGATGTCTTCTTTCACCATTTTGTAACAGACTCACTTTCTGAAAAAGATTACCGCCTGTCCGACGACCTTTTACACAGATCTTTTCACACATGCAAATGCTTATAGCCACAGAAGGTATGTTAAGTTTCAACTTCCCGGTTACATAACTTGTAATAACTTAATAAACACGCTTACATATTTTCAACTAGTATTTTCAATTAAATTAAGTAATCTTTTTGTAACGCTCAAGAACCGTGTCGAGTCTTGCATACCGATTGATCTTTGTCTCATTACACCGGCTAAGGTTGCGTTCACATGTGTCGACTTTTTATCGCCAGATTTATGTTATCTTGGATGTGGTTATTTTGACAGAGGATTTGATAATGATAAGGACAGTGTTGATATTGCAAATAGTAAATATTATTTTGCTCAAATCTATGTTATTTTAAAATAAAATTTGAAACTAAATTATAACTAAGTTATTAAAAAATATTCTTTAAGTAATACTGGATTTTATGTTATTTCAATTTTACATTGCGTTGTAAGTTGTAATTTAGAGGCTGTATGGAAGTCGGAACATGGTTCAATAGAAATGTGAAAATAAACTAGTTTTTTTTTTTTAATAGTTTGACAGCTGTCAGTTGAAAGCGATTCTCCCGAGGGCTGAAAAGTATTACTTTCAACCCGCTCCTCAGGCAACTTCAGACCTACGTTCGGAGTATGAGTAGTGAAAAAGTATTATATATATGTTATTCCAGGTTTTAAACTATCTGTATGATAAATTTCATCGAAATCCATTCAGGAGTTTTTACGTGAAAGAGTAATAAACATACACACATGCAAACTTTCGCCTTTATTGTATTTTGTTTTCAAACAAAAAGGCAATGCGACATTTTTGCAGCCAAGTCTACTTGGCTGAAGAAGAAGTAACTAAGTACTTCTGCATTTTCTTCTACTTCTAAAATCCTATTAACTGAGAGTACAATGTTCAATGTTTGTTGTTCTTACCTTTTAAATTGTGTAGTTCACGAAAACAATGTATTTATTAGATACCTATGTCACCGTAAAATTGTCAAACACGTTAGATTGTAATCTCTCTAGCGAGATTGTAAACTCCCGAAATATTGTCAACTGAACATAGCGCTTAACGCATTAGTTTTCGGTAGATTGTAATCTATCGAAGTGAAACCGTAATATTGTGAAATGCATGCGACGGAAGTATCTCTGCCCCCATAATCGGGACTTGGGGCACCCTCACGTTAGGTTAGGTTAGTAAGAACTTCGAGCAGCTTGAATAATATCTAACGTTTATTCTGTTTAAGATTTTGGTAATTTAGAGCAATCTACTAGAACATTAATTAACTACATGGAACATTGAATACGAGTCTCCAGGTTATTATTTCAATAAGCTGAGTATCTATGTAGGTAGAAACTTAAGTGAAATATTATGTGTCTGGATAGATACTTAAATTAACTGAATATAATTATTCAGTTACGAATAATTAATGGGTAGGGGCGAAATGTGAGTTTTACGCTAAAATAATAAGACCTATTATATCTTACGCTGTTTGTGAAATTAATTCCATTATACTTATTGAATAGGTATTTGTTCTTTAACACTCACATCGTAAATAGGAACAAATTATAAAATAAACATAATTATTTACTAATTTATTTCTTAATCAAATGCAACAATCGATCAGGTACAAATTGCTTCATTTTTTTTTCTTATTTCTCTTTTTTTATTTCTTAATTTTCTTTTACAGCCCCGTCAAACATACATGCTTATTACAAATGCCTAAAGTAATCTCACGATCAACCACTATCACGAAAAAGAATCTCACATTTATGAATAAAAAAACAAAAGGCTTTGGTAACTGTGTAACCATCATTTTAATTATTCAATTCATCTGAATATTTAGTAACAGACAAAGCAACGACGTTATTTTTTCCGTGTTTCAAACATGTGTAGTTAATGTTTCACAATATTCTTTTTATGTTTATAATTTGTAACAGTTTATTTAAACAAATATCATTGCGAGTGCGTAACCTTCTCTTATACAGTAATTAGCAGTTCTCATACGACGACTCTACGTACTTGATACTTGACCAAATTTAAGTTTTCTAGGATAACAAGCTTACGGTAATATTTAAAGTAAAACAAAATATAGAGACTCATTTTGCTTTCTTAGGTAAACAAGTTTTAATAGACAGTAACTCTGTGCGAAAAAAAAACATAATTTTGTTGTTTCGCATTAGCTTTCATCATGCATAGGAAAACAGTTTAATCTGTAGTGAATATACTTATTAGTCAGACAGGGTGCGCCAGACACGGGTAGATACTTCACTTATCTCCACTCATAAAGGCTCTTTTACCCCATAAACTAATCTTGTTACAAATTCTTGAGGAAATATTTATTGAAGAGCACACAAAGTAATGTTATCTTGCTGTTGAAGTGTCGTCCCGTCTGTACTCTGCCTACTGATATAAAACAATTGATAGTGATAATTTTAGAACACCTCACTCAGTGTTCTTTCTACTTCTGCGAAAAGGTGTTCAGTGTAGTAAATATTTTTTACAAAAAAAAATATTAGCAAAAAAAAGTTTTGATACTTTTTCAGTTTGTGTTGATTTTTGGTCGTATTCTCCTTAATTCTCCAAACAAATTTTGGCAAAAATTAAAACATAAAAATTACAGTGAAAGTATTAGCATATTATACGTGTTTGAGTGTGTAAAATATACAGTGTGTGTTACGTAAAAAGAGCGTAAAGTTTTGTTTTTATTTTCTTTAGGTATTTGTGCATAATGCCACATAATTATGTAAATCGGTATTTATAAAATGTTTATGTACCGAAACGGCTCACTGAAAAACAAATGGTTTTATGCTCATAATAAACAATATAACGGCACATTAATTTTTATAAATAATTTCTTTATTTGGCTGATGATAGTTGGTAGATGTAAGGATTTTATTTGGTATTTACCGAGTAAGTAAACAAGTTAACGTGTAAACAAACATACAGTTCTTAGTATCTACGTTTTGTAATGGGCAACTAGCTCCTAAATTGGCAAATTCCTTGACACATCAAGCATTACCGGTAGGCACCTACCCAATTTTCTTCGAAACGTTTGAGAACGGTTCCCAGATGTATTAGAGACAACGCTGTTCTCCAATCTTCTCCAGCCTAGTCCGGTCTTCTTTAAAACGTCACGCACTCATTAACATTCAACCTCACGGATCGTTCCCTCGACCATAATAATGGAAAATATCTGATTTTACGCAAACTGACTACGGTAGGCAATTACAATTAACTGCCTACTTATTTTTATATCTAAATTTTATTCTAAATAGAAAATTTTCTTTTGCTCACTTTTTCTTTTAGTAAGTACCAAGATTTCGATAGGAAAATAATGTAAAACAATAGTTTGTTTTATGAAATACGTGAATTACAAAAATAAACAAATGAATACCTAATTAGAATATTATCAAACAGAAGTTAATGACATACATTTTTCTGATAAAAGTATTGTGGAAAATCCATTAGGTACTAAAAGTAATATACGCGATAACTCTGCGTGATATTTGTGTTTATTCGTAACAAGCTTTGCTGTCATTTGTAGATATTTGACAACCGTAACAGGTGACTACTGCAGTACCCCAAAGTCTGACAACCAGTCTTACCTAAGGGTATCGTATTACCTAGTACTACCTGCGTTGTGAAGGTCAGATTGGCAGTCGCTCCATGTAAAATACTGGTATTTAGCTGAATTCGGTTAGACTGAAAGCCGACCCTCACATAGTTGAAAAAGGCTAGGCAGATGACGATGTATTATATACTGTGCCCGCAGCTTCGCTCACGTGCCTGCATATTCTTTTGGCATTGGTGTCGATTCTGTTGTGCACAAACTAAACTTAATTTAGACTATTGCTATCTTCTACTAAAAGGCAGGGCGAGAAAAGGACGGCTATAGCTATGCACTAAGTTAGAAATGTCAAACTAGTTTATGCCTTGCGCTTCAGAGTGTTTTTAGTAGTCGACATGTTTTTACGTGCACCCTTCATTTGTATGGAAATATTAGTTCGGATTAAATTTGACAGCTCTAAATTACGTCCGTCTCTTTCTCGTTTTATTGGTGAGAAAAAGATAGTAATAGCCTAAATTTAGTTTAGTTTGTGCACAACAGAATCGACACCATTGTCAAAGTTTCAAAGCGAAAGCGAAGTACAGAATGCAACTCATGATCTATCCTGGGTCCCTAAGGTTACTTAATATCATGAGAAATCTTTCAACTCTAAGAGTTTGACCAGCCCGTTACTGAAAAATACTGTAAACGCTTGAACTTATTGTAATCACTTCACTACATAATATAAAACAAAGTCTCCCGCCGCGTCTGTCTGTCCCAATGTATGCTTAGATCTTTAAAACTACAGAACGGATTTTGATGCGGGTTTTTTTAATAGATAGAGTGATTCATGAGGAAGGTTTTAGTATATAATTTTAGGCGGGTGAAGCCGCGGGTATCGGCTAGTAAGTAATAAAACCAGAAAGACTACCGATGTGCTTTATCTTCATGTTTTCGAAATAACACGACCGTCGCGTGCTGCCCAGTGACCTTGCATGACTGTTAACGTACTTTCTAAGGCACGGAAGAATTTCGCTATGAGATGGATCACCCATCTACTGACCAACCTAGGCAGAGGGAGGTAAAGATCGACTTGAGCGACTGTTTGTTTTTTAGCCACCAGCTACATCTACTTACACTAATATTATAAAAAGGAAAAATTTGTATTTTTGTATGTATGTTTGTAATGAATAAACTCAAAAACTACTTTGCCGATTTCAAAAATTCTTTCACCATTGTAAAGCTACATTCACCCTGAGTAACATAGGCTATATTTTATCCGCGTACTCTCACGGGAACAGGAACTACGCGGGTGAAACCGTGTGACATCCGCTAGTAAATAATATATGTTTTTTTGCTCCAATTCTCTGTACGAAGATTTTATTTCGATCGCCGACACTTAATTGTTTTCCTGATTTGACATTGAGACCCCTTTTAAAAATTGTTCAATTTTTATTTATTACTAGCTGATGCCTGCGGCGTTGCTCGCCGGCTTGACAAATTATATAAGTACTAAAACCTTCCTCGATAACCACTCTATCCATTGGTACAGCATGAAAATCGGTGCAGAAGTTTGTGAGTTTATCGCGAACAGACACAGACGCGGCGGACGACTTTGTTTTATTATATGTATCTTAAAACTAGCCTTTGATTTAGTTGTCATGTGAATACAATTTCATGAGACTGAAAAGCATGTGATTTTGATTTCCAATAAGTAGATATTACATAAAAGTATAATCATTCATCTTTCGACATTATCTCATGTTTTTTATCGTTTCTGAATCAAGAGAAACACCATGGTCCTAACTCCACTGGCATAAAGTTCAAAATCAGTCCATATTTATCTCATGATTTTTTGCCGAACGGCCTTCTAGTTGAATGTACAAGGTAACAGATGCTAGAATATTTTGTTATGTCCTCTTAAATTAGGACACCTTATCTGTAGAAATAACAATTTATTAATATAACTTTAGGGTTTTTAGGGTACGTTTGGCCCCCAGGCTGGAACGGACCGGGGCTGCCTTCAGGCGGCTCCTGCCCAACCTTGGGGGGCCAAACGCCTCCTGCCGCAGGCTCTATGCGGGGGTCGTGCGGTCCATGGCCCTTTACGGGCCCCAGTGTGGGCGCGTTCCTTGAGGCGGCGAGCCGCCCATTACCTGAACGCGCCCCAGAAAGTGGTGGCCGTAAAAATGGTCCGTGGGTACCGCACGATCTCCCGCGAGGCGGCGGGCCTGCTTGCCGGATTGCCGCCATGGGATCTGGAGGCGATAGTCCTCGCGCGCCTGCACGACTGGCGCGCGGAGGCACTACGCCGGGGGGAAACTCCGCTGCCGCGGCAAATTGCCGCTCAGCGGACAGACCTCCGGCGCGATCTCATGGCGACATGGAGAGAGCGACTGTCGTAACCCCGTGCAGGGCACGCCACGATAGTGGCGGTAAGTCCCCTCTTTGAGGAGAGGCTAGAGAGGCGCCACGGCGTCCTCACCTTCCGCCTGACGCAGGTCCTCACCGCGGCGGTCACGGATGTTTCGGGAGGTACCTGCACCGAATCGGGCGGGAGGAAACGCCCGGGTGCCTCCACTGCGAGGATCGACCGGAGGACACGGTGGAGCACACGGTGGAAGTCTGCCCTGCGTGGGCGGAGCACCGCCGTGTCCTCGTAGCGGCGATCGGCGGCGGCGACCTCTCGCGTCCGGCCCTGGTTCAATCCATGGTCCGGAGCGAGACGGAATGGGAAGCCGTCACCTCCTTCTGCGAAGCAGTCATGCTAGCGAAGGAGGTGGCGGAACGAGAGAGGGAGGTATCCTCTCTTCCCGGCCACCGCGGGAGACGCACCGGGCGTCGGGGGCCACGTGGTGGCTACCGGCCACCGTAGACGCGGGCCTGTGGACGGTTGGCTATGGGCTAGCTAGCCGTCCGTCCGTATAACGACGACAGGCCGTGTCGACGGCGCGTTCGTGTTCCACGCGCGCCTCAAAGAGTTGTCAGCATAGAGAGAGGGGCCCGCAAGGGCCGAAGCCTGCCGGGGTTGCGGGACTGTTCGAAAGAGATACCGCAGCCCCGGAACGTAAAGGGCGAGGAAGGAACATGGATGGGTTTTAGTCAGTAAAAGTCTGACACTCCCTCCCGCTCCGCCCAGAGCTGTGGGAGAAGTCGTTTGATGATTTCCCATCCTAAAAAAAAAAAAAAAAAAAATAGGGTTTTGAGGGTTCCGTACGAAAAAAGGTAAAAAAAGGAACCGTTATAAGATCACTTGTCCGTCTGTCCGTCTGTCATCACTGATTTTCTCAGAAACGGGTGGACCTGTTACTTTTTTTAGCTCGTAGCTAAATAATAACAGCCAATCGGGTTAATCTCCAGGTTAATCCGCGTTTGCCTAGGTTGATCAGTTGATGGGTGACCATCCTTTTCGTTCCGAGTTTCCACCGCGCCTCGGAAAGAACGTGTGAAATGTGCGTGACACCTGTGATGACACAATATTTGCTACTTTTCGTAGCCGCCATCTTTGATTTTGATTTTGACCCCATATTCGTTTAGAGCGCCCTATGATTACCATGGACATGTCAAAATAATCCGCCAGCATCGCGAACAGGGTCCGAGCTACCGGTGGTCAGGGCTCGTGAGAGAGGAACCTCCTAATAATAAGCGCTGTGTCCAGAAGTACCTACTGCTTTCTGAATCAAGCCTTTGATCCAGCTGCCAAGCGAGAACTTCCTCAGACCAGCGCTGTGACGTTTTTTTTAATGTTACAGCACCATGCTGCGATAGGAGCCTTTTGGCCTCGTAGGTACAGGACGAGTTTCGTTTCTTTTAATTTTTATATTTTTTTATCTGTATAATTTTAATTAGTTAGTTTTATATGCTATTCATTTTGATGTGTTTTGTCCTGTGCGGGCTAATAAATGCTTTTTCTTTCTTTCTTTCTCAGATGTTGGTCGAGGCTATTGGTTATTAATTAAGTAAATAAAGAGAAAACATTATTGTCTTTCGACTACTTATTAGATCGGTATCTATAATGTGCACAATTGCACATAGTAATAAGAATCGTCGACAACACGTTACTCCAGCAGAACTAAAATTCTATTAACAAAACAATAGGTGTAAAGTATAATTATTTCACCGTTACTATGTCCATCAAAACAATAGATATATAGATAAGAGCGGGTAGATATATTGCGTTACACTCACAATCAACAATGTTTGAGAGTTTCTCAGTATTCAGTCTGACTATAATACGCTGGGAAGTAGATTTCTAGATCAAGGGTGGTGTCATATTCGAACATTTAGTCATGCTCCGCTCCTAATAGTCGTAGCGTGATGTTATATAGCCTAAAGCCTTCCTCGATAACTGGACTATCCAACACAAAAAATTTCTATTCGAACCAGTAGTTCCTGAGATTAGCGCGTTCAAACAAACAAACTCTTCAGATTTTTAATATTATTAAGTCAAGTATAGATTTAAATCAATAGGAACCCTCACTGTCTGACTGCATCGTTGGTCGAGTGGTCGCGTCCGCTGGACATGAGATCCTGGGTTTGATTCCCGGGTCAGGCAAAGTGTTTTAGGGTTTACCCAACAGGATTCTCACAGTAGCAGCCACGGTGTCTGGATGTGACCGGTTGATGGTAAAAGGATTGCTCCTGATTACACGAAACTTAAAACATAACTATCGCAGTTCATCCATATTTTGCCAGTTATTATTTAAGTCCATCCATACGTAGTAGGTCACTTAGAAAAAGTGTTCATATTGAAAAGAGTGGAGAGAGATATGTAGATATGATTTTGAGTATGAAAGAGCGAGACAATATAATTGAAATGTCAATGTCGACGAAACAGAAACGTGATCATCTAATGAGTAAGGCAAATCTCACGATTTATATCGTTGTTACTTTGGTATTAATGGTATTGTGGGATGTAAGTTGATGATTTGGGTGTGAACTTCATTTTTAAAACCTTTGTCTTTCATGGTAAAGTAGGAAATAATGGCAGTGCCCGCTTTGCTTGTAGATACTTTTCCGGAACAAAAAAACATACGCAACACAATAATTAAATAACCTAGAAAAATATTTTTCAAAACGAAGACAGTTTTAGCCGACTTGTGACCGTGTTTTTTTGCATTTTTTAATTTTGAATAGTTAGAGTTATTTTTGTCAGAGATATTTTTTTTCATGATATTAACCGTTAGGACTGAGGATACATCATGAGTTGCATCTATATTTTCCTTTTGTTCATAAACTTTGGCAATACGCGGTCACGTCAGCGAAGCCGCTGGTACAGCTAGTCTATAGGTACTAATATTTTAGAGAGGAACGATTTTTTGTTTGTTTGTACCGAATAAGCCCTGAAACTACTAGACCGATTTTAAACATTTTTCACCAATAGAAAGCTTAATTATCAGTAACTAACCTAAGCTATTCACATTTTTTGCGGACGAAGTCGCGGTTGGAGTGATAGTGCGTTAATAAAAGTCAAAGTCATATTTAACACATTACATTCACTATCTTGAACAATAGTATATCTGCTACCAATCTGTCGTATGTGACATCGATTGCGTTCACGTAACGTAATTAAGGTGCAGGACATAAATATTCCAAAATGACTGCAAGATCTCGAATAAACATACTGTTAATGAATAAACTTATCTCCCATCTTATCTGACAGGTGCCCAACTAGGTTTTTTTAGTGAGATAATAACGGTATCGGCTATACTTATACGCTGCATGAAATCCAGGAAACTGCACGGAAAAATGTATCTACTACTTTTTAGTTAGGGTTGACTATGCAATTTTAAAAAGAAAAAGGCGAAAGCGAGTGTTTGTACGTACAGATACAGGGTATAAACCACCTCATTACATAGCCGTCAACCAAGCATTCTGTATATCAAACTAAGTAACTTGATGCAATAATTATTGCTGGGTAACAAATTTTTTTTGGGGTGAAATATCATGTTTTGTGTTAGATCTCAATGTACTGCACTCAAAACATTGTGCTGATGGATGGAGTGTATAGTACGGGGATCATGGAGGTGTCCTCACAATAAAAAGTTGTATTACAAAAAAAAACTTGGATGTATGGTGTAGAACAAAACAATGATCGCAATAACGGAGAGAACGCAGTACCTTTCGGCTTCGTTAAGAGTACGTTTACAGCGATGAGTTTGCGATATTAGTTATGTGTGTGCATATACGTAGATGAGGAAGGCTTAAGATAAAGTACATTGCATACATGTTTCAAGTCACTAATCTTTGGGTGATACGATGTTCGATTAAACATGATGTCATTATCTACCAAGCCTTTTCCTATATTGGGATCGGCTTCCAGTCTAACCGGATGCAGCTGAATACCAGTATTTTACATGGAGCGACTGCCTATCAGACCTCCACAACCCAGTTTGTACTGGATAATACAAAACCTATTGGTAAGATTGGTTGGCAGACTTTCGGGCCACTGACTACCTGTAACGAGGACCTAGAAATGACAGCCGTAATCAACGGCTTAACGTGTTTTTCGAGGCACGGAGGAAACTCGGCATGTATCGGGTGGTCAACAGACCAACATTCACTAAGATCGACCTACCCAACTCAACCAAGTTCTATATCTACAAATAAATATAAATAAATTAATATCGCTGGATATTACACACAGCGCCATCTAGTGCCACACTAAGCAAGGCTTGTGTCGTGGTCACCAGACCGCTGTTCAGTTGACATTTATACTTTTTGTTTGTAAATCCATGACTCGGAAACAAATGTACATGCTCATCACACAAACATTTGCTCCTACCGGGATTCGAACCCGGGACCCTAAGAACGTAAGGCAGCCTCACTACCGCTGCGCCATTCGGGTCGTCAAAAATACATAACAGCCGCGACCAACGGAGAAGACTCGGTCGGTATATAATGGGTAACCCATTCACGGACCGGACAACCAAGGCAAGCGCAGCCTTAATCTAAAGATCGACCCGAGCGGCTGTTATTATTTAAAGCGGCCATTGAATGACCCCAGATAGGGATCTGAAGATCGGCTAGATGAACTAGCGTTGATCTACAACATTGCTTTATTTATACACTAGCTGACCCACGCAACTTCGTCTGCGTCAAATAAGAGAGAAAAGTTCACAAAAGTAATAAATTTCCCTCCCCCGTTTATGCAATATTTTTTATTTATGCTCCGCTCCTATTGGTCGTAGCGTGATGTTATATAGCCTAAAGCCTTCCTTGATAAATTAACTATCCAACACAAAAATAATTATTGTTCAATTCGAACTAGTGCCTGAGAGATTAGCGCGTTCAAACAAACAAACAAACTCTTCAGCTATATAATATTAGTATAGAAATTACAAACAATATCTACTCGTATTAAAAATGAACTCTACGAATACTACTTTTTAAAATTCCGTTACAAAGCGATAAATTCTTTAGATAATCTCGTGGGCGCATATAATGAATGTACCTTCATTACAGTGTTTATTTACTGATTAAAAATACATTTTTATCGCTGATTCATGTATATGCTTTGTTTTATCGTTATATATATACTATTTGGTCTCACGGTGTTGCTTTTACATTTTTATTGTAACTAAATCTAAAGTTTTCCCAACAAAATAATGACAATAATACAATTAAGGCCTGAATTCCTGCTATGCACGGTCGCGTATGGTCGGTCGTGTAAGCCAGCGAGAAATACAGTAGCAACATGCGCGCCGCTGATGTCAGTGTCGCAGTATGGAACGCAATGTATACTCGTACGCGCGACCGACATCAGCGTAGCAGGAATACAGGCCTAACACTGAAAACGAATGAACTGACTGTCCACCCACAATAACTTCAGTTTATCCGTGATCATGATTGTGCTTAGGTACTCCGCAATATCGGCAACTTCGGACAAATAGTAACCATGGGAAATATCCCATTTCCATTTCAGTTTCAAAACTGATACCTAATGACAATACTACCAAGTTTGTTAACTACCAAAAAGGTATTGAAATAAATTCGTTTTACACGAATGCCAAGGAAGTGTTATTTTATTTCATACAGTAAGAATCTATGTTTAACATTCCAATTTCATAAAAGGTTTTCCCAAGAAACCACTAGAATTGTCATCGGTAAGTAGTAGTTATAATTTATTACTTCAGTAACTATTCCACAATTACCTACTCAACAATAATAGGGAAACTCTCTTAAAGCATTTACCCATTTTTCAAATCCGGTCCAGCAGTTTCAGAGATGGTCACTTACAAACAAACTAACGCTCGAATTTTCTAGCACCGGCTTAGATGACATAGTACTAGACATACATACACTCATACCTTAGATAAGATAACGTGATATTTACAGAGATGGCTAATAAAAAACGGATAGTTGATAGTAATGGTCACCGCGCGTTACCTTTGATACGGACCGTAATTTCGTCTGTGATATTGTGAGTGATAAAAATGCAAATAGTGATAAAACAGATTATTAGTAAGTAGATAACAATATTGTGTTTATTAAATTAATTTTTGTTTTTATCGGAACACGTGGTTTGTTGGCGATGCGATTGGTTTTCGAAGTGGCGTACTGTTGGAAGTTCGATTTTTTTTGTGATATTTTCCTTAATGGTAGATTTAGTCGCAAGCTACCCATCCATTTTGTTTCCTCGCCCTTTAGTTTCGGGGCCACGGTAGAAGTGACACGGTTTTGTGCCCTGCGACACGTCTACCTAGCTCCTCAGTTCAATACAGGTGTGATGTTTTGATATGTTCTTGTTCTTACATATAATAAGCTTATTTATTACATAAGCCATATTATAGATTGGATGTTATATCTTGCCGTTTCCGGCATAAAATGTATCCGATATCCGGATATCAAATAGTGTTTCCGGAAAAATCGTCGACAGACTTGTCCAGAAATAGATAAAAAGAGGCAAACTATAGTTTTTTTAATAAGCTAAGAGTTATGTATCATATCTGTTCGGGTGTGTTATTTTTGAATTATGTATTTTCTCAGTATAAAACAACGAACTTGGCTCAAACTACAAATGCTAAAATTGTTTGTGTCTTTATTTGTTTTAAATTGTCTTGGTGAGGGTACGTTACCCAATTATTCGCTTATCGAGGTCAGATAGGTAATTCACTTAAAGTACTGACGGGATAATAAATACGTGATTCCGTAATTGCTCCAGAAACACTGGTATGAAAGCCGTTTGCAGGTGGTCAGAGACAGGCTAGATGATTAATAATTGAAGAATTGTCAATCGATCAGTCAGATAGAGAAACTCTATAAAACTTTATCAAATGTAGATAAGTAAAGTACTAAAACTACAAAAATCAAAGTCGGTTTATACACGCATACATTACCTAGGCATACTTATACATAT
This sequence comes from Xestia ashworthii, assembly GCA_950022955.1. Lineage (NCBI taxonomy): Eukaryota > Metazoa > Arthropoda > Insecta > Lepidoptera > Noctuidae > Xestia > Xestia ashworthii. Next base: position 6,640,341 of record OX465556.1, read on the forward strand.
TTTAGCAATCCGATTAGAACTGCATTGTTCATTTTTATTATGCAATTGTACCTTATGTACTTACCTATATTTAAATAAGTAGGTAGGTAGTACGTAAATGGTGTTTTCAGCCGTAATCATGACCTTCGCGCTTCAACGAAACGCGTTTATAATCCATTATATATTCTAGAATCTAGTACTTTTTAAATGATTGTAACACGTAACTAGCAATAAATTGCCCACTTTATCGTTTTTCCATTTCAATTGGAAATTACTATAAACATTAATGATGACCAAGGTTCTACACCACAGGGCACGCCACGATAGTGGCGGTAAGTCCCCTCTTTGAGGAGTGGCTAGAGAGGCGCCACGGCGTCCTCACCTTCCGCCTGACGCAGGTCCTCACCGGACACGGATGTTTCGGGAAGTACCTGCACCGAATCGGGCGGGAGGACACGCCCGGGTGTCTCCACTGCGAGGATCGACCGGAGGACACGGTGGAGCACACGGTGGAGGTCTGCCCTGCGTGGGCGGAGCACCGCCGTGTCCTCGTAGAGGCGATCGGCGGCGGCGACCACTCGCGTCCGGCCCTGGTTCAATCCATGGTCCGGAGCGAGACGGAATGGGAAGCCGTCACCTCCTTCTGCGAAACAGTCATGCTAGCAAAGGAGGTGGCGGAACGAGAGAGGGAGAGAGCCTCTCTTCCCGGCCGCCGCGGGAGACGCACCGGGCGTCGGGGGCCACGTGGTGGCTACCGGCCACCGTAGACGTGGGCCTGTGGACGGTTGGCTATGGGCTAGCTAGCCGTCCGTCCGTCTAACAACGACAGGCCGTGTCGACGGCGCGTTCGTGTTCCACGCGCGCCTCAAAGAGATGTCAGCATAAGGGGAGGGGCCCGCAAGGGCCGAAGCCTGCCGGGGTTGCGGGCCTGTTCGAAAGAGATACCGCGGCCCCGGAACATAAAGGGCGAGGAAGGAACATGGATGGGTTTAAGTCAGTAAAAGTCTGACACTCCCTCCCGCTCCGCCCAGAGTAGGAGAAGTCATTTGATGATTTCCCATCCTAAAAAAAAAAAGGTTGTACACCATTGATTTAGAATTTTTAGATTGTGTGTAGACATTGTTGAGACCCAATGAACTGCTGAATGTGATGGACAGCACTATGTTTACATCTACCTAAGATCAATTTTGAACCTAAAATTGAGTAAGTAAGTAGGTATATAAGAAGAAGTCTGAAAGTGGCGCCGGTGACTGAAAAGTTGTGTTGTAATCGGTTGTCGTGGAATGGGCATGTGATGCGGAAAGTTTTGAGTAAGTATGAATTTGGATGGGTCGCTGATGGCACACGTTTTTAAACTATCTTCTTATCCTTTGTGGAAAAGTTGTTTTTTACACCTACTTATGATGTATCATGTAGGTACCTACAGTTACTCATCTACTCTAAGGTACCTACTACGATATTATTATCTAAGAGCTTGTTATCACTATGATTTCACTTTTAACACACCTACGTACCTACGTGCCTCATCTTGATAACCAAACTCTTTCGTGAAAACTACGCGAGATCTTGTCTATTTGAAACTAAAAAGAAATGATTAATTTCAAAAAAACATAGTAGAATACGATGACGTAAGTTTAGCATAGACAACACTCTAAGTTCATTTAACTCTATTTAATTAGTTTTTCATGAAATCGTCAAAAATAAATACCTAAGCAATTTTTTTACATATTTTTTTCTGACTTTTTCATGAAATCATTAAATGGGGTTAAATGAATAGTGAGAGTTTGATTTTCGCGGGCTACCCTGTCGCTTCCACCTTAAGCCGATATTTTTTATTAAGACTATGTTTTCATCGTAAAAAAAAACTGTAATATGTTATTAATTAGGGTCAATTTAAATTAATTGAACCTTATCATTAAAAAGGGTCAACTATTAATTAACACCCTTAAAACTACATAAACATAGCATAAAATACCGACTGCATAAATGTGCATTTGTAATAAGTAATTTGGTTTTTTCTTTGGCTGCTTTGACTTTAATCAATTTAGATTTTATGGATCATCAAGGCTTTGTGGCGCAAAGCTAAAATGGGTTATTCAACCGTTATCTTGTTTAAAAACCGGCCAAGTGCAAGTTGGACTCGCTCACCAAGGGTTCCGTAACTTAGAAGTTAGTTTTTTTTCACAGCTTCAAGGGACTGTGGACCTGACTTTATGTTTTTAATTTCAACTCAATACCTACCTCCACGCGTTCCCGAGTTATAGTGTTTTGCCAGATAGACGGACTACAAGGTGATCCTGTATGGGTTCCGTTTTTTCCTTTTGAAGTTCGGAACCCTTAAATAAACACAAATGTCATTGAGGCATCGAATATCCTTGCAGCTGGTAACAACACTTTATTTACGAATCCAATTACCGAATTGACATAATAGATAAAAGATAGATTAATTGATTAGGCTGATAATCTTTAAGTTCAATTGATTTGCCGAACATTTTTAGGGATACCCCCAATTAGATATCATAAGTAACGATTCTTTAAATCGTTCTATTTTAATTAGATACTTACGGAAACTTGATACTTACCTGCGTAGACGATAGTAGGAAAATTGAGGAAGAAAGAACTTTATTATACTACTACTACTAACTGAGATGTATTTATTTATTTATTTAGGATCTCCAACAAAGAATATAGGTACTTAAACAAAACACGAAAAAAAGAATCGACGACAAAAGGAGGTAGGAGGTAGAAGGAGTAGGTACACCTACGTGCTACACGTAGGTGTACCTACTCCTTACTCCTTCACTTACAGGAGACCACAGCATGCATAATAAAATGTATAACCAAGCAAACAAAACAAAATAATGGTAGCACTTAAAAAATTAAATTAGCTCAACAATTAGGTAAGTACCTACTTAACACTGTTCGTTGGTCTACTTAACACTGTTCGTTGGTGTACTTAACACTGTTCGTTGGTCTACTTAACACTGTTCGTTGGTCTACTTAACACTGTTCGTTGGTCTACTTAACACTGTTCGTTGGTCTAGTGAGGATGGATTCAATTCCTGGATCGGGCCAATTGTTATTAGATTTGTCTAGTGTGAATCTCTCAGTAGCATCCCCAGAGTCTATATTTAGGCCCGGTTGACGGCGATAGGTTCGTCCTCACATACATGGGACTTAAACATAACTGGTGGAATGTGGGTGTACTATTTATTAGGTAAACCTCTGTCTAACCCTTTAGGGATTACCTACAGGTGTGATGTTATGTTAATTCGGTAATAATATAACAAAAAATATATATATATATATCGCTGGACATTACACACAGCGCCATCTAGTGCCACACTAAGCAAGGCTTGTGTCGTGGTCACCAGACCGTTGATATACATATATACTTTTTGTTTGTAAACTAGCTAGAACGATCGACGACTACCCAACTTGCTCTTAGATAGTAATAAAATTAAAACAATAAAAATTTGAATACCGTTATTTTTTAAATGAAACTACACTCGTGGTATTCTGTCTAAATATCAAAGATTGATAAAACAAATAAGTTTAAATAAATAATGATACGAGTAAAAAAAAAGATAATAATTAATGAAAATAGTTACTCCTCAAGTAGTGTGATCGCATTGTTTAAGGTGGACGGTTTTGCGCGGCAAAAATAATATAATGCTCAGATTAGCTGCATAGTCAGGTAGGACAAAGTTTTCAACAAACCATTTTATTGAAATCTAGAGATTTGGAAAATTGGTTGACGTTCAATGATGTAGATTTATGTAGGTAGTTTACTAGGTACATTTAACACCAACTAGAAATAGTAACGCAATTTTTATCAGAAATTTAAGGAGAGAATTATTTGAGCGACCAAAATTAAACTCACAAAAAAATACTGAAAAGTAAACGTACCTATTTATGAATAATAAGGTATTTTTCATAGCATTTAAGTAACAAAAATAATGAAGCCGAAGGAATAGAAAGAAAATGTCGGACAGCATCGAAGACTTAGTGAGACGGTATAAAGAAAATGTTTTTCAAGAACAGCACCCGCGAAGCATTGGTTAGTATTAAGGACTTCTTCGTTTTTTTTCTTGGAGTTCAACAGCATTTTCCAGTATTTTCCGTGTTTTGCTATTCTTTAATGAGATTCTTTTTACTTCCTATTTTGCAAGAGCTGGAAAAAACACCTTTTTTCAAACTGAATTTTCTTCAATGAAATGATTTCATAACAATTATAACTTGTTTCTGTTGAAAAACGACTTTGTAGACAAAATAAAAAAACACAGTTTGAGCTTTTTTTACTTTCTCTGTTAAATTAATTAAATCTTGCGAACCATCATAGCTAAATAATATGTACCAATCGTGTTCATTTATTTTTCCCATGATTATACGTTGAGAATGAGACACACACGGTAACCACGTGTACCTACCTACAGTAATTCATTCTGAAATATAAATTTTTCATCGGCAATTTAAAAAAGACCGTCCAAGTCAGTCGCGGGCTGTATGTTCTAAGGAAAATCAGAACAACAACGGACCTAGTGTATCTCCTTGAATGACACCTCATAGTATTTTGATTGGGCCGGTTTCCGACGCAGATTCTCTACCTCCTCGAATAGATCTACTTCTTTGACTCCAACATCTTACCAGTCATATTAAGCATATTTTTCTTTTTTCCAGGGTTGTTCACGATACCGGAGTATCCCGAATTCGAAGCGAACCGAGGCATGTGGTCTGTCGCCCTGGACGCCATACTGACCACGCTGAGGTATCTTGCGCCGGCGACGCTCCTCACGCTCTTCTGGGGTCAGCAGAGCTTCCTCTTCAAGATACTGAAGCATATCGACTCGGCTTTTAGAGCTAGTAAGTAGAACTTAGTGATACTTACTTATTTAGTTGGTCTGGATGAGTCTCTTGTAGACACCATTTTATCACCGAAGAAAGGTTCGTTTTTTTCATGCGGTGTTGTTCAGGTTACAAAAGAGGTACCTTCATGCAATGGACGCCTTCATGAATGGCGCAATTAAGACCGGGTTTCGTCCAAAATCGAGACCAGCATCAGAGCGGAGAAGAGCACATCTTTTCTCCGCTCTCAGGAATCAACCAATCACATAAGTTGAATTCTTCATCGCATCTTTCGTATTTCCTGTCATTGGTTGAAACTCGCAAGTCTCTGCACCACTTTTCGTCTCCGCTTTGATAGAAAGGGATCCTAAGCCTACCGGTGAAGACTTGAAATTGAAGTTCCGTTGTCCGGTGACAAAAATGGATGTCGAGTTCCATTCTGTTGAGATTCGTTCCAGAGGCTTCGTAAAACTGTGCTGTTAGAGTAGTAAACCATGTTTACGCAGCAACGATAAAGATCTCTCACTAGAACACGAGGTTTAAAGTCGGATCTTAGATTTATGTAAGTAGCTCCATGGCTTTAAAAAAATTACGATGATGTTTCTCTCGAATGTCTAGAAGCTACGACTTTCAAGATTTTTTACGTATTCGGCAGGCATCATTGTGGAAACATAATAATTATGCAGAAACGACAAAAATCTCAAACAAATATTTTAATTTAAACCTTACAATAAAATGAATAAAAAAAATGTTGATATCCAAATAAAAATTTCAACCTTATCTCGTTTCCGTCATTATCGCTTTATCACCTATTGTGTTATTATTCGGAAAAAATCGTGTGAATGTTTCCCAGAGTTCACAAACGCACAAAAAATTACCTAAAAAAAGTCGTTGCCAAGTGTTTATTGTTCAAAGAATTTAGTACAGTGCTTTATCGTAACCTAGAATCTTTTGAAAGTGAAATTAGGAAGAGAGTGCAAAGACAGGGACAGCTATAGTTTTCTTCGATGAAGTTACTACCGGGAGCCTTGACTAGCACGAGTTTGCGATGTAAACGTGAAGACTACATACTTCGTTTTTTGAATCAAAAATACAAATTATCCAACAACATTTTATTCAAATTGTTTGCAACAAGCAAAATCAGTGTCATCCATACACAAAACAAATTATGAAAATATTTTGTGAGTAACGAGATTTTTTTATTACTTTACGTTTACACAGCGCGCGCATGCTGAGCCTCTGAGCTTAACAGCCAACCCACTTGTAGCCAACCACAGACAAAATTACGAGTAGTACCCATCATTTCAAAATATCAGAATTGTCAGATTTTCTTAACGTGTTTTTATAGTCTATTGGCCAATTTTCGAATGCAACTATATTAACTTAATTACTAGGTAATTTTTACAACCTTTATAACAAAATAATTCTCATCTTTCTTACATCCATAGAAGCTCTCTAATTCGCTTATCTTCCACCATAACATCTCTAGCGGTCAGTTTCTCTGCCTTCCATCACTTTCAATGTGCACACGGCTTTACGCGGACTTTTCCCAACAATTCACAAGCACAGCCGTTAACCTTTGCCTTGATTGTTATCTTGTGTGCTAAAAATTGTTTTTATAACACAATTTCACTTACTTTATTACCAGTTTTTGTTTTACGAGTATCTCTGCGTACTGTCAAATAAATAAAGACTTTCGTCTGAGCACGACGCAAAATGAGATATTTTGAGAGATTACGAACTTACGTGGTTATAAAAGTCGTGTTTCTATTATTTTTAACTTCAGTGTAAAGCGGATTTTGAAGTTTAATTCTTCATGAGAGAAGTGGGTGGTTATTTTTTCCGTCCGATTGGTAGGTCATACATTTTTGCATGGTCTCATTTTATAAGAACAATATGGCCTGCTTGTGTAGAAACTAAATTTACGAGAACTGGGCCCCTATCTACTTGGGGTTGCCATTCGTGCGCTGATGCAGGAAGACCGCGAGTGTTTGGATGTTAACAATGAACAAATTAAATCGGACACAAATTTGCTACAAAACGTTCGTGCTAATTTCGTGCGTCGCGGATTTGTCACCGCCACACGCCTTGCACAAACGGTTTTGGCCTGGATTCCTCTGACACGAAAAGTAACCGGGTTTTGACGGTCTCTTTTAAAGCCCCGCCCGGATAGCCCCCGGACGCCCTCAAAACGAGGACAAATATTCATGTAAGTTTAGGTCCTACGTAAGCAGGCAATATTGTTCTTATAATAAATGAGACTATTAAAAATCCCGAATCTTGTTTTTAGATGTTTTTTTAGGTTTCTTCAAACAAACGTAAAAATATATGAAAGATATGTGTTATTATTTATTTATCTATAAAAAGTATTTCACTCATCCTCTCCCCTCCTCCACAGTAGTATTCTCAAGCGAGGAACAAAAGCAGTCCGTGCTGCAATGGCTGGCCGAAGCGGGTCCCGTGAGAGTGGAGCATTTGGACACGGTGTGGCGGCACGGCTGGGTGCTGTGCGGAGTGTTAGACGCGGCGCTACCCGGCGCCTGCGCGGGGCACCCCCCCACGAGGTTGTCACTCAAGCATGCGCAGGCGATCGCGGATCATTATCTTGGTGTTGAGCCCGTGAGTGTTTCTCTGTGTTTATTTTCTATTGATTTGTCCGCTAGGGCGCTTGTTGTTAGCTGTTGGGATGAATGATGACGAGTGGTTCGTGGATTAGAGCTCGAACTATAGGAAGTATTTTTCAGTCCTTTGTTTTTTGTTAAAAATAATACCTAGATCACTTTAGATTTACTGTACCGAGTCTCAAATGCAGAAGAATTTTGGTTGAAGCTCATTTCACGTTAAGGGGGTCATCGACACGACGAAGTTCAAAAAGAACAGACAATTAATAAGAATCCATAATGTTTCACTGTTTATTAGTTTTCCGCTGGAATACACCGCAGTTAGAGTTTCAAATCCACCTTCCTTAATTAAATATTCACATGAACAACCGACATCTGAATTTCCGCATCTACAACCTGAACAGCAAATTTAATGAGAATTTCTCATTTCCAGGTCTTCTCCCGCCAAGAGTTGGAGTCCAACGACTCGTTGAGCAGACACCAAGAGTGGAAGCTAGCTACTTACCTAGACCGCATCCGCCAAGCACTCTCCAAACTCACGCCTCCAGTGTCAAAACCTGTTTCTCAAAGAACATCTCCTGAAACAACACAGTCCACTCTCGACTACGTGGCAAAGGGGTCAGGACTCTCAGCGGCTCAAGTGAACCATAAAACACACTTCAAAATATACCCGACAGCACAACAAGCTTTAGATCCAGGAGAAATAACTATCCTAATCAGAGGACCTGACGATACTTATGGCATGGCAGTCCTTCCACCGATTTTGGGCAAAGCACAGATGATTAGGCAAAAACTCCTAGGGTTACAATCGAAACAGACTTTTACGGAAAATGCTTTGCCAATAACACAAGGAGCAACATATTTAAGATCGTATGGAAAGAACGACATGAACAAAACTTATTACATTCCTAAAACGAAGTACGATATTGAGATCGAGGTGGAAGCCAGAACAGATCACGCGAAAATTGGTTACGTTTTGAATATTGAAGGGAAATACTTAGTCTCTATAACAAGCAGAGGCCAAAGCATTGTTGGGTCGCCATTCACAGTAACAGTATCTAACAACATACTTAGTATTCTTGAACAGGACAGTTTCTGTTTAGAAGACGGTGAAGAAATAGATATAGTCGACGTCAAAACTGACAGAAGAGTTGTTCTGCGTATAGTTGATTTTGTAACTGAGAAAATGTTGCTGAAAGAAAATGGAACTTTAGAGAAAATAAGTGACGATGAAGCTAAGATTTTAATGACAACTGATACCGAAAATGACATCCAGAATTTTGAAAGCCAATCGCATTCTAACGTCGAAAATAGTGAAGTGGTGAAAAACAAAAGATTTAATAATGTAGCTTATAAGATCTTAGCCATGAACCGCGTTTGTAATATATTCAATGATCTCATAGCTCAAAAACAATTACATTTTGCAAAAAAAGAAAATTACATTCGATCAAGGAGCCAACAAGATATTCCAGATATAGTAAATTCAACTCTCTCAGAAACAAACATACAACCGTACATTATATCGGAATTACGGGAAAAGTTCATCGTTCCAGAAAATATTTCAGTGTCACTAAGAGCAGAAAAACCTACAACTTATTACGAAAGTAAACCGAATCATTCTAGGAGTGAGATTGAGGATGTGACGATAAATATACCCATGATGGAATCTACTAGAAACGATACTCCCGATAGCTTAGATGGATTTAATGTGTCATACGAAGATCAAGAAGATAATATTTCCGTCGACAGACTGACGCCATCAAGCACGAATAATCCTTTCCTAAATGAAATGTTTGAAGAAAATTACGTTGCTTCTAAGAATTTGGGACCATTTGTGGCTTCAGAATATGAGACAAATAATTCGCAAAATGAAGAAACAAGGGATACTTCAATAACTATTATAATCGATCCAAATATAACTCCATCACCCATTAATTGTAACCCGTTTATGGAAACAGAAGATACGGGTTTAGTGAAACCAGACCCTGCTGCACTTGAAAGACCTAAAACACCAGTTTTCAAAATAATTTCAGGCGAGAAAGTTTATCGTGATGAACCCTTGTTTTTAGACCCAAAATCTGACCAGTTAAACGAGGAGGCACTTGACAATCAATTTGTGAACCCATTCTTTATGCATCACCACCAATCTGGTTATTTTGAGCAGTCGCAACCTATGACAGATTTTATCATTGGAGCTCCCGTTTCTTTGCCACCCATTTTACGAGCACGTTCACCTGAGCCAGAAATTAAAGCTTTAGTATTACCAGGTAAAAGAAAATGTCAGAAAAAGACACAAATTAATAAAAAACAAGCGGAAAAAACTGAACAGATCCCAAAATCGGAGTTATTAACGCCTTCGCAAAATACCCTGACCTTGCCAAAAGATAGTAAAACGGAAAACATTTCTGCAGTATCATCTACATTTCATAGTTTGGAATCCAACTTAACAGAAACTACTATAGACACTTCTAATGCGTCATCTACGAGCGACAATGAATTCAAACCTTACCAGGTTGACTCGGACAGAAATCTCACGCCCAAGAAAGATATATGGGATTCTGCCTACGTAAGTATCGATGATAATAACAGTTCCCCAGATAGCAATAATAACGAAAGTACAACGCTGTCCGAGACACTTAGTAAACAGAAGTTTTCTCCTAGTGACGACACTTTCGGATTAAAGCAAGAGGAAATAACAAACATGGGTCCAGCTGAAAGAGAAATATGGCAAACGTGCAACGAATTAAAAATCGAACCTACTAAATCTCAGGAAGAACCGAAACCTTATAAATGGGAAATCAAACGACCAATGTTTACACCTATCATTGAAGAAAGTGACAGATCCATTTCATCAGGCACAAAGGATCTTTTCAGGACAGAAATATGTACGAAACAGAGCGAAACTGACAGTGTGTCGGTGGCATTTGCTGAACTAAACGACATGTACCGAGAATACTTTCCTAATTCAGAAACCAGAAATTCTATTAGCATTGCAGATGACTTAAGTAGGCTTCACAGCATGGAAGAAGAATACGATAAACAAATAAAGGACGATGGTGTCGATTCTGCATCTGAAGTAACAGATGTGAAAAGACACGTTGAAGACTTAGAAGGAACGATTTCTGAGGTTCAGGCAAATGTCACTGAATCTGTTTCAGTAAGTCCACCCCTTCGCATTAAAACTGAGCAACACTTTGCGCACGGCAAAGAAAATAAAGATGAAACACAATTCGGTGAAACAAGCCATATTAATATAGTGCTCGAAAAGAAGAAATACTGGGATGAGAGAATTCGTCAAATAGAGGCTAAATCAGCAGAGACTTCAAGACTTCCGAAGAAAAAGCGAATTTCTGCTAAGCAATTAAAACATGATTCTTTAACAAAGCGAAAGGGTAAACAGATAGTTAAGAACTTCTTTAGTGCAGGGGATTACAGTACAGTTAAAACCATAAATCAGGTTGAAGACAAAGAGGTAGAAATGAAAGCACATGAACCAGACCATTCAACTAACGACCAGATCAAAGACAGTTCACCTAATGTAAATTCAGATGAAAAATTAGTTGGAAGATGGAAGAAATATTGGGATGATAAATTAGAAACTGATCAGGTAGAAGCAGAGGCGATTGCGTTAAGAATGAAATCTCCTCAAATTAAAGTAAGCACATTGAGCCCATCTTCCAAGTCAATCAAAGTTGAGAGCCCTGTTGAAATAAAAGTAGAAACGCATTACACTAATATGCCATCACCAAGCAATGAGCAACCGCCAGTCAAACACGAATTGCCAGAAGAAGTATTCAAAGCGTTTGAAACAAGTCCTAAAAGATTCTTCGGGACATCAAGGCAGCAAATATTAAATAAAATTGACACATTCTTGGGGAAACCAGCTACTGTGGATATTCCAACAGCGGATATTACTGGTGAATGTAATGAGAGTGGTCTAGTATCTAGTCGAATATCTTTGTTTCATAATATGTCTAATACGGAGGAGTTACCTTGGGCCAGAAGGAAAAGTCGATCTTTACAAAATGTAAGTCAAAAAAGAGATAGTAATAAAAACATAGCATCATTCGAAGAACCCCTAAATAAAGAAATGGTAAAGGGCACAGGAGCTCTGGATATCGAAATCAACGAAGCCACTAATGTAAATATCACAGACGCAGTTAACTTGAAAAATAAAAGAGCCAGAATGATGACGACCCGTAACAGTACGAATAATAAGACTTTCGATGAGACCGTTTATGTAAAACCTGTACTGGAAGAGATTATAACACCAAAACCGAAAGAACATGTTAGGATGGCAGTTAAAGATTTAAATAAAGAAATCGAACCAAGTGGACATAAAGTCGGGATTCTACGAAAGAAGTCATTCAGCAAATCAGAGATGGACATTTTCAATAAACTTCCAAACGATACAATAGACGACGGTTTAGACAAATACAAGTCATGCGACGAATTGCCTAAGATTAATGTAAAGAGCTTTATATCACTTTACGAAAGCGTTACAAAGACTGCTGCAGCGCCTAAACCTGCCAAGCGGGTGTTTAGGACCAACTCCGGTGATTCACAGAAAATGTCGCAATCTTACAGCATAACTTCAGGTGGGTATTTCGATAAACAATTTTTTTTATACTTTTTTAAAGAGCAGTTAAAATAATAATATTATTTTTACAGATGCTGTCCAAAGACGTGGTGCCGAACAAGAGAGTGTTTCGAATTCTGAGTCGATAAGGACTACCCCGGGAGTAACCCCTACAAATTTATGGATAAGCAAAGATACAGAAACTGTAAGCAATCTTAGTATAGACACAAGAACATCCGACTCTTATGATATTGAAATAATTCCACATGAAAATAAGGAAACAACGTATCTCAGTCTGTCTGATATCGAACTAGAGATCATAGAATGCAGTCCAGACAACTCTAACAAGTCATCACCTGAAAGAGAAATCGAGCCAGCCCACATAGAGTATAAGAACAGATTCAAATTAGCGAAAGAATTCTTCCAATCTATCGAAGAACTAAGAGAAGTTAAGAAGCCACGAAAACTGAATGAATGTGAACAACTTTTGCAAAAGCAGTCGACAGAATCTCTTGAAATAGAACGGCCGCAGAAGAGGGTTAAGAAAAATATTAAGTCTCATTCAATGCCATCATCAGAAATATCAAAGATATGGAATCAGTTACAAGAAAGTCAAGGAACCGGTTCAACCACAAAACTAGTAAAAATATCAGAGAAATTTAATGTTGATGACTTATTCACAGATGTGACTGAAGGAAAACTGAGTCGGCAAGGTAGCTTAAGAGGAATACCGCATAAGAAAGCAGTACTAGAAGCGTTTAGATCTATGGAAAATCTAGCTCCCACCAACATCAATTCTTACGAATTTGCCGAAACGCAGTTAACCGATTTCGCTAATGAGCATACGGTGAAGAACGCACAGACTTACCTTAGCGAATATCCTTATTTGCCAACAACTGACCCTTCGAAGTATCATTCCAGGTTGGATATAAAAGCGTCTGGCCTTATCTCATTGAAAGAATTGAAGGAGAGGAAACCACGCAGGAACAGTGTGCCTGACTTAAGATTAAATCCTAAATTCACAGAAGACCTCTAGACTATGTTAATAAAGTTCCTTTTGCACTGTGAAAGTTTAAAGACATCATCTCAAAAGTCTGTTGTTTTGAAATTCATCGAAGTATGGTATTTTGGCTTTCAAAGTCTTTTAAAAGAAACATAGTCATAATCATAGTAATTACAGTATTTACTAGTACCTTAAAACGTAGCTAATACTCAGTTTGTTTATAAGGATAAGTATTTTAAGTCATAGTTTGTCAAGAATGGGCTAGTTTGAGTTCTTTGAATATTTTTTATGTTGCTTTGTTCCAGTTTTTTTTACATTTTGTTCATATACTAGCGCCTTTATATAATAAGACATTAATTTAGTACTATTTTGAATGACTAAATATGTATTTGAAATATATAAAACAAGAAACTTTAGTGTCATTTGATTCGCAAGGTTTATCTTGCTATTATATTTTATTATTTGCTAGTGTTGTACAATTTTGTACAGTTATTGAATCTAAATATTAAGTTTTAAGATTTTACTGTAACTATTTATTTATTCTACATTAAATAAAAATTCGTCTACTTTCGTCTTCTCATTTTTAGGGTTCCGTAGCCAAATGGCAAAAAACGGAACCCTTATAGTTTCGCCATGTCTGTCTGTCTGTCTGTCCGCGGATAATCTCAGTGACCGTTAGCACCAGAAAGCTGAAATTTGGTACCAATATGTATATCAATCATGCCGACAAAGTGCAAAAATAAAAATTTAAAAAAACATTTTTATTAGGGTACCTCCCCCAGACGTAAAGTGGGGAGCGATTTTTTTTTTAATTTTGACCCTGACGTGTGATATATTGTTGGATAGGTATTTAAAAATGAATAGGGGTTTTCTAAAATAATTTTTTGATAATATTAATATTTTAGGAAATAATCGCTCCGAAAGTCAAAAACAATGTGTCCCCCCCCCCTCTAACTTTTGAACCATAAGTTTAAAAAATATGAAAAAAATCACAGAAGTAGACCTTTATATGAACTTTCTAGGAAAATTATTTTCAACTTGATGAGTTGAATAGTTTTTGAGTTATATAGCACTTTTTCAAAAAAACGCAAATGATAACTTTGTTTTTCATACAAATACTATGAAAAACAAAGTTATTTTTGCTGACGAAAAATGTTGGTATTTTTAATGGTCTGGGAAGCTACGGAACCCTACAGTGAGCGTGGCCCGACACGCTCTTGGCCGGTTTTGATCTTATTATTAAAGGAAATTAACAAACAGAGAGCTGCCTTTTTAAACGTAATTTATTGATATAAACATTCTTACAAGTAATATTTACAATGCTATTTATTTATTATTCTTATTGAGAATAAAAAAATATTGAAAGTATACCTACACTAAAGTTCAATATTTATACTGCATTGTTCGACATAATTATCTTAAAATGTAAAGAGTTCATAAGATTTTACCCAGAAATTGATATAGCAAAGCTCTGTAATATATTGTAACAACATTTCAAACAGCTACTACACTATTATTTTGTTTCCATAATCCTGGTTCTCAACTAAATCTTACAAAAAAGAATACATATAGGTAATTATTATAAACCCGTGAACTACGAGTATCTAACACTAAAACTCAATAATTACTGCACTTGTTTCAATTGCCTAAATTGCGTCTATTTAACACTACCACATATCGCAGCACGTTTAGCACTAAGGGCCTGTTTCACCACCTAAGATTAAGTTCCGGTTAACGTACTTAGCAAATAACTATATGCCAATTCTGTTCCATTTATTAATTTATTCGGCAACTAGCGGTTATTCGGGCATCGTGAAATAGGCCTTTAGTGTGTAAACTGCGTTCACCCCAAGATGAAGTTCGTCAATGGGAGAATCGAGACGAACGAAATCGAAATATGTATATTATGTAACAATTACTTCGGGGCAGCTAGGCTGTTTAACAAATACTGTCAAAGAGTAAGAGTGTAACTTTGTCAAAAACGCAACAAGGATAACCAATCCAGTTTATCAACAGGGATGATTCGTGACTAAAAAATACGATTGTTTAGTCCGTCAGTTAGATTATCAAAAAATATTGGATACATGTTTTTTGTTTGATCAAGTTAATAAAAATTGACGAAGATAAAATGCGACAAAGATCATGTGTGACGTAACTTTCCGGTAAAAAATGTACTCAAATGTGACGTCACACAAATTTTCGACGCACTGTATCGTCGTCATTTTTTGTTTACGTTAAAAAAATATGTTTCTTTTTTGGGAATCTATCTGATGGACAATTTTTTTTTGTCATCTACTTACACTATTATAGGAATTTTTAAAGTAAAATACTCCTACAATTTACTTAATATGGATCTGCACGTAAGTCGAGGCATGGTCGGCGCGTCGCCATTGAAGCCAAGCAGCCAACTGCGGGTCGTTCCTGTCGCCTCTCGCCTCTAGCTGTTGGTAGTACGCCTCGCGAATGATCCGGAACGCGTCGACGCTTCTGTATGGCAGCTTGGTTATGGGGTCTATGTAGCGGGCTGGTCTCCTGTGAAGACAATATAAGGTTCAAAGTTGTGTGTCTTATTTCCTGTAATGCAAGGATTATCACAGCAACACTCTTCAAGCATAAAGTGTACGTTCCAGTATCCAAAACCATAAGTTTTAAATAAGGGAACGAGCTTATTGATATCAGGAAAATCAGAACCCGATAATATTTTCTTCCGCCTAGCGTAAATTTAAATATATCCTATACCTTTATAGGTTAAATGTTTAAAACGTCGAACAGAAGAGCAATAATATTATAACAAAACACATACTTGGTAACAGCACACAGCATTTGCCTCCGTTTCTTGACTTTCGGTTTTGGGAAGCAAGACTTGAATGCTTTGTTCTTGATGTCATTTTCAAACGTCAGCAGAGTTCGCTCATGGTATTTTACGTTTTCGTTTTTCTTGGTTGGTTTCTCTTCTTTACTGAAAATATTGAGTAAAATATTATACTATGAATGACTGCTAAAAAAGATGCAATCACAATGCACAAGGGAAAATATTACTCCCAAAATTCATCATCCCTCTCCAAAGTTGTGTTGCAAAAAGTGGAAACGGAATGGACAGTCACGGTATGGACATTTGTGATAAGGAGGGATGAATCGCATGTGACTAAAAGTGTGATGAATATATAGAATAATGTTGACGGATGGAGATGGATAAATGGATGGATTGTGTGAGGAATGATATGAAAGATAAAGGAGTAAATGATACCGTGACGGTCGATAGAGAATGGGAGATAGAACGTGTTGCGCCGACCCCAAATAACACGGGACTAGGGCACGAAGATAATGACTATCATCCCTCTCAAACTAGTTGCAATGGATAGGCATCAAGCAAACTGACCATATACTAGAACGTAAAACGACACTGCGCTCCACAACATAAATTACGGAGGTTGCTCCAAAACACAAATTACGGATATTGCTAAAAAACACAAATTACGAAGGTTACTCAAAAAGCCTCTAAGCTGACTGCTAGCCACTTTTGTCACTAGCTGTGGACCAAAACAGCCAATATGTGGAGCCCTGAACCAGCCAGAAGGCGTCGGATGGCAAGACGAGCTGGACCAAACCAACAACCAGGGCTCCACCCTAGCGTTGGGTCAAATAAAACTGGAAGTCGTGGGGAGAGGCCTTTGCGCAGTTACAGGCAATTAAGCAGTCCCCAGTAGTATATCATAATAACTCTGTCATCTTCAAGTGAATGATGATGAGAAAAATATCAATGTTTTAGAGGTTTAACACTAAATACGGGTCTAATTATGCTATTACTAACACTTAAAACAGGATTTTTATCATGTTAGTTTTGAGTTCCCGATATATCGGCGTTGTTGCAAGCACTATGATACGGATAAACTTAAGTAAGTTATTTAGGGTAGGTGTTTAATTGTTTATGAGCAAACAAATCGGTCTTCTTGTTTTGTTTTTTGTAATCGTTACCGCTACCAATTTTACTCACAACTTTATTCAGATTATACTGTTTTCAGTGCTAATAATGTGTGACCATGTCAGTTTTAAACTGAATGGGGTGGGCAACTGTGGAACTAATGGCGCTAGCACCGCTTGAACCAAAACATCGCCATTGGTTGAAATTCTGTCAATGTCATTTTATATTTCAAAATAGTCTGACCTCATTGGTCAGATTGGGTCTTGTCGACCCCATTAGGACAGGCGAAAAATCTGAAGCTGAAAAGCCGCGCTTTCGTGAGTAGCGAGACATGTAATAAAAGACAGACAACAGACCGCAGGATTAGGCAGCATTTTATACACTTACAAGCACTACTAAAAGGTGGTGTACTAAAAGCCAAATTAAATTGGAAATACGAAAGAGAACTTACGCGACACTTTCAATGTTGACCTCCTCATCAGGTCCTACGATGTTCAAATTCATCTTCGTTTCAGGTTTCACCTTCTCAGTAGGTTGGTCTGGTGACTCAGTCTTCACCTCGGCCATTTCTATGTCACCTGGTGTAAGTAATGCTGAAACATGTTGGAAAATTCACTATGAACAATTGAGCCAAGTTGAATGTAATCCCAATCAATGATGATTATTCAACAAGTGATTGGTTCACTCAAATGAACTATTGATTCATTTTGTGTTCAGATTTTCTACTTCGAGTCAAAAATGCAGAAAGACAAAAATAAACAGAAAGTTTGAGTGTACCACCCAAGTAAGCCACTGCAAACACAATTTGGAGTGGCAAAATCATCATCATCATCATCATCATTTCAGCCGAAAGACGTCCACTGCTGGACATAGGTCTCCCCGCCACATTGACCGGTCCCGTGCGACTCGCATCCAACGGATTCCCGCAACCTTCACCAGGTCAACCTTCCGGTTTGCGGTCGCTACTCCAGAACTTTCAACCCAATCGCCCATCCATTCTGCGAGCAATGTGCCATGCCCACTGCCACTTAAGTTTGGCAATTCTTGGGGCTACGTCGGTGACCTTGGTTCTCTTGCGGATGTCTCCATTTCTGATTCGATCACGCAAGGAAACTCCGAGCATAGCCCTCTCCTTTGCCCTTTGGATGACTTTAAGCCTTTTGATAAGACCCATAACCTCAGTACAATCGAGCATTGTACTGAGGTCCTTCATGGTGTCAGCAATGACTACCATACCGTCGGCAAACCGAAGGTGAGTGATGTACTCGCCATTGACGTTGATGCCTTGCCCTCTCCAGTCCAGAACCTTGAAGACATCCTCCAGTGCAGCGGTGAACAGTTTCGGAAATATGACGTTTCCCTGTCTTACACCTCGCTGCAGAAGGATAGGTTTCGAGGCTTGGTCCTGAAGTCGGACTGACATGGTGGTGTTTTTGTACAAACACTTCAACACTTCGAAGTACCGGTAGTCGATTTGGAACCGTTGGAGAGACTGCAGTACGGCCCAGGTCTCGATCGAATCGAAGGGCCCGTAGTCCACAAAAGCTAAAAAGAGTGACAAGTTATACTCTTCGGTCTACTGTATAACCTGCCGAAGCGTATGTATGTGGTGTGTAGTGGCAAAATGGAGTATTAAAAATTCATCCATGACACAGTGCGATTTCGGTGCTCCCGATCAGACGATGGCCTGCTTGCAGGAGTGCCGATAGCATCCCCAAGTGCAGGTGGCACTTTAGAGGACATTAAAATCGCCACAAACCCCGCGATTAACGTGGCCACATACTGGTGCCTTTTTTTCGGATGGGAAGTCATCCGATGACTCCTTCCGCTCTGGGCGGAGCGGGAGGGAGTGTCAGACTTTTACTTTACTGACTAAAATCCATCCATGTTTCTTTCTAGCCATTTATGTTCCGGGGCCACGGTATCTCTTTCGAACAGTCCCGCAGCCCCGGTAAGCTTCGGCCCTTGGGGGTCCCCCTGCATTATGGTGACATCGACACGAACGCGCCGTCGAAGCCTCGTCATAAGACGGACGGACGGCGATCTAGCCCATAGCTCACCGTCCACAGGCCCGCGCCTACGGTGGCCGGGGGCCACCACGTGGCCGCCGACGCCCGGTGCGTTATTTTCAATGAATTGCTAAATTAGATTTTTAGTTGCTTTGAAATCAATAAATAGTTGAGTCATTGAGTTGACTAAACAGTGACGTCACAGCGTGCTATTACCATGCAAAATCAATGAGAGAACCACGTTTTGACAGCGCGCAAAAGTATCTCAATTGATTGGTATGTCATGAATCTACCCTATTATCATACAAAATGGTTGTTTTGTTTATTCAGCCTTACCTTCTTCATTTTTTATTAAATCACTCAAGTTTAGATCGTCTAACAAGCTGGATTTTTCCTCTGTTGGTGGTATCTCTTCTATT
Organism: Xestia ashworthii; assembly: GCA_950022955.1. Taxonomy (NCBI): domain Eukaryota; kingdom Metazoa; phylum Arthropoda; class Insecta; order Lepidoptera; family Noctuidae; genus Xestia; species Xestia ashworthii. Next base: position 6,659,718 of record OX465556.1, read on the forward strand.
AGGGGAACAGCAAATGAATGGTACCGTATCACAGGTCCTGTGATGGTCTTCTTTGTAGGTCTTATCTTTTTTCTTTCCAGTTCTATTTGTTCAAATCTCTCTGAAAAATAAAATCATTTATTTATGTACACATGCAAGGATCCTGTCCTTAGTAAAATAGGCAGAATAAACATTTTTACTCTTGGTAAACAAAAAGTAGAAAAGCCCCTGTAGGCTACAAAAAGGTAACTCAACATTTACGTTTTGAAAAAACAGGGTACGTGTGAAGAAAGATGTCTTTTTTAGTTCAAAAATAAGTTTTTTTTTATGTTTATAGTTATAGTTAATTAGAATAGTCCATCTTAAGTGAGATGTTTCAACCAAACAGATCCAACAAAATAAAAACAACACAGCGCTTGTTTTAGTTTGAGCTTTTTAGTTTTCCAGGCTTGCTGCATAAATAAGTAAAATGTTCCTATGACAATTTCGAAAATACAAACCGTACATACTTAAGCTTTCAAGATTCTCTTTTTCAGTAATAAGTGCTTCCTCTAACAATTCCTCCTGTGTTGGCATCCTATCTTCCACTTTCTTTGGTTTCTTCTTTTTCAATGCTGACCTGATTTTAATTCTTTGTTGTGTTTCTGCTGATTTTACTGCTGTACTCTGCCTGATTGATTTACGTTCTGAAAGTAGATGTAATAAAGTAATTTAATTTATGTTTAAAGAAATAGTTATATAGGCAAAGGAAGAGCCAGTTCATAATGCACACACACAGCACACAGCACATTTCTACTATGTTTTACTCATTGTTTTGTATCTTTTTTACATTATTGAGTGTGTGCTTTAGTAACTGACGTCAACTAAATATTTCTCTTTCTTTATTTTATAGGTCAATGAAACCCTTGATAAATAGAAAAGCTGAAAAACTTCAACAATATGAAAAGAAATAAGATAATATATAACCAAAGAACCTTCACATAATCATGAGTTTCAAGCTACATTGTAATAAAAAATACTGACTGCCCAGTCTGGTCTTGTGGTCTTGAACCTAACTGCTGTTGTTGGGGGTTGGGGTCCTGGGTTTGATCCCAGGGTCCATTCGAAATAGCACATTAGTAGCCCAAAGATTGTAAGTTAGCAGTATGAGACCCTCATGCCTCAGAAAGCTCATTAGGCCTTTGGTCTTTTGGTACTGTGCCTGATCTCTTTCACCATGTCGGATTGCCATATGTCATGGTAAAGTAAAGGAATAGAGACTGCACCTGTGTTTGCGCTGATGGCTAATCCTACTGTAGTTCACGGTCAGGAGGACTATTAATAAAAAGTAGGTAACATACCTATAGATGAGTCAAGTGGTATTCTTTCAGCCTTTTCGACTTTTTCCTGTTTAGGTTTTGGTTCCTTAATTTTCCTCTCATTTACTTTTTTAACTCTATCACCCAAAGATGGACCTGGTGCTGTGCCTCCTGGTCTTTTCTTTCTGTTAGGATCCTAAAACAAAGAAGGTCAATAGCATACTCCCAGGGGCCTAATTCTGCTATTTTAATAAATTCGTCACTCCAACACGATTCCATTCTCATCCCATTGTCATTTTGCTTAAAGTTCGTAATCTGCTAAATTCACAATGGTCAGTCAATGGTCTCGTAATAAAATTGTGTTTTAATGGCATTGTCGAATTGTCATTATTATAAAACCCTTAGTACAAATGGTTTTCGAAATCTACTACTAAATGCGAACATTTACTCATGCCAGATTTCATGTACGAGATTAATATTCTATGACATTTCTTTGAGGAGGAGTGTCAGTGGTTGTTCATTGAGAAGTCATAATGGCGCCATTATGATAGTAGAATTAACAAACTTGTCAAAATTTGACAGAACTTGATCATTATGAAATCAATGATCGAATACTCTGACACTATTGTAATAGCAGAATCGAGGTACTGGTCAGGAAAAGTATCATTGGATTTTTTCCTTGGAAATTTCACAGTAGCAGCCACAGTCTGGATTGTTCCCTGTCATCATATAAATAAAATAAAAATTGTTTATATCTCTTCCACAAATAAAGAACATGCAGTACTTTTCGTTTGATGGTCTATTATAGCACACCCTTTCATATGACTATACCCTTTTTGTTACACATTATATACAGGAAAAGAATGTTCTATTTGTGGGAGACTGGCGCCTAAACTAAGCCGAGGCCAGTATTTTAGGACACCAGGACCCCACTAAGATAGTTACTAGGACATCTAACAAAAGTAGGGCCAAAGATTGCAATATAATACAGATATGCATCAAAGTTTTTAAACCAGGTTGGTAATTACTATCAATAGTACTTATTTAAGGTAGAAGTAGAAGAATGAGTGTGTATTTATGTGGCAGTGTAATGTATAAGTGCTGTGTTATGTGCGTGTGTATATGAATGAGTGTGTGGTGGATGGTGATTGTGTGACAGTGTATGAGTGTTGTTGTATGAGCATGTGTTCATGAGTGTACTGTCTGATGTATGTGGTGATTGTGTGTGATATGTTACAAATACTACAAAACCTGAGATTAAATTTACTTTTTTATTTCCATGAGTTCCTCAGTCTCCTTATAGTCCAATCCCAACAGCCATGAAGTTACTTTTCCCTTACTTTGTTTTGAATTATAATATGTTGACAGCAATATACTCGTCCCCTTTTAGATGGGACCAAAACATAACTAGCGAAAAGTGGGTACTATTAGGTACAATCTGCGTAACCCTTCAATATTAAGTGTATCAGATAGATACAATACCAATATTTTATGTTGAATGACATAGAAAATGGTCTTACTGCTGACGTCCATGACACAATTGACTCTTAGTAAGAATTATTGCCAAATTATCAGGCTTTTCTCGGCCAAGTAGCAATTTGTAGTCAGGAAACCTTGTGCTTTTAAGTGTGTCAAAGTAAATATGCGCCTTGTCGTGGAATTGCGGACATCAGCCCGTTATACAATACAATACAATACAAGTGTGTCACAGACATGTTTTAAATTTCTGTACTATTTTTTATTCAAATGAGATTGAATTCAGATATTAATAAAAATCAAATTCAGTCCAGCTCCTGAATAAGCTCACCTTATAAACTTTAGTACCGGTTGCCCTTTTCCGTTTCTCTTCAGTATCATCATCAGACTTTGGTTCATCATTCTCATCAATACTAAAATCTGAATCCACTTCATCATCTATTTCCTTTTCTTGGCTAGATAGGATAAGAAAATGAATCAATTATTTGTTTTATGAGTCATGGTTAAGCTGGTTCTGATAAAACAACATTAAATTTGTTTTTGTTACCTATTTTACCTAGTACACTTCACTGTCTATATGTGGTGTGACCATAAAATGTCTACCATACAAACAGTATTAATACATTACAGTTGTGTACTGGGCCCGAGGACAGGTCCATGATAAGAAATTCCCATAAGAAGACCCAATAACCAGTCTTATTAATGGCGGCAAAATATATGAATAAAAACAGTTTTGGTAAGTACCTATTACATTAATAAGCAATTAGCGACGGTCGCCACAATATCATTGTCGCTTTACGAATTTGGTAATCTAAGCTTGTGTTTTGTATTGCATATGGGGCTAGAAACAATGGCTACGAAAAGCAATTCAGGTATTTATTAAGAATAACATACAAATAATCGACATCTTCCTCGGTTTCTTGGAAGCCTCCGTAAGTTGTTGTGTAAAATTCATCCTCTTCTTCTTCGTCAAGCACTTTAGCTAGAAGGTTCCCCGCATTAGAACGACGTTCTCTTTTATCCATTTTAGTATTTCAATATTCACTATTTTATTTTAAGAATATAACAACTTTTGAAAGAGAAAAAACTAATAAATTTTGCTCAAAAACTCGCACACAACACAAGCAAGCTAGCCATTACCACAGATTAAAATACGGCTGTCAGTGTCAGTGTCACTGCTGTCAGTCATGTCACTGTCATATCATGTCGATGTTTCAGCAGCATAGCTATTCTAAGACAATCGAATGATCGAATCGAAATCGAATCGTTCATGACGCAGCATAGCTATTCACAAACGCTTCGACTTCGATTCGACAAGTCAAGTTATGTTTACCTTTATTTTGGCATTACGAAAGCGAACGATAGACTTACGACTTCCCGAATCGAAAACAATTCGAAATATTTTTGAATGGCTAGACAGATGACGATGTGGACGTGCTGGTATACACAGGCGCACTAAAATTTTATGAATACTAGGTACTGTATGGTAAGCTCCTACTTACATAAGCACGAGACGTATTCTATACCTACTGACGCTTACCAACGAAAAGCTTTTGATTTTTATTATATTGATGAAGACTTAGCCCTAGCCCGCGACTTCGTTAATTAACGGTCGTTCTTAACCTTTTGACCGCCACAGTCGTGTATAGACGACAATCTAAAATGTGCCTAGCACGTCACGGTCGCGCCTGCCTGACCGAACTTTAAACGTAAATAAATGTCATAAAACCTTCGATCAATAATGTACTATTATTGATCGAAGCATAAAACAGCATTGTTTTGTTTATTTCCATTGCTAAGTACCCTGACTCTTCTTAATTTATTTGAAGTGAATTGCTTTCGTTAGATTTGATATTTAGTAACGTATAATGATAAAAAAAGAAAACCCGTCATAAAGTTCGAAAAACATAGTGCCCTCAACGCCACAGTCACCATAACAGGACACGTAGTGATGTAGGTAGCAGTCAATATAACAAGAATATCGACCTCGACGGCAACCCACGTTATATTTAATTTACTCTGAATTCTGTACTAAATAAATAAAACATTTGCTATTGAACTTTTATGTTTTAGAAATCAAGAAAATTTATAATACTGAACTGTGCGCTCTATAAAAGTCGAGTGTTAGTTGATTATCGATTAATTGTAATGACTGTAATGCCCATTTCTATCACACCGTTGTATTGTCTGTGCCAGGGACGCCACAGTCGTCTATATTTGACAGTTCCATGACGTCAAGTGCGTTTTTTTTTTTAAATGGAATAGTTCTTTCACTGTTATTAAATTGTAATAATAATGGATGCGGCCATCCATTATTAACCTTTTATTTAATCGCTTACGTTGGATTAATCCGACAAATATTTTCGGGTCCATAACGATTTCGTCAGGTACTTTTTTATTTAATATATAATGATGCCCTAAAGCATTTTGCTGTTAGTAAATAAACCTAAAAATATATGAGGGTAGATTGTTAAATTATAGTTTGTGCTCATGATAACAAAGTACTGTTACTATGGGACCAATCCTGAAATCGCGAAAAAAAACAGCAGTTCAGTACATTAGGCAAACATGAATGTACTAAACAGCTGACTTGAACCTACCACTGGCCTGAAAATCGCCAAAAACGTAAGAAAATTTGAATTTCACGGGCTACCCTGACGCCAGTTACCCTTTAAACAATGTGTGTGTGAATTTTTTAATGTGTGTATTAAAAATGGTGTGAACTATCACACCAACTTCTACTACCTACATAATTAAATTAAAATATTTTTTTTTATATCTTTCGTGAATTACTTTTAAAAAAATATCAAAATGGCGGAAGTTAATCCGGCCAGAAAATTCAAACCCATATTAGATATTAAGTACCTGTGTTAGATTCTTTTGTGATAAAAAAATACGATTACATGTCTCATTTTAAATTATATTTGCTATATCATTTAGTAATATTGAAATCAAATCAAATTTATAAAAAAAATTCCACAATATAAAACAGAATATAAACTTACGAAAAATACGAAACCATTAATGTCTTATCGATGCTAAGTACGTACTTGCACTGCAGCTACGCCACTGTCGTCTTCAGGTGACAAGTAAGTAAGTCATGAATGAACATAGTGATGTGATGGTATTGACTCGGTTTTATCAATTGTTGTTTTGAATTGTGGATTTAACGCCGAAACTGTGACACATATCATTATTATATCTGTCTTAGAGGACAAAGCGGAATGAAATAAAACTCCTGTATTATATGTTCCGGTATTGACCTTTTATTAACATTTTGACCGCCACAATTTCATCTACTATTTTGTCACATATTTGTGTCGTTTGGCGTACACGGCTCGTGCTTGCTTGTCACGTATATGTGACAATGGCGTCCAAAAGGTTAAAAACATACTCTAGGTTAAAAAATAAATAGTTAGTGCTCTATCGATATAATTTCGAACTCGTAGTGAGTTATTTTGTAGGTATTAAAGTTTGAATTCATAGCTTGGCGCCGAGGGCACGCTTTTTCGTTTTTGACGTGGCGGTTAAAAGGTTAATTTACTCTCCTTGTAGCGGGTGATTTATTGTGGTCAGATAGGCCGTCACTCCATGTAAAATACTGATTTTCAGCTGCATCCGGTTAGACTGGAAGCCGACCACAACATTGTCGGAAAAAGGCTAGACAGATGACGATGTAGCCGGTACCAAAGGTCTATGGGAAGAATTCATGAACAAGTTACATTAAATTTAAAATTTGAAAAACCCCGACACACGTATAGTCATAATTTCACAAGCCCTTTCATTTGATACTCATACTGAGGGAGTTGTGAAAAATAAAATGTAATTCACCATTTGATGGTGGTGGTCTTGGATTTGAAATTTATTATAGGGTATAATAATAGTATTTCATTTAATACCCATATTGAGGGAGTTGTTGAATAAATATGTAATCCGCCATTTTGTGGCGGCGGCAATCTTGAATTGGTTTTTATCAAACTAAGAACACTCCCGATTAATTTACCTTTCAAACAAAAAAAAAAACAAATCAAAATCGGTTCATCCGTTCGGGAGCTACGATGCCACAGACAGGCAAGTCAAATTTAACTTCGTTTTTGCGTCGGCGGGGCGGGGGTTAAAAATAAAAAGGAAGAGAATAAATAAAACAAGTAATATTTTGTGCCGTTTATTCAATTGTTAACAGTTATTATAATAAGAGTTTACGTCAGTCATCTTTATTTGATTCAGATAAAAACCACATTTCGTCAGTTATTTTTTTACTTTTTGAATTCATACTGGTACATCAAATTCATTCATTGTAGTTTATGGATGTGTATGATTTAAGTCGACTAGAGTCGTCCAAATGAACTTGAAAGAAATTCGTTCTTTCAAGTTCATTTGGACGAAACTTGAAAGAACGAATCGACTTAAACCAGACAGTACAATTTAAGAATTAAATTAGAAGGTAGATATTACATTTAACTATAGTTTAAGTTTCGTTCATTTCATGTGATTTTACATTTAAACTTCAATTACGCTTAATATTACCTACTGTATTGGAATAACATTCCTTTTGATGTGACACAAATAAGATAAGTTTGAACATAAAACCACAGGAAAAATAACCCTTTGGATACCTAGTGCTATAACTGAATAAGTACACAAAAAGCTGACGTATTCAATGAAGTACACAAACTCAACTAAAAATCACATGATTAAAATTAGTATAACATTTTAGTCACAATTATAATTTTAAAATAATAAAGATAAACATGAACAAAAAATAAATGGAATGTTTTGGATCAGGTGTTGCTTATTGTGATGCTTTTAACGTTACAATTGATCTTTGATAAATATATAATTAATTACATTTTTAATATAGTATTATAATATACCGTGAGATATAATCTCGAACACTCATTCAATCAAGAGTAGCATTAGCCACTAATAATAGAGAAAATTAAATAAATTTACTATTAATATACTTTTAATAATCGTAAAGCATTTTATTATTATAGAAAATCAACAATATATATTTTTGAAACAATAACTTTGTCCTAATAAATTAATCTCGTTTTAATATTTGCGTAAACAGTGTGAATTGAAATGGGACGTAACTTTTCATTTAAGATTCTGTTACATGCCAGCAATATAATTAATATCATAATGTCCCAATTAATATTATTATCAAACTCTAAACTTCATCTTTCAAATAGGTAATTGTCACACATTTCTTTCGAAGAAATTCGTGTAACTTGAAATCTAACCATATATAAATATTTTAAAAGAAACACGCCATAAATTTATTTTTATTAAATATGACTTTAGCTAACAAATCACTATATTTTGCACGCAATATTCATCAATATTGTAACATAATGTTCTTTCTGTAGGTACAATAAGAAATCAAGACGAAAATCTCGTCACGTTTAGATATTTATATTTCAAATAGCAACGTAATTTGATCTATAAAATGTATTTTCAGTAAATAATTGTTTTTAATATTTTAACTGGCAACATTAAATATTTCAACAAAACATAGATAACAGTGCCACTCGCCATTTGTGTCGCTCCGCATTGTCTCGTTACAATATATAACTATTTAAATTCAATATTTTATGATTAATTTAACTACTTTCATTTTTACTATTGATTGATTATCTTACATTAGTAGAAGAAAGAAAAAAAACACGATTAAATAGCAACAAAGTTGTAAAATGATTAGACGAACTTATAAGTTCTAAATAATATTAATAACAAAATATTTATGAAAACAAACTTGTTACTTAATTTCCTATAATCTTATAATTTACTTGTTTGCCTTAAGTGGTTGCAAACTTATGAGAAACGTAAATATAATAACAAACAACAAATCCATTGAAATATTATTTATGGAATATCAAGTATAAAAGTACTGAATTTAGAGTACCTTTTAGTATATTTTCTTTCTTTCACTTTCATCATGATAACATTATAATATCGACTTGTTTTTAGTCGTTATTTTAATCAACTTTCAATCATTCACTCATTTGTTTAAATTTTCTTTATTTATTTGATGCTACATTTCATTATTCTGAGCATTTATTGAGCAATCATGCACATTATACTTGTGATTCCACAAACTATAAAAAAAAAACAAGAATATCCACCAATAATAATAATCAACCCTTATTAACAAACCCTACTTATCCTACTTATATTTAAAAATAAAAATAGTGAAACAGTGAGAGTTAGATAGTAAAATTCGACTACTCGTTTATTATATTTATATACAGGAATGTATTAGTGCAGACGTGAAAAGAAAATAAAACGAAGTACCTATTTCAATATGGCGGGTTCATAGCAAATTAAATTGTATGTTTTTTTTTTTCATTGAACTACTATTAAATGTGAGGAATCGAGAAAAGTACTGATGATAAGCTTAATGAAAACGATTCGTAGATGGCGCCACGGATGACTTGAGTAAACGGTTCCATAAGTCAACCTGAGCCCTGAGGGTTGTTTATGGAACCGGTTTATTTAAAACCACTCGTTAAAAACCTCAAAAAGAATGAAATGTTTCATTCTTTTAATTTTTTCGAATCACACCACAAAGGGGTTTGGGTAAAAGTGACATGATTTTTTTGTTTTGCGGCGACTAATGGAAAGTATTTTCATTAGATATAATCAAAGAATATAGTAAGACCTTTTTAACCTTTTTAATCTATGAACAACTATTTCCAAAAATACTAAAAACTGGACACTGCTCCTGTTGTAGAAGAAAGAGCGCCCTACAGACTCCCGATCTGCATACCAGTCCATCGAGATGGATGAGATAGACCAATTCTTTGAGATGTAAACTGCAGCCCGCCTAGTCCAGCACCTGGCCGCTGAGGGGCCAGGTCTGGCAGACCAGCTTAGATGCCGTTACCTCCCAAAGTAACTGTGCAGTTTGACACACTCCTCGACTTTCCCCAAGGCTGAAGATTTCCACCTCGTGCAAAAAAAAAATAAAGATGGGAGGCACTCTTATACCATGCCAAACCTATGCCGTGCCAACCTCTACCGCACAATCGTGGCCTATCTGAGGGATAGAGATATCATCAGATATCATCAGCCCCAGTTTAATGCGAGCGTGTTACACTATCACTGCACACTTTCTGTTTGATTATGATCACGGTATTATTGTTTTGTTTGTTTTCACTTCGTTATCTGACATAATTCTGTAATGTTCTCCAATCAAAACAAAACAAAGATGTCTGCGCCCGCGTCTATGTTCGTCAGTGTTGCCAGTGAAGTCATGGCACAGATTGGTGAATAGTATGGTTCCGTGGGGCGTAGGTGTACTTGTTTTTTTCCCCGTATTTTATTATACTACACATTTATGTATTGTTTATTCGTCTACACTTCATTATTTATTCATTATTTTAATCTTTTCCGTATCCGTATCTGACCGTGGCATCACTTTCACTTTGGGCCCTATCAGAATACCAGCGCTGTGACATTTTTTAATTTTACAGCACCATGCTGAGATAGGGGCCTTTTGACCTCGTGCAGGACCTTTCATTTCTTTTTATTTTTTATTTAAGTATGTTTAGTTTTCAATAGTCGTAAATAGTGTTAGTTTTTCTAATAAATGATTTTTCTTTCTTTCTTATCTATCCGAGTCGAAAAGAAAGCGTACGGCGAGAGATTTTGTGCGGTGTTCCACAGGGACCGATTCTAGGGCCGGTTCTAGGACACATCGGGCACGACTGGGCGCTTCGAGGAGCGTTTCTTTATCACGTCCGTGTCATCTGTTATGTTGATGACACACTGATGATGGCACGGGGGAGGACGTACCGGATCCGGCGGTTGGGACTTCGGAAAGGGCCACTTCCGAGAGGAGCCTTCCGTGCCAGGAGTATCGTGCATCAGCGGTTGGGACCCCGGTTGATTTGCACCACGAACTCAATCTCTGGGCTACTGCCCAGTTTGGGGCGGCCCAACTCCTCCTGCAGAAGGCTCTATATGAGTATCGTACGGTCCAACAACAACCTAACGGCCTAAATACCGTAATTCTGCGATGATCCCAAAGAGCTGTTGTTTATGATTATGACATTTAAAAAAAAACATACAAAGTATTGACAGAACGACGTCTGTCGGGTCAGCTAGTGAGTAATAAAAATAAGTATATAACTATTCAATCCATCCACAATGTTCACAAAACATCAGTTTTCCATGGCACCATATTAAATGACACTTAAAACTAGAACAATTGCAAAGAACGCTTAAGTACAATAAAAGCAATAAGTATGGATACAAAAAGTTGAAGTAAAAACTAGATATTAAAGAAAATAAAAGACTAAACATGATTCTTGCAACCCTGTGAATTCTAATCCTGTGATATAGTCAATAAGACCGGTTTCCAACTAAGGAATATAACGAGCACTCTGTCAAATAGTTCCTAAATCCAAAAAAAATGCAGACTCCTTTAAATAATCCACTTTGCAAATCGACAATAAAAATATTTCAGGTGACAGTAACTGGTCACATTAAAATTTTTCAATTTTGTAATAACAGGAGTGATACAGGATCTATTTTGTACTTCATACCTTTGACATTCAACTTTTTAGTTAGAGCGAATAAAAAAAAACCTAAAAATTATTTTGCTATGAAACTTATACAAGGTCTGCTTTGCATCCTGGTCAATATCAAGGGGGCTATGCTAGTGATTCTCGACCCGCATCGATAAAACAGTTTTTTTTTAATTTTGTTATTTACTGAAATCGGTAAGTGTAAACTACCAGTATTAAAACGCAACCCGTCTGTAACTGGTTCTATATCAGTTCCTCCAGACATACAGATAATGTCGCGCGATTGGTGATTCTTATATCTGCCGGGGCTGCGGGACTGTTCGAAACAGATACCGTGGCCACGGAACACAAAGGGCTAGGAAGAAACATGGATGGGTTTTAGTCAGTAAAAGTCTGACACTCCTCAGAGCGGGAGGGGTCATTTGATTTTCCATCCGAAAAAAAAAGTTGATTCTTCTATTATTTTCGTGTTATTCTGAAATACTGTCAAGTTTAAACAATTTTAAATAGCAGATTTTTTAATTTCAATTGATTATTTATGTCTTTTTGTGACAAGCTGCTGAATTTTGACTAGGATGCAAAACTAGACCTTGTTTAGGATATTTCCATTTATCACAAAGAAATAATCTTTGCAATGGCTACAGCATTTTCGGAATTGCATAATTATTATTTACAATCCAGATAAATTTAATAAAAGCGAAGGTTTTAATGGTAACCATTAAAACCTTCGCTTATTAGTTTTAGTCGATTTTTACAATTTACTAAATCAGTTGCAATATTTTTTAGATTGTTATTAAAAACTATCACACAGTGCAATAAAACAGATTTCTTTAGTTGGAAAACGACAAGATTTTACAATAGTTTACTAAGATAGAATAGATCTTAAGTTTAAATGTTGAAGCAAACATTTGAGCTACGGTACATTTCTAGAGAATTAGTTTTTTTTTTGTTAAGTATAAATTATGTACTAATGTATATTTATGTACATTGTTCCAAAAATCGTGTAGTGTCAAGTGCAAGTGTATTCGAAAATTGTATTTTTCCTCCTAATTCTGGTTGTAGTACATTTGGCACGTAATCGTGAAGTTGAGCTAAGATGCACTAAATTAAAAATGCAAGCGCAATTTTAGACTTTGTGTTGCTCGTGATAAAGTACTGTTTAGAACATTTAGAGTAATTATCATTAAACAATTATATTTATCACAATAATCGAAATTAATACTTGTTTAAGTAAATAATAATAGTTGAGGTCTTGTAATAAAATTGTAGATAATATCATTTAATTACTATAGTAACAAGCGCAGAGTTAGAAACTCATTTGTGACGTATACTTAAAACTTACTTAGTAAGTCAAGATTGTATCGACCATAATTACTCTATTTAAAACTGGCAACTTGATTGACTGGCCCTTTTTGGAAGGGGTAACCCACAAAGATAGAAATCGTTCAATATGCCCTTACCGTACTTAGATTGTGGGGAAAATTGATCACGTTCGTTGTTGTTGTTAGTGTTGTGCTGTTGTTGTGTAAGACCCCGTTCCGACTATGTCATGACGGCGGATTATCGAGTAGTTTTAAGTGTGGCTTGTGTATTTGAATGGAGGTGTTCGCATATAGGACGACGCGATTACTGTCGTCCACGACTTTTGACAACTAAAACCAACGATAAATTAATCGTCACGACATAGAGGGAACGGGAACGAAGAGTTAGCTCGTACATACGATTTTCAATATGAGCGGAGGAGACAGTACAATTCAAATGTTGTTAACGTTGCAGAAACGTGATCATTTTTTGACGCGGTCGGATGTATCTAACGATTTAAATCATTGGTTTGACATTATTGCTAACGTTGAAGTAAGATAAATACTGCAATATGTTGTAATTCATGTATCTTCGTAGTTTAGACAAAGTTGCGTCGTAATTAGAGCAATTTCGATCGATTTGAAACTGTATTCCATAGAAAACACAAGCTAAGATGCTCTAATCAAAATAGGATAGCAAAGTATTAAAAACTACTACAGATACTTCTTGAAATTAAAGTACGTATAATGCTATTGCACGCATAAGTTAAGTCGTAAGTCTCTAAAGTATCTTAAATCTTCTTAAAAGATATCGTATAGACCTCTTAGTAAGTCCTGTGATGTTTTGGTGTCAATTTTGTAAACTTTGGTCTTTGGTTTTAATATTTTATTCTTTCTAATCGGTGTAAGATAAAGGAATAAGGACTGCGAACACCAGCATTGCAAAGTGCACTCAAAAATCTTATTCCATAAAGTGTCTTTTAAAAAATTCGATATACAGTAAGTACATGTCAAAATTAACTTGCTTAACAGCGCGTATCCAGAAAGTTGGCAACGTCCCAAATAACTGTCAAATATTTACCTATTTTTATTAATTTGGTAATGTTATTGTATGGAAATAAAAAAATGGCTAACTAGTACACTAGAATATTAACAGTGAATTGCTATTAAAACACTAAATTTGGTGTAGAAAAGGCTTTTGGAAACTTTCCAAATACCTAGTTTATTTACATCTAACACTGATTATTCGGTGTTACGATACTAATGATTACATTTCATAATCAATATTCTAGTTCGCTAGTTAGACACATTTCTTATTTCCATACAGTAATATTTCGAAATTAATAAAAACAGGTAAATACACATTGACAGGTATTTGCGAGGTTGCCAACTTTCTGAATCCGCCCTCTTAATTAAAAAATCCTTTTGGGAGTCCGATGGTGAGGCCATAATAGAAGCAAATAAGTAAGAAAAATAACCTGAAACTGATTAAAAGTCCAGTATTCCTTAGTGTATCTTACAGAGATTCTTCGTCAGATTGTCAGTAGACCCACGACACGGGAACCCATTGAGGAGTGGAGCGAAGGCGGACTAAGGATGACTCCAGTTGGTTCAGAGTGTCGTCAATGTCGTTGTTGACGATTGTTAAGTCGAAGTAATGGCCGTACGTGCGCCGGAGCTGTTCCGATTCGCGGACTAGGACTTCTAGGGAGCCGTCGTACTGTAAAAAGAAAAAAAAGGAAATTAGAAACTTTGCGGGTATTGTATTGTACAACGGGCTGGTGTCCGCAACTCCACGTCAAAGCGCGTATTTTGCGTATGGGCTATAATCCACCACGCGGGCCCAGTGCGGGTTGGTAGATGTCACATGTCTTCGAATTTTTGGTTCTAGGACATGACATGACGGTTTCCTCACGATGTTTTCCTTCACCGCTTTTGAGAGCAGTGGTGATGAAATAAATTACACAAAGTAATGCGTCGGTCTGGGTTCGAACCCACGACTTACTGTTCGTAAGTCGGGGCCGCCACCACACAGAGCGGCGGTGGCAATGGGCCACCGCCGCTCTCAACTTTGCGGGTAATGAACAGGACTCTGTGTAAAAATGAAATCGACTTTACAAAACTAGACTGACCTGTTTTTTTTTAACGTTATTGTCCCATATACGTGACAAGCAAGCGCGTCCCATGTACGGTCGAACAAGCTCTTTGGTTTACAATTTAACTCGCAAATTACATGGTAAAATGTAAATCAAACAGCTTGTTCGACCGTACGCCAACGAACACAAAAATTGTGATAAAATGTTAGGTGAAACTGTGACTTGGCGTGCCCACGCACGGTTAAGATACATAGGTAGCCTAGTTGAATTTAACGGCGTATGTTAAATAATAGCTAGCGTAGTATTTTTGGCATCCATGCAGTGTTTGAAGTAGTGATTTCAAAGTCTGGTCAACAAGAGCCATGCTCTCGGAGTACTGTCGAAATAGGCCTCAACTACACTTGGCCTTGTACACAACACTGAGGACCTGTCATAAAAGTTTTAAACAGTCGACAAATAGTCCGCGCAGACTGTACAATATATTGTGCAGTTTCCATAATCTACTGTGCAAATTGTCCAGTCTACTGTGCAAAATATACACAATCTGTTGTGCAAAATGACGTGCGTTACGATGGACTGAAATATTAGCCAACCACTATATTGCGACCTACACCGCCGAGTCGTTAGCTTCGTTTAAATCCTGGACGGTGCAGATGGCTGTGCAGGATGGGCAAGAAAGGAGGTGAGGCCTATCCTAGAGATCCACACTGGCATTGTGGTTGAGACGGGTCGATGGTGCCCCAATTGGTCAGACTCAAACTCTCTGCCTAATACAGGGTGTAAACAACCTCATTACGAAGCCGTCAACCAAGTATTCTGTACATCAAACTAAGTATCTTTACGAAAAATGATTACTGGAAAACGACTTTTTATTTAGAGTGAAATATCATGTTTTGTGGTAGAACTCAATGTAACACACTTAAAACATTGTGCTGATCGATGGATTGAATAGTACGGGAGTCGTAGACGCGTTTAAAGATAAAAAATCTTAATCAATCAAACAAAGGTCACCGACTTCTGAAGCTAAAGTTATTTTTCACTTTTTTGGTTTCTCTGAAGTCGGTTTTATTTTTTGTAAAAAAGTTTTTATTTTTCACGTTTTTGTGGTTCACATGTGCTTACCCTTTCACAGCGTACCAGCGTGATTTTCTGTTATGAACTGGTGTAAACAATAGACAGATATGAGATTTCAGCAATCCACACACACACATTTGCTATCATTTTAATGAGGAGTTCCGTTGCCTATCGCCGAAGTTCTTCGTCAGATCTTCATCAAATTGAAATGGGATCACTTGCGGCTCTATGTACAGTATGGCGATGTAGTGATAGTGATAGTAATGTATACTCACATCAGCAACATTATTGAGCGGCGGCGCGGCTATGAACACGACGTAGGGCGCGAACTCGGCCGTGCGCAGGATCTTCAGAGCTTGCGGCTCTACGTCCAGTATGGCGATGCTTCGGTCCGAGTGGATGCGCCGGATTGTTTCTAGTTTTGTGCCGTACATTGCGTCTTCGTGGGTGCCTGGCGATGTTAAACAAAGATTATACAGGGAGTAAACGGACCCGTCACGAAGCAGTCAACCAAGCATCAAACTAAGTAACTTTGCACAAAAATATTGCAGGGTTACGATTTTGTTTTACGGTAGGACTCAATTTGACTCCCAATATCTCCATAGCTAGGAGGTTCCCAGGTATGATCTAGAATACAAAAATGAACAAGTGCCTTTGCCGGTCTCTTGAAGTCATGCTACACCCTTTTTGGACATTGATTTTTATTATGGATTATTAAAAACTGATTGAGATTGCATAAGCGGCATTCCCTCTCATAGAGAAGAGGCCGGTGTCTCAGCAGTGGGAACAACAAAGTCTGATTCTGCGTAAGTGAAGTTCCAGCGTTCTAATTTTTGCTGAGAACGTAAGGATCAACAAAAGCAAGCCTTAGATAAAAGCGACAAGGATGATAAAAACATAAATTAGCTAACCATATTCCAAATATTCGTTAGCTGCTATGTCAGCCATCATTTCTTCGTGGGTCACGAAGTAATAGTTCCTGCCATTCTCTTCATCAGCTCTTGATGGTCTTGTGGTGTCTGAAAACAAACAAGTGATTTTAAAGTGCCTATAGGATCCGGCTTGTCGAGCTTGTAGGCTTGAATGTACCGCCACTAGTCGCACGTAATAGGGGGCAACCTAATTGCCAACAACCGGGCACAAATCCAAAATCAGTGACTGAGAAATTACTGACCAAAAAACCCGGGAATCGAACACAGGACCTCATAGCTATCAGTCGCGATTACAAATTGGCATAACCTCGAATCTCAATTAAATATCGCTGGAAATTACACACAGCGCCATCTAGTACCACACAAAGCAACGAGACTTGTGTCGTGGACACCAGGTAGTTGATATACTACAAAGATACTAAACTTAAAATGTCACTTACGGGATAATAATATCTTCCGTGATTTTTATTTATTTTGAGCTCCCCCTATTTCGACGCTGTTGCAAGCGCCATGATCGCGGGTTGACTGGAGAATGTGGGTAGATGGAAAAACTTGTTAGGAGCAGACAAATCTGTCTACCCTCTGTCTTTGTCTTTTGCTACGCGCACTACTGGAACTCGACACTAAATCACGGCACAATACAAACACAGTATCACCAGGTTTTTTAGAGTCCTTATTCTGTTGCCGGCTGCTACTTTTGAGCATACTCAAAACTGGATTCCACGTGCTTGATAGTTTGAAGCAATCCTCTCGATTTAAATTTTTATGTTTTTTTATTTCAATTGCTTCTCTTGTCAGCCTTGGAAAGTAGTGTTTATCCGTTGACAAAATACGCGGCTTGTGGAAGTCGATCCAGTGATTGGGCCCTGACTGCAATAGATGTAACCCGCGATCATAGCGCTTGCAACAGCGTGAAATATCGAGAGCCCAAAATAAATCACGAAACAATTATGAACCGTGATAGCCTAAAACAGTGTTACAATAGTTATTTGTGATACAAGAGTGCAAAGTTGTTTTTTAACCGCGTGCTCAATTTTGATGAGCGAGCAGGCGAAAGATTCTAAAATTGAGTCACGAGCGCAGCGAGTGATTCAGAACTTAGAATCTTGAGCGTTAGCGAGGGACTCAAAAGAGCACGAGGTGAAAAATCTTTGCACTCGAGTGCAATACGTAACTTTTCATCCCACCTCAGCGAGGAAAGGAATAAACGCAATAAAAAAATTGCACAGTATTAACAAATTCAGTTAATTCTGTTGGCGTCAAATAAACTTCCTCGTCGCTAGATAATGAGTGGTCATTTTAGGTTTTTCACTTGTTTTCAAGTTGGATTCCTTGTTTTTAACCTAAGGTGTTAACATATGACGTGAAAAGAAAACACGCGCGCAAAACATATTAAAAAAAGTACACCAAGAAGGTTCCGAGTCTGAGTTCTTAACAAATTAAAAAAAATTGTATGATAAATTCGGCACCATAGAGGTAGAAGTAAATAGGTTTAATGATGTTTTGAATTCAAATGCTTAGTGCACACAATGTTCTAAATTCAAATTTACTTTACCCATTTTTAGGGTTCCGTACCTCAAAAGGTAAAAACGGAACCCTTATAGGATCACTTTGTTGTCCGTCCGTCTGTCTGTCTGTCTGTCTGTCTGTCTGTCAAGACCTTTTTTCTCAGGAACGCGTGGAGGTATCAAGCTGAAATTCATATCAAATACTCAAGTCTATGGTCTCTTAGAGCTGTGAAAAAATCAAACTTCTAAGTCAACGCGATCAAAAGATACTCCCGTTTATGCCGCAAATTTTCGACACTCGCAAGGGAATCAAAACCTACAGGGTACTTCCCGTGAACTCAGAATCTTGAAATTTGGTACGAAGCAACGTCTTATAACACAGATAAAGGAAAAATTGCGAAAAGCATAAATTTTTAGTTACATCATATAATAAAAATATTTTTAATAATTTTAAACTTATTACCCCTTTACTCATGAACGCGTAGTAATAATAATAATAATAATAATAATAATACTTTATTGATACAAATCCTTACACACAAATGCTTAATATCTAGCAAAGTTTACAAATAGTAAAGGCGTACAAAAGATGAAACCCTGACTCCTAAACTAGGAAAACCTGTGACTTAGGGGTCAGTGTTCTACTGCCACTTGGACACTATGTACCTTATGGAAATTGAGAGCTGGTAAGCTGATATTATTTTATAGAGTACATTATTATGTAGTGTTTTACAGAAAAAAGAAAATAAATTTGTAATCCATAACAAAAGTTTAAAAAAAAATAAAATAAAAAATGACCAAGAAACTTAAATTTAAGGTGACATATTGTATTATATTGGTATTATGTAATATATAGTGGTATTATATTGAAATTCTTAACAAATACTCAAGTCTATAATATCTTTAAGCTGTAACAAAATCAAACTTCTACGTCAACGCAATCAAAAGATACAGCAATTAAAGCCGCATATTTTGAAACTCGCAACTACTCGCAAGGGAATCAAAACCTAAAGGATACTTCCAGACGACCTGGAATCTTGAAATTTGGCATGAAGCAACGTTATAAAGTACACATATAGGAAAAATTCCGAAAATCTTAAATTACCATAACTTTTACTTATATACCTACAGGTTTGTACGGAACCCTCGGTGCGCGAGTCTGACTCGCACTTGGCCGGTTTTTTTTTTTTTTTTAGGTTGGCAAATCATCAAATGACTTCTCCCACTCTGGGCGGAGCGGGAGGGAGTGTCAGACTCTTACTGACTAAAACCCATCCATGTTCCTTCCTCGCCCTTTACGTTCCGGGGCCGCGGTCTTTCGAACAGTCCCGCAACCCCGGCAGGCTTCGGCCCTTGCGGGCCCCTCTCTTCTGCTGACATCTCTTTGAGGCGCGCGTGGAACACGAACGCGCAGTCGACACGGCCTGTCGTCATTAGACGGACGGACGGCTAGCTAGCCCATAGCTAGGCTCGCATCTACGGTGGCCGGTAGCCACCACGTGGCCCCCGACGCCAGGTGCGTCTCCCGCGGCGGCTGGGAAGAGAGGCTCTCTACCTCTCTCGTTCCGCCACCTCCTTCGCCAGCATGACTGCTTCGCAGAAGGAGGTGACGGCTTCCCATTCCGTCTCGCTCCGGACCATGGATTGAACCAGGGCCGGACGCGAGAGGTCGCCGCCGCCGATCGCCGCTACGAGGACACGGCGGTGCTCCGCCCACGCAGGGCAGACCTCCACCGTGTGCTCCACCGTGTCCTCCGCGAGATCAGAGCAGTGGAGACACCCGGGCGTTTCCCCCCGCCCGCAGGTACCTCCCGAAACATCCATGTCCGGTGAGGACCTGCGTCAGGCGGAAGGTGAGGACACCGTGGCGCCTCTCTAGCCACTCCTCAAAGAGGGGACTTACCGCCACTATCGTGGCGTGCCCTAATTTACTTTACCCTCAAGACGATAAAAACGGCTTTTGCACTCAGATATCGAAGAGCAAAAATACTCTTTCCGAGATGGGGGGATGAAAAGATACTTTTTGTTTGTAAATACATACTTACTTTACTATACATCCATGATTCGGAAATAAATGTTCATGCTCATCACACAAACCTTTTCTCCTACCGGGATTTGAACCCAGCGTCACTAGCGCTGTGCTATTCGGGTCGTCAAAACAATTGCGAGTACTCACGTGGTATAGGATAAGCATATTGATCAGGATGACGCGCGATAAGCGTGTTCTTGATATGGCGTCGCCCAACGCCGTGCGCGCCCAGCAATACGATGGTTTTTCTTTGGAACGCTGTAAAAGATTTATTTTTACAGATAAATGTCTCCTGTGACAATATGACATGTGTGTTTATCGTAATTGTGATTAACATCGGCACACAAGTCACACGTTATAGGGGTGAGCTTATTGTTACTAACTTAGCAGTTGTTGTACTATCCAAGCTTATTTATTTATTTACTATCAGTTGCCCGCGACCTTCGTTCGCGTGACTTTATTATAAAAAAATATTACTTCCCTTTTTGAATCGAATTCTTTTTATTTATTTTTTGTACGAAATCCTAATTATTATCCTAAAATAAAAGTAGCCTTAGTTACTCCTTACAACAGATAGTAAAAGTCCCGTCAAAATCGACCCAGCATTTCGGAGATTACTACTACTGACTACTTTCAAATGCATTTAGCAAAAAGCTGTTATTTTGATGGTATAAACAGACACTTCAGTTCTATACATATTTGTATAGATGGCATACAAAATTTATCTACTTCTATGATCTGCGGGGTAACCATGACGTCTTAGAGCAGGATTGTTTTAACGTCATTCCAGTGTGGGAAAGAGACGGAGCTATAGAGAACGTCTAGCGCCATCTCTTTCTCACTCTGGAATAAGATTAAAACAATCATGCTATAAGACGTCATGGTACGCCACCTGATCTTTTAGGAAAAGCTACTCTGTTGTATACTGTATGTTGTTCTTTACTGGCTTGATTCCAATTCATTATAAAAGTTGATTGCTTTATTCTATCACACAAATAACTTACAGGGTAATTTGACAACTTCCTCGTATGTCACAACGTCTAGTTGGTCGAAAACAGCATTGTGTTTCGCTAAATATTTGTCTTTCGATTGCTTCTTCTTTCGTCCAAATATGGAACAGTTCACTGCAACAAAGTTAAAAGAAAACACAAATTAATTAGTGTAACAGAGAATTTATTCCAGTGTTGCAACCAAAAAAATTAAAAGCCAATTGTGTCTATTATTTTTAGTTATTACGTTTTTGTGTATTAAAACATGCTTTCTGAACATTATTTTCATTGGGTGCCTTTTAGTAAAATAATTATGTTTTTGAAAATTAAACAAAATTTTGTAAATACATGCAAAATTTGATAGAGCTCGAACAGCGTTTTTGTGCATCACCTATAAGCACTTATCGTCATCAAAGATATTTCGAAGCGAGTAATTTAAATTATAACATCTTGTGTAAAATTGCTGGAATAAAAACCAGACTTTTCCAAACCATAACTTTTGAAAAACTATAATAGGGATGATTCCCGACTAAAAAAAATATGATTCTGTTCAGTCCGCCAGTTAGATTATCGAAAAATATTGTATGTGTGTTTTTTGTTCTATAAAATTATAAAAATTGATGAATATAAAATGCGCCAAAGATGTGGCGGCTTGTGGCGTCACTTTCCTTTAAAAATGTACTCAAATGTGACGCCACACGAGTTTTCGACGAACTGTATCGTCTTCATCTATTGATTAAGAGAAAAAAGAAAAAAATTGTGTGAAATATTTTTGATAATCTATCTGAAGGGCTAGTAAGATTTTTTTGTCAACTTCCTACTTCAATTGATAGTTATCATTATCACAAATTGTTTCGTAAGTTAAGTTTGTCTCAGTTTCAAAAAGTCTTTTGGGACGACAATGTCAAAGATCACTCTGACATCACCTCACAAAACAGTACAAACGGCAAAACATCAAGCTATACATTTCCAGTATAACATGATCTAGCTTTGTATAGTTTTCCCGTACAACGAAAGAGCCGCATTTACTGGTTTTGTATATAGAATTATTGGTAGCCTTGCGTACCAAATTTAAAAAAAAAAACGATTCAAAACCATTTCAAATTTTCAATCAAAACACATCAAAACCGACAGCGAACACAAAATTGTCTAGAACTTTGAGGCAACAATAATAAAAAGAAAATAAATTTTGAATATTTTTGACAGAGGTTTCGCCAACATTGCAGTGTTCACATCAATCGCATATGGACATCCAAGAAAAAACCGAGTACACTTTTTTTTTCGGATGGGAAATCATCAAAATAATGACTCCTCCCACTCTGGGCGGAGCGGGAGGGAGTGTCAGACTTTTACTGACTAAAAATCATCCATGTTCCTTCCTCGCCCTTTACGTTCCGGGGCCGCGATATCTCTTTCGAACAGTCCCGCAGCCCCGGCAGGGTTCGGCCCTTGCGGGCCCCTCCCTATATATTATGCTGACATCTCTTTGAGGCGCGCGTGGAACACAAACGCGCCATCGACACGGCCTGTCGTCATTAGACGGACGGACGGCTAGCTAGCCCATAGCTCACCGTCCACAGGCCCGAAACCGAGTCCACCTACGATTAAGATGTTCAAACCAGAATGTTTTGTGGTAGCTCGCGAAATTCAAATTTTCTTACTTTTTTTGAATTTTTCAGGTGGATGTCAGGTTGTATGTTGATTAAAATACTATTCGCGATCGTAACGAATATGATTTTACTGAATTATAATAATTAAAATCATTAATCTAAGTTCATTTAATCCCATTGAATGACTTTTTCATAAAATAGTAGTTTTGTTCAACATGAAACCCGACACCGACACTGACCTGAAAATTGCAAAAAAAAAGTAAAAATATTTGAATTTCGCAGACAGCCCCGGCGCTTCCCCCTTAAGAGGCTCTTTTGAAAAAGCCATCCAGAGAAGATCCAGAATCTTTTCTGAATGACTCTTGTTCACTTCCACGTTCAATTATTTCCATCGTCAAGATAAAGTGTCAACGACTTTCGCAAATGAAACTGAATTCAATCAAATACCGTTTAAGAGCTGCAGCTGTCAACGTCAATTTTACAAAGTAATCATGTCAGTGACAAATCTTGAACGCGGTTTAGATGCGCTGATCGCGTTCAGTTTCATTCATGAAATAGCGCCCGAGAGGGTTTACTGTAAGCTCCACAAAAGCAGATTCACTTACAAAACAAAATGGCGTCTACATCAATAGAAACTAAAAACGTAAGTAATACCTGTGTTCTCACAACCGTCGGTATGGGACACGCAGCCCTCGGCTCCTAGCCGCACAACATTACAATACGGTTCATGCAAACGGAACGGATGGTAGTAACGGATCTACACGATTCGGGTCACACGCATGTGGGAATGATTTGTCAAAAGTTTGTAGAAAAATAGGGTAGACTTTTGAGAAAATCTTTCATCGTATCATCTCGTAGTAGAACGAGACAGGAATATGTTTATGGATAGTCATGTCTCGCTTTGGCGTGAGATAATGCGAGGACAAAAATTTTTCGAGGGTATCCATCATGTCTCGCTTTGGCGTGAGATAATGCGAGGACAAAAATTTTTCGAGGGTGCCTGTGAGCCTGTATGCAATTCTCTCTCACGCGGGAGGCTTGAGTCTTAGTAGTGGGAACATTAAGGACCGACTAAGCTAACATTTTGACTTCGAAAATAACAAATAAGTACTTACAACAGAGCGGGTTAAATAGAAAACAAAATCAGATGGAACTATGGTCCTTATTGGTATATGCAGGGTGGAAACTTTCAGTGGGGCAGTAAGTATTTTCAAACAAAATGTATAGAAGTTATTTTTTTGGAATTTCTAGCTTTTTTCAAGCCTCCAACCTGGGTTGGTGCCATCGAAGTTTTTGATCAGTATTAGAAACAGGGTCGATTAGCATAAAAAAAAACGTTTTCTTGGGTATCTGTGATTGGGGATCAATATTTCACGAAGAGTTATGGATAGTCTCCTAAGAACTAGCTGCAACGGTTAAGGTAGTTTCCCGTACTATCCCGTTGAAAGTTTCCACCCTGTATAATAATATGCTCTGGCAAAGCCACTAGCCGATTTTATATTCCTTGAAGAATTTGGTCAAGTCCAAAACGTTTCCAGATCCCCCCGCATTGTCCAAAGTCACGACCAATTTTTCATTAAAAGTATTCGTTCCGCCATTAACGGACAGTCTTATCTTTATTAAAGTTCCTGGCTGTATACGCGAGTTATAGTTAAGTTTGGTCGTAACAGTTAATTGCTACATCGTAACTGGCTGTGAAGTAAAGCTTCTAGCTGCGAAACTTAATTGTTCTAGTAGTGGAGAGGCCATTTGATATCATCCACCAGCGCTATTCAAGGCAGTTTCAAAGACTAGAGAGAACATAGAAGAGTTATAAATATAGTTGGCTTTTGAACGAAAAATGACTGGAGAAACCTTTGACAAATCATTTCCTAATAATGAATATACAGTTATATGTATTAGGGTTACACAAACTCCCTTTGTAATACAAATAGACGTTATAAATAGTTTTTTGTTATTCTAGGAAGACCATTGCTACGAAAGATTGGAGTGGGCGTATCATCAGATCAGATTACATGGGCGGTTATACATATGAAGGAGCTGAAATATAATATATCATGTTTCTACATCTTTGGGAAATCTTAGCTCGGTTTTGTACCATGCAGAGTTGGTATGGGTACACTTTCAGTAGCATATTTTGGCATATATGGGAGCTTGTATCACTCATAACATAAACAAAAACACGAAGAAAAAGCAATTTTTTACATACCGACTGCTTCGTCCAATGATGAAATTGAAAGCATAACACGAAATTAATGTAAGTTAGGTAGATAATGATATTAATATAAAGTTACTTTTCATTTCATTAATATTAAAACAAAAGGTAGAATAGAATCAGATGTTAGATGACAACTGTAAGGTATCGAAGAATGATTAACGGTTACTGAAGTGATTGTCTTTAAAACAACTGCCAATTCGGTTGAATAAGTAATCATTCCAATATAATTTTGATTCTCATACCAGTAACCATTTTAAAATAGAATATATTACAGAATCACATAAATACGACATTCACAAAGATGCGACACAAATGCATCTAATACAAACATAACAACAGATGACCTGTATGACGATTTTCAATAAGTTACTATTGACGGTAAAAATAAAACTGATATACAACAAGTTACATAAACTAAACACAATGAAACATCAATTTTCATGGATCATGAAATTCTTTTACGCGCTGACCATCCAAATGAAAACAACGAAACAAACGAAATAATACTTCTAACACTTAAAGCTTTTTCAGACCTTGGAGTTCCATACCTTCGAAAAAAGAAAGATATTAGAACATTTTTCTATCTACGGTAGCAGTAACTGTATTACCTTGATCGGTGGTAGACCTTTCTGCGGCAGCACAGGCTGCCCTCCACTCCTGCAGCTCAGGGCTCGGTATGAGACCAGCTGAACCACCTGACGCGTCTTTGCGCGCTTGCCACCAATGAGAGTCATCTTTGCTGATGATCTGAAAGTTTGTTACAATTATTGTTCAATAGAGGTGTTATTTTATTAAATATCAACATAATGTACTAATAAATAATTGTATTCTAGTACCTGCAGAATGTCACCAGTGTTGAAAGCGATACCAGCCTGGGCGCAAGGAATCAATTCATCTTCTAATGGATCATAATCAAATTGCGCTCTCACAAAAATCTGAAAGAAGTAAAACAAATTACAAAGTTTTTTTTTTTTATATTTGCTCGCAAAACAATATTGCAAAAATGATGATTAATGAAGATTTTGATTAATGAGAGGCTAAATGACAAAACAATAATGAAGTAAGTAATGCCAAATGATGAATTGAATGCAAAATGCGGATAAAAATGAATGCCAAATAAGTAACAGTTAATTTTGTTATTTTAGAAACAAACGGCAAACAAAATGACATAATGAAATAAATGGAAGGAGAAAGAGTGACGTGAGATGAGGTGAGAGTGGAGCGATTATAAAAGAACAACAAGCGCACAGAAACAGAGGTCCGGGGAGCGCAGCCATGCCCAGGTGACAATACAACATAACATAACACAACATAAAACGAACAATAAACATATCACAAAGTAGCAACTGGTCTGGTCTCGCTACTTACTAGCACGGGCGAAGGCTTTATCCGGAAAAGCTAGTTAGAACAAAAACACAAAATTTTAATGACTTCTATTTTAATACCAATTGTTTTATGCTTTAAGACAAGCATTGTTGTGAAGATTTGTGTGCGCTTGTCGACTTTTTGCTATCTTCTTTTAGTGTAAAAACAAGCGTTAGAGTCACACTACTATCTATCGTGTTAATTGCAAAAACAATATTTATGTATATCTTTTATTGAATTTTAATTCAAACTAGTATTAATACAAACTGAGCTACTTCTACTGTTTTAAAACCACACTGACAACAACTTGGTATGTACTAAAGGATCATTTTATAAGATCCTTGTGAGCATTGGTTAAGTAAGACATGAAGTAGATATTACCTCGCAGGGTGGCGGTGCTGAGCGGTATGAGGGCACGATCTTAAATGTCACCGATCCACGAGCTTCGCGCTGCAATTTTTATACGTTTCCAATAAATTGATAATAAAGCACACATTGCACATAGTTCTTTCGAAAGTACTTACTGACCTCTATTTAACACACATCTAACAATTTCATTGGAAAAACCTGTACTGATACAGTCTACAGTAAAGATAATTAATTATATTGTTTAATCGGTGACAATATTCTACTAAAATAACAATTTCAAATATTCTGAATTTCTGACGTCTATGGAGATCCAACGACAACTGTTGTACAGTTAAATAGTAATCTTCTCTTTTATAATTTTACAAGAATGCTTAATCTCATTACAATTTGAAGTATTTCAGAAGTTTCAAAAGGGAAATTTCGTCTCCTAATCAAATACCCTTTGTTTCGTCATTTTCGCAATACGTACCAGCATTCTCTGTAGCTGTGCCACCGACTGGTTAGCGACCGGCGTGCCGTTTATCTCTTTAATCTCGTCCCCAACGTGCAGAGTCGCCTGTCTATGTATCATTCCCCCGTGCATGATGCGGGCTACAATGCATCGTCCGTCGTCTGCTAATTTCAGTGTTATGCCCTGTAAAATTTTAGCTTGTTTGAGCCTTAGGGGTTTCAGACAAGTTGAATGATTTTTAAGTCCCCGTGCATTAGTAGGTAAATAGTTAAACATTGGTTTGTGAAATTTTAAATTCAGCCAAATACTTCCTCCTCTTCACCTCAAAGTCAAAGCATTTATTTCAATTAGACCATTACATGCACTTTTGAATGTCAGAAAAACAAATAAAACGAAGTTACAGTCAAAGTCATAAGGCAAAATAACTTGTGAAAGTACTATAATTGCCCATTCCAAACGTGGATATCTACGGAGAGAAGAATGGGCAAGAAACTCCATAATTATTATGGACACTCTTTTAAATCCAATACTATGCGAGGTCAATACAGCTACTATTTAAGTTTATGTAATAGAAGTTATAAATGTAATTTCACGCACCTATTTAGAAAACCACTGATCCAATATACACAGCAATCACGCTGTGCTCACAAATTCAAAGCCAAGATTATGTAGAGTACATTAACCACAGGCTTCTAATCCTACGACTTGAACATATTAGCGTTATAACATGTCATTTTCGGACCCGAATGCGTGTTTACAAAAATTAGCTTCTCGTGGCGGAGACTATAGCTCCATCTATCAATACCCATCAATGGCTAAAATAAAAACCGTGTACCTTTCTTCATACCAATATTGAATATATATAAAACCATCATAATATAGAAATATTATTTGTATAGACACAGAAACATTACGATTCAAAGCATACAGATATGATCATTGATCTGTAACGCTTAAACTCCCGCAGCACCTGTTTCTACACAACACTCAGTTCGGGATAAAATTAAAGGTAAATTCGCGATAAATACCCGGATGTCATATGTTTTACTCAGTTGACAGTTTCCTGTATTTGCTTACCAGGGTAAAAGAACAAAACGCTTTGAGGAAAGAGTCAATATTTATTTTTACGAAACCTTTGGTCCCAGCTTCGTGTTTTTGTTTTAGATTTTAGGATTCACCCTTGGGAGTTTAAATGTTGTTTTTTTTTGTTTTATCTCGGTTCTCTCGCGTCAGTGCTGGTTTAACAAAAGCAAGTGAAAATTATCTAGATCCATTCATCAAATCTTTACAGACTGCCATTTTAGAAATATTTTTAAAGCATTAAGCTAAGCCGGATTTAGTCAAAGTAAATAAAAGGCCGGGATGAAATTTTCAGGTCTTGCCTTTTAAGAACTTAAATATTAATTTTGAAAGCTTAGGTCTGAGATTCATTCTTTTCTTGAAAATAAATGGGTTATTTTTTTAAATCGCTACATATAGTTAATAACGATGTAACCCAATTACTAATAATTTAAACATTTAGGTGGTACCAAATTTCAGAGAGGACCAAGCCTACCTTCCGTCTTTCCAAAATTTTACCACAACTTTGAGTCAATCCTTTGACAAAAACCTTACTCCTAAAATGCCTTTACCACAAAACTTCAGCACCCTTACCATCGGTTCGTCGGTATTCTTTTGGAACTGCACGAGGCGCACCCTGGTCACGTTCTCGAATTCCGGCTCGGTATCTTCTTCATCTTCAGGCGGCGGTGCGGTGGTGCGGCCGTTGACCGGTGGCGGTGACGCCCGTAGAGACTCCTCGCCGTACACTTCGCGAGCGACCACGTCGTGCGCTTGGAGTAGGGCCTGCAAAGAAGATTTTAAGGTTAGAAAAAAGTGTATAGATGTTTTTATTTCCCACCTTTTTGTGTCAAGATTTTGCTACCAGCATCGATCAGATGGATATGAACGAGAAACAAACGAAAAGATTCTAGATATGAACGTGATCCTACCATTCCGTCAACTTACAAAAGATGACGGAATTGTAGATTTCTTGGCAGATAATAAAAATCAAGATTCAACACCTCATCGCTTTGG
This sequence comes from Xestia ashworthii, assembly GCA_950022955.1. Lineage (NCBI taxonomy): Eukaryota > Metazoa > Arthropoda > Insecta > Lepidoptera > Noctuidae > Xestia > Xestia ashworthii. The sequence continues at coordinate 6,689,023 of OX465556.1, forward strand.
AGACGATTTGAATATGTACCGATAATTTAAAGCACGTAATACCTCTCAATTTCATTTCCAGATTGTCGTTCGACTTTCAACATTTTAATATCAAAATTCGATTCAGTAGACATGTGCTGCATATCGAATGCTGAATTTAAAAATGTTTTCTGCTTTCATACACCGCTTCATTCTAAGCCTCTTTAATTTTACGGCCGAAAGCTCTTGGCATGCGTTCGTGGACGGCTACTGGTTTATCCCCAACAACCGATGTCGATATTGCGCCAAACCCATAATCCGCCAAATCTGCTGGTGACCACTACAAATTTGCCTCAGATTTTGAATCGGAAACGGCAAAAAGCTCTCAATCCGTATTAATTGCACAAGTTCCCGTAAATTTTCTAAAAAACTAACGCATGGCCGTCTAAGTCTGAAATTTAGAGCGTGGTTTAGTATCGATATGCTTTAATAATTCGTAGATTAGATTTTTAAATCACGTGTTTTATTGTAGATTCAAAAATTATAATCAGGGCAAGCAGAGACATGCCATTGTGATTTTAAAGGACCTATTTTGTGTTCAGTATTTTTAATATTATGTAGCTAGGGACAAATACGTCGCAAGTTATGACTATGGCATTTGAAGCGCCTGGAATGCTTTCAGCTTCAAAAGCAATCAGGTATTCCAGAGCTAATTTTAGTTTAATCGTGAATACTCCTTCGTATATTATGAAGCAATATATGGAGCAGACTCGCTTTTGACTGCAGACCACATTATCAAGTTAATATCTGCGAATTACAGCCATGTGTTTGTATAATCTGCTAATTGTACGAGGAGCTTCCTTAACTTATGCGTCGCAATTGAACAAACCTTAATTAGTTTTGGCTCAAATTATTATGCCTTTATGATCAAAAGTTAGATATGCGTTATTTCCACAAATTTCTGCAAACAATAAATTAAGGAGGTGCGTGTCAGGGATTTCTTCATTATGTACTTTGACTAATTAAAAGCTAGGTTAAGACTTATCAGCAGGCAGCATTTCATTTACAAACAAGTAAAATTAAATTATTATTATTAACCCCCGACACGTTGGTACTAAAGTTAAATAGTAAATAATTCGTTAATTCGCCACTTTGTGGTGGCGGCCATCTTGGATTTTTAATTTATCATAGGTTATGCTATTCTACTAGTCAAGCCCTTTCATTTGATACCCATATTGAGGGGGTTGTTGAATAAATATGTCATACGCCATTTTGTGGCGGCGGCCATCTTGGACTGATTTTTAACAAACATGGCTGAGAACACTGCCGACTAATTACCCTTTAAATAAAAAAAAAGACGTGTGGCACTCGGGGACTGCCGCGGTAAAGCTATTGCATAGCATTTTTTATCAACTTATGCAATTATGATTATTTATTTATTTTATTTTGAGCCGGCAACAAGCGGAAAAATAAAATACATAAAAAATTATAATTGCATAAATTGACAAAAAATGGTTACAAAGAAGGTCTAACATCAAATATATACAACCTACAACTCCTAGTTACGGCAATATATTAAAAAGAAAACTAGCTTGTCATTGTCTGACATGCGGGTGACATGGGGTGTTATAGGTTTACATACTCTTTGGTGTTAGGTTTTTTTGGTTAGGTTATTTTCGTTACGGAATTTCTGGATTCGGTCTCCACGCTCAAGGCCCGCGATAGAAGCTATGCAATAGCATAAAAACAAAATCCAAATCGGTTCATCCGTTCGGGCGCTACGATGCCACACACACACACGTCAAACTTATAACACCTCGTCGTTTTTGCATTGGGGGTTAAAAAAGCACTAGGCTACCTAAAATCTATTCATCTCAGCAGATTTACTTGAAAACAAACTTCTCTCCAGAAAGTGTCTGAATAAATTAAGACAACAACAGTAAATGCAACGTGCACTATGCAAACTGTAAGGCTATGTTTCCACCAGCGATGAGCGAGGGATGTGTGTGGAACTAAACAATCAAGCAGTGAAAAAAAAAAACATGCGACTTCTATCGGCAGTCGCGAAAGTCTGCCGATAGCCTGAAAATTAAGTAATCTAAATCTGCTATGGGTTGTGCCCCTAGCACGCCTAATTGGTGCTAAGCCGTAGCGGATCGGCTACGAGTGCTACGAAACGTTAAGTGACGGTCACGCAAGTTCCATGATTTTTGTTCAACCAAAAAGTGCTCCACGCGCCTGAAGAAGTTTTCACTTCAAAAAAGCGATATTGTTGGTTAGTTTCACACGTCATATCTTTTGTATCATCCTCGCTCATCTCTGTTGGAAATGTAGCCTTAAACAGTCAAGCGAAGTCCCTTTATTCACTGCTACACTAATTCCTATCACAAAAACAGCAGCGCCCATTCGTATGGTAATGCAGAACTGTGCAGTGCCACTATTGTTGTAGCCGAGCTGTTCCGTGAATTCTGTTTATTTGGATAAAACATAGATAATCCTTCGCTACGTGCTAATGCTCCACCGCGAATCTGCCTAAGCGAGGCGTCTATGAATATCTCTTATGAATCCTGCCACTTAATTTTCAGATTTTGTGGTATATGTAAAATTGACGAATACGTGCAAAGATGGTAAGCATATTAGCATACATATAGACATTTGAGCACGAACTGGTGCAAATTGAGAATTTATGGTTTACAAAGCACCTAAAATAACAGCTAGACACAATAATTACGCATAAAATGAACCATCCATTGAAGAGGAAATTGACGCATCGGAAGAGATTTTAGGAAAAAATTGAGAAATTGAGGACAATCATTTGAAGTGGTCTATCGTAATCAAATCAAATATTTTACAAAAGGCTGAAACCAAATGAATCAAGGAATGAAATTATACGCTACAATATTTACCCACTTAAGGTCCCATTCTCTTTCTCATTAGTTACGTAATCGACAAAGAAAGTTTAATGAATAGGGCAGCAAATAAGCATAGTCACGTTAATTTACTAGTAACGCATAATACACAAATAATGCGATTATACTGAACAATACTCTGTAATAACGAACGGTCCAAACAAACTTGTATCGGGTTCAGTTTGCTGTGACAACAAAGGTATTGTTGATGAAATTATAGCTGACTATAGTCGTATTCTGTCCTTGGTATAATCCTGTAGCTGTAGGCTTTATTGCAAAGGCAAAGTTGGAAAGAATTTGAAAAAAAGAAAAAACAGTAATATGTGCCTTAACATAATCCAATAAGTGTTATTCAACTGTTCACACAAGTACCAACAGTCAAGGTAGGTAATGGCTTTCACTGGGTGCTAGCACACAATATAATTAATCTGCAGTACTATATTATGCCAGCATTACCATTCCTAAGTCCAATGTGCTGCGGATTTCCGCTTCAAGCATTTGCAATTTGCCGACAACGGCACCATATGGGGATTTGACTGCCTCATGGAATAGACTACCTAGTGTGATTTAAAACGTATATGGATGCAAGTTTGCAGCAATTTATACAATGTGAGTTCTAAGTCACTCAGATTGTACATTTTGAGCACTTGAAAATTGAAGGATAACTTACACGACGCAGTGGAATCTTTTATCAAAAGTAATACATATAAAACCAGTGGTCCACCTTAGCACTGGGGAGAGGCCATTGCCCAGCAGTGGGCTGACACAGGCTCACAGTATCAGTAATATAAAGCCACTAGAGAGAATTGCACAGTTCGCATACAAATCAGATAGAAGTGGGTTTTTGTTTCGTATCCACGTGACCTGCACGCCTGTGATACGCGATGTATACTATTCCTATTTTGCGATGTATTGACCCAATATTTTTATTCGAAACTTGATATTAATGTCATGCTTCACTGAGTCCAGCCGGAGCCAATATCGAGTTTCCAATACAAATGACGATATGATGGCCACTTAAAATATACTTCTCGTGATCGGGGTAAAGAAATACGGTATAAATAAACTCGTATTAAGTATAACAGCTTCTCGTTCATGATAACATTTTTAGGAAGGTCTAAATACGGATACAAATACTATCAGATTGCTACTATTTTGGGCTTCTTCGTATCAAAATGGATCGTGTTAAAATAGAAAATTAGTATTTTTCGGGAAACCCGATTAGATAAAATTAAACGAACCGCATTGTACTCGTTTAGAGCGTTAGAGTAAGGGTCATTGCCCATTTGAAACCTGCATAAATTATCAACAAACCAAGCTTCAATAAAGCACCATTCCCCAAAATTGCTACCGGTATCCATCCATGTCAATTGATCGACAATCACGCTTTAATTCAATCCGCTGCGCTGCTTGGTCCTCAGGTACGCGTTTGACAGCACTCAATGTGTCTGTTAATTCGAGCATTAATTCGAACATGTGGCTGTCATAGCCACATGTATCTCTGGGTTCGCAGACGGCAGTGTTATCCGTTTGTGAAGCAGGTCGATTGAATTGTTACTTGTTGAAACAGAATCAAAGAGCTAAATGATATTACAAGCACGTTTCCGCCATGATATAAGATATTCTACCATATTATCCGGAGTTAGCTTGGTAACTTGATTATTTGAATAATAGTTACCTGCTGCGATTTGATTGTCATAATTGCTGATTGGAGTAGGATGTAGTGTAGTCTTGGTTAATTCCCAATTTGATTTGGATGTTAACAGAAGTAACATTTTAGTAACTGATATTAAAATAACAATTTCCACTACAAGTTCAAATTAGCTAGTGAAGCTATTCGACAGAAGTGATGACCCCCATCACTTCTATCGAATAATTTCAGTTATTATATAATCTTTTCTGTACTATAACGTGTTAAGATATCAATATCCGTTTATTAAGTAACTAATTTAATTTGACCAGGTAAAATAAATGTCCCTTTTGTCCTTTTGAAAAATATTAAGAATATTTTCAGAAGTTCCGTAAGACGCTGTCAGAATTGAAAGTATATTTATATAGATATAATCTAATAGCTTTCAGGACGCTCGAAGCTTGAGGTTATTCGTAATTTCATCTATACGAGTGACTTGATTCTTAAAAGGTTTGCTGGAACACGAGAACTTGCGACGCAAGGAATGTACGAAGAAAGTAGCTTGATTAAGAGTCTCTTCTAGCGGATTGTGATAAGAAAAAAAATCTTAGTTTCGTATTGATGATTTTATAAGCTTTGATTTATCGGAATTCGTATTACAAATGTTTACAAAAGTCGTGTGCACAAAAGTTTTCGTGCACAAATGTTGTCTTCATTTGTGAGATTGAAATAGATATGCTAATTGTATGTTTGAGTATACACTCGTCACAGAGACCGATTTCTTCCTTTTGATTTTTTATTAACCAACTCTTAATAGCAACATTTTTGACTGCTATTTGCGTCGTTGTCTATCTTTAGAATGCACAAGCCTATATACATCAAATTCTATATTGCATAATACTTTTATGAATAAGTATTGTAAAATAATTATGTCCAGTTTAAGCACTTTATTGTGTTCATAAATAAATAATAACGCCATCATCACAATCAGCAACAATACGAATATTCTCACAATTTAATTTGCAAACTGATGAATTACTCATTATTCATTAACGTGGAATGCCTTGTTGCTTCGTGATTGCAGTAGAAAATTCAATTAAGTGATAAATTAAAAGTAGTTAAGTTAAATATGAGTAACGAGGATGCAATGTGCAATGTTGACGTAGTTGACGAGATGATTAAAGGATCAACTTGATTTTCAGATGAAGTTTTAATAAGAGGAAATCGAATTTCCCCTTTCATGATTAACTAGCGGGTCTACAATTCATTTTTTTCTAGTAATAAATATAGCCTATGACACTCACAAATAACGTGACTTCTATTGGTAAAAGAATTTTCAAAATCGGTTCAGTAGATCCACAGATTACCAACCACACAAACTTTATACCTATTTATAATATAAGTATATAATGAAGAAGAAGCAATGCTGCGCTGAACCCCAAATAAATTGGGATAAGGGCAGTAGAATGACGACGATGATAACGAATAAAACAGAAAGGAGGTGACTGCAAACATGACGATTAAAATAGAGAAGCATGGAAGAGAAAGACATTTGCGTCGATCCCTATTGGTATATGGACAGGAGAATAATGATGGCACGAAAATGTTAAATATTTAGATCGGAAGAATGTATAAACGGCAATTGATATACTTCATCTTTATCCTCATTGGTATTCTGAAAAGAAACCTTACAAATCGCTTTCATAATTTTTCATTAACTTCCATAGCGCTAAATCACGAAAAGTCGAAACAGACGACAGAATTTGAAAAAGTTCAAGACAAAACAAAACATCACGAAAGGAAATCCGCTCTATTTAAACTGGCTCAGATCAAATGACAAAAACAATCCGGTATTATAAATCGTAGTCGATAACTCAAAGGAAATATTCTGAAAAGAAAAGCAACAAAAATGTAGCAAAACGTACGTAAAACAAAGTCTACAGTGTAACGATGTACTCGTGAGTAACAGGATGTAGCTACGGATATTGAATTTCTTTTAAACAAAAATCAAATTTTGAGATGGTTCCGCGCCCTTTGGTCATTTTATTATTAAGTACAAAATGAAATAAAAAAAAGTTTTATGTTAAATAAAAAAAAAAACCATACTTTGTTAATAGTAGGTAATGTTATGATAATCAAAACCCTTAGACTGTCAAAGGTCCCGAATTGCTCTTTGATAGTATATAAGCTTCATGAAAATGTTCACAGAATTTTATCATCACGTCTATATTAGCCGATGACACAAAGCTGCTTTTAGCACATTTCCAATCCCTAGTTGACAAACTGTATCCTATGTTTCAGCCGAGGGATTACGGAATAAAATGTTATCCCCAGTAAAACCTGTACCTGTCACTACACGAACGAGATCTTGGACGTTTCCCACTAAAACATTAGCGATATATTACCTGAAAACGGCAAACCCTGCGGTTTTAGGGTATCTCATCCTCTTGTGGATACGCACTTTATTGTTTTATGTGCTCACTTAGATTTAAGGAGGGGTTTTCTTCTCGAAATCAATTGAAGAATGTCGTAATTTCTGAAGTAGGAGGTGAAAGATTTTCCTCTAAAGGTACTGAAGAGGATAGCAATTGCCACGATTGCGCTTTCACACGAGCCCGCTTTACAAGAAAGGTTGATATTTCTGAAAGATGTATTCATCAATATGATACGGTAAATTTCTGTGTACCAGCAATGATGCCATTAATATTTTGCTTTATTTATCAATGTTATAGCACATTTTGTATTGTTGAATAATGTAATATGTAGGTACTCGTATTATTAGGTACCTGAAGGTTATTATTACACCTCTATGGAGATCGTGCAAAAACAATGGACCTTCGGTGCTTGGGATAGCCTTTAATAATTACAATGTTATCGACCAACAAGACGAATAGTCCAATTTAGGTTGGCCTACATTTATAAGCTTTGTATGTATCGAATATAATAAGAAATAATCTGTACTTTATAATGAAGAAGAGAAAACACCAGCAAATTCAGAGGCAGATACTTAAGCTAACAAACTAAAGATTGACACAAAAAAACAAACTTTCGACAGACAAAACAATAAACAAAGTTGGCGTTGCATTGCGTTAAACAATAAATCATTTTGATATTACAGTTGAGTCGGGCCCGATGCAGTCCGTTGGTATGACAGTCGGTGACAGCGTAATACCGCCTCGGCAGCGCTGCAGCGGTATAAAGTGAACTGCTAACAAGTCAGATGTTAATAAACTTCCGCAAAGACTAGGATCAAAAAAGCAATGTAAATGTTTGGACGTTGTGGATGAAAAATAGCTTCGTGTGGTTACTGTAGCATTTTCCAGCACACGTGCATTTAATTTATAGTTGTAGGACGAAAAGAATGATATATAACCTCAGAGCATGTATAATTTTGTCGTTTATCAGAAACTAACCAACTTTTTTCGAGCAATGTTTTTTGTTTTGACGCCCGCGGAATTGTTAGGGTTTTTAATGCATAAATCTGGAAACAAGTAAACATTTATGTTAAAGTTGAGAAATGAGAACGATGGAAGCTACTAGAAAAACTTGTAATAAAAAAAAATTGTAACACCATACAATATGTTTTCATTCCAGTAAGATCTGTTGATCACGAACGAATAACAAATGAAGTTGTTTGGAATAAAAACAAAGGGATAAAGGGAATATCTATAAACACTGCTAAGCCAGGTTCATTCGCCATGAAAACAATGCGACGATAAATATCCGTTAGACAGCTTAGTTGGTCAATTCTGCCGATGTATCGGCTGAAACACTGGAAATTTACGGTAATGATGCAACAAAAGCAATTTTGTGTCATCAGCCTATTCAATATGCTTAAACTGGACCACTGGGAATTGAAAATATCGTGAACTAACTTTTCGGGTAAACTAGTTTAGTTGTCTAGCGTGTTCGAAAATATTCGAAAGATGTTGAATATCGATAGGGGTTAAATATTCACGACAATCTAACTTTTCATATTTAAGTAGACTTAAAAATTTGAACAATAAATTAAATACCAGTCTTTCTCTTTGTCATTTACAATTGTTTTTTCTACTTGAAATTTTGGCAAAAAAGGACCAAACATATTCATTATTTTACTCGACACACATTCGAATAAGTTTCCACCCAATTTATTGTTACTAAAAGGTGCATAATAAACAGCAGCTGTCACAAAATTTGGCAATAAAAAAATATTCTTTCTTCGTAATTCAATGCAAAGTACCATTTAGGTTATGTAGCGACGGTGGGACACTAAATTTCTCTCTGTGTAAGGACTCGATTTATTTTTATGTCTTAATGCCGTTCGTAAGTTCGTGCTTCCAAAAAGGATTGTTCAAACGAAATGTTCAAGTTTTTCAAATTAAATTGTGGGTGTACCTACTATAGGTAAATCTCTGCTGAACCCCTCATAGGATACAGGCGTAATGTTATGTCATGTTGGATATTTGAATTCTAAAAAGAATAACTGTCCGGAGAAACTTGACATAAAGCTACTAACGGCTTTGTCATTCCATGAGATTGCGAATTTTCTCAACCGCACTAGACAAATGAAATAGCGTACAGCAGGAATGTCATTTTACGACGAAATAATAATGGGATATAACACAAATATTACGTATAACGGCACTTCCGGAAGAGGGCACGAAAGGGCTCAACAACAGCGCTTTGGCATTATGCGTAAGCACAGTAAAAGTGTTGCCATAAATCTAACAGATATAAGACCGCAATGCTCCGCCCAAGAAGCGTGAAAAAGCTACATTTGTAATACTCTTTTGTCATAAATAAAAAAGAAAACTTACCATTGTTTCAACAAAGACAATGAATGAAACGCCCAGATGATAAAAATGATTCTGGAGTGTTGAAATAAACGAGGAATGAGCTCATTACCTTTATGTGGTCGATAAATCATGGTAAGGGTGTGGATCTAAAAAGATGACCCTTCTAATATTTCTCAAGAGGGTGTTAAAATTTATTAGGATTTTATAAGAATTACGATCGGAAACTTTTATCACATCCATCACGTTTCAAGAAAATTACCTTGTTATCTGAAGATCTTATCGGTTCTATTATGTTCATTCTATTCAGAGTTTGTCCATGACGGTCGAAAAAAACAAGCTATCCACCATTATTAGCCTTCAGAGGACAGTAGACGGAGCCACCGAACCAATTCAGGAGATTTATTAATCTGTTTGCGAGTTGCGACAAAGGCCGGATGATGCTCTCACGTTGTTTGATACAAAAAAACATAAATAACAGTCAAAAACATTGTTCCTGAGAGTTTGATATAGAGCACAGATGTGTGGATCCTTTTGAACACCACAAAAAGGTTCGGAAACGGTACAATAAAAAAGTATTTCGAAACCTAGAGCGATGTGAAAGCAATTGTCGTAGTCCACAGGAATTCGTATCTTTTTCGACGTTAGTTGAACCAGCATGGCTAAAAACTGAAGCCCATATGGTAATCCGTTTGCTGAACGGTCGTATGACTGGTATTTATTTGTAAAACTAGAAAGAGAATGAAAAGTTACATTTTATCACAAAACACGAATGGCTAATGCAAATCAGCAGACGACGAGGCGAGCTTAACCGAATACGTTCAAAAAATAAAATGGATAAAAGCATCGCGAAAATAATTACTACTACAAGACTTTAAATGACCTACCACATAAAATGTCCTAAATGTCCCACTTAATTACTCGAAACACAAGGCTTTAGGAAGAGTAAAAAAAAACAAATAGGATAATATGTTAACCAACATCCTCCTAAACTCTTCCAAGGGACATATTTGGATAAAAGCTCCACCTAACAAGGGTAAGTCGTATTTATTTCGGCGATCGCAACAGTTAAGCGGGGTAAGTGGTTACGGTCTCATGTTTGTACTAGAAGTTTTGGAGGCATTGCACAAAGTATACGAGTACCATATAATTCGTCTTCTAGTGAAGCAGTTTACCTACATTTGAAATTCGAGCGGATTTTTAGTGCCTACGGGCTGTTTTTGCGTAGTCCATTAATTGATTAGACTTCTGATTAGAATTCTTGATGGGATGAAAAGCGTATCTAGAATATTGATTCGATTTCGATAGCTGGTCAATTTTTATTCAAAATTTCGTGAAAAAATATAAGACAAGGAGGCCAAAATTAAGATTAAGATTTACATTTGCGATACCCTTAGAAGGGGAATGCAAATGTTAAAGCAATTAAAAGGCTCAAAGTTCAAATCCCCTCGTTGGTCGTTACAACAGATATAGCTAGTTAATTTAACGAAAACCCCGTAACAAAGTTTTTAAACTCGTTAACAAGTTATGTTCATTCCTTATTAAATATAATTTTATGCTCATCAAAATAAATTGGGATGAGGGATTATTTGTGAGTCCAAATGCTCAAAGTTAAAAGGTTGATTTTATTACCGTTTTAATTAATTTCAAATTGTTATGCTAGCAACATGTCAGTACTTATTTAAAATTCATATTAACATTGGAAAACAAAATATACACAAATGAAATATTCCTGCTGTTATTGTCGCATCGAGTACCTATTATAAATGCTGTTCTCAAAATAATAAAAGAATCAACTGACAACATGTGTACATTTTAAACTAATAATGTTATACACTTACACAGTCACACAAAATATAAGAGCACAGCCCTGAATCATAAAGATTTCAATTCCTCTCTGCATATATTCTTAGGAGTTATGGCCACGTGATAGGTACCTCGACATTGCCCTCGTATTTTTCGAGCATTTTCTACTTTGCTACCTTTTATATTTTCAAAAGTTCCTTCCTTGACACTGTGCCTCTAATCATGGCTAGAGCTACAAATATCTGCATGCATTATGAATATTAATAACCATGCTCTTACTACCTGTGACGTAATGACCTTACTCTTTAGACTTTCCCCATTGTTTATTTCTACTGCTTCATTCCTTGACGTTATCTCACTAATTTGTGTAATAACCACTGTCACGGAGTGGTGATTAACTGAGAAAGATAATTTCGTAGGTTGTGCCGTTGTAATATAACCCATGGGAGTATTTACACAAGTACTTGCGTGACAATAAAGCGGGGTTATGAATAGTTGATGTTGCTTATTTAGAAATTCCAACTTTTGGCGTGCGTACGTGCGGCCTCCGACTGTCATAAGAAAAGAATAAAGGAGAGATTTCATTTCGGGATAGTCTTGCGTTATCGGTCTTCTTACCTAACGATGAAAGTCTGATGAGATAAGGCAAATACTTCGGAGAAAACTCTTTTTGCGGAATGAAATGATGGTGGTTAGGATTGCATAAATTACATTTATATGTGAAGGAGACGATCGATTGCGAAGAATTCAAACAGGGGGATAATGGGCTTCGAGATTGAATGTGTGTATATTCATTCAAGTAACGCCGTATAGGCATATGGATGGAGGGTCTGGAATGAAACGAATATGTTTAACTTAAACTTAATCAAGGCTGGTTACCTACAACAGCAAAATGTTGATTTTTGTAAATATCTGCTGCTGTTGTAAAGCTTTTATGTTTCAATTGCTCACATAAAGCTAAACGAGGCCATACAATTACATGAGTCAAGAAATGGCGACAAAAGTAACACTCCCTTGGTTTCTTACAAAATGCCAAACACACAAATGCCATGGTATGTGCTTACGTCTCGAACAAAATGCAAACATTCCCCACCTAATGTATTTTTCTTGTCAAAACGTCGGCAGAATTTCCTCCGTCTAACATGAGCCAATGGCCGGATGAAAAGCCCTCAAGTTTTTAAGTGCACTAAAGTTATAGTAGAGTTTCCTCAAAGGATTTTCGACGTTCATTAAGTACCGGGGAAATGGTGGTGGCGAGCAGTTACGTCTGAGTGACCTGGAAAGTGATTTTATGCTTCGTTAGGTAACAAGTATCTAGCTTAGCTGCACGTTTCTATTGAAAGTAAATCTCCTGTTGTAGATAGACCTTTATACAATAATGGAACTGAATCAACTTGATAATACGAAAAGGAAGGAGGAAATAATAACAACGAGAAAGAGGGTAGAGGTAAGATTGACAAACACGCACATTCCCTACCGTACGTCAACGAAAATGATAAAAGTTTCGGCGTGTTTATGTATCCTGATACAAATACATAAGATGTCGATCCTAATGTCGATTTCACAAGTAAATAAATTATGAAGGGACCACGTAAAAGTTTTGGTGTGAGTAAGATCAAAACTAAGAATATAACTCATGCAAATTCAGAACTTTATATAAACGACGCCGTCAGAACTTGCGAGATAGTTTCATTAGTTTCCAGACACTCGATTTCTTTCTGTTTTTTGTGGGTTTCGTGTGAAAAATATATATGAATGGTGTTTTGAAGCTAGACATTCTGACTTTTGGTTAGTATACGATCATAACTCTTTCGATTACTCTATGCAAAACGAACATAAGTTCAGCTCGACATTGTACCAAGCCAAAATTTTAATATTTTGCTCCCACAGACCGTAAACTTTTATAGCAGCTTTTGCTTATTCAAAAAGCGAAGTATAGTTAAAATTCTTATTTTGGTTTGTCTAATTTTTTACACTGTTTTCCTATTTTATAACAAGCATTTATTAAAATCTAGTGAAAAGAAGTGTGATAAAATGCCCGGAGTTAAACAACAATCAACAAAAATGATTTAAAATCTTTTAGGTAAATGTGATAATTTTTAAACAAAGTTTTAAGACGCCTGCGGAGCATGCGTATTTCATACAAACGTAATACCAAAATGATTTGTAAATTAAACATATTCCTAAGGTAGTGTGTATTTATTTCGATTGAATTACAGAATATCTAGGTTCCCAAATATATATTTTGATTGGACACTTATTTTAACAAGAGTTACAAGAAAAATAAGTTTTCTATAGAAATTTTAAATTCCTCATATCTCGTCTTTGTATCATTGTTCTCTCAAAAAATATATTTGGGAACATAGACATTCTGTAATCCAATCGAAATAAATACACACTACCTTAAGAATATGTTTGATTTACAAATTATTTTGGTATTACTTTTGTATGAAATACGCATGCTCCGCCGGCCCCTTAAGGGGGTGGTATCTGCTAACGAGAGGTTTTCTCCATGTGACTCCTCTTTGATGAGTGAATGTAAATGTGTAAAAAAAAATGTTGCTTATTAGACTTTCAACTTTAATTTGTACAATTGAAATAATTCTAACTTTATTATTACTATATGAAAAAAATGTTTAAAGTAAAACATTTTTTCTTTGAAATTTCGTAACTACTCCTAAACGGCATTAAGTTTTAGTTTTTTATTACGACTGTGATTACGACACACAAAATATTTGTCGCTATATTCTTCACAAAGTGTACAATTGAAATTTTGATCTAATGATTTATTAGGCTACAATTAAATAAAAACCACTCATTTCCCACTATTCGGCCCGCTGTGACTGACGTAACGTAACAACCACTTTGTAGTGCAACTGATTAGTACTTTATTCTAACAGTATTTCAAACGAAGTTTGAACCACCACAAATAGAGTTGCTAATTTAGCAGATACCACAGCCTTAAAGAATATGATCAATTGTTAGTTTTCCACTGCCCGGAAATGCAGTTTGAATCTTAACGATGCCGTACCACGATTCTTTGACAAAGTCATGGAATACGACACAAGCATTGCAAAAAGACTCCTAGATATACACAAGATACACTATTGAAATAGAAAGAGAGAATTGTAGAAAAGTAACAGTAGTATTATACATGCAAAAAGAAAGAAAAATTAACTACGAAATGTTAGCGTTTGAACGTATATTGCAAGTTTTATCAACACACATTTTTATCATCACACGGCGCTACTTCAGTTTCAAGAAAAACTTAAGTTTACCTAAGGAGATCCTTTGCTTTAGGCTTAGGTACGTAAACGTATTATAACCTCCAAAGTAAGCTCCAAAGTAAACATAATCCTTTACATGCCTATTGACAACCCTTTTATGAACAACAAGAATAATATAGCGCCCATTTATCATATTCGAGAAAACAAGGCCTGTACGAACAAACAAAATGTACAAAGGAAATAGGGTCTTAAAACGAGGGTAGTAAAATACCCGCATTGGCTAAGAAAATAACCTAAGTGCCTTAAGTAACCCAAACATGTTTTCATGCAAACATTCCAACTTGCACAGCAAACAATCGTACATTTGACCTAGGGGTAAGTGTAATATTCGCGTGTACGACAGTGTACGTAAATATCGTAGCAGCAAACGTTTTGCTGTCTTGAATAATAAATAAACCAGCCACACTTTTGTTCAAGGTCAAAGCAATAAGAGATAATAAGAGAGAAGACAAAATATTACGATGGCAAAAAAGAATTTCAACTACAAAAGACGGACATTTTCCCAAATGCTGACAATCAAGTATTTAAGAAATATCTAGAAATACTCTTAGATATATTTCTGTTCTAAATAATTGAAACATGTCTAACATATAGCGCCACAGATGAAAGCATTTGTTTTTCCACTTCCCTTGACTATGCAAAGGTTTCAGCACAATGGAAACACTTTCACGCTTAGTGCGGCCGCATAAGAAATAGTGTTGGCGTGTGTGGTGAAACATTTCTCAAGGCTAGTGTGAAGATAAAATAACTTTATAATGAAAAGAATTTGAAAACAAAGAGATTATAGTTGGCTCCTTGACGCAGTAAGTGCCATAACTTTATGCTATTGCAGAATGCATAGTAGAAACCGAGGAAGCTAAAGATAAGGTCAAGTGAGGATTGGAAGCAGAAACGATTAATTTATAGTTTTGTTAAAAAGGACCACTAACATCGACGGAAGGGATTATTAAAAGAAACATATTGAAATTTCGGAATCCTTCATTATATCTTGACTTGTATTGTATTGTATTGTACAACAGGCTGGTGTCTGATGGGTTTTCTCACGATGTTTTCCTTCACCGTTTTTGAGAGCAGTGGTGATGAAATAAATTACACAAAGTAATGCGCCTGCCTGGGTTCGAACCCACGACTTACGTTACGTTCGTAAGTCGAGGCCGCCACCACTGGGCCACCGCTGCTCTATATATCTTGACTTACTTGGGTTAGCTTTACCTAAATCAAATTGCCCTTGTTAGTTAAATATTTAATCGACCCGTCACTGTGATAAATGATTGGCATTAAAAATTCTGTCCATAATAATGTAATATCGTCTATTAAAAGCTTAAATCGATTGTCGTAAATAATAAATGGTAATGTTGATGACATGTTCTTCAAAAATAACGTTATACATACAAAGTAAAGCATGACTGCTATCTACGAGTATCCTAAACAATCCACCGTTGCAAATATTTTTTTCAAAGCCCGTCTCGAGTATCCGGACACTTAGCAGCCCTATTCCAAAAGCTTAGCCTAGTGAGTTTGCTCGTGGCCCGTATGTGGGCCACTTAAAATGTGAAACTACTGAAGAACAGAGAATAGTGTGCGGAGAAACTTCGCTTCCTAAGTGAAATTCGTACAAACATTTGAACTAGACTAGTTAGAAGGGATACAGGGTTCGTTTAACACAATAATCAAATAAAATACGCCGGAGCATATATAGAAGGCAGTCAAATTAAAATCGACAACGAACTTGTAAATAAACTAAGTGAATTAAGGTTTCCTAGACTTAAATGGAAATGCTTTCGCAGGAAATTTGGTATTTCAAAGGGAAACAGGGAAAACTTTATTAAAACAGAGAGCACAAGAACACAATGCGAGCATTGTTGTTAGGCGATTTGTTGCCTCAAATACAATACACAACATGAACGAAGTACATTAGCAGTTACTGTTCAAACATTACAAAGAAAGAAAAAGCAACTATGACGTGATCTTGGTACTTCTAGCAAAAACAATGTACGGTATTTTCGTCAAAGTAAAGCCAAACAAATGTGGAGTCAGTTTTAATTGTCAAGCCTGTGTGTCTACGATGATAACCAAAGCTTAACTCTGCCCAGTTGACAGCGAAAATAGGCCAAGCCGTAAACAAATTCTAAGCTCAACATTTTCACAGAAGTTAAAACAGTAATTTTACTAGATAAGCGGTGCAATTTAACTACATTCCTTCTAAAGTCATGGAAACAAGTAGTGAAATGAGAGGAAAATTAATTATCCAAGTGTTAAACTGAAACAGTGGTTTTGATGTCACGAGCCTTTCCATTGTCATTAATCTTTTGAAATTGCCTCCCGTGGTGGGTGTCTGAGAGAACTATGGACCAAATTGCTTTTTGAGTTGCATTGACGCACGTTATTTTGGGGTTAAGCCAATTTATTTATATTACACTAGCTTCTGCCCGCGACTTCGTTCGCGTGAAGTTTTGATATCGCAACGCATCGCCTGCTAACGGAAGCTTTTTTCCCGCTTGCAACATTTCTTATTGCTACTCCGCTCCTATTGGTCATACCGTGATGTCATATAGCCTATGGCCTTCCTCGATAATTAATGGACTATCCAACGCAAACAGAACTTTTCAATTCGAGCCGGTAGTTCCTGAGATTAGCGCGTTCAACCAAACAAACAAACAAACTCTTGTGCTTTATAATATTAGTATAGATACGAGATAAATTATATGTAAAACGATAAATAAAAGGTAAAATAACACTTACAATAAGCCATGCAAGACACGAATTGTAAGTCCTAAGCGATGACCTACATTTAAAAGATGCATTATGTCAAAATGTACTACGAAGATGGATTCGAAACGACTGGAAGCGGTGTAAATATCAGCAAAATAAATATATTGGGAAGAAACGCCATTCACACACGCGCTGTGGACATAAATACACGGAAGCGACTACTGAACCGGCGGCATTTTGTTTGGATTCAAGCCAATACTGAATGCGGTATCCGCGATTTTGGGCTATACTACTACAAAAACAGATATTGATACGAATCTACAATCTAACTCCCAACAGATTTGCAAGACCAAGATAGAGATAGTGCTATCCTACAGAAAATCAAATTGAAATATGCTGGGAACATACCGCAAGTTCCGCAACTAGTAGGTATAATGAAAGAACAAGAACCTAAGTATCAATAATGTTGAACAAGAACTAAACAAAATAAAATAAACCAACAAAGAAAACAAAAAATCTAACAATAGAAATTCGTACCGAAGTAGAAGAAAAATAAATGAGTCAATTTGCAATTTAGAGGGAGACATAATTCAATTTCAAAGAGGTCAGAGGCAAGAGTTTTGCAGGTATTAAAATATTCAGGTTTGTTTTTTTTTTGTTTTGCCAAACTTGAGTAAAGGTTAGGTAGGAACCTTACTGCGCAGAGGGACTGCAGAGAAAATTTAGTACCATTCAACAACGTAGAATTTTAAATGAATAGATGTAGGTGGCAACTTTTAAAGTGTTGTTAAAGTTTCAGCTAGTGAATGAGTTATAGACGAGTACGTGAACGAAAAGAATAAGAAGAGGTTTTACTAAAATACACACACCTAAGGGGTAGAATAGCTTATGAGGGTTGAAATTATAGACTAATCGTAAGCACATTAGAGAGACAAACACGTTTAGGGTACGGCCATTAATGATAAGCCGAATACACGTATTAGTTTGAGTACCTGAAAGTCTTGAAACGATACAAAGGATAAGCTTACACATAGTTTTATGAAGCAATAAAAAAATATTATAGATTTTCTCTGGAGCGACGCAAAAATCCATTAAACTTTAGAACACGAAATAAAGCGAGGTTATAGAGGGCGGCAGCCAAAAAACTTGCCTCTTGAGGTTGAGGCTGATAAAAGATGCAGTACTGAGGTTGTTCGCCACTCCAGGTGTATCGTTTGCGGAGGCCACCTTATGCAAATTTTATTAGTAACAACGTGGCTTAGCAACACTCGACACATTAACCCTATCAAACACAAACCAATTAGTGGAATTACTAGCATATCAAACTACTATCACAATGGATGAACTCAACAGATTGCAAACAAGTCAGGAATCAATTCGAAAAGCAACCAAACAGAATTACTAAATAAAATCAACAAACCATATTAATATTAGTTTATCCCACATTTAGTATAGAAACAGATTTCCAATATTAATGGAAAAGGGCGTGTATGTACGAGTAAATATGTGTTGTTTATGAACATGACTTATGTGGTTTCCAATCATTCTAATGGAAGTGCTAACTATAATCTACACTAATATTATAAAGAGGAAAACTTTGTTTGTTTGTTTGTTTGTTTGGTTGTAATGAATAGGCTTAAAAACTACTGGACCGTTTTTAAAAATTCTTTCACCTTTCAAAAGCTACATTATCCACGAGTAACATAGGATATATTTTATCCCCGTACTCCCACGGGAACGGGAACTATGCGGGTGAAACCGCGGGACGTCCGCTAGTGTAAAATATAATATCTGACAGTTTATTTGAACTTGGGTTTATAGTTATATTTATGTGTATAATAACTGTAGGTTACAGAGCTTTATTGCTCTTAATGGACCATATCTTAATGGTTAGGCAATAACTAAATCGTAAATTGCTTATATTGGTTATTATATCAATGTCAAATACACATTCATGTGAGTACATTTCTAAATTAGTGGAAATTGCCTATGGAATAGTAGAATTTAGACGGTTTTATAGACGTTCTTATACATTTCTTGTAGTGATAATGGTATGCTCTGAACTTCTTGTTATTCCTGTAATATAACGATTGCAAAAGTCTGAGGGTTTCACGAAATGTAACATATGGAACCTTACTAGTCAATAGAAAAGTGTGAAAACACTCAAACAGTTTGCAGTCTTAACTGCACTAAAAACGTAACCAACAGCGACCGTCAACAACTCTAGACATGACATACGCCACAGAGGCGCGAACTATACAAAATACGTATTGGTGTCGATTCTGTTGTGCACAAACTAAACTTAATTTCGACTATTGCTATCTTTTACTAAAAGGCAGCGCGAGAAAAGGACGGCTATAGCTACTGGTCATCAAAAAAATCGGCCCACCCACATTTTGTTCATTATTTATCGATTGTTTCACACGTAAGCTGTTTCACACAGTTGTTTTTTATTTTAAGGGTCAGTTATGATGTTTGACATCCTGTTTGTCGTAAATCTTATTGCACTTGAAGGTACTTATCAAATGTTTATACAGAAATACTGTTGAGTGTTGATTTGACGGTTTACGTCGGGACAAATTTGACCTGTGTTCCCAGTCCGAAACAGACTTTACTAGGGAACTCTTGTTAATTACGTTAAGTTTATTTACTGAGGCTGTAATTCTGATTAATTCTGTCTAAAAACAATGGACACTACTGAAGCTGAGGCGGCCCAAGTTGTAGCTTTATTGCAACAAGGCTTAAGCCAACGTGTCGTGGCCAGAAGGTTAAATCTCAGCCGTTCTGCAGTTCGGCGAGTTTACCAAAGGTTTCTAGAGACTGGACAGTATCGAAGAAGATCTGGATCTGGAAGACATAGGGTGGCAACTCAAAGGGACGACCGCTTTATTGTGGTATCAGCTCTAAGAAATCGACACCTTTCTGGTGTTGATCTCCAGCGACGCTTACGTGAAGTTCGGGGTGTGGCTATAAGTGACAGTACTGTAAGAAGGAGACTTCGTGAGCAGAATTTAAGACCACACAAGCCAGCAACGGGACCACAATTGACCACAGCTCATCGACAAGCCAGACTTCAATTTGCACGGAATCACGTCAACTGGACTATAGGCCAATGGGAGTCAGTTCTCTTTAGTGATGAGAGTCGGATGACTTTACACGGTTCTGATGGACGCCGTAATGTCATACGACAGCCAGGTGAACGTTATGCCCAGTGCTGCATAAGAGAAACAGTCAGTTATGGTGGGGGCTCTATAATGTTTTGGGCTGGGATTTCTTTGACTGGACGCACGGAGCTGGTTTTTATAAGAAGGGGTGGTTTAACTGCTGTACGCTACATAACAGAGATCCTGGAAGACCATGTGGTGCCATATGCCGGCTATATTGGAGAAAACTTTGAGTTAATGCATGATAATGCACGGCCACATGTTGCGCGCATTGTCACGCAGTACCTGGAAGAGGTCGGCATTCGGGTTATGTCGTGGCCAGCAAGAAGTCCTGACCTCAACCCTATAGAGCACATGTGGGACACACTAAAACAAAAGGTTAGAGCTCGTAATCCAGCTCCTACAACATTGGGAGACCTGGAAACCGCCATCAGGGAAGAATGGGCCCGAATTCCTCAAGAAACGATAAAAACCTTAACAAGATCTTTAAAACAGCGAATGCAGGCCGTCATTCGAGCAAGAGGAGGGAATACAGAGTATTAAGTTAAAACAATTGTGGTCCTAACATTTAAGGTTCAAGAAATACAGTGTTTTTAAAATTAATTAAAAATTCGGGTAAAATTAACGATTTTTGTTTTTTAAACAAAGTGGTGGTTTTTTATAATTTTAATGTTTTAATTGGTGTAAATAAACAAGTTTAATCAAACAAGTTAGTTCTTAAACAATTTTTTTGTTTCGCTTAACAAAAAACGTGATCTCCGATAAAAATGCAGGGGGGCCGATTTTTTTGATGACCAGTGTAGTTTATGCCTTGCGCTTCACCGTGTTTTTAGTCGACATGTTTTTACGTGCACCCTTCATTTGTATGGAAATATTAGTTCGTATTAAATTTGACAGCTCTAAATTACGTCCGTCTCTTTCTCGTTTTATTAGTGAGAAAAAGATAGTAATAGCCTAAATTAAGTTTAGTTTGTGCACAACAGAATCGACACCATTATGTGGAACTGATCTGGCAATGAAAGGAAGACCTATATTATGAGGGGGGTACTTATTCGCTCATTTCGAGGCAAATGTGAGTTGGCCATATGCCAGACGGCTGTAGCTGTTTGGGCAAATTATTGCAATTTTTAACAATTCCTCGTACATAGTCCATGTAGAAATGGCGATTGTAAGTCACTGTGTAACAGACGTAGAAATATTTTAATGGGTGTTTCTGTTACACCTGGCTTTGGTGAATCTCTGAACGCGGGATTAATGTGCCATTATTATTAACTAGATGTGGGGACTCCGACCGCGTGGAGGTTGGGAATCGGAAAACCACTGAGTGGGAAGTTGTAACTTTATCTAATGATGAAAAGCCACTGTAAGTAGATTTAAGGGACGACGAATTGAAAAGTTTTTTGACAAAGCTGGTTTCACAATTCGCTAACTGTTTTATACAGAAACTGATGATAATTATATAATTTTGTTCCATGTTTCAATCAGCCTTAAAGTCAGAGTCGCTGCCCCAGTTCTTGACGACAAGAATTACCCCCCTGCTTCATAAAACAGAAACTTAACGCAATCAGGATGGGAATGTGGTGTGGAGCTATGAGAGATTATGGAATCTGTACGATCTCCAACTCTCGAATTCCATACGTCTTATTTGGGTATGTCGAAAGCATTAGGTATCAATACTTTCGTACCAATCGTAGAGGGAGCGCTTATACGCGCCTTCAACGGTTGAGTTTCCCTAGTTTTAACGCTGCATAGTGCTTAGATAAGTGTTTCGTGTACAATTATTGAAGGTGATATATTTTTTTTTTGATATATTGAAACCCTGGATAGAAGGATCCGCGCAACCGCAAATTGAATGCGTCACTCACGGACGTCGGTGATGCTGATGAGAATATATATTTATGCCATCGAAGAGCGGAGGTCGTGGCTTCTTAAATACTAAGACCCGGCACAACCGTGAGGTATGTAGTCCATGAGAATATTTTCTAGTAGCCGACGTCGCGTCGTGGGGATGCATCGAGGTGTGGTATCAGTGGACAAGGGCCTTACCCTGCTCTCCCTGGATGACGAGAACACAAGAAAACTTACATGAATAAAGTAGTAGGGTAAAGACATATTAAAATGCGAACTTCTGCCTCCTAAACTAGACCAGAAGCCTGTGTGGTGAACTAACATAATTTATCTGAAATTACTCTAGGCTAGGTGGATACCAAACACTACATATATTATTTGCTACAACAGAAGGGCAGATCGTCAGTGAGCGACCAATTTGAACACTGAATAACCGCTAATGAATCCACGCCCAATCCGGTGCTAACATTTCGTCTGTTTCGTAACGTATTCCATACATTTTCCTACATTCATATATATTTCGAGTGAATCGAGGCGCAGAAACCTAATACACGTTTTAATTCAAATAACTACCATTCCGGATATGAAATGCGGAGAATTGTGCAAACATGATCGAACAACATTTATGGTTTATTGCGTTTCAATATTTTGCGTTTCAATGACAGTGCGAAACAAATTGTCAGCGCGCAGCTCGACTAAAATACGGGGTAACTCTGTTTTATGTTATTTCCGCCAGCAACGTATTTGTTAAAAAATAAATAAAGTCGTTTCGTTCGCTGAATTTGTCAGTCGTTGTTAGGGATGTCACCCTCTTTTTTTTTTTTTTTTCGGATGGGAAATCATCAAATGACTTCTCCCACTCTGGGCGGAGCGGGAGGGAGTGTCAGACTCGTACTGACTAAAACCCATCCATGTTCCTTCCTCGCCCTTTACGTTCCGGGGCCGTGGTATCTCTTTCGAACAGTCCCGCAACCCCGGCAGGCTTCGGCCCTTGCGGGCCCCTCTCTTCTGCTGACATCTCTTTGAGGCGCGCGTGGAACACGAACGCGCCGTCGACACGGCCTGTCGTCACTAGACGGACGGACGGCTAGCTAGCCCATAGCTAACCGTCCACAGGCCCGCATCTACGGTGGCCGGTAGCCACCACGTGGCCCCCGACGCCCGGTGCGTCTCCCGCGGCGGCCGGGAAGAGAGGCTCTCTCCCTCTCTTGTTCCGCCACCTCCTTCGCCAGCATGACTGCTTCGCAGAAGGAGGTGACGGCTTCCCATTCCGTCTCGCTCCGGACCATGGATTGAACCAGGGCCGGACGCGAGAGGTCGCCGCAGGGATGTCACCCTGACGCAGTAAATCAGTATATGGTAAATAGTAAAGTTAACAAGAAAAATCCAAGATGCCACAAACATATGCGGGGACGTAAATAACTCCTCATTCCCCGCTAAGCCGACGTCGAATGAATGAGTGAAGAAATAAAATGAACGAACGAACTAATTTGAAGTCGACTGAAAACAGAAAGTACTTCAGAACTCTAAAGTTCCTACTTTTGAATGAACATAGCATGAAAATTGTTTGAGCCGCAGAGTGGTTGAAATGTTAGGAAAGCTAAAAATTAAACTGTTAGGAATCCAATAAAACAAATTGAAAAACTAGTGCACAGTCAAGTTACCTTTAGCTAGCTAGAGGAAACAAAACGGGCGAGAGAATTGAAAAATAGGCATTCGTAAAATGTAATGCTGTTGCGCAGTGCCTAAACAACCGCGCGCAGAGTGCGAAAAAGACAACAGCAGAAAATACCCAATTAAAAGTACACAAAAACAACGTTCCGTTGTCCCCTGATTAATTCTCCAAAACTAGAACGATTTAACAACTAAGTATTTTCATTAAAAATGAAAGAAGGGTTATGGAAAAAAAAAACATTGGGACATACCAACAGTAGTCATATTTCTTTCACTTTTTACTATTTTTTTCACTTTTTACAATTTTCAAAGGCCTTGCTCAACATTAATTAGGAAATATTTACGCGAACACGTAAGTTGATTACTTATATTACGTTATAAACTCAACTAATTAGTTTATAAGTAATACACCCGACAGTTCTTGCCGTTGTGTGAGTAAGTCATTTAACGACTGTTTACTTCGCGAGTTTGGAACTTCTTAGTTGGTACTTAAATCAAGTTTCGGAAACGACACGAAACACCGGAGCGCGCACGCAAACGAATCCTTTAGACAAATTGTGTTTGATGGAGATTTGACGTTAGCTTTCTCCAAAAGTTATTGCGTGTTTATAATTTTAAACTTATAAATTCGTGGTTTATTGGAACCCACATTTTTTTGGAACCAACTTATTTGGAGAAAGAACAGATATTTTTTTAAAAGCAAAAATTCTTTATGTGTAAAACAACTTGTCCTGACTAGACGTGTGATTATTTAAAACTAGCAGGCCGTCCCGGCTTTGCACGTATGAGTTTGTTTCTCAGGGATGTTGTAGCATAATAATTGTGAAAGAATTCTTGGAATCGGTCCCGTAGTTTTTGATAAACATACAAAAATACAAATCTTTCGTATCTTAAATAAAGATTTAAAAGATAAGTAAATTAGTAATACGTTTTAGTACAGAGGTAATTATAAATAAAATAATAGGTAGAAGTCAAACTGTTTAAATTTTACTAATTAATTTGAAAAATTAAATAGCAAAATATTAGCTGTCTGTGACCTTAATTATATGAAATAGCTGTAATCGTTGTTGTCTGCGAGTTCAATGTTGTAATAATATTATCTCGGCTTCTAAAACACAACTGCGCCTAAATCTTAACCCATTGGCTTAATATTCTGGATAGAACTTTTTTTCAATGCCGATAAAGATCTGTGGGTTCAATATAAGCTTATAATGTGTACCATCTGAGGATAATGCTCCCTACACGATTATCTCCAACAGCTATAAAAGTGGGTCTTGAAACATCATAAAACTTTAAGCTTAGGTATAACGCATTACGAAGATAAAAGAGTGGCCTCGAAAAGCGTTATATTATTATGTGCCTAATAGACAAAAGAATAAAGATAAGAATTGCTGAACGTGAACCTCCACAGTGAAATATCATAAGAGAATAGGTAAGTCACCCCGTTAAATAAACGAATTGTGACGGCAGTTTTTTGCCATCACAATTTCGAAACTCCTTCTCCTTCATAAGAATTATAATAAAGTACAGAGATTTCTCCACCCAAAACAAAGGCTTGATATAAATAAGTACATATTACTAAGAATAATGAACACTACAGATATATTTAAACCTTAGTAAGGTTCGTTCTTCGTTTACCATCTCAAAGCATTATTTCTCTGACTCCGTGACCGCTTGAATTAAATGATGCCGGACAAAAATGCATTTTTCAAGCAGATAAAGACGTAAATACAACATACCTTTAACTTGGGCAAAAGTAATGTGCTTAGATGACATAATAATAGTAATGAACCTAGTAAACACAGCCGGGCGATAAAATAGAGTAATTTAGGTCAGTTAGTGTTAATAATATACTGTTACTAAGAAATTCTTGATTGAAAAACCCAATATATAACACTTGCCCGACCTGGGAATCAAATCCAGGACGTCATGCTCAGCAGCCGTGCTTGCAACCGACTGCCGACTAGACCAATTTAAATTCAACTAGCTTATGCCCGCGACTTCGTCCGCGTGGAGTTCGATTATTGTCCAACGGGATCATACTACCGGGATGAAACGTATCTTATGTGTTAATCCAGGTCATAAATTATCTGTGTGCTAAATTTCATCCAAATCCGTTCGGTAGTTTTTGCGTGAAAGAGTATTAAATTTACAGACATACTCAGTACTCACATACAAACTTTCGCCTTTATACTTTTAGTGTGAATACTGCCAAAAAGCGTGTGGCAAACGTCACAATGCAATGCAAGCTACTTGCATACTTTTGTCCAAGTTACAACCACTAAACTTGTAATACGAGTTTTCACTCCTCTTGCTCGAAAAGACCGTCATAATAGCGTACCAGAGAGGGCGTAAAATTGCGTATTTTGCCCTAGGGATTTTTTTTTTAAATTTTCGTCGTCGGTGTTCGAAACGCAAGTCTTTACTCATACTTAATTCATAAAGAATTGACTTATTACAAATGGAACCAAACGCGCCGAACACCGAACTCTTTGGCAGGATGTGTGCGTTGCATTCCAGCTACAGAAGAAATAAAAAAAGGCATTGGCGCGAAATTTTATGATTTTTTCTGTATTATTTATTTGAATTATAAGTAGGATTCCTTTTTATCTCCTACGTTTACCCCACAGACGACACAATATTATATTCACCTTCACAGAGAACTGAAATTATGTTGCCGGGAAAAAACATTTGAACAACAGTATAAATTATACATTTAATTGTTAATAAAATAAACTATCATATTAAATATGGTTATTTTATTTTCTCGCAATCGTAGTGAAAAGTACGGTATAACACGCGGCGCTAAAATCCCATTATCACTCGGTTCCTATTTACTACCTCGCTGAAGCTCGGTAGTAAAACTACCTCGTCTATAATGGGTCATTTTAGCCCCTTGTATTACAATGTACTATTAAAGTGTATCTTCTTAGTAATTATTATTTAACGAGTCTGCAATTGTGATAGCTCGGCTAATGTGCATGACATCAATATCACTTATAACCTATTTTACTTGATAAAGATGTAGCTATCTAATGGTGAAAGATTTTTTTAAATCGGTTGAAGAGTTCTTGAGTTAAATCGTAACAAACAAACAAAAAATCAAATCGTTCCTCATTATAATATTAGTTTAGATTAGTGTGAATACTGCCAAAAAGCGTGTGGCAACCGTCACAATGCAATGCAAGCTACTTGCATACTTTTGTCCAAGTTACAGCCACTTGTAATATGAGTTTAAAGTATATCTTCTCAGTAAATATTTAACGAGTCTGCAAAAAGTGCTTGTGAACCGCCATCACGGTAAGTGAGTTGTATGTCATGTGTCAGTTATTGTGGTGAATATTTCATGGACTTGTTGCCTCCGCTTAGATATTTCTCTGCTATTTATTTTCTTTGCGAGTTAATTATATGGCGTGTTTTAAGTGGGACGTAACTGGCTTTTAGTTATAATTTGCACTTAGTAAGATGTGAAAACAGTCATTCGAAATTCAAGAGCCATCTTAAAAATAAGTTGATGTTGTTTGTCACGTAAAAGTTGCTGTATAAAACGCATTGATGCTTCAAGGGCAGAACATTCTAGTTTTTGTTCTAAATCAAAGCTAAAACACACTTCAAATTTTGGGAAAGGTTTATCAATTTTTCGCCACAATAGGCTAGTTTCCACCATCAATAAATTGCAAAACTAATTAGTCCGTCAGTTAGAGTATTGGAAAATAATGGACACGTATTTTTTGTTTTTGTAAATCACTGAGTACTGACAAAGATAAAACGCATCAATACTCGGTAGTGGGGGCTCGTGACGTCACAACGCACTAAAAACTATAGCACGGCGTGACGTATCGCAATTTTAAAAGCGTCGTATCTTCGTCAATTTTGGTTTATGTAACAAAAGAAAAAATACGGGTCAAATATTTTTTTATAATCTAACTGACGGACTTATTTGATTTTTTTAGGACACAAGCCTATTTGACGCTCAAATAGACGACTTGGTGGAGTACGAAATTATTAATCGTAGCTGAGTGGTAAGCCAATAACGATCGATAGGGTTGGCTACGTGAGCAGCTCGTGGCTATAATAGTAACAACCGCACAGGTTGATCTTTAGTAATGGGTGACCATCCATTATTCATAAGTCGTGTTTCCTGTCATCTGTAGATCTTTGACAGTCGATACAGGTAGTCTGTGGCCCAAAAGTCTGACAACCAGTCTCACGGGTGTCGCTTTAACCAGCACTAACTGGGTTGTGGAGGTCAGATAAACAGTCGCTCCATGTAAAATACTCTTAGGCATTCGGTTAGACTGGAGGCCGACCCCAACGAAACGAAAAGGGTAAGATGTCGGTGGTTGCGGTCGCGTGTGCCCAACGGGTGTATAAAACTTAACTAAAAACATAGAGCTAGGAAAAAAATCATTAAGCGACTGTGACCGGGTCGCGTGCCGATGGAAAGACATTTTTTTTTCATCAAACGTGCAAGTTGGTTCCTGTGTCCGATTGCAGAAGTTTTTGATTTTGCTTTCCTGACGCGAGCGCGATTCTGATTTCAAATATTTGAAATGAGGGTGTGTTATTTTAAAACGTAAGTGTGCATTCTTTTCAAACGTATCTTAGTAAGTCTAGAATCATAAAATAGGTATATCTAAATTTTATTACGAATTATAGAGACCTATTATGTGCAATGGATCTCACATCAAAAATTTTATCTTCCACAGAGATTATAAAATCATTTTATGAAGGCTCTTGGTATATAAAACCGACGCCGCTAAAGAATACTTGAGTTTTTCAATGTCGTCTTTGAAAGTAACTTGAAATGCCCTTAAAAGTATGAAAGAAACATAAAAAGAATGAAACTTGGAGGTATGGCTGTATTAAGAACTTGCAATGCCTTTCTTAACTTCATTAAGAGTAACATAAATTCTTTAAGAAACGAGATACGAAGTCGATAAGATTTTCGATGACCGTCGAAAATTACGATTTCGTATTCTCGTTTACTATGATTTCATCTTTGCCGATAATTAATTAAAGCTATGAGCAGTGTTTGATCAACAGAAACATTATGCAGACCGTTTTGTTATACGACTGTAAATAAAACAGTCTTAGGTATTTGATTACTAACTACTACAGTTGATTGATTGATGTACTCGTATTAACCTAAATAAGTAAAAGGCCGAGAAGGTAGTGCAGTGTTTTCCCTGCATTTAAGGGGCCGGCGGAGCATGCGTCGTTCATACAAACGTAATACCAAAATAATTTGTAAATCATACATATTCTTAAGGTAGTGTGTATTTATTTCGATTGGTTTACAGAATATCTATGTTCCTAAATATATATTTTGAAAGGACAATGATATAAAGACGAGACATGAGGAATTTAAAATTTCTATAGAAAACTTATTTTTCTCATAACTTTTGTTTAAATCAGTGTCCATTCAAAATGTATATTTGGGAACCTAGATATTCTGTGATCTCATCGAAATAAATAGACACTACCTTAAGAATTTGTTTTATTTACAAATTATTTTGGTATTACGTTTGTATGAACGACGCATGTTCCGCAGGCGTCTTAAGCCTGTATGCTTTGTACCTTTTTGATTCATGGGTAGATTAAAGCCTCATGTGTTTTATTTAACTGTCAATTTAAAAATTTAATATACACAACAACAATCGCGAATTTGCCAAAGTAGCTCCTATTATTTAATCAATAGGTATTAATTTTTCACGACAAGATTTTATATTTTTATCACTTCATATTATTATTAAGTACCATTGCCATTACTACTATTTATTTCATTTGTTTTTTTTTTATCATAAACTGGTTTTTTATGTGTTTCACAAGTAGCAGATCCTAGACTTTTATTTCGCCACAGTAGGTAATAAACCTAAGTGCCAGGTGAAGATATCACTTTTTTGATAGATGACAGCAAAAATTCACACTAACCGCACCGCACACGTCAAATGGTATAAACTTCTCATACATCAAAACCCAAAATTCAAAATTCATACGAATTCGGTACGTATGAAGCAATCAGTTATTCAGAATTGTTCATGAGTCTGAAAGAATATTCCAAGATTTTTTCTTATAAAAATGATGTAGGTACTTTTTTAAAGGAAATTGCATTTTCTTCGTGCTGAGGAGTGTTTTATAAAGTTCTCTTGATAAATTCAAGTTGAAATTAAGAATATTTTTCCTTTCAAGTAATTACCTGATCGTTTCCCTACTGTCGGTAAATAAATAAATATCGCTGGCACATTACACACAGCGCCATCTAGTGCCACACTAGGAAAGGGTTGTGTCGTGGACACCAGATAGTTATTATACTACTGTAATTTTTGTTTGTAAATACATAAGTACTTATTATACATATAAACACCATATAAATATATGATAACTAATACATAACAATTTAAATTATTCTGAATCTTATGATAGTTCTTGTTGATGAGTTGATGATGTTATGATTACAAAATTATTTACTGAAAACAAGCCGTAAGACGTAATTTACATTTTCAATAATAACCTATATTGATGAACAACATTTTTGAATTATATTAACGATGTTTAGTTTAGTTACGTTTTCATTACACAACAACAACATTGTTAAATATCAGAGCAGCAGAATATAATTTATTATAAAAATCAGAGGAAAGTTTACATTATGAAGCAATTAAGCTGACTGGTCAGTATAATTTCATGAACACGAGAATATATTACGTTAGCAAGGATTTTTATTTGATTCCGAAAAAAGAATTCCTTCCATTAAACACGAAGCGAGTATTCTCTTTAAAATTTAAATAACGAAATCAAAAGATGTTTTGTTTACGCTGCATTTTCTCCGACTATTCCATTGCTTTTATATGTACTTCAGGCCTTGTTATGCTTTTCTCGTCAAAGGCCGCCGAAGCTCTGTTTAGCAACGCTTGATTAGGTTTCCTTTTGTGAGAATCCAATCACGTTTACTGCGCTCAGTGATAGATGTTTTGCCAAAGATCTTTTGGGGTAGCCTAGTTATTTGATAGCCTTGTTATTACCGAATATCTACTGTACCAACTATTTTATTTTGCGGGGAAATCGAATAAAACCGGCTAACTCTGCTGAGACTGACTTGATTTGTCCGACCAAAATTGTGTTTTATTTTTTAGGGTACCACAAACAACAGATGATTAAAATTTTTGACGTTTTTATAATACAATGATCCTCTGTGGGTTTTTAAACGGAGTTATCCTGTCAAAAATCCAAGAGCTTATAATACAAGGAGGTTCGAACTAGGAAAGTTTTGCAGAACTCTGTACCGGATAAATTACCGCTCGAGAAAACCCCAAAAATTACCCCATCTGCCACGCGTTCTTGCGATGCTATTCAATTTCTGCCTTAGGCATTCTTATTTGCCCGAAGAGCTGATGAGAACGGTCGTAGTACCGATAGTCAAGAACAAAACAGGTGACATCTCTGATAAAAATAACTACAGGCCGATCTCATTGGCTACAATCATCGCGAAGGTACTTGACAGCATGCTTAATTCTCACTTAAACAAGGTCGTAACTTTGCGCGACAACCAGTTTGGGTTCAGGCCCAAGCTGTCCACGGAGAGTGCAATACTGAGCTTAAAGCATGCTGTCAAGTATTACACAGACCGCAATACTGCTGTATACGCCAGTTTCCTTGATCTCTCGAGGGCTTTTGACCTGGTTTCCTACGAAGTGCTGTGGCAAAAGTTACGCGACCATAAAATTGCACCTGAAATAGTTACCATCTTCCAGCACTGGTACGGCAACCAGGTCAACTACGTGAAATGGGCGGGAGCTCTGTCGGACTCGTACAGGTTGGAGTGCGGGGTGAGGCAGGGTGGCCTGAGCTCACCAACGCTCTTCAATCTGTACATGAATGGGCTTATTGTCGCGCTCAGCAGCCGCCATGTTGGATGCCATGTCGATGATGTTTGTTTTAATAACATCAGCTATGCGGATGACATGGTGCTGCTGAGTGCGTCTGTGGGTGGTCTCAGGGAGCTCATGAGCATATGCGAGGTGTACGCTCACTCACATGGCCTCAAATATAACGTCGCGAAGAGTGTGCTTATGGTCTTCCAAGCTGGGCCCAAAGGTCTGTCGGATGTTCCTCCGGTCAAGTTGTGCGGTGTGCCCTTGGAGCGCGTGCAATCTTTTAAATACTTAGGCCATATTGTGACGCCTGACTTGAGGGATGACAACGATATTGAACGGGAGCGGAGGGCGCTGTCGGTGAGGGCGAACATGATAGCTCGCAGGTTTGCTCGTAGCTCCAAGGAAGTCAAAGTCACCTTGTTTCGAGCCTACTGTACTGCATTTTATACGAGCAGCCTGTGGGTGTCACACTCGCAGAAAACCTACGGAGCCCTCCGAGTTCAATATAACAATGCGCTGAGGGCATTGCTGCGGCTGCCTCGCTTCTGCAGCGCGTCGGGGATGTTCGCCAATGTGCGCGTAGACTGTTTTTATGCCACTATGCGCAGGAGGGCTGCCTCGATAGCGGGCAGAGTGAGGGCCAGCGGCAACAGTCTCCTCGCCGTTGTCGCCAACAGATTGGACGGGCCATTCATGCGGCATTGGTTGGCCCTACATGCGCCCATTTTTAGGGCTTGGGGGAGATAAGTAGTGTTTATAGGCTATTCTAGTTCTTGATTATTTTTATTTTTTATGTTGTTGACAATTATTAATCTATTAAATCTAATTGACTTTGTTATTTTAAATTGTTATGTTAAATTAAATTAATTATTTTAGTATGTATTATTTACATTTAATCTAAAACTCTATAATTATGCCTAAATTGAATTCCTCATTTTGTTATTTTGAATTATTACTGTACAATATTGCTGATTTTGATTTTGAATATGCTATTTAGTTATTATTATCTTCTTTTTATGTTTATTCGATTTTGTGTACTCTTTATGGATACTTGTGTCTGACTAAATAAATGAATTGAATTGAATTGATAGATAAAGCGCTCCCAACGCAGAGGCGGTTATCTGCACTTTTTTATAGTAATAAGCTCTTTGACGCGATTCCATTCAATGACGACCGTTTTCAAAGAAAATTCTAGTCAAATAGTGAGGAAAAATGACTTCCTATCAGTAAAAACTTTTAAATGTGATCCCGTTCAAGAAATTAATTGTGAGTAGTAATTAAATAATTACAGATGTAGTCTACCTACGTTTCAGTCCATTTGAGATAAAGCCAACCATTTTAACGCACTCTCTGGGGCACTGTTTTTGAAACCAATATTTTAGTAAAAACGTTGCACTTGAATTCTCTGGTTTCAAAAATCCATGTATCAATTCACACTGTAAAAGCTTTTGATGCAGAGTCGTCCATCAAAATCGTGTGAAAATAGTGGCATCAATTTTTCTATTGAATCAGATGGGATAAAAATATACACAGTTAACGGAGTGACGTCATGAGTCATGATCCTAGGTTCCAGCGAAATGGTATGAATAACCAAATAACTAAAAATTATATTTGTTTGTTAGTTTTGGACTCTGGACTTTTGAGCACAAACAAAGGGGGTTATCTTGGCTTTTGATTCGTAATAAAAACGAGTAAGCACTTTTGGTTGAGATTCAAAAACATAATATAAATGCGAATTGGGAAATAATATTGTTATAAAGTTCTCCCATACTTTAGCAAGTGAAAGAAAAATAAACAAAGAAAAAAATGTTTTTTGACGTCAGTACCGTACATAAAGCACGTGTGCTTTATGTACTGACAATACAAAAAAAGAGAAAATACATAGTAGGTATGTGCTGTGTTCCTCACGGCTGCGCCAAAAAGGTCCATTTCAGCATTCATGCCAGACAGGTGATGCTGTCTGACGCTGGTATTCCAATGAGCCTTGAGGGGGTAAGTGGCAGACAGTTAACAGTTTCAATCATAATAATTATGTAAATAAATGGTTATACAATATATAGATATTGAGTAAATTAATGAAATGTGTATTAACGAGTACCTACGGATAAAGAAAAATGTAAGAACTAAGTGTGTGTGTAGTGTTTTGTGTAAGTGGACAAAAACATACATAAAGCTTTACCTGACCGCGCCTTTACAACAAATTCCTAGTCATCTAACGATATTCTCCGTAACTTGAGTGTAGTGATCATTCAGTTCGCCCCATGTGTAAAATGACCCCTTTAATATCTAAGAACACAGTCCAGATTTACAGCCACTATAACTCCTTTAAAACAATAATGCATCTTGGCTAAAAGCGTTTATAAACTTCGTGGCGCGGACACAGTAATGGATAACATCTAAGAGTGATTTAGTAGCTGCAGAAGCGGAGACACCAGTCGCGAAAGAGACGGGTCTACAGTCATCCCAGTGACAGATGACCTCAGCTGCATAAAGCTAGTAATTAATTCTTGTCTTATTGCCCTTCCTGACTACGAATGAGGCCATCCTGACGTTTCCCAAGGGTGTCGTAAGCAGCTAAGGGTTTGTGTGAAGGGAATTTGTGGCATTAATAATACGCTACGATTCACAGTCTTGCGGGATTTGTAAGCCGATTTGGATTTTTGTTGTCGATTTCTACAGGATTTGTTGAAACCTCACAACAGTAATCCCATATAATTGCTTCGGTTTAAAGCTGTTGAAACGTTTGTATCACTTCGACAAGCGGACTGTTGCAATTAACTTCGTATTTTACTTTAAATTCAAATTTGAAACACGCTTACAAGGAATTCAGATTGTAAACAATCAAAATTAATTAATTAACAGTGAATAAATTGCGGCATTTCTTCCTAATTAACAGAGTACACAGAACTGTTACGGTAGATTGTTTTACAGGAGGCTTACGTTTACGGAGAATTTACGTTGAACTTACTATGCTTATAACGGCCAAAAAATATAAGAACTTTAGTTTAACGTACCGAGTAATAAAATTCAGTTTCTGGTTGAGAAAACTGGCTGGATGTGCGACTATTAAAGATAAGTATGGACACTTTTAAAGGAGTTTTCTCTTAAAAATCTATTCTGTGCACCAGAGTGAATTATTTTATCCTCTTTTAATACTTGAACTATACGACAGGACTAGTTCCAGAAAATGGGATTTCGAGGTAACGAGGGCTTTTAGGGCATAAAATCAGGCACTTGAATAATGAATTATTCGTAAAAATATGTTACGACACTAATAAATATTCTGCTGCTTAGCAAGCCTTAGATCGATTGCTGGATGATCGCGGGAGATTGTTGCTAACAAACATACCTCATTGGTAGTGAGGATGTAACATACAAGGCATTATGCACTCACCTCAAGTTACATACTGACGTGACAAAATAAAACGTTCAAAGAACTGTAACAACAAAGAGACACAACGTTTGTCGATAATACTTCCACATAATACACCAAAGGGAAGTAAAGACAAATATCGATGGCATACTTGACAAACAGTTCAGGTTTCCATAACGACTTTCATTCGTGTGAAGACTACCGAATCTTCCGAACTGGGCAATGGACCACGAAAACGTTCGGCGAAAAAAACCTTATTTGATATATTGGAAGATTTTGGTTCCCAACGGGTATGAGCCCGGATTGATTCTGTCCCCAAGCTTTTGCGGCTTATTTATGAGCGGTATCACATTACATTGATGGATGAGTGCTTTTAATGGATAGTGTTAGTGCAGATACTAAAGGGCGATGATTTACGATTAAATAAACAAACGTGACTCATCGATGTTTGTGACATAAGTTTTTTACCGATGGATGACCACCATTACCAGCTCGTCGTAAATATTAATTTACGTTGGCGCATGGATATGAAAGGGTAGAAATTAAGGGGTGCCTTTTAGAAGAAATACAGAAAAAAATCTTACACACAGTCGAGTAAAAATTGCTTGGATGCCAAAGTTCATAAATTAAACATTGCAGAGAACCTTGTATTCATAGAACGTTATGCAAAAGAGTAGACTTAAAACTACAATCCAAGAGACGCCGATAACAGCAAGTGATATTTTGAATATCACATTGTGCACGTCCGACATTCAAGCTTCCATATCGAGTGTCAGAGTTTCTCTCTGATACGATTCAACCCTGTCATTGCGTCGCTCAATCTTTTATGTAACGCTCTTCACACAAATATGATAAAATCTGAATGGACTGGTCTGAACTCTGCATTTGCAACACTTTTAACTTTGCCTTCAGATTACGCTTATGTTGTTTTTGGTTTGTTTCTCCTATTACAAGTACCTTCAAATCTGAACCTACGACTGCTGCAATATCATTTCTATACATCTATTTATTATTAAATTTATTCTGATTTCCCCTAAGTACCTGAAGTAGATCTTTGCTAGCTTCCTAGCATGTTTTTTCAACAGTGCAAAACTTTTATTTCGCTAATTCAAATTCTACAAGGATTTGATCGCTTAATTACTACAAAAAAATAAGTATTGCACTCTCATACATAAAAATCTACTTCTAATATAGTCCTTTAGGGTGACGCATTGTTGAAACAGGGTTCCTGATGTGAGTGTCCTCTAGAAAATGGTCAAATAACAAAAAAGGGGACAGATCTCTTTACTGTTCACTCACAGCTTTTAAAACTGCGCAAGTAGGCTCTTCCCTAATATAATTATTACGTTTTTGTGTCTTTTCACGTTTTAGACGCAGTCCTTTTGTTTCAGCATATTTTCGAGGCTACTTCAAAAGCATTTTTATGAGACCCTATTTTATTTTGAAAGCGTAAATTAAATTTTATTTGTCTTTTCCGGAGTGTGAGGACCACTAAGTAAAGACAATGTCGTCGGTGCAAAGGATTTTTATGTTTGGCGGTAAAATTTTCCTCTTTATACTAAATTGTAAAGACTACAATATTACGTTTAATTAGCTTATTCGAAATGAAACGAATAACGAACGTAAAGAAAAGCGTATGCAATGTGGGTTGAAATTCAAACTGTGTAATAATACTAATAAAATAAAAAATAAAACGCATTCCCTCATTGTACCGGTTAATGTGGCGACAATTAGGGAAGGCCTATGTCCAGCAGTGGACGGCTTTCGGCTGAAATGATGCTGATGATTCGTTTAGATATCGCGTAGTCTAAGTGAAAACAAACATTTATCTGACATAAGCTTGTGTCTCCGTTTGGCAAAACTAGCTCCACCTACCGAAACACTACCTACCTACCTATAGCTATATCCTCTACTTACAAGATTAAACAATTAGTGCCTAATCTTCTACATACCACACGGGATGCGTGGGAGAATTCGTGTGTCGCAAGCCAATCGAAAGATTTACCGAAGAAACCTTGCCTGATGCCTCGCTATATAGAGAAGCAATAAAGACGGAAAGTTCGCCTGCAGTCATGTAAGAAAGCAATAAAGATTAGGCACCAATGGATTTAACGATGACGGGCTGTAACCATAATCACTACGATTAACGAGCAGAGAATTAAGTGCCCTCAACCCTTGCTACAAGATCGTTATTACTTTGATGGGAGTAATACAAAGTCATGTTGGTTTCGCTCGACATTACCACAAGACAACTGATTAAGTAGATTTTCGTACCTGCCTGGTTAATAATAAGAGTGGTATTCCCAGTTATCTACCTTTTTATGAGCAAGGTGAGTAACACTTCTGTTGTAAGTAATATTCAGCCAAATTGCGTCCCACGTAACAAGGTCATTTCGCATTGTACTCGACACGAAAACGCTTTTTGCCTGATGAAATAATTTGTATAATCGAATATTTTCCATTTTATTTGTTTTTCCGAGTTGTGTAATTATAATTTGATTAATTTTGGGTACGTGTTTTTGTTTGTGTGATAATTTCGTTGTGTTTTTAATTGATGTTTCTGCTTATTATTGTTAGTAGCCTGTTGTAGGCTAGGTGAAAATGGGTTGATGTTTTTATTTTATTATGATATTTTAGGACTCGTAAAAATGGTATCAAACGAATTTTAAACACGGTGAACACACAATATAATTCGATAACAAGATTTGTAAATAAACTGTGATTTCTATAAATAAGAAAGCAACTGATTAAACCACTGCTAAAATGAATAGATTTCATGTCGCGAATGTATCAAACTACCAAACAAATAGTATAATAAAATTCTCCACAGATTACAACACGAGATAAAGTTCAAGCGTCAAACGGGGAATCATTGAAATGAATCCGGCGAGACAGACAAACCTAGCATATTTTATATCACATCGTTAAAAGTTACCGCGGCTCGTCCGCACCACTTAAGCACGCCCAGCTATAACTCTAGTTTTGTATTTTAACATAATTATCCTCCAACCTAGTCATAAAGGGGAATGGGCAGAGCTGGCCAACTGCGTTTACACAAACGACACCCACTTCTTGATGAGAAGGTTGCAAGGGCATTATAATCTTCACAATGTTAGTATCAAGACCTTGGGTGTCTGATGTTGTTGACTTAGGCACCTCATATTTTTGTAAGTATCTATATTTTCACTACGTGTCATGAATTAAGATAGCTATAACTGGATCGATTTTATTTTTTTGAGGGTCGTCGGAGGAACTTTTTCTTTTGTTTCTGTCACTTCTTTGTTTTAAGATAAGACTATGATAAGACTTTTTCTCCGAAAACCTTGCAAATTATCTTATCTCTTAGAATTTCTACTTTTTAAACTACTTTAAGATGTCTTAGTTCCGGTCCCAGGAAGTAGACGTACCAACCATTACGAGTTTTCGCAAAAAAAAGGGTTTTCATTTCAAATTTTTAATGGTGAAATATTAGATCAAATTAGTTTTAGCTACTTTGAAACTGTTTTATCGTGAACTCTTTTTTCACCGTCACAGAAAAAGAATATTGCCATTCTTCACCCGGAACGACGTAGTCATAATATTCAAGCGATAATTTATCGTCGCTGCAACTTTGTATCGTATCTCTGATAGACCCAAATTATGATATGCAAATTACTTATGTGATAAAAATAACAACATGATAGTATTTAATGAGCTGCAGTGCAAGTACGAAGAATTCGATAGGACTCGATAAGATAAATTTGACAGTTATTCTCGATAAAATGAGTTTTTATGGAGTGAAAAACTCATTTTATCGAGAATATCTGTCACGTGTCAGAGATACCATAACCGATTCGGAGATATGACGTCTCCCTCTCTCACACCTCACTGCAGAAGGATAGGTTCTGAGACTTAGTCCTGAAGTCGGCATGACATGGTGGCAAATTCAACACCTCGATGTACCGATAGTAGATTTGGCTACGGTTGGAGACTACAGTACAGACCAGCCCCCGTATTCACAAACGCTCGGAATGAATTTCGATTCGACAAGTCGTAAGTATGTCTATCCTTTTTTGGCATAACGAAAACGAGCGAGATAGACATACGAGTTCCCGAATCGAAATCGAATCGAAGCGTTGTGAATATGGGGTCATGTTTCGATCGAATCGAAGTCTTTCTCGTTGTCCCCAAACGCTAAACAGGGAGACAGGTTATAATCTTTGGTCTTCTGTATAGCTTGCCGCATGTATATGGTCCATGGTGCTATAGTCGTTTCGTAAACCGGCTTGTTCGAGAGGCTGAAAATCGTAACCTGCGCGAGAGATGATTCGTGTTTATAATGTTGTAACAATAATTTCCGGTGCCCTTTAAGAAGTTTTGAAACATTTTTCTTGTATTTAATTATATAAATTGATTCATTTAAACATATTTTATGTACGTCAACTCTAAAAGATATTAAAAAGGTACCGGACAGGTCCGGAGATCAATAAACAGAAAAACTTTGTAAAGTTATACAAATAAGATACAATAAAAGTTTTGAACATTAGTTCTTGTGCTCTTTGATGATGCTGGTAACAGTAATTTTACTGAGAGCCTTAAAAAAATGTTATAAGACTCATTTACTCATAATGATATCATTATTTCTCAGAGTTGTGTTGGTTTCGAAATAAACAAAGTAATTTTGCTGACAAACGTCTAATGTTATTGCGAGCATAATCTTAAATTATAATCCAAACTTGAGTACTTAATCTAGAACTTTTTCTCTTACAGGAAATTAAAAATTAGTGACTGTTTCAAAGATAAAAGTACGTCGTTTATTTCGCCCGAAGGAAACATTTCTATGCGGGTCATTAGGAGATGTTGGCACAAAACGAAGCCATAAACATTGACAGAAAATTCTATCAAGTTCGCAATACTGCAAA
This sequence comes from Xestia ashworthii, assembly GCA_950022955.1. Lineage (NCBI taxonomy): Eukaryota > Metazoa > Arthropoda > Insecta > Lepidoptera > Noctuidae > Xestia > Xestia ashworthii. Next base: position 6,728,937 of record OX465556.1, read on the forward strand.
ATAAAACTGATAAGTATCCCCTTTCTCATTTTCAAAGCCATTTCACCGCTGATACAAATCACAGTGAATAAAAATTTAAAATTATAATTCATGCAAATCTAACACCAACAAGTATTCAAGTTTCATTATCACGAAGGATTTAAAATTACTTTGAAAGAACTTTAATCATTAATTCTATCCGATAAGACAGTGAGAGAACTGAAGAGTAAATTACTAGACTAAAAAAACTTAGTTAAATGTAAGATCAAGGTTTTTCTCGTCGCCACGGCATTTATGAAGTACGTACTAAGGATTGTATTCACTGGAAATAATGCTGAGAAATAATTGAGTAACGTTGTGTTTCTCAGTACAAAAAACATGTCCTTACCATGTGTACTTCTATTTATTCTTTCATGTACTCGTAGTTCAATTAACTTTGTCTGGTGCCTATACAGAAATAGTTGTTGTTGAAATAATTTAACGTTCGGCAGAAACCCACCAGACACATCAACCATCTGATCGGTGGCTTCTCTTTTTTCAAGATGATGACGATTCCTAGGGTTCCGTAGCCAAATGGCAAAAAAGGAACCCTTTTAGATTCGTCATGTCTGTGTCTGTCTGTCCGTCCGTATGTCACAGTCACTTTTTTCCGAAAGTATAAGAACTATGCTGTTGAAACTTGGTAAGTCACACAAAAATAGAAAAAGAACAATAAATTTATGGGGGTTCCACATACCTACTAAAAACTGAAAGCCAAATATTTTTTATTTAATTTTTCAAACCCATACGTGTGGGGTATCTATGGATAGGTCTTTAAAAATGATATTGAGGTTTCTAACATCGTTTTTTTCTAAACTGAATAGTTTGCGCGAGAGACACTTCCAAAGTGGTAAAATGCCCCCCCCCCCCCCCTGTAACTTCTAAAATAAGAGAACGATAAAACTAAAAAAATATTTGATGTTCATTACCATAACTTCCACCGAAAATTGGTTTGAACGAGACTTAGTAAGTAGTTTTTTTTTTAATACGTCATAAATCGTAAACAGCAATTAACCTTTCATTCAATCTGCTACGGAACCCTTCATGGGCGAGTCCGACTAGCACTTGGCCCCTTTTTTTCCATTCTGTTTCTGACACCCCTAAAAATACGAGGCTTTAAAGCATGAAGACAAATCTTCTCGTTAAGATCAAACCGTTTAAAATGAAGACTCAAACTTTCGAAATACATTTGACCTACAAAGAAGCAAGATTTAGTTAGCAATCAAGCAATAACCCATAACACTTAGAATAACGGTAGTATTCGACAGTTTTCATGGAAACTCACAAGGCTTATTCGTCGAAAGCCTATTTAAGAGGCGACTGCTACTTAGATTTAAGGATTCAGAAATGTGTGGCTTACAAAATGTGTTTCTTTAATCTTTATGTGACCTTAAATTTAATTTCTAAAGATTTTGTGCTGCAAGTGAAGTATTTAGTACTTCACTTTCGAAGAAAACTAATTTTTTTTAAGTATATGAAAGACTAGCTGACCCGCGCAATTTCATCTGCGTCACATAATTACTTAATTCCAGCTCGTCGACATGTGTATCCTGCCTTTTTTTTTTGCCGGGGTGGAAAATCCACACGGATGTTCTCCGCCCTGGGGCGGGCGGAGGGGTCTGTCGGACTCTAACCGACTAAAAACCATCCCGGTGTTCCCTTCCCACACTTGCACCGTGGATCATGGGAACTAGTGCGCCTTCCACGATCCCCGGCTAGTGCCGGGGGAGTGAGGTCTACTTCTCCCGCGACGTCCTATAGGGGCGCGCGCGGAACACTACGCGCCACCGCCTCGGGTCCAGTTATTCGGTCCGCCGTCCCTCTGGACCCGTCTAGGGGGGCTGGAAGAGGGCGTTGTCCGCCCTCCACCGACGCCCGGTTCGTCTGCTGCGGGTCGGGAGAGTGGTCTCCACCTCCCTCAACCTCTCCGCAGCCTCCTTATGTGAGATGACCGTTTCACAGAGGAGATCACCGCATCCCACGACTCTGCGCTCCCGACCATCGCGCAAGCGACGGCCGGGATGTGTATCCTGCCTAACCTAACCTATGGCGCCCAGACTTGGTCATTGACAGAGGCTCAGAAGTCCTAACTCAAGGTTTGCCAAAGAGTGATGGAGCGTAGCATTTTAAATATAAAAATCACCGATCGAATAGGCAACCCCATAATACGCTCCAAGATAGGCTGACGTTGGCGATAAGTCGGCAAGGTTAAAATGGGACTGGGCGGATCACATTTCCAGAATGGGTCAGGACAGATGGGGAAGAATCGTCACACAGTGGATGCCTGAAGGCGGTCGTCGTCACCAACGCAGGCCCAAGAAACGATGGCGTGACGATTTGGACTCGTTCCTGACTGATTGGCCAGATGAGGCACAAGTTACATTAAATTTAAAATTTAAAAAACCCCCGACACATATGTTCACAATTTCAAGGTATTCCCGGTTTTTTGTGTTGGCCCTTTTATTTGATACCCATAGGAGTTGTGAAAAAAATATGAAATTAACCATTTTTTGGTGGCGGCCATCTTGTATTTGAAATTTATTATAGCGAATAATACTCCACTAGTCAAGCCTTTTCATTTGATACCCAGATTGAGGGAGTTGTTGAATAAATAAATGTAAGTAATCTGTCAATTTGTGTCGGCAGCTATTTTGGACAGATTTTTATCAAATATAGCTAAGAACACTCCCGACTAATTTACCTTTCAAACAAAAAAAAACAAAATCCAAATCGGTTGATCCGTTCGGGCGCTACGATGCCACACACACACATACACACCGTCACGCCAAACTTATAACACCCCGTCGTTTTTGCGTCGGGGGTTAAAAACACCGGGAGAGATGGAAAGAAATGGAGAGGCCTATGGCCAGCACTAGGACAGAGAGTTGTTCCTATGATTAGCGCGTTCAACCAAACAAACAAACTTCAGCTTTATAACATTAGCAGTTATGAAAATAAAGATTCGTTAGAGAAAACATCAACTGCACCAACGACCCTTTAAATTATTTCCAGTACCGATACACGTTACAAAGGCAAGATAGATAATAATTTTGCACGAACTTCCAACTACGAGGAAGGTGTATCACCTCTTCAACTTTCTAGTTTCGGATCTGTTGCTTCACTGGGCAATGAGACACTGTTAGTGAAACTACTGGTAGTTTACAAGAGTTTGTCTTTTCAACCGACTTCCAAAAAGAGGAGGTTATCAATTCGTCTGTATGTTTTTTTTTTTTTTTTTTTTTTTTTTTTTGTGTTTGTTACCTCATAACTTTCGACTGAGTGAACCGATTTTGATGATTCTTTTTTTATTTGAAAGCTGGTGCTTCCCATGTGGTCCCATTTTAATTTGCTGAAGATCTGATGCTGGTCTTCGGAGATATACAATGGAACTCTTCAAAAATGTACGGCAAATCTGCTGTGATTGCTGTTATCGCTTGTAGGTTTATTGTTTATACAACATCATCACGTAATATCACGCCTGTATGCTCTGAGGGGGTACGCAGATGTGTACAATACACCCAGATTTCGACAGTGTTTGTTACCTCAGTACTTTCGACTGGGTGAACCGATTTTGATGATTCTTTTTTAATTTGAAAGCTGGTGCTTCCCGTGTGGTTATATTTTAATTTGCTGAAGATCTGATCCGGATCTTCGGAGATATACAATGGAACTCTTCAAATATACACGGCAAATCTGCAGTAACTGCTGCAATCGCTTGAATGTTTATTGTTTATACAACATCATGACGTAACATTACGCCTGTATGCTCTGAGGGGGTACGCAGATGTGTACAATATTCCCAGATTTCGACAGTTAGGTGTATTAAGTTCCATTTATTGGGGATAAGCCTCATCTTAGCCTAACCTTGACATGTATTGTTTTATTTTATTTTATTGGCAAGGGTACTTCAAGGGTAGTTTGATGAGAATTTGGTTAGGTTCTGATTATGGGATCCATGACAAAGGAACGGAACTCTTCAATTCTTAGAAGCAAATTAACGATACTCGGCCAAATCTTTTAAAGGCTATCCTATGAGTCACGTACCATAACGTCGTTATTAACCGACTTCAAAAAGGAGGAGGTTCTCAATTCAATGTTCCCCGATTACTCGAAGATGACTGGACCGAATTTGTTTTTTAACTGTTTGAAAGGGTATACTTCCCAGAAGGTCCCATAATCATCAAGTCAGGATCCTGATAATGAGATTCTGGAGAAATAGAGAGAACTCTTCAAATTTTATAGGCACACCAGAAGCGATTTGGATAGTTTTTGAAAGAGTACTTTCTCAGAGTGATCCCATTTAAATTTGGTAAAGATCTGATGAAGAACTTCGGAGAAAGGCAACGGAACTCCTCATTAAATGTAGCAATTATGTGTGTCTCTTACTGGGATTGCTGAAATCTCATGTCTGTCTATTGTTGACATCAGTTCATAACAAAAAATCACGCTGGTACGCTGTGAAAGGGTATGCACATATTGTGAACCACTAAAAAATGAAAAATAAAAACTTTTTTGCAAAAAATAAAACCGACTTCACACAAAAAAGTGAAAAATAACTTTAGCTTCTGAAGTCGGTGACAAAAATATTAAATCAATCAAACAAAGGTCACCGACTTCAGAAGCTAAAGTTATTTTTCACTTTTTTGTGTGAAGTCGGTTTTATTTTTTGCAAAAAAGTTTTTAGTGTCGCTTTTGCTTTGTCAGTGTGGCTGCGGCAAAGTACTAACGATGCTCAGTTACTAGTTTGCTGCTTTGATATTTTACTACAGAAAACTTATAATATGGATACAGGATAAGCATGTCTGTTTGTGGCTAGTCTACTATTACCTAACTCGTTATAATTTTAAAATATATACTTTAGTCGTGTTGCTATACAACCTTGAAGAAAGTAAAGTCATTAGTTATCTGTGATTTAATTAACAGCTAGCTTTGTTTCGATTCGAACATCGGCGTAGCTTCGAAGTCGTAGCATTGGCGTAGCACTACTCGTAGCGGCCGACGTAGCAATTATTCGTAGGCACTGCTGCGTAGCAAGTTCGGATACGCACTAGATATTTGTATTTATTGTCACAAAGGTACGCTGTGTATCGCTTTATCCCAAACTTTCAGCCGGCAAAACTAGCCTCCAAAACGTAGATCCTATATTTGAAGGTCACTCACCGAACACCAATAAACTCTGATACGAAGTTCAAGCTTACCAGCATCCGAAACTCTAAGCTTTTAATCAATGGGATTAAGCCTTAGTAAACTTGGCGGAATGCGAATCGGTTCGGATTGCTATAGCCATTTGTCAGTAGAGGCGAAAGCAAAATCCACAGCCCCTATTTACAGACCACTCAATCGTTACCTAGTGAGTGCTCGGCTTCCGAAATAGCGACAACAATAAATCTAAAACCAGGGCCGGATCTGTACTGTAAATTAATTCGGGACAAGCACTAACTTCTGGCGCTCCAACTTCCCAAACGCGAGGCGACAAGAATTATATGATTTATGTAGCTTAGGAAGTGACTAACATACAACATTAGTGCTTAGAATTTAAATGCATCGTGTTTAGGGAAGTGCTAATGTTAGTTCGTGTTTGCGCTAATTTCAAGTTACTTAAGCTCTCTTTGATGGGATTTTCGCTTCTCATTTAAAGTTAGGAGCATTAAATTTACTACGGAAATCCAGGTGTATTTATTTATGTAACAACACAAAATTATTGATACAATACTTATTGCTACTCGTATTTTGAGAAACTGAATTATGTATAAGATATAGTTTTTGAACCTGAAATCAAATTTACACCGAATAAAACGAGTAGACATTATCAAATGAACAAAGTTCAGATATTTTAATGAACTTGCTTATTTATTTCTTGAATATTCAACGAGAATTCTGTCACAAAAATCTTCAGTGTCTGCTGAACAAAGCTAAGTCAATCAACTGTAGGTAATTTAACACTTAAGTTTCGCTTACTCAAAATGTATTTTGGTACATACGAATGTTCATATTTTCTTTGATGATCACGTATGCTACTACATATTCAGAGGTACAAGCAATGGATACCTCTCCTCCTCTCCAACCAAAGGATTTAGGGCTTTATCGACAAAAATCCGGGTCGTCAACATAAATAACATGGAATATGTCATCTTATATGAAACGACAGGATGTCCTCACGCTATCGGAATCTTTACTGGTTCACGAAGAGCTGTGATAAAACATTACTATAAGATTTATAGATGATCTCTTGACAGACTAAAATATTTCTATAGAATATTTTTATAGATGCGACCGATCTTGATACTACGCAGTACTACCCCATTTTTGTTGATAACAAATTCTGGTGTGATCGGTTTAAATGTTGAAATAGTATCAAATTCTTTTAAGTGCGCTTCGTAATTCAAGTGCTAAAATAAAGGAAAGTGCCAACTATTTACAATGTGTTTCAGTCTTTTGCCATTTTCTCAACAAAGACTTTTCATGAAGTTGGTACTTTGGCATCGGTACAGGTGTACCAATTCATTCATATTTTCAGGAATTCGCGAATCAATTTAAAAGGGACAAAGCGAGCTAGTACATTAAAATCAACGACATAATTATGTTTACTTTAGTGCTGTCGAAAGATAATAAAACAATCGAACTGCATCATTGAATTCTCATTTATTTCGTGGCATCGAAAAGTGAATTCATGAATAACTATAAGTATGGTAATATTCAAGAACAATGCAACCTGAAATGGACTGGCTAGTTCAATCATCTATTCGGTAAATTGGCTTTAGTAATGAATTAGTGGTTGCCATAAATCGAATTTTGCCACTAATCGACGGTGGTCGGGAACTGACTTCATCATAATAACGGTTCATAAATTCCCATCTATTTAGTACTAAGAGCGAATACAGTTTGTGGTACGTTTTGTTTCAGTTGATGTCGTAATTAAACATTGAAAGCATATTCGGAAAATTTACTGGATTTTTGGCAAAAGACACAAACCAAAAAGCTGTTATTATTGGCTTTATGGTGAAACATTCACTGTTATCAGAATAATATTTGATTAATAGGAACCTCATTTCATAACCACTCATTTATGAAATTTCAACTAAACGTTGTGTACTATTTATTTATGTATAATGTTTAATCTAATGAATACACCACACAATTTCATTATTACATCAAATACGGACCGTTTAAATCGCTTTTGAGGTGAATGTAATGCAGATTTATTATTAATTATTTTCATATTTCGCATTTGACCAATGTATATTGCACGTGTTGACTTTTTGGTAGTAGTTATTGTTGTGTAATACCGCTTGAAGTAGATTCACGCATTAGTTCTTAAAAATGTGCCTTGATGTCTAAAAATGAGACCGGTACTGAGCACACCGGGTACATATGGCAAATGGGCAGTCAAATGATGAAAAGGTTTAGTACTTTGAGGTCAATTTATACTTGCACTGTCCATAAAACATTATTATTCAGACTACGTTCCGTCAACATTATAAATGCAAATAGGCTTGTTAACTGAAAAAATCTAATTAGTCCGTCACTTAGATTATCAAAAAATATTTGACCCGTATTTTTTCTTTTGTCACATAAACCAAAATTGACGAAGATACGACGCTTTTAAAATTCCCAATACGTCACTGTTCGGTATCATTCTTAGTGAGTTGATACCGAACAGTGACGTCACGAGCCCCCACTCCGAGTTGTGATGCGTTTTATCTTTGTCAATATTCGTTGATTTACAAAAACAAAAAATACGAGTCCATTATTTTCCAATACTCTAATTGACGGACTAAATAGATTTGCAATTTATTGATGGTGGAAACAAGCCTATTACAGTTCGAAGAGCCGTCATGTACCTGATATGCGAATAAAAAGTCAACTTATTTCTTACGTCTCTCGCTACTGTAAATTCGATGTTAATTCATCAATCTAAATCCGGCCCTGTATTATCCGTTAAACTAATCCGAGAAATGTCTTAGCCACGCTTAATATGTGGCTGTAAACAAAAGCAATAGGCTCACAGATAGAGATAAACAAAACGATTGTTGTGGTTTTAAGGATTATGAAGATTATTGAGAGTGAAAACGGAGGGAGTTAAGCAGCGAAGTGATACAGAATAAGTACGTAAACAAAGAGGTAAGTACTTGCTTGTTCGGATTAGAGATAAGGATGATCAGTACTTAATGTAAGCGTAAACAATAAATATAAAGTACAAGAAGCATTAACATGATTGTAAAATTGTTTTCAGTAAAAGCTACGGTCCAAGGGGAAATTTCTCGTATCGCAACCATTTGTTCAACTGAAAGCTAAACAGATTGTTATTGCTGCATGTCATCTTAGAAATAATTTAATAAACTGATTTTCACACCCTATTATTAACATTATTATTTCCTCGTCAACTAAAAATAAATAAATTTGAATATGACAGGATATATTTATCTGCTCAAATATGATTGTGTACATTGCAGTTAAGCACACATACAAGGTGGTGCAAAATAAATCTTCCAATTTTGTTTTTGAATACCTTTTTTACTAGATAAAAAGTATTTTTTTGGAGTGATGGAAATCTTTATTTGGGCCTTAACATTTTTTGTCTGTTGAGTGGAAAAGATGATATCTGCCAAGTGGCTGCCGTCTGTGTTGATACACATTTGTATCCGTTTTCACATTTTCCATGACTTTCCGCAAGATCTCCCGTGATAACTGTTCTTATTCGTGTCGAATATTCTTCCGCTTGTTGGCATAAACCCGCCAGTTCATGTGGCCCTAAACAAAGAAGTTTGGGATGGTTAAATTGGGCGATCATGCTGGCCAAATCACCAAAATGGGAAAACACGCATATTTTTTCATGTTGTCAACACCTATTTGATACACCTATCTCCTTCCTTCCTACTACGTCCCATGCGACAGAAAGAGAAAGGTCCACGTCGACTTCCACCGCGGTTTTTTGACAGGAGAACACCACGGTGGAATTTTTTCTATTCCGTTTGAATCGTTCACCGCACCACACATATTTTTACCGCCGCTGAAACTAACAGCTGAACCACCGCAAAGACTCTAAACTTTCGAATACGTGTTGGCCAACACAAGTAGGACAATTAGGTAATACTAGTGAAGTGCTGAAGAAATCTCCGGAACACGTGCTGGATCTCAACCCGGCCCACTCCAATCGCATCTATCATCGGTAGGCGATCATCCTCACCTACAAGTAAGTCCCTCTTTACCGTTACTCTCATATAAGTGTTGGCAACAAATAATTCCGCATAAATTGTCTTCCCGCGCAAAAAATTATAACCCCGCACATGGTCTTTCGAGCTCCCGCTATATCCCAACTTAACTAGATTTTTTTAAGTTCAGTATATGTAAACTATTTATAAAAAGTTTCAGCCGGTGTACTGTAACGATTGATTCAGTTATTGTAACATAAGATCAACCTTCGATTACAACAATAACAGTCGGTTTATTAGGGCTTTTTGATTTGCTTTTTTATTTCTAACCGAACTAGGTTTAGTGTCGTGGGCTCTCTAACTAAATTTGTAACTGGCCATACATTAAACAAAGAGTACCCACGACGTGGAGAAGCACGACGGCGCAATGACGTTGTTTCGCGGGCCACTCGGCGTCCGCGCGCGGTCCTCTCGCTTGCGGCGCACGGTCCCCTCACTTGCAGCGCGCGGACGGCGCGCGGTCCCCTCGCTTGCGGCGCGCGGACCGCGCGCGGACGCCGAGCCGCCCGCGAGGCGAGTCGTATGGTAGCGGCAAGCGCGTTGACCACCCGCCGTAAGCTTTTTCATATGAACATTTCACGTACGACTCCATCCGCCGAGGAGGCTGTAGCTAAATAATAAGAGCCGCTCGGGTCAATCTTTAGGTTATCCTAGGTTGGTCTGTGGAAGGAGGTGACGGCTTCCCATTCCGTCTCGCTCGCTCTCTAGTTCAATCCATGGTCGGGAGCGAGACGGAATGGGAAGCCGTCACCTCCTTCTGCGAAGCAGTCATGCTAGCGAAGGAGGTGGCGGAACGCGAGAGGTAGAGAGCCTCTCGCCCCAGCCGCCGCGGGAGACGCACCGGACGTCGGGGGCCACGTGGTGGCTACCGGCCACCGTAGACGCGGGCCTGTGGACGGTTAGCTATGGGCTAGCTAGCCGTCCGTCCGTCTAATGACGATAGGCCGTGTCGACGGCACGTTCGTGTTCCACGCGCGCCTCAAAGAGATGTCAGCATAAAGGGAGGGGCCCGCAAGGGCTGAAGCCTGCCAGGACTGCGGGACTGTTCGAAAGAGATACCGCGGCCCCGGAACGTAAAGGGCGAGGAAGGAACATGAATGGTTTTTATTCAGTATAAGTCTGACACTCCCTCCCGCTCCGCCCCGAGAGGGAGATTTGTTGATTTCCCATCCGAAAAAGAAAGGGTCTGTAAAAGTTTCTCCGTGTCTCAGAAAGCACGTTACGCCGTTGGTCCCGGATGTCATTTGCAGATCTTTGACAGTCGTTACAGGTAGTCAGTGGCCCGAAAAGTCTGACAACCAATCTTACCAAGGGTTATCGTATTACCCAGTACTAACTGGGTTGTGAAAGTCAGATAGTCAGTCGCTTCGTGTACAATACTGGTATTCAGCTGGATCCGGTTAAACTGGAAGCTGACCCCAACATAGTTGGGACTTTAGGGTGATTAATTTTGCTCAAGCTTGTACAATAATAAAAACTGCAAAGGTTATTAACGCAACACAATCAATCGAAATAATTTGTCCTTACAATTTCGTATCCATATTTCCGGATCGGTGCATTTGGCAAGATTTTCTAAGACAATGATTTGGGGACAAGGATATTCCATTGACCTTATTTGGGAAATATGAATATAATAGTGCATTTGGAAGGAAAATTTACCTCCTTTTTATCCTTTTGTTAGTCGCTATCATGAAGATACAGCTATGATAGACAGGATCTGAATACGGATCGGATATATAACTACTACAAAGCACAATTCATAAAAGGCCTTTGTTGTCTGACGTTCCACTGCGCTAGGATTTACAGATAAATTGACCAGTACTTTTGTCGAGCATCATTCGAACAAAAATACTTTCATCTTTCAAAGCTCTATGTCACGAATAAAAATGTCAACTATCTCTTATTTTGCAGTAAACTAAAAATCACAGTGACCTTTGTGTCCCTTGCTTTTAGTATGCTTTTGGATTACTGACTGAAATATTCATTGTAGTTTGGTCTACTCTCGAAAACCAGTCCCAACAAAAACAAGTTACATAAAATTAAAATTTAAAAAACCCCGACACATAAGGTCATAATTTCAGGTATATGATTCTACTAGTCAAGCCCTTTCATTTGATACCCATATTGAGTGAGTTGTGAAAAACATGTAAATCACCATTTTGTGGTGGCAGCCATCTTGGATTTGAAATATATTATAGCGTATAGAATACTATACGCTATAACATATTATTTAATAACCATAATGAGGGAGTTGTTGAATAAATATGTAATCCCCCATTTTGTGGCGGCGGCCATCTTGGACTAATTCACCTATCAAGCCAAAAAAATCAAAATCGGCTCATCCGTTCGAGAGCTACGATACCACAGACAGACAAACACACACAGACACGACAAACTTATAACACCCCGTCGTTTTTGCGTCGGGGGTTAAAAACAAACGAATTAACAACGTCAAAATATACTCGAATAGTATGATCAAACTACGCAATACAGTCCTTTAATAGTTATTCCTAATCCTCACAAAAGTTACTTTTGTTACCATTACATTAAAATTTATGTTGCTAAGCTACTCTGTTTTTTCTTGCCAAAACTTTTCGTCACAACGCAAAAAACAAACGAATCAAACAACGTTCAACTATAGATACATATAGTCGGAATAATATGATCAAACTCCGCAATAGTTATCTCCGCGAGTTAAAATATTTAACAAGTTCCGCACATCAACTATTTGGCCGCGTCGGGACCCGACCTGGTTTCATTGGGAAATAACACATTTTGTTCTCGATTCCTTCTACATAACAGGCGTGTTTTTACTGAAAGTCTACGGATAATAGAAGGTTAACAATGCGTGAAGGTTGAAAGTTGGGGACCTGGAAAAAATACCTTGATGAAATTCCAAGAAAAAGAGAAGTTAGGAAGAAGAATAATACAGCGTCGACCCCAACGGGTCATTGGGGTACGGGGAGGAACGGTGATGAAATTGAAAAGGCACAATGCGTAAGCGATTACATCGTGCTTTCGGCTGAAAGAAAATTGGATAAAACCTAATGCCTCTCATAGAAAAGCCTGTGCCCTAGCAATGGGAACGACGGCTGACTATTATCCAGCGGCGCTTGTACTGAATGCGAGTCTGAAAGACCTTAGACCCGGAGTAAAGTTGGTGGTTGTTTTCAATGCCAAACAGTGCCAGCCAGTTTCAACTTGACTATAAGGCTGAGGCTTCATTAGTACGATGCGTTGTATCGTCGCAACGGATCTACGCACGATATGACACACCTACGTTGCAACAACGCACGCATTGGGAAAAATTCACGTCGGGTTTACTCGTCTAGTTGGTATATTATGTCAAATAATCGTAGAGCCTAGAGGTATTAGGAAGCCATCAAATTGGACGTGCATTTATCGGCCGAGTGGACATTATCGTGTAACCATTATTCAGCTAACTAACACCCGGATAATTAATCATGACAATGTTACCACACGATGAGTTTATGAACTCTTCATCAACATTATTTGCCTAGCCGTTTTCCAACTGCGTTTGGATCAGCTTACGTCTAACCGGATGCAGTTGAATAACAGCATTTTACGTGGAGCAACTGCCTATCTAACTACCACAATCCACTTAATACTACCAAATGAGCTTGCTCTCAAACTCAGTGGAGATCAAGGCCAAACCTAAAAGATAGATTCGTCTGCATGGAATAAGACACCTACCCAAGAAGTGTAGCATCAAGCTAAAAACCCTAAACAGATACACTTGGATCAGACAAAGCAGTGGCTTATTGTTGTGTCTAACAGATTGTCGCGGAGCAGAACGTAGAAAAAAAAAGTAATACCAAATGACTTGCTGGACTGTATTGTATTGTACAACGGGCTGGTGTCCGCAACTCCACGTCAAAGCGCGTATTTTGCGTATAGGCTATAATCCACCACGCGGGCCCAGTGCGGGTTGGTAGATGTCACATGTCTTCGAATTTTTGGTTCTAGGACATGCCGGTTTCCTCACGATGTTTTCCTTCACCGTTTTTGAGAGCAGTGGCGATGAAATAAATTACACAAAGTAATGCGCCTGACTGGGCCACCGCTGCTCTCTTGCTGGACTGTAAGGACCGTATGTAAAAATCTGAGCAGCCGGGACCAACAACTCAACAGCGCCCCCCACACGTTAAGTTCGGACCGCGGGAAACAGCACACGCCGTTCCATCCCTCGCTCCGAACTGTACGTGTAGATGTGCAGGTCTAACAGTCCGATCTGGCATATCGACGCGAGCGCCTGTCTCACAGTTTTATGCGCGCATCACGTATAAACGTAAATTACAAAAATGGCGGTTTAGAGTGTCGAAGCTATCACAGAGTTCATTCGTTTGTTCCGTGAACGTCCGTGTCTCTGGAAGATAAAATTAAGGAGTGTAGTAACAGGAATATGAGAAACAAAGCATATGACGAGCTCGTTGAGTTTTGCAAGTCAGCAAGATAATAATATAATAGAGAATTTAAGTAATTCAAGTTTTTTTCGGCTGTTTAAACTAACTACAAATTCAGCTAATGCGTTGACCAAACGGTCGTCCATTTTCCTTACTACTGCATAAAAAACTTTTAAAAGTTATAACGTTCCACGCGCCAGTCCAAACTGCAGTCCAAACTCTTGAAAATCAAGTTACACGCACAGTTCGGAACGTTTGTCTAGATTATGTAAGTTTCGTTGGCAATCCAAACCGTGATGCATTTTTAATCGTAATTAGCACAACAGTTTGATCCGCAGTCCAAGATGCGCGGTCCGAACTGTACGTGTGTAGGGCGGGCGCTAACGTGCTTTCCGAGGCACGGAGGAAACTCGGTACGTAATGGACGGTCACCCATCTAAGGACCGACCGTAAGATCAACCACTGTAGCTGTAGTAATTTAGCCACGAGCTCAATACGAGCGAGTTTACGAACTTTTAGTGAATCTGAAGACTTACAAAAAGAAAAGGATGCAGCCCAGTTTTAGATTTAAGCAAAACGACATTTTTGGCTCAGATAGTTTTGTGTTCGCGTAGATAATAAAAGTTTTTCAAAACTGAACGAATAAATACATAATTCAGCCATCCATGAAATTAAAAAAAAACATTACAAACAAAATCGCGTATGACGTCATAAGATTGATGTCCTGGATAAATAAATTGATATAGGATAAGTTAATTAATTATCTTTAAAGGCGGCCTTCTTAGAGACTGTGTATTACAATGGCTAGCGTCCCAGATCTAAACACAGGCTGTGTCTCAAACGGTGCTAACTTTGTGATACCAGTTCCATCAGTATCCATCAACGTGGAAACAAGGCAAAGTGGAATCAAATTATATAAAAAATTATAACACAAAATTCAATTTCTCTTGTTCTTACAAAAAAGAACGTGATCTTTATTTCAATAATTTGACCTTTGTGCATAATACTAAAACCAATTTCGTTCGGCACTGATGAAATTAGAAATGATTGCTTTTTATTTGCATATCAGTATTTTGACAGATGATTTATTTTGCTTAAAGAAAAGCGTGGCTACTTAGTGCGTTACCTAAGCATTAAAACCTTTACAGGTTTTCTATTGAAGCAAAAACCCTGTTATACAAGTTTTGTGAACTCATTATGAAAGGATCGGACTAAATTCAGCTATCAGTAAGCTCTGTCATTTCTTTTCTAACATTCATTAAGGTCGTTAGTTATCTTAAGACTCTATTAGATCGATCGATGGACGTCAATATTTCTTTTGCGTAGGGGATGCCGAAGATTAAAGTACTTATCCAGAATCTAAGTTACAAACCATCACGGAAAAACGGCAAATTAATATGAAGAATTTTAGGATACAGATGGACTTACCTACAAATATTTAAAAAAAATAATAACAACGAATAAAATAATAAGAACAAAAAATAATAAACACAATTTTTTTTTTGTTTTAAATTTCACGCCTTTATTTCGTGGGGATAGACAGAAACAAAAGAACGCCACCCGATCCTTACTAACTCCTAAAGATAAATGTCCTGAATTTTATATACTTTAAATCAGGTACATGAAGAAATTACCCTTAGATGCGAGTGAAGGCGCGGATAAAAGTAAGTGCTTCATAAAACTAAGAAAGCTTGAATCTGAATAGCTTTCAAGCGTCGTGGCACACGGCAATTTTACCGTGAAGTGGTTTCTTAATAACTAGAACGAACAAACTTAATTTAAGATGATTTATTATACGCAATATATGGCTCGAGTTGAATTACGGGTTGCTATCAAGTTTTAATTTATTTTACGAAGATATATAAGTGGTTGGCTATCGAAGAGAGAAAAATATTGAAATCATTATTTAGAATTTGAACGGTTGCCAGTTTAAAATTGATGGCACTTTCGTACATAAGTTTAGATTACAAGTCGTTGTTGATATATGGGTAGGATCACATATGTTTAAAGCTTTTCGAAAGAATTAAAACATTGAACGTTGAATTAAAAATTAGAAGGAGTATTTAGGTTACGCAGTGCGCGGTGGAGCATATCATTCGCTTTAAAACGGTTTTTTATTTTGCCTGAATAAGAAGGTAAAATGTTGATTTAATTCCCTTTAGCTAGTTACTAGCTAAATGTAAATTAAAAAGTTCAAACGTTTAATATATTTAGAGGCTTTAATAAATTATAGTAGCTATGAAGGACCTAATCATTAGCAAAGAACCTTAATTATAATTTATTTAGTTTTGCATCACAACCTAAAACAAAGTTTTCATGGCGCGTTGTCAAAATCAGAACTAACGCTGTCATCGTGTTTTTTTAAAATACAGTTTATAAAAACAATTGCAATGAAATTAAACTTTAAAAAACACAAGCTTTTATAGAAATAAAAGGAATAAATTTAGGTTTATCTATCAACATTGAACGCGTATAATATAAAGTTTTGTGTCCGTGCTATTAATCTTTGAGAAGTTCTCTCGCGTGAGGGGATCCTGGCGGCAGGATCAAGTCGTATCTGTCATAAAAATGTGTTGTCACCAGAACCAAAAGTGTTTAAAAAATTTCAGCTCAATCGGTTGTGGGAACTAGTTTAAAATTAATTTCCAAGATTTGACCAATTTGTAATAACATAGTTTAGTGATATTAAAAATAAAATAAATACTGGACATTAACACACAGCGCCACTTAGTGCCACACTAGCAAGGCTTGTGTCGTGGACACCAGATACTTGATAAACTACATATATACTTTTTTGTTTGTAAATACATACCTAGTATACATTAGTAAACATCCATGACTCAGAAACAAATGTCCATGCTCATCACACAAACATTTACCTACCTACCGGGATTCGAACCCAGGACCCCGTAAGGCAGGCAGCCTCACTACCACTACGCCATTCGGGTCGTCATAACATATAACATAATGGTGTCGATTCTGTTGTGCAAAAATTAAACTTAATTTAGGCTATTGCTATATTTTACTAAAAGGCAGTGCGAGAAAAGGACGGCTATAGGTATGAACTAAGTTAGAGATGCAAACTAGTTTATGCCTTGCGCTTCACCGTGTTTTTAGTCGACATGTTTTTACGTGCACCCTTCAATTGTATGGAAATATTAGTTGCAATTAAATTTGACAGCTCTAAATTACGTCCGTCTCTTTCTCGTTTTATTAGATAGAAAAAGATAGCAATAGCCTAAATAAAGTTTAGTTTGTGCACAACAGAATCGACACCATTAACAGCTTATAAAAATGTTTACCCACAGTGCCCCCTGTCGACGTGATTTGAGCACTGGAAGATCCTTATAGCACTGTACCTAAATCTTGTTATTAACAACTAATTAGGTAATATATCAATCACAAACTTCACGTTTCTCTAATTACACTGCGAACGTAAAATTATTAATCATCAAATACCTACTTCTGTTCACGAATAATTTCAACTGAAATTGCCCAGGTCTATTATGTTTAATAATTAAATTGCCATCAATGAAAGATTAATGGATATCAACGACTGTTCCATCGTAACGACATTTACGAAGTATTGAATGTCGGAATTACTTGTGGATGATTACCTGAGATATTATATTAAGGCCGAATTTTACCGAAGAAATTGAACGCACGTGATAAATAGTTGGTATATTTGGATAAGTAGCTTGACTTTAGAGAACCACTGTAATTATTAGGCCGTTGCTATAACATCTAGGTTAAGTTTCACATGAAATAATTGGGATTAAATGGAGCCTACCCAATCCAAAGACGGCTCGGCTCGGTCGCGAGCTGCACTGATATGCGGCCCGATGGACAGTAGACCGTTACTGAACTAATTTAAACACTTTCCAATCCAGCCAATGTGCTAGATCTGAACAGAACAGCAGCTAAATGGTCAAAATTAGATCCAGAGTAACTAGATCCAAACATTGGATCAATGAACCTTTTAGGTACTTATTGAAAGCAAAGAAGGGCAGCGTATTTTGGTTCCGCCCACTCGCAGCCATGATTTATCTTTAGTTGAGCGTTACTAAACGGACAGATTCCTAATTTAGGATGATCCGTAATAGCAACAAAATTAAGGTTCTACTTGAAAAGGTTCTTTTCATTAGCCTACTTACAAGTGTTCATAGATTTTCTTTGGCTAAGCCTTAAGATAAGGACGTACATAAGTCTGGTGCCTCTAGAGGCTTAAGGGCTTTCAAATTGAGGCAATCGTTTGGGCAGGACATACAACTTTGTTCAAGATAGATTCAACTAAACTTCTTCGTAAATTGTCTAGACAAACCTCTATAACTAGCTAACTTTTAGTACGGATTGGATTGGTCCCTAAAGGGAAGATACGCATAAAATGTATCATATCCTTTTTTCCTAAAACGTATAATATTCTACGCAAGAAGAGAAGGGTGTTTTCGGATATTTTTAATATCGAAGTACCTAATTTTACGCTTAGTAAGTACAGTTCCATAATATATTAATATGCATAAGCCCTAAATAAGTAATAATAAGTACCTTGAAGTACTAAGTAAACAGGCCTTGTTAAAATCGGGCAAGCTTAACATTTCAAAGAGCCCTTTACTATGAACTTCTAGAGTGACTAGGTACTTCTTGAAGCCTACAACAAACAATAATAACGGGTCTACAAAGGATGTTTATTAAATTCTGCGAAAGCATACGACGTAGAATATAGGTGAGGAGTGAAATTACAAATATAATTACTATAAAAGCATCATCTTTGGGAAAGGGAGTCGCTTTCGTCCCGCCATATCCTTCTGGGCCTACCGGGTTGCCGTTTACTGGTTGGGACCCACTTTGTGGTTATTTTAGCACATAGGTCCTCCGAGAAGCGACAAATTTGGCCAGCCCAGTTCAATTTTAGCTTGGTAGACTAACTCGACCTCGATCTTCTCTCAAAGATTGCCCAATAATAGCTGTAGATAGGGTGCTGCCTTTACCCTATAGTGGGACACACAGTGCTGATAAATAATAATAAAAGCATCATCACACTTGTAACACCAGACTGTGAGTGTTCATTGGCTAGTGATGAAGCGGTGTTTCAAGAGATGAAACGTGGTTCAAGCACACGTTATATTTTTGTCTCGTATCCTGACGTATTATAAGTCTGTTTCCACCCAAAGTCTATCGTAAAGTTATTGAAAGAGTTTTGTTTGCACGCTTCCAAGCCGTTTTATTTTGCGTAATGATTTTCTTTTACATCGTTTGTATAAATGATACATCTTATTAAATTACTTGAGCTCAGTACGGTGCCTCGTTAATTCTCCAAGAGTAGGGACACTCTAGCAAGTGGGCAATGACTATCACAAGTTGATTTTTTGGTCGATTTACACATGTCAACGATTCAGTACTTGCACAAACTGCGTTAAATAGGAATTATAAAGTAGTCATGTTATTTCTGGTTGTAGTATAAGTAGCCTGGAAATTTAAATCTTTTGATCATAAAACACCTCAGTATTCAAAGGAAGAAGACGTTGGACTAATCTCGTCTGGTCTGAAGAGCAGACACTGAGATTATCTTGCTCGAACTAATTAGGGATTATGAATTCTGCTGACCATAAAATAACTATGACAAGCCGATATTAAAATAATTAATTGATAGAGAAGTTTAAACGGGCAGTCAATATTTATAAGATTATTATGTAGTAAGAATAGCATCTTTTTAATTTATTTTTCACTAAAGTTGTTAAAACTTCATGTACAATAATGGAGCATAAGCGGACTTAGGTCCTTGTTCACCGAAAAGATAATTGTCTGATTATCTAAAAACAGCTGTCAGTGTGACATGTTCCCATACAAAAAATTGTTTTAAACAGCTGTTTTAGATAATCAGACCGTCATCTTTTTGGTGAACATGGACCTTAATGCCACAAGGCATTCTCTACCAGTCAAACTTTGCGATAAAAAGAAAAACATTGCAATAAGGTACAACATTCAAAAGTTAGGGATTTTAGTCGGTAATATGGACCTAAATACATTCAAATCATTGTAATATTAAAGCCAGTTTGATACGTTATCAGCTAAATAAGGTGATGAAGACTTGCTGCGCCGACCCCAATGAGAAGGAATGATGATGATGTTATTCGCATTCAGTGATTTGTGGTAAAACCGGTCCTAATTTAAGGGGAACCAATTTTTTTACAAAATGTCAGAATACTTATTTAGTGTTTCATTCATTTTACTACGCGTGCCTTCAAAAAAACAATTAAAACAACACATAAGTATAGAAAAACAAACAATTTACATTGTCGAGCGTGAAAAGTACATAAAAGCGTTAATAAAAACGCGCTTCTATTCTTAATGGATTAAATTAGTGTTAAAGAACCATTTCAAACCATGTTTGGCATGTATGGTACGTTAAAAGTTGACTTAATTGCACTACTTATTTTATTTCGTGGCAGTCTGAAAAATAATATATCAGGTATAACAAAGGTAGTAATTTCCTGCGAATGTGTGAATTCCGACTCGAATGCAATCACAAAGTTTCCCCACTTATATCAAAACTGGCGATCCGCCTCGGCTTCGAACGGGTGCAATGTAGCATACTTATACATACAGGATGGTCCAGGCCAGATGAATATAATTTTTTTTAGGTAGTCGGCTTAGGGACCTATTTGTACCCGCCGGGAAAAATATCGGAAAAAAAAATTAATGGAGTTTACGAAAAATCTGTCGATTTCAAGGAAAGTAATTATTCTTGCATTTTTAAGAAATTAAATGCACTTCAAATTTGCAGATCAGTCTGAATTTTTTTTCTGAGAGATTGCAATTTCTAAGTATATAAGCACCTAAAATAAAAAAATAATAGAATTTTTCATTTTAAAAGTAAATAAAAAATCATAAAAACATTAAAAGTGGTGATATTTCTAAAATTAAAAAAAAAAAAAAAAAACATATCTTGTCAGCGGGTCACAAGCGATTTTTTTCCTGGCGGGTACAAATAGGTCCCTAAGCCGACTACCTAAAAAAAAATTATATCCATCTGGCCTGGACCACCCTGTATAAATCTTCCTCGTGAATCACTCTGTTACTGTAAACTGCATTAAAATCCGTTGCGTAGTTTAAAAGACATAAGTGTTCAGACAGCGGGAGCGACTTTGTTTATAAACTATGTAAAGATGTATTAAGTAATTACTATTTCAGATTGCCACTCATAAAATTAGAATCAAAGTAAGCTCCAAATTATGTGACAGATTTCACAAAGTGTTGTTTATCAACTAACAGTGTCATAAAACTTTCCCATGGACTTTTATGACTGTTAAGGGACGGATGTTCCCTGTTTTCCGTATTGCATAAACCCGGGAAATGTTTACGTAAATAATAAACTCAGAAGAATAAACTATGCATATCTATACAACTAATAATAATAATAGCTATAAAAATGCACTTACATAGCAAAGCATTTCGAAATCATTTATTTCATTCCGTTAGAATCCATTTGTCTCACTTTAAACCAAGTTTAATTTTCTTTCCTAGTGTCCCATCATTACATTTAAACTTTAAATCAATTTAAATTAACACGCGCGCGAAAATGTTTTATTTTTTTTTGTTTATGAACCCAAGTAAACACATTTTAAGACAAAATTAAATGTATCTGTTCAATACATTACTTTAAAATAAATTATATGCAAGCAAATTTTACGCTAATTAACGCGAACAAGTTATACGTCTGTGGTGGGCTAACCCGCGCAACACGCGACGCGGCCTCTCGGTTCGTCTCCAAACACCGACTGAATGTAGCGTCAACATCCTTCCCTCGGGAACACCGCTGCCCTATATTAGAAAGAAACTACTAAAGACTTTTTATACTGAAGCTTAAAAACTTCCAAATAGATTTTTAAGTAGCGTTTAAGCTGGATGAGTGTTTTAAAAGAGAGAAAATCAGGTGTAGTAAAAAAAATCCCTACGGCAAGCCGCAGGAGGAGGTAGATTTCGAAGAAGGTGCTGGAGCGTCCGGCTATTGAAAATTTGTATAAAACTTGTACTTATGTGTACAATCTACAAAAAAAATATGATTTCAAAATCGTTGTCCTGTAATGGAAAGTTTACCCTTTTTAAATTCTCTCATAAGAGTTTAGCATGGAAACACCCTCAAATGTTTAGTTATAATTTTTTATTTCGAAAACCATAAGTTTTATCGCTAAACTTTGAAGGTAACAATTGTAAAGTAAACAATTTGCTTTAAAAAAAAAATATTTGCGACGGTCAATATGTTTACTGTTTCGGAGATATGATTTTTTTTCGCAAAAAATTTGGTATTTTCAACCCCCTCCCCAATTTAGGGGTTGCATCAAAAAAGTTTTAATTTAACGATGTCCGTATTCGTACTCAGAATGATAAAAATGAGAAACGGTTCAAAAATTTTCCATAGGAAAAAAGTTATGGCCAAAAAACTGATTTTAGAAAAACCGCCCCCCCGCCGCCCCCCATGGACGAATTCCGCCCATTCACGAACTTAGCCTAAGTTTTGACCGTTTCGATTTTTTGGCCAAGTTTGAAAGCAATCGGTTCATAATTGCGACCTGTAGAGTGTGGCTAAATTTTGCTTGTCACCCATATACATACGTATTCATATAAATCCCCGTAGGTGAGAGACCAATAGGTAGATTTTTTTTTTTTCAAAAAAAGGAAATCTACCTAATACTTTTTTTTACAGCCTAGAAATTTCTGCTGCCTGGATTTTTGGTTCAGAAAAAAACTTCAGATAGATATCAAGGTGTCATTATGCTCGGGTTTGTACATAAAAAAAACACATCAATCATTTGCAACATATTTATGTTCCGAGGAGTATATGTTTCTGAGAGATAAGCAAATATTTGTACCAGTGCTACGAAAATGACACGGAAAAATAAGGCATAAATTCTAACCGTACCTACGCACGATACGTCAACAAATTGCTTCTTCTGTCACATTGCAAATCAAAAACACATCATCAGGGAAAATGGAAATTGATTGAATTTGCGTCACCTTGCTTCAGATAAACGGTATTGCACTAACGAGCGATACACAAAAAGCTTTCCTACAATAACTGTATCCCATGCTGATTTCAACCGTAAAATTTTAACGAACGTGCGATGTAAGTGATGCTTTGAAACAGACCGCCTGAGTCTGCATCTGTGCCTACTACCTACCCTAATGGGGACAACATGAATACGACTTCTGACAAGACTATGACCAGCTAGCTAACAAGACAAGCTATTCATGGCACATTGTTGCGGCAATTCAGCGTATTTCATCCGTGTATGGGAACGTTTTAGAACTAATTGCTATTCGAAAATTGCCTTTCGATGTTACTGGCAGCTACTAGAGTGTGACATTCAAATGAGTTTTTTTGATGGAAACGACGTGTTTCGAAAATAGAATGCGAACGTTTATTGGATGTTAGTTTTAACTTATTTTTCTGTGAGCGACACTAGACGGATGTGAAATGTTACAATGTTTGTTGTTTTAAACGATACAAAGTATTGTAGGAGCTCAGATGTATTTTCTCAGCAGGATATGAAATATTTTCCTTTATGACATAAGAGGTAGTTGGAGGTCTTATGAAAGTCTGGCGTAGGAACGATAACATTGAATCTGGGCTTTGTTCCGACGAGTGCGAAGTCATTCCATTAATTGCGGCCTGATTTTACTTTCGAGCTATTTTCTTTTGAAAGATCGAAAGTTTCCTTATTTTCACATACAAAATGTTGTTTGAGCGTATTGGTAAAACGGACGGTAATAAAATAAATACAGGTTCATAATTCACGTCACGTTTGTTCAGAATTAAGTTCAACCACCGATCTACTGAGCCGTGTCGATGTCGGCATACCTCTCTACTTAATACCCATATAAATCAATGGAGGTTTTATTTGTAATAAATTAATGGATGGAGCTAACGTTATCGGAAGATGTAAATGTGGCTGGATATATTGCGTTGCTAAGCTTTCCTTTTTATTGGCGAATATTTAAATTAAAATCCGTGTTTACGAGCTGATTTTTAACCCGATATTCTGTCCTGTGCGAATTTTAAACATAGATTTAAAAAAATGCAAAAAAAAAGCTTTAGTTACGATTTTATAGGTAAGTAAGTCAAATATTCCGAAGTTAATTCTACTTTACAGACGAAAGCAATCAAAGTAATCAGTTACTCAATTCCCAAAGTTCAAGACCCTACAAATGAAGAAACATGTTAAATACAACGAGTTTAACTTTATTTAATTAATCCGACGTGGGTCGAAAGACAAGCGGTAAGGCAAGGAAAGTTTGCAAAAGACCACAGAGACGTGTGCTACGAACAAGAGTATTTTTGGGTACTGTCAACAACACAACCACTTGAGGTGGCCTCTCGGAGGTGACCGCAACAGCAGACCAATCAGTTTTATGTAACTTAGCTAGCTATGCCACTGCGGTTGGCGGTTATATTGATTATACAGGGTGTAAACAGACTCATCAAGAAGCCGTCAACCAAGCATTCTGTACATCAAACTAAGTAACTTTTTACCGAAAAATGATTACTGGGAAATGACATTTTTTTGCGGTAGAACTTACATTAAGTAAATAAATTTTAATAAAATTTTATGTTAATTAATGTTGTTTTTTTTTGTTATTTTTTGAACATTTAGTAAGGGCCTTATCACACTAGCGAGTTGCGTGCGAATTGAAAGCGGGGCGAGTGCGATGCGAGCTCGCCGCGAGCTCGCAACGTGTGCCCGGCGAACATGCCGCGAAGAAACAAACAAAATTAATGATTGGCCAAAACACGAATCGCACACCTCGAACTCGCTGCCCACCCGCGTTGTGTTCGCCGCGCCAATCGAACTCGCGGCGAGCTCGCTGGGCACTCACCTCGCTTTCAATTAAAAGTCAAAGTCTTAGAATAAATAGGTCCTAGACAATTTTTTAGTCTCACACATACACATCAAAATTTCCCCGCGAACGAAGCCCTGGACAACAGCTAGTATTAGTTGAGACTTTTATAATCTTTTCGTATATCAAAACAATTATAAAGACGGACTTAATACCCTGGGCATTCTCAATCAGTCAAACATGGGTAGTGTGGTAGTGGTCGCCTGCGAAAATTGTCCTTTGAACATTAAACAACTGAAACGGTATTGTACAATGCCACCACCACCCAAAACCACCTTCAAGTTTCCTATCGGTTCTGATCAGTTATGATCAAAGTTACTGATCTGAACGCAGATTACTGTGTTAATTAAATTGTGTTTAGCAGCTTATGTTGCGAACTGTACCAATAAGGGAGTAATTAAACTTGTTTCAGTTTCATTGGTTTTGTTGTTTTAGCTGCAGGCTTATGCTGGGCATTGCTGGGCTCTTTATAAGGAAGCTTTGTGTAAGACTTTCCTAGTGGTTTATGCTTGAACGCGCTATAATCTCAGAAACTGCTGGTTCGAATTTAAAAATTGTTTTAGTGTTGGATTAGTTAGTTAGGTTAGTTTAGTGAAGGAAGATGGAAGACGACCATTTATCGAGGAAGTTTGAAAATAAAAATAAAATTATGAAAATGGAATGGGCCCCGCCTGCTTCTAACTTTTTTTAATTTAAAATGTGCTTGGGTTTTCAGTCGTCTTTTTGGTTTCACAGGTACTTATTTTTCTCTTTTGTAGGAAGCCATTAAAAAAGGTGCAACTGATAAAGCTGCAAACGTCAATAGCGAGAATTTAAAAGTTGCAATATAGGTCACTCCAACATTCCAGACTTTTTTATAAATGTCAAAACGTGATATTTACAATTAAAAATGTTTTGTATCAGATATAGTGCTGTTTCTAGGAAAGAAGAAGAGTAAAACACACAAATTATTGTTTGAATACAAGTTTATAACTTAACTTTAAATACCTCTACGACATCCGTACTATTCAATGCATCCATCAGCAAAATGCATGTTCTGAGTACGTTACATTTACTCCTAACGTAACAGCAAAATGCATGTTTTGAGTACGTTACATTTACTCCTGACGTAACAGCAAAATGCATGTTCTGAGTACGCTACATTTGCTCCTAATGTAACAGCAAAATGCATGTTCTGAGTACGCTACATTTGCTCCTAATGTAACAGCAAAATGCATGTTCTGAGTACGTTACATTTACTCCTAACGTAAAAAATTATTTGTCACTCCAAAAAACAAAGTCGTTTACCAGCAATTATTTTTGCGTCGAGTTACATAATTTGATGTACTGTATGCTTGGGTGCCGGGTTCGTTAAAAGTCCGTTTACACCCTGTATGTGAATCAGCATAGTCGTCAACATATGCAACACAGGCGAGCAAAAATGGCAAAAGTTACAAAATCTAGACAGGAATTACTTTTTTCATTTTTTTTTTCTGATAGCATATCATCATAAATGACCTCTCCTACTCTGGGCGGAGCGGGAGG
This sequence comes from Xestia ashworthii, assembly GCA_950022955.1. Classification (NCBI taxonomy): domain Eukaryota; kingdom Metazoa; phylum Arthropoda; class Insecta; order Lepidoptera; family Noctuidae; genus Xestia; species Xestia ashworthii. Next base: position 6,755,011 of record OX465556.1, read on the forward strand.
GAGTGTCAGACTTTTACCGACTAAAACCCATCCATATTCCTTCCTCGCCCTTTATGTTCCGGGGCCACGGTATCTCTTTCGAACAGTCCCGCAGCCCCGGCAGGCTACAGTAACTACCTAACCATTAATATTGTGCCAACACAAGTATTACACGCCTAAGCGGATTACCTACTGAAATATTCGCAGTTTCCCACAACTATCTATCAAAAGTGATCGAACAATTTGTAAAGGTTTCATACATGACAGAATACTCTGTTCTTTTCTCTACATAGTTAGTCTATCAATCATAACTAAAATACCTCTTGAAATAACGAAATATCCATCTTGAAGCACCATTTTGAAAGAACATTTAGAAGAGAAATATCGTAGGTCCTCAAGGCGTTTTTTTTCGATTTTGACGAAGTATTTAGTAATTGGCTTGTCATTAGCCGTAGAACCAGCGACCGTTGGGTTGGGGTGGACGTGTGAATATTTTAGACGTACTATTTGAAAACATGGAGTACTGCATACAGAGAACGTAATTTTACATTGAAATAAAACACGACTAAAAACAAGTTTTCCTCATTTTTTTTTCCGGAAAACTTGTTTTTAACCCCCGACGCAAAAACGACGCAACGGCGTCTTTTAAGTATGACGTGTCTGTGTGTCTGTCAGTGGCATAGTAGCGCCCGAACGGATGAACCGATTATGATCTTGTTTTTTTGTTTGATAGGTGAATTATTCGGGAGTGTTCTTAGCTATGTTTGATAAAAACAGTCCAAGATGGCCGCCGCCACAAAATAGCGGATTACTTACATATTTATTCAACTCCCTCAATATGGGTATCAATCGAAAGGGCTTGACTAGTAAATACGAGTATGATAAATTAAAAATACAAGATGGCCGCCACCACAAAATAGCGAATTAACGTATTAAGTATTTCCTATTTAACTTTTACTAAGTACATTGTATCGGGTTTTTTTTTAATTTTTTAAGTTAATTTTATTTTTCGTCTTCTTTGATCCGGTGGAATATGATTTAAAATAAAAAGCCGAATTCACCCCCATCAGTCTGCGAAGGGCTGTCCTTACACCCTTTATAAAAACCCCACTGACTGACCTGTTGGTCTTGTCTGACATTAAGGCGTTGGTCCTGCGTCTGATCTCTGGCCATGCATCCCGTCCCATTGGACTATGAGAGTTAAGAGAAACAGTGCACCTGCGCCTGCGCACACACTTGTGCACTATAATATATCCCGCATCGATGGCTAATCTCTGCTAAGATTGGCCGCCGTGACCGAAAATGGTTAGGAGGACTATATTATAACAGGCCTGTTGACGGTGAGCAATGGGTATCAATCGAAAGGGCGAACGGCGAGCTAGCCCATTGCTCACCGTTCGTCCGTCTTATGACGACAGGCCGTGTCGACAGCGCGTTCATGTTCCACGCGCGCCTCAAAGATACTCGTATGTCAACAGAAAGGCAGGGGTCCGCATGTGCTGATGCCTGCCGGGGCTGCAGGACTGTTTCGAAAGGCATACCGTGACCCTGGAACACAGAGGACTAAGAAGGAATATAAATGGGTTTTAGTCAGTAAAAGCCGACACTCCTTCTACTCCAGAGCGAGGGCGGATCATTTGGTGATGTCCCAACCGAAAAATAAGGACTTTTATACAATTCCCACCAAAAAAGTTAAGCCAATAGTAGAAAGAAAGGTTCTTTCGAAGTCAACACAGAATGTAGCTGATGGCATTCATTACTAAGTGCTCGGTCAGTTTGTTTGTTCAAGAAGTCAACACAGAATGTAGCTGATGGCATTCATTACTAAGTGCTCGGTCAGTTTGTTTGTTCAAATTCGACATTCACAGCCTCTGACATCTAATCTACTAAGTACAGGGGCCCTTTTAGCTAACATACCTTCACTATACCTTTATGGTATGAATTAAATAAATAGGTATATAACCACACTAAAGAAAACAAGAAAGGAAACGAGAACATACAAGTTAGGTAACTACTTAATAAAGCTGAAAGCTCAGTTTTCTCTAATAGCCACCTTTTAAGAAACAAAATGTTGTTGCCTACCTATTTTATCTGTAATGAATTGTACCCCAAATATGTAAGTAGGTATGATCGAATAGATGCAGTAGGGGGGGGGGGGCATAGGCAAGTCACCCCACTGCAATTTTGTTTTTTTTTTCTAATATTCGGCTTCCCACAGCATGTCTTCTTCTTCCATACCAAGTCACTGCAATTTTGTTTACTGGCATACTGCATACTTCTCTATTACTCGTCAACTCATCAGATACGTCTATTCTTGCCAGTATCATTCTCAACACAGTCCATCCATCGTGTCTTGGTCTTCCTCTACTCTATATTCATAGATAAAGATTGCTAAAATAGATCTTCACTTCAAAATAACGATGGGGTATTTTGAAGTGAAGATCAAAAAGGCAAAGTAGGTATGTCAGCGTGCATAGAGAAATATCCAATCCCTTACTGCAGCTACCAACAAATCACCCTTCACCACACCATGTACGAGTAATATTCCCACCCCTGTACAGACAGTGCACAGCTTTCTTTGCATCGAAGAAACGGGACACGTTTAATCTTCGCAGTCTGTTAACATTAAACAAGGAAACCGGGAACGAACCTGCAATTGGTTCAACGGGAATGCTTTTCTAAGAAACATGCCTTGAAAAACAGTAACAGATACAAGGATGTAGTGATGTCGTGCATTCGTTAGGAGAAAACGATGACTGTCTTTGTTAAGTTCTTCAGTAACCTAAATACTACTTACTGCTTCAGTCAATAATGGTACTATTGTTGATCGAAGATTTATTGAAGAAAATTTTGCTTAAGGTTCCTGTTTTCATGTAAGTGACTTTGTGTCTTTTTTTACTAAATATCTTTGAACCTTAACCTAGATTGGCTTAAATTCCATCAGGTTACTGTCAAAAGTGGTGCTTCTAAAACTAAATAAAATAAATTTTACATTCAAGGATCTACCGTCCTAAAAAGAACAAGTAAACAGGAATACTTGCCCAGAATTTTACACATCCGTGCAATAACGAGTTCTGTCGAAACTATAATCGAAAACCTCAGTAGTCAGCTGTATCTTCTTTCGCTTCACATTTTAAGTGTGTGTAAAATTCTTTAAGAAATATATACTGCGAAAGTCTTTCGAGACCTAGTATACTCCCCTGAGGCACGCTTCAATTAACTATTAACGTTACGTTCATGGAAGTCGACTTAAACTTTATTTCTTATTCCAGAGGACGGAATATAATTCAAGTATAATTAAGATATAACAAGACATTTTCATTTGTGGTTAGAAAAGTTTTCTAGTTATTATGAAGGATAATAAGATGGGTCTTAAAGCCATCTTGAGAAAGGTAATGAAAAGGAAGAAGAATTTATGTTTAGTATTACGTTGTTCTATGTTTTTTTGCTAAGCTTTCGCTTTTTCGATATTTCACACGAACGTATGTCGCGGGCAATAGTTAGTGCAAAATAAGAACATAACCTCTGTTATGTAACAATGGCAGAATATGTATTTGTATGATATGACAAAACTGAATCGCCATTGTGGCGACAATGGCGATTCAATTTGGGATTGCTTAAAAACAGCAATGTCAAGTATTTTTAATAGTAAACCGAAGGATAAAGCTCAAAGCTTGGAAACGATGTTTATTTTTATATACAGCACTACCTACACAACAGAAATGTCAGGAACTCTTAACGAGAGACAGAACAATATTGCATTCCAACTGTAGCCGTGCCCACAAAGCAATATCATTTGTCATACGATGCACGGGCTACACTTGCCACCAGCATATTGGTGTAATCGTGAACTAGGTTTGTACAGCTAGAGATACAACTGGAATACAAAACAGACATATATTTTTCCGCCCCATTATTTCTACCTTCAATGCAGACTCTTGAGAAATAAATAATCCAGCAAATTACATTTAAAAAGGAAGACTCCCGAAGGCCATGACTAATTAAGTGACCGTAATAACTCATTGTGTCAACTCAGAAAACTAATATAAAAAGACAGAAGAGGTTCGTTTTAAAATGCTGATCGTCAGACAAAAGGCGGAACACAATGGTCCTCTACATTTTGATTTAATACACGGATTAAACTTTAGTGTCTATAATTTTACAACCATTTCTAAAGTTTCACCGTTAGTTCTAGTAGTAACCGCAAGTTGGACAATGCTATAGGACATAATAACATCTTTGACTGCACTAAAGGCAAAGTTCAGTTATTAATTCTAGGAAGCTTGAACTTGTAAATTAAATCCAACAATACCTACGCGTTTTATACGTTAAACATGTGCGATACAAAGTTATTGTCACGTAACGCGAGCTCGTCGACACGTGCCATTAATATTACATGGAACATTTCTAGCTACTTAAGTAACCTGGTAACTACCATGGCAAACGTGACCTTTACAAAGCTAATGCATTTTATATCAAAACTTTCAAGCAGGCGCTTGAAATAAACAAAACGGAAAGTCTGAGACAAGATATGGCGTAACACTCACTATGGCGTGATACTCAAGTCATTTATAATTAATTGAAGAGGAAAAATGACCGAGTATCAGATGCGAAATCAATATTTTTTGTATCATTTCAAATGTAGCTTTGAGAAATCCTCAAGTTTGTCTTCTGTCCCTACTCGATATTTTCAAATTATTCCGTCGAGTGTCACCTTTACAAAGTCTACAGACCAGTTTTAATGATACACGATGCTTATAACTTTCAATGAGGTCTGAAATATTATGATTCACATGGACTAGAAGTTTACTAGAGGACTGATTACGAAAGTCAGCGAAGTACTTCTAAACTAAGATTGAAGTGGTTTATTTTGATATTTCATGAAGTTTGATTGGATTTGCCCTTATTTTCTTGAACTGCTTTTGCTTACCTAAGCGTCGTGTTTTTCAAAGAAAGCTGTATGGAAAACTTGACGTGGCACAAATTAGACTACAAATCATATTTCTCTGAAGTTATTTTAATGTTCGGTTTAATGAGGATCCAACAAACTTAGACATTATAAACAGGAGTAGAACTTTACTAACTAATGCTATCTAGTCCATTCCACAAGCATTGTTGAAAAACCATTTTCTGTTGTGAACCAATCAACAATAACGGTTGACCTTATTAAAATCCGTCTAACTAATTAAGAAAGTTTATCTCCTGACGCAGGCTTCTCGAGACATTGAGAATATTCAAGAGTAGGGACAAGGGCCAGATTTCGATTTTTTAAGTGTGAAGCGATCGTGGTCGCTTGGAACGTGCTTAAGAACTTGCGACAGACTATGTTGGAAGGAGTTAAGCCAGTGTCAAGATTCATACATGAAGTATGTGTTGATGATGCTAAGAGTAAGAGGTTATGGCCACAGCAATTCTAAGTCTTAAAGAATCTTTTCAAGTGCTTATAAAACACGTTGTCTTCGAGCTTAATATATCTTGTGATACTTGAGCAGAATAATGCCGAGTCCAGTAATAAACTGAAGAATTTATAGTACTTGAGTCCTGACAAATTCTGCTTGGTTGCTTTTACGAGGACTGCTTTTACACTTCCGTTTTTATTTTGTACTTAGTTAAAAGCATTAAAGCAATGGTATGCTTGATTAGAAACCTCAACGTCGTTAAAAATTACAAATTGTATTTTTTCTTTCCATGGGAAAATTAAATTATTGTAATTCTCTTCTTTATGGTGTATTTAGTGCTTAATCTGGTGTAAGAGTTTTTATGCCACCCATGGGCCTCTGACTTGGGTTTACATACCGTCCAGATTTTTTGTAATGAAGAGCAAAGTCACTCAGCAAAGCGCGGTGATGACAGGTGGAGTAAAGCTGTGACCGAGTGGCGTCCAAGGACTGTTAAAAGAAGTGTTGGGTGTCCAGCGGGGAGATAGGTAGACGACATTGTTGGTGTATCCTGGATGAGGCTGGCACAAGAACGCGGAGCTAGGCAATACCGAAGAGAGGCCTACCCAGCAGTGGGTGAAGTGTGTTTATGATGTTCGTGATCATGTTGAAGAGCAAATCTATTCTGGAGAGATAACAACAAAAAAAAAACAATGATGTAAAATCTGATCTCTCAAATAGTTCAGAAAACTTCAAAGCTAAATTACTACGAAAGTGAATTACTGATGAAATCTTACCCCACCGTCTTGTTGCATTCAAATTACTTTGATAACAGAAGAATTGGTAATCAACGAATTTGCTGGCTTGGTAAATTACTTTTGTTCTATCTGTGAAATAATGATGAGTCTATCTGATATTTTCTTTGACTGAGCTTTGTTTACTAATGGCCTTAGGGTCAGAATTAGGCCCTGGATTGATCTTCGTTCCTTGCATTAATATTCTTCATAGTATTATCGCATCAGTTAATCCCTAAGTTCAAGGTTTACAGAGTTTATAATACTGCCGTTTTTATTATACCTGATATTCATGTTTCACCAACATTTTATATGACCTAGTTGACCTACTACCAAAGTTAGATAGGATAAGTTACTGGAGAATAAATTTGCCTTGACGAGATTGTCTGCAAAGTACACGTAGAGATCTTCATACGTGTAATTTTCTGAATATGTTCAAATAAACGTTGACATAAAACAAGGATACAAGCGTAAATCTCCTATGATAAAGTAGTTTTTCGGCATAACAAAGATATAAATTTGCAATAAATTCGTATCTTATTACAGAGAGTGTCTCGACGAACTCTTTACACTTGATAAAACTTTGTTTCTCGCGCCACCATCGCCCTACCTTTCTCTGGCTTCGTCATAATATGGAGAAAATACGGCAGTTTAATGTTTCTGTTTCCTTTTAGGGAAATGTCTGCAGGTTACTGTATTTAGGTAACTTTGTGACATGTCTGTGGATCGATGAGAAGTCAAACTATGGAAAGGTGCTGACAGCACTTCCATTTCGATATTTGTTAAATTTGTTTTTCATTTAGATGTTCGTATTGATTTGGTATAAACTTCGGCAGTACGCAGTTTGACATCATTACCTGGATACGTTACGCGTGTTGGATCATAAAATGCAGGTATAATATATTCTTAAGTACCGATATGACAAGGTATAAATATTTTATGATGATTTTATATACTAATCGGCCTTACAAGGATGCCATATTATCTCAAGACAAAATAGAGAAAAGAAAGGCTGCATAAGTAAGCAAAGTTATTTACGACGGGGTGTGCGGGTGTTACTCCACTACTTTTATTATTCTTGTCACGTCGGTGAGGGTTGTGTTTTGTCAATTTACTATAATCTCGCAGAATGGAACCACGGCTGATGGGATCAAGAATGGTAAAGAATTATAATAGGATATTTCATCTCCTTAAAATAGGTGTTTGATTAAGATCTAGGTAAATCGAGAGTAATGTATGTATTTAAGAGCTGCAAGTAGGTTAAGAGAAGGTTTTGTATAAACAATAAACATCCAAGTGATTGCAGCAATCACGGCAGATTTGTTGTTGTCTTTGATTAAAAAGATCTATTGTATATCTCCGAAGATCACCATCAAGTCTTCACCAAGTTTAAACGGGAGCACTGTGGAATAATGCCGATTTCGATGATTTTTTTTCTTTTTCGAAGATATCGCTGAACATACAAACAAATAAAAAAAAAACAGACAAATGGAAAACCTCCTCCTGGGAGTCGGTAAATGATATAAAAACAGAGAAAGTCGTCATGGCGTATGTATCTCTTATTTATCAGCAAAGTCCAGACCTTTCTACTCGAACAAAACGAATGGTATAAGCGTAACATTGTCAGGAAATAAAAGCAAGAGTAGAAACAAACCTATAAAACGCGGTAGGGATAAAGTATCTGGCATCGACGTGGGAATGCTTTATCATTTGCAAACGGCAGGTCAGCGGTTTTGTTACACACTCTAAGTACATAAAACCTTCTATTGCTTTTCTGTCACAACACTCAATATTTTCATTAGCTGTAAGTTGAATATTTTGAACACGCATTGAAGGAATAATTCGCTAGTTTGCGACGCGACATTACTCAAAAATTTAGATACTAATTATGTTACTTGTATTGTCAATTTGTCACTTACGGGATATCTTCCGTGATTATTCGTAATTTTGATATCCCGTAAGTGACAATATAAGTTTAGTTTTAAACCGTGAAAGCTTTAAACAGTGTTAAATAATAATGTTGTTTATAGTTCAATAAAATAAAAAAATGTTTGCAGTTAAAAATTAACTAAATTGCTTAAGTATTAAATTTGTATATCATATATAAGTCATATCTTTTGATAAAAGGTTTCTATGCAAAAAATACTGGAACTATAATGATAATATTTTTTGTCTAAGGGCTGTGCTTATTTCTTGAGTTATGTAAACAAGCGAATTAATTCATTTTAGGGTTTCGCTTTAACTTCCAGCAAGTTGATGGTTACCAGAAAGAAAAAATTATCAGCTTCTGCATTACATTCAAGAATGAAAATAGTCATAAAAATTTACTTGCATTCAAAACTTACCAGTTAGCCAACTCTTTCTCGAGGACTAAAATTGATGTTGAGGCAACGATACAGACAATGCTGTCGAACAAGTGAATTCAGGCGCCATCTACCGAGTATTCCAAATAATACTAACAAAGCCACCTCACTAGACAGGGTAGAAGTAAACAACCCTTACACAACTGTTTGAATAAACCCAGTAGATGTCGCTGTTGTTTCGTTGCTGCTATTTGCGAGTGAACGCTCTAGGTGGCGCTGTTAAGCGAGGTAAGAATGTAACGCGAAATTCATAGATGGCGTTGTACAGATTAATTTACATCTTTGTTCGAGAGGTGCATTTTCCGTATAAAATAATCCAATGCTGGGACCGTTTTCGGGTAGGCTCTACGTATTTTTAACTTAAAAGGGAATTATTTACTCACAAAGTACTATTGTTTTTACCGACGGCCGTTTTTCGGGATTTTTTACCTGAAACAAAAAATATGCACTGGTTAGATACCTAAAACAATAAAAATAAAGTAATGTACGAGTACTTTACTAGCATTTTTATTTTCTTACAGTTAAAACTCTTACTGGAAAGAAATGTTTACCGCAAAAGATTAATCATTTCTTTGTAATAAAACAAATAATGTTGCTAACGTGCCGCATAAATTGCTAAGTAGAACAAAATTAAATATAAAATGTGGGGACATCAAAGCCACATCCCAACCACGACATCCTCATGTCAACGAATTTACATAATTTTATACGGCAATTTTCCCCCTTATTTTTCAATTTAATATATTTTGACGTACCGAGAGGGATCGCTGCAAACAGGGTTATCTGGTAAATTCCTACATTTGACAATATAAAATACGTTTACACCAGTGGCGAAGGTTCCGTAAAACTCGATTCCTACCAGCTTCTGTTAAAAAAATTGCAAAGACAGTATACTACAAATAATATAAACACATACAAGATTTGTACTCCGGCTTACCTCTTGCATAAATTGACCCTTCGCTACTGGTTTACGCATAGAGGGAGTAAGTAGGAAGCGAATGAAGGGAAGTTAATAATGTGCACTGAATGACTATGCAGGTTAAGACGGTATCAAATTAATGTGTTGAGAATACCGTCAAAAGATTAAATTTAAGCTTGATTTATCTGTGGTAAAACCCGTCGGATTTGTAAAAATCTCTTGACATCACGCTGCGACACTTAGAAGTCGAGCATAAAGGAGAATATTCCGAAACGACGGGTGAAACCGCCTTTTACTTTAAGATTCTTTTTAAAAGCTATCAGAATATTATAACTTTGGTTTTCTATTGTACATAATTTTCTTTAAATTTCAGCTTAATCTCAACGTTATGACATTCGAGATTTATAAAGCAGTTCGTATTTGACTTATTTAATTATCAAACAATCCGATACGTCTTTCAATACTTAACATGTTTAATACATATCTAATTTCAAAAAGCCAAGTTTTCCTTACTGTATTCATTTTCAGTAAAAAAAAATCTCGAGACTTACTTGTAATTTTTTTTGTTCAAAAAGAAATTCACCTCGCAAAATACATATTTCCGTTTAATGTTCAGTATTTCTGGATCTTCCTTGGTAACAATTTAGGTACTCTTCAGAGCGTTTCCTTTGCTTTCCGATTCACGACGATACGTAGGTAGACGTCGTTCCTGCCACTCATTATAGGAACATAGAAAGAATTTTCTCGCAGATTTTAACGGAAATAAATCCTTTTAATGAGTCTGTTTTTTTTTAAACATTTTGCTGTATCATTAATTAAAGTTGAAATATAGGTGGTAGCTTCACAATACGGACGTGTTAACATATGAATTATTTTATGAAATGGGTTGTTCTGTTTTATTTGTTTCTAGAACTGAGTTCATCGAGAAAAAGAATATGATTTGCTTCGCATATTTTGTTTGGGTTTTTTGACAGTTCGATCGAGTAAACATTTAAGTAACCACAGTTTACAGGCATTGCCTAAATCTGTTTAGTTACAGCGCAATGACTCACGTAACAAGTTTTAAGTTCTTTCAGTTCATTGGTTTAGTGACAGGAAGTTGGTTTGCAGGTTTTTGGACGTTTTAGGGTCCTGAACACTAGTTTTAGGTAAAAAACAAAAAACATTTGCTCTTTGGAGATTTAAAGTTGTAAATGTGGGCTCGAACTAGTGAAATACATTTTCCAAAGTTTTGCCTGAAAAGGATTCCAACCATAGAGTGATTCTAGACAATTGAACATGTTTATGCGATTGTTTAAAACTAGCTATTGCCCGTGACTTCGTTCGCGTTGAAATTTTGATGTGTAAGTGTGCAGATAAAAAAGTATCGTATGTGCTATTCCAGACTATCTACATTTGTGCCGTTCTGGCGTGATTGAGTATCAAACATCCATCCGTCCATCCTAACTCACGCATTTATAATATTAGTATAGGAGTATTGATAATTTCACCATACTAGCACTGCATCTCCTCGGCTCACATAAACAAAACCCGAGACATGTGATATCAGATCTACGAGTATCTCTGGTGGACCTATATAAGTATGTAGAGCACCCGCATTACCATATTCTCAGTAAATATGTAAACGCAAGATGAGGCAATATCCAACGGGCATGATCGCATTGCCCAAAGCGTGGACGGCATCGAATGGTTGATTGGAGCGTGAGTTCAAAGCATAGAGAGCCTGCTTGTGATTCTATCACAGTACGTGTCGGAAGTCTTGTTGAGTGTCAGATTTATCTACAGAGTGTAAACAGACTTATCGCGAAGCCATCAACCAATGATTCTGTACATCAAACTCTCAGATCAAATAAAAAAAGTAGATACCGCACGGCCTTTGCCAATAGTGAAGCCACAAAACTCTGCTCATTCAAGTAAACACACGCACTCACGCACACACATGCACCAAACTATGCTCATTTTTGTTATTATGCTACGGGTCGTCGTGCAGTAAGTTTGCCTTAAAAATGCCGTCGTGTGTTATGAAATGGTGTAAAAACTACTCGAAAGTGAACAAAAAGTCTGAAGGAATATCGTTTCACACGTAAGTACTCACAAGACTATCTTTTTTTAATATTATTCAAACACAGTTTTGAGGTTATTCCACATAAATAACGTCAAAGTCCCGAAATGACGTATCAAGAGAGTGTTGCCAGGAGTTCGTATTTGTAATACCCAAAAATGTGGGTAAGTAAGTTGTAGGCAAAGTCATAGCAAAATAATTAGGCACAGAGTGGACATAGTTATTGTTTTATTTTATAATCACTTCATTTTAAAAAGTAGTATATAGTTATATTTTTTACTCGTTTCTTTCTACATTCTCGAGTACTTACCTTCTATTTTTACTATCAAATATTATTGGTTCTAAGTTGCCAGCAAATATTTTATTAAGAGATGAATGGGTAGCTGCTATTCGACAGAGTCGATATGATTCCGTCTTTTTTGTTTTATGTTATTTATTTTTAATAAACACTCTTTACATAACCTTGTTGTATTTTTTTTCGGGACTATCTGTTGAGACCATTTATAAAGTGATCCTACACACCTCCTACATATTTATAATGTTATTGTAATTTATGAGACATTTATTTTCCCATTGGCATATTACCTATTTTACGCAATTTCAAGGGATTTTTTTTTTCAAAACGTGGCAATACTTCATTTACTCACACATAGTTGAAAAAATGGAGACACTTTCTTGTTCTAAGTGCGGTATCTACTTTTTTTATTTGGTCTGAGATCAAACTAAGTAACTTTACGCCAAAATTATTGCTGGGAAACGACATTTTTTTGGGGTGAAAAATCATGTTTTGTGGTAGAACTCAATGTAACACTCAAAATTAATGGATTGACTGGTACGAGGGTCGTGGAGGTGTTTAAAGTAAAAAAATCTAGCATTACAAACCTGTATTTGAAAAAAAAAATGATCGCAATGACGGGGAGAACAAGTGCCTTTCGGCTTCGTTAAGAGGTTTTTAACACCCTTTGTACTAATATTATAATCAGATCTTTGATTGTAAGCATGTATGTGGGGGGGTAATCTTTCGAACTACTGATACGATTTCGAAATCTTTCACTAACGGGAAACCACATTAGTCCGAGTGTCATACTCATAGGCTACATTTAAAACGTTCTCTTGGGTTAATTTCCGTACATAATCGGAGCGAAGTCGCGAGCAAAAGCTAGTGTGATATAATTAAACTGGTTACAGTTTTTTAATTGCCTACGAGAAGATTTTCGTTTGTCAATAGTTTTGGAAATCAAGAGATCGGTAAAATATATTGTTTAAGTTTACCCAAAGTACAAGTAGGCTTATTGATATCTTGTTGATATTTCTAAATATTGAAATTTTGGCAAAGGTATAACAAGTAAAGCGAACCTTATCGTTGATATCATTCCGAACATACCCAACGGTCGTCAGACCTAGTCCCTAATTGCCATGTAACTCAAGACCCAAACACGAAAATTAATAATTGAGACCAAGACTTATAGGTACGAGTATTTATCGATATCAAAGTATCGTAAGCATTATTGTTAACCCGTGCACGGCCCGTTGGGCGGGCACCACTTAAGTTGTATAGCCTCGTTTTCTGAACCTTGTTACTAAGCCTCTTGAGACTTGAGTCGTACGCGAGTCTATTACTGTTTATTTTGGAGTGCCTAATGGTAAGACCAGCTTTGTGGAGATGAGAAACGTATATATATAAACATTGTTTACTTACCTAGGCACGTATATGTTTTAAAATGTTCCAATATTATTCTCGGGCTTAATGAACAACTAAAGAGAAAGAAAAGCTCAATTGACACAAGCTAAAGTGGTTTATGTTAATTTCAGGTTGTTCAAGATAAACACTGCACGGGGGATAAACGTTGGGTAAATTCAAGTCGTTTGGGATCGTATTTTTTTTACACTACGTACTTTTCAAGGCATTGTAAAGACATCGAATACGCAGTGCAAACTGTACGTAGGATTCGATAGGACTCGTTATTCGATACAAAAAATTCGGACGATAAAATGAGTTTTTATGGAGTCAAAAACTCATTTTATCGAGAATAACTGTCAAATTTATCTAAACTAGTCCTATCGAATCCTACGTACTTGCACTGCAGATCAGCTAACGCTCAAGTTTACACACCTGTAGTCTCCGAAGGCTTGGGCAGAGGTGTACCTAGGCACAAATCCAGACACCGTAGCTGATTAAAAAATAAACCTGCTGGAAAAACCCATGCTCAGCAGTCGCGCTGACAGCCTCAAGAGTATTGATTTGACTGCCTCTTTAGTCTAGGGATTGCGACCACTCCGGGGCTGCGGGACTGTTCGAAAGAGATACCTTGGCCCCGGAACATAAAGGGTGAGGAAGGAAAATGGATGGGTTTTAGTTAGTAAAAGTCTGACACTCCCTTCCGCTCCGCCCAGAGCGGGAGGAGTCATTTGATGATTTAGAAAAAACAAAAAGGAATTGCGACCAGTAGACCAATGAGGCAGTCAAATCAATACTGTCCGTAAATAATTTAATATAAATCTAAGGCAAATTGTGAATGTAGAACAAGAGCAAAATTTGCTCTCTAGAATCAGATAACTGTTGCTTCGTATCAGCAATCTAAATTAATAAATTCTAAGTCGAAACACAAACGACCGGACCACGTTGAGGAAAGGGTTCCGCGGCCCCGGCGAAAGGCTCTCCCGACTCGATGGACGTTATTAATAGCAGCCAAAGTAACTCCAATAAATTCTAACACGCCTTTAATTGATGTTATTTACTTGGATATTGAGGGTATATTGATTGTATTTGGGCGGTAATGGGCGGTATTGTTTTAAACGGCTTTTTAGAACGGTTCCGTGAACGTGAATGGGAGAAAAATATGGGGGGCGACGGGTGGCTATTATCGTGAAATGTAAATTTGATGGCGGGATTGCGTTGTTAAGGTGTTTATAGGCGTAAAGCTAGATTCCTGTTTACATTTTATGCCCGTTTTCTTATTATATTTTCTGATTTTATTTTGATGGATTGATAGATAGTGCGAGAGTGTACAGTCACGAGTACCTATACACTTTCCAAAATTTAAAACAATTTTCGCGAGAAATGTATATAGCGATTGCAACTTAAAGATAGGATCTTTTTCATAAAATATGAATTTCAGAATACTATGTTCGTAACAATATGAAAGTTTAATCAGAGGAGGAAAAACCAAGAGAAAAACGGGACTAAAAAAGGACTTTTTAAAAGTTGTCAAACGATTACATATTCGTACCCGTGAATCTATACTTGTACAGCCAATTCTCGGTGTTCCTCGCTTGGCTGTCTATGACTGGCAGATTATGGAGCTATTTCGTAAAGAGTTCCAAGCAAATAATCCGTCCGTATTATTTTTTGGATTGAATTAAGAATATCTTTACGGATCAAAGCTTTGACTTTCAGCAAAACTTATTTCGTACTCATTTCGTGTATTTCTTTTTGCTTAGTCTAAGCTTATTTTTATATTAGAGTAAGGGCCGCAGACCGAGGCATCGATTAGTGGCATGTATACTGTGAACGTATGCATACCTGCCAACTTGTGCCGACGGCCAATTTTTCAATATCAGTACCTAAAATCAGTGCGTAAAAATAATAGTGAATTTCCTAAAATTGCTGATTATCTTATGTTGTCTAGAAGGTGGTTAAAAATTAATTATAAACACTGTCAGATGCTTCCTGTCGACGAATATTTCTGCAGTTTGCTGCCGCTGGCATCCTTATTGATTAGATCATCTTGTTTATCATTGATAATGTGTTTTATACGTTCATATAGAAATCACTCAATTAAACGAAGTTCAATAGCTCCCGCATTTATCAAAAAATAAATCAACCACACAACATATTTTCTCAATAATCTTTTAACTGAGAAACTTTGAGAATCTTGAAGTAGGTAACTATCTAAAAGAATAACTACGCTGAATAAGCATCGTTAGGAAGAAAACTTTGTTTCCAAGTGATGATGCAATCATAATATACTCGTACCTATGTATAATTATGCTGCACCAAAAAAAGAAGTGGTAACATAAAAATATGTTTATGTATTGCTTGGTGTTTCATTTTGTGTTTATATTGCAAGACTAGCGACCCATCTACGTTTCGCTCGGGAACAAGCTAATGATGTGACGCCATGTCGACATCAAGATTTCCCTGCTACATGTAAATAGAAATATTTTTGCAATTTTCTGGAATAATTTGTCTAAATGATAGTGACCTTCAGACAAATACAAAAAGCGACTGTGTGATATACTATTTCAAAAAGAATTTAAAAATTGTGTCGACGAGTTTTCTTTAATTCACAAGTCAAACATCTTCAATTATGCATACGTGCTTATTTCGAGACTAGTCGTAGCTTCAAACTGCACAAACTGCAACAAACAGTAGATTATAAGAGATTTCCACATGTATATGCAATTACGTGTAAAGTACTGGTTGACGATTTGGCTGATTTTGACACTAACTCACACAGACCTGCCTGTAGATGTGTGTGTGAAAGAGACATCGCTTTACACACATCGACCTAGCCTTTTATTATGTTGAAGTCGACTTCCAGTCTGACCAGATGCAGCTGTATTTTATATGAAACAACTGCCTTAAGAGACTGTGGTCTACAAAACTGAAGTTTTGCTATGCCCGTGTGCCAAGGGCATTTATAATTCAAACTCATAGCTCCTCCAAACAGAATATTAATAACCAAAAGGCAAAGAAAACATATCAAAAACTCATAAAGCCGAACACCAAGAGAAACTCCGCACTTTGTTCTCAGGTAAATTGACTGCGTTTTTGTAA
Organism: Xestia ashworthii; assembly: GCA_950022955.1. Taxonomy (NCBI): domain Eukaryota; kingdom Metazoa; phylum Arthropoda; class Insecta; order Lepidoptera; family Noctuidae; genus Xestia; species Xestia ashworthii. The sequence continues at coordinate 6,771,286 of OX465556.1, forward strand.
GAAATGTATATTCGATAGGTATAAGGATGGCAAACACGCCTTCCTCTTTCCTTCCTTTATTACTTACATACTTATCTATTGATCTCAGGAACCCCGCTGATCCCCGTAAGCAAAGACGATTGGACGATAAAATAGCTTTTTGAAAAATGAGGGATCGTTCCAATAGTGACTTTACTGTAATGAAGGTTTTTTTTCAATACCTATGGCTTTTGACGTCTGGAGGACTTAATCCTCCAGACGCTGCTTGCTTCATAAATCTGTATTATGGATTTCTTTTTTTTGTATAAATTCGTCTTAACTCATACATACCTTGAAATTCAGTGGTATAATGAAGGGTGTTGTGTGTGAGTAATTAAATCAAATTAAAACTTAAGGACGCGTTCGCAAAATTGATAGGTACAGAATCGAACTACTACATTGACACGGCTCATACACACAAGTGTAGTGCACGACTACTATTCTCGCTACCGAGAAAAGTAAACTTGTGTGTATTGACTCGTGTCAATGTAGTGGTTCGATTGATTCAAGTGAACTCATTTTGATACTTAGAAAGATTCATTTTTTTACGTATTTATTTGGAATAAAATTATGGCACCAACATAAATATTTACGTTTTATATTTTTACGTTTTACTTCGGACTTGATGGAGCGACCTGAAGGTGTACTTCGGGAACTGCTACTGGAACTCCTAGACGTGTTGGACTAGGTGAGCCGAGTTTGGGCTTGTTTTGTTAGTTATGATGAGACCTTACCTCCGGACTTGATGGAGCGACCTGAAGGTGTACTTTGGGAACTGCTACTGGAACTCCTCGACGTTTGGACTAGGTGAGCCGAGTTTGGGTTCGTTTTGTTAGTTATGATAAGACCTTACCTCCGGACTTGATGGAGCGACCTGAAGGTGTACTTCGGGAACTGCTACTGGAACTCCTAGACGTGTTGGACTAGGTGAGCCGAGTTTGGGCTTGTTTTGTTAGTTATGATGAGACCTTACCTCCGGACTTGATGGAGCGACCTGAAGGTGTACTTCGGGAACTGCTACTGGAACTCCTCGACGTTTGGACTAGGTGAGCCGAGTTTGGGTCCGTTTTGTTAGTTATGATGAAACCTTACCTCCGGACTTGATGGAGCGACCTGAAGGTGTACTTCGAGAACTGCTACTGGAACTCCTAGACGTGTTGGACTAGGTGAGCCGAGTTTGGGCTTGTTTTGTTAGTTATGATGAGACCTTACCTCCGGACTTGATGAAGCGACCTGAAGGTGTACTTCGGGAACTGCTACTGGAACTCCTAGACGTGTTGGACTAGGTGAGCCGAGTTTTGGGCTTGTTTTGTTAGTTATGATGAGACCTTACCTCCGGACTTGATGGAGCGACCTGAAGGTGTACTTCGGGAACTGCTACTGGAACTCCTAGACATGTTGGACTAGGTGAGCCGAGTTTGGGCTTGTTTTGTTAGTTATGATGAGACCTTACCTCCGGATTTCATAGAGCGACCTGAAGGTGTACTTCGGGAACTGCTACTAGAACTCCTCGACGTGTTGGACCAGATGAGCCGAGTTTGGGCTTGTTTTGTTAGTTATGATGAGACCTTACCTCCGGACTTGATGGAGCGACCTGAAGGTGTACTTCGGGGACTGCTACTGGAACTCCTCGACATGTTGGGACTAGGTGAGCCGAGTTTGGGTGCGTGTTGTTAGTTATGATGAGACCTTACCTCCGGACTTGATGGGGGATATTATTATCATTACTTATTTTTTCATAGAGTTTCTGAAAGTAGTCGCAGTACTCGTGATACAGAAGGATGTAACCAAACGAGTACTTAGAATGAATTTAAAACAGTTAATTTTTGGTTGCCTACGGCAAATAATACATTCGTGTTATATAGAAAACATAAATGGTTTCACCAAGTTTGAGGACAGGTGCGGTCAGTGGGTCGTGTTAGGGGCGACAGCTGCGCGTTACTAGGCAAGACACTTGTGTGTTTGCTATATGGACAGGTCCTGGTAAAATAAAGTATCAGTGCATAGAAAAAATATAATAAAAAGTGTCAACTCCCAGAATTGATTGACCCAAGACAGGCAAGAAATATGGAACTAAGAGCACATTCTTCACATATCCAACGAAATATTCTTACAATAAAAAATTGATACCGTTTGTTGTTTGTTGTTGTTAATCACGAAAGTACCAACCACCTCCAGGCCGCTCCATCAAGTTCGGTCTCATCATAACTAACAAAACGAGCCCCAACTCGGCTCATCTGGTCCAACACGTCGAGGAGTTCCAGTAGCAGTTCCCGAAGTACACCTTCAGGTGGCTCCATGAAATCCGGAGGTAAGGTCTCATCATAACTAACAAAACAAGCCCAAACTCGGCTCATCTAGTCCAACACGTCTAGGAGTTCCAGTAGCAGTCACCGAAGTACACCTTCAGGTCGCTCCATCAAGTCCGGAGGTAAGGTCTCATCATAACTAACAAAACAAGCCCAAACTCGGCTCATCTGGTCCAACACGTCAAGGAGTTCCAGTAGCAGTTCCCGAAGTACACCTTCAGGTCGCTCCATCAAGTCCGGAGGTAAGGTCTCATCATAACTAACAAAACGAGCCCAAACTCGGCTCATCTAGTCCAACACGTCTAGTAGTTCCAGTAGCAGTCACCGAAGTACACCTTCAGGTCGCTCCATCAAGTCCGGAGGTAAGGTCTCATCATAACTAACAAAACAAGCCCAAACTCGGCTCATCTAGTCCAACACGTCTAGTAGTTCCAGTAGCAGTCACCGAAGTACACCTTCAGGTCGCTCCATCAAGTCCGGAGGTAAGGTCTCATCATAACTAACAAAACAAGACCAAACTCGGCTCATCTGGTCCAACACGTCGAGGAGTTCCAGTAGCAGTTCCCGAAGTACACCTTCAGGTCGCTCTATGAAATCCGGAGGTAAGGTCTCATCATAACTAACAAAACAAGCCCAAACTCGGCTCATCTAGTCCAACACGTCTAGGAGGTCCAGTAGCAGTCACCGAAGTACACCTTCAGGTCGCTCCATCAAGTCCGGAGGTAAAGTTTCATCATAACTAACAAAACAAGCCCAAACTCGGCTCATCTGGTCCAACACGTCTAGTAGTTCCAGTAGCAGTCACCGAAGTACACCTTCAGGTCGCTCCATCAAATCCGGAGGTAAGGTCTCATCATAACTAACAAACCAAGCCCAAACTCGGCTCATCTGGTCCAACACGTCGAGGAGTTCTAGTAGCAGTTCCCGAAGTACACCTTCAGGTCGCTCCATGAAATCCGGAGGTAAGGTCTCATCATAACTAACAAAACAAGCCCAAACTCGGCTCATCTAGTCCAACACGTCTAGGAGTTCCAGTAGCAGCCACCGAAGTACACCTTCAGGTCGCTCCATCAAGTCCGGAGGTAAGGTCTCATCATAACTAACAAAACAAGCCCAAACTCGGCTCATCTAGTCCAACACGTCTAGGAGTTCCAGTAGCAGTCACCGAAGTACACCTTCAGGTCGCTCCATCAAGTCCGGAGGTAAGGTCTCATCATAACTAACAAAACAAGCCCAAACTCGGCTCATCTAGTCCAACACGTCTAGGAGTTCCAGTAGCAGTCACCGAAGTACACCTTCAGGTCGCTCCATCAAGTCCGGAGGTAAGGTCTCATCATAACTAACAAAACAAGCCCAAACTCGGCTCATCTAGTCCAACACGTCTAGGAGTTCCAGTAGCAGTCACCGAAGTACACCTTCAGGTCGCTCCATCAAGTCCGGAGGTAAGGTCTCATCATAACTAACAAAACAAGCCCAAACTCGGCTCATCTAGTCCAACACGTCTAGGAGTTCCAGTAGCAGTCACCGAAGTACACCTTCAGGTCGCTCCATCAAGTCCGGAGGTAGTCTCATCATAACTAACAAAACAAGCCCAAACTCGGCTCATCTAGTCCAACACGTCTAGGAGTTCCAGTAGCAGTCACCGAAGTACACCTTCATCAGGTCGCTCCATAGAGTCCAGGACGATTAGGCATATATAAACCCTACTTACATACTTTTTTATAGCAAAATGAAATAGAATGAAAATCTTACGAGTACCTTGTCAAGTATCAAATTCGGTTTGTCGAATATTTTGTGTTTTTACAGCGATCTTTTTCAACTCGAGCCGCTCTAAACAGGCGATACATGTCCACTCTCGACGGGGGCCGCGCTCGGACTAAAGTTTCATTCCAAGTGCTTGTGCAATAAATCAAGACGGGTATTAGAAATAAAATAACCCTTATTGCAATCGATTAAGATTCATCCAGAATAGCAAAATATGTGAAAAAATAAGTTTCGGTTTTCATTTTTTCTGCGACTATTTAAAGCACTTAGATAAAAAAAAAAAACTCACATTAAACATTGAATATGTTTGCCTACATATAGTATTTTTAAAAGTAGTCAAATATGATAATAATAGCACAAAAAATGTACCTAAACTCAACCCGGTATCGTTAAATTTGTGGAAAATGGCAACGAAAGATCGATTTTACATTGTAAAAAAGTAAAATTTTCAATAATAAAGTACCATTAATTTGAAGATGAAGAACCAATCTATACGATGTAGTTATTGGTTATATTGAATTTTGTTTTATTATGCTATAAAATGTACCGAAAAACCGCATAATTTTGCCTGATATGCAAACGCGCCCTTAATAAAAATAAAACAGATACGTATTAAGTAAATGATCAATGTTTTAAAACCAGTTTGTCGTTATAAATATGGAATCCCAAGTGCACCGTAATGCAGCCGTACTGGGACCTTAAAAAACATGAATGGTTGAGCTCATACCATAATGTGTTCATCACCATTATAATATACTACTCGTATTTCTAACGTTTTGGGTAAGTGTCTAATACATTACACAATATAACTGTAATTTAATTTGAAAGTAACTTTATACCATTTATCAACTGCTAAACAAAGTTCTAGCGAATGATTCATGGACAAAAGTTCCCATTAATTTTCTTTTCATGTGACTTGTACACCTACTGTTATTTACGATCGCTAAAATACGATATGATGGCCACATAAGTCAAGCAGATTCTATCAAAATAAAAGGCAATCCGATATTAACACATCAATGTCTATAATGTAACACAAGTATCTCGAGAAAAGTAGCGATTATTTAACGCTCGAGTTTCATGTTCAAATATTGTAACTGTGGTTGTTGAATATGGACATTTGAACATGTTTCCACGTCCATTACTGCACGGCTGTCCTAACACTCTGCTTGCAACTCCAAGCATATAATTTTAAGCGGACGACACATTGCATTTGCGAGAGTGAATAATTGAACATGCATATAACTGAGTATAAAAAAATATAAAAAAATCATACAAATATCAAAATTCTCTATTTTAACACATATATAAACTCACGCCTTTGTCCTATGGGAGTGGGCAGTAACTACAGAACTCCTTTTGTATTTCAACCATAAAATAATTTCAACTTGTATTAAATTATCAGAAATTCCGGGAGTATAACACCATCATCTTTTTAAAGCCGACTGCCACTTCAGCTTTAAAAGTAAGGCAAAAAAAAAAAAAAAACTGCCTGCCGGGGTTGCGGGACTGTTCGAAAGAGATACCGCGGCCCCGGAACGTAAAGGGCGAGGAAGGAACATGGATGGGTTTTAGTCAGTAAGAGTCTGACACTCCCTCCCGCTCCGCCCAGAGTGGGAGAAGTCATTTGATGATTTCCCAACCTAAAAAAAAAAAAAAAGGCAAAAAAACTGCCCATCCATAGCCCATCTTGTCAGAAATAACCACTACTCTCGAGGACTTGAATAAGGCAACCGATAACGCAGTTCAGGTCGCTATCGATTCAAAAAGAAGAATACATTTTCAAAAATAACAATATTCTTATATTATTTATTTCTTGGTTTACCGATATGTCCAGATTTAATGCACGTGCTACATAATCATTCTCTCGAATCTCACAGTGTATACGGATAGACTGAAATTACATTTCCAGCAAACAATACGAGTCGCCAACCCAGCTATTATCTAACACACAATAGAAATAAGCTAGAAAAACAAGAATCTTTTATATAATTTTTAATCACGCTCCTTTTAAGTTCATTGAAACGCTATCACTGGTGGTCTGATCACGCTGGCATCTATGCGAGGTAATGTTTAGTGTAGATTGCCTCTCATACAAGGAGTACAATGGAGGCTTCATCATTTGTTCCTCTGTGCACGATGCCACAGCAAATACAAGCTGAAAACACAACGCCGACAATGGATGTCTGTAATACGCGAAGTGCACGCTTTTGTATCAACGCCGTAAGGTTATTGGGAATGGATTTTCATAATCGGAATATGGCTTCTGAGATGAAGGTGATGATAACCTTAAAAGGTGTGATGCGAAATTGATGTGACAATGATTGATATGAATGTTTGGAACGAAAAGGCGTCTGAAGAAAGCAAGTAAGATGATGCAATGGGTGTTGATGTAATTCATTCAAGTATATTACAGCAGTTTAAAAGCACTTGAATTTTTTTTTACATTCAATGTTGATTTTTTGTTCCAGATATTGACCAAAACCACTCCCACAAAAAAAAAAAACATGGCATTTGTCTCTGTCCTTAAACGACATGGTAAACGACAAGCTTAATTATAAAATATTTGGTCCAATTAACTTATGACTGCACAGTGTAATTTGCCATTATTACTTTTTACCCACCGAGTATTACGAACACAATAATCTGTCAAAAACCTTGTTGATTCATTTGAGTAATCAGAGAGTAAACAAAAGAATCGCTTTGTATTCGTCAACTATATCCAAGAGGCAATTACCATCCCGTTTTAAAAGAAAAGAAAAAAATAAATGAGTATTTTATGTCAAGGAGTCCTATTCCTTAAGCGCAATTCACACACAGAGCGGGTGCGGGCGCGGGTCGTGTTTCTCGCGTGACACGCGCTGTTCATCGCCTTCACATACAACGCGGGCGCGGGCAGGCGCGGGTCGTCGGCGGGTAGGCCGCGGGCATGCCATGTTAGCAACAGCGGATTCAGCAGACAACACATGCAGTGTGATCGATAATGTCAGAGGATTCGGACACGGACGAAGAATTATTATTTCTACTTATTTTGAAAAGAAGAGAACAGAAACGAAAAAGAATCTGGGTTCATGAAATTAATAAAAAAAGACTACAATATGGAGAATATCATCGCCTGTGTAGAGAATTAGAAACGTACGAGGATCGCTTCTACAAATATTTTCACATGTCAAGGGCGAGTTTTGAAGAGTTACATGATAAACTAAGAACAAGAATATTTAAACTCGATACAAATTGGAGGTCAGCAATATCTACAAGAGAAAAACTCGCAGTTTGTTTAAAGTAAGCAAGCTTTTATTTATTATTTTTTTAATTAATCATAACAAGAGTAGTCGTAGTAATCAATAGCCTCAATTGGCATTTTTTTTTAAATAAGGCACACAATAATTGTTATATTGCTTAATTAGGTATTTGTAGAATTCAATCAATAGGGAATATGCAAGAAATACAAAACTCTTTTTATTTATTAAAAATGCCTTGTATTGGCGCTTATAAACATTATGGTGCGCTTGTTTAAGTTTCTAATACATCACTTATTTTACAATTTATTGTTTTGTGTAGCATGTTTTTGGTGAAACGGAACGCACTCTCAAAACACGTCGTCCTCGATAACGGCGGTAGTGACATCAAAATTCATAAGTCAAAAAATAACTTTTATTTGAAATGTAGGTAAAGTTGCACTACGATTTTATTATAATATCGTTATCGCAATTTTTGCTTGCATAACGCACATACAATTAGTAAAATTACTTTATTAAGGCCAAAAAAATAGATGTAAACAAGGTAGATTTTGAGATATGACGTCAAAGTATGGTCGCGACAATCACGGACATTTAAACTGTCATAGAAAATTGTTGGAGTTTAGTATTATTTTTAAGCGACAAGGAGTAGTAGAAATTAACTTTTAATACTTTTCTTGGGTTGATAATAGTGTAATTAATTGATTTAAGTGAAGAAAAAAATACATGCATATTCCCTATTAAAAACAAAAAACGGTACAAAAAACCAAAAGTAGCTATTTAGTGTTTTAACACTAATAAATATCTATTTAATTTAAAGCTATTTAGTATTTTAGTTTATGGTTTTTTGTACAGTTTTTTGTTTTGTAAATATTTAGTTTTAAATTGTGTTTAAAATAGAATAAGTATGTCTTTCAAATTACGGTAAATAAAAACAAACAAACTAATTAATTGAATGAAGTTGAAGGCACATCTTTCAGTGACATATCTTCTGACCGAATATTTGCGCAGACCACATGAAGCTAATAGATTTTCTTTCACTCCCTGTTGTTCCTTTTAATTGCTTTTTATATTTAATGTATCCATCCCTCATACTTTTCCACTTCTTCTTTATTGTATCACCTGCAAATTAGTAAAATTAATTATAAAATTAATTAGTTTATTTTTATTTCAGGTACCTAACGACTGGTGATTCGTACCAAAGTATAGGATTCTCTTATCGACTCGGAACCAGTACAGTTTCGAATGTAGTAAAAGAAGTATGTAAAGCCATATGGGAGATACTGCAGCCAATATACATGCCTGCGCCTTCAGAAGACACCTGGAGGCAGTCGGAAATCGGTTATAGAGAAATATGGAATTTTCCTAATTGTGTTGGTAGTATTGACGGCAAACATGTTAATATTAAATGTCCTGATAATAGTGGTTCAAACTATTTTTGTTACAAAAATATATTTTCAATAGTTCTATTGGCCATAGTAGATCCATTTTATAAGTTTGTCATGGTCGATATCGGAAGTTATGGCCGCCACAGTGACAGCTCAATTTTTGAGAATTCAAGATTTTATCAAGAATATATTCGCGATAACATGTTATTGCCTCCAAAACCGTTACCAGGTACAGATGATCCCGTTCCCCATGTATTAATAGGCGATGAAGGATTTGGACTTAAAACTTATTTAATGAGACCCTTTCCTAGGGCCACAGTGCTACATGATACACGAAAAACTAACTTTAATTATAGACTATGCCGTGCAAGGCGTGTTGTAGAAAATGCTTTTGGGATATTAACACACAAATGGCGAGTATTTAGAAGACCTATGGAATGTAAAGTTGAAACTGCAATAGATGTGGTCAAAGCTACAACTTGTTTGCATAACTACATCATTGTAAAACGGGGTAATTATGACTTAGATTTTTCGCAAGACATGGCGGTGACGTCGGTTACTTCGAGAGGATTAGCATCAATAAACCCCACAAATAGACGGTCAACAAATGAATCTTTCCAAATTAGAGAAAAATTTGTTAATTATTTTAATAATAATAATTAGAAAAATAAAATAAAAAACTACTTACTTGTTTCATTTAATTGTTCTGAAATCTGCTGCCATAGCCTAGCTTTGTAGTTTTTATCACTTGGTTCGTACAAACAACTATGTTTACGAACACATTCAATAATTTTTTCATTGAGATCCATAGTAATATCGAACTATTTTTTGTAAATATTCACAAAACAAACTCTCAACCCGCGCAGCACACGACCCGCACACGCGCCAGTGTGAGTGCCTTACGTAGAGTACGTGTAGTACGAATAATAGAACGACGTTATGCCCGCTCCCGACCCGCGCACCCGCGCGCTGTCTGTAGTGGCGGGCGACGGGCGCCGCTCCCGCGCACGACCCGCCCCGCGGCCGACCCGCACACGCTTTCAGTGTGATGTCTTTCATATAAATACAAAGAAATAGACCCGCCGCACTCCCGTCCCGAAACGCGCCCGACCCGCGCCCGCTCTGTGTGTGAATTACGCTTTATCCTGCAAAGAAAAAAAAAAAGGACTGGCCGTATTTTCCATGGACATTCTATGCTAAACAAAAGCTTTTCGACGGAATGATGGATGGAGCTACTTCGCTATTGTAATAGATCAAGTGTTATCAGTCAGCTTTTACAACTATGTATCGATACAAATTTTGGATGTAGCAATTTGTTATGAATAGAAAGGAAATTAAAGTATCTCTAATTAGACCAACGGCTCGACAAACCTTACGTCTGTCTTAGGTAGAAAGACGTGTTCTTCTTCCTCCGAATCGTTTGTACACCTTATCAAATGACTTTGGCTCAGTATGTGGCCACGTTGAGCAGCTCCAGTGGCGTTTTCATGTCCTCTTGAGACACACATTACAACACAGCATTTTGAAGATTCCAGCAAGCGGGCCATGGCCTGGTCAAGTTGGGGTTTGTCTTCCTATAATTAAGTAATACTGAGATTCTTACTTGCGATATAGAGACATCATCATCATCAGCCTATTAATGTTCCCACTGCTGAGACACAGGCCCCCTCTCTATGAGAGGGAACGGGTTATAATCTACCATGGGGGCCCAATGCGGGTTGTAGATGTCACATGTCTTCGAATTTTTTGGTTCTTGGACATGCCGATTTCCTCACGATGTTTTTCTTCAACGTTTTGAGAGCAGCGGTGATGAAATTAATTACACAAAGTTATGCGCCTGCCTGGGTTCGAACCTACGACTTACTGTTCATAAGTCGGGGCCGCCACCACTGGGCAGCTAGAGACATCAAGGACAGCAAAATTACTCTACCTTAATTAAGATCAACCCAACAATTTTGATTAATTTTAAACTAAGTATCTCCAAGTTTCTTTTGTCTGTACCCACCAAGTAATAACATTCATAAATATTCACGTCTTATCCTAGATTACCGAGAAGTTCTAATGTTTATCCTTGAAAGGGTGAAACGACCTCGTGGCACGAGGACCTCCGAACAGTACTTTGTGGGGTTAATTTGAAAACATTATCTTAAGGTTTTGGTCGTTTATTAGAGAACGGTCTCGATTCTGGAATCAATAAGACGAGGCGACACCTTACTGAATGCCTGTCACTGCACCATTGGAATTGCAACTCTCGGCACTGACCGAAAAGTGTTTTTATATTTAGGCATATAAGTTCAAGTGTCACCTATGATAGTGGAAACGGATATTGATTTGATAAGACAAAGAACTCCTGCTGTTATCTAAGAAGTGATACATTAAAACCGACATTGTCCAAAATGTATGTTTTATATTTAGTTCAAAGAAGTTCGCCTGTTTTATGAGCGTTTGGTATCGAGCACATTTCTCAAGTTCCGGCAAGTTAAGCCATAAAGTTCTACGAAGACACGCTTCAACACATTTTCTCCTATTCGCAAAACCATAACTATCACCAATGACCACCACGCATAAAGTTTAACTACTGCTCACTCTAGATCCAAATCTAAATTGGGTCACAACCTTTCAGGTCGGGAATGACATTTTAGTACACGGATATTTCCCGAAGGTAAATAAAAAATGTAAAGTTGACTAGGGTAAAGCGTGGCAAAATCGCTCTTGATTCGTTCCAAATTGCACCATCGAGTCTTCCAGTATCGGAACAGGCTCTCGATCACGTACCCGCAATTTCTACCCATCGACGAGTTCTTGAGACTTGCTCCATTCGCCCGTCGATCTTGAATTCAATCAAGAGAACACGCTCACATGTGCTCCTATCGAGACCTAATTTCAACCTTATTAGCTAAAGGCTACAGCTTCTCAAACTTTGGACTTACATTTTGGATAACGCTAGTAAAATTACGAACTTTGAGGAAAAAGCAATTAATGTTTTAATCGTTCCACGTTTTTCTGGAAAAGGTGCTTTTTATGGTCTAACTTTACAAGGGTTGAGGGTGTTGGAAAAATAAACCCAGTAAATATTGCAAGGCATCTGGGGATTAGACCCTGAATTCTTTGTTGAATTATCTTTTTAATAGACCTAGAAGTTTAGTAACTAAAACAAAGAAGCAGTAAAAAAGAAATGACCATATTATAAAAATGAAAGAAGAATATTCCGTACTCTTAAATCCTACATACGTATAGCAAGAGATAAGCGTCATGAAGCTTACGAAAAATGGAGCAAAGTAATGTCCTTTTATAACCATGGTAGTAAAACAACACGGATTTGTTGAAATTGATATGACTTTAGCGCTGAAAAGGTAAAGACTTGGGCATTAACCAAATGGTCCACTTCAGTGTGGGTACCTAATCCACTGCGGCGAACGTCCCGTGACAAATAGCCCATAAATAGGATAAAAGGGGCGGTGAAACAACACGGGCTATAGTTGACAGAAACAAAGAAACTGGCATCCCACAAACTGTTTCTGTCCAAACCATGTAATTGATGAGGCAAGTGAGGAAGTTTCGGATGTTCTGAAACTATGCTAATTTCGTAGATTGTAAAACCTCACTACTTGCATAATAGATGAGTGCTTTTACACAAACCTTTGTTCTAGAAGGCATGTCGTTTAGTTTGGTAATTTATAATGCATTTTGTGATAAATGATATGTTCGAACCTCGTACAATTTAATTTCATTGAAAGGTTCAAACGACAAAACGAAATTTAACGCCTCATGTTTCCTAACCCTGAGATTGAATTTTCAAGATCTTTGTTGGGCCAGTGCCAGTATGGGCATTGGGATAGAAAATAAGAATTTGAGAAGATCGAGGTTGGTACTAGACCGACATCAACTTAATTATTAAAGTGACCTCGGAACCTTCAGGCCTTCTGGTTTTAACTGACCGTAAAACAGATTTCCTAACACGTTTTAATATTCTAAAAGGTGCGGGTGTGGAAATAACGAAGATTGACCAGCCTGACGATTCACTGAATTCTACAAAATCTCACTGTAGAGGCGTAGGCGTAGATACTCGTAAAAGTCAGTGTGAAGTTATTCTATTTATTACTTGTCGGGAAAGGTCGATGTGTAGAATACTGAACTAAGATGAACTGTGATTGAGGCTTCGTAACAGTAAAAACCTTGTATGACAACTTCGTAAAAATAGCTTCGTATTTGCACAGTAACAAAAAAGAGTTCTGAATTGTCTATTCGGTTTACCGGTTTACTGTACAAGTGAAATAATGACGCCTAACTTTTAACATCACAAATTGCAGAAGTCAAAAACCAATTTTCCGCTTTATCCAAAAAGCAAAAGTAACTTACATTGCTGGCTTGGCACTTCAACTTGGTCTCAATTCAGCGGCCCACAGATGGGGTGAGTTAGCGGGAAATTATGTTGGCAATAAAGGTAATAAGAAGGCTATTTATTGTTTGTTTTTTGTTCGGAACTGTGACGGAAATACAACAGCTACAGAACACTTATATACACGTGGCGTGGTGTCCGATAATATTTATTATCAAGTTGCGGGACACCGACATTTGGCATCCCCGCCAGAAAAGCTCAACATATCGAATTTAATCCACCAAGGTCGTTCATAAATTGTGAGAAAGAACCGGGCAATATATTTGTAGTATACGTGACATACAATTTGTATGATAAAAGATGACATGTGCCCGATAACATTTTTTTTTCACTACGCTATTTGTTCCATGTTTCATATTCAATTTACTACTCTACAATTTAAATACACAGTCGTAAGCTCTCAAACGATACAAAAACAATAACTTTGTTAGGTAGAGTGAATATTCTAGGCGCTTCCCGCAAGACGCTGAAACATTTGGACAGTTCCGAAATTGTATCAACGTTATTAAATACCAAGGGAATCGATTTGGAATTTCAAAAGAGCGTTCACGATGTTGTTTTCTTCCAGAATTCGCATGTAATGATGTTCTGACTGAACTAAAAGGCACTCTAAGTACTAATAAAGTAAGACTGCGAATAGTACTGATTACCCTAATGCGTCCTCAGGTCATTCATTGTAGGACTTCATAGGATAGACTCAGCAGCAGACATTATAGTCTATTTAGTGTAAGGTATAGGTTATATTATCTCCGATAATACAATGGTTTCGGGCAATGAATACATTTTGAGTATCCTAACGGCTACTTCTAGGGGGCCACCTTTATACCGATGTTCAAATATAGTTAAGGGCTCTTAGTAGCAAAGGCCACTAAATACGAAGGTCAAGGGATTCATTCCATTCGTAAACCATTCTTGCAATTTGGTACAGACGTAGTCTCTCGATGTTGGGAACGTAAAATAGAGGAAGGTATTTTTGAGGAGATGTAGAGGAAGGTATTTTTATAAAACGTTTCACAACTGCCCAGGACGATGACACCGCCTAAGTATTAAAAAAAAGTGCTGTTAAGAGTAACAAAATAAAAAAAGGTAAACCCTTATAAGCAACATGTGATGTCGGTTAATTAGCAAAAGTTAAAGCTCAAGGAAAGATTTTTAAAACAACTGTTGTGTGAGTTGGTAATTAGTGACAAAAGCCGAGTACCACTCGTGTTCTTTTATGAAACGCAATTTTTGGTAGTATTTTTATGCGAAATCCTGTTCGTGACTTCAAACACGAAAATTTTGCTTGCTTTTTCGGGTGTAAAGCACGCTGAAGTCTTTGGCAAGTGGAATGTGTTAATAACATACACGTTCGCATAGGTGGAGATGTTTTTTACCAACAAAAGTATTAAGTAGATGCTGTACGACAAGTTTAATGGTATACAGGGGTCTTACAAACACGGCTTTAGCAGAGTCATGATAGAATAATCTGAATTCCGTTGTAATTGTCGCAGATGCAGTTTATGAATTGTCAATTTTAACGTGATTGAAATTGTTATCCTATAATGATTCTGCTCAAGCGAGCTTTTTAGGCACCCGCGTTTCTTATTTTAGAACATGATATTACACCTGTTATCTGCGAAGGATACAGCATAAGGATAATATGCGTTTACTTATTTCGGACTAGCTGATGCCCGCGGCTTGGGCCGCGTACAAATTATATATTAATTACTCTATCTTTTAAAAAAAAACAGAATCGAATTCCGTTGCGTAGTTTTAAAGATCTAAACATACATAGGGACAGACAGACGCGGCGGGGGACTTTGTTTTATCCTACTTCCTACTAATATTATAAATGCGAAACTTTGTGAGTATGGATGTATGGATGTTTGTTACTCTTTCACGTAAAAATTACTGAACGGATTTGGATAAAATTTTGCACACAGGTAGTTAATAGCATGGATTAACACCTACCTGATACTTTTTATCCGGGTAGTAAGATCCCATGGGACAATTATCAAACTTTACGCGGGCGAAGCCGCTGGTTGAAGCTAGTTTATAATATGTAGTGATAGTGAAGGCAGAGGAAATTACCAATTCAAGGTAAACAATTCCTCTATTGCAACTGTATGAACAGCTGCGTCAAACTGCGTGTGTGCGAGTCCACCACACAGCATCTTACAAGACAGTATTAATTTATCGACACAATACACAAAGATACTATCTATACGATAAAAGTTTAAGTTACAAGTTTCTGAGTGAGCTGTTTAACTACGATTGTTACTTAGTTGTTTGTTCCGATTGCGGTACATAATTGTCTGTGTTAGAGATAGAATTGGGAATGAAACAGATGTATTGTTGGGCCATGAAAAGAAAAAGTAACATTATCATGTCAATTTTTGATGTTATTAGGAAGCACTTTCGCAGTCATCGTTTTGGAAAGAATGGAGTTATTGTATTGTACAACGGGCTGGTGTCCGCAGCTCCACGTCAAAACGCGTATTTTGCGTATGCGCTATAATCCACACCGCACTGGGCCGGTTTGGTAGATGTCACATGTCTTCGAATTTTTGGTTCTAGGACATGCCGGTTTCCTCACGATGTTTTCCTTCACCGTTTTGAGAGCAGCGGTGATGAAATAAATTACACAAAGTAATGCGCCTGTCTGGGTTCGAACCCACGACTTACTGTTCGTAAGTCGGGGCCGCTACCACTGGGCCACCGCTGCTTTTGAATGGAGTTATTACAGTAATAATTGTTGGAGGGGTTTGGGACAGTTAGCAAAGAGTAAGCCAGCTTCTAATACTTTACTTATTTCATCATTATGAATCTTAGTCAGAAGAGTAACTATTCCGTAGTAACATGTCCGTATACATATATTACCAGTGATCGGAACAGGTAGAGCTATTTAGGTTCATTGACCGCAAACAATGCCTTTAATATGGATATTCCACGGGATTTCGACTGATACTACGGGATTTTATTATTACAATAAGTGAATTATTGTTGAAGCGTATTAAGTAATTATTTTAATTAAGATTTTATTGTAAATACAAATTGTTTTATTTGATAATGTTTCGATTTTCTGATATGTTTTTGTACAACTTCAGAATAAAAATGTTTAAGTAAATGATTGTAGATTTTTGAAAAAGAAATTGTTACGAAAAAATATTTTGTGGTTTAATGAATCAACTTTATCTATTTATTATACTATCCTTAATCCAATCCTTCTTATATTATCCCGAAGGCGAGAATAGTTTTTTTATGATTTTACTACCTACTTAAAAACCAATTCTTGGGACTCGGGGAGTATCCATATTATTCTTACCTATGGCAAGTACATAAAACAGCTTTACCTATTCCGATCTATGCATATTACACATGCCAAGGCCACATGTCAGGCCGAGAGCGCACTTCGAGTCTTTTCAAGGTTGGTTACGACCGAATTAAAATGGCTTACAACCTTTTTTTTTTTAAATAGGAAATACTAACAATGTAAACAATTTAAGCATTTTATGACCAAAATATAAAACGAAGAGATGGACAATTCTATATAATCTTGTCACCTAGCAGGGACATTTCCGTGTTAAAAAGTTGCGCGTTGTCAAAAGTCGCGTTCAAAAAAGGCTCCCGCAGGGAAATCGGGTGCGTTCGTGGAAATCCTTCTCGGTTTCCGCTGCAAATGAATTTAAACCGAGGCCTTAATCGTTGATTTTCAGGGCTATCAATTACAAGCCCTCTCGTTCTTTGTAAAATGTAAATGGGCGAATCTTTCCCCAGAGAGAAAACAGTTGTTTTCATCATTCTAGATTCGTCTAAATCTTTTTAACTTTGAAACTATGTAGTCAAGATGGAGGGCATAAACCTTAACATTTATGTCTGCAATAAAGTTTAAAAAGTTTTATTGAATTTGCGCATTTTGGAAACACTATTCTGAATAGCACGTTTTTTTAGTGGCCAGGGCGTAAAGTACCAATTGCAAGCAGTTTCTTTAAATTCAAGAGATTTAGTGTACCCAATCGCCAACTTTTCTATATCAATGCAATGGTAGTTTTTATAGCTTTTGGGAATTACGAAAACAAATGTATTTTAAAATTCATCTAGCACTTACAAGCAGTGCACAATTTTTCATTTTTCAAAATATAAGAAAAACACGACTATTTGTCTTTGCTTAAAAATACGATACTCTGCAACATCGACTGACATATCGAAAGACCGGTATAACAAAATCAGGTAACCTAGATTCTTGAAGGAGCCTTCGTTTCACGGTTGCTTAGACATATCACTTCTAGATATTCTATCATCCTAAACGCCTCATTTGTTTGCCGAAGGGAGGAGCTTTCGGCAACATCAGAATATGACGTGACTAATAGCGTTATGCCGGAGATTTATACCTTGGAACATTGCAATGAGGAGCGAATGAGGTTTATAAGAAAGAAAAGGACTTGAGGAAGTGCTTTATTCACTTACATAGATAGGGACAATGGTGCTATATAAGTTATACGCCTCGGCAATCTGAAACTCACATTATTGAATGGACCGATTTAGTAGTAACCGTAAACTCTGATTCCATTGAACGATAGAAAGTATTACGATTTTATATGAAGCTAAAAAGGTCAAGGGTAAAAAATGGGCTGGTTGCATGTGTGAAAATTGATGATGCAAGTATTAGAAGTACCTAACCATTGTAAAATCCAAGTCACTTAGCATTTAATATTTGTTTTACATAGGAACTTCCTCTCATTATTACTCGCATATACGTAGTTATTTCTTAACAAAGACTTACTGATAGGATCGGTCGTTAACTTTTGAGTTTCACACAGGCGTCTTCAGTCCACTATCTTCAGAGCCTTTGATATACCCGACACGGGTTCTACAATTTTGTCGTCTGGTAAATAATTATCCGCAATTTAATCACGAACCTCTCCAAAGCAGAATATCATTTTGTGTCCCTTATCTAAGCACCTTTAAAAAGCCGAAAATAATTAGGTCTGTTTACAAGTTTTCTTAGGGAAAGAAGGCTCTGAAAGATCGCTAAAAAGATTTTATTCTTAAGACGCTTCGGAATTTTAATTATGAAGTTTTGTTAAGTTTTAATAATTCTGCAGAAAATTAGTCTTATGGAAAGTTTAATTAGGCCATGTACACAAAGGGCGGTGTTATTTAGTTGGTTAAAAAGTTAAGAGAGACAGCAAAGCGAAACTTTTACTGCGGCGGTGGGTTTATGGGTTTAAAACATTCACGAAGCGAAACGGGCATATGTGGGCAGAACACGTTCCTAATTCTATTATAATTAACGAAGGAACACACTATAAAATATGTTGTTCTTCAGAGCTCTAGTAAAACATTGGCGGTTGTAGACTTAGTTTGGACAGACAAAGATTTAAAAACTATCGACACAAGAGCTGCAAGGCTCTTGTCACGAAAGTGTGTCGTGAAAATAGCTTTCACCCCGTTCCAGCACCTCATAAATAAAACACCGTAACTTCATAAATAAACAGAGAAGACAACGAAGGGCCGGAACTAACACTACCGGTTTTAGGTGTCAAACAAAAACGTAAAATGTCTGTAGTTTATTTCCTTTTCCTCACGAGTTTCTTAAACAAATGTATTCACTTTTTCACTAGGATGTACCAGGGGTCCATTACAAGGAAGAGCTGTCACGATCGCAGTAAATTTTAACGTGTGTAATGTTTTGGAAACGTCTATAATTACTGCGTAGCTGAACGGGGATGAAAGATAGGGTTGAGTTGCACTAGCGGAGTATATTGACTGTTAATCCACTGCCATTGTGATGGACATTCGATTAAATATCTCGGTTTATCTCTCAGGAGAGGTAGACGGCGTCCTGTATATTGGGGAGTCTGGGCAAATATGCATTTATATGGCTGTGTTTCTCGTGGCAAGGATATAAAGTTTTTTTTTATTCAATATGTGTGTTTGTATTTCTTTCCCTCACTGATGAAAGATTCAAAGAATACTGCGGTGTTGGTGGGTCCTCTAGTCACGTCAATAGATTCAATTGAAATTAGGTCACTAAAAATCAACACACTATATATAACTCTCAATAGCCATAAAAAGGAATGAAACTTACTCCACATTCCCGCAACAAAGCACAAAGGGCTATCAAAAACCAAATTCAAACACAGAGTAGACAGCGCGAGAAGTGCCACAAAATACACTTACTGAATACACATCAAACTAGCTAAACTGACCTACATACAGACAATGGCAGGAGAAATTGAATGAGATGCTCTTAAATTATTGTCCGTACGTACGAGGGACTCCTTTGACAGACGGCACAATACGTGAATGACGTCAGTTATCGGGGGTTCGGAGGGTAGATCGAGATTTTCAATAGAAGCAATGATTTACGTGGGACGAATAACGTGTTGTCATATACGGGCCGTTGGTTACAAATAATACTCATGGATCTTGGCTAATATAGAGCTACTTTTGTTTTGGACAAGCCAACTTTTTTTCCAACTAATGCAACTCGTGATTCTGAATCAACGACCGCCAGAAGCGTCGAGGCAACGAAGACCGATTAAGCCCAGTAGAAACAGTATAACTGTCTACTAGTCAAGAACTGTAAAATGTGTCATTATTTAGTACTGATTTCACCAAAAACTTGCAGCATGTAGCATTGCCGCCTACGGCAATGCTTCATGCTGCACACAAGCCTTAGCACCTATGCACTCACACACTCTACACTTATAAAAAAAAACGAAACACCTTTTAAGTTTGGTTTTGTAAAAAAAAACTGGTAGGATGTCTCAGTGCTTAGTTAACAATCACTACAGGAATTCGACGGACTATAACATAGAAAACAACCTCTACATTCATTAATTGGAGTACTGTTTCGATTGTTTTGGTTAAAAGTGTATTCTACTTACTCGTAAAAGTATGCAAATGCAGAATATACTCAACACTTGTTTCTCTCTTCATTTAAAGGAGGTGTTCTCATCGACCGGTCGTTCAGGTTTATCTAATTCTTTGGGTACGAATAGTAGACTTTCATTAAAACAGAAGTACCTTTACAACTACAGTTTTATACATTCAACTGTACTTAGTTGTAAAGGTGTGTATTGTATTGGGTGTGTATTGCTAGCTTAACTGATTTATTTCTACATTATAATTACAGAAACTGCTCATTATATTTAATAGGAATATTCTAGAAGAACAGTTGGTTTACAATGACCTAGTTTGAAATATTGTCCTTTATTTTCCTGTACGTAGGAGTAAACCGACAGAAATAGGTCGTCTGTATTAGTTACTTTTGTTGTATTATTTTACTGAAGCAAAAAGTGACAATGTCTTGCCTTTATCGGTCTATGACCTGGTTCAAAGAGGTCTCTTTAAATCATCAGCTACTCTTCTGTCCTCACAATTTTTTTGGAAACATACAAATGACTCTCCAATTCTATTACAATTTCGCTTCAAATAAACTAATTAGTTTTCGGCAGAAAGTTTACACATCCATGAAACTGAACCAACATCAATCATCCGTTTTGCAGGATTCAAAACTAATGTAAACCACTGCCAACACAGCAGCTGAACAAAAATTGTAAACATATTGCAAAATAAGATTTATGTAGGTATGTGTAAGTATTGCACTAGATTACATTCAAAACTATTCTGTATCATAGAAAATTATTTCTGTATTCTAAATCTCAATCATATTACTTCATTTCTTTTATAAAGAACTTACCTCTTCGAGAACAGTTCACTGTACAATTAATTTATGTAACGATTTTCTGGAACCTTCTACGCTGAAAATTACAAGGCAACTTGCTAGCACGAAAGGTACTAAGATAAAATGTTCACGGTACAATGGAAAACGGGACCGGACCGGGAAACAGTTTGCCTAGGTGAATTTGTAAATCGGAAGGTCGAATAAGATCCCTTTCAACGCAATAAAATATCTGTAATATGAGCAATATAAAATTGTTATCGACCTTGTTGAAAGCCTTTTTGTAGTGGAATGGTAGCAGTTTAATGTCTTTTAGAAAGTGTTTTATTTTCTCATTCATCATTTTACGAGTACATTCGAAGGATGTTTTTCTTGCAGCATTTTTAATATCTTCCTCTTTGTATTGTCTTCTTATTATTTAGGGTTTCGTACCCGAATGGTATTAACCAACCCTATTACTAGGCCACCGCTGTCCGTCCGTCTGTCTGTCAGCGGGCTGTGATACTTGAAATTTTCAAAGAATGTGTATTTTTGTTGCCACTATAACAACAAATAAACTTTAATTAAGGGGGGCTGGTGGCACGGAAACATACATGCTTGAGTCCGTCCCGCACTTGACCGATTATTTTTTCATTTTAGTCGCTACCCAAAAATTGTATCATTGATACCTATTATTAGTATAAGATTGGTGAGCCACCAAATTCAGCTTTTGTAGATCACAATTATTCAAAAAAGCTAAAGTTGGCTTTATGAAAAGGTGCCATAAATATATGGATTCTCCGTTGTGCTTTTGTCTTCTAACCTTTTTGATAAAAAATACCGGACTGGTAATCGAATTTATTTTAAAAAACTACCATAAAAATGCCTTTTTAAAGCTTTTCAATAACAAAAAATATATTCCAAAGGCTTTTATAGTATTTAATAAGTATTTGTAGGCACTGTCAAATATTTTTCAGTACATACTCCAAAATATTGAATGGAGCGTATTTTTGCGTTTTATTGAATTGGAATGTATTAAGCGCTGAAATGCAGCGTCAGGCTACGGAAGTAAGAAGTTAGCGAGCGCGGCGGCAGAGAGACGCGTTTAAAATGCAAAGATTTATATGGAACTGGCCTCGATGGCAGCGGCGCAGGGAGCGGCTACGAGCGATGCGCACCAGTCTAGCGGTGCCACCCGCGCGTCTGCATCGACGGAGTGTTGTGCATCTTATTTTTAACCCCCAACGCAAAAACGACGAGGTGTTATAAGTTTGACGTGTCTGGTCTGTGTGTGTGTGTTTCTGTCTATGGCATCGTAGCTCTCGAACGGATGAGCCAATTTTAATTTTGATTTTTTTGTTTGAAAGGTGAATACGATAAAAGGACATAGCTATCAAACTTAGCTAAGAACACTCCCTAGAGCTAGTCGAGAGTGTTCTTAGCTAAGTTTGATAAAAATCAATACAAGATTGCCGCCGCTACAAAATGGAGGATTACATATTTATTCAACAACTCCCTCAATATGGGTATCAAATGAAAGGGCTTGACTGTTAGAATCTGTTTCGTACCATGCGTGTTTCCGAACGCATGTCTTGTCATCCGAGCATCTGACAGTTTGTTTTTAGACGTTTCGTAACTTGTCGTGATTCATTACGAGATCACACCGAATTTTATTGGTTGATTGAGATAATTGGAAAATTCAAGAAAATCCCCTTTGTTTGCAAGATTTTGGTTGTGATTCAGTGTTGATTGGACGGAACGCCAATTAACACTTGTGCAGCTTGAACTATTGAATATATTGTGCTGCATTCCGACCAGTTACGCGCTACTAAGGCAGCATCTGTTGAAACATAGTCGGATCTGGCAAATCACCCGACCACACACCACACTTTACCCGCACACACACAGACATACAATACCAGAACCGGCTTGATCAAAGACTGGTCATCCCCTTCAGCCCACCGGCACCAGGTAAGTTACTTTCGTTATAAGGGCAATTTGATTTAATTGTCTCCGCGAATCGCGGACGGCTCGGTCACACCTTGTCCTGGGTTTGGACCGAACAGAATCATATACCTGAAATTATGACCCTATATGTCAGGGTTTTTTTTAAATTTAATTTAACTTGTTTACTTTTTAATAACCGACTTCTCAAAACATAACACTACGTCGCTTTAGCGTCGCGTGATGCTGGCTTCGAGACCGGGTCTGCGTTGCCACGCCGCTTCCCGCATCGCTTCCCGCACCACCATGTCGCCCCTGCCTCGCAATCGCTGACTTCGAGACCGAGGCCTAAGTGTCGTTTACTCTTATCGAAGTGCCATTTATGTTGCGGTCTAACGTGTTTATAGCCCATCGGCATGCGATATTCATCGTGAGGTGAAAATATTGTGAAGATTCCAAATAAAGTTACTGACATTTTCTTTAATTTTAGAAATAAATATGTTAAATATTATGATTAAAAGATTTATTTATACTACCTATACAGCTTCAATGTCAAGAAATAATTGTAGATTTAGAAAAATAGAAAAATAAACTGTTTGCTCTACACGTTTTCGAACTTACTTCTGAGACTTGTGCGCTTATAAGTAAATAGTAATGCATGTTTGCATTACTTCAAGTATATAAACCATTTCTAGTATACTTGCTTTAGGGATTTATTGTATCCTAGAAACATGAGGTGTCAGAGATAAGTATTTTCCCCACTCGGCGCACCGAAGAATAATTGTATTTTCTACTTGAAATATAAATAAACCATTTGAAACGGGCGTCGTTGAAGAATAGAAAAGTTTAGAACATCTTAATGCCGCTGTTCCTGTATCGGAAAATGATAGATACTGAGTATAAAATGTTATCGAGTGTTGAAGCGATTTCGTTGAGAAATATGGACTATCTTTTCAAGATAAATGTGTTAAGAAATATGGTTCGTAATATGATATCAATAAAGGTTGGAAGGCCACGTTTCTTTCTCTGAAATTCCAGCAATCTGATTTCGAGTAGTACGAATAGGTACCGTCAACTGATCTATCTGAGATTAGTGTGGGTTGTATCGACGATAGATAAGCAAAGCATATTCAAAGCAATTTCAGACACGCGTGACCTTTAGCATACCGCATAAGGAAGTTATAGTCCAGCTATACGTGAACTTGTAACGCGCTATATGGCCGTATTGCACGGGTTACCTTTTGGCCTGATCAATTCTAGGATTCTGGCATGTAATCCATTTGAGAAGCGTATTGAGTATAGCTCTGACATGTAAGAGCAATAGAGTAATTGGCTTCACACGTGTACATCCTTTCTACTAACACATCGACGGAGGCGGTTCAAGAAGCCGCAAGGGACATGAAGCGTGCTGCTCGATTTTCGACTGTCGGTGCTGAGCCGAACGCCTATATCGGTACGTGAAATGATATAGTGACATAATTGTGTGCAATCATTCATCATTATCTGTCCTCCACAAATTGGCTTATAATAGCAGTCCTTCGCAAAAGTCTTCGTCACGCTAACTATGAGAAGTTGAAAGGGGATTTAATATCATCCAATTTCATCACACAAGAGAAAAATGGTACCAACCTATCAACGGACGCCAAGCAATATGTATTGTTAAAAGTTTGTATCGAAGTTTGTTATAAAAGTTTGAGCAGAATAATACTACAGGGTGCTTATGTTAAAGAGGGTCATAAAATGGACGATGAATTAGATTGACGAGAGGATATAGGTAAAGCTTAAAAGATTCTTGACTTGAATACTATCTATTTATATTGTGATGCAAAATGCAGAAGATATTGATCGACCTTAACACTGGCATTTGTGTGTCGTAGGTCGAAGGTTGAATATGTATTTATAGTGTTAATTCAATTATATGAACATATAACGATGCTGTGTCTGAGATCAGAAATAACACACACAGATACAAAGCTAAATTAAATTAGGATACGAAAGAAACGAAGAAACGATGTATAATATGGCAAAATGATAAAGACCGACGAAAAAATCAAAGTTGCAAGAAGAAAGCGTAGAATACTGCGAATATAGTTGAAGATATGCTGCTCTGACGTTGATTTGAGTTGAGATACAGACACTAGATATTAAAAAAAAATGCAAAACCAACGGAACTATGCAACTTTCTTACATTCCATATAAAACTTATAAAGAAACTCTATTGTCCATCAATAAATCAAAATAAAATGAAGGTAAGAAAAGAAGGAAAAGCGAACGAGAAAGAAAAATTTGATGGGGATAAAGCCTTAGAATACACCTCTATTACCGATTTATGGGTTCACAATGGATTTGTGGTTTGCGAGTTTATATAAGCATGGAGGTTTTAAGTTTTTTGTATATACCACAACAAAACATGCTAGCTAGGATTGCCACACTGTGAAACTACCTATAGTTCAGATGTTAAAATCTGAAGTAACTTCAGAACTTAAACGATTCTTTCAGAGGTAGATTTAAAATGCAGAGTACATTGTTTATTATCTATTTACTTCAGTAAAGAATGTGTAGCAACATTTATAAACGTTTTAGTATCATTTTGAAGATAAAGCTAAACGCATTTAGTGATTTGTAGTGCAAGCGGGCCATAAAGTTCGTTTAATCTGAGAGATAGAAAGAGGAAGGTACAGGAAGAGTACAGTGCACAGAGCACTTCCGTAATATCATCAAAACTTTTAATACGGGAACATCCGTTGTACTGTAAAAAGCCGCACCATTAATACCTTTTCATAAAGTTCTTGACGATGCTGTACAAACCGAGTTTGGAAGCTAAATGTCTACAAAATTTCCATGTTCGCCCACAAGCTATTGTAAAGGTCGAAATTAACATCGAAGCGGTGAGTCGTAGAGGGAATGATGTTTTATTTCACGCCTAATGTTACAGACAAGTTTTTTTTTTATGAATTCCTTAGGATTCGGCCGCCAACTGTTCCAGTGGGTAACCGATTTATGAAGGTCCAAACTTTAGCGACTCTGTCTGACTTAATCGAATTTTCTGTCGGGGCTTTCGTCCGACTAATCAAATCTCTTCCAGCTAGGGACGAACTTTAGACGTGTTAGAATTGTTGGAAGTGGTACACGCCGCTTCAAGTTAATTACTAATATCGACATGATCGACCACCAAGAAAATTTTATTAAAAGTTAAGCCCAGATATATTTCAAAATTGACAGCATTGGATGAATTATTGATAATATCCCAAGAATAGCAATGACAACACACTTAAAAAAAAATAAGATTCTGTTTAGTCCGTCAGTTAGATTATCGAAAAATATTGGATACGTGCTTTTTGTTTAATCAAATTAATAAAAATTATGTTGAAATTATGATTGTGATCATGAGTAGGGGCTTGCGACGTCACTTTATGGTAAAAAGTGTACCGAACTGTGACGTCACACGAGTTTTCGACGCACTGTTTCGTTTTCATTTTTTGTTTACGTTAGAAAGGAAAACATACGTGTCTAATATATTTTGAAAACTTATCTGACGGACATTTTGTTTTGGCATCTACATACCCTATCCAGTAAGTTATGGGTTCGATAATAAATCTCAGACAATCAGAAACATGAGTTCTATAAGAATATAAAAACAAAGACTTAGATAAGTTTCACAACATTCATTCATTTCATTCATTCATTTATTTATTTCAGTAACAATTTTTACATTGTATCGAAAATTTACACGCAATCATATAATTAAAAAATAGGTACAATAGAAATCATAATTACATTAGAAAATCATTATAAAGCAGTAAACAACATAGATTAATTAAAAAAAATACATTTGCAGTTCCCCTGCTATAGTATGTAAATAATTATAAATTCATTATTATGACAGAAACCAAGATAAATTAAATAAAAAGCAAAACATTTGCATTTGCCCTGATATAGTATGTTGAATAACAAAAATATAAAATAGAACAAACAAATTAAGATTTTACCATTACAATTAATTTCAGAAGTATATTTAAATGTCAGTAAAGTATAATTAAAATGTCAATAGTAATGTTGTAAAAAGATGTATGTCAATTAAAAGATGTTAAACAAATTCAATCAGACATAATAATGCCAAAAATATAAATATTACTAATATCTGTACAAATGTCAAAAAAATAAAAAAATAAATAAAATAAAAATAAAAATATTGCTTAATTCCAGTAAAACAGTAGCCACATCAGCGAAAAATATATGAAAAGCTCGACGAAACCAACATTTAGTCCAAAATGGACGAAACAAAAACATTCGAAAACGTAAACAAAGCGTAAACGAGCACAAAACTAAACGGAACAGAAGCGTCACATCCAACGCCGTGGCGCGTGTAACTCCGGTTGAAAAATTTCGTTCCCCTCCTGCCCTTAATTTTAACTAATTTCAGCTGCAAACGCCTGCCGTGTCCGCGCCAAGCGGGCAAACTGTCCAAGTAATTACTTCCACGGTAATCCCGCAGAGCTTGTAATCCTGTGTAATATTATGTAGAACGGTATGACAGTGTTCTTAGATGGTAATAATAATAAGCATTGTGAGGTATTTACTTTTAATGGTGTTTACGGGTATTTTAAGGGAGACGTGTTATAATTGGAAATAAAGAGATGCACAGTGTACCAGTAATTATACGTATATTGATATAGAACTACATTCAACGACTTTTCTTATACGATTGACATCAGCATATATAAAAGCTGCCAGAACATGTGTCAGATTATGAGTGGCCAGCGAGGGCCACAAGGAGTATCTACCTTCAACATGCCCCCTTAATCTGCCACATGTCCACACACCGTCTTCAAATACCAAGACATCATAAAATGACACAAAAACAAGAGATTAAAACCATTACTAATAAATCTAAAAAAATAAACAAAGTACATAATATCAAACTTAAGTCACACTTTCGTTACCCGCCCTCTTAATGGGTAATCTCGTTAAAGCGTTTTTGAATTTGGGGCCTGGCAGAGACTTAGTTAACATATCTGCCAGCATGTCTTGTGAAGACACATACGTCACCTCTACTGACTCATTCAATATTGCTTCGCGAATAAAGTGAAACCTAATATCGATATGCTTCGTTCTATTATGGTTCATCTTGTTTCTCGCTATGTGATGTGCAGACTGATTATCGTTATAAATAACAACAGGTTTAGCACAAGTATTATTTGTTATACTATTTAACAAACTCCGTAAATAAATCGCTTCCTTTGAAGCTTGGCTGAGACCTATGTACTCCGCCTCAGTTGACGACAGAGCTACACACCGTTGTTTACGACTCTCCCACGTTATTAAATTTTCGCCTAATATAAACATTAGACCCGTAAAAGATTTTCTGTCATATGACCCACCCCAATCCGCGTCCACGTAGCCAAGAAGTTCTAATTTACCTGACTTTCGGAAGGTTAGGGCAAAATCTGATGTCCCTTTTAGATATCTTAACACCCGTTTTGCACACTTATAATGTATTTCATCATAACAATTATTAAATTGTGATAAAACACTAACAGCGTGCGCGATATCTGGCCTACTATTTTGAGCTAAATAGTTCAGACATCCTATCAGATTTTGATAGGGTAACCTATTATCAGAGTCTGAAGCTTTTTCTAGTCTGATACCCGTTTCCATGGGGGTGTTGACTGGTTTACAGTCCGTCATTTCAAAATCCTTTAAAACATTAATAACATATTGTTCCTGATCGAGATAAATGTTGTTTTCGTCTCTCCTAAGTCGCATACCTAAGACATGTCTAGCATGACCTAGATCCTTGACTTTGAATTTTTTTAATAACTCGGTTTTCAATTTTTCTTTTTCCTTTTTGTGTATATCACTACAAAAAATAAAAATATCGTCTACGTAAATAACTATAACTATTCTATCCCTATCCCTATCTCCTAGTAACTTTTGGTATAAACACGGCTCTATTTTCGATTGCGTGAAACCTAGACTAAGCATCTCCCGGTCAAGTTCATTGAACCAAGCATTCGATGCTTGCTTGAGACCATATAACGACCTTTTTAACTTGCATACCTTAGTCTCTTGACCTTTGGTGATAGCACCTACAGGTTGCAACATATAAATGTCTTCCTTTAATTTGCCATAAAGGAAAGCAGTCGTCACGTCCCACTGATCTATGTCCCAATCATATTCTACAGCTAATGAGAATAAAAGTCGCAAAGTCGAGCTCCTCACTACGGGAGAATATGTTTCGTTATAGTCTACCCCACGTACCTGTGTAAATCCTTTCGCTACCAGCCTAGCTTTGTACTTTGAGATCTTACCATCACTATCTCGCTTAATCTTAAAGACCCATTTACATTGAATCGGCTTCTTATCACGTGGTAAGTCAACAAGTGTCCACGTCTGATTCTCCTTCAACGATTGTAGTTCATCGTCCATGGCCTTCTGCCACAGTGCACGATCAGGTCTAGCAAGGGCCTCCTTTACAGTCGTCGGATCGCCGTCAATTTCTGCGAGAACGTTGATGCACGTGTTCGTATAGTCAACCAGTTTCCGCGAGCGCAAGTTGTATCTCGGTTCTATACTCGTCTCTGTACTCACTTCTTCATTCGTAGCGGATTCGGTACTTCCTGTATCTGCATCCTGAAAATCTTCCTCAACATTTGTATGGACATCAGGAGGTGCATCCAAAATCGCAGGTTCAATTCGTTCCTCCTCAATGGACAAAGGAACAACTGCGTTCTTCATTACATTTGTACCAGGAAACACATTTTCCAAGAACTTCACATCCCTCGCAACTGTTATCTTACCAGTCTGTGGGTGCATGAGTCGGTAACCTTTCGTAAGATCGGTATAGCCAATAAAAATCAAGGCTTCGGTTTTCATGTCTAACTTTTTCCTTTTCTGCTTCGGTTTTAATGCAAACGCCAAACATCCAAAGATTTTTAAATGACTCAAGTTTACTTTCTTACCGGACCAAAGTTCTTCAGGTACTTTATTCAAAACAGCCTTTGTGGGGCTTCGATTCTTTAAATAAACTACAGTACGTACTGCCTCAGCCCAAAATTTCTTGCTTAAATTCGCCTCACAAAGCAACGTTCTTGCTTTTTCTATAATTGATCTGTTCGCCCTCTCAGCTACGCCATTTTGCTCAGGCGTATAAGGAACTGTCGTTTGGTGCTTTATACCAGCTGACTTGAAGAACCTGTCGAAAACATGGTTGCAAAATTCAGTACCATTATCAGATCTAAGGCATTTTATCGATTTACCAGTCTCTTTCTCTACTTCCGCCTTATACTCTCGGAATTTGTCAAAAGTCTGACTCTTATTTCTTAAGAAATAAACATACGTCTTGCGCGTATAATCATCGATAAATAGCAACATGTATATGGAACCAGCAAATGATGGCTCTTCCATTGGACCGCAGATATCCGAATGTACTAACTCTAGAATCTGTTCTGCTCGTGTGCCTTTGTTTCTGAATGGGCTTTTGCACGTCTTACCTTTAATGCATGGAATACATGGCTCAATGTGTTGTTTACTGTCGAAATCCATACCAGTCACCATATCTTTTAATTTCAGCATGTAATTTTTACCTAAATGCGCTAACCTTTTGTGCCATAGGTTTGACAGAGGTTTATCTGACAATGTCGCGTTGACGTATTGTTCTTTTTCATTTAATTTGAAAATTCCATCAACCTCATTGCAAGTCGCAACTATTTGGTCGGTTTTATTTTTGATAGTGCAACCTCTTTTATCAAAATTAACCGCGAAATCTTTCTTTACAAGATCGCTCACTGATATCAAGTTCATGGATAGTCGAGGAACATGTAGAACCTTTTTCAGTGTGAAATCTGAACTTCCGCTCACTTTAACATCTCCTCTACCTTCAACTGGTATTTCTTCTCCATTGGCCACGTTAATCTTCAAGTCACTCTTTACTTTTTCCAAGTTACATAACTTTTCGACATTCCAGGTCATATGGTTTGAGCAGCCACTATCCACATACCAGCCACTTCTCTTTGTGGCACTTGTATCTGCCGTACTCAGGCACACACCGGCATGAAACTGCTTGCACTCAGCTGCCTTGTGTCCTGGTTTATGGCATTTAAAACATTTGCGGACTGGTTTCCGAGCATTGTTTTTAGATGCCTTTTTCTGTTCAGAAAGAAATGCTTGCTCACCAGCTCCAGCTTTATCTTCAGCTTGTCTGTTAGCTTCTTGCAGCAGTTTAGTTTTGATCTGCTCTAAGCTAATTTCCTTTCCACTATTATCTATTGCCATTATCATCGGGTTGTAGTCTGATGTTAATCCAGCAAGTAAAATGGAAATGATCCAGTCGTCTGATACTTTCGCGTCTATTGCAGCTAATTGTTGTGCTATGGATATTACTTTTGACACGTAATTCTCCATACATGAAAAGTTTTCCAACTTACATGACCATAACTGACGCTGTAGTGCTATTCGTCTGCCCCAGCCTTTATCCTCATATGCGCCACACAGATTGCGCCATGCCTCACGCGCGGTCTTCACGTTGTACACGTGGGCAAAACATGAAGGCTCTAACAGCAGACATATGGTAGTTCGTGCTTTTCGATCAGCTTCCTTGAGAGCAGGACTAATCTCCTCGGCTTCCACAGCCTCCCACCAGTTTTTACATTCCAAATAGTTTTTTACATGAAACTTCCAAACCTGGAATCCTGCAGCTCCGTCAAGCTTTTTAATTCCAAAAATGGAACCTGACGAACCGTTTACGTCATCCGTCAACATCATCGAAAAAATCACAATTATTTGACTGGCATCAACTGGGCATTAACTGGGCAATACCTGGGTATATACTGGGCATTATCTGGGCAATACCTGGGTATTTACTGGGCATTATCTGGGCCCATAACCAATTGGAAATAAAGAGATGCACAGTGTACCAGTAATTATACGTATATTGATATAGAACTACATTCAACGACTTTTCTTATACGATTGACATCAGCATATATAAAAGCTGCCAGAACATGTGTCAGATTATGAGTGGCCAGCGAGGGCCACAAGGAGTATCTACCTTCAACAGTTATTTGGAGAAATTGGTGTGAATCCATACATTACCAAACACAAAATCCATGGTTCATACTTTTAATGTGACTCAGGTTGGCTGGACAAATCTTCAAAATAGCTCGCATTTTACTAGGTCAATAGGGCACTTTATGTGACGGCTAAACACCCTTATTTCAGAATTTGTGACGCTACAGAATCTTAGATAATCGATCGAATACGGGTCCAGCCATCTTGAAAAACCAATTTTCGCTGGTCTCTCAATCTCGGTACTTACCATGAAAAACACCAATACCTACCTACTAAAAAGAGTAGATATCTGCACGTAAATAATCAATAACATTGAAAAATTACCCCCATTCCTCACTTCTACACTTTTGTCTTCTATTGATTTAAATATCTACAGTTGTTCTTATTAGTAGCACCAGTACACGGATTTTCGTCCATTAAAGAAAACACCATAAAATATACTTAGTCCTACATAAAACCTACAATATTGGTAACCCTACTGCAGTGTTTGTATGGGGAAATTTAAATGATCAATATCTTTGAAACTACGCAGTTTCTCCGTCACAAATTCAGGGTATCATTATCGTCCCCGTCACAACATTTTGAACACATTTTGAAGGTCGTAGATCATCAGGCAGCGTAGATACAGGTGTCCAGCCAGCTTGAACTCAGGTTGGCTGGACATTAGGTTTTTATTGATTTCTCGTAAACCCTTGCATGTGACGCCATAAATCAAACGTTATTACTGTCACACATTGCGTCACCAAGTTTTAGTAAAGGAACCATATTCGAAAACGCTACCGTTATTGAGATTCGGAAGTGCCAGCCAAAAGTTTTTTACGTAAATTCAAGATGGCTGGCACAGATTTTTTGCATTTCTCTACTAAACCACTGTACGTATCACAAAACTTTTAGCTCGATGCCTGTCACAAACTTATGTGACGCCCGTTGATATGCAAAAAGTCGTCAAAATCACTTCCGTTACCGAGATTGAGAGACCAGCGAAAAGTGGTTTTTCAAGATGGCTGGACCCGTATTCGATCGATTATCTAAGATTCTGTAGCGTCACAAATTCTGAAATAAGGGTGTTTAGCCGTCACATAAAGTGCCCTATTGACCTAGTAAAATGCGAGCTATTTTGAAGATTTGTCCAGCCAACCTGAGTCACATAACTTTTAAACTTCTTCTTGTCGTATCGATGTACTTCTTTATTAGATGGTTTGGGCCCAGTAGGTGGCCACATTTATTGCAACGGCAGTGGACTGTTAACCACTGCCGCACCTACTATGTGGAAAGGAATTTTAAACTAAGATTCAAGTATACAACAAAGTCAGGTGATATAAATGGATCACATAGAAAAGACACACCCAAAGACTAATGTCAAAACGTTTCAAAAAACGTACTTAACTAATTCATTTTCGCAAGACACTCAGTTGGATGGATCTGTTACCTCATGGTCCAGATAAAATTAAAAAAAGCCGCTTCATAAAAGAACTAGTTTCTTGTCACTTAATCTTGGACACAGTTCCTTTCATTCCCCTCCTACTTTGAGAACATTAATTTTAACCTTGAGGCACAATTTTACTTTCTTAAGACACTTGAAAGAAATGATAAGACCAAAGGGACGGGTAACTTAATTTATTTGAATGTTGAGTTAAGGAAATAGAAAGGTGATACTTATAATTTAATTTTTGTTCATTATCTTACTAAGATTAGGGTTTTGTATGTCAATAATGACGGATGTTAATGAGACTTTTTTGACAAGGGCAAATCGGTGTTGTCATGGAAGTGGCTACGAGTGTTTTAGGAGTCCCAAATTACGCTAGACACGCTGTCATGCACAGCCTTTTCTATTATATCATCATCCAAAAAGTTCTACAGCCTACACTCACCACAGAAACTAAAATATATAGGTACTTATTTTTTCTTCTACGTGGTTATGGTAAAAAAAGTATAGCTTTGTTTAAAGACGTCACGCGGTTTCCGTTCCCGTGGGATTACGGGAATAAAATGTAGCCTATGTTACTCAGGGTGAATGTAGCTTTCCATTGGTGAAAGAATTTTTGAAATCGTCAAAGTAGTTTTTGAGTTTATTCATTACGGACATACACCCACAAAAAAACAATTTTAACCTCTTTATAATATTAGTGTAGATGTGGCATGGTGTTCTGAAGTTTCAAGCTACCACGATGGGCAAAAAGGCGTGTGTTAATGAATGTAGGTACGGTTGAACAAGCTATTTTGTTTACAGTTTGACCCACAAATTACATTGTAAAGTGTATACCAAATAGCTTGTTCGACCGTACATTGGTATGGCAGGCTCTGGTTCCAATAAAAGAATACCTATAACAATTTCATCCAAATCCCAAGTAAAATCATAATACCATTATTTAACAACGGCATTGGCTTCATCTCAAAACCTTTTTTTAAGCCACAGGCATGGAAAAAATTTGCTAATATAACGAGGCCTTAAAAAGTCATGTTGGTAACAATGTAATTTGAGTGTTCGTCGCTACCTCGAGGGTGCTTCGACATTCCGCCTTCACGATACCACATTTGTTCCCAACTTTCACTTAGATACAAGGTTTTGAAACATGTAACGAGGTTGGGTTCTTTCCGAGATTAAAAGTATAACGATCGATTAAGCGAAGCTATTTTCATTACCATTGAGAAAAAATGACTTTAAGCCCAATTTGAAGACAACTGCAGTGTTCTAAAAATATTTAGACAGATTCAAAATATTAAAACATTCGTAAAGCTTTACAGCCATTCGCTGCAATAGAAAAGAATCAGCAATTCAAATTGAGATTTCTTCAGACAAAACGAAAAGCACATGCGGGTGCTGCAAAATGGTTAATATTGAAAGCGCTTTACACTTTCGTCGCTGTATTTTCTTGTCCACAAATCTGAAAGCGGTAACCGCAATGAAACTACAGTTTTAATTTAAAACGATATAGATTAAATTCTGTATACAAAATTCATTTATGCTCTTGTTCACAAAGAGTTGATTGTAAAAAAATACAAAAAAGAGGGTGTTTTTTTTTCGTTGCAGTGCGTTCATAGCCGTTGGCATGAAGCTCTGCTCTAGGTTCATTAATTCCGTCGTTTCTGTGATACACAAATAAGTTTCAGCGAATACATTGAACGGATATTGAATGTTCGCATCCAAACAAACGGTATCACAATAAAGGGATTCTTCAGTTATTTTAATTTTAGTTCTACTCGCTTAGTGATGATATCGCGTTATGTCAACCAGAAGTACAAAAGATGAAATAAAGTTCACCATTACACTTGAGCCTTTATTATTAAATAAAAGGCTTAGGGATAAATCTATGAGCTGAAACTGGGA
This sequence comes from Xestia ashworthii, assembly GCA_950022955.1. NCBI lineage: Eukaryota > Metazoa > Arthropoda > Insecta > Lepidoptera > Noctuidae > Xestia > Xestia ashworthii. The sequence continues at coordinate 6,806,395 of OX465556.1, forward strand.
CCTTAACGATACTAAAATACAAAAGTTCCGGCTTCAATTTGTGTAAGTTATTTAAGTGTTATGCTATGTAGCCCTTCTCTATAATTAGCACCTAATACATATATTATGTTTGTATACTCACATCCTATCCCTTACTTCCTACAAAAGTAAAGTATTTGTTATTTTAGATAGTTGTTTATTGCACATAATTAATTTAGGTACTATAAAACCTTTGTTACTTTAGATAGCTAATAGTTGTTTACATCCTTAATTATAATTTCCGAAATTTTATCTGTCCATCCCTCGACCCTAGCAATATATAAACAAGCATATAAGAAATTGGGACAGTTCTATTTCAGAATTCAACGTGTGTATTTCCTAATTCAACATCTGAATCATACCAAATCTCGTAACTTAGAAGTAGTAAATAAATAAATAATTTTTAAATCAGTTTTGCTATTTAGTGCGTAACACATGATACTAGGTCGCAAGGAATAATAATTCTATGGAAATTGCCAAACTAGATTTATAGACAAAGTTGTACAAAGGCCGACAAAGTCGTATACTCAAGCCGAGATAATGGAGTTTCCGAAAGATCGATCGCTGGCGATATACAATAAAGAAACACATAAATCACCATTGATTCCTTATCTTATGGGCAAAACAATTGGTTTCTTATAAATACCTCCACATATTCGACAACTTACGTTTAGTCTTTAGTATGTGTATTAGCATTTCGCGGAGACTGTTTTTATTTCACTTAGAACTTTGTAATTTTCGGGAGAATCATCATCATCATCAACATTTCAGCCGAAAGACATCCACTGCTGGACATAGGCCACATTGACCTGTCCCGTGCGACTCGCATCCAACAGATTCCCGCAACCTTCACCAGGTCATCGGTACACATAGTGGGAGGTCTTCTAACGCATCGTCTTCGATAATCAAATAAGTAAACATTTTTGCAGATTAACAAAATAAACTAAAACAAAGAAAATACTTACTGAAAATGTGCGATACTTGTCAAATTGGTTTAGAACTGCAACTTTCTAAGATGATTATTCGAATTACCTGCAACAACAACACCATAATAAATTAATAAAAATATTAATTAACGACGCCGAACGAGATCGATAAATAACTCGGAAGTCTCGTTTAATGTCGGTAATATATCGCGGTAGGAGGTTTACGAGCGCTTAAATAAAAATAATTTACTATTGCAAATAACAGAGAGGAAAAGTGTTGGGAAAGACTAAGATTAACGCGCGACGATCAATTGTAATGTACACCAGAGGACCAGAGGAAGAGTGTACAGTTTCCAAGATTGTTTTGTTTAATGAGGACAAGTTACGAGTAGTATAGCTAAGGGAGAAACTAGTAAATGTGTAAAGTAATGTGGCGTGAAACTTTTTTTATTCGACTTATGTCAATGATTTTGGGTCTTTTTGAAGGCTGTAAAAAATGAAAGGTGGAAAACATTTTGAATAATCTTTTATTCTGACTGTAAATCCAACAAATAGTTAACTTCCTACACTGGCTTCGAAACCCGTGTAGTGGGTGGTGTTTAGATAGACAAACATTTAGATGAACCTATCACCACAGCAAGGTACGACATTTTAAAATTAGTTGATGACGTTCCTATTACAGGACAGGCTGAGAGTTCTAGCTCTTATCCATTAGTGGGTACTCATGGATAAGAGCTAGAACTCTTATTCATGACCCACTTATGGATAAGAGTTACTTATATCCTGTCCTGTTATATCCGATATTTTCCGTACCGCTACCGTAACGGTAATCAAGCAATTTAATCACCATGATTTCATTGACACCAGAAACAACAATCATGCCTCTAATGATGCAGAGTTTTGGTAAAGTTTTATGTGCGCTACATCTACCTCATTGAATTCTGAAAAGTATTACAATGTCAAACTCTTAGCCGGTACCATCGACAGCTGTCAAATAAAGGTGTATCGTTATATTACAGTTATTAATTGAATGAATAATTTATGACGAAAGTTTGGCGTGTAATGAGAAGCTAAACTGTCTTTTGAATGATTAATTCTCATCCCGGTGCCTACTTATTAATTTGTTGTGTAAAAGAGAAGCCTTTTTCGAAAAGCGACAATATTTTAGCTCGGCTAGTCGTGAATCAATTATTATTGTATTGCATTTAAACAAATCTATTGAAAAAAAATGGAAATGATAGAACCCTTTTGCGCGACAAGTGGCACAAAATCACCGTAATGTTTACGAAGGGCACAAAATTCGGGTTACTTTCCCCGATCTCACTTAAATATTGAGCCTCATGATGTCCTATGTCATCCACATGTCGGCTTATGATCTACAACTAAATGAAGGGTTGAATATTTATGATCATCCAATTTCCGTGCATGTCATGTGCCGTACCTCCAGTACCTCCGAATCCCATATCAACAGCTGTCAAAAGTTACCGTTGCCGGAAATCGGCACGTTTCTTTTTCTTTATGAAAACCTTTATTCCCATCATGAGCCTCTTCATTTTATGGATGTAACGTTTAGAGAGTGGGACTTGGTATTTTTAAGACGAATAAAGGACAAGGTTATTGGGGAGAGGGTCTTCAAATATGAAGGCCTTGAGAGTGGTTTTTAGGGTTCCGTAGCCAAATGGCAAAAAACGGAACCCTTATAGTTTCGCCATGTCTGTCTGTCTGTCTGTCTGTCCGCGGATAATCTCAGTGACCGTTAGCACCAGAAAGCTGAAATTTGGTACCAATATGTATATCAATCATGCCGACAAAGTGCAAAAATAAAAATTTAAAAAAACATTTTTATTAGGGTACCTCCCCCAGACGTAAAGTGGGGAGCGATTTTTTTTTTAATTTTGACCCTGACGTGTGATATATTGTTGGATAGGTATTTAAAAATGAATAGGGGTTTTCTAAAATCATTTTTTGATAATATTAATATTTTAGGAAATAATCGCTCCGAAAGTCAAAAACAATGTGTCCCCCCCCCCTCTAACTTTTGAACCATAAGTTTAAAAAATATGAAAAAAATCACAGAAGCAGACCTTTATATGAACTTTCTAGGAAAATTATTTTCAACTTGATGAGTTGAATAGTTTTTGAGTTATATAGCACTTTTTCAAAAAAACGCAAATGATAACTTTGTTTTTCATACAAATACTATGAAAAACAAAGTTATTTTTGCTGACGAAAAATGTTGGTATTTTTAATGGTCTGGGAAGCTACGGAACCCTACAGTGAGCGTGGCCCGACACGCTCTTGGCCGGTTTTTATTCTATATTTATACACGTTTTTGGTGTTATACTTGATTGTTGGACGCTTTATTTTCTTTTGTTATAGTGAACTCACAGGCTTTTAGTACAATGACGATATAGATTTAAACGTTATAAAAGTATTATTAAAGTTTAAACTAGAAATAAAATAGCCTTAAAGAAGAAGCCAGACAAAAATGGAAGTAAAAAATAAATAAATGAGAAAATTCCAAGAACACATCCGGTGTTATACTTGATTGTTGGACGCTTTATTTTCTTTTGTTATAGTGAACTCGCAGGCTTTTAGTACAATGACGATATAGATTTATAACGTTATAAAAGTATTATTAATGTTTAAACTAGAAATAAAATAGCCTTGAAGAAGAAGCCAGACAAAAATGGAAGTAAAAAATAAATAAATGAGAAAATTCCAAGAACACATCCTAGAACTCATTCGAATCAATGTCACACGAATTGACTACGATTTAACAACGCCGAATCGCCTGAAGTCATTCGACATATTTGTGAACAAGTCCCTCATATTAAAGCTTCATGTAAAAAAAAATATAAGCCAGATGTTCTGAAATGGTAGGAAGATGGAACATATTTTACATTCTCATACAATATTCGAGGCGCGCACAAACTTGTGGCATTGACGTAAGTTCGTGTTGTATCGCTTTTCGATGCGCCGCTACCCACGGCTTTTTGTATCCGGACCGTGAAATTAAAATAAACCAATGCATCTACGATTCTAGTCTCAAACTACAAGTCTATAAAGAGGATACGAAAACATAGATTTTCTTAATATTTGCTAATGGAGCATGAATCTCTTTATTGCAAAAAATGTAAACATTAAGTTGATGTTGATGTTGTGCAAAAAGGTTTGTATACCAGACCAGACCAGTAATTATCATATCATCACAACTATACACAATAAAGAGTATTCTATTATATTCTATGTTGGGGTCGGCTTCCAGTCTAACCGGATGCAGCTGAATACCAGTATTTTACATGGACCGAGTGCCTATCTGACCTCCACAACCCAGTTAATACTGGGTAATACGATACCACTTGGTAAGACTGGTTGTCAGACTTTTTTGGGCCACTGACTACCTGTAACGACTGCCAATGATGGACAAATGATAGCCGGGACCAACAGCTTAACGTGCTTTCCGAGGCACGGCGGAAACTCGGTATGTAAGGGTGGTCTCCCATCCACAGACCAACCTAGGCAAGCACGGCTTAAATTAAAGATCGGCCCGAGTGGCTGTTATTATTTAGCCACCAGTAAGTACCATATAAATACAACTAATTATTTCGCCAATCAGGATTTGCAAACAATACAATCAAGTCCTTGCTGTACGCGATTTGCATAATCGTAATTGCAGCGCTCTTTAGGGCATAGCCGCCTGGAACTTTGTTATGGCTGCGTGCCTATTATTATTTTAATAATGGAACCTACATTGTAGTACAAAAACTCAAGCTCTCTTATAAAGCGCAAATACGTTAGTATTTAAGCAAGTTAAGCGGTGATAGCCTGGTGGTAGAACCCGTCAGACCGCCAAGTCGTAAGCCTCAAGCTCGAACCCAAAAAACGCATCTTTGATGTTTCGAATCCATGTGCGTATTGTATAATTATCACTTGCTTCGGTGAAAGAAATCAGCATGCTTGAGATATATATCTCGACGGCATGTAAAGCAATTCAGAGGCCCAAGGGCGGCAAAACAATTCTGACAGCAGGTTAGGCACTAACCACACTATCAAGGAGAGGAGTACTTCGTTATGTTCAAGCTAGAAGTCCTTCTTATACTGATGTATATCTCCAATTGTAGAATGAAACCAGTGGTGCGGTCTTGTGGAACCAATAAAGACCATCAGAAAGAGAGCTTTCAACAAACTGTAGGGTTTCGCAAAATCTATTTGCGTTGCCACGTAAATAGAGAAAAATGTTTGTGGGTGCTTTGCGACCATCGATTTGTTTGGAAAATGCCTTCATTTATTTTCATTAAAGCCCGAAACGTAGTTGGAAGCCAATTTTGGACTCCACCCGAATTTGAAGCAGAACTTCGCAAGAATGATTTGTTTAAAATAACAGCGGCCCATTTGGCTAGTGCAAAGTAAATGCAAACCTAAGTTGAAAGCATTCGTCTCTTTCCAAAAAATATTTGTACATAACGAAAGCTTGTATTTCGATGTACTCACAAAAAATGTGTCAAATTATTTCTTTGTCATTAAAATACGACGGTTTCTTTTTAACACCACAGCAATAAATATAGGGTGGTTTGGGGAGCAAAGAATCGCTGATCATTTTTTTTTCTTTTTTAAATGTAAGAATAAAAAATGAAGCTTCCTTTTGGTTATTTCAACCATCGCAACACTTGCTGTTTTACTCGACTGAGTAAATCACAAAGGAAGACATCCTCATATTTGTACCAAAGTAAAACGTAAGCACAATAAGAAATATTTTATAGTCAAAGCGGCTTTGAGGCTGGGGTGTCACGCCGCGGATGAAAGGAGTCCTCACTTTTCTATTTGTCGCACGAACACCTCTGAAGATCTTAGAGCTGCCGTGAATACATTATGTCAAGATTTTTCATGTATTCGGAAAGCGAGTAATCGAATCGACATCGAATTTCAACAGTAAACTTTAGCGTACCTCGTGAACGTGAACGGAATACAAAACAGATATTAGAAAAGAGGATGTACAAAGTTATTTTATAAAGTTGTTACTAGTTTGTAACTGAATAAGTTGTATGTAGCTAATGCAGTTTGAACTATTTTACATAGAAATTATATTATGATGTGAGGTCAGAGTTAAATGGTGGTAAAGTTTTGCACAAACAATTGGGTAATGCAAGTGGCTTGTGATAATGAAATAGGAAGTTGGGATACTGCAACATTATAATAAATTGAGATAATTGAAAAGGGAGAATTTAAAACGAAAGTTGGAGGCGAAACCACTTTGTTGTTACAGTTTTATAGTAGTTGGGCAAAACATTTAGAATGTTATGTAAATGATCGACTCAAGCAAACCATCAAGTAATACTTCATGCTTCCAACTGACCTCGGTAAAGTTTGTAAATCCGAGAAAGTCAAAAAATAAAGCACCAACAACGAAAGACCTCTTTCTAAGCAAGAATGATGCCAGCTCAAATGTAGCAGTGTCCAACATAGATAAAATATACCTCGTCCAAAAAATGATAAGTGTTTTACGTTTCATGAATTTTGCAACTTTTATATGATGAATAGAACCGACTGTAGCCAAAAGGAGTATCTGTTTAGATAACATTGCGACGTTTAGTCTTTTATGCATATTTTATGCATGGAAAGATTTTCTTGCTTGTGGAATGTTTCATATCTCATGTGGATGTAGTACACAGGGTACGTTACGAAACTTGATTCTGCTTTGGACAATGAATTGAATTATTTTTTGCTTCTTGCATGCAATCTGGGAGCCTCTGAGTAGTAAGTTTATATACTATTATAGCTTGCTATAAGAGGTGGTAATAACATATCCCAAGAACTCTGAAAATCAATTCAAACAATGCCTATGATGGATGTCGAATTTCCCATTATTTTTGGCTAAAAGAATGCAGTGAATTGAAAAAAGAACACTCAACCTGGCAGCCGCATTGCACCCAAAACTATCGACTTCATCGCTTCGCGCCAAAATGTGAATCGGTGCGTATTTAACATGGCCTACAGACGCGTCGATTTGAAATACGTCAAATATAAAGAGAACCGCAAAATATTGATGGGATGTTAACAGCTGATTTCGAGATTATTTGTATGCATGATTTATGGCTTATGAAAGAACATGGCCATCGGTGTTTTTCATTATCTGTCACGTGAAAGGTCTTGATAAGAGAATAGCCACATATGTAAAATTTATCTTTGAAAAGAATTTGTGTTTTATTGTAGTTGAAAACGAAACGTTTTCACATAAAACCCAGAGGTTTATTTTCTGTTGGACATGCAGCACGAATATTAAAACCAAATGCTCATACAAATTCTGGTCGACAACAGGAAGCGTTGCTACGGTAGCTTTGTTCCAGTTTTTTATTTGAAACCAGTGCAAATTCATTTCGGTAGGTCCGTTACTTTGTTAAGCGAAGCCAATTAAACATATTGGATTTGAGTTTGAGAAGCAAAGTGAAGAAACTTAAACAAGTAAATTTGATTACAAACAGTTTATTGACACTAATGAGTGTTTGTATTTAAATCTCTGAAGCTCCTTGTGTATATTTTAAGGCAGGGGTTCCCAAACTTATTTTGTCTACTGCCGATTTTGAGAAAAAAATATTTTTTAGCGCACCCATTTTTTCACCTACTAGAAACTACTGTAACTTCAAATTAAACTAATTATTTTTAGCTGTATTAGCGAAGATTAAACATTCACTCTAAACGAGACTTTTACTATAATCCGCAAGAGTTAACCTGAGCGCAGTAGGTGGTAGTAGTAATACAGGTGTCAAGTTAACTATTTGCTGTGCCCTGACAGGGTCTATCTACAACGGCTCTTAGCTCTAAGCCTTTTTGTTAAAACCATGTTTTACCTTATGGAACGCAAATAAATGAATATGAATAACTGTTACGGGCTACACCTGCCAATGAGAATGATTATTGAAACGAAACTTTATGGTATTCAGACAGAGTAAAGTAAGTACATAATAATATGATATTAATATTAGTTGATGTTCACAAGTTGTAGTCGAGAGTCGAGAGCTCATGCCGGTGTCTAAGAGTCCTCCTAGATGAAATTACAAGTCGCCCCCTAAGCCTCTACACAACGCCCCCATTTTTTTTCCGGGACTCTTACCCTTTATGCCTGCAGCGCCCACAAGGAGGCGTTATCGCCCACTTTGGGAAAGGCTGTTTTAAGGGATTAAAAATACATTTCGAATAAACAATTTTTATATTCTTATCATACACAATCAACCCTAATTAACACCGTACAACATAAATTAAAGCGAGATAAAATACCTAATTACAGCGCCAGCATAGTAATAATAACTAAACTGAATTAGATTTCAACCGAACAAAATTGTTTCGCGTTCAATACGAGTACATTAGCATTAATTAAAGAGCTAAAACATTCTTGAAAATAAGACAAACGAGTTTGGTACGAGACTGTTTCTTATTTAACTAAGATCTATCATGAGACATCTGTCATTGTCAGTTTTAACAATGGAACCTGCTTTCAAAACCGAAATATTGTGTTAATATAAAACACAGATAAACATGTACCTAGCTCAGATAACGCAAATAATAACAGCCGGTCGGTTAGATCTTCCGTGGATGGGTCACCACCCATTACATACGGAGTTTCTCCGTTCGTTGATCCCAGCTGTCATCTGAAGAACTTTGACAGTCGTTACAGGTAAGTTAGTGGCACGAAAGTCTGACAACCTGTCACCAAGGGGTATAGCATTATTTAGCTCCATGTTAAATACTGGTGGTATTCAGCTGCATCCGGTTATACTTTTTTTTTTTTTTTATCAATCAAAGCATTTATTTCAAGTAGGCCAGTTACAGGCACTTTTGAATTGTCGAAACAAAAATGAACATTTAATGTAGCTACAGTCCCAGTCACAAGACATAAAAACTGTGAAAGTACTGTAGTTGCCCATTCCCTAGCGTAGATCTCTATGGAGAAGAACGGGCAGGAAACTCCATGGACACTCTTTTAAATCATAATATTGTTACAAAATCTTGGTTACATCATTCATGTTGAGATGGTATATTATGTGAGAACAATGTAGCAAGATGTGCACGTTAAAAGTGTCCATAGTAAAACAAAAACAAATACAACTCAAAAACAAAATAATTAATTCAAATAAACCATGGCGACTAAGAGATGACCAGTCACAACTGACAGCGCCCGTTCACGAACATGACGTATGGATCAGCACCATTCAGCTCAACCATTTTGAAGGGAACTAAATGGTCCGACACACGCGCCACCATCAGGGAGACATTTGAGTGAGCATGACATACTCTCAACCGCCAGGGCACATTCAAATCAAGAACTGCCGTAGGTTTCCAGTGAATGATAGCTTACTAGTACATAGTACTCACACAATATGGGCTATGCGATTATATAATACTAACATTGAATCTACACAATGCAAAGATAGTTAAGTACAACTGGAAGCTGACCCCAACATAGTTGGGAAAAGTCTAAGCAGATGATGATGTTATCTTCTTTCCTAATCGCTCTCTGTGCTAAGAATCGTGAGTCTGCTTCAATTTGTCGACAGTTTTTATCTGTCAGTTACAATCAGTGGCCTGGTCAAGAGCAGGGACTGCGAGGCATCTCGAGTTGCTCGGATATTTGATCCGCCCACTGTTTTAGGCTTTAGTCTCTAGGTTTACGAGTTATCTAAATTTCAATTGAATAATTTCCTTTAAGACTGGGTTTAATTATAAACTTTCCCCCGTAATCTTAGGTCTTTCATTAACAGACCAATGAATGGGCTGCTAAGCAAACATTTCTTCGGAATCCAAATATTTCCCAAGGTCTAAAATAATGGAAACTGTATTGTGCAATAACTTTTGCTGAAATATCTAGAAATAGATTACTTTATTTTCATAATAACGCGGTTCTACTACGTGGCATGTACGTGAAATTTCTACAATGTAAACAGTGTCTTTTCTATTCTATTTTATTCTATTCTAATTTAAAATAATTACTTACATTAGTTTTTTTTTTTGACAGTGCTTTTAAATGACTTGCAATTTGGGACGAAGCAGAAATTAAAAAGTGATGTGGGACGAACTAAGATTTATTTTTTGGAATGTAGGACAAAACTTCGGGACGAACGAAGAATAAATCAATTAAATAATAGATGCGAAAGTTATTCTAGCTGTTACCTTTTCACGCCTTAACAGCTGAACGAATATCGTTTGTAGGTACACATACATAAGTACACTGTGACTCAGTTAGGATATAGTATTGTTATCCCGGTAGTAGTTTCCACGCGATAATTTTCGACACATACGCGGGCATCCGCAGGCAGAAGCTACTGTTAAATAAACATTTCTAGAAAAAATGGTGGCGGAAGCCTATTTGATGAACCACACCTGAACTCTTATTGGTTCAATATCCACTGGCTCAATAAAACAGCAAAACTTCCAATTTAGTAGTACCGAATTACATTATTCAGAGTAATTTTACGAAGTAGATGTACCTTGTTGTTGTTGAACAACATTTTGTGGTAAACTAAGCGCCTCTAGGTAACAACGTAACGAGAGAAAAGCAAATGGTTCCCTTAATTGACACTCAAACATTGTTTAACATTTCAAATTGAAATGAGTTTAGCACCCATGTTGGGGTGTGTTAGATAACCACACTCAAGTTTACGTGTTGCCTGTAGGTTAAAGGGAGTACCTGGTTATACTTATATCTTCTTATACTCATATAATAGTGATCGAACTCTCTATCTATTATTTTATCGTAACGATTTGAGGCGAGATAGCGAAATGAATAAAACCTAGCGGCCTGTCTCGGTGCAATAAGGGATAATGTAGCATTCTAATGGTGAACTTTTGAAATCGTTCCAGTAGTTTTCGAGTTTATTCGTTACAAAAAAATAAATCTTTGCTCTTCATAATAATAATGTAGATAGATATTACTTTTCTATATTAGGTAGGTAACACACAAAACGTGTGCAAGATTATGTGCCCGTTTTCAGTAAGCCGCGCGAGGCCTCAATAACTATTATAATTGATAATTCCAACTCCATCGTCGCTAAGAAGAAGCAAACGATGAAATTGGACAGTGCTTTTATTTCGGCATTCATTTCGTTGTCACCAGTCTCAGTGAAAACAGGGAGATATCTTGTAACTTGGATCTAGTCCATCTTTTATTTTTAGAGAAAGCACTTGGCTATGCCGTCGACGCCTCAGCACTTGGTACTATGTAGCAGACGCAATATATTCCTGACAAGTTAGTTTTTGCAGTTTAATTTCCTGAGACTAGGCCAAAACTGACGTAATGGCAGGGAGCCAAGCTGCCTAACAAAATGGAGCGCCTAGAGGAATTTCATTATTGAAAGTATTTCATTAAAGGCGCTGTATGATTTGCCAGCTCGTAAAATCAGCTAAGAGCGTCAAAGAGATATCAGTACCTGGAATATTGATGTTACATTAACTACTAAAACAAGCTGGTAAGGCGCTTGGAGGAGATGAGTTATGAATTTCATGCAGAGTCATGAAAGGATATATTTGAATGTTATATGTGAGAATTTTTATAAGGTGTCCGATGAAATTTTTTACGGGTTAACAGGAAACTGTCAGTCAGATACAAGATCGGTAAACATTCACTAATAAGACATGATTTTTATGTGGTTTAAAGACCCAGGTATTCATAACTTGACTACCCGAATGGCGTAGTGGTAGTGAGGCTGCCTTACGTTCATAGGGTCCTGGGTTCGAATCCCGGTAGGAGCAAATGTTTGTGTGATGAGCATGGACATTTGTTTCCGAGTTCTGGATGTTTATATGTATAATAAGTATGTATTTACAAACAAAAAAGGTATATATGTAGTATATCAACTATCTGGTGTCCACGACACAAGCCTTGTTTAGTGTGGCACTAGATGGCACTGTGTGTTAATGTCCAGCAATATCTATTTTATTTTTATTTATAACTTCAACATAATATCCATCTACATTCTATCCAGGATAGTCTTCGTCGAAGACGATCGAGTTATGTCCGCCTGGAAACCTCAACGTTGCATTTTTTACAGACTAGACCTCATTTCTAGTTAATCTATACTATTGAGATGAAGAAACACAGAAGAATATTGTAAATGTAAACAAACCATGATTGGTATAAAAGATGAAATGTATCTCGAATCTCATATGTGGCAAATACGTGTAAATAACATGAGAACAACATGACAGTGATAGTCGACTTAATTAATGATACATCAAAATTACGCAAGGCTTTGTTCAGTTCGATTAAATCGAGTCTGGGTTTCATAAATTACACTGACAAAACTGGAACGAGATGATTATTTTCAATTTAGTAGAATTATCTCTAAGTACAGTGTTTCGAATATACATAGTCATTTCTGAATAAATAGTTTTCAGAAATTTCTATCAGAAATAATTTACATCAGAAATTGTAGTTGACTTAATTAGTGTTTCCAGGTACAATAGTCGCATGTCGATATCGGAATTTCATCAATTGGCATTTCCGAGGAATGCACTTAATTAAACAGTGGAATAACAGAAAGCAAATACATTGCAAAACAAAACAAAGACAACCAAAACAAACACGAGGGCAATAAGTAATAGCTTGTGAAGTTTTATCATAATAAAGATCTGCGAAGAAATGAGAAACCATATAGAGGGTACTTAAGAAATTAAGTTAAGGAAAATGTGTTATCGACTAACAAAAGAACAAAAGATTGAACTCAATGAGCGAGGCGTGGTGAACCAAAGTTTGTTCAAATTTTATCGTATTGGAAAACGATAGTTCTCTCTGGAGAAGCAGTAGATTTGTTAAATTTTTCATTCAATACTAGTATTCTACAGACAATAAATGATAAGCTTTCGAGAAAATGGGCTGTTGGCAGTGGCAGTGGGCTGAAAATGGCATTGGATTTCGAACTGCAGTTAATTTTCTTTTGCAGTTTTAGTAGGATCGTGATGAAACGACAACTGAACTGGAGTAAAAACTATTTTATGCGCAATAATCTTCTAGCACTAAATTAAAATCGAAACGAAAAAGAGAGAACTTGATCGCGAAAAGGAAACGTAACGCAAGCGAAGAATTAAATATTCGCTCTGATGGGCCCCTGATGGGTTAAGTCATCCGCTTCAGTGATTTTTCTATCTGTACTAGGTACTTTAAGCAGGTCAGTGGAATTTGAGAGAAAGGTACGATTAATACACATTAAGAATTATGCTGGACTGTTAAGAATGTTAATGTTTGTAGGTACTTAATTTCACACTACCACGGTTCTTTCTCCATGTTCTAGAAATAAATTCGAAGACATGTGACATCCACCCACCTGCCTTGTGGTGGATTACATCCCACTGCCTTTAACAGAGATTAGGCGGGAAAACTAAAGCCTGACTATGAGTAGGTATATTTTAAGAACGTAGAAAGGTATAATCTTACATTGTAAGCACAAAAGGAACTGCAAAAACAATAGGCGAAACACTAAAACTGTCCTGTTAATTTATGAAACACGAACCGAGTATACATTATGATGCTGTGAGGTAGAACGTTTTTGAGCTGAAAAATAGAACAGAACAAAACATGCTTACATTCTAGCGAACAAGGCAACATCTGCAGCATAAATTACCGGAATAAGTTCCTGGCAAATGAAATAATCATTACTCTTCTTTGTTAACATTCCTTTGGATACGCGAATTGTAATCAGCATGTGTTATGACAGAGCTGCGGTAAGTAAGCTAATTAGCTTCCCTTTTATTTGATGCTATGTCAAGCCAAGAAGTTTTATACGAGTAGATTTTCGAATTAATGCTTTAATGAGTTCTTAGTTGCTTTTTTTACTTACTTTGCTGTTGCTTTTATTTACTTTGTGATTAGTTGTGTTGTGTCCGGACCTGTATGAAAATGTTAGTGCCATTGAAATACTGTCTACCGTAGGTTGAATTGAGTTTGTAACTGGTCACTTGAGAAGCGTCGTGTACGATTTAGCCCTAATCGATTTTGAATACGATGTAGTCACACGTAGTTCTTTTATCCAAACAAGGACATTTCGACAAGGGATATCAATTTACATTTACGGTGGACCCTAGATGCCGGAAGCAATATTTGAATAATTCATAAGCGGACCATTTTTCTAAAGGCTGCGGTTGTAACGCAGTACTCAATATGTCTGGTTCTGTCGACTCCCAATTTTTTCAGCCTCAATACTCAATACTCAATACTCAAATCTTTATTGCATTCCATATGTATTACATAGATGGTGTAATCAAAATAATATAAAACCAATAAGGACCCTGTCGGGCACAGCAACATTAGGAGAGAGGAAGAGGGCTAAGTATCAATTCAATAATATTACTATAAGTTATTAAATGTATTTAAATTATGAATAATTATGTATATATATATTTAAATTGTTATGTCTGTGTATTAGGTATAATAAATTATCTAATTTCAATTTTGTATAACGATTTGAATAATCTATATAATTATTATGCAATTATTATAAGTATATTTCATTATTATTAAATTATATTATTGTTTATGTAAGTATTTATATTTTATATTTGGATTCCTACATCTAACGCTAGCGAGTAATTTTATTTTGCAATTGATTTGTCATCTATAAACTCCTTTACTGAGTAGTATGCCTTGGATTCCAGAAATTGTTTCAATTTATTAATAAATACATTTGTTTTGTCTACTTCTCGAATGTTATTTGGCAATTTATTATACATTTTTGTGGACATAACTAAAGGGCCGGTTGAGTGCATTTTAAGTCGGGATTGGGGTATGTTTATTTTATTTTTGTTGTGTCGAAAGGTGTACCTAGTTTGTGTTTCTTCACAAGTGGTGTAAAAATGTGGATATTTTCTGACAAATTTACATAATTCGAAAATATATAAACAGGGAAGTGTGAGTATTTTGTGTTTTTGGAAGTGTGGTTTGCAGCTATCTGTTTGTTCAATATTTGTTATTATTCTAATTAGCTTCTTTTGTAAAATAAATATAGTTTGCGAATCGGTACTGTTTCCCCACAGCATGACCCCATAGCTGAGCCATGCCTGAGCGTATGCATAGTACGTAACAAGTGCCGTTTGAAGGTTGGTAGTTTTTTTAATTTCGCGTAGGGCGTATGAAAATTGTGATAGTTTTGTTCTTAATTTCTGAATATGGGATTTCCAATTTATGTGGGTATCTATGGACAAACCGAGGAGAGTAAATTCATTTACTTGTTCCAATTTTGTATTATTAAATGTGAAATTTAGTTTTAAAGGGGATTTTTGATGTGGGTGAAAAGTAATTAATTTTGTTTTGGTGAAGTTAATTTCTAGGTTATGGTTATCCATCCAGTTTACAACTGTAGAAAGAAGGGAGTTTAATTTATCGTTAATATTGTCATGGTTCTGGCATGAGGTAAGCAGAGAGATATCGTCAGCAAATAGAACACATGGTCCGTTAATAATTTTAGGAAGATCGTTTATATAGATAAGAAACAACAGGCAGCCCGTAACACTCCCTTGGGGGATTGACGCATTTACTGCTTTGCTGTCAGATCTTATTTTAATTATTTCATTCGTGGTTTTATCGAAGTATTCAATTTCTACCAGTTGTACCCTATCTTTTAGATATGATGTAAACCACTCATGAGCTTTCCCTCGTATTCCTATCCCATGTAACTTGTCTAATAGTATTTTAAATTGGACCTTGTCATAGGCTTTGGTCATATCAAGCAGCATGCCTATGGCGTAGTTTTTATTATTAATAATGGTTAGAGCCTCTTGAACGTATTTATAGACTGCTAACGTTGTAGACCTGTTTTTGCGGAAACCGTTTTGGCAGTCGTCAAGTATTTTATATTTTTCACAAAATGAGTATACGCGGTCACACATAGCCTTTTCAAATATTTTAGACGCAGTTGGAAGCAGCGCGACAGGGCGATAGTTGTTAGGGTCGGTTTTAGAATTTTTCTTGTGAATGGGTTTTATCAGTGCGGTTTTTAGTTGAGTGGGAAAAGTTCCCTCTTCAAACGATTGGTTAACTAATTTAAAGAATGGTAGGGTTAGTTCGTCTGCACATTGCTTTAGTAGGAACGGGGGAAGCTCGTCCACTCCAAAGCTCTTCTTAGTTTTTAAACTTTTTATTATTTTGTTGACTGTATAGGGATCGACAGGACCGAGAAACATTGTGTTCTCTGTGGGGCACATTACAGGGGCTCCTTTTGCTGATGAGGTTTTTTCCCCAATTGAAGCAAAGAAGTCATTAAAAATATTTGCTATTTGTTTAGGGTTAGTTATCAAGTTATCATTCCTATGTAATTTTATGTTTATTTTTTCGCTTTTTATTGATTTATTTGTTCTTTCATTTATGATATTCCACATAGTTTTTACTTTATTTGTTGACTTTTTTATTTTATTTATATATTGTAGTTTTTTTGCTGTCGTTACAGATTGTTTTAGGGTTTTTTCGTATTTTTTATAATATTTTAATAATATGGGATTGTTTGTTTTAGTGGTAAGTATTTTAAGTAGCCTTTTGTTTCTGCATGATAATTTAATACCCTTTGTTAGCCAGTACTTCTTATATGTCGGTTTTATTTTAATCTGCTGAAGCGGAATACACGCATTTAGGATTTTATTTAATATATTATTGAACGCAGAGTAATTTTCATCAATATTTTTATCTGATTGTATTATTTCATTCCAATTTAATTCTTTTAGTTGGGATTTAAAGTTTTCTACATTTTGTGTATTATATAATCTTTTTTTGGTAAACCAGTTTGTTTTTTTATTATTATTGTCGATAAGTAATTTCATGTGTAAGATGGTTGCGCAGTGATCTGAGAACCCTAATTCTTCTACGGTGGTATAAGTATGTCTATGGTTAAAATTTGTAAAAATTAGGTCTAAGCATGTTGAGGTAGTTTGTGAGATTCGTGTGGGGACTTTAATATGTTGTATGAATTTATATTCCAACATAAGATCTAAGAACAAATTAGTTTTTAGACAGTTTTCTAAAATATTTATATTGAAATCTCCTCCCAATATCACGCTAAATCTCGAATATTTTTTATTAATGTAACACATCGTTTCTTTTAATTGGCGAGTAAAAACTTCCTCCTCTCTTCTATTCCAATAAATTATAACGATAACTACATTCTCTTTAGGTAATTCTATTGCACATAATTCGATACAATACTCAACAGACATATTACCAATATCACAGATTTCTTTATACTCTAAATGGTTTTGTAACAAGATACAGACGCCGCCGCCTCCTCGAGCGCGGCGACAGTAAGATGCTGCAATTTTGTAGCCGCTAAACTGTAAGTTATTCAGTTTTTCTGGTGATAGCCAAGTCTCACACAGGCATATAGCGCCATACATTGGTTTTTCGTTGATGAAGGCTTCCAGGAGATGTTGTTTATTAAAGATGCTTTGTACGTTTTGATATAGAATTTTAAATTGTTGTTCTGTGGTCTCGAAAAGTATTTCTGTTAGTATAATCGTTACTACTCGTATTTGGTTTGTAATGTAGTGTAGTGAGGGATTTTTCGTTGTTGTTTATTTGTTCGTTAAATTTGGCGCTTCTGCGGTATGTGTTCTCTCTGGTCACTTCTTCTTTAGTTTCTATTCGTTTGCCATCTACATATAGGTTGTTATTTCGTATTACCGCATACTGTCCATTTTTTCGTGCTCTTAGCATTTCCTCTCGCAATAACTTTCTTTCTTTTCGTGCATTTTCATTAAGAAATTCGGACACGTGTATGTTTGTTCCTTGGAAATAGTGACTATTCTCAACTATATACCTAGCCATTTTCTTGCTTAGAAACTCAATAACTAGGGGTCTATTTTTGCCGGTGTATCTTCCTATCCGTTTTGTTTCTTCTATGTATCCGTTTAGGTCCACATGCAGGATTTCATAAAACATTTCAATCAATCTGCTGTGTATTTCATACTCCGGCTCATTGTAGTATTCGGAGAAGCCGTAGATTACTATTTTCTTGGAGAAGTTTTCATCTTTAATTTCTGGAGTTTGTGAATGCCTCATATTTTCTATTTCGCTTTTCAGGGTTTCATTTTCTTTGCTTAGTTCTTCTATTTTTTTGTTTATTTTTTCTATTTCATGACTTGTTTTGTCGTTTTGTTTATATAGGAAGTCGGTTTTCCCTTTGATATCCTCTTTGAGCTTGGTGATTGCTTTTTTTATTTCAACTTCAATTGTATTTTGTAGTTCTGATATTATACATTTATTATTTTCCTTTAAGCGCTGTATTATAATTTCACTTAAATTTTCTAGTGAAAAGTTAGCTTGGGAACCCGTGTTTATATAAATATCCCTATCTTCTTGGTGGATTGTATCTCCGAGAATGCACGAATCTTCTGATATTGTGCTATCATTGTTAAAATTTGTAGTCTTCTTTCTGATGGTTATATTATTGTTGGTAGTATTTTCTATGGGGGAAATTGACTGTTTGTTTATTTTGTAGTCATGGGGTCGTATCGGAGTGTCTATATTGCTGGTTTTCGGAGCCTTGCAGCGGCATGCCTGGCATTTCCATGATTCTTTAATCTCTGGCGTCATGTTCTTGAACAGATCGACTGTCGTGTTCGCACATTGTAGATCATATGTATGTTGACAAAAATAGCAGACAAGCATTTCCTTGTCTGGTGGCCTTTGTTGACATCCTGCACACACATTCGTTGAAGACATCTTGAGAAATTTTATAATAGCGCCCTCTAGTGGGAAATGTGTGAACTGGTGTCGAAACTCAATATGAATCCAAGCGATGGTAGCTGTCATACATCGATAGTAGTTTCGCTTTTTGACGTAAGATGGAACTGTTAGCAACACAAAATGATTTGCACTTTTTATTGTTTATCAATATTTATCCACTTAGGTATTCAATATCGGTTTCTCACCTTTTTGGGGTGCTCTGGAATCTATTTCCTTTTCAATTCCACAGGAGTCACTTTATCTTTGACTACTTTTTCCAGTAAAACACGTATAGCACACAAATTTGAACTTTGGTCGTTGACACAGGTTGTTATTTGAATATTTCTTCACTTTCCTTGTTAGAATTTCATAAACTATAGCTTCTGTCACTGTTAGTGTTCCTCCAAACAATTTTGAACCATATTTTATGTACAATTGCGACAGCTTTGAAATGAAACCTTGATCCAGAGTTTCTTTCGACATAGAAATAAATACTGAGTTCCAGATTTATTTGACCTATATATTTCCTTGAATTGAAAAAGGCTGAGAACTACGCAATTATACCGACCTTAGTATATGGTCCTTAAATCTTCGGCACTCGAAAAGGTCGTCTGGCAAAGATTAAATATGGGGATATTGATTCTAGCTGGGAGGCCAAGTATACGTAGTACTACGTCTCGAAGTTCCACGAATAACTGCAGATGCTCGTTGAATACTAAGAAATATTGGAATTGAAAAATGTGTTTATCAATAAAAACTTCCACGGCATATAAAAACTTGGTTTTTAGGGTTCCGTACCTCAAAAGGTAAAAACGGAACCCTTATAGGATCACTTTGTTGTCCGTCTGTCTGTCTGTCTGTCTGTCTGTCTGTCAAGACCTTTTTTCTCAGGAACGCGTGGAGGTATCAAGCTGAAATTCATATCAAATACTCAAGTCTATGGTCTCTTGGAGCTGTGAAAAAATCAAACTTCTAAGTCAACGCGATCAAAAGATACTCCCGTTTATGCCGCAAATTTTCGACACTCGCAAGGGAATCAAAACCTACAGGGTACTTCCCGTGAACTCAGAATCTTGAAATTTGGTACGAAGCAACGTCTTATAACACAGATAAAGGAAAAATTGCGAAAAGCATAAATTTTTAGTTACATCATATAATAAAAATATTTTTAATAATTTTAAACTTATTACCCCCTTTACTCATGAACGCGTAGTGGTATTATATTGAAATTCTTAACAAATACTCAAGTCTATAATATCTTTAAGCTGTAACAAAATCAAACTTCTACGTCAACGCAATCAAAAGATACAGCAATTAAAGCCGCATATTTTGAAACTCGCAACTACTCGCAAGGGAATCAAAACCTAAAGGATACTTCCAGACGACCTGGAATCTTGAAATTTGGCATGAAGCAACGTTATAAAGTACACATATAGGAAAAATTCCGAAAATCTTAAATTACCATAACTTTTACTTATATACCTACAGGTTTGTACGGAACCCTCGGTGCGCGAGTCTGACTCGCACTTGGCCGGTTTTTTAATTTTTGTGATCGTTTCGTATTTTGACGTAGTGGTAGGGAGGCTGCCTTACGTTCTTAGGGTCCTGTGTTCGAATCCCGGTAGGAGCAAATATTTGTGTGATGAGCATGGACATTTGTTTCCGAGTCATGGATGTTTATATATGTCTAACAAGTATGTATTTACAAACAAGAAAGTATATATGTAGCATTTCAACTATCTGGTGTCCACGACACAAGCCTTGCTTAGTGTGGCACTAGGTGGCGCTGTGTGTTAATGTCCACCGATATTTATTTATTTATTTTATTCTGTTTGGAAGCTTTGCATTTGATGCTATCTCACTTAAATACGCACGCAAAATAAAAAAATCTTAAAAACACACAACAATTACTCATAACAGAATACATATTTGTAATCGTGTTCTAATTTTACTCCTAAAAATAAACGACAATTTATTTTCCCGACCAACAAACACATTTTACGTTTGTTTTATGAAAAATTGTAGGTTACCTATTATAAACTCGCTTGGATTTTGACACCGGGGGAATATACAAACATGTTTGCTTGTTTCAATTCGGTCGTTTATTAAACGAAATCCTAAACAAAGACACCTGAAACCATGTTTTAAATTAGCCGAGGCAACATTATTTGTAGAATATCTCTGAACCTATAATACGGTAGGCGGCATGTCAGTGTTAACAAAACCCAGCATAAGCTGGCCTATTATTTTTAAGAAACTCCATAATACGCCATGCAAGCTCAAGGTCTAAGTGATACCAGGTGCGGCATACTGTACCTACAAATCTTTTACAGAAAATTATAGGGGCTACCTAAGGCCTGACCAGATATTAAGATCAAGGTGTGAACTTATTAAGGTAAAACCTTAAATTGGGTAAACGTATTAAAACTTTGAGGTTTAATCAGTAAAGTGTTTGCAAACTGCTGATAATTTTATAGACAATTTTGTTGTCTTGGTTTAGTATCGGTTAAGAAACCGATCGAGAAGAATTCTGAACATTTTTCTGTTCAAGAGTAACAAGAACGTCCAATAAAAATCAAAGACCCGACGACTAGTCTCAGTAATTTGACGGAAACCATTCTACAAACAAAAGAAACCCCTGACAAGACAAAATAGACGTCGGCTTTTCTCGCAATTAGGGATCGAAAGATAAAATCGCACCACACAAGTTGGTAATCCATGTAGGCACACCGAGAAACGGCGTAAATAGCGAGCCATTAACATTCTTAGTGCGAATGGAGCACAGGCTAATCCACACGATTGTTCCTTAAAAGCCTCACCGACGGAAAGTCAATTGTTGGCGCTAGGCCCGACATTCGACTTCGAAATAAGTTACCGATGTGAGTGTCTATGTGTACAGAAACTGGCACGCAAGAAGAATCGATTGTATGTTTTGAGAAAAACTAAAAGGAGTTGAAAGAAAATACAGAAGATTGACGTTGCACGTTTAAACTTGATAAGATATTGAATAATAAAATGAATTGAGATCTAAAGCACATTGCTAGCCTTTTCCTTAGCCTATTATGGAATATATGTTACCGGCCAAACCCGATATCAAGACAAACTAGTTTTGCCTAGGCTAAACTAGACCGACTTGGGGCACCCCGACACGGATAGATTAGGTTAGAAAGGTCTCCGCCATACCCTTCGTGGTTATTTTTTTATAAAACACCCAGAAGTAGGAGCCCCGCGAAGCGGGCTCCGTCGACCAGGTCTCCCTCGACTAAGATGCAAGAACGAGCTCAAGTTTCAGTTTAGCCTAGGCTCAACTAGTTTGTCCTGAAATCGGGTTTGGCCGGTAACTTATACATAAATTGATTGGATTGTAAAGGTATATGTAAATTAACTTATGTATACAGAAATAAATAACATAGAATACAATTTAGAGTTTTATTACAGATACTTAAAGTTGGATGAATTTATGAACAATGAATAAAATATGAAATAAAATGGCCGTCTCGACAAAATACATAGTTTATCAATTCTAACACGAATTTCTCTTCGAATCGACACGAATAGACTGAACGCGACATCCAGTTCATGGAAATATACATAGATACGGATTATATTGGTTTCAATTCGTATTTAGATAGCTGACCGCTAAAATCTTTTTTCACGAATGAAATCCGGCTGAACTTTTTTTTTCTTAAAAAAAAAACATAGAGACAGCATGTTATAATTAAGTATGCATTTCATTCGAGACGGTACTACTTAAAGATTAGGCAGTCAAAGGCAACCTGACAATGTCAAAAAAATAAGGCTGTTATTGCGACTTTTTGGAAAAGAGCTTTCAGGTGAAAGTTGCTAAATAATACTCGTCAATAATTATGCACTTCATAGAAAATAGTAGCTATTAAATCCAAACGATTCAGCATTGATTCTAGAAAAAGCCGACACTAAAAAACAAAGTCAATCAAAGTCCGCCGTCGAGATAAAAGCTTGGCTTCACAAAATGAAAAACTTTATGACGTGAATAAATAATGATTAAACAATTTTTACTTCGACAAAATGTGTTCGCATTCAGTTCTTTGATAAGGGTACTCTTGTTTGAATTATGAAGGTAAAAGGTAACCATTTTCACAGTGGAAGTAAAAACCTATATCTATGGAACGCGAGCGCTTTCTAATAAACAACAGACAGCCTCCATATGCGTACGTGTACAAAATATTTTTTGCGACCAAAATAAAATTGTTCTGTTGCAAACATGTGGCACAAATATGAAAGTTCCATTCAATTTGGTCACTCGCAAGTGTGGTTTCGTCTATCGAAATTAAGCTCGTCCCAAATATTTTCTTAATTTATTTACCGTCATTATAATAACCCCTTCAAATAATCCTTTAAAACTCTCGATGGAATTTTCTTGATGAAAAAAATTCTACAAAGTTTAATTTTCAAAATTTAAATACCAGATAGAATAAAATTAGAACTGAAAATGTAAAAAGAAATGTAAAGCTCCGTGCAAATATGTAGTAGAAATTTACATAATAATAGTAGTCTGTCCATTGTTGAGGCGAAGATATGACGGTGTGGAGTCGCCGCCCGGGTAGATTTAATTAATGAAATCAGCTAGTGGAAAAATGTCCTTAGTAGTTATTATCAAAATAGTATACAATGTTTTGTAGATGCCAGGCAAATAAAAAGAAGACGTTGCTTTGTTTTCGGAATTATTTAATTAGAGTGATGATAATATTGTTCGAAGTGAACATCTTTAACGATCCTTAGCTATGTAGCCGTCTAGACGAAAATGATTGTTTTAGTTACAAACTTAGTAAAACCACAACATAAAGCCCAGCTGGAATCTATTATAAGAGTATAATGGAGCGCTATTTCTCTAGACCTCGAAAAACCAGTGAAGTTCCTTAAATCAATTTCAAAAGTGAAGTGAATAAAAATCGTTTCGGTGCTGATAGAAAAATGCAGCAAGTTTCCAAATCGATTAGTCTGTCACATGGCCAACTTGGAAAGTCCCTAACGGTCCGCCCGTCGAACTATACGCCAAATTTATCACTCTACTCGATTTAAATGCAAAACAAGCGCGGATAGATCATGTTAACTTTGGTAGAGTACATATTTTTTCCAGTATCGATACTGTTAAAATTGAATTGGGGAAACATTAGCCTGTGTTTAGAAATTTAGTTTACTAATATGTGATCTAGTAATATTTTCAAAGTCAAAATGCTTACTCGTATTGCAAATGCATAAAATAAAAAACAAAGAACAGAAAACGATTAAACAATAAAAATAAATTACATTATCCATGGAAATATCTCGTTTACACATAACGTAACACCTCATTACATCCATGTAATCATTACGATTGATAAGACTGATCCCAAAAGAGCTCATATTATTTATTCTAACTCTTCAGACGGACCATTAAACGAAAAGGTGTGTAAATATTAACAGGTGCAAAAACCTGACCGCTGTTTAGATAAAAGAAGCACCCACGCCTTATACCTGTATATGAAAGAAAAAGTCAAAGAATAAGAAGGCGTCAGGAAACTCATGCTGGAAATATAACAGTAGGTAATAATGAAAAGGAGACAAGCCTTGAAGAATGTGGCAGTACCCTTGAACACATTTTTTATGCAGTGATCGTGTCTTCCAAAACAAAATCTAAGGATCCTACATTTGAACATCATAACGGAAAGTTAAAATTTGGAGACGAAAAAGAAATTTGTGAATACGATTGGAATGCTGACGAATATTGGCGAATGAAAAACACGCGAGAGGAATTGACAATCGGAAAATTTGCATACTTTGAATTCCGTTCGACCCACAGTCAGGTCCCAGGCGAAGTAGACGAATGGTCGTAACTAAAAGTTGGAACCGACAGTCGTGAGTGTCACTAGAGAGTGAATGAAATTAGTTCTATTGAAAAATGTTAGATTCAGAACGGGTTTGCAAACGAATGAGTAAGGAGAGTCAAGTAATGTGTGGTGTCAGGTTTCTCTTCGGAACTCAACAAAATGCTTACATTCGTCCTCTGTGGGCCATTTCATTAAAGCAACGATTTCCTTGGAATACTTTTGCCGAAATTTTGGTTCCTGTGTAATATGTATGTAGATAGGCGTAGTTAACGGTAACGATTGTATTATACCTTATTTCAGTAGAAAATGTAGCCCTTCAGTTGCACTGAAACTTTGTAATAGCAACTTTGCTGATGACTAGGTATGTGTATGTGTAGGTAGGTATGTGTAAGTGTGTGTATGTGTAAATTTAATTTAGTAATTAAAATACCAATAAGTACTTTTGTTGCTAGGTGAGGTTCTTTCGAAAGGTCAGGTGTGCAGTGCTCGCAATTGACCAGGTGTATGAATGTGGATGAGGCGATAGATAAGAGTCGTAGCAGGCGTTCTAAAGTGTCTGCCTATCATCACGGAAAAAAGGTGTGAGTATATCTATGTATGTATTGTTGCTAACAGAGCGGACTTCCAAAACAACTATCGTACAGCACAGGGCCAAAAATTATTGCGGTGCCGAAATGATACCCAGGGCTCATCTAAATAATGATGATGACAGGAATACAGTCCACAACAGCTTCAGCAACGAAAATATCGTTACCTGAGCTAACAAACTATTTCCTACAAAGTGTGAAACGATGATGGCACACGTAACTAGGGCCCAATTTCCGTCCAATTAGTATGACAAAACAAACGTTCACCCGAGATAAACTATCGCATTTACCGAAGTGCGAAAATGCCAAGCAATTTACTGTATATGCAAATACAACAAAACAACGGAATAATTAAAGTCGATCGGAGTTATACTGAGTGTTAGTGCGGATATGTCTGTTATTATCTACTCGGCGTGTGCTTTTGATATTGAAAGTGAAATTGTGGCTCCCAACCAGCTCAGCAAACTATGTACGGAGAGAATTTATTGGATTTCAAATAAAGACTGACACTGCAGTGACCGGTTAGTTGGCTTGTAGTTTTAACGGATGTTGTATGATTTTTCACATTATTTTCTTTATATTCCTCTCCATTTTTCATGATTCTACAATAGATAAAAATATCTGATGTTTTGATGCTTAAAGTTATCACTATTCCAGCGTCATCTGCTTCCTTTTTCTGTATTAATCGTTATCTTAGTAGTAGATTCCTTTCTAGCCATACCATCCTTTACACATTCCATCTTTCTTTCGTTTTCTTTATGTCTTTATATTTATATCTAGATGAATATATGGTATACAGGCAATTGCAAAAATCTAACCGCGCATTTCATAGACTAACTCCAATTTCCACAAACGGTAAGTTCAAGTCACAGCATACAAAAGTTTCTGACACCTTGAGTAATCGTCGGACACGAGTTGCGGCGGAACATTACCTCACCTTGCAGAAAGATGTCCTAGAGAGGACACTAGAACTCGTTTCTTTCCCTTGTGACGTGTGAGAGATTCAACGAGACGAGGTAATGTAGGGCTGAGGATCTCGCCCGCATAATATCTTCTAGTTGATGCGTGGGTATAAATGTCAGGTGAATTTAGCTTTCATTCAATGATTTTATCATGACACGGGCATTTCAACAATGATTACCACGGTTAAGCTTATAGGTCACTTTTTAAATAGAGATGGTGTCGATCTGACACTGAATTAATGTCAAGTCAGTCTTTATGTTAAGGTGTATCTGTACCTTTCTCAAGCAGTTCAAACCTCAGGACCCCACGAGGTCCATACGTTAAAACGCGAAGTTACACAATGCTTAATTATATTCCGAGCCATCCATCACACATGCCTTTATATGTATTTCATCGAACAGAGAGAATAGTTCCCGCGGCCGCCTCGGAGCTTAATGCCACATCATTCGTGTACCAGACACATTCGTAATCACCATATGTGCCGACCCCTGCGGTCTCATCTCGGATGCGAGGTTCGCACCAAACGCCTTTGTAATTTTGATTCCCGGGACGTTTCCCAGGGCCTTCTAATTATGGGCGCCCGTTTACTATAATTGTCTGCTTATAGCTGAAGTTTATCTCTGATGCCCCGAAAATAAACTTTACTAGAAACAGTATTAAAATTTAGTTTTAATACTGTTTCTTTGTGTAGTAGAGATTACTTTTAGCGTTTAGTTGATTATGAAGGTCTTTTAATTTATTTGGAGTGACTTTGGTACTATTTTGTTTCGAGTCATTGTATTCAACTCTTTTGGGAATCAAGTTATTAAAATAATTTTATTTTAACAAAGAATACTTGTTTTGGTTGTTGCTAAGGTTACGTAGGTTAGGCATGCTATCAATTTATTTTAACACATTTTCTCTCACTATTTTGATTCATACAAACGTGCTGATGATATCGTTGGATTTGAAAACGGGGTTTGACAGTAACTCTGAAATTGGAAAAGAAGCAGTAGAGATGTTTAGTTATGGATATCATATACATAATAGATTGGCTTGGACCACTTGTTCACACCTAAGTTTTTTAGATTCACCTGATACAACATTGGCAATTGCAAAATTGATAAAATAAATTAAGAATAAACTCCATTAGCTGTGAAATTTTGGTGCATTGTAAAATTTTGGTGAAAGTGTTGCTTATAGTGTTGTACCACCACACCTGAGTCAAACAATTAAAAATGCCATACTTAATTTTTTTTCCGTGTAAAAAATGAGCGATCATTCCTTTTTTTTAAAGTTTGGTTTGAACTTCATTTAAATTAATGTATGGTTTCTGTGAATTCGTTGTGCTTCGTGTGGTATAATTAACATTTTTATAGTAATACCTACGTTATTAGAATGATAAACTATGTTCCGTTCACCGATTTCGATACATTTTATTTTTGAATCAAAAGCAAATATTTGGCATAAAAAACGATTTTTATTAGACAGACGAAGTTTAATTATTGTGTAAATTAACACGAGATGAGATATTTGTACTAAAAATTTATAAAAGCGGTTTGTAATATTCGTTGAATTAACCAGTGTGCATTTTATACCGTCTCTTGTTCATCATTTAGTTTAATCAAAAGTTCGTTGCCATTATCAAACTACAGTCCAAGCTATAAAAAGAGAAACTTTTGTTGTCATCTCCAGACTGCATATTTATTTTTGCGAAATGTTAACTTGGAAATTTGGCAAGCATCTTGCCAATAGCAGTGTAATTAAGGTTAATTAAAGTTAAATGAACTCTCTCGTCAGTGACTTTGTTGTTAGTACATCTAAAGGCAGAATAATTGGCAGTTCCGGAAAGAGAATCGTTGGTAGAGCTCGGTGTCTTTTGTTTGAGAATTTTGTAATTAGCGTCTAGGGTGAGGTAGGGGTAGGGGTAGACGACGTTATGTTTCTGGCAGTATTTAACAAAAGTTTATTCCAGTGAGAGCCTCCCTAAATTCTCTTTATAGAATAAGCATTCCAACTTTCATACAGATTGTACCATGAAGGTGAGTCTATACAGGGTGTAAACAACCTCATCACGAAGCCGTCAACCAAGCATTCTTCATACTTGACGCAAAAATGATTGCTGGGAAACGACTTTTTTTGGGGTGAAAAAATCATGTTTTGTGGTAGAACTCAATGTAACGGACTTAAAACATTGTGCTGATGGATGGATTGATTAGCACGGAGATCGTGGAGGGGTTTCAAGTAAAATCTTACATTATAAACTTAAATAAAACTGCTGTATGTATTATGTATATTTTATTGTATGTACGAGTATGTAGTTTACTTTATAGGTTTAATAATTTAGGACGTAATGTTAATGCACATACGTAAGTATATCCTCTTTTGCTAAGATTAGCAAAAGAGGATATACTTACGTATGTGCATTAACATTACGTCCCAATTTTGAAAGCGAGATCGCTTTCAAAATTGGGTTTGCTGTAAGAAAACCCAACTCTGGGTTAAGCTATATCATTGCAATTAATATGTTTATTTGTTGTTTTTTTTTGTGTGCAATAAAGAATAAGAATAAGAAAAAAACTAGTCAAGAAGTTGGAAATCTGACCCCCAATGTTTCCGTAACTAGAAGGTTCCTAGGTATGGTGAAGGAAAAAAAATGTATCGCAATGACGGGGAGAACAATTGCCTTTCGGCTTCGTTAAGAGGTTTTTTACACCTTTTATAAGGTTTCTGAAGACCCCTACGCTGATCGGAAAACCGACTTTAGGTGCAAGACCAATAGGTAGATTTTTTCTGACGAAATCTACCTTAAAGTAAAACATTACAAAAAATCCTGAATTAAAGTCTACTCTGCATTTTCTTCTTCAAAGAAAACATCAACACATTTCCGTCGACACATTCACATCACTACGCATGAATAATAATACGCAACGGCGACCGCACATAATTCTTGATATGCGAATGTACGTCGCACGGAACACGAACCTCGCCCCTCAACCTAACGTACCGTTCATGCGAGTGCAAAGTGCTGAGTATTCTAATAGGTGTCTCAGTTCACGACTACTGGCTTTGTGGAGGCATTTACTTACCTACTTGGTGTACGCCGGTACTATGTTCCTAGTTGTAGATGTGTGTGAATGAGTGACGTTAATTGTCAAGTACAGTAAGTTAGTGACAGGAGAGAATGGTATTATGTGTAGTGTGAATGTGGCATTGTTGTTGCGTCATAAGTAGATCAGTTTTCGAGGCACTGGTAAGATCAGACTGGTAGGTATACTGAAAGATACATACACTGGGATTCAATCTGCCATAGCCTTTTCTCAACTTTGTGAGGGTCAGCTTCCAGTCTTACCGAATGCAGCTGAATACTTGTAATTAAGATCTTCTTATCACGATGATGGCAATATTAATTGTGTCGGCCCAGAACTGAGCTACTGATTTGACGCTTTCGGTAACGTCCATCAGTTCCTATTGAACAATTAACAAGACATGCCACGATATTAAGTACATCATCATTTGTGGAACAGCATTAGCACCACATTTACACTCTAGAGCAGGGTCATTAATGAATCTCCGGATTAAATATGGTTCCGGAGCCTATTTGAAGACTTCCAGGTCAGGAAGGGAACGCATGTCCAGGTATTTAGGATAAGATATACCTACACTAGAATTGTGTGTATTATTTACCTACTTAAACTTTGAATACAAAAGTTAAGACAGGATTTCAGAAATGCTCTTCCATTCCGAAAATTACAAACACCGACCTTCATAAAAGGATCCACATAACTTCTAAAGACGCTTTTAACTCTCGGGTTCAATAGGGAGTAAATAATGAATGACCCAAAAAACCCAACAAGATTGAAATTTTAATGGAATTGGAATTGGTTCTTGTCGTAATCAGGGGTATGGATAACGTAACAAATAGTGTGATAACAGGTTAATGTTTACCGTACGTTTAATTAAAATCGGTTCAACAGTTTCGAAAATTAACGCTTAATAATTCAGTGATAAACCTGCTCGTGGCTTCAGTTAATTGTAGTATAATGTGAACCAAACTAGTCTGATGAATCCGTAAGTTACATACTTAACTGGGATTATGTGCCAAAGTTCCGACAGCTTTAATGGGTGAAAGTTTTAAGGTACAAACAAGATATTTTTAGCGAACGTCCTGTATACCGTCAACATTAAGATTTTTGATTATTTCACTTAAAGTACTTACGGGATTATATCCGTGATTTTGTTTCGGTTTTTCGAGCACCCGAAAAACCGAAACAAAAAAAAAAAAAAAAAAAAAAAAATGGGTTTGGTAAATGATGTGTTATTCATACGACTGTATCTGATACTTGTAAATGTGTTTTTTTTAGTATCACGAAATGCAGATCGTAATAACTGAAACGTTAAGTATGAATCTATTTTCATCAACTTCACTAAATGATCATGCGACCCTTCCTCCTCACAGACTCTAGCCACATAATGTCTACCTGAAACCCCTTGTCTTCTTCGTAGACTCTACGAAGAAGACAAGGGGTTTCACACTCTACGACGTAGTGTCGTTGAAAAAAATTAAATAAATAAAAATATTTAACAAAAATAAAGAAAAATACACTTGTCTACTCGTTCTTTTGTCTCAAAATTCAGATTCGCTGATACAGTCATAAGATTGTCAAATGTGCTGGTGGCAGGGCATGCGGCGCAAGATGGAAGATGGACCGTCTGTGGAGACACGACGCATATACACACATCAAAAGTGTCTAGGGATCAACATATATTTTTGCAATAACTTTTCTCCTGATTGATATTAATTAAAATTTTCTTTAAGGATTCATCAAATAAAGTGTTTCCGTTAGTCACAGTAACGATAAACCAAGTCACCTTTGCATTAATAAAGAAATTTGCCATTTTCCTAATAAAGGGATTTTTGACATTTGAACCACTAACATTAAAGTTCGAAAAAAAGACTGAAATAACAGTTTTCTTTAAAATTTTATTGGGTAATTTAAACAATTAATAATCCGTGTTTCTACCACGAACACAAGAACATCGGTTTGGCATACTCAAAATGAGTTCATCCAAATCACGCTGTGGAATGGCCGCCCATGTTCGTTGCAACAAAAAAAAACAAAAAAAAGGTCTTCTTGCGACTGGATACCCTCCATATTCGGCAGAGCTCTTCTCTGTAGCATATCCCATGCAGGCTCAATCGGGTTCAAGTCTGGCGACTGAGCAGGCCAGGGCAGGACATTGATGTTAGCTGCGGCGAGAGTCTGTCTTACAACTCTTGCGGTGTGCGGTCGTGCATTATCATGCATTAACTGAAATAAGGGACCGATTTGCACTTGTAGAGGAACGATGACGTCTGATACAATCGTCTCAGCATAAATTTGAGCGTTGAGGTTGCCTCTGATCCAAATCAACTCAGTTCTTCCGCCGATCCAAATACCCGCCCATACCATGATGGTTCCACCACTATAAGGATGGACTTCCTGGCAGGATTTTAATCGCTGTTGGCGTCCAGGGGTTCTCCAGTGTCGTATACGTCTTGTATCCGGTCTCATACCAAAACGAGACTCATCAGAAAAGCACACGAAACGCCATTGTTCTTCTGCCCAATTTCTGTGTTCAAGAGCCCATTGATATCGAATCCTACGATTGTGCATTGCTATAGGTGGTACCCGTAGCGGTCTTCGGGAATGAAGGTTCACTTCATGCAAGCGGTTTCTGACTGTTTGGTCGCTAATTAAGTTCCCTGAAGAGTGATGAAGCCTCACGGCTAACATCATGGCGGTTATTGTTGGAGCTCTTCGAGTTAAGATTTGAATGTATCGGTCTTGTCTCCGTGTGGTGCAGCGATACCGTCCTCCATAGCGCTCAGCCACGGTACCAGTGCTTCGGTAACGTGTCCAAAGTCGACTGATAACACTCTGACTTGTATTCAGAGCTAAAGCCACAGTACGTTGCCGGGAACCAGCTTCTATCATTCCCACGGCTCTGAGCATTTCTTCCCTGCTTAAGTGACGTCGCCGCTCCATAATATCGCATTGACGACTCGAATGGCGTAAGTGGTAGTGAGGCTGCCTTACGTTCATAGGGTCCTGGGTTCGAATCCCGGTAGGAGCAAATGTTTGTGTGATGAGCATGGACATTTGTTTCCGAGTCATGGATGTTTATATGTATAATAAGTATGTATTTACAAACAAAAAAGTATATATGTAGTATATCAACTATCTGGTGTCCACGACACAAGCCTTGCTTAGTGTGGCACTAGATGGCGCTGTGCGTTAATGTCCAGCGATATTTAATAACGTTGGTTTTAATAAGTAGTAGGGAAACAGTAGCACTAATAATGTCTTCAATGCGTTGTATGTTTTTATAGGGAAAATATTGACAGCTGATTTTCATCTTTTACTCGAATTTGATTGACAGTTCCTGTTTCAAATTATGAAATGCACCAAAAAGGATCCATATAAATTTATAAAATCATAAATTTATTACAAAGCCACATCTCAATCTCAAGAAATCCGCATAAAAATGCTTGATCCCTAGACACTTTTGATGTGTGTATATTTGAAACATCCATTAAGCCCTTTGTTACCACAAATCCTTTCAGACGGGTCGCTAATCGTAGAATGATGTTATCAATACACAGCTGAATGCTAAAGCCTCGAAACTTGATACAATAAATCACTAAATTGTCTCTAAGTATACCTGAGGGAATTGTAAATATTCTGAAACAAGGATTAATTAAATATAAGGGTTAATATTCACAACGTCTGCCTTGTCGGTTAAGTGATTACAAACACGTTGGCTGAGAGAAAGTTTGGATTCGATTTTCGGGACGGTGATATAGGTAAGGATTTCTTAGTATTAGCCCGATTCCTAAAACCCGATTAAAGATTACAGTTACGCTCCCTATTGCAAGAGATATACAGACATAACCGACGAATATTGTATGGAAGTGCACACCTACGTCTTCCCTTTTAAATACAGGAGTATCATTATGTTGTACACCCAATATTTAATTACTAAAACATCCCATAACGTTCTAAGCTTAATATCCCTGGGACTTGAACTTGAATGTTACTTTGTATGATCGATAACTTAGTTGCAAGATGTCGCGATACACTCATAACCTTATCCGCTATGATCACACCCTTAGGGGTAGCAACTATGTATTGGTAATGCAAATGCTTGAAGCCTCTGGGACTAGTTCAAGATCATATCAGATGAGTACTAGCAGTAAGTTAGAAAATAGCTTGACAAACCTACCTTTGCCTTTATCGCTCCTTTTGGAACGGTTTCTTGAAAATGATGAATAAGGTTATAAAAGCTGATTTTTGGAGATTCATGCGACGAATGCGGAACAAATCGATCAATGATGTAGGTACCTATTCGAGTTAAATAGAGCATTAGCACATTTGCTTTTGTATGAATTACTTCTGCATTGATATTATAAAGAGGATAAATTTGTATTTTTGTATGTAACGGATAAACTTAATAACTCTAGAGCGATTTGAAAAAATCTTTCAGCAATGGCTAGATACATTATCAGCGTGTAACATAGGCTATATTTTATCTCCATACTCCCACGGGAACTCCGCGTGACGTTCGCTAGTATTTGATAATTTGAATAGGTTATTCATTCACCAAATAGTAGGATAGACTGCAATAGTTACGTTTGAAACGGTGCGCGGTGGACAGTTGAAACAAAGCGAGTATCTCAAAAACCGTGCGTGATGAGCTGAATACCGCGACCTTGGAATTCAAACAGCTAAGAAAGAACACGGATGGGTTTTAGTCAGTAAAAATCTGACTCTCACTTTTAAATTGTTGATATAATCTTTTCTCTGGACGCTCTTAATGTGCACGTCTTTCCACATCGTTCTCACATAGGTATGTATAATCACAACACGAATAACGTAACCAAGATTTTGTAACAACATTTTGATTTGAAATAGTGTCCATGGAGTTTCTTACCCGTTCTTCTCCATAGAGATCTACGCTAGGGAAAAGGCAACTGCAGTACTTTCTCAAGTTATTATGCCTTGTGACTGTGACTGTAGCTTTGATTTTTTTTGTATTTTTTACCTTAATAAGTGCCATAATGGTCTAATTGAAATAAATGCTTTGAGTTTGAGTTTGGATGAAGCAGGCGACAATTCGTAATGCGAATTTGAGTGTTGTGTCGCTCTCCGTGCTTTGATGAGAGCACGAAAAAATAAAGTTTTCAAAAACCGCAATGTAATATTTGACGTCAATGGCACACTCAGGCATGTTCAGCTACCACTACCGATATCGGAAATATTTTTAACGTGACTTGAGCTTGCCTCGCGGCATTAAGTGCCACTTTGTGGTGTGCTTACTTTATACGTTGAGAAAGTAAAACTTTAGTAGGTAGCTAACGTAGTAAATATCAAGAATTTGAATTCATCAGGTATCATTCATCGAATTCAACAAAAGTTTTAAAACACGTAAGTATCCGTAAAGCTATCATTTACACTTAGTCATATAATAAATTTATGTATAGAAAATGGAATCTTCCCAGATAAGTTAAAATTAACTCTATTAAACCTTTATTTAAAAAAAAGTAATAAAAATGACATGAGCTGCTACCGTCCAGTAGCGCTTGTACCAGTACTATCGAAGATTTTCGAGAAAAAGATCCATGATGGTATTTATAATTACTTGAGAGAAATAATTTACAACTTTGTAATGAACAGGTTGGCTTTGGCGAGGGGACCGCACGCTGCCCGCGCTCTGGCTGCGCGCCGCCTCCGAGTTGCCCGCAAAACAACCTACAGTTACATATTTAGTTAGAGAGCCCACTACACTGAACCTAGTTCGATAAGACTCCCAGATTATATAATTATATGGTCGCGTTAATACTTGACATAGTTAACTTTAACCTCATTTTCGTTATCAGCCACCCCGAAAACCATGAAAACGATGATCCATGATGAAAAATAAGATAATTATGCTTTAAATAAATTATAAATAAATATTCCGTCATGGGTGTCGTTTATAGGTTGCATGAACTTGTAAAGACCGCAAACCCACACAGCTGATTGTTGATTTCGTACTTTTGATAATTTAAACGATCCCTTTGTTAAATTTCATCCGGCGTACTATATTATTTCTTTTACAAGTTCATGTGAGCTGCAGACACATAATGCCCCTTCCACCATGCAGCTGATATTTTTAAGCTCAGTATGATGTAAACTATTTCTAAATAAGTTTCAGCCTGCGTACTATGACTGCTTTTTTTTCACCACCTCCGTAACCTCCCAATCCCACACCCACCTCGGGTGCCTCCGCTGACGCTGGGTTCACTTATCAGTCATTCGGGATCTATTGAACCAGATGGCAACTGATCGGAGTAAAAACACTCTAAAATGCAATACCATCTCCCGGACTATCACAGCCAGCGCACAGACTGCGAGCTTACGCCTCGCGGACGGCGCGCGGACCGCGTGCTTGCGCCTCGCTGACCACGCGTGGCAAGCGCGCCGTAGCCTAAATTCAAGACAACGCTGGCCAAGAGCTGTGCTGGTGCGGTGCTTGTCAAGTATGCCACGACCTTTAAAGTAGTCATAACTGCGGGCCTAAAATTGCCGCTTTAGCAGAACATAATATGAATCACATTAAAAACTTTTAAATTCTAAAAATGCACTTTATTGTTACAAACATAATGTCCATTAAGAATTTTAAATTTTTAACGTGATTCATATTATGTTCTGCAAAAGTGGCCATTATAGACCCCCTGTACTACCACGTCTGAAAGATTACACGTGGATCCCATTGAAACAAAAAAAAGTAATAAGTTCTTTGTTCGACTACAAGTCAAATAGAATGAGAATGGATCAGTACGTAATACATAATCTAATACGACGGATCTTCCATCAATCCAATAAGATTCTTGAAGCGGAAGGAGACAAAAGGTGATACAAGACGAAAATAATAACGCATTACTTTGGCTCCTACTTACCTACCTACACATTTATAAGTCGGGTAAAGCCCTCAAGAGATTCTTGCCGCGGTTCACGATCGATGTGTGTGTCATAATGAAGCCTGAGAACGCTTGTTTCTACATTAATTAATTGGAAAAGAGAGACGGATGTATACAGTAGTAATTTCATCTCATTCAAAACGTTTTGGTAGGCTACACAGTGTATTTAAATAGGTACTGTGGGTAAGAAGATAGACGTTCTAATGGAAAACGAATTAAACAGACCATATTTTTACTGTAGGGGTTAAAAATTGCGACTTTTTTGCAAACTTGAAAGCCAAAAAAGAGCAATAAAATGTGAGAAACATGATTATGTATTTATTTTGTGCGAAATGACTTTTCATCAAAAATAATTATCGATAAGAGACAAAGACGGAATAAAATAATACCTCAGTTCAATACATTCACAGAGTTAACACAGTTTCGCTCTCGGAATTTAACTTTATTATAAAACACCGCAGGTAAGTCACAGACATTTTGCAGCCCGAAAATTCGTCCCGACGAACAACTGC
This sequence comes from Xestia ashworthii, assembly GCA_950022955.1. Taxonomy (NCBI): domain Eukaryota; kingdom Metazoa; phylum Arthropoda; class Insecta; order Lepidoptera; family Noctuidae; genus Xestia; species Xestia ashworthii. Next base: position 6,842,927 of record OX465556.1, read on the forward strand.
GGTGAACCCAATTAAATTGAAGTGGTTAATAATGCGCATAATTTTAAGCACGGCATTATTTCATTGCGAAACCTTCGTTAATTGGAAAATATTGTTACTGTAATCTACTTTGAAGATAGCGTCAGTTATTTTCCTTGTGAATACGAGGAAAACACACTCAAATATTTTATAAGACGAAAAAATAACACGTTATCTTGAGGTAAAGTCAGGTAAAGCCACTATTCTCGCATCGAGTCACGTCATTGGTGGATTTAATATCAGATATTTCGATATATTACATAGATATACGACAGTAGTGTGTTTACGGATATATGTACTTACCTACGTCGGAAAGATCAGAGCTTTTCATTTGTTGTATGTTTGGGAAAGTCAATTTTCTTCCTTTAGGAATAGGATGGACACATGAATGTCCAATATTAGAACCACAGTCAATATCCTCGTTTTGCACAGTGCTCTTTAGCCACCTACTGTCAAGTACATCTTTATCAGATTTGTTCTTAGAATTTGGAAACATTACCAGTTGGTAGACAAAACTCAACATTGCAAATGAGTTACTTGAAGAAACTGTTATTTACTTCTTTCAGATAACCCTAGCTAATGATGAAGGCAAATTGATCCAACAAATAGAATTCAGTTTTATTTTTCAATCAAGAAAAAGTAAGGGTGAAAGTTATTCAGAATACTTTGTTTTATGCGTAGGCTCAGACATAACTTTGTTCTACCAATACGTCGTAAACTATAAAACTGCTCACAAAAACATACATTTATATGTATTCTTGCAATATAGGTATGTCTGAAGGAACAAAGCCTGGCTGTCAGTTATCCTATATTATCCTTATAAATAAGCATTTATGATGTTGCCAGTAAATCTATAAAAATCCCGGAAGACGTTCATCTCTTCGGGATAAATTCGAAAAGCATTGGATTTTAATGCGAGCTCCATCGACGCGCTTAGCTCTTAAGTACAATTTTATAGAGAGCACAGATTCGTATGAAGACAATTTATGAACGAACGAATTTATGAGCTCATAGATTTATTTCACTTTGCAGATAAACCACAGAGAAAGTTTTAGTACTAACTAAATTTATATACTTTCACAAACATGCTAAATATTCCGTTTTTAGTGTTAATGTTAAACATTAGAGTATTTGGAAGGATTTCTGGGTGTTAGTTCTTAACTCGCATATCAAGAATTCATGGAAAAATTAAGACGCGCAGATTCCTCTGGCTAAAGAAACTAGGTACGCCAGTCACCTAGGATGCCCTCCATGAATATTAAAGATGAGGACAGGAAAACTCGTTAACTAGAACTCAAGGAGAACGTGTCAGTTTACTGTGAGATATAAGGTCCGCGAAAATGTAATCTTTTGAAATGTATTTTAAATGTTACTCGGAAAATATCTTTCTTGCAAATTTCAATGAGAGACAATGTCTCAAAAATGGTGAATGAAAACTCCTTTCTCCTTCCTTCTTTTTCCGAAGTCACCCATATTCTTTTTAAAAGTAGCATTTCGATGAAAACGTTTGATTCTATTCTATAAAGTATTTTTTTTTCTGAATATAACTGCAGCAGGGCGTGAAATTTAAAATGTGAAAGAATTTAATTTTCCTTTCTAACGACACTAAAGGCGAACTAACTAAGTTTCAAGAAAATCTTGGATATAAAATATAAAGAACTGGGATCTTCTCTACATATCCCTGGGTGCATATTTTGATTGAAATTCGATCAAAATGGCAGCTGTATTAGAACTAGAACCTTCGTTCTTTATAGTTTCATTTGAATTTAAACGCTAGATTTAATAATATTTACCTACATTTTTAATCTGAATCCTAGCTCAGCTTAGACAAACCTAAAGCTACATCGTATTGCCAGCGAGTCTTTAGCAAAAAGTCTTCGTGGTTTTGAGCCAGAAGCCCAATTTTTGGTAGTGCTAGACAAAACGCCTCCGTCCGTCTAGTCTTGCACTAAGCAACCACGCGTTTAGAAAAACTTGGAAAGAATTTATTTTTGTTTATCAGGCGGCTTAAATTAACACACAAAACGCCATTAACATTTGAGTTTACTATTTTTTTTCGGATGTCCTACGAAATGAGCAGTGATTTCTTTTATTGACCCTACTCAAAAGCAATGCACGACGCTTGACAGCTACTTATCGTACTATTACAATCTTTACTTGCTTATACACTTTTATGTATGCATACCTTTGTTTACTTATCCCTTACCGCGAAAACGTAGCCGATGTATTATAACGAAGCTGTGTAGGTACTGCTAACGGTAGCTGTATTCCGGTTTACGTAGGCATTAAAATTTATTACAATATGCAAAAAAGTCCCTAAAATAAACATGAGAGAGAACAGTATTGAAATATTAGCTTAGAAAAAAACCGGCCAAGAGCGTGTCGGGCCACGCTCACTGTAGGGTTCCGTAGCTTCCCAGACCATTAAAAATACCAACATTTTTCGTCAGCAAAAATAACTTTGTTTTTCATAGTATTTGTATGAAAAACAAAGTTATCATTTGCGTTTTTTTGAAAAAGTGCTATATAACTCAAAAACTATTCAACTCATCAAGTTGAAAATAATTTTCCTAGAAAGTTCATATAAAGGTCTACTTCTGTGATTTTTTTCATATTTTTTAAACTTATGGTTCAAAAGTTAGAGGGGGGGGGACACATTGTTTTTGACTTTCGGAGCGATTATTTCCTAAAATATTAATATTATCAAAAAATGATTTTAGAAAACCCCTATTCATTTTTAAATACCTATCCAACAATATATCACACGTCAGGGTCAAAATTAAAAAAAAAATCGCTCCCCACTTTACGTCTGGGGGAGGTACCCTAATAAAAATGTTTTTTTAAATTTTTATTTTTGCACTTTGTCGGCATGATTGATATACATATTGGTACCAAATTTCAGCTTTCTGGTGCTAACGGTCACTGAGATTATCCGCGGACAGACAGACAGACAGACAGACATGGCGAAACTATAAGGGTTCCGTTTTTTGCCATTTGGCTACGGAACCCTAATTAAATGGTTGGATATAATCGTTGTGTAAGGTTCAAAGGTGTAAAAGTATGGGTCGCAATATTTAGGAAAATTGAAATGATAAAATTTACCCTTGGTTTTAACTATTTTAAACTTTCGACTAAAGATACCATTGCAAGCGCTGTGCATTTCACAGTTTAAGACGATTAAATGATAATAATTTCATTGGGTAGCAGTACGGAGATTTGCCCCGTCAAACGGGCACATCTGCATAAGCCCTGCTAAAATTCAACTAGACCAAACGTCCTAATTTCTGCTACACTATGGCTGCACTAGCATTGCTACGTTTGTTTAAAACGGTTAGATCCAAATTAAATTTCCGACCCGTTTGAACGCTTTCGTTTAATAAGTATTGTAATTTCACTCTCGTATTTGACTATCTAACTATTACTAAGTTCAGAGCTAGCTATTCCACTTTACTTGAGAGGAAAATGTTTGAAACTGTTTCAACGTTTTCAGTGTTCGATGGTGCGCGACTTCTACGTAATGTAGTGAGTGGAGACCGCTGAGAAGTTTACATATTTTCCTTGAAATTATTCTATTTTCCTTGAAATTATTGTGAAAGTAAATTTTGCTGTCTGAATTTGTGATCTGTTTTGTTACTGAAGCGTGAAGTATTGCTATGTAAAATAAGATACCTTTAACTTTTTGCAAAGATAACTGTTTTTGTAAACATGTCATACTACCCTGGATACTGGCATGCAATTACAGACAAACACCCATTTAATATCAACGAGGAAAGTTTTCAGCTAAAACCAAGGAATAAAAATGAAAGACTCGATACGGTTAGTTCTTTCTAACCGCCTTACCCCAAGTGTCCACTCAAAGCATGTTTCACACTTACCCTAAACTATTAGTCAAGAGAAACCCTTATAAAATATCTTAATATTACAACCCCTGACCTTTTGTGCCCTGGTAGGGATATAACACTCACTTTACATACTTGTTAATATTGAAATAATGCCTGCATTGTGTGAATTGGGGATACTTGACATTCGTTTTGAGTGACCCTCGTTTTTCATTGATGGTGCTTGAGCACTACTAACACAAGTCAATTGAAATATTTAATTATACATTCAAGGAGACGGCGTCATTATGATCCTGAATGGAAATGTCTTGATTATAATAAAATTTATTCGTGATTTTGAACAAGATTTATTTGAGCACGAAGAAATTTTAATCTGACGAACCAGTTGTAAAATGTTTCATTTGAAGGTACTTTTCTTCACGAAAATAAACAAGCCTTAAGATATTTGCCTCAAATATTTTAAGAGGCATGCTCGGTTTAGAAAGATGCCTCAGTGCCTACATCTTCATGCAGACACGAGTTAATATTGGTTCCTCTCTGAAACTGAAACATGTCAGCCGCCATATCCATCTCTCAATTTCTACATTTTTAGTGGCTCGACTGCAGCGAGCAAATACGAGTCGAGCGGGAAAATTCGTGAGGCATGACTAGTGTAAATATTTGCGCAGATATACGTAATATTTGCGGTCGCGCGGTGTTTAGAATGCAATATGTAAATTCATTCGTAACCTCAACTATTGTGTAGCTACGTGTGGCATGTTAACTGGATGTTGTGTATTTATGGGAGGGAATATAATAATAGCACACTAATCGCTTAGCGGGATATGTAAACTTTCAACAGTAAAAGAATATATTTGTTCGAATTCGCGGATTTCGCTCAAACGTAGGATTTGAAGAATGTGTCGATATATGAATAGCACTGCAGCGATACTTCTGTTTATATATTATGTAGTAAGTACGTATACTCGTATTACAATATGCATACTTAGTATTCTAGCGATACTTAAATCCAATTATTCAATAGGACGTAGGAGCTAGATACAAGATTGAGATACGAAGTTGAGTTTTCTATATTCTGTAAAAAATATCATAACCAAATTACATAAATACTATACAGTCTGAAAGGGCCATCGTCGCACAAACGGTTATTACTGGACGGACGTTACGGTATTCAGTACCTCATTTCAAAACATCTCATATAGATTTTTCATCGGTAATTAAGGCGATTACACGAGCAAAACGCGAGTTTTATAATTACTAAAAGTATATGATTCACTGCTTTAAACAAGACCAGAAAAATATATGATATTCTTCAGGATATATGCTAGCATGATACTGTTTTGAAAACATAATACAATTAATTTGGCTCGCTAAAAAGAAATCACGAACTTACCTCTAAAAACATCTTTCAAACAATAAAAAACATACTAATATGCATGCGATCCTTCTGATTTTTTGGAAAATAATTCTACAAGCAATATATTAGCATGATACTGTTTTAGCATTTTAATCCAATCAATAGTTTTTTTTTGTAAATCGATCGAAACCACTCATTTCGTGCTATTTGGCCCGCAGTGGCTGACGTAACAACCACTTTGTAGTGCAAGCTGATTAGAACATTATTGTAACAGCATTTCAAACGAAGTTTGAACCACCACAAATAGAGTTGCTAATTTAGCTCGTCTAAGCGCCTTAAAAAGGAAAAAGAGCTGCTTCTTACAAAAGTGCAATGGTTAAAATGTATTGAACAGTTGGATTTTGTTTAAAATTACCAATGAAAAAGTTCTATTGATGCATGTTTCACCCCATATTGACCCTCTTTTTCAAGATTAAGATTCCATTTCTTATTAGAAAGACGTAGTTATACGCCGAGCAGAATTATACGCATTAAATATGAAAAAACACTTTGCAACTTTCTGTGGCAGAAGAAATGGCGGATTGTCAGAACATTACCGAACTTTTAAGAAGAACCATGGGACACTTTTAATCAGTTTCTATTACATGTTTCCGCGAGAACATAAACTTTTAATGAATTCTAATTTCCCTTTATTTCTTGTCGAAAAAATTAAAGTTTTATGTACGTAATGAAATAATGTGTTCGTTTTCTTGTCTTAGTATTTGTTTACACGGGCGATTTTTTATCGTGCTTTGGCTTTTTATCGCACTGCTTAGTTCCGACAGTAGAAATTCAACATTGAGCTTTTCAGACAGCTGATATGAGCTTTATTGGATTCTCGATCCTCGGCTTAAATCTGATAGTTGAAAACCCAGTGCGCGTGAAAAAAAAAATTGGCATTGCGAACTGTGGCTTAAGCGACGATACCCAAGACAGGTAGAACTTCAGAGGTATTCCTCAGAGCGCACCTATTTTTAAGCGCAACCATCTAAGCGCAACTAAATTATTCCTCAGAGCGCAACCACACTTACATGATAAAAAAATAGAGAGGGGTATGATGAATTCAATCATTATATCGATAGATAGTTTTAAATCAACTGTCCTGTTTATACTATATTTAAACGGACTTCCAGGCAAACAGATTTTTTCTGGAACTAAGTGTTCAAGCAACTTTTGGTCAGTAATGTACAGAAGTACTAGGCTAACAGGAATTGAAGATGGTATTTCAATCACATGTTTGCTCTGAGATAATATTAAACAGTAAGTACCTACCTACTTAGATACCCGGAATATAAAAAAATATATTTAAAAAAACTACTCCTTGAACTTCTGCTGGCCTAGTACATTTTGATGGGCTATCAATGTATTATTTAAAATACGGATCACCGGATGAGCAAAATACAAAACTTAACAAATTAAGAACACACGCTCTGACGGCACGAACTAGTTGGTGGGCGGGGTTAAAATGCATGCTATCTCATCCGACATCACGAGCGAAAGGGATAGACGCTGTGATGAGCAGTAAGGAGCTAGTGTTCGTACACATACGCATTCCTGACGCTGAGTAACGCATACACGCGCAACTTCATTGAATAGTGGATGACCGCGGGCGGCGTGTGATTGTGTGCTATCGGTGGCGCGTAGGCGATTCATGTTTGAAAGACGACATGAACTCAAACAAATAGATGTTAGAACTTAGGATTATCACTGTGTGAAATGTAATAATATGTACCCAATTTAGTAGAGTTCTCTTGCTACAGTGTGAACATTATCTATGTTGAATAATGTAGGTAGTTATTGTTATTATCAACAAATAATTTCATTGATTAGATTTTTTCTTTGATGTGACTGTGAGGCTTGTTGTTGGTTCATCAAATAAAAAAATCTGTTATTTTGTAAAGTGTTTATTGGCTGTTTATTTACAATAGCGGTCAATAGTACAGTAAGCGTTTACAATAATCTCTTAGTATACATTTATCAACAATAGGCATTGTGTAACCACAGAGACTATACGACTCGCCACAATATTTGCTTCACGTAGGTTTTTGGCGACATTTATTTATTTAAACTTTTGCCTTGGACATTTTCTACATTTGTAGTACGTATTGATATATCCGCAGAGCACCTAAAAAAAGAAAGTTAGGTATATGTACGATAGCAAACTCCGACTACTTACAAAATAACTTGCTAATAGAGATTATAAACTCGATGTAAAAGTTGTAGGTATCTATATCTATAATTTGAGAGATTATAAATTGTGATCGGTAAAAAGATATATTTTTTATTATAATACTAGCTGACCCACGCAACTTCGCCTGCGTCCCATAAAAGAGATTTGATTGATATAGTTTTTAGTTTTAGTGGTTCATATGTTACACTTACCCTTTCACAACGTTTTTGTTATGAACTGGTGTAAGCAAAAGACAGACATGAGATTTCAACAATCCCGGTACATTTGCATTTTATTGAGGAGTTTCGTTGCCTATCTCTGAAGTTCTTCATCACATCTGTACCAAATTGAAATTGATTGAAAGTACTCTTCCTAAAACTACCCAAATCGTTTCTTGTGTGCCTATAAAATTTGAAGAGTTCCCTCTATTTTCTCCCCCCTCCAGGATCCCATCATCAGTATCCTGACTTGATGATTATGGAACCACGTAGGAAGGATATATCCTTTCAAACATTAAAAAAAAAATCGGTCCAGCCATCTTTGAGTAATCGGAGAACATGGAATTGAGAACTTCCTCCTTTGAAGTCGGTTAATAACGATTATGGTAGGTTACTCAAATATCCGGGTAGCCTATAAAAGATTTGGTCGAGTATCGTAAATTTGCTGCTAAGAATTGAACAGATCAGAACCAAACCAACACTCATCAAACTACCCTTCAAGAGTGTTTGGTTAGGTCACCCTTTCCAATAAAATAAAATAAAACAGTACATGTTACGGTAATAGGCTTATCCCTAATAAATGGAATACACACCTAACTGTCGCAATCTTGGAGTATTGTCCCCAGAGCACTCATCTCTTTGTTTCCGAGATACGATAGGGAGGGGGAGGAAGGGGTGAAAAGGGGAGGTCAGAGCATACAGGCGTGATGTTCTGTCATGATGTTGGATAAACAATAAACATCCATCAATTGCAGTAATCACTGCAGATTTGCCTATCTCCACCACACGGAAAGCATCAGCATTCAAATAAAAAAAACCGGCCAAGAGCGTGTCGGGCCACACTCAGTGTAGGGTTCCGTAGATTCCCGTCCGTCACAATAAGTGTTTCCCACTTATGAGTTTAGAAATTATTTTGTACAACTTTGTGTCTTTTTTGTTCAAAAACTGTTGTTTCCATCCAAGTTCCTTATAAAGTTCTACTTTTCCGATTTTTTTCATATTTTCTAAACTTATGGTTCAAAAGTTAGAGGGGACACATTGTTTTTTACTTTTGGAGCGATTATTTCCGAAATTATTGACATTATTAAAAAAAATGATTTTGGTGAACCCCTATTCATTTTTAAATACCTTTCCAACAATATATTACACATTAGGGTTGAAATTAAAAAAAAAATCACTTCCCACTTTACATATAGGGGGGCTACCCTAATAAAACATATTTTTCCAAGTTATGGAGTCAGGCGTTACTTTGCGGAAATCCATGGCATTAAATGCTATGAAAAATATTTAGTTTTAATACCGCCTGGATATTTTTGTCTAGCGGTATTAAAACTAAATATTTTTCATAGCATTCATATTTTTCCAATTTTTATTTTACCTTTTTGTCCGCGTGATTGATACACATATGTTACCAAATTTCAGCTTTCTAGTGCTAACAGTCACAGAGATGAAGCGAGGACGGACGGACAGACAGACATGGCGAAACTATAAGGGTTGACTACGGAACCCTAAAAAAGAATCATCAAAATCGGTTCACGCAGTCGATGTTTGTGTGATTTGTGTTTGTTACCTGAACCTCCTCTCTCCTCCACCTCTGAGGTAACAAACACAAAAGGAATAAATATTCCCCGTGTTTGCAACAATTTTCATTTATGCTCCGCTCCTTTTGGTTGTAGCGTGATGTTATATAGCTTATAACCTTCCTCGATAAATGGACTATACAACACAAAAAGATTTTTTCAATTTCAAACAGTTCCTGAGATTTGCGCGTTCAAACAAACAAACAAACAAACAAACTCTTCAGCTTTATAATATTACTAGCTTATGCCCGCAACTTCGTTCGCGTGATGTTTTGATATCGCAACGCATCGCCTCCGCAACGGAAGCTTTTTTCCCGCTTGCAACATTTCATTTTGCTGCTCCGCTCCTATTTGTCATAGCGTGATGTTATGTAGCCTATAGCCTTCCTCAATATATGGACTATCTAACGCAAAAATAATTTTTCAATTCGAGACGGTTGTTCCTGAGATTAGTGCGTTCAACCAAACAAACAAACTCTTCTGCTTTATGATATTAGTATTGATTGATCGTCACGAGTAAACGTCACGTCTGAAATTAAAAATTGGTATTGACCAGATCTGTGGTAGTTAGTGTTATCATTTTTCTTGCTAAAAGGTTTACCATCGAGGTCGTCTATTATAAATAAATGAATATATATCGCTGGACATTACACACAGTGCCATCTAGTGCCACGCTAAGCAACAAGGCTTGTGTTGTGGACACTAGATAGTTGATATTATACTACATAGATACTTTTTGTTTGTAAATACTCTAAGAACGAAAGGCAGTCTCACTACCGCTACGTCATTCGTGTCTTCGTATAATTAGGTATACACGAAAAAGAACTTCAGAAAAAGTCATTGTTGCAGGAATATTTTCTTTATTTGCATTTAAAAATCTCCCTTTTACTCTGCACCTCTTTTTGCGAGCGACACTTGGCCGTAGGCTGGTCTTTCTGCCCATACGTTTATCCTTATTTGCCTCTGTAACACAAAAGATTAGTCTGTATGGTTGTTTCTATCTATGTAGTTCATATTATTCTGTAAGAAATCAAATCTATCCAAAATATACTATAATGCCATAGCAAAACTACTAACTACTATTTAATTTAGTAGTAATACTTACCTAAATGCCTCTAGGTAAGTATTACAAAATACTACTTCATGTCACAAAGAAACCAGTAACTTCGGCCGGGCCGAGCTTGTGAAAGTCGGGAGCGAGTCTATCGCAAATATTACCACAACATTTTTTTTCGTTCATAATAGAAAATGCCGATTCCGAAATGATCAATTACTAAAATGGCCGCTTTAGTAGAATCGTAAATGAATCACGTAAAAAAAAAATATTCTTAAAATGGTCTTTGTAACCATGACCATAAAGTCCATTTTAAGAATTTTAAATTTTCGTGATTCATTTTATTGAACAAAATTTAAAATTCTTAAAATGGACTTTATTGTAATGGCTACAAAGACCATTCTAAGAATTTAATTTTTTTAACGTGATTCATTTACGATTCTGCTAAAGCGGCCATTTTAGACCCCTTTTAGAACCACCCCCATTTTAGACCCCATTTTAGAACCACTGCTTATTGCGTTCTATAAAACAAAGTCTCCGTCGCATCTGTCTTTCTGTCTGTCTGTCTGTCCGTGACTAACTCAAAAACTGCGGCACGGATTTTCATGCGGTTTTCAACAATAGTCAGAGTGATTCACGAGGAAGGTGTTTACACACACATGCTAACCCTTGTTAGATTTAACAAAATTATGTTATAAAGACTCATAAAAAGCGTAAAAAAAGTCCATCATCATCATCAGCCTATAATGTTCCCACTGCTGGGACACGGCCTCCTCTCAATGAGGAGCAATCAGTGCGGATTGATAGATGTCACATGTCTTCGAATTTTTTATTCTTGGACATGCCGGTTTCCTCACGATGCTTTCCTTCACCGTTTTGAGAGCAGTGGTGATGAAATAAATTACATAAAGTAATGCGCCTGTCTGGGTTTGAACCCACGACTTACTGTTCGTAAGTCAGGGCCGCCATCACTGGGCCACCGCTGCTCCGAAAAAAGTCCGTAATACTCGTAACATAATAAGTATGTTTATCTCCTGTGGTAAACTCTAAGTCATCATCATCATCATCATCGGCCTATTAATGTTCCCACTGCTGGGACAGGCCTCCTCTCTATGAGAGGGAATGGGCATAAACTCTAAGTAACCATAATTAATTTCAAAATGTTAAAAATGTGACCTAATTTGCCAAGCCGTTTTCCCCTATTCAGTATTAATCCTTATCGAAATAAGTATGTTCATTATCTTGATAATTCAATTTAGATTAAAATTGTCTTTAACAGCATATCATTTGGATGAATAGTTCAGAAGTTATCACAGAATTTAAATTATTCGAGACTGAAAATATCATTCTCAGCGAAACAGTTGGTCACTATAATATGTATAATTTTCATAATGTTATTGCGTAAAAAGTAAGAAGTAAGTTATACTACCGGCTTTAAATTTTATCAAAACATGCTTCAACAAACTTTTGTCCTACACAAAAGTGTTAACGCACATTTTATTATACCTAAACAAACCCAGCAGCCGGTACTTTATAATTCTAAAATGCGCGTGAAACGTCATGAATTTTACAAAGTAAAATAAAACATTCCACTTACCTAATCAATTCTTGAATTGCTGAAGATCACTTCACTGACGCAACAAGTCCAAATTCAAACGCCGCCCGTAAATCAATATCAAATCGAAAATAAAAATTAGGGACAAATTCTAAATACAACACGAACTATCAATAAAGAAATATCGGAATCCATAGTTCAAGCCATACTCGTACAGACCTACGATAACAAACAACACCAGTTTCATGCACAGCACGCGCAGGCGTCGAAACCAAGCATGTGTGCACCCACACACTACGCACACACACGCGCTGCCTGCCTCCCGTCTTCCCCACTGACCGGGGAGGCAACTTGCAGCGAAATGCAATGAGATTTACAACTAAAACGGGCGCGCGAAATTTTCTATGCAGACCTTTGGTAGTCTAGATATTATGAAAAATCTATGGAATGTATCAGTTCAAACTAAAGTTATTTGAAATTTTGAATAACTAATCTATGACTGTATGGTTTTGCTTTTTTCATTTTCATACTATATACGTTACTTATTTAAGCCCAAAGATGAGCTAAAATTAGTGTTAAAATGTGAAAGTTTCGACGCTCATAACTTCCAAACCAATACTTTTTTTCCAATTCTGCTTCCATACAAGCATAGATAATAACAAGACCAGTTGATACAGCTTGTAATTTTCAACCTACACCGTCAAACAGAGGAGTAATCACCAGACTACGTTTGTATGGAAGAATGACCGGCGTGTTTGTCCTTAAGACTCGACATAGAGGGAATGATTCTTTAAAACTGTCTATCGATATAATGAATGAACCCTTCTCTATTTGTAATCATGGTTGCGCTCCGAGGAATGATTCAGTTGATGGTTGCGTTTAGAAATAGGTGCGCTCTGGGGAATACCTCGAGCTTCATCATCTGCCAAGGCTTTTACCAAATAAATTGGCATCGGCTTCCAGTCTAACCAAATGCGGCTGAATATCAGAATTTTACATGGATCTGACTTCCACAACCCAGTTGGTACTGGGTCATACGATAATAATTCTTAAGACTGGTTGTCAGACTTTATGGGTCACTGACTACCTGAAACGACTGTCAAAGATCTACAAATGACAGCAACAACAGCTTAACGTGCTGTTGCGAGGCACCGAGGAAACTCGGACAGGTCTCAGAATAAAACGTAACAGAAACACTTGAACGGCTTAATTGATTGTATAGCACTCTTCTATCTTTTTACCGACTACGGTTACGTTATCCGCACTTTGTTGTGGAATTTTGAGGTTGAATTGAGTTTGAAACTGTTTCTTTGAAATTGTTGTAGGTTAATGTTCTCTAATGGCAATGTTTGAAAGAACATAGGCCTTAAATTGTAGGAGCCCGTACCCAGAATATACACATTTGAAATATGTGTCATTTTATAGTATTCGAGACCTTCTATCGCAAAAAAAGGGCATATTGCTCAGCAGTCTTAGGGTGCTTACATAAAGAAACAGGTTTCCGGTACAGACAAATCGGTACGGGTCGGTACCGATCGGTACAGGTATAGTATTTCAATATAATTCTATTCACTCACTTATAAAGAAACAGGTTGTAACTTGTCGGTGCCGACTACCGACCGAGCCATACGGGTTTAAGCATTTACTGGTGTAGGGTGTGTTAATAATATTGAAAATGGATAAATTGGATAACGAAGTTTTGATAGCCTTGGTGTTTGATAAACAATGTTAACGGGACAAAACTCATAAGTTCCACAGCAACAGAAATGTTACAGACATGAGTTGGAAAGAGATCAGTTTGGAAATTCCTTTTCATCGTCCTTTATATCTTTTAAGAATAAATGATAAATGTTCCATATTTAGTTCTTTTTCTGTTAATATCAGATACACTAACTGTTCTTCTGTTTCTATATTTGACGAAAGTACTTTCTAAAAGTAAAAAATATTCGTCCGACGAACTGGAGGCCATGATTGTCACTTAGGACAGATTCACCTGTTTCTTTATGCGAGTCAACACTGTACCGATCGGTACCGACCCGTACAGATTTGTCTGTACCGGAAACCTGTTTCTCTATGTAAGCACCCTTAGACCAAAGTTATAAAGGTTTAAAAAAGTTGTTTTTGCACTACGCCTAAAGTTTTTTATCTATATTGTAGTGTACACGTTTTGTCCATCTCCTTTTATTTATTTTAGGTAGGTAATTACAACAATTTTATTTTCTACTTAATATTTGAAAGACCACAGGTTTTCAAGTACCTAAATGCCAATGAACGAAAAAGGATAATAAGCCTATTATCCTTTTACGTTCATTGGAATTTAGTTTCCATCATCAATAAATTGCAAATTTATATAGTCCGTCAGTTAGAGTATTGGAAAATAATGGACACGTATTTTTTGTTTTTGTAAATCAATGAATACTGACCTAGGTAAAACGCATCCAAATTCTGGAGTGGGGGCTTGTGACGTCACAACGCACTAAAAATTATACCACGGCGTGACGTACTCCGAATTTTAAAAGCGGCGTATCTTCGCCAATTTTGGTTTACGTAACAAAAGAAAAAATACGGGTCAAATATCTTTTGATAATCTAACTCACGGGCTAATTAGATTTTTTCAAGACACAAGCCTATTATTTATCTTTGCCTACCTTTATCTTAAGAACCTTTTGGCAATGGGTCAATAACCCCAGACGTGATTGGTGATTGTAACCCAACCAACAAAAGTTTGTTGTATAGAAGTCCATAGAACGTTTTGTAAAAACTAATCAGTGGTCAAATAAAGGGCCTAAGAAGGTGCACCTACGAAGAAAGTGGCGCAATTATATCTCCATTCAATTGTATAGTACAACTGTAGCGGTGTCAGGTGTGACCATTTTGGCCTATTACAGTTGATGTAACAGTAACGCTAACTCTATTTGTTGACATATAAAGCCACCACAATGCAAGTACAGTACCTTTTAGGACTGTAAAAGAGTTCATGATTCCATTACTTCACTAATATTCATCATTCATTCAATTTTCATTCGTTCACACCGCTGCAGTGTCTTTAGTGTTTTTGAAGAGCAAAAGATATAGAATACGAGGAAATCAGACATTGGAATCGGAGTTAGATAATATTTTATTTTGTAATTAAATTATTCATCTTATAGGGGGAAAATGATGTGCGACTGTTATTTTACTGATAAACTTTGTATGGGTTTACGGCAATATTTTAACGCCCCCCTTGAATTATTGAGGTTTTACTTAAATAAATACGAATTTTAAGTCATAAATATACTTCCAGCTTCCTGAACTCTACTATAGCACTCGTTACGAGAGATATCAACCACCATTACATGAAATTAGGGTTCCTTTTGCTCGTCCGTGTGCCATAAATGTGGTGTTTTTTTTATGGATCTTAGTCGTTTTTTATTAAACATTTCAGAAAACATGAATTTCTAAATCTGCACTACTACGAAGTCAGAGTCATACTTATTAGTTATTATTTATTCATACTCTGAATTTTTGTGATAAAGTTGCTGATTTTTCTTAATAGAATAATTGAGCTTCGGGAACTAAACCACTACTGGAATCATTGTTCATATTTAAATAATTCTCAATTTCTTCGGCTACGTACGTTAAATATATTTTGTACGGAACCATTTTCTATAATTAGGTCAATTTTCTATAATGGGAATCAAAATGTCATTTTTGTAGAAGCGCCGTAGAATACCTTTACACACCGTAATTATGTTTTAAAAGCGAAACGATCTCCGTTATTGTGTGAAAGAGGAACTATTACAGCTACAAAAAAATATTCTGATCTAAAAAAGTATCCTTGTGATAAGTTTATCACTACGACTATAATGAGCTTTAAAAAACCTTTTTAAGACAAGTTGGGCAACATAAATGTAATTTGAAACTCAGCTATATCACCAAATCACTCTGTCGTAGATTTTTTGTGCCCACTATATCACAATATCGCCCTATTCTTGAGTTTTCATCTCTACTATAACGAAAGACCCATTATAGTACGTTCAGAACCTTTATTGCGTTAATCAGGCGCATTAAGGCGACAGTAAACACTGTAATAAAGTTCTATCGTTGTATACTAGTCACATTGGTGGTTGCAATAACTCCTGACTATAACAGCTGTACAAAGTCACGAAGTAAACCTTTACATCAATTCCTAATAGGTCGTTTTTGCTATATAAAGTTATAGAGCGAATTTGTATTGGCAAACGCTTTTACTCAACAATCAATCGCCGCCAAAACCTTTATACAACTTTTACCCAGCTTTTTGGAGATAAAAGGTTTTGTTATAGGGCAAAATTGTTGGTTGGGAAGTAGCTCAGACATCAGTCAATGACCTCAGCGGGAACGTGTAGACAAGCTTTGTTCTCTCCTAAGTAAAGAGGTTTATATTAAACCTCACATAATTACCCAACACAAACATTTCATCGAGATACGTGTGATAATAATTAATTAACCAAAAGGAATCTGAAATTAACACTGTATTACGTAGTTACTTACAGTTTCCATGAAAATTATAAACTTTTTAATTAACTAAAGTACAAATACGGGCTACTTACGTCCGTATTTAAATGAAATGAAAAGGGATTTTAAAGTCAATGTGACTATTTGTGTCTGGGTAATGGTTAACGCACACTTGCAAGCACTGCATGGGATTGCCATCACCCCGGCTCATCGTCAAGCATCCACCAAAGGACGTGTGCTTGTAGATAAGAGTTACCTTCCGTATGGAAGGCCTAACCATATGGCTGGGAGAAAGTGGCGAAGAACGAAACGAAAGACCCCACTCGCGACGGCTCGCTACAAGCGGGGCAACATACTATCGCAAGCCCGGTGACTGCATAAGTGCATAGCTGTTGCCGTAGCGAAGTGATCCTTTACGTTACGATACTTATACGTGTAGTCACGTAACATTATGGAGTTTTGTAGAAATATTTCTAAACAGCTTGATTTATAGAAATGCTGTGCAGTGCTTATAAGGCCCTTTTCACACACACGAATTTATACCAAACTGTAACGTATCGGTTGAGTATTGTACGAATCGTATCGTGTGAAAGTTTGTATATTAATTCAGTCTTACTGTGTGGCACTTAATTTGTCATTTGACACCTGCATGCAGTTTGCGTGGCCTTATAACAGGAATAATTATGACACGAGAAGTCAGCTGAAAAAAAACTAGAAGACACAAGATAACAATTACAAAGTCTCTCTGTGTAGGGACTTTTAAATAAGCATAATAAGCCTAATACATTCCTACTGATTGGACATAGGTGTCCTCTCCGAGAGAGGGAGTGGGTCATAATCCACCACGCTGGCCCATTGTGGGATGGTAGAGAAAATTCAAAAGGACCATTACCGTTGCTAAAACCGTATCGCCGTAACCGAAGCCATCGTTCGGGCAACCAGTAAGCTACGCAGAATAATCGTAAAGATAATGTTGGCATCAAACCCGTCGGCATTAGCCCCAGTAAACGAACCAGTATGTTAAGGTCATAAGTGCTACGCCGTAGTCGAAATAACAATGCTACGGGACTACGATGCTACGAAAAACCAGTGTGCTTCGTTTTTGGCTCGGCTTATTGTTCCACTCCACTGTTTACACACAGAGGATTTTTTAAGAACGACGCTATTTTAAAATATTGTATGATACGTTGTGGATAAAAGAACTATGTACGGAAAAAAATGTTGACTAATAAAGAATTGAAAGTAAGTTGTTCTTGTTTTAAGATTAATAATAATAAATACCGCTTTATAAATATCTTCATTTTCTTTAATCTAGTGTTAAGCTATAACACTATAAACACTATTATTTTCATTGAGTATAAAGTTCAAGCGAACTAGAACTCCAATGGGTTTGTTAACTGTCAATACCAGAGTTCAGGCTAACAAGTAGTCGTGCAAACAGTTCGTTTATTTTTATTTGCTAACAAGTAAAACATGAAGAAGTTTTATCTTTGCTGAGGGAACTAATCTAGAAGTAAAGAAAGGATTTCAATTCAAGACTTCAGACAAAAAAAACGTTAATGTCTGACAGAAAACTGAACTAATCATAGTTGGATCGTTAAAGGCCGTTTGCCCCACAAATAAGTAGGCAAATACGTTTAGCACTAAACGAGTTAAAAACATCGCTTTGTTTGAACGAAAGAAAGAATAAATGTGTTTACGCCAGTCGTTTGAAGATGATAGAGACAGAATGGCGTTTTAAACAAGTTTCTTTTCTACAACAGTGTGCTGCCAACAGTCTCGGAACAAAGTAGCTGTGACATACGGATGGACAAACACACAGATAGGACGAATCTATAAGAGTTCCGTTTTTGACGTTTGGCAACGGAACACTACGAAATTGTGTGTATAAAATATCTAGCAACATCAAAAAAATCGAAAAACAGTTTCACCCACAACGTTAATACTTGCAAATATTATAAGAATTATTCCGCAGCACTTCTACCTAGTACTTTATTAATAAAAAAAACGAGAGTATTTCTAAAGCCCTATCGAATTCGAAAGGAAATTCATGTATCAATACCGGGAAACATATCAAACGAAAAACATGTTCCGATACAATTTTAATCCCTGCCAATTACGTAACAGCTGCATCGCACACCATTTTCCATACATTTCTAACAATAGGCACGAAGTACTACGGTCTTATCGGATTTCTGTACCATTCTGATCCTGACAGACAGATTAGGATTAGCGCAATGGAAACATCGATGCGCGCTGCGGTCTATATTTATTGTCATGTGGTAACGAGTAATTGATTTAATGATAAAAGCTGCAGTGAAATAGGTAGCCATTTGAGGAGGAAATTTCGACTAAATAAACCTATAACGTACCCACTTCTGGGGCAGTGGCCTCTTGTGTGAGGGAGCGGGCAGTTTCCACGCACGCGGGTCTTTTAAGGGCTGGTAGATGTCACCTGCTTTTTGAATTTTGGACACGCATTTTATCTTCATGTTTTCCAACATCGTTATGAAGGCACGCCACTACTGCTAAAATTTTCTTCTAAACAGAATATTATTGAAGTTAAGGTAAAAAAATTATTTTTAGTTCAAAAAGGTTAAAGTCATTACCAGAACTTGCAGAGTTGTACCTATTGATGATTTTGATGATTATAATCCTCTAACGTACCTACGTCTGACAGTCGTGAACGATATTTTCATCAACATACAACCTAGCACTGGCCTGCAAATTGCAATAAATCTTAAGAAAATTTGAATTTCGCGGGCAACCCTGGAGCCTTAGTACTTGTTCACGTAGGAACGCGCGGGCGCGGTAGCGGGTGCGGGCGCGGTAGCGGGTACGGGCGCGAAGACGTGCCGAGTTCGTGTTCACATTGGCCGCCAGGCGTTTGCGCGAGTCCGTTTCTAGCGACAAGTTCATACTGGTTGAACTTACCTGACGTCACGAGTAAATCGCGCGCTCCACCGCTAGTTCGACGTGAACACACACAAACATCTCACGCGTTTGATATTGCCGCGAGCCCGCCGCGCGCGCCAGTCGCTAGCTTCCCCGCTACTTAGACCGCACGTGCGTTGTGTACGTGAACACTTGGATATTACGCCATATGTATGATATTTCGCGCCCGCGCCCGCCACCGCGCTTGCGAGTCAAAGTGAATGAGTACTTTAGGTAGTCTCACTACATAGACGACTAGACGTCCCTTTTTACGAAGATAAATAAGGCTTGTAATAGGTTACTTTGAGGACTAGACAATTCGTTAGTTCTTATTGGTTTAGGCATTTTAGACGTTGAGTAACTTGCTAACATAGTCTTGAATGCTAGATTAAGGCGCTACCCCGAGCTAAGTGGCGCCCTCATTGAATAAAAAATCGTAGCATCTTGGAGTTTGTTACAAAGAGGTTAAAGTATTTTTACGTTGTTAAAACAGGACTCGAAATGTTTAGTATCCAAAGTAGATGGCAAAACTGTCAAAAACGGCCGCTTTTGGTACTTTTGCTATCTACTTTGGATACTAAACATTTTGAGTCCTGTTTTAACAACGTAAAAATACTTTATTCTCTTTGTAACAAACTCCAAGATTCAATTTTTTTATTTTTGTTTTCTATGCTATGCTACGATTTTTTATTCAATGAGGGCGCCACTTAGCTCGGGGTAGCGCCTTAACTACCAACTGCGAAACTTTTTTTAACGTAAGCCTGAACTTATTCAGACTAAAACCTTGTATTACTTCATATCTTATCTTAGTTCTTAATAGTATTATAAGCGGAAACATGAGGAAGGATGTAGGTATGGATGGATAGTAGTTTGTTACTCTTGTCCCTTTGTGCGCGATCGCATAACATAGGAAACATGGGAATTCTTGACCCATACCGATCAGTATCGATCCATACAGACTTGTATCGTACTATACACTTTTATCTTTAAGGTTAGAGGACCCAACACCAAATTACATCAATCAAAACAGATTTCAACACCAAAAGGTTTTCCCAATCGTCATCATCATAAAAAGAAATATTGTGACCGCCATTTACGACTCTGGAGCAAACATTAAGTGCACTGAATGATAAGCGGAACACAAGTCTGCTATAAAAGTGTCCCATTTAATGTGATTGTTGACTACCAAGTGGCAATCGGTTGCAGGAAATAGACATTCGACTCTGGAGCGGGTACCAAAGGGTACAAAACTGTAGAGGAGACAATTGGTTCAACTATTCTAACTGTTGGGGTATTAAAGCTTGTTCGATGTTTCTGTTGTTCGAGGCCTTTTGCCCATACCTATTTAATACGCTCAAAATAATGAATAATCACGGAAGATACCCTGTAAGTGACCATATAAGTATAGCTTCACTAGTAACTAACTATGTAAATAAATGTTAGAATTTTAATTAAACCCACTTCACGGTTTCCGATTGAGCTGAAGTTTTGCATACTTTTATGTTATTTTAAATCTAAATTTGGCGTTCCTAAAGATGGCGGACTAGCTATCTTTATGTATTCCCATGTTAATCAAAGGGATCACTGAGAAGAAAACGAGAAATAAAATGACGTCACTCTAAATAGTCTTTGAAAATACAATATTATTATATGAACAAAAATCGACATCTAAGTGGATTCACTTAAAATATTGCAATAATTGCTAAATATTATTGCAATGTTGGGCTTTGAACTCTCCAACAGAGATCACCGGTTTTATTGAGACATTCATTTAGGTTTCGCTTAGGGTAAGTGAAAACGGGCGTTGATCTCTTTGCGGTTTTATTCCCAATGGCTTGATTTTTTACTTGCGTTAGAAATAAACTAAGATATGTTAGACGGCAAAAATCTGTAATAACTACTTAAAAAAAAAACCCAACTACTGAAAAATCATGCTCTAATTCGGGGTTTACAAGCTAAAATCAACTCCTCCTATTGTTGAAGTCGGTTAAAATGTAGCCTATGTTACCCGGGCCATAATGACGAATCGATTGACATTTCATTCATAAAAATCGGATGAAAAGTTTAAGCGCTACGGAGGAACATACGTAAATACAAACATACATACCACAGACTGCTAAAATCATAACCCAGGAAGGGTTATGATCCGGGGTTGCGGGACTGTTCGAAAGAGATACCGTGGCCCCGGATCATAAAGGGCGAAGAAGGAACATGGATGGGTTTTAGTCAGTAAAAATCTGACACTCCCTCCCGCTCCGCCCAGAGTGGGAGAAGTTATTTGATGATTTCCCATCCTAAAAAAAAAGGAGGGTTATGATTTTAGCAGCTGGCTTCGCCATAGTCTAGTAAAAATGAAACAGTAATTCCAATAATGATCAGTTTTCCAACTTATACGAAAATAATATAGCTTACAACACAAAGAAAAAAAAAGCAGTACTATCAATATTTTCAGGCGCAAAATGTTCTACATTTTCATTTGCCTGAGAATAGTGTGAAAGCGTTCGTTATTTCCTCAGGGATAAACAGACGGATATTTAAATTAGTCGGCGAGAAGTTAGCAATGTACATAGCTAAATACGATACTCCATTTTATGTTAAATATTTTCTTCTTTCGTAAATGTTATTGCGAAGTTTCTTAATACTTGGGGTTTGTAAGCCGCGCTTTCAGGGATTAGGGCCGTGGCAGTGCCTAATGTCTGTGCGATACTGACAGGATGAAATTGCTTTTCAAATGTATATTTTTTATTTCAAATACAAGATCATATTACATTACCTTGTGAAACTCCGCAGTCATAATAGGTATCTAGATTGAAATATGATAAAAACTAAGTTAGTGATTCGTGCTCTATTGATGGCAATAGGCTTGCCCCGTATTAAGTGGGACTTTTAACTGGTTAAGGACACCTCAGCCTAACCTTTCGTGATTACAGGGGTGATGTTGCATTATGTGTTATTGACTCGATGACTGTTTTGGCTTCCTAAAACAGTCATCGAGTCTAATAGTTCCGCGTGTGTAGATTCGCTAGGTAATTTAATTTAAGTGTTACTTTTTATCCGGATGTGTCTTAAGGGGACTACAGGAGCTTAAGGTGATTAGACGAGCTAAATTAGCAACTCTATTTGTGGTGGTGGTGGTCAGCTTGCACTACAAAGTGATTGTTACGTCAGTCACTGTGGGCCGAATAGTGCGAAATGAGTGGTTTCGATCGATTTACAAAAAATGTATTGATTGGACTAAAAAAATAAAACACCACGGTGCTAATATGTTGCTTGTAGAATTAGTTGCCAAAAAATCACAATGATCGCATAAATTTTACTATGGTTTTTACTTATTAAAAGAAAATTTTAGAGATAAGTTCGTGATTTTTTTTTATCAAGTAAAATTAACTATATTATGTTTTCAAAATGCTATCATACTAGCATATATCCTGAAGAATATCATATAAATAGTTTCTGGTTTTGTTTATTGCAGTGAATCATATACTTTCAGGCATTATAAAACTCGCGTTTAGCTCCTGTAGTCGCCATAAGACCGGTTAGCGCTTTAGTTACAAAAGGCTTTTTTTGATCACGTTACTAATATAAAAGCAAACTCTGTAGTCTATAGGTAAGAAGGATTGCCTAGAATGTTGAAAGATTCTCGGGTAAAAACAGCTTCTAGTTCATGTAAACACGTCCATTAAATTACAAAACTACTCCGGTCAGCAAATTTATAGATATTAGAATATACGAAACTTCGTTTGCTGAAGTACGCCTCGAGGGATTTAAACGAAAATCTCATTAGACATAACTAGAACAGCAACTCTCAAGTATTGTGAGTAGCACATAATGTACTGTCGAGCACGAAATCTAATACAAGTTCAGAATACTAAGTTCTTCTACAAATCAAGTTAAGAGAGCACTTTGTCATCGTGTGTTGATCAATGCGTCGCTTAGTATCATAGCTCGTTGGAATATTGCGTGTTTCTATATTCAAAGATGCTGCGTAGCTGTGCAATCAAGTGCTACGAACCCATTTCTGTCGTAGCTACTACGGCGTAGACGTGGTGCTACGTAGTGTAAACGATCAAACTTGATAGTTCTCAAGTTAACGAATACGTTCATAACCATTTTGAGTTTATTCATATAATAATACGATTTTCATTTACTTATGGTATTCGTAAATTGAAAAATTAAAATCAGATTAAATTCAAAATTATACTCTTTGTCAGGATTGAATTAATTTCAATAATCTGCAAGGCCTTTCATAAACGTAAACAATTACTGCAAATGACGTAAAAAGAAGAAAAAAGGGTTGAGATCGCGGAAAATTGTAGAGAAGTCGAACGAGTCCGAACACTTTGTAAAAAGGTTGAAAAATAAATGCAAAATCGTAAATTGCGGAGGCCATGAAAGTCTAAAACAACAAACAATGTGGTCTGATTGAAAGTTACTTTCCGATTTCCCCCACATTGTATGTTCAGTAAACACGAAGCTCAACTGAAACGTGTATCACGTAACAAGCGTATAAAATGCGACACGTATAGGATGCTGCATTTTAATAAGTGAATTTTAAACGATAACCTTCGCTGGTTATAACATTATACAAGTATACAGCGACATGCACATGGGATCTGTGTTGATTTGAATTTCAAACATGTTTTTATCATGTTCGCTGTATTTTCACAAGGAACGGAAGTACATGTGTATACAAAACTGGTTTCCCAAGTGACTCGACGAAACTTGGTTAATTTAGAAAACTTAAAGTTAAGGACTAAGAGTTTAATTTGAATTGAAGTTAGTTTTGTGTAAAGACGTGACCTGCGGGTTGAGAAAACATTTCACATAAAGTTTTATACCATTTTGATATATTCAAAAGTCAGAATTTATTGAAGAAATTAGAAAATCTCCTGCTGCTTTCCCTGCCGTTACATAAATTGAAGTAGTTTTAGAGAGCAAAATACACTCTGTCCAAACTAAAGGTTGCAAGGTACACACAACTGTTCACAATGTGTACATAGGTAAAAATCAAAATCAATCAATCAAAATCAAAGCATTTATTTCAAGTAGGCCAGTTACAGGTGCTTTTGAATTGTCGAAACAAAGATGAAAATTAAATGTAGCTACAGTCCCAGTCACAAGACTTAAAAACTGTGAAAATACTGTAGTTGCCCATTCCCTAGCGTAGATGTCTATGGAGAAGAACGGGCAAGAAACTCCATGGGCACTCTTTTAAATCATAATGTTGTTACAAAATCTTTGTTACATCAACATGCAAAATAACTTTGCTAAATCTATATCTGATGCAACAAGATCGTTTTTAGATTTAGCCAAGCCAACCAGATCCCACAATATTAAGGTGAGGTTTAGATACAAGGAGGGAGGTTTAAAACATACAAGCTACAATCACACAAGAATATTACAAAACAGATATACGAGTATTTAAGAATCAAAAACTAAAATACCAAGCACTCTGTACATTAGTAACTTTATGCAAAAAATATTGCTGAGAAACGGGTGAAAACCATGTTTTGTGGTAGAACTGAATGTAACACACCATCACACTCAAACCATTGTGCTGATGGGTGGATTGAATAGTAGGGGGTCATGGAGGTGTAAAAATTATACTTTTAAGCTCAATTGCCACTGACTCACTTACTGACATAATTGTTCTCCCAGATGGTGAAGGGGAAGGTGGGTATATTTTGACAGATTCGTAAAAAAGTAACTCTCGTGAGTATGGAAAAGTGCCAAACCTCCCCTTCCTCCCCCTCCCTATTGTATCTCGGAAACTAAGGGATATGTGTTTTGTTTTTTTACGGATTCGTATAGAGGAGGCACGAAAAAATAAAAAGCATTTTCCAAAATTGCCCCCCTTCTCCCCCCTTTAGGCCGATCTCGGAAGTTAAGAGACTTGGAACATTTTTTTTTCAGATTCGTATAAAGGGGCTCCGAATCAGTCAAAACAATTTTTCAAAACTCCCCCTTCACTCCCCCCCCCATCGTCTCTCGGAAATTAGGACACGTAGAGGCTTTTTGATTTGAATATATACTTTACTATTTTGAGGGGCGTTGAAATTTGTACAACCTCCCCTCCCCTCCCCAACCTCTCCTAAAATTGAAAGGGGTGTAACTTCATAACAGTTAGGGCTAGCCATTGGGTGTATGAACGAATATTATAGTAGGCGTCGAAATCTGTCCGGTGGTGGTAACGTAGCGTAAGGATAGGGTCCAGTGGTAGGTAGGTCCTGAGTGGAGCGAACCTGCGAGACATTTAAAATTAAAATTCTTAAAATAGACTTTATGTGATGATCATAAAGTTCTTTTTTTTTTAACGTTCATATTATATTCTGATAAAGCGGCCATTTTAGACCCCATGTTCTGCATTAGAATTTATGATTTGTTACAGAATTCTAAACTACTGGGCTTGTTTCTTTCTTTTTAGTTTTTATTTAAGTTAATTTATTCACGTATTTTTAGTTTTTACGCAGTCGGGTTTTTTTTTTCTTTAAATTATTTTTTTTATTTTACTTTTTAAGGTTCCTAGGTATGGTGTAGAACAAAAAAAAATATCGTAATGACTCGGAAAACAAGTGCCTTTCGGCTTCGTGTAGAGGTTTATTACACCCATTATTATGGAGGTATTCCTCAGAGCGGTAAGAGGTAAAAGTCTAAGATTCGATTCTGTACGGAAACAAGTGAAGGAACACCATTACATACAGTATACACCATAAGGGAATAAAGTTCCGTACTGTGCTACAAACAGACACAGGAACCAAACAAAGAAAAATAAACACTATTTGCAAGCCTCGGAAGCGCATTATCGTCGTGATGCAAAAGGAGAAACACTAATCCCAAAGGACACCCAAGTTGTTTGAGAAGGGTCCCCCATTATTGCATCACACGATCTTGCTTACATCTTCCTCCAACTGTATATTTACTGCTAACAGGCGGCTATATGAAGCTCGGTGTCGTTTACAAGTCAACATGTGTCGGGAATATCGATAGATCACGACAAAGAGAAAACTAATAGTACTAGATATTAATATCTGTTTTTTCATTAACACAACAACTAATAAGAAACTCACCTGTGGCGATACAAATGATTTTATTTCGGCACCAGCGAAAAAAACATCATACTGTACTTCGACGTTCCATCAAACGGTCTAACTTCTCTTTAGTAGTTTGTTTAACCATCAATTCTTGCTCTTATCCTTTTTAACTTGAGGTTAGCGCAACACGTTTACTTAACGTGGACTTAAGGACTCTGCAGTACTCTGACACAGAGTATGTAAGGTTAAGTTAATTTCGGTTCATAAAATAACTAGATCGCGGTTGGTATGAAAAAATCTGCGATATGCTTTTCACTGTATTTTGGCTTTTACAGCTATTACGTAACAGGATGTTCCATATTTTTGTACGAAAAAGAAACTATTCACGTCCTCGTTTCTATTCCCGCAAAAACGTACAAAAAGCCGTCCATTGTCAAGTATGAAGGTCGCCTTGACAGGTGTCACCGCTATCGGCCTTCGATCACTTTTTATTAATGTTGGGACACTGACCGAAATGTCAGGATTTTTCTACGCCTATTACGGAATGATAAATAGGCCATATGTGTTTGTAATAGAATAGGTGGATGTGGATCATTTTTTCAAAACTATGTAACAGCTACAACAGCAACTTTCTTGAATAAAATTATCCTATCCAACATATATTTTAAATGCGAAAATTTTTGAGTATGGAAGTATGTTTGTTACTCTTTCACGCAAAAACTACTGTACGAATTAAGATGAAATTTTGCACACAGATAATTTATGACCTGGATTAACATATAGGATACTTTTTATTTCGGTAGTAAGATGCCATGGGTCGATTATCGAACTTCACGCGGGCAAAGCCGCTGGCAGAATATACCTACTTAAAAACAAATTTGTTATTTTAAAGTTTAGATTTGATACAGTAGTGGAAAAGAAAAATTGACCCAAGTGAATGCTGCTGCAACTGCCAGATACAGAATAACTTCATTCAACTCTTATCTAGTTAGTATCTATTGTATTGTATACTACTTCTATACTCGTATTTTTATACATGCTTTGGGACCAACACAACGGAAAGAAAGATGGAAAAGAAAAGAAGGTAAAGAAATGCTTATTTCTGCGAAAATCCCTTTCACCAGTTTAACAATGCGTTTCTTTCATCAAAAGCAAATAAACTCGTCCGTTCGTCAATCGCAAGTTTTCGTCGAAAATATCGAGACTTTATTCTTCTGTAGCTACTTCAAATTCAGCAGTACATGCCTTTTTTTCCGGATGTGAAGTCATGAAATAACCCTTCTCGCTCTGGGCGGAGCGGAAGGGACGCTAGACTTGACTGACTAAAACCCACCCGTGTTCCTTCTTAGCCCTTTGTGTTCCACGGCCGCGTTATATATTTCGAAAAGTCCTGCAGCTCTGGCAGGGGGCAGTTAATACCTGGGCCGTAGTCAAGTCAGTCAGTGGTCATGAAATAGGCGTGATCTATTTAGTCCGTCAGTTAGAGTATTGGAAAATAATGGACACGTATTTTTTGTTTTTGTAAATCAATGAATATTGACAAAGATAAAACGCATGAAAACTCGGAAGTCGGCTCATGACGAGAACTCACTTAAAATTATACCAAAGCGTGACGTATTGAGAATTTTAAAAGCGACGTATCTTCGCCAATATTGGTTTACGTAACAAAAGAAAAAATACGGGTCAAATATTATTTGATAATCTAACTGACGGACAATTAGTTTTTTTTGTCGTATACCCTATTGTCTTAGTACCTACGGTTGTAATAAAGACCAATCATTGAAAATAGACTTGCCCCCAAAGTAACAAAACATCAAAATTCAACATTATAAATACTCGTATAATCACGCTCCCTGAACAGTAAAGGCTCGAAGATAATGATACCGTGCATTACGTATCACCCACAATTATCGTTAGTCTACCGCGACGGGTAATTGTTAGGGACCCACATACGTGGGCGGGTATAATGTGACCATTAATCATACCTAGGAAGAGATAGACAGATTAACCTGGAAGGAAGAACTTCAATTCAAATTTTTATACCGTGATTAGGTAGGAGGGATTTGCAAGTTAATTTATAAAAGGTCACGTAGGCTAATTGGTTTTGTGTGTTATCTTCAGCAGGCAGTGGGTTTATTTGACAAATATGATGCCCACTTTGTAAATAATGAGATAAACTAATACCTTTTGCAAGTTTGATATTATTTGGCTCACAATTCTTTTTTGGAAGTTTTAGTCTTCCTACGTCAATTAGATAATATTATTATCTATAATATAAAAACAAATCGCAAAATGTGTTGGTAAGCGCATAACTCAACAACGCCTGGACCGATTTCACTAATTCTTTTTTTGTTGTGTTTGTTATTGTCAGGAGAAGGTTCTTATGAAAAAATCATGTAGTAGTAGGTAGGTAGTAGTAGGTAGGTAGTAGTAGGTAGGTAGTAGTAGGTAGGTAGGTAGTAGGTATGTAGTAGTAGGTAGGTAGTAGTAGTAGGTAGGTAGGTAGTAGTAGGTAGGTAGTAGTGGTAGGTAGGTAGTAGGGTAGTAGTAGGTAGGTAGGTAGTAGGTGACAGGACAACGTCTGTCGGGTCGGCTAGTCTACACTTCTACACTATAATATTATAAAGAGGAAAACTTTGTTTGTTTGTTTGGTTGTTTGGTTGTAATGAATAGGCTTAAAAACTACTGGACCGTTTTTAAAAATTCTTTCACCATTCGAAAGCTACATTATCCACGAGTAACATAGGATATATTTTATCCCCGTACTCCCACGGGAACGGGAACTATGCGGGTGAAACCGCGGGACGTCCGCTAGTAATATATAAAAATGTATGTTTTGCTACGAGTTTTCGTAGCAAAACATAAAATTTTCTCACTTTCTGAATCACAATAGCAAATCAAATTTCATTTAAAAATCATTGTCGTTAACTACCTTTAGAATTTCACAAACTTCAACCACTCTACTATGCAACTGTTGCATTCAGATATTCCTTCTAATTTGATGTTCTCACTTCGGTTCGTGACTCCCAATTTGCGGTACAATTTCGTCGTAGGTACAACCACCGACACTTCACATTGAGCGGTTCGGTACCAGACTGTCAGTTATTGCCTTGTGGTTGCTATTTGCAGTGGGCTGGTAATTCTTTCCGTATCGACAGGCCTGCTATTCATGTTCTATTTAGGTTAATAAAGCCGTAAGAAGCAAATATCTATTTACCTATCTAGATAGACAAAGACAAGGATAATAATGTAGTAACAGACTAAACATGTCTGCTTTAGTGAGTAAATATTCTTCACAAAAATTATAACACAATAAACAAGAACAGCGGAGATACACAACAAGGGCGTAAGACAAAATCCTTGAAGACTCATATTAATTTTCATCTATCTCAGTCGGCAAAAACAGGAATGAAACATACAATCTCTGTACATCAGCAAAAAACGTAACATTTTGAGAAAGGCTTTACTTATTTGCACAGCCCGGGAGCTCTGTGCCGTGATATAATTTGTCATGCACCTTGACCCAGTTTTCCTCGGCCAGAGAATAAAAACGAAGGAATAATTCATTGAATCCCCCTTCACCTGTTTGCGTTGAGATTTTAGAATTAGGCGAATTGAATTGAATGGTAGATTGAGAATCGCTTCGTAATACGTTCATTTTTGGGAGAGATAGCTGCGTTATGAGCTCCTTGCCGAATAAAATCATCGTTCTTGAAGTGATTTCGTCAGTATAACTCCGAAAGAATGGGCTTTTATAATGAGGCTGCTGAGGGAGAAGCTTAACCGGTGCGGTGATTGCGCTAGGGTCGATTTGAAGCGTAATGGTTGAAAGCGGCTATTATAAGGGAGTAGTATTTTGAGCTTACTCCGCGCCGGAAGCTTCAATCAGAGTGCAGAACCGAATGGATAGAACAGTCAACTTGCAGTTAGTCTAAAGCTACTTCCACTGAATATAACCAGTCTATAACGATATTCAAACAGTAAAATACGATATACACCAAAACACTGATTTAAATATGGCTAATAATAGTGCAGAACACAGCGGCAGAACATTTGTGCCAATTTAGTAAATCGGAGCGCATTATACTAAAATAGTTGAAACAATGCTTAACTCGTGCTTTTGTTTGTGAGCTAGTTTCAAAATACAACATTAATTTCATACGTTTTGAACCTACGAAGCTCCTGCATGGTTTTTCCTACTTGAATGTATTTAATTAATTCAATGATACGCCGTACTACCTACATGATTTGTCAAGTCTTGAAGAAGATTTTATATTCCGAGTATCTGCCAACCAAGACAAAACAGGCAAACATTTTATACAAGCAACATGAAAACAGTTGTCACTTCACTATTGCTTGTTTTAAAAGAGAAAACAACTGTGCATTTTCTTCAAAATTGTTACTACTAAAATCAGAAGTAGCGCAAGAATCCAGGACCGTATAAACGTCGAGTACTTGTGGGTTAGTAAAAATGTTCAGTATGCGGACATTTTAAAACGTTTACTATTTTGTAAAATGTTGTTCTTTTTATTTCGGACGAACACGAGCTAAGCCTATAATGCTGAACTTTAAATCTTTTGCTTACTTTCTCTTGCTTACTTCGACGTCAGAATGTCTGATCCAAGCAAAGAAAGCATTATTTACATTCAAATCCGAACCAATTTTCCAATTTAAGAGTTTTTTCCGCTTCCAAATAATGACTAATAGAATAATTTATGATCAAAGATGAAATGTATTCAATTTGTTTCGTTCTTCATTTACATACCAAACCCATTTACCAAAGCTGAATATTACATCGGTCTGAATAAACCAACAGGTTTCCATTAAAAACGTGTTGACTGTTCGATGTCCGTGGTATTTATCTTTGTGGCTAGTGCGAGCAGAGATTTGTATATTTTTTGTACAAAATACCGAATGCAGTGAGACTAGAATTGGGTTG
The DNA here is from genome assembly GCA_950022955.1 of Xestia ashworthii. Taxonomy (NCBI): domain Eukaryota; kingdom Metazoa; phylum Arthropoda; class Insecta; order Lepidoptera; family Noctuidae; genus Xestia; species Xestia ashworthii. The sequence continues at coordinate 6,874,137 of OX465556.1, forward strand.
CGTGGACAGAACTAAACAAAAACCGAAAAAAAAAAATGTATCTAGTTCCCTGAATTTTGTATGCTTCTTTGTTCTATTTGTTGTTTCAGTAAATTTCGTATTGGTTCAGTGCTATTGCTAGTCCCATTCGCAATCCGCTTACTTTTTGCAAACATTTTCAATGGAAAACAGCTGTCAATATCGACAATGCCGCCAGGAAGTTTTCACAAAATGCAAAAGTTGTTGTCACCGGAATAAGTTCAGGTAGTACTTTATTCGTTTGCCAAAACCTCATTCCAAGTCCGTACCTTACAATGTTTAACAGAATAAGCGAAGAGTTCGGACGTCGACTAGCGCAAAACTTTTCGAATCAGTTCAAACAGTTTAAGTTGGCGCTAGTTCAGGATAGATTTCAATTTAAAGACCTGCATTACTTAGTAGTTGGAAGTTGTGGATCATGCACCATGTGCAGTCGAGGCGAACTCAGATTAACCGATTACGCTCAGACTAATGCAGTTTACTGCAGTTTGGATATTGGTCCATGTTATTGAATAAGCTGTTTCGAAATTATGCAGCTGCACACAACATTAAACTTTTGAGAAGTGTTCCACTGATGATAAAATTTTATTTTTAATTAAAAATACCGACTGAAAGGTCGCATGCTTCTATAGTTGTGCATACAGATTGATTTTAACATATGTGCCCCGAGAAAAATAAACACATCTAGTTGAAAGTGCAAACAATTTTCGATGCTGCGGTAGCACTCAAAGGTAGCATGGCTGTTGCTTTGAGATGTAGCGGTTTAAATAGAAATGCCTTCAAAGATCCTCGGGTCCGATGTCTGCAATATATTACTCAGCATTGCAGGTTAGTTTCAAGGTTTTCTGGCGGAACTTGGATAAAGTCCAAATCGGTGAAAACGTAACAAATTCTGGTGTAACATATTTGCCCACGTATCCTATTTTTTGGCTCCAGACGTGTTGGCCTAAAAATTTATGAGTGAAACCTTCATTAGCCTTATTAATTTTATGAGGACCTTTCATGAAAGTAGTTGATCCGCTCCGTAATTATGAACTTCGTAAAATCACGGGCGCGCAATTATTAAACTACTTGTTTTACGGGCCTATAAAATTAGATTGACGGGGTGAAAATCGTCTGTAAAGATGTAATAACGACTGTTCGTAGAGCGAAACTTGGTTGATGAAGAGGCAAGAACTTGGTGCAGAGTCCTTTGAGAGGTGAGGTTGTACGTCACCTTTTCCGTCTCTTAAAAAAATGTCCAACACCAACAATGGAGCTCAGTGACCATAAAAAGTCATAACACAAAGGAACGAATGTCGGAACAGTGAAGAGACACGGGAACATTTTGACGCCCCTGAGCTACGGTCATTAATCAACCCTCACTCAGTTATTACTCACTGGGGCATTCTTCAAATACTTCGCTGATTTCTCTCCGGTTTGAACACGAAATTTCAATAACCGAATATGAAATACTTCTTCAATATTAAGGTGGGCCAGGTCGGTGTTTCGTTGTTTGAAAGGATTTAAAATGTCGTCTGAATTTTAGGGTTAACCCGATTTTGCTTTTCAATAAAGAATTCAAACGCGCACACAGTCCGTAGAATTCCATACCCAAGATTGCCTTTGTGAGGCACTTTTAATACAAAACGGAGATATGCTTTTTACATCATTACCCATAAATATGTTATGTCGACAATACAGCGGAATTATTAATTCTAAGGTATTGCTACGGGGTTGGCAAGGGTCTAAATGGCCTCATAAATTCTGTATACAATGATGTCATTTGGCACAAAGTTGCTACTGTTACTCAAGGCCGAGGATCTAATAATAAGCAACGATTACCGGACTACTAAGACGCTGATTGGCGATACGAAACTTCGAGAGACTAATCAGTGAGATATTTGCGGTGGCCCAAACTGTGTCTACAGCAATTGTACCTGTACCGCTTAATTACTATAACTTCTTCGTTGTACACCTAGCCCGTTCGAGGTTATTTACTTATCGGATACACGTTGATTGGGTTGCCCAAAAAAGGCCTTTTGAGCTTATTAGTTTAGTTCAGTTTGGCTCATTTTGAAAAATGTAAAGTGTTCTAAAGTGTCTGCAAATCTCTTTTGTCTCAATTCTCTTTTCTAATTGGCTTTCCTTAGACTTAATACCCAGTGAATTAACAATTAACTATTTTGCATTATAAAGCAATCTCTCTGAATTGACCTCTTTCAACGAAGAGTAGGTAAATAAAAGACATTTTTTTACGAACACGAGTTAGATTAGTTATACACACTTTTATCTGACTTAACGTTTTGAAAGAGCGACGGAAATGATGTGGTGTGCCCCTTTTTAGGAATTAACGATTAACGGTTATTATTATTATTGCAGCGGCGGAATATCGAAATAATGAATTCTCTCTACTTTCACGATTTTTATATTTCACAATAGTATGGCGTTTTCATTTTGCAGAAGAAATACCGCTAAGATTTAAGAACATAAATAACGAAAATAATTCATCCATCTAAATTTTCTTGAACTGAAAAGAAAACCGAGACAGTACAACCGTAATCGAAACTTTGGTAAACTTTTAATGATGTTAAACTTTGAGCAAGAAAACAATATGGAAGAGAAATAAAAATTAGGTACAATTGGAGAACGTACTTTCTCTCCTTTTCGAAAATCATTTCTTTCAAATCCTAAAAAGAGGATCTATACTAACCGGAATATAGTAACTACATTCATTTTCATCGCTGTATGACCCGACTTCACCCACTACTTAAGTCTTGCTTTGATTGATTTAATTTATAATGATCTTCATTTTATGTTTCAATTCGTAGGTATGTGGTTTCTGTTAATCATTTACCAAATCCTTTGTAACAAAAGGATTCCTATTACCAGTACATTTCTGTGTTTGGAAATACCGAGGATATACAAATTGCAGATTCATCTGGCACCTGCCCATTATTATTTGTTTAAATGACGTCGGGGACGTGCCATTTCACAGATTCCATTAAGGTCTGAAGCCGGAGAGGCTTTGTTTGCCACTAGGTTTGTCTAATTAGCGGTATCAAGGAGACTGGTAGTCTCCTTTGTGCAGAAGCGACCTCGGCCGACAAAATAATTCGTTTAATTGCTACTTAGAGACAAGCCTTCGCGACTGATGGATATTTTAACGATACCATTGGCACAAACTTGATACCATCTCAGGCAGTATTTCCCAAATAAGCTGATTCGAAATTCAAATGGGTAAAGATAAAAAGTAGAACCCTCATTTTGAAATCACGTCTGAAGACAGTTCCGAATTTTAGAAGGTAAAATGATAATAATATGTAAATGTTATACTGCAGAAAGTCTTCACTCTGAGCTTGTTGCTAGTGAATATTAAAGGCATCAGTGAAAAAAAATCTCATTTGCACCTTGTGCTAAGGTGGTAAGTGTACCTATCTACAATAACATGGATTAATTATTATGATTCTACATAGTGTGATAAATGAACGTCGGGCTTAAATTAAAGGTAAATTCGCGATAAATACCCGTCTTATGTTTTATAATGTGTTCTGATCGTGAAAGTTTAAAAAGGACAATTGATAAATGACTGTCATGAAGACTATATCAAAAAACTGTTTTGTTACATCTTTTACGTTATAAGTAATTTCCCAAACAACTAGAGAAATCCTTACACATACACAACATAAGTAAAACAGATATCATCATAAAATTCTCGAGATTACGACGCGCATTTCAATCTAAACTGCAATGCCTTGCTTACGTATGTTACTAAGATTGATTTTCAATCACAATCTCATACGGAAACGGAAAGCAATCTATTGCTGCGTGCTGCAATCTTCGTGGCATTCCTCGTTATGAGAGCGTCGCATTACATCTTGTTCAGCCAATCTTAGATCTAAAAGGTAAAGATGGAATATTTCTTTAAAAATAACCTGCAAGTCATCAACAAATATCTAAAGATATGAGAAGTATTAAAATGGACTTCCAACTATCCAAAGTTCCTTAGAAATCTTACAATTATTTGCAACTACGAAAAAGCAATAAAGACCTTATCGAATAAGAGTGTGATATTTACCATTTCAGCTTGGTACAGTACATTTTTGCACAAACTGTATAATAACTGTGTAACAGCAATTCGGTGTATAGGTACTTGACAACGTTCCAATTCTGTAAAGATATACCTACCTACAGGAATGAAGGAAGGAATGTATTGTGTGGAATGCTTGGGTCCCTGAGTATTTTGCAAACAGGTCACTCCGTTCGTCGATAGACTTACAAGTACAAAGTGCCTGCTACTTATGTCGGAAAGCTTTCTATTTCAGAACTTAATGTTTTATTATGTAAGGTTGAAAATGGAAAAGTTGGAAACTGCAAGAAGCATCGGAGGTGGTTTTATCACACTTACGTTGTGTTTTCTAGAGGCTTGTGGTTGTGGGTTATTTTGTTCCAAAATATTTTTGTTAAAAGAGTAACACAGGGCACGTAGGTAAGCGTTGGCTGTTGTTCCCGTCCATACGGCGTTATTTTTATTAGTTTCCTTCCAATACCACGCGTTTGGCGTACGGTTACCGTCATTTGGGAATCGACCGTCGCGTGTCGTGTTGCACACGGTGTTATTAAAGTATTTTATTTGATGTTCCTGATTTTTATGGCGAAATGTTTGAGAGTTGTGTTGAACATTCCGAAATGATTCATTGGGTACGATTTTACTGTTTCAACAGATTTTATTAAAATGCCGCGTTTTTGTACATCAGAAACGTAATGTATAGTTAGGCGTGAAATTGATTGATATTTGGATACAATGAAAACAAATCTGTGATAGAAATTGTGACAATGAAATGAATGTTCTAATTAACTTATACTATTTCGAGGTCCAGGAAATAACAATCACATTTTGTAGAGAACCTTCGTTATCCTGAAATCTACAGATCCTTGAAAATTATAACGCAAAACATAACAATTACCCACTCAAATAAAGGTGCGAAACAATTTCAAAAACAAAGTAAACACGAAAAGTGCTGCAAACTATAAAACAAAGAAAAACAAACGTCCCAAAAACGGGGAAAGGACTGCAAAGTTATTAATTAACGTTCGTTTACAAAGCAAGTTAACAGTTTTCACTTGTGAGAGTTCAGTTAGTCTATGTTAAACGAGCGATGCCGTTTGTGGATGATACTGCTGGCCATCTGTTTCAGATGTCTCGTTTAATATTTTGGGAGATATAACGTGGTAAAATATGAGCAATTGCTCGGGATTAATGACGTTTGGCGCAGAGCAGCAGATGGACCGAAAAAAGGCATTTTTTTTGCAACGAAAGCGAGTTTCAAGTAACGATCTTAATTAATATTGCTGTGGTATTTTTGCTAATGGCCTGTCAATCAATCAACTCAGCTATCGTAGTACATTTCTGGAAATAAGGCTATAACACCTTACTCTGAGGCTTTTTGGATTTTTTTTTTTTTATTTTGGATTTATTCAAAAATGCTAAGCAATGTTAATGCAGCATGAAGTTTTTCTTCGTTTCTGTTTCAGCCACCTTTATAAGTTGTGTTGTATGTTGAAGAGCCTTTATTAAGTCCTCATGTTGACGGACGTAAATATACACCAATCGATATGTTTCGCAAGTGTCTGCCTCGGTCGCCTCCACCAGACTGTTACATTTTCCAATATAAATTCATCGTCGTCATCATAAACCAGGATCGTAAAGCAGGTAGATATAAATCCAACAGGCGGCTAACAGTAGCTGTGAGTTTGTTACCCTCGGAGCAGTTACCGTTTAGAGATCGGATTATTCTTAATAGTTTTCAGGTTGTACGAGTAAATTGTTAGAGGAATTGAGTCGTTGAAGTTTGATGCTGTAATATGTGAACTCGAAAATCAACGTATTGATCCAGAGTACGTTGAAATATCGCAGAATATGTAAAATATTTTAGTGAAGATGGAAATAGTATTGTTTTTTAGACGTATTGGAATTGAATCTCGAGATGAGAAATGCTAAATGTCGTCTAAATAAAGCTGTACAATTTGCTATCATGTTGATGTTTTTGGGACGCGAAAGTCCGCATCTAAATAATAATGGTTGTATAGACACATGTTTTATATCTCGAAACATGGAATGAATGAGTATAATCTCATCTCTTGGTTTAATTGTTGCAAGCAGACGAGCTGAAAGACAGATGTATGATGCGGAGGTATGCGGAAAATGAAGATTGCTATATGAGTAGAGGAAGAAAGACTAAATAAACGATGAATGGACTGTGTAAAGGGTGGTATGGCTATAAAGGAGGTGACTGCAGAGATGACGAGTAGTAGAAATGTATGGAAGAAGAAGACATGCAGAACAGACTTCAAATAAATTGGGATAAGGTAGAAGAATGATAATGATGATGATGATGACATCATGAAACCTACTACGATTTTACATAACATTTCTAGCACTGGCTACTTTCTGAGGTTGTGAATGTATTTTACCACACAATGTAATTTTACGACTAATAAGAGCCGGTTGGGTCATAATGGTGTTTGTATGTTCCGAAATTATGGGGCTATACTAACGGATATTAAGGGAACTCATTCATGCCGAATTCTATTCATACCTAGCATTTCATGAAATTACTTGGAAGTATGAGTGTTATTGGGTTTTTTCACATCGTGCCAGGTTGATGGCAATAGGCTAGCCTCCTATTAGGTACAAGGGACTTAAAAAACGTGACTGGCAAAACTTGAGAGTAGGTATGAATTAAGGATTGCAGGCGTGAATCTACGTTTGGAGTATCTCGGAACAATCGACTTCATATAAATACCAAGTATCCGTAGTCTAACTTTCAACTCGCTCCTAGTACCTACTTCTTGCACTATTGTAATAGTTTTGAATTTTGTCACTTGTGCAGTACAGAGTTATAGTCGAAGCAAACAAAATGAAACGATTCGTAAATATTTGACGCAACTGCCAACTAAATGATTTCGTAAATTAATATTGTGTTCGTTGATAAGTTGAATAAAACATACCGTTGAGAATATCACAGGGTCACATAGCAAGAGTTTCACAGACGAGGTTTACAGCAAGACGGCCATTCAGCAAGTGTCGACAATCATAGACAAGACATTGATAATGCATAGTGATGTATAGACTTATAACATACTAAATAGTGATGTTACAACAAACAAAACCTGCCCTTACTAACCAACTTTGTACCAGGAGAACATATCTGTAGAGTAGTTCACATTTAAGACACGGGAGTTTACAACAGTTTTCAAAATAAATTGCTTGGAACGGCCACGTTGAGTATTATACCACCGCATCCTCGAGAACTAGTTTATTTTATACCGCGAAGTGGACTTTTCCCTAGTGACCATTCTACTGCACTAGTGGAAATGGTACTAAAAGTATAAAGTTATCGGTTCATAATTTCGGGTAGTGAGAAGTAAAACTGACGAAAAGCGTTTCCTACCACCACTAATCAAAGCTAGCCGCAATTTTAAAACCCTAATCATGATTTTAATAAAGATTGTTTTGGATAAGACTTTGAATAACGTTGCCTAGTCTAAACATATTATGAATCAAAGTTGCTTTATGTTTATCTGTGTGACGGCGTTGTTTTCTAAACTATGCAAACAATTTTGATGCCGTTAGCACCATTATTTATTCTGAAACTAACAAAAGAGTTAGTCCGGTAAGTTTATGTGATGGTATTAAAGAATAATATTTAGCAAAGATATACCTACCTCAGCAATCTACTTTTACAAAAATCTCTTTTCCATGTTCGCTAATAAAACCATAAGACAAACTTAATCACAATACAGGTAAGAAACAACAACTCCAACCACAGTTACTGAGACTAGAAAGAACAACACCAATCCGCAAGATTACTTCAATCCGAAACGCAATATCTTTAATGAAAAGCCCTGCAGCAGCTAAGTGCAAAACGAATTCAAAGCGATTGCAATCCGAGCTCATGATATCATAAACATTGCAAACGAGATTCTAAGGACAATAAAATTCAGTAGTGTTCACGAAGAAAATACTTGTAAGGCCTGGACGCAACAGTTTTATTTTGAGAGGAGAAAAAATCAGGTCGCGTAAACAATGGAAGCCGCAACAATTCTCTCTCCTTGGGTTGGCTTTAACATAATTTACTCGATGTTTACCCTTTTGAACGCTATTGTCACGTAAACGTGACAAGAAAGTGTGGGCCGCGCGTGCGAGCTGTTCGCCAAACGACACAAATATGTGACAGAAAGGTAACTGAAATTGGGGCATGGCGTGGTGGATTTGACAGTAAAAAAATTGTAACGTGATAGAATTTCTGCTAACACTTTTAGGCTTAAGAAGCGGAGCATGCGTAGTTCATACAAACGTAATACCAAAATAATTTGTAAATCAAACGATATTCTTAAGGTAGTGTGATTTATTTGGATTGGATTATAGAATATCTAGGTTCCCAAATATACATTGTGAATGGATACTGTTTTAAACAAGAATTGTGGGATAAATAAGTTTTCTATAGAAATTTTAAATTCCTCATCGTCTTTATATCATTGTCCTTTCAAAATATATATTTGGGAACATAGATATTCTGTAAACCGATCCACACTACCTTAGGAATATGTTTAATTTTCATATTACTAATTATTTTGGTATTACGTTTGTATGAACGACGCATGCTCCGCCGGCCCCTTAAGGAAGGTATTTAAACATGTTTATTTAGTAATCATGCAGAGTACAAAAAAAGTTAAAACACGTAAGCTTGTGATTTTTGCTGAGGTGTATCTAATAAAAATATTGAAGTACGAATTAAAACGTCCCGTTTTGTGAGTGGGTAAATTGTAGTTAACTTCACAAAGGGTTAAATTACTCGTACAATGAAAGGCGGCAAACACCGTTGCGCTTGAGTTTTCCTTTCAAGTGACAATCTGAATTGTCTCAAACAAATTACATTTTAAAGAGCAAAGACGTCTACAGTGTTTCGGGTTACTTCATAAATTTTAATTTTAAACGCCGAGATAAGGGCCAGCCAAAATTTTAGCTCCGTTGAGGCTTGTTTTGTGTCCAGATATGGCCGTATCTGAATGTCAAATTAACTTTGAAATACAGAAAAGGCCAGACTTAATTTAAATAGAAGACCCAATGGTCAGAATATAACAAGCAACATACTCCCAAGAGGATGATGTTTTTACTCATTTTCAAAGACAAAACTACCAAATTAAAGCAGTTAATTGAGCCATTTGATAAAACGATGTCTATAAAGCGTCTTTAGCCAACAATATGTTGTTCTTATCTTACGTTCCAATTTACGTCTTTAATTTTCTTACCGTTTTAAAGGAAATTTGACGTTTACTGTTTCTGAAAAGTGGAACGTACCAGAAGCGAGAGCGCTGGACCCGAATTGTTAATGAGAGTTGCTTATTAAACGTTGCAGCAAGAAACAATAGTTTGTTAAGGGAACGTGTGAGCTGATATTGAATTTTGAATGTGCTGCTTTTCATTTTACAATCCCAACTTAGGTACCTATAAAGTTTCATTGCACCCGATTCAAATAAGACTGGAGTATTAGGTAAAGCGGATAAATTTTCGCTGAACCAGTTTAATTTGGACGATGTTTTAATTATAGGTAGCAGTATTACTAAAATTTTCTGCATTGCATAAGTTTTTCTCCTCAAAGAAAAGTTCCTTAGCATATTTCGGGAGATTCTAACTCCGTTACTTGGAAAATCGATACGTCGAACACACACCCTACTTAGCATAACCATTCACTTTGAAATACAGTTATTGTGCGCGTGAGACCCAAAAACTTTTCTACCTTAATTTGTTTTTCCCACTTTTACAACTTACTTGGAACTTTCTGGAAGCTTGATTAAATGGGACAAGTTGAACAAATAGCATTAGGTACTCAATCAATGAGCTGAATTTTACACGAGTTCTTTAATATTTATGGTTGGTTATTCTGATTTTGTCATTTTTGTTTAATACAGTCCAAACTGTAACTTTATTTAAATACCTAATTTTTTTAATGACAAGATTTAGGGGAAATGATAAGATTAAGTTCAGAGTAATCATCAGTATGGGAATTAACAGCTTAAGAATCATAAAACAATTTTTATATTAAATGCGTGGCCCTTTAGTACCTACTTCTAAAGAAACACGTTAAAATACGAGTACTTACAACTATCCACAGTGAAGTTTTATATTTGTGTTGATTTAAATTTATCAAGGGCTTTGTTGCCCCTGATAATTGAAATAGCTACTACGTAAACATGCATTTCCACAAAATCGATTAGTTACAAATCAGCCCAATTTCCCTTGAAATAAGTCCTTTCGCAACTGTCAATCAGATCAACTAATAAAAGCCCGCACTATTAGCTCTAACCAAAGGTTAAATTGAATTGAAATTGTGTGTACCGAGAGGAGGGTTCGAACTAACTAAATCGCTGAGTTAATCTTATAGTCCTTAGGATCTATGATTTGAAGCATCATTGGAAGAATTCTAGAAATTAATTTCTATTTACTACTGAAGTGCTCAATAGGTAGGTAATCGAATAAATTAATTGAGAGTACCATTTATGATTACATGTTTGAATTGTATTTGTCTTCAATTTTGGGTCAAGTGCTATTAGTACTAAACCGTTTACGAATGAAAGGATTTTCAAAAATATCTATATAATTTTTTGTACGTTTTAATGGTTTCTATTAAGCTTATTGAAATGGTTTTAAATGGATAAGTTGAATACGAAGTTCAATGATGTAGTTAACGTTTACAACTTCACGTAACTAACATATTAATTAATTCCATCTAGGTGAACATTACATTATTAACCTCGGCCTACAACTATCTCGGAAGGTGAAGGTTAATAACTTTTACATAATATAATAAGACCACCGAACTTAGACAAACACAAACAAAACTTCGAGGAGAACCACATAAGTCTCAAAACAAATGAAACTGACTCAACTGCGCCACCATCTCTCCTTGTGTTTTTGAGTTCAGCTAGACCGAACACTGATACGTTAATTAATTAAACGGGTGTAGGTTCTGAGGGACACAATTAAGTGACAAAACATTAAACTTCTTCTTTTAATCGTGTTGGTCATCATTTCACCCGAAAGACGTCTACAGCTGGACCTATATCCAGTAGGAGTCTTTGGGGGCCTATGTTTGTGTATTTTTAGATAGAGGCCTATGTGTTCCCAAATTGACCGGTCCCGTGCGACTCACATCCAGCGGATCCCCGCAACCTTCACTGTCACTTCAGGTCATTCTTATTCTTATTCTTATACTTTATTGCACACAAAAAATTACAAAGAAAAATATACACAAAATTACAAAATATAGTTGTACAACGGCGAGCTTAACCCAGAATTGGGTTTTCTTACAGCAAACCATCGGTCCACCTTGTGGAAGGCCTTTCAACGCAACGTTTTCTGGTTCCAGTCGTCGTTTTGGTGTTTCGGGTAAATTCAACCAGATCTCAAGCGGGCATTTCCACAGCGTTAAAGTCAATTAACCAAAAAGAAGTTAAGCCGCAAAGGTGCCAACCATGCATATAGGGTGTAAACCACCTCATCACAAAGCCGTTAACCAAGCATTATGTACATCAAACTAAGTAACTATACGCAAAAATTATTGCTGGGAAACAACTTTTTTTTTGAGGTTATAAATCATGTTTTGTGGTAGAACTCAATGTAACGCACTTAAAACATTGTACTGATGGATGGATTGAATAGTACGGGGGTCGTGGAGGTGTTAAAAGTCAAAATCTTGTATATCAAAAAAAAAACTTGTATTTAAAAAAATACTTGTCAAAAAGTTGTAACTTTAACCCCCCATATCTCCGTAACTAGAAGGTTCCCAGGTATGGTGTAGAACAAAAAAATGATCGCAATGATGGGGAGAACAAGTGCCTTTCGGCTTCGTGAAGAGGTGTTTTACACCCTTTATAGTGCAGGTGCAATTTCACAAAGAGCACAAAAAGACAGGTGAGACATAACTAATGGCTTTGCTGCTGTGCATTTAGTATCGAATAATTAAAAAAAATATGTTTTCTAATGAAGGCATTAAGGTACTTAAGTTAGTTACCAGAAACTTTATCATTTTTTATTTGATTTGAAGCACAAATACTATTTAAGCAGACATTCAAAGCTATTTTTTTAAACACACAGTAATAGTACCTGTATACTAGTGTATCTATTTAATAGATACGTAGGTAAACACTGTCACGCAGCCACAAGTAGGTAGTCGGGTAGCTAGCACTAATGTCAACTGTCAGTCACCACGAATCGCGGGAAGTTGGAAGGCGGAGCGTACCTTGGACTGGGGTTTGGTGGTGTTGGTGAGCCTGTGATATAGTTAATAAATCGTGTTATCAACCTATTAGCTCTACTAAAAGTCGATACAACCGTACCTATAACAGCTTTGCCTGTTTTCTTAAAACCATCTTTTTTTCGTACCGTCAGTACATATTCGAGCCCTGTAAGTCGCCACGTTATTACCACGTCATTAAACAAATACATTAAGGTACCTACCTGAAAAGCCAATGTGTGACAGCAAAGTCACAAAATAAGCCTATGTAAACTGTAACATAAGAGCCAAGTTTCTGAGCAGGAATACCGTGTTATGACGGCCGACGTCACAAATAAGATATTTGTTGTTTTACTGCTACTGACAAATAAACAAAGATTGTTATCGACATTAGGGGTAGTTAAAAGGTTATTGTTCAAGCCGTGCGGTCATGGGGATATCGCATCGGTTAAACTTTCAATCTTCCATGAAACTTTCAATCTTCCATGAAACTTTCATCCCCCATCACTTTAGGTAATAAATTTACAAAATGCTCAATTTCGTAAGGAACTCTTGTCTTGTGCGTTCAGCCTTTGCTACGTCACTAATTTAATTTAATATTTTTCTAAGACGTAATAAGGGTTATGGAAATGATGAGCAGTATCCACTTTTTTATTTCTAGAGATCATAAACCAAATACATCGAAGAATCAGGGGTATTGTTCCAAAGAAACATGAGGTTGTGTTGTGAGAAAGACGTTCTTCTTTAGCCGTCGCGATTTGTCGGAAATTATGTCAAACATAGCAACTTGTTTGCGCTTCCATACCACTATCGACTATGTAATCCAGAAATATAGACGTAAACGTCACACTCTTTTATTAAAAGACACGTGATTTGTGAAAAAAATCCCTGTACGACAAAAACAAAAGTATTACTCATAGCGTTGGTTTCCTAACAGGAAATTAAGCAACCAATACGTACATAAATAACAGCAAGTGAGACTTTACACGCGCCATTACCTGAAACAAACAATAAAATATTATATTACATTTTTCTCTTTTTATAAAATATGTTGGAACAATGAGTTGTTTTTATAAATAGATGTGCGTAATTTAGGAAGCCAAACGTTGGTTCACAATAATAATTGTATAGTAAATATTGGGGTACAGGAACTCCTGAAAACCAAACATTAGGTAGATAACTAGCCGGGGTTGCGGGACTGTTCGAAAGAGATACCGCGGCCCCGGAACGTAAAGGGCGAGGAAGGAACATCGATGGGTTTTAGTCAGTAAAAGTCTGACACTCCCTCCCGCTCCGCCCAGAGTGGGAGGTCATTTGAAAAAAAAAGGTAGATAACTAGAGTATGTGAAAGAGAGTGGGGCAATACTGGCTACATTGATGTTTGTATTGATTCTTTTTCTTAGAGGTTCGAAGGCAAGAAGAAATTCATATGTTTGTTTACGGGAACAAGATTCAGTAACGCGAAGGCCGCTCACAGATTTTACATCTTTCCTCCAAGTAATAAAAAACGTTAAAAAGGCCTGTTTTTACCACATCTTTCTTTTTCTTTACCGTGTGGTTAGTGCTAACCTGTTGTCAGAGTTTTTATGTCACCATGGGCCTTTGACTTGGCGTAACATGCCGTCGAGAAATATCTCTCAGATATGGTTATTACATTACCACATACTGGAGTCAGTATACAGCAAATTAAATTCAGATTTTCCTTGACCTAATGCCCTAGTTCTCACCAAAAAATCAAGTATAGACTTTGCCAAGTATGTGAATTACCCATAGCTTTTACAAAAGACCATATTGGCTAGAAAGCTTTTCTGTCTCATATATCAGATGTCTTCATCGAGTGTATTTCCGCGAACACAGACACTAAATGTTCAGTACTACGGGCGATGTAATTTATTTCAGGATTAGCGGTGTACCAAGTTCCTTGAGAGGAGATTACGGTGGGGAACACGACCGAAGTTGTTGTGTGTTGTCGATTTTTGCTTTATTTCTTTGTTAAGTAAGTATGTGATAAATGTGTAAATAGATTCGATACCTACCACATCTTGGTGAGCGTGTTTACGATCTACAACAGGTTTAGGAACCAATTGCAATATCAAACGATATATTATCAATGATGTAAGTGGACACATAAGAAATAATACGCAAAAATTATTATTGTTGCATGGAATCTATTAAACTTTAAGCATATTTTTACCCAAACTTTGATCGGTTCTCCGAACCCACCGAAAAGCGAAACTTCTACAAAAACGGTCTTTCTGATATTTATAGAGACCGGGACACGTGTATAAAATACAATACTTATTAACAATTTCAGACCACAATCATCCGCAGCTGAGAATAGACCTCTGATTTACGGCAAATTCCCCGGACCTGAGCCGGTCTCATCTATCGTTGCCCACGCTACCAATTACAAACGAGCACCTACGCACGAATATTCCACAGATTTCCTTACACATCTAATTATAATCAAGAAAAGCTTGAACGTTCCACGGTTCTAAAAAAAATAAACGATAGATACTAACAGCCAATTACAAGTAAAAATTTTACTTATAATAATTATCATTGCTATTATATCAGCTGTTTGTTTTCCCAACCAAGCTCTAAAAGTCTACAAAGAAAAGGGGTAAGATGCCGTTGCTTTTGCAAAAAAAAAAAAACTTGGCGAAGCATATGCAGGGTGTAAACCACCTCATCACAAAGCCGTTAACCAAGCATTCTTTACATCAAACTAAGTAAGTTTACGCAGAAATGTTTGCTGGGAAACATTTTTTTTTTTTGAGGTTATAAATCATGTTTTGTGGTAGAACTCAATGTAACGCACTTAAAATATTGTGCTGATGGATGGATTGAATATTACGGGGGTCGTGGAGGTGTTAAAAGTCAAAATCTTACAAAAAAAACTTGTCAAAAAGTTGTAACTTTGACCCCCCATATCTCCGTAACTAGAAGGCTCCCAGGTATGGTGTAGAACAAAAAAATGATGGCAATGATGGGGAGAACAAGTGCCTTTCGGCTTCGTGAAGAGGTGTTTTACACCCTTTATTTGCAGTATCATTATTGATTTTTAACTCCCTGGCAAACTTTGGCCGTGCGGTCCTCTGCAAAACTTTGGGCACCCCATCTTTTGTCCCAGCGGTATCGTAAATTGCGACTTGTGAGGAGTGGGTTATGTGTGTACCAATATTTATTATGTGGGTAAATATCGCGATTACTTTGCTACGAGGGCAATATTCATTCAACGTGAGATCGCAAAGGTTTTCGGGAGGCTCGTAATATGGAGAAACTTTGAGTGCTGTCTAATATGAAACGACTAAGTATAACTGGTAAAAAATATATTTCGAAATCAAAAATCAAAGCATTTATTTCAAGTACGCCAGTTACAGGCACTTTTGAATTGTTGATACAAAGACAACAATAAAATGGAGCTACAATCCCAGCCACAAGGCATAATACCCGTGAAAGTACAGCTGTAGTTGCCCATTTCAATGCGTAGATCTCAATGTAGAAAAAACACGGACACTTTTAAATCAGAATACTTTTACAAAACCTTGGTTATGTCACCGTAAAATTGTCAAATACGTTATATTACAATATAACGTATATCTCTCTAGCGATATTGTAAAGTCTCGAATTATTGTCAACTGAACATACGGAAGTATCTCTTGCCCCCATAAACGGGACTTGGGGCACCCCCCCCCGTTAGGTTAGTTAGGTTCCTTTAAACCCTGCACTCGGAAATAGGGGCCCCGCGAAGCGGGGCTCCGTCGACTACGCTTTTTAGGGGAATATGAAGTGTTTTAAGGTTAGGTTATATTAATCGATATTTCTCTGGAATGGTACAGTATCTTTTCATGAGAGTGGTACCACTGGGCAAGGGGGACCCCTCCTTCTCTCCACACCGCGTGAGTTGACTACCATCGCATGCATTTCACGAAAAATAATGCGTTTTATTGTAAGCAGTATGTTCATTTGACAATAATTCGAGACTTTACAATATCGCTAGAGATATTACAATATAACGTATTTGACAATTTTACGGTGACAGTTACATCATTTCTGTTGAGATGGCACACTCTGTTATAACGATGTAGATGTAGTGCAAGATGTGCGCGTAAAAAGAAAATAAAATAACAATAGGCCATTTTGAAGAATACAAAATTTGAGTTCCCAAAAACACTTCCAAAGTCCCAAAAGCTGTTCGTCGTATCCGATTCTGATATGAAAAAATCGTGTCTGACTGCAGTCACTTCCGTGGAATGTTGCACTGTGCATCGAAAAAACCCTCCGTGCGCTGAATAAGTAAACCATTACATTGTGGTGTCCGGTGTAACGTGGCCACACGTTAATGAGCACAGAATTGGGTCACAGAGTCACGGCGCAGTCAGCGCCCTCTCGCGGATTCATTAAAGCACCAGCTAAATCGCTGCACGGGAACGCTTATATTTTAGACGTGTATGGATTAATTTATAAAGTTCTGCGTGATTAATTTTAATACCGCCTGGGATGTAGTGATCTAACAATGAAAGTACTAGATGAAAAAGAACGCTAAGTATAACTGAAATAAAAGTCCCTGGCAGTCTGGTTTGTATTTTGTGCTGCATTTTAATATTTATGCGAAGATAGTCTCTACGACGATTTACCTAGACAGAGTTGAAGGCTATAAAGGCTGGAGTATCAATAAAGTTTATTGCACGACGCAGCACAATTGAGGACAAAGTGATTCCTATAAAACCAAAGATCCGTAATTGTTCCACTCTGTTTTATTTCTAAATAAAAACTCGGGATTACCTTGGATTACATCTCCGATCATACAACATATAAAATACCAGTCTTTACTGGCAAACATGCCAAAGATTTGTATTTGTACAAGATAAAGATAGTTCTTGGCTCAGTGCTCTTTGCTTATACCTAAGAATACAAACACAAATATCTTGCTGATATAAGTTCGGGTAAACCGACCAGACTCTTACAAGATAAATAAAGAAAATTGCTTCTTAGATTTACATTCAACGAACCCGAACTAGGAATCGATACGTTTGGATGTGTCCCCATAGCAACAAATTCGCAAAGCAACATATTGCCTTCAACAACGAATTAATGCTGTCAATTCCAACAAATTCTTGGAAGACAAACCTCTCTGGAGACCGACTCCAATAATAGGATCCCACAATAAATCCAGCACTGGTTACGATATAGTGAAATTTATCTCAACAATAGACGGAATCCGTCGTCGTATGGTGCTGATAGATTCGATTCCATTAGATTCCAATATTTGAACATCCTCTTGCACTTCCGAAGTGTGAGCAGGAAATTGTATAGTAATAAATCTTTGAGCGGGAGAGTGTGACATTCGGTACGAAGGTGTCTACTAAATGGTAGTGCGGAAGCAGTGATTTTAGGGAATTTGCCTCAGAGATAAATCGAGTGCTTCGGAAGTGAATGCTGTGTGTATTTGTAGGGGGGCGGCTTAACAAACGATTACACGTTATTTATTGCCCTGATATTTTCGCGTTAGCATTTGTATTGCGGTGTATGTGGGATTGATAAAAAGGTAAACGTGAAGTATTTCTACTGATTGATTTGTTGCCATATTAACGGGAAAGTTCAATCTGTTGTCAGTCCTGTGACAAGTGGATTCGATTCGGCTAAAATCAATATAAAGACATGATGATAGCTTGGTTGAATCTACACGATGCCTGTATATATAAGTAGAAATATCTACCCTATCGTTCAATTACGTACGTACTCGAGCTGGAAAATGTATGAAAATAAATTAATAACCCTTGAAACTAAAACGTGCACCGTGTCTGTCGCAGAAAACAACGTTAACGATACGCAGGACATGGTTTATTGAATTTTAACTACACCGCGCCAGCGACTCAGTATAAACTTGGGCGTAATTAAACGCATGAAATTAATTAATATTTTATTTATTGGGTAAAACGCAAGAGAACCAAGGTTACCGAAGCCCGAAGGATTGCCAAACTTAGGTGGCAGCGGGCAGGGCACGTTGCTCGCAGAACTAATGGCCGATGGAGCCGAAAAGTTTTGAAATCGCGAACGCGAACCGGATGACGTTGCGTTGGGACCTCCCAACGCGTCCACTAGGTGGACTGATAACCTGGTGAAGGTTGCGGGAATCCACTGGATGCGAGTCGCACGGGATCGGTCAATGTGGCGCCACTTGTGGGAGGCCTATATCCAGCAGTGTCTTCTCGGCTGAAATTATGATGACGACGACAATGTTGTTGTTTTATGGATATTCTGAATGAGTATATGGACTCAGGAATTTAAGATAACAGCCTATCCTAAAATTTAAATATTTTACCAGACCACCTAGTCGTACTCAGTGCTTCTCCTTTACATTATTGAACTCGCATCCAAAGTATAGCTATATTTGCAAGCGTCTTTATTCCCTTCTACCTTTGCCCTTGTCTTCAATGTAAGAATGAACCGTGGCTTGTTCTGTGCACGCTCGTCTTATCGTAGTATTATCTATTGATTTTCATCAGATGAGATCAAAGCCAGGCAATCCGTAAATAAAATATAAACATATCTGTTATTTTGAACTCCCGACGCAAAAACGACGGGGTGTTTTAAGTTTGACGTGTCTGTGTGTGTGCGTGTCTGTATGTGGCATCGCAGTTTCCCAACTGATGAACCAATTTTGTTTTTTTTTTGTTTGCAATGTGAATTAGTCGGGAGTGTTCTTAGCTGTTTTATGAAAGTCGGTTCAAGATGGCCGCCGCCACAAAATGGCAGATTACATATTTTTACACAATTTCCTCAATAAGGGTATCAAATGAAACAGCTTGACAAATAGAATACTATTCACTATGGTAAATTGAAAATCCAGGATGGCCACCACCACAAAATGGCGAATTACATTTTTTTTCACAATTCCTTCAATATGGGTATCAAATGAAGAGCTTTACAATAATTTATTCAATATTTAAAGGAAATAAGGAATGAGACGAGGAAACTGGTGTAATACCTAGGACCTAACGATTGACGAATTATTTTCTATTTAACTTAGTACATTTTGTGTCAGGGTTTTTATAAATTTGAAATTTCATTTACTTGTGCTAGTTACTTGTTTATGACCACTACATCTTAGTACTCATTTACGTTGACTCGCGGGCGCGGTGGCGGGCGCGGTCACGAAATATCAAACATATGGCGTAATATCCAAGTGTTCAAGTACACAACGCACGTGCGGTCTAAGTAGCGGGCAAGCTAGAGACTGGCACGCGCGGTGGGCTCGCGGCAATATCAAACGCGTGAGATGTTTGTGTGTGTTCACGTCGAACTAGCGGTGGAGCGCGCGATTTACTCGCGACGTCAGGTAAGTACAACCAGTATGAACTTGTCGCTAGAAACAGACTCGCGCAAACGCCTGCCGGCCAATGTGAACACGAACTCGACAGGTCTCCGCGCCCGCGCCCGCGCGTTCCTACGTGAACAAGTACTTAGGTACTTATCTAAAAGTAGTCAAGAGGTAACGAACATTCAGCTGAAAGCTGGAAACCACAAAGGGTTACCACAAAGCCAACGTTAGCAGTGTAATCACATCCAATCCATGTTACTTAGGAATCTGTTTGCTTGCACTCTGAGAGCTACAAGGAACATGGATGCAAACAGATTTTATTTGCAGACTACTATCGAGACGACATGTTTAATGTTCATTAGTTCTTATAAATCCAAATGTTGAACATCTCCGACGACAACGGTCCTGTATTTAACTTTTGCAAAACTACAATTCCCGTGAGCGCTCTGCCTCTCTATTTGGACGAAGTTTTCCTTGAAAAGTTTTGTGCGAATCATTCAGTAAATTCTGATGTGTTGTAGTTAAAGATTTTTTGATCAAAGTTTTATTTATACCTATAACTTCGGGGTTGCCCGGTTTGTTTCTAAAATCGAACGAAGCTCTTCATCAAACTAAGCAATAATCTCTTCACGTAGCAAACTAAGTAACTAAGTAAGTTGAACTGCAACAGGAACACTTCTTTCTATACGTTCATAGATGAAAAGGATGATCAAGGAACACTGTTTTTTTTATAATTTCAAAGGATCGTCAATAAGATGAAAAGTCATTTATTCAAATTAGGTTGTAATCAGTACTTTTTAAATGTCAAACTTTACAAGAGACAGTTTCCCAAAACACCCACCCATCGCCACTTTCTAGTGTTTTAGCTGGGGAAGAAGATATGACAGAACAAACTCCCCAGCAGAGCTTCGATATGTGAAGTTCTGTATAATTTTCAACATTTTTCTCTTTGCTGAACATGAATAGTTCGACGTATTACGAAATTGGAACACACGCAGTATTTCACATTACACACGGATTTAAGCATCGCAAGTGGAGTATAAAATGCTCAAATATAATTATCTAATGTATATATATGGGTATTGGTTTATTTTAGACGACAAGAAAGTTAAATTACACATTTACATTAATTTTGTGGCTATTATCTGCCGTTTTTGTAAAGTCTCCTGTACATTTACTTAGGTTTTAAACCTTGAGTTACATTAAATATCGTACTCGTTTATGCAAATTTCGGACTCTAAAATGCTCTATTCTAGCCTTCAAGTGAACGCGTCTGTTTTGTATAACATCGTGTTGAAGGACTGAAGTTCTTACTAAGTAGATACTGTAGGTAGAACTATTGACGTCTGGCTCCAGAAATATTTTATGTAAGCAGGTCATCGTCGAGGAGACTAAAAGTTAGTAGGTAACTTTACACCCTCCCCCACGAAGGGTGTGTCACCCCATGTTATCGTTATGGTAGGGCTTGCGTGTGTGTTCCGTCATCTACCCCAGTCGCTGCGGAGATTGGAACCGGCGAGAGATGTCGTGCGGTGTCCCACAGGGATCGGTTCTGGGACCGCCCCTGTGGAACATCGGTTACGACTGGGTGCTGCGCGCCGACCTCCCTAGTGGTGTCAGCGTCGTTTGCTACGCAGACGACACCCTGGTGCTGGCACAGGGGAGGTCGCACGAGGCGGCGGCCGAAGTGATGACACGCGGGGTTGCGATAGTCGTTGAGAGGATCCGGCAACTGGGTCTCGAGGTGGCATTGCACAAGTCCGAGGCCATGTGCTTTCATGGGCCTCGGAACGCGCCACCGTCGGGATCCACACTGACGGTAGGAGGGGTATCCATCGGCGTCGAGTCGACGTTGAAGTACCTAGGACTCGTCCTCGACAGCCGGTGGAATTTCGTGGAGCATTTCCGACGTTTGGCCCCCAGGCTGGAACGGACCGGGGCTGCCTTCAGGCGGCTCCTGCCCAACCTTGGGGGGCCAAACGCCTCCTGCCGCAGGCTCTACGCGGGCGTCGTGCGGTCCATGGCCCTTTACGGGGCCCCAGTGTGGGCGCGTTCTTTGAGGCGGCGAGCCGCCCACTATCTGAACGCGCCCCAGAAAGTGGTGGCCGTGAGAATGGTCCGTGGATACCGCACGATCGCCCGCGAGGCGGCGGGCCTGCTTGCCGGATTGCCGCCATGGGATCTGGAGGCGATAGTCCTCGCGCGCCTACATGAATGGCGCGCGGAGGCACTACGCCGGGGGGAAACTCCGCTGCCGCGGCAAATTGCCGTTCAGCGGACAGACCTCCGGCGCGATCTCATGGCGACATGGAGAGAGCGACTGTCGCAACCCCGTGCAGGGCACGCCACGATAGTGGCGGTAAGTCCCCTCTTTGAGGAGTGGCTTGAGAGGCGCCACGGCGCCCTCACCTTCCGCCTGACGCAGGTCCTCACCGGACACGGATGTTTCGGGAGGTACCTGCACCGAATCGGGCGGGAGGAAACGCCCGGGTGTTTCCACTGTGAGGATCGACCGGAGGACACGGTGGAGCACACGGTGGAAGTCTGCCCTGCGTGGGCGGAGCACCGCCGTGTCCTCGTAGCGGCGATCGGCGGCGGCGACCTCTCGCGTCCGGCCCTGGTTCAATCCATGGTCCGGAGCGAGACGGAATGGGAAGCCGTCACCTCCTTCTGCGAAGCAGTCATGCTGGCGAAGGAGGTGGCGGAACAAGAGAGGGAGAGAGCCTCTCTTCCCGGCCGCCGCGGGAGACGCACCGGGCGTCGGGGGCCACGTGGTGGCTACCGGCCACCGTAGATGCGGGCCTGTGGACGGCAAGCTATGGGCTAGCTAGCCGTCCGTCCGTCTAGTGACGACAGGCCGTGTCGACGGCGCGTTCGTGTTCCACGCGCGCCTCAAAGAGATGTCAGCAGAAGAGAGGGGCCCGCAAGGGCCGAAGCCTGCCGGGGTTGCGGGACTGTTCGAAAGAGATACCGCGGCCCCGGAACGTAAAGGGCGAGGAAGGAACATGGATGGGTTTTAGTCAGTAAGAGTCTGACACTCCCTCCCGCTCCGCCCAGAGTGGGAGAAGTCATTTGATGATTTCCCATCCTAAAAAAAAAAAAAAAAAAAAAAGGGCTTGCGTGTGTTAATAACCTTGGGGCTCTGCCGGTAGAGTCAGTGATGCTGGAAAGGTCCAAGAGGGCGACCAGTAGGTATGCTTAGTGCGAGTTTCATACTAAAATTCGAGTAACGTCTATATCACGTAGATCGTGTTTACGTTAACATTTACGTCGCCCATAGTGACAATCCAGTGCCTCTAAGTAGGTAAAAACCGTTTGTTTATCGAGAGTGCAAGTTACAATTTTGACAGCTTGAATACAAAACACAGTCACTTGCGAGCGTGAAAAGTTGCCACTGAAGATTTTGTGGTGAGAGCGTTGTGAGTGGTGAAATAACAAAGTAATTTAATTTAATTTCATATTGTGAATAAAACTTACAATGGATTAACCGGAAGACCGCAAAAGCACAAGATACGCGTAATTGAACGCCACACAAACGTAAACACGGTTACGTTAACAAAGATAGTGCTCCACTACAAGCCACTCGGGCATTATTAGATCATTTGCAAAGATCTCCATTCATAAAAAGTAATAAACTTAGTTTTACCAACTTCACAGATGGATCAAGGTCACTCACTACACACCAAAATATATAAATTACACTAACTGCTCCGTTTATGTTACCAACATTTCAAATTGGGACGTAGCCCGTCCCAATTTGAAATGTTGGTCTTTATTTATAACAATAATATTCAAAACTGTATGCAAATCACAACACAAACTTTCGTAAACACAAACAAAACTAATGACCATTGACCACAGATAAATAATGTCGTCTAACTTCGTTGTATAACCACAACTAGTTGAATAGGCAGTCGCTTCTGTTATGAACACAAAATACGAATGTCATTTATTTTGGCTGGTTACTAATGTACGTGCCACTTCTCACAGTGAATTAACGCGAAACGAATGAATGTATTCAAGAATCTCACACTGGCAAGTTAACGATTGTCGATGCGTTTAAAATTAGCACTGACAATATATAGTTCTCACGTAATACGCTAAGTTGCGCTTACTAGCCATACAAATTTGCGTAAACGTTGACGCGCTCGATACGTCAAAAAAACTCGCATTAAGCATACAGACTAAGCGGGACCATCACATCGGACTTCTGTGGAGGGCGCTTTTTTGTTGATTTTATACCAGCTTTTGAAGATTGAATAGGGGGCATTCTTCGGATGACGTGCGATGGCTCACTGAGCTGGGTTATCGGACGACACGTGTGATTTGTTCCACAAAGTTTTCGAGGAGCGAATCTGGGTTGGGGTTTTTCATCAAGTGCCGAGCCATGACTCATGGAGCGGGTCATTGGGCAGTACGTGGTTGGATTAGAGGCTGCCGAGCGGGAAGAGGGCAGATCATTGTAGGAAACGAGTCGTCTGGCATCCATCTGCCTCGACGCTTAGCACGCCGAAACCCTGCCTGCATTACTTAAAGCAGACAGGACTTTGGGGTCACAGGAGTGCAGAGTGGGGACTCTGCGCGCTTACCGAGTGAACTCAGAGATGACCGGCACCACAGTGGTCACATGCGACCGTGCACATTTGCACAGCGAAGCACAGGGAAGGCCTATGTATAGTCGCCCCAAGGATGTGCCTTGACAGACGTTGCAGAGAGGGGGCTCTGGACAGGTATATTAAGAGGAAGCGGTGCCTCCTCCCATGTGCGGATGGTGATCCACCAGGGTGGTTATAGTGAGGTAAGAATCCCACACTCCCCGGTCTTACCCCCAAAGACCGCTCACCCCTTGAAGGTTTCCCCCGAAAACAAAAAAAGGGAACTTTATACCCTATTTTAATGTAAGCCCTGAAGTCAAATTAAGGAAGGAATATTCTTCGCTGTTTAGATAAGTAAGTTAGAATTAAATTAGCAAGTCATTGTTTCAAGCCATAATGGTTTGGGTATGAAGTTCTTATAGTTTAGGTGTTTGGTTAGGCTTATGAGCTAAAAAATCGAATGTAACTTTCTTTCAGTACTGACCATATAACCGCCCAATTTTGTATATTAACTGCTCTAAACATCACAGTGTTATTTAAAAAAGCTGGGGCTCCAAAAACATTAACATGTATTTATGTTAATGTTTTTGGAGCCCCTATTTAGGCAAACAATGCCTGAACTCACAGCTTTTTTTTAATTGACCTAATATCTGATTGACAAAATAAACTAAATTGTATTTGTAGTTCCGGAAATTTAATTCTTAAATAATCTGCATTGCCATTTTATCATGGCAGCACAAACTACTGAAAATCCAGAAATAAATCGTTGTGAACGGCTGCAAAATACCTAGTTACCTACTGTTTACTATGTTGCATGTGAGCATGTCCCATGTTCTACTCGTAACTGAATCAAATTACTTAGGTACGTGTTGACGCTGCTCACAACTCGCTCCTGTTTAAGAGAGTTTTATATAATTACTTTATAGAATACGTGAGATAATTAGAGTGCTTTCGCGCGATGTGTATATCGTGTTGATGGATTTTCTGTTGCAGGAATGAGCATTCAACAATGTATATGTCACCGTGAAATTGTCAAACACGTTATATTACAATATAACGTGTTTCTCTCTTGCGATATTATAAAGTCTCGAATTATTGTCAACTGAACATACGGAAGTATCTCTGCCCCCATAATCGGGACTTGGGGCACCCCCCCCCCGTTAGGTTAGTTAGGTTCCTTTAAACCCTGCACTCGGAAATAGGGGCTCCGCGAAGCGGGGTCCGTCGACTACGCTTTTTAGGGGAATATAAAGCGTTTTAAGGTTAGGTTATATTTATCGATATTTCTCAGGAATGGTACAGTAGATATCTTTTCATGAGAGTGGTACCACTGGGCAAGGGGGATCCCTCCTTCCCTCCACACCGCGTAAGTTGACTACCATCGCATGCATTTCACGAAAATTAATACGTTTTATTGTAAGCAGTATGTTCGTTTGACAATCATTCGAGAGTTTACAATATCGCTAGAGATATTACAATATAACGTGTTTGACAAATTTACGGTGACATATACACCTACTACCTAGGTTTCCTTAGACTCTAATCGGATAGAGCTTAATACCATTATTTTACATGGAGCTACTTTCTATATCTCATCAGCCTATAATTTTCCCAGTGCTGGGACACACGGCCTCCTCCATATGAGAGCTGGCTGGGCCGAGCCGAGCCCGCGTGGTGGATTATAGCCCATTCTGGGATATAATTCACCACGCGGGCCCAGTGCGGGCTGGTAGACGTCATGTCTTCGATTTTTTGGTTCTAGGACATGCCGGTTTCCTCGCGATGTTTTCCTTCATCGTTGTTCAGAACAGTGCTGATGAAATAAATAACACAAAGTAATGCTCCTGCCTGGTTCGAACCCACGAGTTACTGTTCGTAAGTCATGGCCGCCACCATTGGGACACCGCTGCTCTTACTGGACCTCCGCTGCTCTCGTTTTAAATAATCCTTCAAACTCAATTGCTGGGTGTACGGATACCCTTTGATGTTTACCTATAAGCATAATCAAAAACAAATATCTTTCCCTATCTTTTACACCTTTCGAAACTGTATATCTTCCTAAGCATTAGGTAGTAAAACATGGCAGAAATTTTAGCCTCCCTGTGCCTCGGCACGCGTTACATCCGCATGAAAACTGACGTCCGCAGTTGAGCTACTTTTTTTGAGCCAGTCAAACTTTAGCGTTGGCAACACTCGCGTAGATGGAAAACAAGAGAAATGGTAAAGGTCTGCTGCCAAACCATTATTTGATAATGAGGAATTCGATTTACAATGATGCTTAGGTAAAGTTAATTACTCCATGGCGTGAAGAAAAATGCAGAGATCTTAATTGTACGTTAAGTCGTTTAATATTTAATTTAAATATACACAGTGTGAACAGAAGTAAGAGATTCACTAAAGGCAACCATGGCTTTAATAGCATTCGTTTAGTGACCGTATTACCAGTATTAAGAAAATGAACGATTATTTTTGCATTATTAAAATGGGCTAAATATCAACACTGTTTTTATTTAAACAATTGTGGTTCTTTTCATATATTACCTTCTATACAAGTACCAGACCTATAGACAAAACCATACATACCATACTGATAAGTATGTTGAATTACTTGAGCACACCTTGTATTACAACGCAACATTACGAAGTTTGCAACATGTTCTCAATGCGTGTAACTTTCGTCTTCACAGACTGATGGCAATAAGTATGGATAATCTTGAGTGGAAAGTTGTAAAGTCGATAGGATCGGGAACGGCGGCGTACGATTCAGTTCATACGTTTACTTAAATATCGAGTTGATCTTTGGAGTTCAATACTCCGCGGAGGAACGTGGAGTTCTATGCTTGTCTTTGTATTTAGCCTTTGGCAGAAATATTTGAAATCAATATAAGAAATTGTTTACTTATAATTTTATTCGTTCACTGATAGGGCTATGTAGTTAATTTGATCCGAACCATTCTGTATTCGTAAGATATTTGACTTATCTAGTCCCGGCCAGGCAAAGCAGAAGTTGTACCATCAATTCTGGGTGAAAAGAAGAATGTATTGATCAATCTTATAGTCAATTTGACGCAAATATCAGCGGTAATCGACACCAAACTGATTCTCACTTCGTAAAAACGAAGACCGATAACTGGGAATATTCCTTTTAGGTTATTATTATGCATTTAGTACGAGTAAATAGTGAGGGTGCGGTTGCTGGTACTAATCCAATAGTTGGAACAAAGGCAATAGCGCGAATCTAGCAGTCAGTACAATTCGTACTGATGCAGTCATTAAACCGATCCCAGTGGCTCTTCAAATGCACGGAACTAGAACTAAATGGATACAATGTTAGCAAATGTATTATTTAAGTATTCTATAGCTTTTGGATGGTGGATGCGAGTCGCAAGGGACCGGTCAATGTGGCGACACTTGGGGGAGGCCTATGTCCAGCAGTGGACGTCTTTCGGCTGAAATGATGATGATGATGATAGCTTTTGGAGTATGACGATGTAACAACTAAAGGGATTGTTTAGGAAAAGTAGAGGAAAGGAAACGCAAGAATAGACATTTAAGAATTCATTTTCAATGATACGATTGCGATTGGTTTGTAAATACGAGGATGTCGAAATAGGAGAAAACTTTTACAACTACATTCTCATTGATTCACTTTTACAGTTTAGATTGTGTACGTCGTATATTTCGTTTACTTCCAAGGCAGATGTCGAAACTAGAGATTGATAGATTTTGAATATACCTACCTAGTGTCATCAATATTTCTGAACGATACATATTTCTCATGTTTATGAAAACACGAGATACGGTAAGCAGACATCCTTCCTGGTCATTATTAATACTAGTTCATTAAAAATAAAACCGACTCCAAAAAAAAAACAAATAAAAACTTTTTTGCAAAAAATAAAACCGACTTCACACAAAAAAGTGAAAAATAACTTTAGCTTCTGAAGTCGGTGACAAAAAACTAAGTAAATCGATCAAACAAAGATCACCGACTTCTGAAGTTATAGTTATTTTTCACTTTTTTGTGTGAAGTCGGTTTTATTTTTTGCAAAAAAGTTTTTATTTTTCACTTTTTAGTGGTTCACAATATGTGCATACCCTTTCACAGCGTACCAGCGTGATTTTTTGTTATGAACTGGTGTAAACAATAGACAGACATGAGATTTCAGCAATCCCAGTAAGAGACACACATTTGCTACATTTAATGAGGAGTTCCGTTGCCTTTCTCCGAAGTTCTTCATCAGATCTTTACCAAATTTAAATGGGATCACTCCGAGAAACTACTCTTTCAAAAACCTACCCAAATCGCTTCTGGTGTGCCTATAAAATTTGAAGAGTTCTCTCTATTTCTCCAGGATCCCATTATCAGGATCCTGACTTGATGATTATGGGACCTTCTGGGAAGTATACCCTTTCAAACAATTAAAAAACAAATTCGGTCCAGTCGTCTTCGAGTAATCGGGGAACATTGAATTGAGAACCTCCTCCTTTTTGAAGTCGGTTAATAACGATGTTATGGTACGTGACTCAAATATCCGGATAGCCTTTAAAAGATTTGGCCGAGAATCGGTAATTTGCTTCTAAGAATTGAAGAGTTCCGTTCCTTTGTCATGGATCCCATAATCAGAACCTAACCAAATTCTCATCAAACTACCCTTGAAGTGCCTTTGCCAATAAAATAAAAAAAAAACTTATCCCCAATAAATGGAACTTAATACACCTAACTGTCGAAATCTGGGAATATTGTACACATCTGCGTACCCCCTCAGAGCATACAGGCGTGATATTACGTCATGATGTTGTATAAACAATAAACATTCAAGCGATTGCAGCAGTTACTGCAGATTTGCCGTGTATATTTGAAGAGTTCCATTGTATATCTCCGAAGATCCGAATCAGATCTTCAGCAAATTAAAGTATAACCACACGGGAAGCACCAGCTTTCAAATTAAAAAAGAATCATCAAAATCGGTTCACCCAGTCGAAAGTACTGAGGTAACAAACACTGTCGAAATCTGGGTGTATTGTACACATCTGCGTACCCCCTCAGAGCATACAGGCGTGATATTACGTCATGATGTTGTATAAACAATAAACCTACAAGCGATAATAGCAATCACTGCAGATTTGCCGTACATTTTTGAAGAGTTCCATTGTATATCTCCGAAGACCAGCATCAGATCTTCAGCAAATTAAAATGGGACCACATGGGAAGCACCAGCTTTCAAATAAAAAAAGAATCATCAAAATCGGTTCACGCAGTCGAAAGTTATGAGGTAACAAACACAAAAAAAAAAAAAAAAAAAAAAAAAAAAAAAACATACAGACGAATTGATAACCTCCTCTTTTTGGAAGTCGGTTAAAAAGTGAAAAATAACTTTTTCAATACAATTCCTCGAAAACTGGTTCTTTTCGCACTACGATTAGGTTCAAAATGCAGTGTATTTCACACACGTGCGTTTTTCATGTTTTTTCTACACATGTGCAGAAAGCAAAATTGGCACAGATAACTATACCTTTAGTTAGTCTAAACTGGTCAATGCATAATTAAAAAAAACATTCACATCTGACTATAGAGTCAGAGGTGAATGTTTTTTTTTTTTTTAATTTCGGATATTTAAGCGATCTACGTCTTTACGGCGGCGTAATCATTTTTTGAATATTCAAATTGTGTTTATAAATTCAATATCATAGATAAACATGATTCTTTAAAACTAATATTTTCTTTTATAAACAAATGAATATTTATTTGTGTTCTAAATCCAAAAATATAAAAAAACTATCTTTTATATTAGGCTGTATAATAGCTTCATACCTTTGCTCCTCCTTCAACCTGGCGAAAGCAAAGCGCGGAAAAAAAAAATTAAATCATAGTCTCGTAATAATTCATGACACAAATATTTTAAGTATATTCTATTATTTTATATCTTCAAAAGTGTATTGAAAAACGTCGTTTCATACAAGTGGACATTTGTTATTGCAGTTCTCGGCTCGTGTGTTAATACCGCCTTGAACTACAATAACAAACTTTCTCCACTTGTATCAAAATGTACTATAACTTCAGAAGTCGGTGATCTTTGTTTGATCGATTTACTTAGTTTTTTGTCACCGACTTCTGAAGTTAAAGTTATTTTTCACTTTTGTTTTTTTTTGGAGTCGGTTTCATTTTTTGTAAAAAAGTTTTTATTTTTCACTTTTTAGTGGTTCACTTGTGCTTACCCTTCACAGCGTAGAGGCGTGATGCTATATTATGAACTGGTGTAAACAATAGATAGACATGAGATTTCAGCAATCCCAGTCCATTTGCTATCATTTATTGAGGAGTTCCGTTGCCTATAGAAAGAAAGAAAGAAAGAAAGAAAGAAAGAAAGAAAGAAAGAAAGAAAGAAAGAAAAGATATTTATTTGGCAATGAAGCAAGGAATTAAATATCCTATCTACAAAGTTCTTCATCAGATCTTCACCAAATTGAAATGGGACCACTTTAAGAAAGTACTCTTCCAAAAACTACCCAAATCACATCAAGTGTGCCTATATTTGAAGATTTCTCTCAATTTCTCCAGGATTCCATCATCAGATCCCGACTTGATGATTATGGGACCACCTGGAAAGTATACCCTTTCAAACAAAAAAAGAATAATTCCGTCCGGTTCCGACGAATTGAGAACCTCCCCCTTTTTGAAGTCGGTTAACAAGAACGCTAAATGCACCCCGATCTGTGCAGGTACAAATTTTCCCTTGTAGCCTCATTTGTTAACAGCAAATAAGAGATTTTCGTCAAGTCATTGTTGTGTCCGGAGTGATCCGGACAGCTTCCTATATTGTTAGCTAATGACTCAGTATTTTTATCCCCAGGACGAAACTTTCGTTCATTCTGAAAATGAAGTAGAATATTGAAATGATTTTGAAAACCTCAAATATTGTTTTGGATTCTCGTGTCTTATGATGTGGTGGAAACCGTTTTATTCAGCGATCGAATCTTATTATGTTTTCGGTTGGGTAAATACTACATCAGAGTTACCTGCCATGTTTTATGCCTGGTTCAAAGTGGCGCAGAAGAAGAGTACCTGGAAGGATATGGAGGAGGCCTTTGCCTAGCTGTGGGACATTCAGGGCTACTAAAAAAAAAATGTTTCATGTTAACTTTCAAAGCTTCGATGGAATCACAGTTCAGATTTCGCCATGTGGCTGCTTTTCAACTAACGTTCAATACCCTACTACTATCGTGTCGATCTTTCAGTGTCAGTTCCAAGTTGACCTCATTGACAGGTATCCCTATACCATAACCCTCTTACTAATTCATGACATTACAATCATGATCCTGATCCTATAAGGTTTTGAATCGGTTACCAATAAGTAAATACACGACTTGTGTTATGTGACACTGTTTGCTTTCATTAATTAATATTTGCTCCAATATTTGAGGCCTAATGGAAAGTTCTAGTATCGATAGGTTCACTTCCATGGAAATTAATTGGAATAATTCGGCAAAGAGAGATATTTATGGGAACAGGTTGGGTAGTAACAGCTGCTGAATTTTATGAGAAATAAATTAAATTGATTGGTACTTGTATCTTCTTGATAATATTGGAGATCGTTATACATACCTACATATCAAAGTGTTTTTCAAATGTTTGATGTCACAATCAAAATATTTTATTTTACAAAGGCCAACATGGGGCACTTATTAAACGTCGTGAAAAGGACCTTAGGAAATGACCAACCTGAACTGTACAGGTCCAGGAATTCCAGGAGGTTCCTAAGGAATAGAACCGGTCAGGAAAAAAAACTACAAGGTAACTCTTTTAAAACGATTTGCTTTTACAACAATATGATGTGACAGCAGTTTGGTGTTCGTTTATTTGTCTGTTGCTAACCTAATATCAGGTACTTCAGCAGGCAGGCTAATTTTTATTCATTTTGTGTTCAAAAGTGAATACTTCGAGTGAAATACGCTGAATGAAAGGCAAAACAAAAGAAAAGTAAAGCGTTACATAACAGTTTAACTTAGTTTACTAAGGTCCATATGTTCACCGAAAAGATAAGAGGCTGATTATCTAAAAACAGCTGCCACTGTCACATGTTCCCATACAAAAATGTGTTTTAAACAGCTGTTTTTAGATAATCAGTGACATCTTTTTGGTGAACATGGACCTAAGATCCCTCAGGCGTTAACAAAAGAAAGGCGCGTTATCTAATAGGCACATATTTATTACGACGTCGATAAAACCCAACAGAGTCGGAAAATCATAAAGTATGCTTATATTACATTACCATAAATATTTGGTCATAAAATATATTTTTTGAGAGTTAATGCCTTCCGTATCACAATATAAAATGCTATACCGTAAAAGTGTCTCGTTTTTTCTCGTGGACTATTTTATGACAGTTTGAATTTTAAATACTTATCACATTATCGCCAGGCACACTTTATTCGCGTACGAAATCATTTTAGCGGAATAATTTTCCAAAGTTATAAAATAAACTGAGTAGTTTTGTAAGCCTCACTACATAAGCTACGCACTGAAAAGGTTTCATATGTGTCAAAGGTTGTCATTAAAGGTTTTTCATGTAAGTACTCTTAGATAATTTCCGAGATATTAAAAAAAAAGCCAAGACCCGTTAAATCCGTCTCGATTTTTCACAAGTCAACTCGCAAGACCGTTGAGAAGAAAATCTGTTTTCATTGCCTCCACAACCTGAGTAAAACATTTTCAGACATTTTCTTCGAACAACATCGAAGAACCAGACCACAAACATTCTGTTACAAGGTCCTTTGATGGGCACTTGATAGCACATGTATGGCGCATTCTTAAGACTTGACGGGAAAGGTCCGTCTACGGGGCCTGAAAATAAGAATAAAATTGAAGGATTGCGCTTGGATGATGAAGTAAAATTATTTGAATTATCTAGCTGTGTATTGAAAACTTCGAAAGACAAATTTGTGTACAAATTGTAATAATTAAATGATGTGCCTTTTTCTGAATTAGCTAATTATTCTGCCGTCCGCCGGAAACCCATAACCATGATCAGCCACACAAAATAATGATGTGAATAAAACATGAACAATGCTAGTTTGACTACTTTTATAACTGATTTTCCGAATACAAATTCTAACTCCATATTCTCCAGTAATTCCTTAAAATGTTACATAAATAAAAACGTTTGTATCAGTGTGGTTTCAGTACAAGTCTTGCACTCTTGTCCTACATTTCCACGAGTGCATTTGAATTTTCATCTTCCGATGCATATTATGCAGAATGCAAATTGCATACAAGACTATTGTAAAGCAATTTTCCATGTAAAATTTGTTCCAGTTTACCGTTCTTGGTCGGTGAAATATTATCATTAGAAAATAATGACTTATATGGAAGTATCGAAGTTGTTAATCGAGATGATAAAGGAACCTGGGTGCTGTATTGGTGCTAAATAGCGGAAATTACGAAATGCGTAAACATTATACATACATACATACGACGTAGGCCATTAATTTGGTCTTGAAAGGACATAGTATACTCAATATACGGTGTAGTATTCAGTACATCAATAGAGAAACTTAAAAAAATCTGCTGCTACAAGAGCCATACCTACACGGTCAAAATGTATGGAACAGATGTTTGTTTTTAATAACCGATGAAAAATTTCTATGTAGGGGAACTCCGAATGATGTGCAGCCATTTTTGCGTCGGTGTCCACTCCGTATGTAACATTATTTGTTGCTCAACTGTAGCCTACAACTACCATGAAATTGAAATTTCAAGTCAGTAGAGTAAGTGAAGGGTGTAAAAAACCATTGAACGAAGTCAAAAGGCGCTTGTTCTCACCGTCATTACGACTATTTTTTTGTTGTACACCATATCTGGGAACCTTCTAGTTATGGAGATATTGGGGGTCATATGTAGTTCCAACTTATTGGCAAGTACCTACATGTTTTTGTAATGACTGATTTTTAGTTTTAACACATCCACGACCCCCGTACTATTCAATTCATCCATCAGCCTAGTTACTTAGTTTGATGTACATAATGCTTGGTTGACGGCTACGTGATGAGTCTGCTTACACCCCGAATAATCTTCACGATTTCTAGATTACAGAATGGTGTAAGGATGGATATCTGTGCATCATTAGTGCTTAATAAAAATCTACTTACGTCCATCTTTCACATAGTCGTGTAAAAAGTCGGAACAGGTTATTTGAACAAGATTGATCGTCAATAAACAAAGTATTGTGTGAAGCGTCCGCATTGTCTAATCCAATTTCGTCTAAAGCGGTCACGTGGTACAAACATGTCGGCGACTTGGCATTTCAATCAAACGCGGTGACAATTAGGGTTATCTCGGTTGAATTTCTATATGCTTCATTTTTTTTCGTCCTTATACCGAAATCATGTGGAATCTCAGGGTATATTTTCTTGTTTTTTTATTGTCTACGAGTCAACTAATGCTGGTGCTAGGAAAGTAACCTCTACGAGCGTCGTTAAAAATGTCGTACTGCAATTTCAAACGCCTGGCGCACCCTGTACAGCTAACACTCGCTAATGCAACTTCTTACTGATGAATCCTTTCACCACGATGACTAACTAAAACCCAAACCTCAACAACGTGCAGTTGGCGATATACTGGTCGGGATTTTTTTGAGTCTATCGCCGCGCATAGCCAGCGCATAGCGCGTAGCATGAAAAATGGAATACTTTGGAAGAGGCCTTCACCTGAGAGGGATTCCTAGTTAAATAATAGATTTTAAGTTAATAATAATAATAAAGTTGCTAATTGAAAAAATCGAACTTACTATATTATAAAAAAATGAGCAACATTGTGCACAAGCTAAATTTTAATTAGTTTCTATAGTAAATTATTAGGTTTAAATTGCAGCATGTTTTTAGGAAATAAAAGGCATTTTATTTATTTATTTATCGCAGCGCAAAGAAGAACCATTGCTGGTGGAGAGATAACATAGCAAGTGCTTTATGTGAAAATTTAACATAAAAAATATTGGCTACCTCTTTAGTTATTATAACCCTCCTTTTTGCTTCGCCGTAGTTGGGTAAAAATCATTTGAATTTTATAACGTTGAGGTTCAAGATGAAGAAATGGAATTGTGAAGAAATGTCCTTTAGGCTACGGGGGAATATTTTATTGTAATACAAAGAGACTTTACTGTAGCTTACATTTTACTCGTGTTTCACGACTGAAAGGCATCCAGGGACTACTTTCAACAAAACATTTTGTTGTCCCTACCTACTTGTAAAAAAGACAGGTGTTTTACGTGTAATCTAAATCAGCATAATCGCTTTATCTACGTGTTTTCTTTTGTAAAACATAAATAAAGTATTCTTTTTTACCGCCCATGGATTCACCCAAAAACCACAGAACGCTTCGTGTTAAAATCTCAACATACCTATTTCTAAAATAGCATGACATTTTGTTTGTTCAAATAATATTAATTATGAATACGATAAATATATCTTAACATTTACTCATTATTTCAGAGCTCGCCAACCCTGGCCGCAATCAGAAACAATCAACCGTTATATTGATGTTGCCAGTTTTATTACCGCAATCTGTATGAATTTTAGATAAAGGGATGATTGCTCTTTTATTGCGTACCATATTTACACAACTTGCATACAATACCGCTCAGTTTTCAATTCAAAAAGCGATCAATCTTTTTCGTTTCCAAGCTTTGGAGGATTTAAACTTTTTTTCCATTTGTTTGTGACTTTTTTTACCAGTATTTCTTTGCTAAGCTCTTGTAAAATTCATTGGTATATTTTCTTGGTGGTTTCTGTTATTTAAGAAGGCAGTTGCGAGCTTTCCCACGCTTTGTAAAGGAATAAAGCGTCGGTTTGCACTTTCAGTTTAAATTCTCATCTCTTAATCCGGCTGAATCTGTTTTGTTTGTTGGTTGATCACGTTCTAGCGATTAAGAAACTCCGCGGAGAAAAGTAGAATCATATTTATGTATTAGGATTTACCTGGACGTGGTTATTTCAGAAAACTAATGAAACACACTAAACAAACAGGGAACTATTATTTGCAGAACACATTTTCAGAAACAGCGCGGAAGACACCGACTTAGGTACATGGATGTCTGTTGTTAAGTCTCAGTACATAGCGATATTGACCCAATGACGGCCCAAAATATAACTTTGGAGAAGAATTATTAGGGGAGCTGCATCCAAATAAAGATGGGATAAGGCCAGGAGAAGAAAGAGAGCTGCGGGATTGTTCGAAGTATATATCGTAGCCCTGGAACAGGGCTAAGAAGGAAACATGAATGGGTTTTAGTCAGTACAAGTCCAACCCTCTCTTTCGCTCCGCCCAAAGCGGGAAGAGTCATTTGATGTTTTACCATTCGAAAAAAAGGCTAGGAGAAGAAGATACATTAGAAAAGGATCCCCATTCAAAAAATACTTACATTCGATAAAATTGACATGCACATGTTTTATTCCGAATCAATAATATGTTCATAAAACAACCATTTTCGAGTAAATACAAAATTAAACTGAAACTCATTACCTAAATCCGCGCATACGCAGTGGAAAGTTTGAAAATGTAAATTTTCCAGCTGAATATCAGATGAAATGTCAAATAAATGAGGACGGATTCACGGATAGCGTTGATTAAACAGAATTCAAACATTACAGTTTAAAATTAGCCCGTGCGAGTAACGGAATAATACGCGAGTGTGGAATAAAAGCTTTATTTCCCAATTCGAACGTTAAAATCAAGGGCTACCGTTAAATAACATAAATCCGATCAGTCGTTACACTCCAAATAACTGAAATCAGTAAAAATATAACAGCACTGTACGATAATAGGAATTTCTGAAATCGTATATAAATATCCAACTCAAAAATTGGTATCAATAAGTAGGAAAGTATGGACCGTATAATTTGGAGACAGATAATGCCAAATGTACAGATCACCTAAATTCTTCGGCTTGAAAACTTCGGCATCGTGCATGCCGCACATCACTGATATAAAAATATAGCACAAACGCAAAAACCAACATCAAACAGGACAGAAGAAATCCACAAGCCGTTTATCAAGGGTAACATGTTCAGCAAGTAATCAATAAGACAAGATCTGGGCCCTCCGGTTGTCATGACAACCGCCATCTAAAAATAAATCGTACAAATTAAATTGTACAGCACTGATTTGAGCCGAATGAATGTAGTGATTAAAAGTTTTCTTCTCGAACGATCCAAGCTTTATTTCCATCAAGTTCAGTTACCTGGAGTGAAAGGCGGAATATTTTCTCAGTTTATGAATAAATGTAGTTATAACTTGGTTTTCACCGTCCGCCTACGTCAGCGGCCAGGCCTTTTGAGATCAAAAGAAGTTGCTTTGATAAAGCTTATTCATCATACTGATACGTATCTTCTTCGCTGTACCTAAAACGTAGGTTGTTCTCAGAATCTATGTAGTTGCTCTGGAGAATAACTGTTTGAAGTCAAGCAAGTTTGTTGGCGGTAAGTTAAATTCTACTGTTACCTATTTCCTGGAACGTAATGGATAGCCGATGAGGCTGAAAAGTTCAGTTCAGTTTAAAGTGGCGACCGTGAACCGGAAGACTGCTTTGGAAGGTTTCTCACTAGGTGGCCGATGACCTGGTGAAGGTTGCGGGGATCCGCTGGATGCGAGACGCACGGGACCGGTGCATGTGGCGACAATTGGGGGAGGCCTATGTCTAGCAATGGACGTCTTTCGGCTGAAATGATGATGATGAATGGATGTTATTCACTTAGCATGGCATATAACTTTCCAAATACGTAACACAATAATGTATTTCTACGTTGGGATTTTTTGCAATATGAAAAATGTCGTGTTACCTGCCTCAGGATAATGAATTACAAAAACCTTGTAGCCACAGCACAATCCATCATTCATTACTACTTACACAAGTTATAATTTACAAAGTTAAAGGCTTCTGCAATATTACCCTTATCGTAGTAGTAGATGTCCGTTGCCACCCGGCAGTTCAAGGATCATTAATTTTCATTCATATCGTTATAAGGGTCGGACTTTGTCGTAATCGGCAGTAAATTTTCCATCGGTAGGTACACTTAAAAAATAATTACATTGTGAACCAAAAATTTGAGAAAGTTACCACGATTACAGATTTAATGGTATCTAATGATTTTTATCCTTTGTTATAACGAAATTAACGGCCAAGGTTTCCCGCATTATATTAAAAATGCGAAAGTACTTAATACTTCTATTCCGTTGCAAAAAGAGTCCGAGGTATCCAGAATACTGCAAGAACTAATAACTTACTGTTGCACTAATGAAGAACTGATGTAAGTGGGGAGTTGAAAGTTATTAGTCCCACATATCTTCCCACACGGAGTTTCTGTAATGTCCCTTGAAACTCAGGTTATTAGTGCGAGTTACTTCTATAGATATACACGAAGTTTCAAACGTTACTGACAGTAGATATCTTCCTATCCTTCAAACAAATAAAGACAGTTGAATCAGCGGACAGACAATATGTATCTGTTTAAACTCAATCGAACGGAAAACTGATAAGCTGACATTGTGCAAATCTTTAGAGGATACACAAAACAGTATCGTGAAGATAATGAGATACACTCCAGAGAACATTAGATGACAACTAGGAAGAGTAACAAATGAAACGATTTGCGAAAGACGAGTTTTTAAAAGAAGTACGGTAAAAGATTGATGCCTCAATTTAAACTTGTGAACACAAAGAAGCACCCAAAACCCGGAAGTAGGCAGTCGACGGAAACGAAGAAAATGTTTTAGTTATGAAGGAACAAAAATAACAGTGGTCAATAACAAAGAACACTAATTGACAGGCTTGAATGTAATTAACTAGACTAAAAAACAACTTGTTTTTTTCTTAATAAGCAGGAATGGTTAGCTTGCCAAAATCGATGTATAAATTGGCTGACTGGAAAACATAACGCTACAGCATATCTGAGGGACGCACAGACAAACCAACATAATATGTAAATTGGTAACGAAATTTTTGAGACCACAAAGCTGCCCTTTAATGTTATGACAACGTACATAAACCTGGCAAGTTGTCAGATAATTTAATAACGAGCAGGCAGGCCAGCGGCTATGCTCGTAAAAGCAACAAGGTATGAAACTATTACTAACAGCCAAGCTGTTATATCACTTGCCACTGAGTATTTTTTTCGACGTGTTACCTTAATTTATAATGTACTTAATTTTTTGGGTATGCTAATTAATATTTTTTGCCTCTCTCGCAGCGGGATAATTTATCACCGCTTCATTTCCCCTTATTTGCTTCCGTCTTTCATCCCCTAACATTCAAGCTCAACATGTTCTGCTTAGGAATCTAGATATTTCTCAAGAGAAAATGTAAGACCAAGCTAAGCGTGTCTGCGTTCAATGGGCATTTCTTCATGAGCTGCAGCTGTAGAAAAATGAATGGCACAACTTTCGGTACAGTTCTTTGGTCAAATAATATGAGCACAGTAGATGGTGGAATATTTTTACCAACGTTAGAGGCAAGACTCTTTTCTAATTTTTTAAAAATGCACTTAAACATCGAGCATTTCTTCGATAATTATGTTATATACAGTTAGTGGCTTCTTTTCTCGTTGTTTCAATTATCAGATTAAGGATCTCCAATAGCATCCTAAATCAAACTTGGAAAAAAACCTAAACAACATTTTGCAACAACTAAGTAATTGATTTATTGCCAGAAGTTTCCAGACTTAGCTAGTTACCTACCTACGTCTGTTTGCCTGATTATAAATGATGTGATTGTCCTCATATCTTTATTTTTTATATTCGTATGTCTTTCGTTGCCGTAGCATCGATCCCTATTCTTTATAATATTCTTTGTCTCATACATGCGTATTCATAAGGTCTCTTGGAACTTACATGTATGTGGTGAAGTCGGGTGTCAACGTAAAGCTTTTTATACTGATGTTCGTTTTGCTCTTTCTTTTTATTTTCTCTTTTCGTACTTTGAATGCACAAATATCTTAAAGTTTTAGTTGAAATCCAAATACAAATGAGATGCTATAAGGCAATGCCGAAATTAAAATCGATATAGTTACAGAGAAAGAAAAGAACAGGATAAGAATAAAATCGTCATTAATAACACGTTCGTAGGTACTGAGTCTATAAAATGAATACTATGATGTACCTATTAAGATTGTTCAAGAAACAAATAAAGTATTCGACGAGAAAAGAAAATTAAAAAAGGAAGAAAAAATACTGAGTCTAGGCAAACACGAGTACACGACACTAATTACTGGAGCGAGAATCTTGCTATTTGTCCAACGCCAGAGGAATAGTATTCACAATATTGTACAAATGACTAAAGATCTTGATGAGGACGAAGTAAATAACTTACATAATAGGATAGAATCGTGACCAAAATCTAGAATACGAATAATAATACTAAGTCCATTAAAATTTGTGTATTTATGCATGTAACGGCAAACGCAAATAAACGATAATAGAGAAATCCTGGAGAAGAATCACATCATCATCTTCTTGCCCTTGTCCCATGTTACTTGGGGTAGGCGCAACCCCTTTTTTTTCTTTCACTCTCCTCTGTCAACCGTCACGCAGCACGCTATCATTTACTCCTTTATCTTTCATATCATTTCCATACAATCCATCCATCGTTTCTTTGGCCTTCCTCTCCCTCTCCATTCATCAACATTTATATCCTGGTGCAAAATCACACAGTTGAAAATTTAGATATACCAGCATTTAGCTTATTGGAACTGCAAACATTTAATTAAGACTAATATGTGTCAACGCGTTGGAATTAAAGCATTTACTCTCTGGTAATATAATATAATAGAAGCAAATGTTATATGAAGGGGGAATACTAAGTTATATTAAGCACTAGTTTGTACTACTTTGTGTGACAAAGTAAGTTTTATTACAAACGAATGCCTGTTAAATGTAGATATGTACAGTAGTTTTCGTTTGTTAAATGTAGATATGTACAGTAGCGGTCATAAGTGGAGTAGCGGTAAAAAGATACCACTTGGTAAAACTGTCTAGCTGGCTGGTACCAACTGCTGCGTGATTTCCGAGACGCGGAGGAAACTCGGTATGTCGCCCATCCAAAGACCAACCTTGCTAAGCTTGGCTTAACCTTAAGATTGTCCCAAGCGGCTATCATTATCTAGCCCCGAGCTTTTCAATGTTTAGCGTTTTTAGATATTCAAACCGGTCTACAATTTGTACAAGACTAATAAAATTACAAGTTGCAAGTGGGGGTACAGGAGAACAAAGTACAATTAAAATAATGAAGAAAAATTAAGGGTGCTGTGTAGTATAAAAAGAAAAAGCTTTTCCTTCGTTACATATAAAAACATTATGGGTGCATTTTTAAAAACTCAATTTATGAAAATGATTTTCAGAAAGAGTTAATGGACTTCAGTTTCTGTTCTGAATTTCCGTCAAAATTGAAGTACAAATACTAATTTTGCGCGGTCCAAAAACGAAGCAGAATCCGTATAGAATTTCATTATTACTTTCTAGAATGTTCCGTACACCGTAAAGTCAAATTCCTTTACATCTTAGGCCATTTAGCAGTATAATGACGTCATTTATCACCCAAAGTGAAGTTTTGGGTCACATTTGCTAAAAGTTTATATTGTGTGTGGCCGTTTTCTTTCTTCTATTGTCATTTTAAAGTCTGAGAGATAGCGATAAGACTTTGCCAAGGAGTAATCTTAATCTAAAAACTCACACGAAAATGTTCTCCAAGAGAAATACCTTTTTATTAACTGGTAGCTTTAACATTAATGTTTAATGTTTGGACAATTTATTAGTGTGAAATCAGACTAATAAATTGTAACCTTCTCTGTAATACGTTTACGCTGTCACTTTAATTAACCGAAATTATTTGGTTGAAATTGTTTCGTTTAGTAGGTACTACAGGCGGTTTAATAGCTAGACAAAAGCTTTGAAGGTTGTTATGTCACAATTATATTATTTTCTTTTTGTCGCTTGGTCACGGGTAAAAGTTCTCTAGTAAAAAGTTTTTCTGCTAAAGGTGATAAAACCTTAGAAAGTGATGTCTACACTAACATTTTGCAAGTAATTATGTATGTTGGTAACAAATTAACTTAAAAACTACTGGACCGTTTTTACCATTAGAATGCTACATTATTCCTGAGTAACATATGCTATATTTATTACTAGAAAAAAGGAGGAGGGGTAAAAGGAAAATAAATGCTCCCGCTTTCGAAGCCAGAACGGGCCGCTAGTGTATTATAATATAATTATACAACTTAGCTCCATAGAAACAAGTGGACGTTGAATACACACAGAGGGAAAATGGGAGTAAAAATGTAAATAATGTTACATTACTATTACACTTCAGAAATTTTGAACTTCATTGTCAAGTATTTAAAGTTCACGAAACTAGTCGAACTGTATTCAAAATTTTAATCTGTAATTAAACTCAGAGGATTAAAAGTATCAAAGTATTATGAGACATCTGATTTTCATTGAACAACTAAGGATTGCTCCTTAAATAATCCTTGAATTTATTAAAAGGATTAAGATTTGTGGCTGCTTCAGCCAAATTTTGAATTGATGTGACCATATTGCTTGTTGAATTAATTTTAACCCCAAAGTTGGAGACCTGAGGAGCATCCTAAGGTTCGCTGTGCTTTT
Source organism: Xestia ashworthii (assembly GCA_950022955.1). NCBI lineage: Eukaryota > Metazoa > Arthropoda > Insecta > Lepidoptera > Noctuidae > Xestia > Xestia ashworthii. The sequence continues at coordinate 6,917,004 of OX465556.1, forward strand.
AGTTACGATAATACTGGTATATCGTTCGAAGATTTATTTAGTTTCAAGCTCTTATAAATAAACCACTGTGAGCTCAGGACGCACAGGCTCTGACTGTCTAATCTCTTGTTATTTTAGCCCTAATCTAAATACAAATAGTGTGTAACTAAGGTCCATGTTCACCAAAACGATGTCGGTCTGATTATCTGACCCAAGCTCTACAACCAGACAAAAGCTCTACAATTCCTACTAAGTTGATAGTGACTCACTTTCAGAAAACTTTCATTCCAAGGGCAAACACAATACAATTGTAGTCTACAGCATTCGCTATGCACTACTATCTTCCATACAATCGTTTTGCAATCAATAGGAGTATTGGTACCGGTGACTTCAAGATGTCAGGTATTTCTATTTCAGTTTCTGATTTCAAAGTGCACACAATACGTATTGCGACATGAACGAACATCTAGCGAAATACAACCTTTTCTGGAAAAATTCTTTCAGATTATTTCAATGTTTAGTTCCAGTGAAAAAAAAAACATATAAAGGAAATGTACCAATAAACATTACTACTAATGATTAAACAATCTTTCCTAAAATATAAAATATAGATAAATCCTTCATAACCCTACATATCCCAGTTACCTGCGCGATCGCTTTTCCTTTACCCGTCCTCCTGACCATCCTGACGCTCTGTGCAGATCCCACCTCAGACATCATCTTAATTTCCCATCTCATAAAACTGAATTCTATTCTTACTCCTTCTCCGTTCACGCAGTACGTTTGTGGAACTCGCTTCCGCCTAACATTCGTGACTCTAAAACTCTATTTATTTTCAAAAAGCAAGTCAAGGAGCACTACCTGTCCTCTATGCTGTAATATTCTATATATATTATAGGTATATATTTACAATACCATTATTTATTTTTACGTGTTTATATAGATGTATTTACGTTTATTTTATATAAGTAGCTATATTTTTCTTTAAGGGTTTTAATTTAAATTTTAATGTTTTGTCTTTTCTACACACTGTGTCTACATTTCTAATCCAACTTTCCTCTCGCAGGTCTGCTGGAAGAGATTTCTTATGAAATAAGCAGTACCTTTGTGCTCTTTCTCTATCGTTAATGTAATGTCCGATGAAGTATTTTGTGTGTACATAAATAAATAAATAAATAAATAAATAAGTAAATAAATAAATAAACAAAGTCCTCCGCCGCGTCTGTCTGTCTGTTCGCGATAAACTCAAAAACGAATGCACTGATTTTCATGCTGTTTTTACCAATGAGAGTGGTTCTCGAGGAAGGTTTTAGGATATAAATTGAACGCGGGCGAAGCCACGGGCATTAGTAAGTTAAATAATAAAAAACAGTACATTCGGAGTGAATATCAACATTAACTTATAATACTTCCCAATAAATCTCAAACAGAATTTCAGCATTTACATCTGACATTTTAGGAAAATTAATTTCGAATTTGTGTACAATTTGGTTACTAGGGAATCTGGTTATGACAATTCGATTAACGACGGGCATTAAAATAAAAGAAATGCTCGTCTGGGTGACGAATGCACGCAGATATTTTAATTTCCCTCGAGGGCACATACAGCTTTATAGGTAACGGAATGATCAAGAATAGGAATTTTATATGCTTTCGTTGGCCGTATCTTGGGAGCAACTGATGATGACCGAAATTAATAAAACACTCTGGATTGTACATAAATTTCTTCGATTCAATCATTGTAGCATACATCCCCAGCTTTAAAATTTTCTCTACCAGTTAAGTTTAACAACGATGTCCATTATAAAATGATCAGCCATTTAAAATAAAGTAAATCTCAACCTCGTTGGAGAACAAGAGCTAAGCTTAAAACTAACAGCTTACAGCTCCCAGAGGTACGGTTTCCACAAAAAAGCACGAGAGCCTGAACCAGTTAGGACGGTGGAAAAATATGCCTTCAATTGCATGTAAAAAATTAAGGACTGACGAGAGAAATATACATGTTATAAGGGCTAATTTCACCAACCTGTTCATAATCGGACATTAGTTAATCAGCCATTAAAATAAATGTCGATGTTATTGGTATTTACGTTCCACCAGAAAAAAATAACACCACATTACTAAACCCGGTGTTAAGTGAATGAGTCATGTATTCTTCACTCATAGATCGGTCAGTTGTCAAAACCAACCAAAATAAAAAGTCTCAATGCCGCATGTCAATGTTCACTGACAATGCATCATTTTAGCTAGCCGTTTAATAAAGACTCGCGTTAAATAATACCACTAAATTATAATGTCTGCACTGTTAAAAATTATGTAATTTTACATGCAAAAAAATTACATAATCCTGTAAAATTCCCGAAACATCTGGGAAATTTACGGGAAAATATGAAATTTTAAATAATTTTCGTCAATTTTACATTTTTTCGTTAAAATCAACAATTTTTATGTAGTTTTACATAAAATTTATGTAATAATCACCAAGCCATGGATATTTACATAAAATCTGTAAAACTACATGGATTTTTGGGATAAATACATTTTCGTATGTATTTTTTACGATGGAAAAGGGAATTTTACATAAAATTCTCGTAATTTTACCTATTTTCCTGAAAAATACATTTCGATGTAAATTTACTTACGTCTTATGTAATATTCCAAAAATAATCAGTAAAATTACAAAAAACATAGTGAAATTTCCCAACATTTCTTTAATTTTAAATATATTCTGTTGAATTTACTGTTTAAATGGTCTTTTTACTTTATAAATATGTAATAATCACTAAGAGATGGAATTTTACATAAAAACTGTAAAATTACATGGAATGTTTGCGACAGATACATTTTTTTATGTGTTTTTAACAATTAAAACGGGAATTTTACAGAAAAATCTTGTAATTTTACCAAAGTTTTTGAATAATACATTTTTATGTAATTTTACTTACGTCTAATGTAATATTCCGAAATATGTCCGTAAAAATACTAAACAATAATATGAAATTACCAAACCTTTCTTAAATTTTACATATTTTCTGTAATTTTTCTGTTTAAATGTGTCTTTTTACATAATAATTAAGTAATAATCACTAAGATATAGAAGTTTACATAAAATATGTAAAATTATATGGAATGTTTGCGACAAATACATTTTTTTATGTGTTTTTAACAATTAAAACGGGAATTTTACAGAAAAATCTTGTAATTTTACCAATGTTTTTGAATAATACATTTTTATGTAATTTTACTTACGTCTAATGTAATATTCCGAAAAATGTCGGTAAAAATACAAACAATAATATGAAATTACCAAACCTTTCTTAAATTTTACATATTTTCTGTAATTTTTCTGTTTAAATGTGTCTTTTTACATAATAATTAAGTAATAATCACTAAGAGATAGAAGTTTACATAAAATATGTAAAATAATATGGAATGTTTGCGAAAAATACATTTTTTATGTGTTTTTAACAATTAAAACGGGATTTTTTTCAGAAAAATCTTGTAATTTTACCAATGTTTTTGAATAATACATTGTTATGTAAATTTACTTACGTCTAATGTAATATTCCGAAAAGTGTCCGTAAAAATACAAACAATAATATGAAATTACCAAAAATTTCTTAAATTTTACATATTATTTTCTGTCATTTTCTGTTTAAATGTGTTTTTTACATAATAATTAAGTAATAATCACTAAGAGATAGAAGTTTACATAAAAAATGTAAAATTATATAGAATGTTTGGGACAAATACATTTTTTTATGTGTTTTTATCAATTAAAACGGGTATCTTACATAAAAATCTCATAATTTTAACTAATTTTTTGAAAATTACATTTTTATGTAAAGTTACTCACGTCTTATGTAATATTCAAAGAATGTCAAACAAAATAAAAATAAATTACAAAAAACATTATGAAATTTCCAAACATTTCTTTAATTTTACATTTGTATTCTGTAGAATTTACTGTTTAAATGGTCTTTTTACATAACAAATATGTAAGAATCACTATGAGATAGAAGTTTACATGAAATAAGTAAAATTACATGGAATGTTTGGGACAAATACATTTTATTATGGGTTATCAACAATTAGAACGGGAATTTTACATAAAAATATCTCGCAAATTTACCAATTTTTTTTAAATACATTTTTATGTAAATTTACTAACGTCATAATGTAATATTCCGAAACATGTCAGTAATATTACAAACAATATTATGATATTTCGCAATATCTCCATTTTATACAATTTTCTGTAAATTGACTGGTTAAATCTATAGGTACTGATATTATCAAGCTAAAGAGTTTGTTTGGTGGCCATAGGAACTCCGTTATAAAACGACATAACCCCACGAGTTTGGGTTTTTTTTATTCGTCTTGACTAGTACTTTGTCCCTAGATAATATCCAGGGTCTGATGATGGTGCAGGAAGGTGGCCATAGGAAATCCGTTATAAATCGACATAATACCACCTAGTTTGGGCTCGTATGATTCGTCTTAACGAGTACCTACTTTATCTCTAGATGGTATCCAGGGTCTGATGATGGAGCAGGAAAGTGGCATATCACACAAACATGGTAAGTATAGAAATAATAGAAAAATCCCTAAAAATATTTTGCCACAAAAAAAACTTACGCTGCTTTTTTTCCACTAAATTTAGTGGAAAAACCCCTAAGTTGGCACCCCTGATTCTTGAGTGCCCAACCTGAACCATAGCCCAACCCATCACTCACTATAGGTACTGGCCGACATAGACTAAACTGGCCGATGTTACTTTTATTGAATCTAGTGTAACAACGCAATCATAGCTAGGTAGGTATAACGTTTATTAAACTAGGTACATATACTCAGCTTGTTTTCAGTATAATTAGTTTTGTTTTATCTGAATGTTATAATATTTCCATTTTACTTCCTGCCCCAAAATAAAAATAAATACAACTAAAACAATGCAAAAGTTGGCAGAAGAATATTTTTAAAAGCGTGGTCAATCTTTTAGGCAACTAAAATGACACAATAATCAGATTTTATGCGTGCCAGTAAACCATATTAAACTTTAACTCAATAGAAATAAGACCGCACCGTAATGATCGCCAAATCGTCATCGTATCCCTCTCTTGGAAGAAACAATTTTGAACTCTAATCTCATAGTAATAAGGCCTATTACTTCGCGTCCGCGTTGTGTCTGTCTACCAACCAAACCAAACGATAAAAACGGTACGTAGGTAAATTATTATGACGACATGATGAGTCACACGCCCGACGCACCGAGTGAGCGAGTTTGAAACTTAACAAAAATATGTAGGTACATGACTGAATATTAATAGTAATCATTATTCCATTTCTTGCAAAATGTTTGAATTTTGATACATAAGTATGTTTGTTTTAATTATGTTTTTATTTTGACTACAGGACATACGTACCTACCTATAGTTATAACGCAATTTCATTAACAGTGTATATTTTTATTAATATACGATAATCAAACCTCATCACGTTAGTATTTATCGCTTGTTTTTCAAAAGAAGCAATGATGATGATGATTAATATTCTATTTTGGTTTATTTGACTATACAGATTTTTTATAGATTTTAAGTTAGCATACAGTTTCTAATACAGTTAAATGGTTCAAGGCATCTGGCAACACTGACGGAATCATTCATTTGGTACCGCCTTGTTCAAGCTTCACAAATATTCACATTGGCACACACAAGACATTATGACGTAGTTACAGAATTATAATCATCAAAATCATCAATACAACCCTCCAAGTTCAGTCATTCCTACGAATGACTTTGACCTTGAAAAAATCATTCCTAATCCAAAAAAATTGCATTTCGCGGGAGGATTCTTCAAATAGCGAATATTATGTACTAGTTAGTTCAGAGTAAAAATAACAGATGCACTATCTCGTAGTTTTGGTTCAAATTAATAGAATAAGTTAGGTGCTAGATACACAGTACACTAGATAGCAACAACAGTGAAAATGACGCTGCGAACAAATTATACTAGAGTCTGTTCTTATCCTAAGTATAAATACACCACTAGACATCATAGATTCCTTTAAATTCCACCACTTTGCTGACATCAATTTGACTGTGACCTCCAACCCCAAAAACAAAAATGTAACATTTCAGGAAACGAAACGTAACTTACGACTCAAGGGCCCTGGCAACACTGATTCACAACAATCAATCTTTCTTTTATTCTTTCGCGCGTTCGGAGCCGGTAAAGATTCAAGATTCTGAAGCCTGAACAAGTTTTAACCTGCAGGCTGCTGTGTTTGTTTGTTAATTGTTTTGTTTGTGCTCACACGACACCGTAGTACTACAAAGGTGAGGTGAGTATTAGATATACTTTAGTTTCTTGCATCAACAATCTAGTGAAATCTGCATTACACTGTAAAGCGTTACATATTATACTGTTTTAGAAAGAACTTGTGGATTGTGGAACTGTGGAAGCAGCTTGCCTTGCAGTTGGCTCACGTTCAGTTCAGTGTTCACGTCCAGGGTGGACGAATGATCTTGTTGAAGTCGTTTGCCATTAAATAAACGTAAGTACTTGTACCTGCGTACTAGATAGGTACTTACATCTAAATTTAAAATAGTCCAAGCCGTAATTTGATTTTGTAGGTTAAACAAACAACCGATTCGTTGCGAGGTTCCATTTTCAAAAACTTTTGGCTGTGGCGGGTGAACAATTGTTTCATGGATGACACGACAGGTGCAGGCGTACCTAGCAAAAAGCGATGATACATTTTTTTTTATTAAAGTGCTGCGCTAATAATTAGTCACTTCACTAACGCTAAGAAATTATTATTCTTTCACAGTAAAACATGCCCATCGTGAAAATTTGGTCGGCAGACCAAACAGTAAAGAAAGCTGTGCCAATATTGGAATTAACCGTGGAAAATGTAATACAGACAGGTAAATCTAAATTAAAAATCTTTTTAGTTTAAATAGATTGTAGAGTAGACTATTTGGATAGGTACGGCAATAATGTGCTGTCAAACCACATTCAATATTTTACAGTAAGATGTCAAGTCAATTAAACAATTTAATGGTTACAGTTGACTTAAGTATTGCAAAATTTTTGCTAAACAGTATCCAATTAGGTATGTAGATTGTATTTATATAGAAGCCTTATTTTCTGTCACATAAATGTGAATGGAAGTATTAAAGCAGATATTTAATTACATAGTACCACATAGCACTAACTTGAAAAGTCACAATTACCTAAGCACAGAAATTTGTTAAACATATTACTTGTATTAGTGATCGGTAACAATGTTTAAATTTCATGGCAACGTTCATATGAAGGTTATTAACCATTATCAATAAGTTTAGCTGAATTTTACTACACAGATTGCTTTAAGAGTCCCCGGTAAGGTGGGTTCTTCATACAAACTTTGTTACACTCTCATTTTAAAACAGTTGCTAGCTTGCTCTGAAACTTTGTAAGTACTTACAATAGGATAAGGTATATCTATGTCTGTAATTAGTTTATGTAACTTAACACGTCGTGATGAGGTCGTGAGACTAGAGCTATATAAACTGGACCTATATATACCTTATGTCATTGTATGTGCAAGTTTCATTATAATCCAACCCGTAGTTTTAAAATGAGAACGAAACTCCGTTTGTAAGTGAAGGTGAAATTCGGCCGAGCTTGCCAGGGACTTAACTCAACAGAGTTAGAAGTAAAATTCAGCTAAAATTATTGATAATGGTTAATAACCTTTATATGAACCCGACTGTCTCCTTCAAAATTGTTACTTTCCTTTACTTTAACTCCAGCAATGAAATTAAAACTTTGTTACCAATATTTGAGACACTACATATTAATGCCGGTGATTAGCAAATTGACTACTGAGTTAACTCACTGGTTTTAATAGTTTATTTCTAGAAAAAAATTGTCAGAAACTTATTACTGTTTTAAATGTCGTGCAGATAAAAATGTCTGAGTTGCCATCTTTAATTGTATGTATTTAGCAATAGAGATGACATGAAATATAATGTGCTTTTAGTTTCTGTAGTAAGCTTGCTTTGCAACTGGAGTAGTAGACCGGCAAAATTGGATGAGCTGCCTCAGGAGACAACGATGCCGCAACTGTATTGTAGTTAGTGAATTGCCACAAAATTTAGTAAGTTTGTTATATGGGGCATTTTCTATGAAAAGGGACCTTATTGTCGATGGCGCTTTCGCCGCACAGCGTCGCGCAGCATTGTATTTATATCGAAGCATCGTTAATAATAGCGTAAGCGCCATCGACAATAAGGTCCCTTTTTACAGAAAATACCACATAAATATGTACATTTGTGATGTTTTCAGACAAGGTAAGTGCATCAGTTTTTAACCGACTTAAAAAAAAAGAAGGTTCTCAGTTTATGCGATTTTGAAATTAATAACCATCCGGTTATTTACTTTTCACGACACCAGCTGGTAAAGGCTCTCTTGTTTGTTCAAAATCTGATAAGAAAGTGGCTCTCAATGATGGTTGATGGTTGTTCATACATAAATGATTTGATTACTTAATTAATATTTTTTAGCAAACAAGCGTACCTAGGGCGTTTTTTTTATTATTAAAAAGTGTCTAGTTTTTTAGACACAACACACCACGTTATGCTAAAATATTATAACTACTTAATTGTAATAATCATTGAAATATGTTGGAACTATCCGTAGGTTCTCATTAGAGTTATTGCTGCATATTTTTTGTTCATGTTAATTGTAATCATATTATATTAAAAAAATATATTTATATTACAGCAAATGAAAGAAATATATACGGATCTAAGATTTTTTTGATGGATGGCACAGAAATAGAAGACAATGAAGCTCTCAAAGAACTCCAAAATGAGGTTATACTTATAGGGGATAGTTGGGAACCTGATCAATGTCGCACAGCAACAGCGTCTACAATCATGGCTCCTAGTTCACCAACGACAAGCACATTTAGCAATAACAGCGACAAAGCATAAATAGCTTTGCGTTTAACATTCCCTATGACAAACTTCCATCGACGCTTTTGACAAAATTACATGATTGTGAACCGATTTCTAATACCGATGTCAACACTATTGTGAGAACTGTAACAGATGAACTCTTCCAAGAATCAAAAGTAGCATCAAGATCAGCTTACAGAGTGGTTTCACGGGATTTGTGTGACAAATTTCCACAACTATATGATAGAGATGCTAATACAAAAGAACTAATTGGAACAGGCTACCACACAATTTTTAAAAAATTGAAGAAAGAGTTATCTCCAAAGGCCGAATAAAAAAACAGGTATACGTGCCGTGCCGATACCTTAGGATCAAGAAAGAAATCTAGAGTCATCAGAAATTTGAGTGCAGGCTGTAAGGAATGGCAACCCAGTGATCCCTGTAATGTGGATCTTGAAACTTTAGATTCTAAAAAGGACTGGCTCAAATCGGTTTCTTCCATAAAGGAAAGAGATGAATCACAAGTTGAATTATATATGAACGAGACCTATGCACAGCAAAGGATATTTCTGAACTGGGCACCTACACATAACACAATATTCTTGACGAGTGGCCAGTATTGTTAGAGGAGAAATATATGATTTCGCATTTTGATCATCTTTGTGCCTTGAATTAAGGCCAGTGCATGGACGCCTTTCAAAACAAAACGACTTCATGACATCATTGAAAGCTATGATCGCGAAGAAAAAAAATAAGTGCACTGTTAATGACAATAACTTAAATCACAACCTACAGATGGTTGCAACTTATTTCAATGAAGATATAAAACACATATACCAAACACATGAGGTATCTATATATACATTTTATTTAGCCTTTATAGCCATAAATACCTATATATTTTGTATCATTCATAACTTTTTTCCCAATGTGGTTCCATGCTAAATATAGTAGTTCCATTTACTAATTAACTTTTACTTTTTCAGGAACCATTAACTAGGGTTCAAGTTGCAACAGAGCTATCCAAAGTAGCTGCGCCTAACATTGTATTTTTAGGTGAGTATTAATTTATATTAGAATTGTAAAATGCCTTACCTGCGAAGCATAACACTGTACGTTTCGTATAATTTATAATTAATCATAATATAATTTATATGAAATCTACAGTGTTAAAACGTAAATGAATTGAATAAACTTGTGGCCCCTACATACCCTACCTACTCTGTAGGGTAGGTAGGGTAGGTAGGGGCCACAAGTACCCTACCTACCTAAGAACCTTCTCCTGACAATAACAAACACAAAAAAAGAATTAGCGAAATCGCTTCAGCTACTCTCGAGATTTGCGCTTAGCAACACATTCAGCGATTCATTTTTATATTTTAGATTTATCTAGTGTAATGATCAGTTTTTGAGGTCCCGGTTTTTAAGTACGTTATTATAAAATTTAGGAGCCTATATTGCCTGTTTTACTCATTTTGTTTTTTGCCCACAGATAATAAAAATGTATTATATTACTTGCTGGTAGAAAAAACGATTGTTAGCGAAACTGCGAGTCTGTCGTCTACGTCGTTACAACTGTTGATGGCGGCTTACTTCAACTTGAATATGGAATATCCAGTAGAGTGTCAAAACACATTAGAATTTATACAAAGGTATGTTTTTAAGATAAATCCTAAAGAAGGAAGTAAAGTCCGTAAAGGACGCACGCTGACTAAGGTATTGTCATTAATGAGTAAACTTAACAGTATATTATAAAAGATATTATGTCATTTACATGCGGTTATTGTGGCGAGAATTTCTCCTCAGTGATTTCGTACAATAACCATCAAAAAAGTCACAGGTTCTGTAAAAATGTTAAATTTCCGTGTGTTGATCCTTTGTGTAAGAGTATTTTCAATAATTATGAGTCTTTTAGAAATCACAACTAGCCGACCCGACAGACGTTGTCCTGTCAACTATGAATATTTAATTCGAATTCACCTACTATCCCTACCACCTACCCACTACCTACCTACCAACTACCCACTACCTACCTACCAACTACCCTCTACCTATCTACCACCTACCCACTACCTACCTACCACCTACCCACTAACTACATACTAACTACCCACCACCTACCTACCACCTACCCATTACCTACCCACAACCTATCTACCAACTACCCTCTACCTATCTACCACCTACCCACTAACTACATACTAACTACCCACTACCTACCTACCACGTACCCATTACCTACCCACAACCTATCTACCAACTACCCTCTACCTATCTACCACCTACCCACTAACTACATACTAACTACCTGCTACATACCTACCACCTACCCACTACTTACCTACAACCTACCTACCAACTACCCACTACCTACCTACCACCTATCCCTACCTACCTACCTACCCACTACCTATCTACCACCTACCCACTACCTACCTACCACCTACCCACTAACTACATACTAACTACCCACTACCTACCTACCACCTACCCATTACCTTCCCACTACCCACTACCTACCTACAACCTACCAACCAACTACCCACTGCCTACCTACCACCTACCCCTACCTACCCAATACCTACCCACTACCCACCGACGAAAAAAATTAAAAAAAAAGTATCCTATGTCCGTCTCCCGGTTCTAAGCTACCTCTCCACCAATTTTCAGCCAAATTGGTTCAGCCGTCCTTGAGTTATAAATAGTACACTATTTAACAATAGAAATCGTCTTTTATATATATAGATTCTATATTTACCTATTTATAAGGTTTTTATCAGTATTGAACTCGAACTAAATTTTGGTGGTAACTGCTGCGAAAAAATGATCGCACCTTTTACCAGTAGTAACTACTGGGAAATAAAAATTCCCGGTAACAACTTGGAGGTAACTGGTAACAGCTGGAAATAACCCATCTGTTGCTGTCATGATCCATTTCTGTTTAGCGTCTTTCATCATGTGACCAGCTCGTCGCCATTTCTATTGTTAAAAAAACACGCGTAATAAAGATAACACCCATATAGGAAATAGGTTTCCGTTATAGGGGTTTATATACCAATATATTTTTTGAAAATTTACTTCATAGTTGATATAGTACACACATCTAAGACCAATTTATTTTCGTGTCGAGTAGTGCAGGCTGTGAGCGGTTTATAATGGTTTCGGAATACCCATCAATAATACTTTATTAGGCATTATATAATTTACGTGCTACTTAAAAGACTCATAATTATAAACATATGACTCATAATGCATTTTATAATTTATAAATATGCAAATATCTACGTCATAAAAAACGGAAATGATGTGCAGAATCGCCCTTTGGCACACATGTTGTACTTGATGAAGCCAAAACAACAGTTTTGACCTGCAAATTCCTAATAGTCCAGTCATTATAGGGGTTGACCTCGGAAAATCGATATACCCAGTATATTACCACATGAAAACTTGTATTTTGGAATCCTAAAAGTTGTCTCAAAATTCACATAGGGTGACCGCGTCTATTATAAATCTAAGGTCAAAGGTCACAAAAATCGTTTTTTTGCAAATATCTCGTTTTCTATGGGTTTATCGCTATTTGTAATTATAACTGTAGAGAATTTATTAATATTGTTAAATTTTGTAGATTTAATTTATATTTTAATATTGTAAGAATGGGAAGAGTATTAATATTGTAGAGAATTAAATTCTCTACAACTTTTCCGTTCAACATTTTTTTATATCTTGAACTGTCGAGATAGAAGGCATTAGGCTAGTTTCCACCATTACTAAATTGCAAATCGAATTAGTCCGTCAGTTAGAATATTGGAAAATAATGGACACGTATTTTTTGTTTTTGTAAATCTATGAATACTGACAAAGATAACACGCATCAAAACTCGGGAGTGGGGGCTTGTGACGTCACAACGCACTAAAAATTATAGCACGGCGTGACGTATTGCGAATTTTAAAAGCGTCGTATCTTCGTCAATTTTGGTTTACATAACAAAAGAAAAAGTACGGGTCAAATATTTTTTGATAATCTAACTGACTGACTAAGTAATTAGATTTTTTCAGGACACAAGCCTATTATCTGAGGTCAACTGGTAGTCTCGATCAAAAACTCGTAATGTTAAGGTTATAATTTATTGCTAAACATATAATTAGGTATCATTTTTTATTAACTTTGAGATTAAATTGATAATTATATGTTTAGCAATAAATTATAACCATATTACAAGTTTTTGATCGTGACTACCAGTTGACCTCAGATAATTCTCTGACCGCGCGCTCTACGCCCTCTATCTCGAAAACAGTTCAAGATACTTATAAAAAAAGTTAGAAAGAAAAGTTGTAGAGAATTTAATTCTCTACAATTTTAGTGATATATACAAATAGCGAGAAACCCATAGAAAACGAGATATTTGCAAAAATAGATTGTTGTGACCTTTGACCTTAGATTTTTAATAGACGCGGTCACCCTACCATATGTGAATTTTGAGACAACTTTTAGGATGCCTAAATACAAGTTTTTATGTGGTAATATACTGGGTATGGCGATTTTCCGCGATATGTACTTAATTTGGCCTAAAATGACTGGACTATAAAAGAAACTTAGAATAATGATGTCCTCATTTATTGTATGGATGGACGTATTTGCGAAAATGTTATAAAATATTTTACATTACACTTGTATCGTAATGTACTATTATTATTACTGTGCATAGGTCTCGTTCATGTACAATTCAACTCGTGATTTATCTCTCATTTATACTACATTAGAAAATTCGTTAGCTTTAACGGTATAGTTATAAAAGTGCCTACATAATATTATAATTTATGTATTGGATTGCTGTTAGCTTTTAATTATTTCATTTTATATGTTACTGTTATAACCAAGACGGTTACATTGTTGTTATATAATTCTGCAGGGCTCGTGTTGCCCGCAGGTGACACAGCTCGCACATCAGGGCCTGCAGTCTCTACACTAACAACGACGCTACGAATGTCGCTGTCGTAAAATCGTAAACTTTCTTTAATAGATTTTCAACCTTATGCTGTTGAAATAAAGCTGAAAATCTATTAAAGAAAGTTTACGATTTTAAGATTTTAATTATATTTTATTGTGTTGAGCAGAGGTCTAATTGCCGTACGAAATTAATGGTACAATTAATGGTATAGTGAAACTAGCTACAACAGGCTTTCTCCCATAAAGTACAAAAATACAATATAGAGGTGTAACAATATTATTGGAGGTACAGAGGATTGTGGGAGTCAGGAACCCAAACTAGGATACCCTGTGCTATGGACTCCAGGCCCCCCCTCGCCGAGACTGAATTATCAGTATTGTAGAACATGTAGGACTATTGTAGAAGCCATTGTGTGAGCTTCCTCACATTCCATCCTAGACAGATTAACAATTGCTAGAATTTTGTTAATCTTATTGTATAGTCTGCTAGCTCTGGAACTGAAGAAATTTGAGGCAAATGACGTTTTTACAGGGGTTGTTTCACAGACTTCATAGTATCACCTAGAATTAGCCATTTGTTTAACCTTAGAAATGTCTATAGAAGAGTGTTTTTAGGGTTCCGTAGCCAAATGGCAAAAAACGGAACCCTTATAGTTTCGCCATGTCTGTCTGTCTGTCTGTCCGCGGATAATCTCAGTGACCGTTAGCACCAGAAAGCTGAAATTTGGTACCAATATGTATATCAATCATGCCGACAAAGTGCAAAAATAAAAATTTAAAAAAACATTTTTATTAGGGTACCTCCCCCAGACGTAAAGTGGGGAGCGATTTTTTTTTTAATTTTGACCCTGACGTGTGATATATTGTTGGATAGGTATTTAAAAATGAATAGGGGTTTTCTAAAATCATTTTTTGATAATATTAATATTTTAGGAAATAATCGCTCCGAAAGTCAAAAACAATGTGTCCCCCCCCCTCTAACTTTTGAACCATAACTTTAAAAAATATGAAAAAAATCACAGAAGTAGACCTTTATATGAACTTTCTAGGAAAATTATTTTCAACTTGATGAGTTGAATAGTTTTTGAGTTATATAGCACTTTTTCAAAAAAACGCAAATGATAACTTTGTTTTTCATACAAATACTATGAAAAACAAAGTTATTTTTGCTGACGAAAAATGTTGGTATTTTTAATGGTCTGGGAAGCTACGGAACCCTACAGTGAGCGTGGCCCGACACGCTCTTGGCCGGTTTTTCATAACTGTTAGTAGTACCTATATAAGCAATTATTATCCCTAAGTATTTTATTGATTCTGCTTTTGATATCACACATGTGTGTGCATACAACTTGAAATTAATAGGATTAGATGCTACATTATGTATTGTAAACTGTATGTATTTCGTTTTACTGACATTTGTTATGTGCAAGCCAACGAGTTACTATATTGAATCCTTCTTGGGCCGCAACAAAAGTTTCGTCCCATGAGTTACCATAAAACGTTAAGGTAGTGTCATCGGCATAAGACATTATATGACAATTTGTGATGTTTAGCTGGCAATAAATGGTTTTTTTTATTTTGGAGTTTTGTTTTTTTATTAGATAACCTCCAAACTGTAAATTGCTTGTTGTTTGTATATTATGACTTATAAAATTAGTTAATTTTACATGTTATCAGGCGATATTTTCTATAGAATTCAATACAAATTTTGTACTTTTACATGCTATCGATAATTCTCAGCATTTTGCTATTGGCAAGTTTGATTTTTTTTTCTTATGTAAGTATTTTAATAAATGCAGTTGTCGTCATCAAAATAAAACTAA
Source organism: Xestia ashworthii (assembly GCA_950022955.1). Taxonomy (NCBI): domain Eukaryota; kingdom Metazoa; phylum Arthropoda; class Insecta; order Lepidoptera; family Noctuidae; genus Xestia; species Xestia ashworthii. The sequence goes on from OX465556.1 coordinate 6,932,699, forward strand.
CCGATCTGGATTAATCTCTTGTCACGTCTGAATAATATAACTGTGCGCCTAATATTACAGGAGTGATATAGTACGAGTATTTGTAAACTGTGTGTGTGTTTAAGCAAATTATTCAATAACAATAAAGTTTTTGGTTTTTAATTTGCTTTGAGGTCACACCTTTTAATGAAGAATATATCACCCCTAATAAATGTAATATTGGGTGGACTGTTGCTAATACAGATGCAGCCAGTGTACATACATTAGATCGGTTATTAACTTATTATCCTGATTGACTTATTTCCAAGTGATTTTTTTGTCTTGATAAATACGGCTGCATTAATTAAAATACATAAGAAAAACTAACGGCTGGCTATGGCTAATAACTAAATCCGGAGAATTACCGACAGCACGTAAATGTACAGAATTTGTATTGAATTTTACAGAAAAATATCCCCTATTAACATGTAATATTACCTTATTTTACAGGTAATAATACGCAAACCACAAGTAATTTTACCGTGCCCATATTTAAAATCACAGTTTTCTTATGTAAAAACACATACATTTTATCAGTAATATTACCGAATAAAAAGGAAAAATACTTAAAACATAATTAATAATACACAAACTTTATGTATTTTTACATAAGAAATCTGTAACAAAACACACAATAATTGTGTAACATTACCGAATAAAAAGTAAAAATACTTAAAAAAACATTAATAATACATAAAGTTTGTGTAATTTTACAGTCGAAATCTGTAATAAAACACATATTATTTCTGTAATATTACCGAAAACAATTTAAGTATACATAAAATGTCAATAATAATACAAAAACTTTGTGTATTTTTACATACGAAATCTGTAACAAAATACAAAATAATTGTGTAATATTGCCGAATAAAATGTGAAAAAACTTAAAAGAACATGAATAATACATAAAGTTAGTGTAATTTTACAGACGAAATCTGTAATAAAATACATAATAATTCGGTAATATTATTGAATAAAATGTAATTATACATAAAATATCATTAATAATACACAAACTGTATGTATTTTTACATACGAAATTTGTAACAAAACACATAATTACTCTGTAATATTACCAAAAAAAAATTAAAAATACATAAGTGAAATTTTACGGATATATAAAATTACATACGAACATGAAAATTTAAAGAATATGTAAAATTACATAAGTGAGATTTTACAGATTATGTAAAATTACATAAGTGAGATTTTACAGATTATGTAAAATTACATAAGTGAGATTTTACATATATATTCTGGTAGTATCATTATGTAAAATTACATGAATGTAATTTTACATAACCGTCAATTTGTTTGATTATGTAAAATTACATATATGTAAAATTACATAATAATGAAATCAGGTCGATATGTAAAACTACATACGCCTTGTAAAATTACATAATTATGTAAAAATACAGAAACGTTAGGGCAACGAAAGTTGCCCTAAAATTATGTAGAATTCCCTGAAAATTTTTAACAGTGTGTTGCGTAATACAGTTTGAGTGTGTTCTTGCAACATTTTACTTTGTCGGTACACATGTCATTCAAAGTTTCAAATTTTGTTATTCTAATGGCGCATCCACACATGCCCGGCGGCACGAAGATCATTTTTGCGGTTCTTTTTATGAATAATAACATACACTTCACTTGCAATATATGCAACTATATTATAGTCCAACATCTTCTAATCCTACGTACACGACTAACTTCGAGCAAGTCATAGCACTACTGCGAAAATTGCAACCGCATCTGCAGGCAGTCGGCAAACCCGGCGGCATGTGTGGATACGCCATAGCGTTCTTACGTTTCGTGGTGTTTGTAGGTAGTATTTTATTTTGAAAGTGTTTGTAAATTGAAAGTGTTTTAAATTGAAACAATATTAATGCCCTGTAAGAGAACGTGTGAACGGGACCCTAATTTCTTATCAAATGAGAAAGAAATTTTAATAACTTTAATTGCAAAATAGTTGAAAATAAAAAAAAACTGATGCTGTCACTACTGCAGCAAAAAATGAGGGATGGAGAATTTTAGCTGAGCCGTTCTTTATAAATTTCCAAATAACTTTGATCTTCGATAATATAGTCGTACGCTGCTTCCATTTTGATAATTTTGACAACTGACTAAATGCCTGTTAGTAAGTTAACGGACCTCCAAGGCAGCAATTAAATTTAATGCCTGATTTAGACATTTAATCATGGATTAGCGCATGGTGAAACACTCGCTACTCCTAATGTCCCGTTAACATTTTAACAGGAGATTAAACTAACTAACATGGTATGGTGAAACTAGGTCTAAGGCAGTTATACTCGTACGTTAACAAAAGATACTGACAAGAGATATGAGGACTTAGATCTTATGCATGGTAAAATACGCTTTGTCAATTCCGTCTTCGTAGACTGATACCGTTTACGGACTTCCTTCATCTGCCTCTTTGTGGCTATTGTATTCCATATTGTCAGATTACGCGATTCCTAAAGTAAGGGTTGCTGCTTTGTTGAGGACATACCCTCGTTTCGGTTGAAGGACATAAGTTTTGAAGTAGGTAAGTTAATTTTATGGTTAGTGGATTCAGCCAGTCGGGGCTACAGTTTGACAGAATTTTCTAAACTCTATCTGTAGGTATCTTATCTAATAATTACTGTTTTAGTTAAGCCTTTTTGGGTCAACCTTAGACCTTAGAACTTTTTGATATGTTATATAGTTGCAAAGATCGATATGCAGCCTCCTCTCGGAATGACTGGTGTATCCTAGGTTTGACGCCTTTTTACAAAAGCAAAAATACATTCTTCAATTACTGTATTTTAAAAGGCAAATCTATAAGTACCTAACTTAGGTTACAAACAGAAATAGGAGCTTCGTCGACTACGCCGTATTGTAAACTATTGATATTTACCTTGAACTTTAGGTCAAGTAAACTTACTGGTCAAACTCCGATTTAATAGTATTGAGTTTCGGCGTTGGACTGTCCAAGTTGATCTCTCCTAGGATTAGAAATAAATTCGTTAGTCAAAAGGCCGAAACACACTATTGATTTGGACGTTGACGAAGATTTCTTGGTAAACCTAGCCAAACCTAGAAACGCCGGAGCTTCGAAGTTTGACTTTACCAGATACATTATTCAAACATACCAAGTGTTGACATTTAATAACGAAGGGTACTCCACGAAATTGTAATTCAGTAAATTATGTGAAAACTGACTAACTTAAAGTATTATTTTAGTCCTTCCTATTTATAACATGATACCAAATTACAACATGAAATTATAGAAGGCGTAAATTAATCCCTTACAAAATCTGAAAACAGTTTAGGTTCCTGCTACTTACCTTGGAATTTCAATAAACCTCCGACTTGAAATCTTTTGAGCCTTATCGTAATAGCATCCGCTACTTTATTTAAATAGCTTTCAGAAACAAATACTCTTAATGATTAAAAAATGTTTGATTATATTCCAAGTATTGCCTCTGCGGAGATTTTATAAGGAAATGTCAGGTTCTGACACCCACGCCGACATCTAATTTGTTTCCTTGATTATTAAAATATGGAAACGACGAAAAAATATTCAATTGGTCAAAATGAATTTAATAAAGGTATTAAAACGACACAAATTCGCGTAATAAGAATAATTTATAAGGTCGGGCCCGTCACGAATTCACGGCTGATTTTCTTGGTAACCTACATAATTGAGTTTTTGTGTTGGGTACGTAAAATTTTTCACAAGATGGAAGTTAAGAGGTTCTTTCCAATCGGATTAGGACCAAAATTCTATTTTCGGAACCAAACCCAACTTGAAAAAACACAGAAAAACCGCACTCGGCATGCGTGGTTCTTTCTCGTGGAGGCCTGGGTCCCAGCAATGGGAATGTAATAATATACATGCTGTTATTTTACTGGCTTGTATTTTACTTACAAATATGTTTGCGATACAACCCTGTTATTTTTACAATATAGATTAGGTACTCATGGCGGTTACTTTTAAATTAAGGGGCGCTTATAACCCAAAATTGAAATTGGTTGTCAAGAACGTCGGTTTAAAGAATTATTTTGATTCTGATAATATCAACCAATACAATAGGTACCACGGTAAACATTTGTTGATACGTTTATTTATTATAATTCAGGCGTTCCACGATTGGGGAATTAAATTTACCCTAACAATTGTTAATAATGGGGTTTATAATGGGGTTTGGGAAGTTGCTATAGATTTATTACTGGATTTTAAGATCGATAATTCAATCACTAGCAGTGTGCTAGGTCTCTGTAAGAATCTTGTTGCCTTTACCAGTCCAAAAAAAGAAAATGAGCGTGATAAAACTATACTGGTTTAGAAACTAGTTTTTATGGACAGACCTTTCCAATGGGGATATCCAATAACGCGGAAGCAATCCTTCAATAAATGAATCTACCAAAATATCAACCCCTACAAGGAAAATATGAACCACACATTTAATCCATTATTCATCATGAAGAAGGCTACTCATCAAATTAGCCAGGAACTTTCTCGAACACGCCATAGAATTATTAATGAAACCGAATACAGAATCCAAGTGGCGAGTGTCTGAATGAAATATCATCCATAAGTTGATTAAGAAACGTCTGCAACACTTTTTCTTCTACCAAAGGCTTCCGAGGTCTTGGATTGGCGAATTAAGGTCCCACGTTTACCTGTTTTTTTCCCTATTCTTGTTCTTTCGTATCGATTGTTCCTACGTCTTATCAAATTACTCGGGACCAATTGGTGGCCATGTAAGCCGCGGCGTCTGTAGTGTTTTAAGTCCTCTAATGTGTAGAAAGGGAAACAGGAAAATGGGGCATTGTCAGGTCAGGAACACCGCATTCCAACTGAGTATATCGCTCAACAATAAACATCCAATTGCAGCAATCACGACAGATTTGCTGGCTATTATTAAAGAGTTCAATTGTATATCTCCGAAGCTCAGCATCAGATCTTCACCAAATTTAAACGGGACCTACTATTACTTCTATTCGGACTAATATTAATTCAAACATACGAAAAGAAGGAGACCCCTTTTCGATGACCCATTTTCTCGAATTGTGTTTGCAAGGTACTTGGCTGCGAAATCTACTAATTCCGATCATTCTTATTTTGTTTATTTACTACGCTCTGTATCAATGAGCACACTATTACTTTATACATTGCAAGGCGTAGTCTAAATGTCCCTTTAGGAATTAAATATGAGATGTTTCGTCACCAACGCAACGTGCTTCCTCCATTCGAACTCTTCAAAAACCAATTTGGATGTCACAGTTGCCACTGTCACACGCCCTTCTGTATTCATGAAAACGTTAAAAAAGGATTATTTTAGCTCAACGCCCTTTTTATACGCGTTTGATTTCATTGACAGCCTCCCTTTTTTTTTTTTTTTTTTTTTTTTTTTTTTTTTTTTTTTTTTTAGGATGGGAAATCATCAAATGACTTCTCCCACTCTGGGCGGAGCGGGAGGGAGTGTCAGACTCGTACTGACTAAAACCCATCCATGTTCCTTCCTCGCCCTTTACGTTCCGGGGCCGCGGTATCTCTTTCGAACAGTCCCGCAACCCCGGCAGGCTTCGGCCCTTGCGGGCCCCTCTCTTCTGCTGACATCTCTTTGAGGCGCGCGTGGAACACGAACGCGCCGTCGACACGGCCTGTCGTCACTAGACGGACGGACGGCTAGCTAGCCCATAGCTTACCGTCCACAGGCCCGCATCTACGGTGGCCGGTAGCCACCACGTGGCCCCCGACGCCCGGTGCGTCTCCCGCGGCGGCCGGGAAGAGAGGCTCTCTCCCTCTCTCGTTCCGCCACCTCCTTCGCCAGCATGACTGCTTCGCAGAAGGAGGTGACGGCTTCCCATTCCGTCTCGCTCCGGACCATGGATTGAACCAGGGCCGGACGCGAGAGGTCGCCGCCGCCGATCGCCGCTACGAGGACACGGCGGTGCTCCGCCCACGCAGGGCAGACCTCCACCGTGTGCTCCACCGTGTCCTCCGGTCGATCCTCGCAGTGGAGACACCCGGGCGTTTCCTCCCGCCCGATTCGGTGCAGGTACCTCCCGAAACATCCGTGTCCGGTGAGGACCTGCGTCAGGCGGAAGGTGAGGACGCCGTGGCGCCTCTCTAGCCACTCCTCAAAGAGGGGACTTACCGCCACTATCGTGGCGTGCCCTTTGAAAGCCTCCCTCAATTCCGTTTAAAGTTCATCGTTAAAGGACTTTTTACTTGACTTGCTGAGTTAAATTCGGAAATGTATAATTGTGGAAAATAAGTCTCTGAGTCTGAAGGGGCTGAAATAAAATTGAATTTTCTATTTTTGAATGAGCTAATAAATTAAGTTTTGAACTGCGAAAAAAAGCTTTAAAGATGTTGATAATAAGAGGATAATGTAACAGTTTCATATTGAAGCATAAAACTCTCCCAGTTTATACTTCGGAGTCTTTCTTTGCGCCATCCATCCTCATACGGTCATAGTGGCTACCTAAATACATCAATCTCCTCACATTACGCTATAATATCTTCTAAGTCCCCATCAATCAAGACCAGCTGCTATACAGTTCTGGTATTATATTAGAATGATATAATACGGTTTACTTTAACGACGAGTTTCTATATTCGTTTGTAATAGGGTTTGACAAGATATGATGGCAAGATATGTTAATAATATACCTCATTCTTTCTATTTTTAATTCATCATCATCATCATCATCTTCTTGACCTCGTTCGATATTACACGTTCGGGGTCGTCGCAACACGTTAATTTTACATTCACTATTCTATCATAAAGTAATTCATTGCAATAAGGCACTTGTCACTCTGAAAAAAACTTCATGTTCTGAAGTTGTGAAGAGAAAGCCCTAAGCATACCTATATCTGCTGTTTTCTTTCCTCAAGAAGTAGCAATTTATTATTACACGAGTATTTCTCCTAAATAAGTATACAATTACCCCCTAATAAGCTCTGGTTTACTTTTGTGTTCAAATGTAATTACTACATTAGTCGACGTAGACACATGGTCGGTCGCCTTTTATTTCGTATTTTTCGTGTTCTCCCTATTTCCGTTACCTAGTGTTACATTCTCCTCACGTTTCCGTGGGACCACCAATAATAAATACCGTTTCAAGGCCGGACGTGGCAAATACTTATAAAACATGTATTTACGAACAAAATATCTATCGCCATTAATAGGCGTTTCATAAATCATTCGATTTAACGTCCCAGGGCAGGGGGATATTTTGCGCTCGCGTGGGTTTGTTATAGAATATAGTTTTTTTATGTTTTTATCATCACCGTTCACGTCGAGCGAAGAGCAATCGCAAGATGCAAATCTGTGTTATTGAAAATATGCTCCCCGCTGTCGAAAGCATCCACTTGTAATAAATTAGGTGCAGGTGCCGTCACCTCGTGACTCGGTTTCACAAATCGCTCTCGCGTACGAGCTATCAGGTCTGATACCATCGATTACTTCGTCAGCACTTCTTTCTTTTGGAGAGATCTTTAACACATAAATCACAACCAAAATACTTTTCTTACGAATTGACATGGTTCTATGGTTCACATGTAAATTTGGTATAGTTATACTTATTGCTAAACTGACTACATTGATTCAGATATGAAGTTGAAGTACTACTATATGTATAGGTGAACAGTACCTGTGAATGTGCGGCACAGTACTCCGGCGTCGGTTGTCTGAACGGGCTGTGCACAGGGCACGAGGAGTGCTGCGCGTGCTGAAGATGGTGGGCGTGCGCGTGCTGATGCGCGTGCGAGTGATGCGCATGGGGGGGATGGCGGTGCGCGAGCCGCGGTTGGGGTGCGTGGCGCGCGCACAGGTGCGTTGAGCTGCCATGGTGCTCCGCGAGCGACAGCGTCGAGCAAGATGGCCGCCAGTAGCCACCCTCCTCCATGTCAGGCCCAGGGGGGCATCGCGCCGCGCCGCAGCACGCGCAGCGCCGCGCACACGTCAGTGCATGCCGGCGCGCCTCGTGCGGGCACCAGTCGTCGCGCTCGCGGCCCGACACCCTTTCCGATCGCCGGGACCTTCTCCGCTAGCGTCTCCGCTGAGCGGACAACCGCCAGCCGCGCATCCTCTCATTCGCACAAAGAAGCCAGAACACCCTTTCAGCTTTTTCACAAGTAAACGTTTATAGTTACCGCCCTTTGTTTAAATCACTTCACTTAGGAATTAATTGCGAGTAGTCCTTTCACCAGCTCTGCATTCTAATGCAGCACGATTCTCGCAACAATATTCACAAGACTCCATCACTTAATCTTAATACGGATTTCCTCGACCTTTTCAAAAACAGTTTTGGGATTGTTATGATTGTTACCTACATTATTTGTAAGTTGAAACAAGGAAGGAACTAGGGTAAGTTTAACAAATTTCTTAAGCGATGCAAACAAAGCAGAGTTTCTGGTAGTTGCAAATTGCATAGAGAACGTAATAACTGCATTCCATGTAATGTTCACAATGGCTTAAGTTTGTCTTTCTACTGGTGGAAGTAACCGCGGAGACCTGTTCCAGTTCGAGGGCAAACAATATTCGCCAGAACTCTCCCTAAGTTTCTCTTCAAGAGAATGCACGACTGAATTTGGGTTCGATATCAAAATGTCTAGATTCAGCTAGTTCAACAATAAAGTTGTAACCGGTGCCATTGCTATTCTTAATAGTTAAAGATCGGAGCTTTAAAGCTATTGAAGAAATAAATCCAGCAACTATTTTCAGATTAGTGGAGGTAATACGGAATAAAAAATATGTATACTCACTCGGTTATAAACAAGAAGTAAATCCAAGACTGGAAACCAAGTAAAATAAAGAAGAAACAATTTCACAAGTACTGGGCGTTGTGGCAATCCGCAATTATTTATGTGGAGCATACAGGTGTGCGGAATATAAAGCATTTATTCCGTAGCTGGAGCTGAACAAATGAGAATTTAGGCTGAGACTTGGCTCAGGCCTGTCGCAAAGTCCCAGAGCTTAATAGTTACAGATTTCCGTTCCGCTTTCCAACGGCGCCTTTACTTGAATAAACCACGCAAAAGAAGACAATGAACGTTGACGATTTATCATAAAGTTGATGGATTTATTGTACTGGAAAAATGAGTAGAGGATATCAAATCACAAATTTGAATAAAGAAATATCAGTTACAAGTGATCACGGTAAAAAAATGGATGTAATCAAATGAACTGGCAGTTTGTTTTTTACTTGATATTTCCAACGAACCTAGGAAAAGAATAAGGTAATAAAATACCCGGTGAAATTAATTAACTTAACAGAGTACTTACTAATGTCTTTCAGGGTTTATGTTTAAATGAGTTTTAGAACATAACTCTTAGTATTCGAACTAGGTTCAATGAAATCTCAGGTATACCACAGTACGCGTTCAAACAAGCAACAAGGCCGTGTCAGCTTTAAATATGTATCGAAGTAAGTAGTAGATTGCGCAGCACGTAGTTTACGCAGCAAATCGTTGTTACATCAGGTTCGGTCAATAAATAAGGGTCTCACGTACGCTGGAAGTGAGATAGTGGAATAATAGGGTACGGAGTTACGAGAATCCCTCAGGCGGCCGACTTGCGTGCGGTAAGCCGCAGTTTAGGTCTTAGCGGCTGGGCGTACCTGACGAAACCAATTCCCTATTTGATATCACTCCCTAAGGCATGTAACCTTTACAAATAGATTGGAATCTTGATTGTACTGTGAATTATTGAATTAGTTTATTTCCCCATGTACCTGTTGTTAAGGCTGATAATTCGAAAGTTCTGAAGATAGCAGTGTTGGCCTAACCGTCATGAAAGTACTAACCAGACCAACCTAAGTATGAAAGAGAACTCAGAACCAGCTGACCGAGAACAAAACTATCACAATAATGAAGATTGATAGCAGTAAGTAGAGCACCTAACATTTACAAGAAACCTGAAAATATGGGTCAATGAATCTAGCACAAACCTTAAAATCGCATCTTTAAATTTCTAACGAACCGCACCAAAGAAAAATCTTAAGCACAATGGTTTAGTGCACCCAGCATTAATTTCCCGCGAGTCTGCAGGCATAAAATATTCAAGTCGTGCACAGGCGAAAGAATTCGCTACCCGTGCACGTTTTTAATTGGAAAAAAAGGAAAAAATTAAAACACCAGCCCACGCTAGTATAGGCCGAGCTATAAATTAGTCAAGTTAGGAAATCCCAGTGAAGTGTTAACACATGAGAAAATCCACTAAATTCAGAGCATTTTAGGAAGACAAAACTTTGCTGACCAACTTAGTGCAAAACGTCTAGTTAAACACTGTTGTTGAATTTAATTGTATTCTGTAGTACACTTGCTAGGAGAACTCGTGAATGTTTAAAACAATAGTCTATTGTACTGTTCCAATTAAAGCAATTATCCATATTCCAAAATTCTTGATGCAAAATTCAAACTGAAGTGTCGCCGGTGTTTCTGTTACGGACAGCCTTGACCTGAATGTGGTTCATTAAATTTCAATGCCTCGGTTATGCCAATTGCTGAATGACAATTAAAGGGAACCTTGGCAGTAACGGCAGAATGGAAACATATTTTTTTTATTATCCTTATATTCATTTTATTACGTCTTTAAACAACACTTTCGTTGAAGGTAATTTCACTTACTACCGAATCGAATATTCTGCGATTTAGAATTTTATACTAAATCACACGGGGCTCTTAGTCCAGAGTATAGTTCAACACTATATGAATTATTCTATGAATATGACGCAATGTGGTTATTGTATAATAAGATGTGTACTATGATTGCTATTTAATATTTATAGGTCCTAATCAACTAAACGGGATACAATGATATATCATTGTATATTTATATATAAATGCGTGTAAGAGCTATATGTACACACACTCGTGAACAATACTCTTAGAATAATAAAAGTAAAAGATGATCTCGATTAGTTTTAAGAATTACACCACGTGGGTGCGAAGAACGTTCCTGAAATTAAACAGGCAAGCCAGGCTCCCTTCTGAACGTTAGTCTTGAATTTACTCGAGGCAGGTATAGATTAGTTAAGGGCTGGGAGAAATATTGACAGCCATTACAACGCAGAAATGAGAAATTGTCTTGCTCTTTCTGGATGTAAAAGCTCACATTACAATAATGAATGTCTGCTGTTATTAATATCCACGGAAACAAACATGTTTGCCAGACTTCAGCTAGTTATTGCAAATGGCTTTGGGCAAAATGAAATTCAGAAGGTCTATGCGTTCTTATTTATTTCCCTGTAGGCTTCAAATATATTAAACCATGCCTGTATTCAAATTAGTATAGAAAGTAAACCAACACAAAAGATAAGTAAGCAAACGATGAATACTTGATATTCCCAATTATAATTGACTTCCCACTAAAACATCGGAAAATTCCCTCAAGAATTGCGGTACAGCATGAATATGTATAAGTTGGGTGGGAATCACTGCCAAACTCGAAACAAATAGTAAGGTATACAGATCGCTGACTGCTGCAGTCCAGAATTGGGTCAGTGGGTCATCAGTTCGCAGTTGCTGTCATACAATGAGATATCTCTGCAGAGTCGACCGGGTTTTGCATCAGCTGTCCATTGCCGAATTCCCCTGGCACGAGGATAGGGAGAATATAAAACTTTCGACAGCTGGATTCGCTAACGATGAATATGAAATTTTCTTTCCAAAATGTCCCAATTGACGGTGACGACACCACTTTTTTGATTTCAAGCACGGTTCTCGTCCCAATCTGGGGCGGTGAAAAATATCGCCACGGGCACAGCTGAACACGATAATGAAAATAAATCAGCGAAACGCCGCGTGCCTTTGCATCGTAAAACCTCTATACGTGCCCGGGCCACTTCGGTGAGACGCAGAAAAACCGCAGTCACTGTTCGTTTTTCGAGGTTTAAGTCAACAAGCTCTAATGGAAACATAATACGGCCATAAGTATGAGGTACCTTTATTTCTGGGTCGCGAAACAGAAAATGATGCGGGAGGGCTTTTGTTTATTCTTTATTTGTTTTCCCTTGAAAAGTGGGTTTTGTTGTAGTACTTACGTGGGGTTTGAAGGCATACATTCTTAAATATGAATTAAAGTACCTAAGTCGTACATTTGTAAACGTAACATCACCCTGAATAACATAAAACAATTTAGGAAAAATAACAAAAATCTGAAAATGAAATATTTTTTGGCAATGGACATGATGCCCCATAAAAGCAATAACGGTACATATCACAGTAGGAATTAAAATGGCCATTCCCACTTGTGACACATAAAAAATAATAAAGCTTCTACAGGAACGCGGGTACGGTGGAACTTTTATTTTTACAGCAATGCATAAAAGTCACTTTATGTCGGTCGCGTATTGAAACGGGGTGTCACCTCAGGCGGTACGGGAAATGGGTCATGGTCCATGGTACAGTTAGGTAAATGTACTATCAGCTGTAAAATATGACAATTGAATGACCCAGAGATCACAAAGATTAAACACGAAAGGTTTGAAGTTATCTCTCTGAAGTTATATGAAATACACAAAATACTTTATACGCCTGTATTATCTTATCATATGAGAAGCTATAAACTAAAATGACTTCATTTTTACGAAGACGTTTAACAGTCATATTATCCTACCAAGACGAAGATATTCAGGGATTACAACTCCGCATCCATAATGATGTTATCATGCAAAATAACGGACTATGATATGACGTTTGCAATGAAGCAAGTTATGGATCTTCCTAAAGCTATTAGGGGCGATACAGATAAGATCGCTATTAATAACAATGAAAAATTGCATGATAGTTGTAATGGGCTGACCACGAAGCACGAATGTGCCCGGAGAGATGGGCAACGATAGTCACTCACTGGACACCTGTCTGTGAAAATCGCCGTTGAGGTAGACCACGGCGAGGGTGGTGTGACAATCTGATCTCGCTGTCTCGATCTCGTGCAAGGCGATCATGGCCAGATATTGCACAGGAAAAGAGGTTTGGCAGGAGAAAAGAGAGGCCTTGGCCCAGTAGTGGGACTCAAATAGACTAAAAAAAAGGGAAATTTAATATTTTTGTTATAATTGTTAGGCTTGATTGTGATTGCTAATAGATGGAAAGCAATTGGGAACCGAAGTCTGTGGGGTCAAGCTGAGATATTGATAGGCTAGCCATAACAGGGTGTAACCGACCTCATCACCAAGCCGTCAACGAAGCATTCTGTACATCCAACTAAGTAACTTTACGCAAAAATCATTGCTGGGAAACGACTTTTTTTGGGGTGAAAAATTATGTTTTGTATGCACTCAAAACATTGTGCTGATGGATGGATTGAATGGTACGGGGGTCGAAAGTAAAAATCTTACAATAAAGACTTGTAATAAAAAAAATTGCTCAAATACTCGTACTTGAAACTTTTACCCCTAATATCTCCGCAACTAGAAGGTTCCCCGGTATAGTGTAGCACAAAAAAATGATTGCAATAACGGGGAGAACCTGTGCCTTTCGACTTCGTTATGTGGTTTTTTTACACCCTTTATATTAGAACCGATGGTCGTAAGGCAGACGTGTTCTAGAAAGGAGACAGCGAATCGGCAATCGTAACCCTCAGAGTGGCTGAGAATGAAGGAACAAAGGGTCCGAGGATTGAGCTCAGTGGCACGGGGTTTGAAATGCAAATATCCAGCAATAGACTGCAATAGGCTGCTGGTAAAGCTCCTAGTTAAATGATAGGAGCCGCTCGGCTCGGTATTTAGCTGTAACCGGTTAGACTGGAAGCCGTACCCAACATAGTTGGGAAAAAGGCTATGTGGATGATGATGAGGGTGAAGGTGAAGAACGAATTTAATATAGATTTAAAGGTTTTGAAGGACCTGCCGAAATGGACAAATTATAATAAAAAAGCAGTTTACAATTATATTTTTAAGTTTGTATTGTGAAGTCGACATAGATCAGCAGACGCGCTAGTAATAACGCACAACAAAATTTTATACAACCGTAATTTTAGCTGGCAAAACGTTACCAGGGAAATTAATGGATGAGTTGCATTTTTATCATCAAACGAGTTTTAATAAAGTTAAGATTAAAATAACAAAATGATAGCGAAGCAGATCAATTCTTGCAAAAGTAATAATCGAGAAAACAGATCAGTCCTCAAGATAATAATTTAATTAGATGGATTTGTGGAGTTGAGAGATAGAACTGAAATGTAAAATGAATTACTTTCTTTGGTTTTACCTATCGGGCAATCCTTGGTTGCCCGATAGGAACCAAGGATTGCCCGAATCCTTGGTTCGCAAACTAAGCCAATTTAATCCGACAAACGGCTCACTCGCTCTAACTAAATCCTTTTCAATTTCTTGAATGCTTATCGCTTCGCCATAGCACTTGGTTGTGGCAAGCGAGTCGAGCGAACACGATGGTCTACAAAACCTCGTTAAGAGGTATTACAATTTAAGGAAATTTGTAAAACTTTTACAATAACAGCACTCATTCCTTGTGTCTAGGAAAAAAGAAAGTAATCTTTTATCATCCGAAATCCTTACGCAAACAATCAAGGAAAAAGGTTTCTAATTACTTCATGAAATATTACATTTCTTAAGAGATGGAATGACGAACACACGTGGCATTTTTACATCGTATTGACCCACGACCCGTCAAAAGCTGGACGTGTTCTTAATCCTAGCAAAAAAGGATTTAAGCAAAGCCTTGACGGGAGGGAACCACAGACACACTTAACACCGAAATTTAGAAAATGAGAGGACTGAGACGGGTCAGCATTAGATTATACCTCGGAAACGTATCACCGAAAGCTCCCATGAAGAGGGTAACGAAATGAGGTTATACATTTGCGAGTCGAATTAAGTTCGCTGAGGAATTTAAATTTGAAAATTTTAAGTGCTCATTTTAATCAATTTAATTTAGAGGTTGTAATTACTGATTTCGGTGATGAAGTGCTGTAATATAAGGACGTTGAATCAATTAAAGGACAAGCGCCTAACTTTGGTACATGTTACACCAAGGTCAAACCATGATAGGATTGGTTCAGAATAGAGATCTCGAACCAGTGATCAAATGTGCGGAAGCCCAAGGTGTACAAGAAGACATAATTAAGTGTGTGGATCTTATCTTTTCTACAATCATTAATTCATATATCACTACTACTACTTCGATAGACACTACCCTCTCAAGCCTCAGTACTTGAACACAGCTTTTCCAACCCTAAAATCTAACAATAATATACCTAGCAATAAATGACGTACCGAATGAACTTCAGAAGAACAATAGACAAAATTAGACTAGGCGTGACTGCTGCAATATATTCAACAAACAATAACCAATCTCGTCTAATACCTTTGCTATTTAAATCAATAACTTTCTTTTGAGAAAAGAAAGTTTAGGGAATGCCCAAAGGGCATCGAATATAAACTAAGAGTGGGCTTACACGACGGGATTACGGCAGTTAACAAGGACTTACAGACGATCCCACTCGATATGTAGGCGATCTACAACGAGAGTACGAAATGTCAGTAGCTTGCCAACTCTTAGAATTATCGTACATACGTTTTGGCTATTATGCTGTTTTTTTCAATTCGTTGTCTTTTATGGCTGTAAATATTGAATACAAAAAATGTAGGTACTAAATTAATCCATAAATAACATTTTGGGGTAAGGAGGACTTCATAAAAACCTATTTCGTTTTATTAGAAAAACCTGCCCAGCAACAGCTTGTAACAATTGATAAAGCCATCCCTTTGTGAGATAAGCATGACAAAATGTACGCATTTTGAATAACAATTTTCACGTAAACTACGACTTTCTGAAATAGTTAAGCATTTCTTTTACACTGTAAATACTACAGAGGGTGTTGAATGTCTCAAATGCGAAGAAAATCAAGGCAGTCCGAACAATACACGTGATTGGCGCGCACACTAATGTAGCTCACTGACATCGTCTACGCGGCGACCTCTAGACATCTCAGGTGACTACGGGCGAATCGTACTTAGAAAATACATCACATTTCGCCACGGCAACGAATTGGTTTGGTAATTGCCATTTAACGAACAAAAAAGCTACAAGAAGCTAACGCCGGCAGCGTCAACGGTTGAATTGATGATGTTTTTGGAAAGGTCGATTTGACGATAGGCACTGTTTAAATCCGATTGTTTGCGCGTGTTGATGTGGTACGTTACTTACAATGTTGTAGTTTACCACATAAAAATGCCACTATTTGGTTAGTTGTTGAACGTAATATGAGCGGGGAAGCGCGTGGTGGTTCCCGCTTGGCGCGACGTCGACTGGCAGTCGGCCGGGCGCTTCGGAGGCTGCGCGGTCCTGCCTCCCCCGCCTTCATTCACTCCACTGTCGAGGCCCAGCTCAAAACAGCCGGACTTTTAATGCGGCATGTGCTCTTTTCACACAAAACAGAGGTCCAACTCGTGCCAGCATTAGAGATTCAAGATCAGCTGAAAAAAGGATTTATGATATCGCAAGGTCTTAACGGTCGCTGCGTACAAGCGATTTGCTTGAATTTAAATAAATCCGGTCAAAAGTCAGATGATTAGCTTTTAAAATAGACGTTCACGTAAATAGAGTAAGTTAAGACAAAGAAAATTATCATGTAGCTATAGAATCTAATTGCACAAGTAGATTAACGTGTTTATGCGCCAAGTAAATTACCTTCATCCTACCCTTAACCCAATTTCGAAAGTTAAGGAGACACACATTTACGTAGCTACGAACCAATTTTGTTTCAGAAACCAACACAAAATGAGAGAATAGAACCATTGATGATACATAATATTTTGAACGTGATTAAAATTATAATTTCGTGAGAAAACACACAGAATTTTGTAAGAACTGTTCAACACACTAGTTAATTCATATATTTAGAACCTATAATAACAAACCGTGACTTATAGAAATCTTACTTAAAACTAAGTCTCTTTTATTGAAGGACAAAATTTATTTCCCTTAAATGTTCATGGTTTATTTAATAAGGTCTGTTTACCCGGCCAAAAATAATTTAATCGACCTGTTACAGATCCTAAATTGTATATTTTAAATATCATAGGGATCTAAGATTATTGAAACTGAAAATGTAACACATTATCCCTCAGTTTGATAGGCCAAAGGTGCTGAAAAAATATCCACAAACAAGAACACGGCCAGGCAACATTTGGCATTAGGTAAAAGAAAGACAAAACACAACAGACCGCTGACCTGACCATACAAAGCAAAAACTGTAAATAAAACAAGAAAAAATACTGCACAAGGATGCGCTCGAATCTAATAAGTAAATCAAATTTTCGTTGTTGCATTGAAACACCCCAACTATGCAAATTGGCCATACTATGTTCGACGTTCCGGGATACCCGAAACGGGGAGTCGAGCTGGAAATAATTCAATTTTAGGACCGATCATACGAGCGGGCACTCTCAAACCAACCCCCGATTTATTCATAAATAAAACAACGAAACGGAACACGCTACTACACCGTGCGTTTTCTCTAATATAGACGTTTGAGTGTTATTCGATCAAGAGCCAGTTGGGATGCTCAATCCTAACCGACCAGGAATAAATTCTTTTTCAGCAGGAATCCGTAAACTTACATCCTCTAATATTTATTACAAATGCGAAAGTAAGTTTGTTTGTTACCTGTTCACGCATAAATCACTGAACCGATCATCCTGAAATTTTGCATATACCTTACGGTGTACAGACACAGACATAGGGTAACCGAAAAAAGTACTGTTCCCGAGGAAAACAACAATAACGTTCTTAAGATAATAGATGGCGCCGTGTCTTTCGAATCATGATTAATTATTACAAGCAGAACAGAACCCGAATTGATTGTCAAATTCTAAATTAACGCGAGCGAAGCCGCGGAAAAAGTAGTACAATAGTATCCTATAATTTATTCTGACGCCCACAAAACGTAGTTGAGTTTCCGTTGTTTTTGCAAGATCTCAATATTGTAAGACACTGTGTTACAGTGGTGTATACAGGAGTGTGAGACCATTGTCTTCAAAGATTTTAGTAGATTTGGATAGCCGAAGATGTCAAGTACCTATAGCCGTTCCAAAGAAAATACTACAGAAAATAATATATACCTAACAAAAAGCAAACATAAGGTAAACGTTTAACCACGCTTTGAAACTCGTTTATGTCAGAATAATTTATCTTGAAGAAATATTTCTCTGAATCGAGCATTGAGATGCGTGTACGGAACGAGGTACTTAAAATCACTTACAAAGGAGGTTTACTTACGCCTACGGAATTAATTAGCGAAATATTGAGACAACAACCAAGAGGCTTTTCTTGGCACCTTCCACCTGCCTTTCATTAACATTTCAACTGCCATTTCCACCCGTCATATCATTCTGTATTGCGGTTCCTAATGTAGTGCTATTTATCATTTCAACACAGAATTTCTTAATCACAATTCGGCATTAAGAATATTTTTGCTAGAAAGGCAATGTCAACCACAATCTTATGTGTATTTTCGGAACATGTGGTCATATCAGGACATTATCGTCTGTTGTCTGAATTGTAATTCATACAATTTGAATTAATTTTAAAGACAAATAATGACGCCATAAATGTAATGTTCCTCCGGAAATACATATAAGCAGAACTCTGTTATTTACTCTATTTCCAAAAAGTACTTGTACAAATTAGATGTGCATCCGAATTTCCACGTCGCAATTGCATTTCAAACGGGGGTACCGTTTTTATTTGATTCGAGAACAACCGGAGCACGAACGCTGAATAGGATTATAAGGGGCACAGTTACCTTGACCCATATAGCCCGGAGACTAGCGGTTGACCCCTGATGCGCTTGTTTCAATTGAAGGGAAACGTTCCCAAGACGACGTCGGAATTTGAATGTCGCTTACCCGAAGGAAGTGATTTAATATACACTCTCCATTGAAAAATCTAGCCTAAACTGAGTTAAACTGTTAACAAAAGGTCCGCATCATGTGCTATTTTCACAAAGTTAAAATTAGTGCCTAATTTTATTTCTAAAGTAAGCACGCGAAAACCCACGGCATGGATAAATTCGTTAGAAAATTTTCAAGGAATTACCCACTAAGCTAATTTCTACATCGGGAACTTAAATGAGATGTTACGAGTGCGCACTAGTGGGACAATTTTCAAGTAGATATTAAACGCAAAACTTTAATAATATCGGGCCCCATTTGGATACAAACGTATGAGGACATGACGCGAAAGTAATAGCCGAGAGAAAATATAGGGGAAGAAAGCTGAAGAGAAAATATATTTTAATGCAGAATATTCTTCGAGGTGGAAACTGTCATATTAATATTCATGGTGACCTTGAGCCTTGCCTGTGTGGCGTTATAATCTTTATTAAAACCACCCTAAAGTTAGTTTTTTAATACTCACTACTAAGACGATTACCGTGATTTAACATAAATAAGGAAGTTATTTATATCTTGTTTTGACTTCGTTAAATTGTTTATTCGATTTTAGTTCGGAATATGGTAAGAGAACCATCGACAAGATTAAGTAGACCTTACCTTCTGAAGTATAGAATATAAGTTATCAGGTTCTTTATATGTGAGACTACTGGGTTTAGGACTCTCACATGCCATTCAACTCGATTCTCAGAAATTCTCATCCAGAAACTATGTGAACATGAAAATTCATTCGAAGCTTTACGCATCTTAAACAACTTCCAGAAACTCATGCGCAAATCCTGTTATCTAACACAGAAAATCCCGCTCACAGAAATTTTCATAGCATTAATTCAACGTTCCTGCCTCTTCTGCCACACCCAAATTTCATTTGCAGATATTAGTACACGACCACACTATTGTTAAGAACGAATGCAGCGTACACATTTATCTGACTACTAATAATTTACCTTAATGACTTTCCTAAACCTTCCTAGTGCTTTGAAAGTCCTGTAGCTATCAATTACAACTACGACAAGGTAGGAACATGTGCCCTCCTTCTGTGCCTCAAAACCATGTTGTATAAGTGACATCTACGGTAACAATAATATTACGGGCTTTTTAATTAGAACTACCACTCGTCATGTTTTCTGTTAAAGCGTTTTTGTAGTGTAGGTTTCACAGAGCTATGTCCCTGTTATTATTGTTACATCGGACCTAGGAGTCAGCGACAGCAGGACATGGACCAAAGGCGGTTTGGAGATTCGCCGACACAGACACCGGGTGGTGTCCAGCCTACGTCACAGCCAGTCGCCGGCCAATCCGGAGTTTCTCCAGCATCAGTGGCGCCAGACTTGTCAGCTTTAATGGCGCTGCTGCAGGAGCAAGCTCGCCGCCAAGAGGAGCAGGCTCGCCGATTGGAAGACCAGTTACAGCGAGATAAAGAGGAGCAAGCTCGCCGTCAAGAGGAGCAGGCTCGCCGATTGGAAGAGCAGTTACAGCGAGATAAAGAGGAGCAAGCTCGCCGTCAAGAGGAGCAAGCTCGCTGTCAAGAGGAGCAGGCTCGCCGGTTGGAAGAGCAGTTGCAGCGAGACAAAGAGGAGCAGGTCCGCCGCCAAGACGAGCAGATGCTCCTCATAAAGGAGCTTCATGCAACTTTCGGTAAGGACCTCAAGTTGATGAAAGATCAGGTCCACCAGCACGAGAATCGCATCTCGGAGACCGAAGTTAAGATTGCTGGGGTGCAGAAGGCTTTGGGCGAACTGAAGACTGAAGGTGGAACTGTAGCTTCAGTGGTTGCTGCACCTTCTTCGCGTGGTTTTAAGGTTCCTCCATTCGATGGAACATCGTCGTGGTCGGCCTATAGAATCCAGTTTGAGGCCGTCATGAAGGCGAATGGATGGACCAAACCACAAGCCATGACCGCGCTCACCTTGGGCCTCCGAGACCAGGCCCTGACTATTCTCGAGGCACTCGGCAAGGATGTAACCTACGAGCAGCTGCTGGAGGCGTTGGAGTCCAGATACGGCGACGCGCACCTGGAGCACGTATTCCGTGCCAAGTTGAAGGACCGTGTTCAACGTAGTGCCGAGAACCTACAGCAGTGGGCTCTGGAAGTTGAGAAACTCGTTCGGAAAGCCTACCAGTCTGCCCCTGCACTGATTGATGGAAATCTGGTACAGGCGTTCGTTGATGGAATACGTGACTTAGAAGTTAGAGCCGCCGTGAGACTGGGGCATCATGAAACCTTGAAGGACGCCTTGGCCCATGCCTTAGAAGTGGAGGCAGTGAGGCAAGACCACCGAACGCACCGTGTCAGGGAGGTTATAGCATCACCTGTACGCGACCGCCCACAGGGGTATAGTCCTAGGTGCCACACTTGTGGAGAAAGAGGTCATCTTCGGTCCAGCTGTCCTAAGCGCAGCACCCCGAGAGAAGCCGAGCAGGAAAGAGTGGCTGAAGTGACTGCCAAGCCACAGCAGGGAAACGAGTAAATGCCAGGACTGGGGGGCGGGTGCTGGCTGGTATTGAAAGAGCCCCGAGAATCTTGATCTCGCAAGCACATGACGGGAACAGCCTGACCATCAAAGGCGAAGTCAATGGAACGCCATGCAAACTGACGTTGGATACTGGAGCTTCTCACACGGTCGTCAATTCTAAACTAGCAAGTCGGTTTCTTGGGGACTACTTCAATAAGCACGACCGTATACAGTTACTAACAGCTACCGGTCAGCACATAAACGTCCGAGGCAAGAAGGAGGTAGAGTTAAAATTGGGTGACAGATTTTACAAGCAGAATGTCATCGTGGCCGACATAGTGGACGATTGCATCTTGGGCTTGGACTTCATGCGGAAATATCGTTGTGAGATCGACGTTGATCAAGGAGTACTGAAATGTGGTTCAGAGGAAGTGTTCATGGAGGGTGCACCGTCAGGAAAAGTGTACTGCTTGAAGAAGATAGTTCTTCCTCGCAGATCAGAAACGATTGTGCCAATTTGTTTGCCACGGAATTCTGGACAAAAAGATCGAAGTGTCCTGATAGAAAGGGTGAACAATGACTTCCCATGGAAGATGGCACGAACTCTGGTCAAGGCCACCAACATCTCAGCAGTACGCATACTGAATCCAAGTGACCAGGAGCATGTGATTAAGAAGGGCACCTTGATAGGCACTTGCGAGGAAGTAGCTTGGATGCGTCAATTGCAAGATGTGTCTACCGGAAATAAAGTTCGTAGTACAAAATTTGACGTATCGACACTTTTGAAAAACTGCGATTTAACTGAAGAAGAAATGGACAAGGCTATGAAGATGTTACTTCAGTACGCCAACAGGACTTGTTCAGCACCAGATTAATACGGGTAACGAGTTACCTATCCGTCAGCGACCAAGAAGACTGCCAGTTGCACGAGAAAAAGAGGTGGAAACCATGATTGAGGGAATGGTGAAGGACGGTGTTATAGAGCCTTCATCGAGTCCATGGTGTTCTCCTGTGGTCCTGGTAAAGAAAAAGGACGGCAGTATGCGCTTCTGTGTGGACTATCGGCGACTGAACGACGTCACGAAAAAGGACAGCTACCCACTGCCTAGGATCGATGAAACACTGGATACGCTGACTGGTATGAAGTGGTTTACCACACTTGATCTGAAGAGTGGCTACTGGCAAGTAGAAATAGACCCCAAGGACAAGGAGAAAACTGCATTCTCAACAGGAAAAGGGCTATGGCAGTTTAAAGTTATGCCTTTCGGTTTGTGCAACGCTCCTGCGACGTTTGAAAGGCTGATGGAGCAAGTACTTGCCGGATTGATTGGGGACGCATGTCTTGTCTATCTGGACGACATAATAATCGTGGGCCGTACATTTGAAGATCACCTTAAAAACCTCAACCGAGTGCTGTCAAAAATCCAAACAGCAAATCTCAAGTTAAGCCCGAAGAAGTGCTCGTTTTTCAGACAGCAAGTGAACTTCTTAGGACACATAGTTTCGGGGGAAGGTGTTCAAACAGACCCAGAAAAAGTAGTCGCCGTCAAAGATTGGCCAGTTCCGAAAGACAAGACACAGGTCAGGGCATTCCTGGGTTTGTGCTCCTACTATCGAAGGTTTGTCAAGAATTTTGCCGACATTGCAAAACCTCTGCACAAACTCACTGAGGAAAAGAGGCAATTCTGTTGGGACGAGGACTGCGACGTCGCATTTCAGGAATTAAAGAAACGTCTGTGCAATACACCTATTTTGGGATATCCTGACACTGAAAATGACTTCATAGTTGACACAGATGCAAGTAATACTGGAATTGGGGGCGTGCTGTCTCAACGGAAAGGAGACCGGGAGGTTGTAATAGCCTACTTCAGCAAGTCTTTATCGAAACCAGAAAGAAATTATTGCGTTACAAGACGGGAGCTACTCGCTGTAGTAAAGACATTGCAGCACTTCAGTAAATATTTGCTGGGACGTAAATTCCTACTACGAACTGACCATGCTGCACTGAAGTGGCTATTACAGTTCAAGAATCCAGAAGGCCAAGTGGCGAGATGGATTGAACTACTACAAGAGTTTGACTTCGTAACAGAACATCGCAGTGGGAGAACTCACGGTAACGCAGACGCCTTGTCGAGAAGACCTTGTACTGAAGACTGTAAGCACTGTGCCAGGCAAGAGACTAAGGAAGTAGTGGCCGTGAGGATGCTTAGAACGGATCTCAGCGATGAATGGAAGGAGACCCTACAGCAGGCTCAGCAAAATGACTCGGACATCAAACCGATCTTCGAGTGGATTAAAGCTGGTGTTCCTAAACCCAAGTGGAGTGATGTGGCTGCGATGAGTTCCATCACGAAGAGCTATTGGGCGCAATGGAACAGCTTGGTAATCCAGGATGGAGTCTTGTGCCGTAAATGGGAAAACGCTAGAGGGGACAGCTGTCATCTACAAATGGTTGTCCCTAAAGCCAAGGTACCAGATGTTCTACGGCTCTACCGTGATGGATGTTCAGGAGGACATATGGGGGTAAAAAGGACTCTACTAAAAATTCGAGAACGCTTCTACTGGATCCACTGTCGAGATGATGTAGAGGACTGGTGCCGTAAATGTACCAGTTGTGCGGCCGTGAAAGGACCCCGTACACGCAGCAGAGGTGCATTAAAAGTGTACAACGTTGGAGCCCCTTGGGAACGGATAGCACTTGACGTTGCGGGACCATTTCCAGTAAGTGAGAGCGGAAACAAGTACTTCCTGGTGGTCATGGATTACTTAACAAAGTGGCCAGAAGTCTTCGCCATTCCTAATCAAGAAGCTACAACTGTCGCAGATAAATTGGTTCAGGAAGTCTTCTGTCGTTTTGGGGTACCCTTAGAAATACACAGCGATCAAGGAAGGAATTTTGAATCGCAAGTATTTCAAGAGACTTGTCGATTGATGGGTACCCACAAAACCAGAACCACCTCTTACCACCCACAATCTGACGGAATGGTGGAACGATTCAACCAAACGTTGGAGAGATATCTGGCGAAAGTTGTGGAAAGCCGGCAAAGGGATTGGGACAAGCACATACAGCCGTTTCTTCTGTCTTACCGAAGTGCAGTCCACGAAAGTACGACTGTGACACCAGCCTTCGCGAACTTTGGAAGGGAATTACGGTTACCTGCTGATTTAATCACTGGAACTCCCCCTGATGCTCCATGTAGTGTAACAGATTACGCGAATGACTTGCGTAATAAGTTGAACGATGTTTATGAGCATATCCGACAATCCAGCCAACAGATGTCAGAGAAGATGAAGACCCGTTATGATCGGAAGGCAAACGGTAGGGGTTTCGACGAGGGTTCACTGGTGTGGTTGCATAACCCAGTGCGGAGCAAGGGGAAGTCTCCGAAGTTACAAGCAAAATGGGATGGACCATACCGAGTTGTGACTAGGATCAACGATGTCACCTACCGAATACAGAAGGGTCCACGAGGTGCGCCTAAAATTGTGCATGTGGACCGGTTGGCGCGATACTACGGAACTAATGATGCTCGGGACGAGCATGTCTAAGGAGGGGGCAGTGTTACATCGGACCTACTAGAACATTCGAGAAAGCACGTGATTACAGTAGGTATGTGTACGTTGGAATTTCGAGAGATTTCTATTATTATTACTTTCAAAGTTGGGTAGGTACCTACAAACTCGCGACCTCTTTATAAAAAGACATTAGAATTTCGACCGTACTCCTAGGGCATACGGTTCATATTTGTTTGTGTTGTACAAGTAGCTAGTAATAATAATTACCTACCTACCTACCTACTCTTTTGTTAGTGTTTTCTATGACCCTCTAGAATATTCGAGGTTATTCTGGTGTGTCTGTGGGCGAGTATAAATAGACCGCTCAGGGCCGCGACAGTCAGTCTTGTTTTGGCTACCATCGAAGCGAATCGAAGTGAACTTGAAGTGCGATATCTAAGTGAATAGTGAATAGTAGTGTATTGTAGTGTACTTGTGATTAAGTTTAAATTGTTTTGTGAGTAATAAAGTTATTGTGTTGTTTAATCGGTAGTAATTAATTTATCTCATATCCAGCTCGTAACATTATTAGTGATTAGTACCGGGAAATCCCTGAACCGAAAGTACCTGGAAATATTGGAAACTTTCGTCGTTTGTCCTGTCATTTAGTCTTTGTCTTACTTTCTCCGTTTCAGCACTTTCAACTGTACTATCTTGTCTTACTTAAAGTATAGGAAGTACCGGGAATCCCGGTTCTTTAGCCTGAAGGTCCCGAAAATCCCAGTTCTTCAAAACGTTTGGTTTTGTTCGTCGTGTTGTCGGTTCAGCAATTTCCTAGTTAGTTTGTGCAGGTAGCCTAAGTCTATATATTTAATGGTTTGCTAATAAATAGTAATATTATGCATAATTCGTGGGTTGAATTACACTTATCTCTACAAATTTACCAAAGCGTAATGTAAATTTTAGCTACAGCCCTACGGAAATTATAATTTCCGTGAAGTTCTTGTTAGCATGATGAACTTTTGGGTCTTGCCATAGGAGCTGCAGTTTCACGTTACCTAACGTAACCAGTACTTGAAAGTACTTGAAGTGTTTTTAGGACGATAGGAATTTTAGTCAAAATGAAGAATGTTCTTGAAGGTTGAAGAATATTCTGCATAATTTCATTACCAAATCCACAGTAAAAGACTTCCTTAAGTCTTAAGTAATAAATAAAGACAGTAAAGAACCATCGTGTGGGGAAATAAACTATTAAAACTGATAGCCATAAAATAACGATAGGTTTATGAATTAGAGGGAACTGGCGCTATTGTGAGAGCCACGCACGAAGTTACCTCGTAAAAATAACTCGACTCCTCTATTGCGACCGTGGCTAACTTTTGTGGCAACGAATGTGCGGTCTCGTCTCTATGGTAATGTCAGACATATTCACAAGTTCAGTGCGCTATGTTAGCTAAAAGATAATTTTGGTTTAATTGGCCAGTCCTTTGTTAAAGATAAATTGTCCCCGTACTGAAATTACCGAAATGTGCAAGAGTTTAACACTAGAGCAATAAAATATTCGGTCAACTATTCCCAGACTACAAGTTTCTGTAAATACTCTCCACTTCACGAAAAAAGTACCAAGCTATTTAAAACCTCCGGGCGAGTATTTTTGAGAAAACATTCTGTAACTGGAATCTTCATTAAAAGAGCTGTATTAAAATACTTTGTTATTAAAAGGCAGCCATTTTATCTGAATTAACTGGGGCTGTATGAGCAAACAAACAAATTAAGTCAACATGCAAGTACCTTCGTCGTGTATCTAAGGGTAATAAAACCTAGAATTTATTAACAATTCTCGCAAATGGTTTTTATTAAGAGAGGCGACATCAACAGTAGACAACGTATTTTCAAGTGAAGCGGAGAATTAATACTAGACTTCCCATGCGGGTATAAAAGTCGTATGTGCGGATAATAACTTTGCTATTTTAGTAGCTTCGCTTCAGAAGAATTAATTCTGGCCCTATACCTAATTCTGGCGGCTAAAATTCATCGTCATCATCATCCTCATCATTTCAGCCGAAAGACGTCCACTGCTGGACACAGGCCTCCCCCAAGTGTCGCCACGACTAAAATATACAGAAAGCAAAATCAAATGGCGTATATCCTTAGTGTTATACAATGCTTTTCTCTAGACCAGTTTATATTTTCAGAACAGAGTCGAAATAAAAATAACATGCACGGAAAAGTACCTTCCTAATGAAGGTAGGAGGATACATCATGTAAGAGAAGACATTGACACAGCCAGAGCTTACAAAATTGCTTCCTCCACGTTTTGACGTAGGTACATTATACGTCACGTGCCGACGACAATGGTATTGCGTAACATATGTGGTGTTCAAAATACAGCAACATTAGCAGAATCTTTTAACATTACTACAGGGCCTGAATACCGTAAGGCAGAGGCGGGATTGTGGGCGATGAAAATGTAGACGAAGCAAACGAAAAATGAAACGTAAAATGAACTTTGAATCAAGGAAAGGGCAACAGCACAGAATAGATAATAGTACTAGGCAACAGTCATCTGGCGTTTTGGGAGGTATTTCGTCAACAGTTTATGAATTATTTCTATTAATCGTAACGTCATTGCCAAACGTGATCTTAGTAACCAAGCATATAAACATCAACAAAGCTCCCATAGAAATAGATACGAAAAACAACGCATTCCAATCGGTTCTCAATTATGATAGGAAATGATTCCATATCGCTGAATTACTCAATCACAATTAATTTTTGGACTTACAAGTCAATTCAGTGTCCGCTCTCATACACACCACAACCTCTAACGATGCTGGCGGTCCAACAACCAAGTTGTCCCATAAAAACGGAATATCAAATGAAAATTTCTTTCCGCTTGCTCGGTTTACTGCGGCAGAGCTCTCTCACTCCGTGTGTAGGCATGAGATAACTACCTACCGCTCCGCGCACTCAGTGAGTGCAAGTTCAGTGGGGCTGTCGCGCTCGTGCCGTGCGTACGTCGCGTTAATTTTTCTCGCTCTTTCGACTGGTCGCTGGCGTCGCGACCTACTTGTGCTTCGTGTTAGTTTACTGACTGATTTATTGATCATTAATCATTCTTAGTAAAAATGACAAGCCGGATAAACTGTTTCGTGTATGGATGCTTAAATACATATAATAAATGTAGAAACAAAATGTCCTTTTTTTATTTACCAGCTGATTGTGAAAGGTAAGTTAATTAAAGTTTTATTTAATTATTTAGGTAACAATTAGCAATTTAAAAGAAACTCATAGTTCAGTGCAGTAAACGTTAATAACAAGAAGTTAGGTAGGTAGAGTTAGTAGGTTCAAACAGTGAAAAGCGAAAATAACTTGGAACAGAATGGATTGACAATTTTTGTATGGTTATACCATGTTATAGTTACCTACCTACTAGCATTGATTACGGAATACCAGCCCGGCTAGCATGTGCAGGGGATAAAAATTTTATCCACCGGTTATTTCCACTTTTGTTTGAATTTTGTCCCTTGTCAGTGGAAATAACCGGTGGATAAAATTTTATCCCCTGCCCATGCTAGCCGGGCTGGGGGTCTAAAATGGCCGCTTAAGCAGAATATGAATCACGTAATTTTTTTTTTTATATTTTGGCCCGCAGAGCTCCTTTGAGAGTTGACGAGATCCATCGTGTTGCCAGTTTTGCTGCTTACCTACCTATATTCATATTAGACACTTACTTACTTAAGTATAATATGTAGGGTAGGTATGCTAGTTCCCGTAGCGGTTTAAGAGGTCTAAAAAAAGCGAGTGTGAGAAAAATAAATTCAAGGCCAACGCTCATAACTCAATTAGATGAACTGCACTTGCTGTTGTTTGATATTCTACTTAGGTTCGAACTTGCTTGAAATAATAACTAGTAAGACCTTATGACCGATACAAGGATATTAGCCCCTACCCTACTTACAATCAGACAGTTTAATAAAAAATATTGCTCCATGTCCATGCATCTGATCAGAGTTTGTATTTGTTAGATTTCGCATTTATGCTGCTAATAATTTTATAATCGTTATTTTAGAGAAGGCAAGAAATATGTGAGACATTATACTAAAGTAAAACAATTGTAATTTCATAAGTTTTTATGAATCTTTAAATAATATTATTACATTAAAATACAAAAATGTTGGTAGTATTTATTTTTAGTACTAGCTACCAGCCCTACCGATTGACCTTTAAGCAACGTGACGCCGAATAACAGACGCTAACGTGGGGCGTCAAGGCACAATTTAGATCGACCGTGCCCAGTTTAGGTACTTAAATGTCGGCTTTCTCTTCAAGAACAAAGGAGTGCAGCTTCTGTACTTTTTTATTCTGTGACTGCGGTCAACCCCGACCACGGTTGCAGTTCCCAACACTTTTTTTTGGTTTGATAACCAGTAGGTATCATGATGGCCAGATACCTAAGTTCATTACATTTACGTTCAACTTTTTTGCTTGTACGACGGAGGTAAAAACTTGTAACTAATGTCGCTTACCGCAGCAGCGTCATAAGTGCGGAATTAATAACTTGGAAAGAACGAAAAACTACTAAGTAGCGAGATTAATAAATGTAAGACAAGTCGTAGTGTCTCGGAAGCTGACCATTTCCACCGCCTTTATGTGCAGACACATTCTTACAGCAAAAAGGTCGTAACTTCACAAAATGCTGTGAAACATTCCCCGAATAACTAAAACAGTGTCCAAATCACATGGGATTAAACCGTATTTTTGTTCTGAATCGAATTTTAAGCAACATAAATAATTTAGGTACAAACTCGGCTGAAAGTCTGTCTAGAACAAAGTTAGCATATTTGAATTTTGGAGGCGAGCGTATTAAAGTGGTCATTAATCAACATTCACAAAGCGTTAAGCGCAGTATGATGAATGAGGCTGATTACGCCAATTAGATGCTCGAATTTAGACAGTTTCAATGCAAGGGAGATTAGTTTTTGTTATTTGTTTCAATTTCTGGCTCTGGTAGGTCCCTATTTTGAAGATACTTCATTTAAATAATATCATTATGCTAAACTTAATATTAATTTGCAATAATTTGCCATTGTTTATACAGGATAGTGTAAAAGATGATATGGCAAGTATGGAGGTGTCTGATGACTTGCCGAGTAATAGACAAGTATGCAAGAAGATATGCTGCGCCGACCAAATAAATTGGGATAAGGTCAGGATATAGATGAAAATGATGTTTGTACATGGGCCTAAAATGGCCGCTTTAGCAGAATGATAATATGAATCACGTTAAAAAATTAAAATTCTTAAAATGGACTTTATGACTATGACTATAAATGGCCGCTTCAGCAGAATCATAATAATTTTCGTTATAAATTAAAATTCTTAAAATAAACTTTCATCGTCTGTCTAGCCTTTTCCCAACTATGTTGGGGTCGGCTTCCAGTCTAACCGGATGCAGCTGAATACCAGTATTTTACATGGAGCGACTGCCTATCTGAACTCCAGAACCCAGTTAATACTGGGTAATACGCTACCCCTTGGTAAGACTGGTTGTCAGTATATTTGGGCCACGACTACCTGTAACGAATGCTTTAGCCACGAGCTCCTCTCTTAAAATGGACTTTACGGCTATGGATATAAAGTCCATTTTAAGAATTTAAAAATAAAGTAAATGGCCGCTTTAGGCCATTTTAGGCCCGCAGGTTAGGCACCTATGATCCTGTGTTTCTATCTCTAAGCAAATGATTCAATACAAAAAGGCTGCTGAACTTACTATCCACGTTTCAAAAAAAAATATATATATCAAAATAAGACATTTACCTAAAATAAAATCCCCATAAGGGAAATGCATATCCACGATGTTTTTTCACGTGGAAACTCACTCGACGGCGCGGCGCGAACAGGTGAATTATCATATTTATTGTTGGTCGTAAATCCATACATAATTTCTTGACTTTGGGCACCACTAGATCTTCAAAAACAAAATATATGAGCTTTTACCAAAAGTACTACAAGTAATTTACATAAATGTATTGTACATACAACATACACCCACGCTTTATTTCCTTTGGGAATGGACAGAAACTATACAGAACAAGAAGAAGGGGCCTGTAAGGGCCGAAGCCTGCCGGGGCTGCGGGACTGTTCGAAAGAGATACCGTGGCCCCGGAACATAAAGGGCGAGGAAAGAACATAGATTTTAAAATGACCTCCCACTAGGTGGACCGATGACCTGGTGAAGGTTACGGGAATCCGTTGGATGCGAGTCGCACGGGACCGATCATTGTGGCGACACTTGGGGGAGGCCTATGTTCAGCAGTGGACGTCTTTCGGCAGAAATTTTGATGATGATGTAAAATTATGCAGATTTTTCACTGTCCTTTAAAATTGCTATTTTACTGGACTACGGCGAATCCAAAAGGAGGGGTTATGATTTTATAGGAATATAGGCTCTATGTTCCTCCCTAGCGCCTTAACTTTTCATCCGATTTTGGTGAAGGTGTTAATCGATTCGTAATTATAGACCGGGTAACATACGCCACATTTTAACCGATTAACAATAGGACTTTTTAATTTTACCTTGTAAATACCGGATTCAGTAGTCGGGTTTTTTATACCAATCAATTTCTTATTGACTTACGTGGTGTTAAAACTTAAGCGTCGAACTACTACGATCCTTACATACTTACTCCTTATGCGTCGTCCACGATCACACATCAGCCCGCGTAGCATGACCACCGTAGACACGACAGAGAGTCGACAAATCTTTTGTTCATCTGTCATTTTGTCGATTCAATGACAGATGAACAAAAGATTTGTCGAGTCTCTTTCGTTTCTCCGGTGGTCATGCTACGCGGGCTGGACATGTGCTCCAGCTCCAGCTAGTTCGACCTGACCTTCCTGAAGAACATTACCGATAAGGTCAGTGTACTACAGGTATTTCACCCCAAATCAGCACTTGCGAGCTCAAACTAAATTTAATTTAAACTGTAATAGCCCGATACTCGTGCGTCCTTTAATTAAAACAATTCGGGTTTAAATATAGGCGTAAATACTTACGCTTGTGTTGCGTAATTAAGTTTTTAGGAAGAAGTAATTACATTCTTTTCAGAAATATTTTCGGCATCGCATTTATCAAAGAAAAGGGTCGTTTAGGTATTTCTTATTCTTATTCTTTATTGCACACAAAAAATTATAAAGAAATATATACACAAAATTACAAAATATAGATAATGTACAACGGCGAGCTTAACCCAGAATTGGGTTTTCTTACAGCAAACCATACTTGTGCTGAGAGATTTGCAGGAGAGGATAACTATTATTTAACTGGTATTTGTGATTATTTTAAATTGAGAAAAAAACTTCGGGGACTGCCGATAGAAATGAGAACTAAGTAATCTTTGTCTGTTACGGAATGTGCCCCGCGCGAGCCTATGTCGTGCTACGCCGTAGCGGATCGGCTACGAGTGCTACGAAGCGTTAGGTGACGGTCACGCGAGTTCCATGATTTTTGTTCACCCAAAAAGTGCTCAACTTCACTTCAAAAACATAGAAGCAACAATATCTAGCTATTCCGTAGAACACTGAACAATTACGAAATGTCTGCCATTGGGTAGATATTATTCCCGGTATGCAAAACTTTGTTAATGAGAATGGAATGTTCACAGTTTTAAATAAAAAGGAAGTTGAAATAGTTTTCTTACTTTAGCGCTATTGTAAAAACTAAAGCTTGAACAGCAAGTTATGAGATTGGTACCGTTTTCAATTTCATATACTTAAATATTTTAGGATAAATAAATGTTTCGCATCAAAATCGTCGATGATTTGGTTTACATCGTCATAGCGACACCACAATGACTATACCGACATTTAAAAAAATCCTTTAATTTTAATTTAGGATTACCTAGTAAAAGTTTGGCACACAAATTGATGATCATGATACCACTTAGGTACTACGTTTTTTTCATCCAAAACAAACCGCTTTGACTCTTTGTTTCCCCAAAAAAAAAGATATGATAATTAAAAGGTTTGCATCCAACCAAACCGATCATAGTATGCTTTAGGTATATACATACAAAAACTCACGCCATTTTCCCGTGGACCCTAGGCAGAAACCACAGAACGCCACCTGCTACGATCTTAAAGAAAGCAGTGAAATATCCTCATTGCTTTACATAATCACAGCAATATACCATCATGACGTCTTAAGAAAACAGTCAAAAAGCCTTTTGTTTTAAAAACAACACGCAAGAGTCTCGTCTAAAAGTCAGACAGGCCAAAACAACGCTATACGTTTCACACCACCGTGCTTTTGTGGGGTTGCGGTATGTCCCCGACACTCGCGACCCTCATCAGTTTCTGTTGCTTGGGAGAAGGCTCGACGAACGAAACGTGAGCAGCAATAGCTAACGCGATACGAAGCAATGTAATAAGGAAATGTTGCCTGGCGTAAGTATGGTTGGTTGTTTTTGTGGGAGGATATTATGAAGTGTGTTAAGGGGCCTAAAATGACTGCTTAAGCAGAGTCATAATATGATAGTAATATGAATCACGCTAAAATTCTAAAAATGGTCATAGACGCAGTTAATTTTATGAATAGCCACTTTGTAACCATTTGAAGAATTGTTACATATTCATACTATTAAACTAAAGCTGCTATTTTAGACCCCATGTGCAAGTGTGCATATAAGAACAAATGGACATGTAAAATTCTCAAATTGTGTTTTAAACAAAAGCATTGCCTTCGTCGATACTTAAACACTCAATTAGTCGCTATTAGAACAAAATAATTCAGATAATCATGGTTTAAAGCTGAATCTACGAATTAGTACAAACAATAAAGGCAATTGCTTTGATAAAGACTACCATTAGCATCATTTCAGCCCCATTCTACCAGCGATCGACAACTTACTCGCAATAATCCTGTCTGTAACAAGCACTTAAAAAGAATAACGTTTTAAACTGAAGAGAACGACACTATAAAAGTAAAGGCATCGTTATGGCTATAATAAAGTTTTATCTAAATGCACTTTTATTAATCACGACAACGGTTTTTATTTTCAGTTGAACGCGAACGTATAAAACCGTGTCTCCGAGTTACAAATACACCATTCTTCGCCAAGATCGTTAGGGTATGATTTAATTTGATTTT
Organism: Xestia ashworthii; assembly: GCA_950022955.1. Taxonomy (NCBI): domain Eukaryota; kingdom Metazoa; phylum Arthropoda; class Insecta; order Lepidoptera; family Noctuidae; genus Xestia; species Xestia ashworthii. Next base: position 6,966,734 of record OX465556.1, read on the forward strand.
TTGTCGTCTCAGCATGTATTCTTGGCAGAGAGCGGCTTTGTTTACAGAATATCGTATTGTCAAAAAATGTACAAGGGCAAGAAACGACGGAATGTTACAGAAGTAAACGACGCAAATATAAATCCACATTATGTAATAATTCTAGCTACTATATAATTTGTGGTCTTGATCGTTCAGATAGGTACATCTGTTTTTGCGGCATCAAATCTGGGTGAAGATTTAGATGAACTTAAGACCCAGATTGCTTCATTTTATGACATCTACAATTATTTTTAATGTTAGAACCATGTTGCTGTTGATGTATAAAGATAAACGAAGGTAAAGATGTATGTTAGGATTGCAGCAGATGGCATTTTGGAAAAAGACGTTGGTTTATGTTGTTAATAAACTCTCAGTGAGTCATTTTGCGGCATACAAAGCAGACAACATATGCAACTTACTTACATATAACATCACAATTCGGGTGACGTTCAAACAACCAGCTGTTCGCAACACAACTGCGAAAGCTGCCGTCGTTAATTCGATTTTGACCGTGAACAACAAACTGCCATCTAATTTATTCAAGCCTCAACTTCGCCTTTAGATAATCTGACCCTAAACTAATAGGTAGCACCGGTGTTGCATACATAACGTCATTCATTAATCAATTATTCCAGGCGTTGCAGAAACTTCGAGGGGCAAAATTGAATGTTCACTATTACTGAACAGCGCTGTTGCGAGCTTTATCTCTGTTCCATTTGCAGTTCATTTGAATAATGAGAAGGAAGAGGTTATTGAAATACAGGCAGCAAGAAAACAATTAGCTTAAGAGGGAACAGAGCCAGCGAGGTATTAGAAAAATAGGTATTTGAAGAAACTATTGCCGTCGCGCTGCGTCAAGACTGCATGTTGAATGACAGACATGTTCAGGAGAATGTGGTATTAAGAGAAACATGTACTAACACCCGAAAAAAGAAGTCGCAAGAATAAAGCGAAGATCGAAACGACGAAAGCAACTTGCGGACTATCTGTATAATAGGATGCCAAACTATAAAAATCAATAGAACATTTAATTTGTTATTCATGACTAAAGTAATGCGAACATCGACATTTCCAAAACTACCATAAAATAACGAACTTGAAAAAGTACCGTAAACTTGCGAAGCACCCGAAGCTTGATAGCTTTTCCAACCAAACAGACATTCTGATGCTACGTTAAAATTTCTTTGCTAATCTAATTACAAGCATTTAAGAAAACCCGTAACAAAAGAGGCCTTTTATTTGTAAGTGCACTACCGTAAAAAAGGGAAAAGTGATGATCATAAAACCCTGGAAAGTTTCAATACTTTCTGTATATATTTAATGGCTACTTACAGCAATCGAACCTCATTGTAGATATTGGATCTGATGGCCAGGCTCTTATTGAAAAAGAAAACGCAAACTCGCGTTGTGCTACCAAAATTCAATAATTCTTCGTTACCAAATTTCGTGATGATTAGAACTTTCCGCAGGTGCGTTGATCCAAGAGATACCCCTGATTGAAAAGTAAAAAAGAGGGGAAAATTGGGTGATTAATTATGCAAAGCTGCGCCTCCGTGTCACATGGATGATGCATGAAAATGAGGCTGACAGACGTCTAAAATTAGATGTTTCAATAACAATGATAAGCGGAGAAATAAAAACACGTTTATATACTCATACTGTTTTGCATTTTGAATAATTTTGTTTAGAAGAATTCGCCATAAAATAATCTATTGATTATTCAAATAACTTCTTTGTTGTTTTCTATCATGACTTATGTAACAGATAGGTATGATGTTAGTTCCGATTTCTAAAGACAAATTAAACAAAACTGAAATAATCACACAAAGTTCATCTCTGCCAGGTGGTTTGAAATGAAATAGTGTCTCCGCTTCCCGTTTGTATTAATCTAATCCTGGTCAGAGCTAGCGGTAGTAACTCAGCGAAAATACCCAGGGATAACCTAGCCGCCTCGGTACTTTACTACACCTGGGTATAAATCTGTTCGGATAAATCATTAAGATACTCGTGCTAACTAAAACGGATACTTTTCCGCCATGAATCCATAACATTACACCACGCCGGGACAGGCCTATGAAATAAAGAAGCGACCCTGTAGCGATCAACCGGAAACAAATCCAGTCTCCACTTCTCCAGGTTACTACTGCTGAAATTCCTGGTGCGAAAACCCAATAACGCTTAGCCCGACTTGGGAATCCAACCTAAGACCTCATGCTAAACAGTAGCAATTACAACCGCTAGTTCAACGAGGCAGTCATAAATCATGGCATTGAAAAATATGTATTTAATCCGACGCAAATTACGCCACCTTCGTAAATAAAATCGCGAATTGAAGAGGGTCAAACGACAGCTGGCAAATGCAATATTCGATCAAGGTTATTTTTTATCATTTCTTCTTAAAAAAAAATCTATTAATCTATGCGACATTAATAGAATTTGGAATATGTCGGGTACATGAAATCAATGTTAGCGATTTCGCTCTTCCTTCATTCGTTCTTAAGATATCTAAAATCAGATAATCTTCAAATTCGCTTTAGTAGAAACAGTTTCTAAACATCGGTTTTCAAACTTCTGGGAAAACTGTTGAAAATCGAGTAGGTAAAGAGGTATCCCAATAGATTTATTCAGAACGGTTTACCCTCTGAAGGCACTCCAACTTTATGATGAATTATAAATGTAAATCCAAAAGTCAAAGGACTTCAGATTAACTTATAAGAGTAAACAGAAATGAGATTTTTTAGAAGTAAACTAACCGCGGTTACGGCCTACATTCTACGAGTACAGTCTAAGGACCACGCGTTCAAAAGGCGAACATTGCGATGCAAGTGCTTCACTCATTACTCGAGAGCGAAAAGGACCGAGCATAGGAATGCATTAGGAGCAGTAAATTCTGAAAGTATTACCTACAAGTATTTTTTCATTTAATGCAAGAGAGAAGAGGATGCAAAAATAGACGAGCAGTGCTTTCGTGTATCCATTAGAACTCGTTAGAAAATTAGTTTTTTTGTTGCTTATTTCTTTTCCTGAAATTTTTTTATCATTCCTACTTATTTATTTATCATCCACGTAGGTACCTACTATATTTAAATGTTTGAGTAGATTTACAAGTGAATTCACTAAATTAAATACTGATAAGATAAAAGAACACAGTCGATTATGTTTGTAAAGCAAAACATTTTCTATGTAAAGCCAAGGTATTTAGATTGACCAACACGGGAAACAGACAAATATGTAAGGGTGTCCCAACAAATCGGTTCCATCAATCTGTTGATCGAATTACGATGTTAACGCAAAGGGCGTTAATCACCAAGTGAACCTTTCCGATGCCGTTAATACCTTCAAAGCTCAGTCTCTAATCACCAAGGGATCATTGGAGAGGCTGACTCTTAGTATCCAAAGCTTCAGATGCCATATGTGTCACCTTCGTTTGAACATTTACGCTCTAATGGATTTCTGTGATATTCCGAATAGAAATTGTGTGCCATGAAGGCACAGACGATTCAAAAATAGTTCACAGTTTTAAATACTACTGTTTAAATTAAATATTCTATCACTTAAAACATTATACCTAGTGAAAAGAATATAAAAAACAAAGGCAAAGCAATATAGAGAGACGTTTTAAAGTGCAGCATGAAATATAGCCCCGGGTTGGTCTTACGTTTCTGGCAGTTGGACATTTTTGTGGACTTTTTTGTTAAATTTATGCTTTTTATTTGTAATGTTTAAATATATAAAAAAGCTTCAAAGGACCAGAATAAATAAACAACTCGACAGGTTTGTAACTTGATAAGTTTCAATCATATTGCAAAGCAAAATTTCTGGTTTATGATAAATGCCTAAAACAATGACGACCACGTGTATTAAACACCATTGAGCAAATATGCAACCAATTAATTCTACCGTTGTGGACTGTGTATAGTGGTAATAATTCAAATGGAACAAATATGTGGGTATGTAAGTTGTTACCCAGAAGCGAATTTTAGTACAAATCACAGGCCTATCGTAAAGACGCCAGCCGGTCAACCTACCCGAATCTGTCAAATTTTGCCAATTGAACGTGAACCTTCCGACTTTGTGATAACGTTGAAAATCTTTTGCAGAAATTTGACAGATTGTGGTAACTTGATGTGCTGGCGTCTGTACATTACACCCGGCATGCGGCAGCCGTGTGCAATGATGGCTTACGGCCTATACACAAGAATATTTATGTACGTGTGCTTCATACCATGTGCGGTAACCTCGCAAAATTTCACGAAAGGAAAATTTCACGTACAAAATCATTTGTTCTACATTCCGAAGTCAAAAATTAAGTTACATTTCAGCTAAGCGAAAACCTGGGGTTACTGGAACAGAACAATGATGCAAATGAGACCAACCTCTGTAAATACAAAAAGGAAGCATCAAATGATGAAGAATATTTAAGCCTTTCCGATGTTAATTAACGTTTCAGAAGACGCTTAATAACGATTTATACAAATCAGCGAAAGAGACATATGTCTGCGCCCCGTCTTACGTCTTTACTGTGTCAATTACATTTGGTCGTTTGCGCGTATTCAATTGCCTATGGAATTCGAGTACATGAACGAGATCGAGATCCGTCTTCGGTGAAACTCGTCTGGCTTCGTCGTTTCAGTTATAAGTACAGGTACTTGACTTCATTCAAATGCATTCGTTCAAATTTCATTCTATCATTCCATTGCATATATGCATTGGGTGCCCGGATTTGAAGAAGGCATCGGACCAGTCGCATACGGGCTAACGACTACGTACAATTTCGTCGTGAGTTCCATTAAAAATAAAACAATTATCATGAGATGCTCATATAGCAATCAACGTAAAAGCCAATCTGATGCATAGTAGGAGAGCAATAACTTTTCTGACAGGAACACAATCACACCGTTTACTAACAGTGACTTTCACTTTCCCGTGCACGCGGCAGAAACGGGAGCAGCGGAGTGTTACAGCCAGCCCCATAGAGCTGGATGAGGGATCTCTGTTCGGGTATTATCAGGTATCGATATTTGACTTACTTATAAAGATTTAAAAACATAAACTGTTTAGTTAAGTAAATAAAGTATTGTTTCATTATGGGCTTAATTAAATAGCTTCTCCTTAGACTTACATTGAATATGAAGTTTTCAACGTCAAATCTGATTTGCTATAAAATTCATATCATATTGACATTTCCAAACTATTTTACTAGATATCAGCCATAAATATCCACAGTTTAAATATATTATTTGCTGTAGGTCAAACAGATAATGTTGTTGATGAATTTGATATAAATCGATTGATTTTTAGTTTCTGAGCATTCCTAAAATAAACAACCGTCACTGTTATGTGACCTGTTATAGTCGACTTCACTATAGTAAAATACACAACGAAACGAGCGTCTTGGGGTACAATAAAGCTTGCAGAGGACCATAGGAACAATAGACCGTAAAACAAAAGACTCATTTCGCCAGGACGCTCCAGAACATGCAATATCGATATATTTCTGTAGCCGTTGAGTTCGAAGGCCTGAATAGAGGCCCGTATGTTTGTCGAGACTGAATTGCGAGCGCCCCGGGCTTCAGGTCGTCTATGTTAACCACGGACGCGAACTCTTTATGTATTTGTAGACGATGATTTTTTTCTTCTAGCCGACAAATTGGAACGGAACAGAAGGGAAAACAATAAATAATATATTTCCCCAAACAATATATTATTGTTACTTCGAATTGAATGTCAATAGAAATAACATTGTGGGAAGTTGTAGGTACAAGGATGTAGTTATTGCAAACAAAATACCGGTAGAAGTAGGTACTCCCGCTTCAGGGGCATAATTTACAATCTCTACTAACAACCAATTAGGATTACACAATCTATGTTATGGCTACAGGTGCCCATGTTTAGTGAGTACGAACCCCTGTCAACGTATCCATAGCTAAGCTTTATAACGGTATTTAATTTTCAATCTATTCAGTTTAAACACGTAGCTGTAAGGAGTTTAAATGGAAGAATAAATGTCACTTTACCTGAGACGGGCTAATCCTTTTCGTTATGACGTCATAAATATTAATTCATAATCATCAGAAGCGAAGGCAGGATAATTTTGGATGATAAAGTTGATTTTGTTGTATAAATACGTCTGAAATGGCAAATGAAGTATGCATTTAATGAAGAGAAGGATAAAGTGCTTTGTGACGAACGGCCACACTCACCTGGCTCTGAAAATACGATGGTGGGGTGTTGGTGTACCTTAATTATAAAGCGTCGACCATTTCGGACGACTTGGGTTGGAAATGAGATATCTTTGGCGTTGCCCAGCAGTGAGAAAGTACAGGGTAAAAAATTAAGAGATGAAATATTTTTTGGATTCAATTAACGTTTGGTAATAGTAAAATACGCGCAAAAGTCAATAATCGAATCAGACCAACACGTTAACGATCGAGTCGTTTAAATATAATAAAATACGCGAAATCGATTTTGATAACAGGAGTGATTTAAAGTAATAGACTCTTGTAATGGTCTGCTTTTAAAGCTTCACAATGGATCGGCGGCTGTTTAATGAATTTAAAATTGTCGTACTCACCGAACGGCGACTGATGGAGAACTTACCTGGAATGAATAAAAAGGCGATTTAATAAGACAGGAAAATACTAAAAACAAGCGTAACTGGGAATTTACAGAGAATTCCTTTTCAGAAGCCATTGTAACCCACACACTTTTAATATCTGTCGTTTTAAGTTCAAAGACAAAGAAACCTTTGAAACCAACCCACACAATAATACTCGTATTTAATTCACTCATTACTGGACAAATAATGCCGTAGAAGAAAAGTAGTATTCAATATTTTTAAATACCATACATATTCACAAAAGAACAGACATGGCCCGACTGCAAAAACTATCCCAAGCCCAAAGGTAAGTCTAGGCGTAACTAGGGCAATCTTCTCTACTATTAAAAAGCCGGCCAATCAAATGAAACCTCGAAAATGTCCACTGGCACGGACATAAAACTTTCCAAAAGGAGAACAGAACTTTTGAATGGACCGGCATTACTGCGAAGAGAAATCCTCTAAGCATGTTTCATTGCGCTATTTTTCTACGCCTTTTTTACTTTGCGGCGCAATATTTTTTAGTCGGGACTGAACACATTCTGGATACTTCATAGAGCTTTGGAAGCAAAAGCAGCTTTTCATGGGGCAAAGAAAAGCCTGCAGGCTCCGATCGTAATGAATATTGCAGATATTTTCAAAAGAGCGAGCAACGTAAAATGGCAACTAACTATCTATTGATGTTCGTAAACTAAGATCTACGTAGGCCAGTGAATATTTAAGAAATGTAAAGAAGGTTCTTCAGAATGAGTAATTTACAAGTTGACCTTTGAAATAATTAAAAGTAGCGAACTTAATACATAAAGTTACATCAATTCATATTAAAATCACCAATGAAATCTATGAACTAAGCAAAGTAACAAGAGAAAGCCAACATTAATTTTCCCCAAAATAATTAAACATCACAATCTACTTAGAGACCTTTTCACGAGTATAATTACATTCAAATTATGGTAAACTTGGAGATAATAAAGTAGAAAGAGGAAATGCGAAGAAAGTTGAGTTTGCAGACCACAATACAATTTAAAGTAACACCGACTTTATGAATCAGCTATATATTATACAAGGTTGTTTTAAAATCAAAAGGATTCGCTTTGTCACCTTGCAAACAGTTGAGCTGAGAATGAGTTGGAAAATTACAGTTCTTTCAAAGAGAAAGGTTGGGTTCTGTTCTCTGTTCACGTTCTCAATTGGGTCCCTTTAGAGAATGTGTGAAACAAGAAGTTCAGTACTAAGGGAAGAAAGAGATTTAGTTGCTATTTTACCTTCGTCGTGTTTTTCATTTGAAGTTATTCGACCACTGATGGTTCCTTTGTCGTAAAACAAAGCGGTAGTTTTGGATAAACATTATAACTGCTAAAGATTAAAATTTTTGTCAAGTACAAAAAAAATGGTAGTCTGAAAAATTTTCATCCACAAAAAACGTAAATTCGATCAGATAGTACTATCTTGGGTATAATAGCTAGGTTTCGATTTTGTTTCATTCTATAAAGAAACATTGAGGGGTATTATGATATCGTTCAAATTCTAATTAACCTCATTCTGAAATGTTATAAAGATTAAGTTCGCCCGAGTAATATTACTTTCCAAATCAGCAAATTACATCATGAAAGATACCCTTACTTTACGACGAGATATAGAATGGTAATTACTTACGGAATTGGTTTCATTTATAGAATCCATCGAACACATACTTATGTAAACACGAAGCTGTATTAGAGAATCAATATAGATGGCTTATATTTGCTCTTTACACGCCTATAATCCCGTGTCAAAGGGAGAGTCGGCGATCCCTGATATAAAGCTAATAACGTTATATTGGCAACTCCGAGCCTGTTTTATGGTAATACCTAATATTTTGTAAGTAACCCGAGCGAGAACGTTGTAGAAAACCTTATATTAATATCGGCCATCCGCTGATAGAATATTGGTCAAAACAATATTGAGCGGGGCGGGTATCGAAGTTAATTTCATTCGCTATGGAAATTGAGATAGAAATTACACTGTTGTTAATCAAAATATTTGACATCAAATACACATTTAATATTCAAATGTATTGTTGCGCTAATTATACTGAATGAGGTATTGATTATGTTATCAGTATAAATCAAAAGGCTTAATTTTTTTATGGCCCGGTATTTTCGGATGTAAACAATTGGACTTTAGCGTATAATACAGACCTCATAGTTGTAAGGTATTGTGCCATTTAATGGCCTAAGAGCTTGTTCAGCTAGATGATCGCTAGTATTATTAAGCTAACACAAGCTCTATACCTCCAGCAATTGTCCCCAGAGGTCTTTGATGACAGGTTTTGTTCCCAAATCAGGTGTGGTTAATAATGCAATAGTGGTAAATGGAACATCGGATTCCAATCAGATTGTAACTATCGTCAATCGTCTCTGACAGATGATTGAGGTAACGGTAATAGGATCATTAACTAATCTTTTGTCTCAAAAGGCCTATGTTTGATACAAACTAGGGTTAAGGGGCCTGCGGAGGATGCGTATTTCATACAAACGTAATACCAAAATTATTTGTAAATCAAACATATTCATAAGGTAGTCTGTATTTATTTCGATTGAATTACAGAATATCTATGTTCCCAAATATGTTTTTTGAGAGAATAGTGATGCAAAGACGAGATATGAGGAATTTAAATTTTCTATAGAAAACTTATTTTTCTTATAACTTTTGTTAAAATCAGTGTCCAATCAAAATATATATTTGGGAACCTAGATATTCTGTAATTCAATCGAAATAAATACACACTACCTTAGGAATATGTTTAAGTTACAAATAATTTTGGTATTACGTTTGTATGAAATACGCATGCTCCGCAGGCGTCTTAATACCGATTCTCAATTCATCAGTTATTTCAATGAAGTTTCCAAGATTTGTTGCGAATATTTCAGTAAATGTTGAAAAAAAAAAATATTTAGTGTTACTATCTCAAAGAACCCGAGAATTTATCACCTAAACTGCTTAACTAGGTACATTTTACGGCGCCGATACCGAGACTAAGTAACTCTATTTTTCTTGTAGGTTTAAAACATAAGGAGGTGGGCGAAACTTGTGAAAAGGGTAAGACTCGTAATGCTTTCCAATCGATTTAGTTCTCCGTGTGTTAAGCTTCATCCGGAGGATTTACCAGATTTCAGCCAAAACGGTCGGAAGAATGTTTTTTTTCACTTGGGTGTTTTTAACCGACTTCCAAAAAGGAGGAGGTTCTCTATTCGACTGTATGTATTTTTTTTTTTTTTTTTTTTTTTTTTATGTATGTTACCCGATTACTCGAAGACGCCTAAACCGATTTGAAAAATTCTTTTTTTGTTTGAAAGGGTATACTTCCAAGTTGGTCCCATAGTCGCCAAGTCGGGATCTGATGATGGAATCTTGGCGAAATCGAGGGAACTCTTCAAATTTTATAGGATAACGTACAGCAATTTTTATATTTTCTACAACAAGTGAAGCATTTGCGTTTGATAAGAACCATTCTACCATCAGATCTGATGATGAAGCCAAGAGTCACGGAACTCCATAATGAGACAATGTATCCTAGTCGTGTTTGGGCTTGTTGTAATTGTAACGGTATGCACTTTCCATGTGAACCACTAAAAAGTGAAAAATAAAAACTTTCTTGCAAAAAGTAAAACCGACTTCAAAAAGAAAAAGTGAAAAATAACTTTAGCTTCTGAAGTCGGTGACAAAAAAATTAAATCAATCATACAAACGTCACCGACTTCAGAAGCTAAAGTTATTTTTCACTTTTTCTTTTTGAAGTCGGTTTTACTTTTTGCAAGAAAGTTTTTAAATGCAAAGATGTGTGCGGTTTTTACTTAAGGTACATTTTTATGTTTACACACGTATGGATATTTTTTAAATCAAATAGTCAAATGACTAACACAATAATTGCTAAAAACGTCACACAGTATTGAAACCGTTATGTGTACCTATGTACATACAACACAGAAACATGAGTTTTATTCCTAATAAGTACGTTACAATAGTTTTATCCCAGAAATGTTTTCATGGTATTCATCACATCATACACGCACATATAATATTTCTGTGAAGCTTTACAAGCACCAAACTCGTGTGAGAAATTATTTTCACGGTTCAATCACGAGATTATTCTCTTTGAGACCTTTCTCGGTCTTAGTAATTAAAATTTTACGTATGAAAGCTCAGCTTTCAAAGGCATATGAACAAAGGAATTGAAAAAGCGGGTTTTGCATTACCAATCAAGGTTATATTAAGCCAACTTTCCATTCCAACTATAGAATATTTTAAAATCCTAGATTTACTTAAAACTTAGGAAAGTTTCATGTTTTTTTTTTATTTTTATTTAATCTCAAAGTAGGGACGCCGCTACTGAATGCTAACACAAACATGATAGATACCAGACACCAATACACCATTTGGCATACCACTGTTAAACCCACGATGGTTTGTGTGGTATGTTTACGTTTTGTAAAATAATCTTGAAGTGTGTTTTGAATAGTAAAAGATAAAAAAAAACAAAGAGTCAACACTAGAACAACAAATACCTAAATGGAATTTCAACAATCGAATATAAACCTAGCAACTTATTAGCAAGAGTCAAAATCCAACAAAGAGTATAATCAGTAAAAATGTGTACTTATGTAACAAGTGAATCCGATTAACTGGCGGAACTTTTGCATCCAGGATTATACAAGCTTTCCTGTTTGCGACACGTGGCTGTATCGACAAAAGAACTTTAAAATTTATAGGAGTTCGTTCAAATGAATAGTTCCTAGTTGGAAATAAACATGTATTTTTGTTCAGGAACAAAGTTTAGTTTTGTAGATTGGATTTTTCAAGATGGAGTTGAGATTGTTTGTGTGCCAAAGTCAATGCAATATTTTGAAATCTGTGCCGTTGAAACATATTTTAGATAAGGTTTTTGACAAAGTGTATGTAAGAGAAGAGTAGTGTTAAAAATTCAGGCAGAAATATTGTACCTATTGCAAATTGTCGAAAAAACTTAGCTCGGCAGCATACGCCGTTAGAAGAATTCGTGACTTAACTGACTTAGACACAGCTCGTTTAGTTTACTTAAGTTATTTACATAGCGTGATGTCGTATCGTACGGTATTCTCTTGTGGGGCAATGCCGCCGATATTCAAACAATATTTATTTTAACAATATTACAAAAAAGGGCAATTCGTTCAATTTCTAATTTAAGTCCCAGATACTCCCTCAGACAAAAATTAAAAGAGATTAATATTCTTACTGTGCCCTCTCAGTTTATTTATGAAAACCTTTTGTACGCACACAAAAATATTAATTTGTTTAAAAAATACAGTGATATCCACAACATAAATACGAGGAACAAACACCAATTTGTTGTTCCTGCAACGAGACTCAAAAAAAGAGGGGGTACGTTCAGATGCCAATGTATACGTTTTTACAATAAACTTCCGAGCCATATTCAAGCACTAAGCCTGAATAAATTCAAATCGTTTATTAAACGAAAGCTATGCCTGAAAGCTTTCTATCATGTCAAACACTATCTCGAAGATAAAAAGGCTTGGGATTAAACTGCTCCAATGATATTTGCTCTGTGAATGTTGAAATTTCGGACTTCGCTTGTTTATTGTTGATTCCTTTATTTTATACACTGCGACATTGAATGATTTGACATGAATACTTAGTTCAGTATTTTATTATTTTTTTACTTTACTTATTTTTATTTTTTATGTGTGTGTTTATTTGACTTGAATATTTACTTGTGACTGTCATGACATTTAATGATTTGACATGAATACTTAGTTCAGTATTTTATTATTTTTTACTTTATTTTTGTTTATTTTATGTGTGTGTATTTGACATTTCGTATTTTTATTGACATTCGAATTTGAATTGTAAATTATTATTTATTTTATTTAATTATTGTGAATGTGAGGACCTTGTGGGTCACTTTTTGTTGTTTTTTTCCCACGACTGTCTGGCAGTTTAGTACTATAAGCGACCTACCCAAATGTCCTTTCTTTGGTATTGTTCGTCGTTTCGTTGAGCTCCTTGAGTCAAAAGTCGAGCTACACGATAACTGACAAATGCTTGCACTGACTGGACAGGTCCACTCAAATCTGCATGGTTCTTTCTTCAAAAGACCATCTCAGACACTAATCTGCATAGTTCTCATGTGAGTTGAACAAGATTGTCTGGACTTTAAAAGAGACTATGACCTCTGAGTTTGTTTCGGCTGTTTCTTCTCAGAGTAGTCAGGTACGAAACACCGGCCCCGTCTAGTTTTAAAAAATGACGTGTAATAGTGTTTGAGAAAACCTACTTGCTGAATAAATATCATTTATCATAAAAAGGATTGTTGTCCGCAACTCCACGTTCAAAGCGCGTATTTTGAGTACGGAATATATGTTTGAATCAATATTCAGTCAGGTGGTATGCAGTTTTTTCTCGACGATTAATAAATTGCTGACAAAACTATTAAACTTACAATCAAGTGCTTATTACAGCTAATTTATAACCAGTCTGCAATACATGTCTAGCATAACAGCAGTCATTTCATCAAATTCAGCTCTGTCTGCATTATAGAATGTCATAAAGGATAGGTGGCAACTTTGAATATTGATATACAGGCTATTAGCTAATATGTACTTGCATTTCGGCAACCTAAACCCACTTAGTGACTATCTACTTCTAACTGCATTAGCCAAAACCCGCTAAACTAGTCCAGAACTTGTACGTGCCATCATCTAATTCACCTCTCCCTACATTAGCATCCACCATACAGGATGGGTGGCAACTTTAAAAATTGAATTTTCCTCCGACCCAGTTCATATTGTTCGGTTAATCAACGTTAATCGTGTTAGTGGTTGGCGCGTATCTCGTACAGTACATTTATCATGGGGAATCTAGTTAGTGTCTCGTGTAGGAACAATGCTTCCACATATTAATAGCAAACGCGTCTTCTTTCAGATTTTCTTGGCTGTAATTAAACTGCTTGCATACATATTACATCAGTACAGATTTTTCTAGTTTTACTGCGGAGTTTTTTCCAAGTTGTTAAATTTTATAGATACTCCTGAAGAAAACCACTTTTGGAATGCCTCATCTCATTTATTTCTTTTATTACATTTGGTTGAAAAGAATTCACATCGGATTTGCAAGTTAAATGTGACGTTGCCGATTGGAAGAAATCTTCTTCCGTAAAATTATGAATTCGGCAAGAGGGATGTGAGATATCACAATCATCCAAGCGCAGAGAATTGTCAAAAGGAATTTCTGGGAAACATGCAGATTAGTTTCGGTATGCGGAACGGAGATAATAATATGGTATATTATTTCTCGAGTGGTTAAATGAAAAAAAGAAATGTGACAGGATGGCTAATACGGACGGTGTCCTTGTCCTAGATAGTCGACCTATATTAGTGGTAGTATTACATAAAGGCACTTGAGCAACAAAACCTAATTGACAGGCTAATTGCAACGACTAAGACAAAACTGTACCTGCCTTTAGTAAGAGAACAATATCAATTACCAGAAATAAAACAACCGATAACATGAAAACGAAAAGCAACCTAGAACACTCCTACTACAGGAATGAAGCACTTAAACTAAAACAACAGACATAATATCGCAAGTTTTATCTATTCAACCAATTTCAACGTTTATTTGTCTAGTATACCTGATGCTATCTTCGTATATATTAGCTTTGTTATAAAAGTTTCTGACAGTTTTACGTTCTTCTTACCCAAAACCAATGTCTTTACGTAAGAATAAAAGTATATCAGAACTACGATTATTGCCCTAAATAATAGTGCTGAAGTTTGCTCGGCTTCCTCCATCTGTTATGATTTACTATTTGTATGAACAGCGCAAGTCTGCTGTAGTCACTTCATTACCGCAAGTCTGCGTTTAACGAGGATCTCATGCAAATTGTTCTTTGCAGGACGTATTTCCTTTGCAATTAAAACGTAGTTCCTATCACCATTCACGACTAAAGCTGCAGAGCGTGGTTTTGCCGTCGCTAAAACTCTTAAATTCTGATGTATGACCATTGAAATTGCCTTTGTATAGCGTCTCGTTCTCAACATTTATCATGTCGAATCTAGCGCCCAAGTCCCACTGCCGACATGTCCCGCGAACAAAGCTCCTTATTTAACGACGCTGTATTATTGAAGACTGGCTATAACCCGCGCTACTCCGTGCTATTTTCCTTTTATTATACTAAAACTGGTCGACTAGTTATAGCTGCTGGAAGGAGTTATGACAACGTATTTATTGTTGTTACTTATTTTTTATAGTTCAAGATCATTGTTAATACGTTATAGTAAAGCTTGTTTGTAACATTTTAGCGTGGTAACAAAAGAGGCGCAAATATCTTTGTTTGATATTCTTTTTAGAAAGTATTCTTTGATTACAGGTTTAGATTTAGTTTTTGTAGCGTTTTTGGAGAGGTTGATGTTTTAGAAGTATACATTTACAGGCTCGAGGCTAGGCTTCATAAGAGGATACGAGGCCATCGCCTAGGAAGCACCACTAACCCGTTTCCCGGTAAACAGCGGAGCATCGAAAATAGAACTAATGTACCTTTCAAACATAAACGAGACGTACAGTTTCAGATTTGACGTTGAAAGCAAAACCTCATCAACAGCGCGGAGATAAGTATTTTCAAAAGAAAATATCGAAATTCCGAAAAGAATTTGAGGAGAGCAATCATCTTATGTTCTAATCAATGAAATCCAATGATATCCCGAAAAATCCAATAAGACCTCCCCAATGTTGAACCTTCAAATCTGTAACGGATACCTAACGAAGACAATGCTTGACTGTAGGATCGAATATAAATTCCGTCGCGTTTCAATTCATCTACTTCGGAACAATGACTGGGCTGTGATCCAATTAAAATTAGATTTTAGTTTGCTAGGAAACAATTAAATGAGAGATGGGAGTTTCCTATGGCTTCTGTTACATAAGTCAAAGTAAAATCAATTTGTTGAAAGGGGGCCACACCAGTTTACGGTCAAAACTTGTGGATTGATTCCGTATTGGAGACGTCAGTTGAAATAAGTTATGGAGTCAGGCGTTACTTTGCGGAAATCCATGGCATTAAATGCTATGAAAAATATTTAGTTTTAATACCGCTAGACAAAAATATCCAGGTCTGAAAGCAGGACACAAATCCCACCGTCATGCATATGCACATGCACATATGGGCCCACCCTCCCGCCCTCATGCATATGCACACATACAAAACAAGTGAGAAATAATTAGCATGCCATGCAACCAAACCTTTACTCGACACGTGTTTCGCCCCTCCACGGGGCATCCTCAGGAGTTGTTGACTCGTCGAGCGTTCCAACTCGAATGTGCTAGTCGCACCGCTGTCGGCCCTTTATATACCGTTTCGGTGGCGCTTTTATAACGGTCGATACAACGTCACAAAGACATCTGTGTCGAACTACCTGCAATCATACTTAGAAGTGGTGATGGAATTAAATTTGTTTGGTCATTCAACAGTGTATATGCATTGTTATTGTTATGTTTTGATATTTCTAGCTGTTCCAACACACTCAACCGGAAACCCTTATCGCAAACATGCAAAATGTTATAGGAATTGTTGTCGCTCAAGGAGTGGCCGGTGTCAATTAAATGTTTTGCGAAATGTGATTTATCTGGATGGCCATTCCTGTAAGCGGCAACATGTTCCCTGTACCTAATTTCGAAACCTCGGCCTGCCTGACCTACATAGACCCCGTTGCAATCATTGCACACTGCAATGATTGCAATGTTCTTAGAAAACACAATGTTTACGTAGCATTTCGATCAGATCATAACTTGCGTAAACTATGTAACGGTAAAGATAAATTAGAGAATTCAAGAAAATCCGGAGTTTACAAATTAGTGTGCAATGATTGCAACGGGGTCTATGTAGGTCAGACAGGCCGAGGTTTCGAAATTAGGTACAGGGAACATGTTGCCGCTTACAGGAATGGCCATCCAGATAAATCACATTTCGCAAAACATTTAATTGACACCGGCCACTCCTTGAGCGACAACAATTCCTATAACATTTTGCATGTTTGCGATAAGGGTTTCCGGTTGAGTGTGTTGGAACAGCTAGAAATATCAAAACATAACAATAACAATGCATATACACTGTTGTATGACCAAACAAATTTAATTCCATCACCACTTCTAAGTATGATTGCAGGTAGTTCGACACAGATGTCTTTGTGACGTTGTATCGACCGTTATAAAAGCGTCATCGAAACGGTATATAAAGGGCCGACAGCGGTGCGACTAGCACATTCGAGTTGGAACGCTCGACGAGTCAACAACTCCTGAGGATGCCCCGTGGAGGGGCGAAACACGTGTCGAGTAAAGGTTTGGTTGCATGGCATGCTAATTATTTCTCACTTGTTTTGTATGTGTGCATATGCATGAGGGCGGGAGGGTGGGCCCATATGTGCATGTGCATATGCATGACGGTGGGATTTGTGTCCTGCTTTCAGACCTGGATATTTTTGTCTAGCGGTATTAAAACTAAATATTTTTCATAGCATTTAACGTCAGTTGAAGTCTGATTACTATGCAGTTGGGGTTAGTTAGACAACAACTGAAGGCATGCTTGATTTGTTTATGCATGTAGGGTACTGTTGCTTATGACACGCGGGGTTGCGATAGTCGTTGAGAGGATCCGGCAACTGGGTCTCGAGGTGGCATTGCACAAGTCCGAGGCCATGTGCTTTCATGGGCCTCGGAATGCACCACCATCGGGATCCACGCTGACGGTGGGAGGGGTATCCATCGGCGTCGAGCCAACGTTGAAGTACCTGGGACTCGTACTCGACAGCCGATGGAACTTCGTGGAACATTTCCGACGTTTGGCCCCCAGGCTGGAACGGACCGGGGCTGCCTTCAGGCGGCTCCTGCCCAACCTTGGGGGGCCAAACGCCTCCTGCCGCAGGCTCTACGCGGGGGTCGTGCGGTCCATGGCCCTCTACGGGGCCCCAGTGTGGGCGCGTTCCTTGAGGCGGCGAGCCGCCCATTATCTGAACGCGCCCCAAAAAGTGGTGGCCGTAAAGATGGTCCGTGGGTACCGCACGATCTCCCGCGAGGCGGCGGGCCTGCTTGCCGGATTGCCGCCATGGGATCTGGAGGCGATAGTACTCGCGCGCCTGCACGACTGGCGCGCGGAGGCACTACGCTGCCGCGCCGGGGGGAAACTCCGCTGCCGCGGCAAATTGCCGCTCAGCGGACAGACCTCCGGCGCGATATCATGGCGACATGGAGAGAGCGACTGTCGCAACCCCGTGCAGGGCACGCCACGATAGTGGCGGTAAGTCCCCTCTTTGAGGAGTGGCTAGAGAGACGCCACGGCGTCCTCACCTTCCGCCTGACGCAGGTCCTCACCGGACACGGATGTTTCGGGAGGTACCTGCACCGAATTGGGCGGGAGGACACGCCCAGGTGTCTCCACTGCGAGGATCGACCGGAGGACACGGTGGAGCACACGGTGGAAGTCTGCCCTGCGTGGGCGGAGCACCGCCGTGTCCTCGTAGCGGCGATCGGCGGCGGCGACCTCTCGCGTCCGGCCCTGGTTCAATCCATGGTCCGAAGCGAGATGGAATGGGAAGCCGTCACCTCCTTCTGCGAAGCAGTCATGCTAGCGAAGGAGGTGGCGGAACGAGAGAGGGAGAGAGCCTCTCTTCCCGGCCGCCGCGGGAGACGCACCGGGCGTCGGGGGCCACGTGGTGGCTACCGGCCACCGTAGATGTGGGCCTGTGGACGGTTAGCTATGGGCTAGCTAGCCGTCCGTCCGTCTAATGACGACAGGCCGTGTCGACGGCGCGTTCGTGTTCCACGCGCGCCTCAAAGAGATGTCAGCATAAGAGAGGGGCCCGCAAGGGCCGAAGCCTGCCGGGGTTGCGGGCCTATTCGAAAGAGATACCGCGGCCCCGGAACATAAAGGGCGAGGTAGGAACATGGATGGGTTTTAGTCAGTAAAAGTCTGACACTCCCTCCCGCTCCGCCCAGAGTGGGAGAAGTCATTTGATGATTTCCCATCCTAAAAAAAAAAAAAAAAAAAAGGGTACTGTTGCTGACTGTCAAGTACCTTAATCAATTGGATCTAATGCTCTAGCGTAGATTCGTGAAGGTTCCAATTTAAAATGACTTTATATGACCTCTTTCTGCAAAAATCTTGACTTATGTTTTATAAGTTCACCATCTTTTGTGAATCTAAGGAACAGTGACGATTTCCGACATCACAAAGAAACTCTTTCAATTCAAGTTCCACTATTCAAACTGGCAAACTAATCTCGAAGTGCATTTGAGGCGAAGACAAACGCAGTATTTGAGCTTAGGTCAGCATTCAGCCGTTTGTGGGCCACAATCTGAAGTCGTTAACGGTTGATTAATGAGTCGACGAGTGGGGATTATGCGCTAATTCCGCAAAAAAAAAACATCCTATCTCCAATGAAAATAAGCGTCGTTTCGTCCAAGGCGTTTTTTTTTGTTTTCAAACTTTCGAATTTCATACCCGGGAAAGTTGAGACTTCTATGCTTAATTTAGGGGATGGTAGTGTTGGTTGAATATTAAACAGCTGAAATTAACTACCGAGGATGAATTACGTTTGTTTTACGTCAGTAATAAAACTTACGTGGTTGTACTTTTTAATTCTCTCGAAGAGTTATTAGAGTTAATTTTGAACTTTTTTTATATCGAGTGCCGTTGTTATAAAAGCGACAATGTATATCCCAAAAATATGTTCGAAGCTGCCAAACACTCGACATTCGAATAGCGAAAATGTTTATTATATTTTTGGGGACAACCGGGAAACAGGCTCAAAATAATTGATTGATGGACAACGTAGGCTGCAAAATGGGTACACGTTAGAATAATTTGTGCAGTTTGTGTTCAATACAAGCGACTAACGTGTTATAAGGATCAGAATAGAATTGTTCAGTATCTAATAATAACTGATAAAATTAGTCGATAGGAACTTGAATGCACTGACGTCAGAGAGGGAAACTGCAACAGATATTACGTCCGATTATTAAAATCAGTATTATTATACCAAACGAAGACTATATACAGTGAATTTATGACAACAACATAATAAGACACGTTCTCATTATTTCCAAATTAATATGCGTACCATGTGTTATAGCGGTATCGTATTACCCAGTACTAACTGGGTTGTGGAGGTCAGATATGCAGTCGCTCCTTATGAAACACTGGTACTCGCTGCATCCGGTTAGACTGGAAGCCGACCCCAACATAGTTGGGAAAAGGCTAAATGATGACCATCTTTTATAAGTACAACATCTGCTTAGCAAAAACAAGAAAATTTAACCTCAAAACGTAATCGTGCACGCGACCACAGCACGTACCCGCAAAACTGAAATTCTAAACAATAAAAAAGTAGTTTAGCACCAAGATGTACTGAGCACATTTTTCAACTCATCCTTTCATGCAATGGGGACATGAGAATCCAGCATATGACACACTTCAAGACATATTTCTCGTGAACGTGTTACAACCAGATGCTACTTGGAATTTTTTAACATTATCTCCCATTCTTTCAACGCGAGCGATGTGACAAACTTTAAACAGTTCGTGAGAATGCAAAGTAGGGCTCTATGCTGTCATGTTCCATTATGGAATAGGAACGTTTCAAGAGAAGAACATTTCTCGGAATTCTAGAAATATAAATCAAATATTGAACAACGTTCTGAACAAAATTGTGCTATCCTTTCATTTTCACGAATAACATGATTACTTTCGTTTGAAAATTGGATGATTACCTTATTCAAAGCCAGCGTTCCGAGAGCTTGTTGGCTGCCTTTCAATTCCCACAAAAACCTACAAACACGCCCCATTAATTTTCCGGAAAGAACTAGGTTAAGGAAAAACTGGAACTGTGCTATTCGCACAAGCGTACGGGACTGCACCATTTTTTGTTCGTTCTAATTGATCGAACGTTTTGGACCTACTGAATATTTATTGTGAAAATTTAGCTACGCAATTTAGCTATAGGAACTTAATCTATACATATCTTAATGACCTAGTGTTAAGAACTAATTAGCTTCTTAATTCATCACTCGCCCAATAGCTTCTTTGAATCGATCTCCGACCACAAATTAAGTCACGCATAAAGCCTTACTGCATAGGTCAGGACAAAACAGATTTATAGCATCAATACTTTACAAGTTCAACCCTAACCTAGTAGGAATAAGGCTATCGGCACATGAAAAGTTTTCATCGATAAGTTTTTAAGTACTTCCAACAAATACGATTACAAAGACATTAAAATACCAAAAGCTATACCTCAAACTGCGCGTTCAAATACTATAACATCACGCAAAATGGCTGGAACATACCTATACAGAGGTAAACATATACCTACTGACATCAAATGATAAGGCTCCCAAACTTGATCCCATTCATAAATGAAATAGGGTTGACACTTCTGAAAGTTTCGTCGAGATAAATTATATTTGCGAGCGACGAGTGCAGTATTCATTAATAATGTGTTAAGTTTCGCGGGCATGTGGGGACAGGAAGGGTTGTGTTTGATAGTTTGTGTGAAACGCCAATCTGTTGTTGAAATGGACAAAAACATCGCGTTATAACAGTATTCGGTTTAGTCAGACGTTACGAATACAATAAGCGTAGGAAAAACTTGTAAATGATAAGCACAAAGCATTGTCTTAAAAATACATTTATTTTAAAGGTGTACCAAGGATTCATTATAAGGTATGATAGTAAAGAGTGTCCTTAGAAAAATACATTTCTTTAAATTTCTAGGAAAATATGCAATTGTCGCGAACTCATTGCCCTCCAGGTACCATCTTGGATTTTCCGTAGGTCTTGGAGCTACTCAAAAATGTTCAAATTAACATTTCTCTAGTGTTTCCTTCAAAGACAATGCAACCTTTTCTTGTAAAAAAATACAAGAATGTTACTTGTCGTTCCAAGGATTCTTATTAGGTACATTGCAATCTGTGTCGTAGTTTTACGACACAGCATTTTATTTCATACCTACTGTAAAGATATAAATATCACTAACATAAGCTTTCATAAACTTTAAATTGTATGCTGAAGATAACGGCGCACGTAACATCTCGTTAACTTTACGTCTAGCTTATAAGGGCAGATGACACCAATGAAACTGCGATTCTCCCTCTTCCTCTCTATCCATCAACAGTTATATTCATCGCTATTTTAGTCACATCACATGTCCATAACAAAACACTCAATTTCCTAAGGAACTGGCTCCACTTTCAAATTTCTTCTAATATACTCATTCCTTACTTTATCCATGAACCATGCACCACATTATTGGAATATGGAAAGCTCTTGAACGCGGTTTAGCTGTGTTGGTGGCGTTCTGTTTTATTGGTAAACTAGCTGACCCACGGAACTTCGTTTGCGTCACATAAGAGAGAAAAAGCTCACTAAAGGAAGAAACTACAACATTTATTTCATATATGCTCCGCTCCTATTGGTCGTAGCGAAATGTTATACCTATAGCCTAAAACCTTCCTCGATAAATGGACTATCCAACACAAACAATTTTTCAATTCCAACGAGTAGGTATAGTTCTTGAGATTAGTGCGTTCAACCAAAAAAACTAACTCTTCAGCTTTATAATATTAGTTAGTCATCTACGAAAATAGGTACAACGTATAGACTCAATACGAATGAAGAACACCCATATAAATCACAATCTTGAATATTATTTCGTTCGCGTATTGTAATTCAATTGAATGAGCCATTTCGCGCGAACATCTGCTTTACAACACCGCGCAGATAATGTACTAACATTACATTATATCACGGTAATATATTTGGGTGCTTTATCAAAGGAGGATTGAGGGAGCTTTACCTGCACTGAGAATAGATTCCATGTATACAAGCATTGAATGTATCCTCGTACTTTCTGCGTCCACCTTAAAAGAACCGAGGGACTGTAAGTAACAGAGCCGAATTTGGACGAATGACGTGAATTCTATGGTCTTACTCAAAACCATTACTACCCTCCA
The DNA here is from genome assembly GCA_950022955.1 of Xestia ashworthii. Lineage (NCBI taxonomy): Eukaryota > Metazoa > Arthropoda > Insecta > Lepidoptera > Noctuidae > Xestia > Xestia ashworthii. The sequence goes on from OX465556.1 coordinate 6,989,391, forward strand.
TTTGAGCTTTGCTGAAGTCTGGTAAAAATTATATCTATATCTATTATAATATATCGGGTAATTTTGGTTTTCCTTGTTGATATCTAACCTTACAAAATGCACTGAAATTCTTTGCTAGGTTCAAAATAATTAAGTACCAATGAGTTCAATTTTAATCAATGCTAAAATCGGAGAGTTTTGGATCACCAGGTGAGTGAATTACCTAATTAGAATAAAACTTATTAGCTTACTACCATATTGACTCAAGTACTGCTACTGTAGAAAAATAGTGCAAGCTATCTCTGAGATGTCTGACATACCGTTTTAAGTTTAAAAAGAGACTGACTAGTACGTACATTATTATAATCTGAAAACTCTACACTTTTACTAGCTGAAATTTACGAGATGGTTGGCCTCGCTCAGATGCTACACGCTTTTGAACGATTTTTATTACATAGTATAAATAAAAGCACAAAATATGTTTTAAATCTTACTTCAGAATGTATTTTTAAGTCGCCAATATTTCTTAAAGGATTTTCTGGCCATAGATTCGCAAAGCTGTAAGAAGGTTCAAGAAACTATCCAACGGTCGTAGCCCCGATGTGCTGCAAAATCCTTTGCTTTTTACAACGATAAATCCAAATCAATTCAAATACCTCCCGCTTTTCGTGTTACGGACAGGTCACAGGGGAAAATACTCTTTTATACAATAAAACCTAGACTGATACGAATGTATCGAGTCGAAATAGGCGTACGAACGAATCAAAGGGAAAGTAAATGCATAGAGGTTTCAATAGAATGAACTCGATGAAGAAAATAAAAGAAAAACATGGTTTAAAATGCCTGGATTATGGCGCAGCTGCGTAAAATCGCTTTATTAAAATCCTAGAACTCGGAAATTGAGGGTTAGGTTCTGGTTTATTTTTATGAGTTAATTTCCTGATGCAGATAAACAATAGTTTATTATCTGCTTGTGTTGAACGGCGAGAGCAGGAAATTAAATTATCTATCGTATCTTCTGTTTACTCGTAGTTATACGAACAAATGTATTGTATGTCAGCGTCACATTGTAAAAACCGTTAGATTGCAATCTATCTAGCGAGATTGTAAACTGTCGAAATATTGTCAACTGCATGCATTTCACATTGCATGCAATGCATTTCATAATTCCACGGTTTCACTTGACAGATTACAATCTGCCGAAAAATAATGCGTCATATTTTAAGCAGTATGTTCAGTTGACAATGTATCGACAGTTTACATTGCTTGACAGATTACAATCTAATGGTTTTTACAATTTTACGGTGGCATACAGGGTGGAAACGGTTAACGGGGCAGTATGGGGAGCTACCTTAACCGTTGCAGCTACATAAAAATAGTCTTAGGAAACTATTAACAATTTTTTGTAAAATTTTGATCCTCATTCACAGATTTAAAAAAAAGTACAGTTAGCAAGAAAATTGCCATTCTACACAAAACATTTTTTTGATGCCAATCGATCCTGCCTGATGTTTCTAATGCTAATACTAATCAAAAAGTTATTTTAGACCAACTCTGGCTGGAGTACTCAAACAGTCAGACAAATGGCATTTTTCTTGCTAACTGTACCTACATTTTTAAATTATGGATAGTTTCCTAGGACCATTTTCATGTAGCTGCAACGGTTAAGGTAATGCGGCCCCTTACTGCCCCGTTTACCGTTTCCACCCTGTATATTGTATTTACACGCTTGCCAGCATACATGTAAATGCAATTTCAACTTATCAACTAAATTGTCTTCTTTTCAAATACTATTCACAAAACGTCTCAGACATTCTTAAACACAAACACACTCATTTTAATGAAGCAGAAGCGTAGACGAAACTTGTTTCCATATTTTGAAAGTACTCAATAGTATTTAAGTAAATTGACAATATCTAACAGGTACCTTAACCGTACCGTACCTAGTACAGTCAGATGCTGGTGTAAAATTTTATAGTAAGTATGTTATTTTATGAAAACAAAGAAAAAGGAACCAATATTTAGATTCAGAGCTACAAGCTAGACTTTTATCTACATTTCAGTGGCAGTCAGTCGTGCTACCATGAATTTTTGAAGAACACGGACCCGGTTTTCTTTTATTTTGTACGAGGACAGGTTTACAAATGCTGGTTTACTTAAAAACGTTAGAGGCCAGATCCATTAGGTACGATTTATTGCTTAGTAGGACTTAGGACTTAACCAAAAGCTATTCAAATGTTGCATTTTTATGTTATACCCAAAAAAGCTTGGATTGTGCTGCACTGGGAAAAGGATGATCTCAAAAGTTCTCACGAGAAAAAATCTGATCTTTTTAATTCTTAGTATACATCTATTGTAAAATTTCTAGACGAATTAATAACTTTTACCAATTTTTACTCACGGTATTTTAATTGTTACAAATTGAGAAATCAAAAGATGACAACGAATGGATCAATAAGATCCTCTCACGAAAACAAAAATACCGGTTTCTACTCGACCTGCCCATAAGATTATCGAAAATACGACCAGACACATCTTAAAGGTAAAACTATAAATACGAGAACCCAACATAAACTTAATGTCTTACCCTCGAATCTTGTACAATGCATTTCCTATTCGCTGTCGTCGTGAATAAGTAAAACAAGACACCCATGAAGCTTGTCCGTCTTTGTGAGATATTGTGGTGACCCCACTAAAACATGCATAATTATGATGAGGTGGGGTAAAGTATGATTTTTTTAATAGGACTCATCTGCCTAACCTTTTCCCAACTATGTTGGAGTCAGCTTCCAGTCTTATCGGATGCAGCTGAATACTAGTATTTTACATGGAGCGACTGCCTATCTGACTTCCACAACCCAGTTAGTACTGGGTTATACGATACCCGGCAAGTCTGGTTGTCAGACTTTTTGGGCCACTGACTACCTGTTACGATTGTCAAAGATCTACAAATGACAGCCGGGACCAACTGATTAAGCATTTGGCCGGTATGTAATGGTCACCCATCCACAGACCAACCTAAGCAAGCACGGCTGAACCTAAAGATGGACCCAAGCGGCTACCAAAAATAAATAAAACAATGACCAATGATGTCATGATGGACCTCAATACAAATTTTATAACAATCACGGAAGATATCGCGTAAGTGAGCTTTTAAGTTTTGCTTCATCAGGATTACCAACTTGAATGTTGTCAATGAACGGGATCAACTAAGGATGTTCACAGATGGGTTCAACAACTGTAGCAACTTGTATGAGAAGGCTTTGTGTAAAATGAGGGACATAGGGCATACATTAGTCATTTTTCAAACACTGTTTTAGGCTTTCACGGTTTAAAACTAAACTTATATTGTCACTTACGGGATAACAACAAATAATCACGGAAGATATCCCGTAAGTGACAATATAAGTTTAGTCATTTTTGTTTCGTATTATAAAATAAAACATGTGCTCACGAAATATACGAGTAGTTTACGACCCGTGCACAACAGCAAACAAATCACCTTCCGGAAAGCAAGACATAGAATTTCAAAACCAAAACAAAACAAATAAAAGTTTTACAACAAACCAGTGCAGTGTATCAAGTTTATCTACAAAATAGAGACAACTCTATCATCTAGTCTATGGATAGTTACCTCCGGGACTCGTTGTTTATGCCCCCAAGTTATAAACAACGAAGGATATGGATATTGAATTTTGTTTGAATAAAACCTCGTTGTGTATTCGGAACACGTGCGTTCTAATAAAACTTTTGTAAGGGACTTAGCAGACATGTTGGGGCGGGACAGAGGCGCTTCTCGAAACCTCGACACGACTGATTTCAAAACCCCTTAGTTTTAGCGTAGGCAGCATACGCGGTTTAGGGCAAATTCACCAGTACAAGTTAAGGTGAATGATCCACCGGGGTTGCGGGACCGTTCGAAAGAGATACCGCGGCCCAGGAACGTAAAGGGCGAGGAAGGAACATGGATGGGTTTTAGTCAGTAAAAGTCTGGCACTCCCTCCCGCTCCGCCCAGAGTGGGAGAAGTCATTTGATGATTTCCCATCCTAAAAAAAAAAAACAGGTGTATGATCCAGGGTAGCCCGCGAAATTCAAATTTTCTTACGTTTTTTGCTATTTGCAGGCCAGTGCTATCTTGTCAAACTCAAACTCAAATCATTTATTTCAATTAGACCATTACGGCACTTTTGAATGTCAAAGAAAACGAAAAAAAAAAGCGAAGCCACATACACAAGGCATAATAACTTGAGAAATTACTGTAGTTACCCATTCCCTAGCGTAGATCTCTATGGAAAAGAACGGGCAAGAAACTCCATGGACACTCTTTTCAACCAAAAATGTTGTTACAAAATCTTGGTTACATCATTCATGTTGAGATTATACATATATGTGAGAACGATGTAGAAAGACGTGCACATTAAGAGCGTCCAGAGTAAGTATTCTGCCAGTAATTCTAACGTTAAGTATGCTGCGCTCCATTACCCGTTGGAAAACCTTTTTTTTTTTTTCGGATTTGGAATCATCAAATGACTTCTCCCACTCTGGGCGGAGCGGGAGGGAGTGTCAGACTTTTACTGACTTAAACCCATCCATGTTCCTTCCTCGCCCTTTATGTTCCGGGGCCGCGGTATCTCTCTCGAATAGGCCCGCAACCCCGGCAGGCTTCGGCCCTTGCGGGGCCCCTCCCCTTATGCTGACATCTCTTTGAGGCGCGCGTGGAACACGAGCGCGCCCGCCGTCAACACGGCCTGTCGTCATGACACGGACGGACGGCTAGCTAGCCCATAGCTAACCGCCCACAGGCCCGCATCTACGGTGGCCGGTAGCCACTACGTGGCCCCCGACGCCCGGTGCGTCTCCCGCGGCGGCCGGGAAGAGAGGCTCTCTCCCTCTCTCGTTCCGCCACCTCCTTCGCTAGCATGACTGCTTCGCAGAAGGAGGTGACGGCTTCCCATTCCGTCTCGCTCCGGACCATGGATTGAACCAGGGCCGGACGCGAGAGGTCGCCGCCGCCGATCGCCGCTACGAGGACACGGCGGTGCTCCGCCCACGCAGGGCAGACCTCCACCGTGTGCTCCACCGTGTCCTCCGGTCGATCCTCGCAGTGGAGACACCCGGGCGTTTCCTCCCGCCCGATTCGGTGCAGGTACCTCCCGAAACATCCGTGTCCGGTGAGGACCTGCGTCAGGCGGAAGGTGAGGACGCCGTGGCGCCTCTCCAGCCACTCCTCAAAGAGGGGACTTACCGCCACTATCGTGGCGTGCCCTAACCCGTTGGCAAACCTTGAGTTTGGACTTCTGGATGTTTGTAAAAGACCAAGTCTGTGCACCATATGTTAGTATGAGGAGAATGCACCTGTCCATCAGCTTACGTTTTAAGGGGATGGGTAAATCGGCCTTGAATAGCTCTTTCATGGACCAGTAGCTCTTCCAGGCGTTTTCCGTGCGACTTTCAACTTCTTTGTCTCGCCTCGCATTAGCATAACAAAAATGTTTTCAAGAACATTCAGTGTCAATCATCATTCTCCTGGTCTTTTCTCTATTTAGTTGGGGTAGGCGCAGCATGGTTTTCTTTTTCTATACTTCTCTATTACCCGTGAGCGTGACCCGATTAACACTCCATTTTTAAATCACACCCCCGGCTCCACTTTCAGACTTTCTCTTATGTACTTACTCATTTCTTATTTTATCCATTCGCGTAACACTACACACATGCAAATGCCTTTATTGATCCCTTTTGTGGAATTCAGTGTCGTCCACAAAAATGATGACACTGACAGTCTTTGCTCATTAGAGGAATTACAAATTTCGTTGTAGCGGCTGCCAGAAATAGGTAGAAACACTTAATTTTTATAGTTGGCAGTGGCGGCTGCCAGAAATAGGTAGAAACACTTAATTTTTATAGTTGGCAGTGTCAAAACGCGATAACGAAGTAATCGCTGAAATGCGCGATCTTGCTTTAGCAACTTGTCGCATTTTGGTGGCTATCTGCTTTCAGCAACCCAAATGTAATGCTTTGGTGGCATCAGTGTACTGCAATACAATATGAGGGCTAGTTTTTCTATCCTACTAATATTATAAATGCGAAAGTTTGTGAGTATGGATGTATGAATGGATGTCTGTTACTCTTTCACGCAAAAACTACTGAACGGATTTGGACGAAATTTTACACACAGATAGTTTATAACCTGGATTAACACACCGAACTTTTATCTTGTTATCGTGGTAGTAAGATCTCATGGGACAATAATTAGTTTATTGGTTTAAAAAAAAACCGGCCAAGTGCGAGTCAGACTCGCGCACCGAGGGTTCCGTACAAACCTGTATGTATATAAGTAAAAGTTATGGTAATTTAAGATTTTCGGAATTTTTCCTATATGTGTACTTTATAACGTTGCTTCATGCCAAATTTCAAGATTCCAGGTCGTCTGGAAGTATCCTTTAGGTTTTGATTCCCTTGCGAGTAGTTGCGAGTTTCAAAATATGCGGCTTTAATTGCTGTATCTTTTGATTGCGTTGACGTAGAAGTTTGATTTTGTTACAGCTTAAAGATATTATAGACTTGAGTATTTGTTAAGAATTTCAATATAATACCACTACGCGTTCATGAGTAAAGGGGTAATAAGTTTAAAATTATTAAAAATATTTTTATTATATGATGTAACTAAAAATTTATGCTTTTCGCAATTTTTCCTTTATCTGTGTTATAAGACGTTGCTTCGTACCAAATTTCAAGATTCTGAGTTCACGGGAAGTACCCTGTAGGTTTTGATTCCCTTGCGAGTGTCGAAAATTTGCGGCATAAACGGGAGTATCTTTTGATCGCGTTGACTTAGAAGTTTGATTTTTTCACAGCTCCAAGAGACCATAGACTTGAGTATTTGATATGAATTTCAGCTTGATACCTCCACGCGTTCCTGAGAAAAAAGGTCTTGACAGACAGACAGACAGACAGACGGACAACAAAGTGATCCTATAAGGGTTCCGTTTTTACCTTTTGAGGTACGGAACCCTAAAAACGGATTTTCAGTGGATTAAGCAATATATTTCAGATCCCCAAATTACTTTTATTACAAAATACTTTGAGAAACCGAATGCAGATATAATCAAATTTCCTAATTTATGGTTGGTTGTAAGCTATAATAGTACATTGTGATACAAGGGGCTAAAATGACCCATTATAGACGAGGTGGTTTTACTACCGAGCTTTAGCGAGGTAGTAAATAGGAACCGAGTTATAATGGGATTTTAGCGCCGTGTGTTACACCGTACTTTTCACTACGATTGATAAATAAAATAACCATATTTAATATGATATTTGTACTGTTGTTCTAATGAGATGTTTTGTCCCGGCAACATAATCTCAGTTGTCTGTGAAGACGAATATAATATTTTGTCGTCTGTGGAGTAAACGTAGGAGATGAAAAGGAATCCTACTTATAATTCAAATAAATAATACAGAAAATATCACATCTTAAAATTTCGCGCCAATGCCTTTTTTTATTTCTTCTGTAGCTTGGAATGCAACGCACACATCCTGCCAAAGAGTTCGGCGTTCCGCGCGTTTGGTTCCATTTTTAAAATAAAATGTTTTTTTTTTTATGGAACAGTAATAAGTCAATTCTTTATGAATTACTAGCTTCTGCCCGCGACTTCGTACGCGGATCCTGTTGCTTATGCCAGCGACAACGGGGTCGTCGAAGATCTGAAACGTCTGATGTCGAATTCTAAGAACCCGGGGACGGGAAAATAACGGATCTTTCCCACCTGAGCAACACATACCATTTGTTTCTTTTTGCCATTTAACAGCTTCACAAAAAGTACAATTTTTAGCCATACCTCCGATGGCGGAATATGTGGTGTATTCAATCATAGGAGACGTAAATGCACTCCGTGCCTTATCAACCCAAGGAAGGTCGCCATGCCCTTTTTTTTCGGTTGGGAAATAATCAAATAACTTCTCCAACTCTGGGCGGAGTGTCAGATTTTTACTGACTGAAACCCATCCATGTTCCTTCCTCGCCCTTTACGTTCCAGGGCCACGGTATCTCTTTCGAACAGTCCCGCAGCCCCGGCAGGCTTCGACCTTTGCGGGCCCCTCCCTTTATGCTGACATCTCTTTGAGGCGCACGTGGATCACGAACGCGCCGTCGACACGGCAGGTCGCCATGCCCTACGGCTATATCTTGAGACACATCCGGTTTTTCAGATGATATCGACATTCTGTTCAGAGAATGTCGACGTCGATCAGAATTCAAACGTTCGTTCAATGAACGTGCATCGCGCATCACGCATCACGTTCATCACTCGTTTCAAAAGACCTGTTAGTAGATGTGCGAATACGCTGAAAACTCAAACCTGATTCTGTATCGGTAAAAATTTCGGATTCGCTAACGATCAGCGGACAGTCGCGCATCACGTTCCGCACTTGTCTCTAAAGACCTAGAAGAAGCTATGCGTAGATACGCTGAGAACTCAAGCGCAATTCTCTATCCGTGAACGTCTCCGACTCGCGAGACAATGCGTGACGTTCACGATCAGCGGTCAGTCGCGCATCACGTTCCCTATTTGTCTCTAGAGATCTAGTAGTCGATGCGTAGATACGCTTGAAACTCAAGCGCAATTCTCTATCCGTGAACGGCTCCGACTCGCAAGACAATGCATGACGTTCACGATTAGCGGTCAGTCGCGCATCTATTCTTCACTGGTCTCTAGAGACCTGGATGTAGAAATACGCTGAGAACGCAGGCGTGCTTCGCGATCCGAAGAGGTTTCCACGGAGCAAGTTGCAGCCTGATGTTCTCGAACAGCATCAAGTCTCTCCTGACGCTCTTCGATAGATTCTTGGGATCTTATGATCCTCAATCTTTTAGCTCCTTTGGAACATTGGGAAAGATTTGACCTCTTTCTAGGCATGGTTATAGTTTTGTTGTGAAGATACCTGATCAATTGAAATCTAAGTAACTGCTCCCCTGCGTTACCGGGTAGGCTACCGAGTCACGAAGATAACTGGAAAATGAAATTAATTCTACAACAGGTGTCCGAGATCTTCGATTTTTATAAGTCAACAGAGAGTGCTCATCAGATTGAACAACTTTTGCTAAGACGTCATTCCTATATGTGTTATGGTGTAGCTGGGCTCTTGGAGTTCCACAACAGGTGTTCCAGATCTTCGATTTTTATAAACCAACAGAGAGTGCTCATAAAATTGAACAACTTTTCCTAAGACGTCATTCCTATATGTGTTATGGTGTAGCTGGGCTCTTGGAGTTCCACATCAGATGTTCCAGATCTTCAAACTTATACTCTCAGCAGAAAATGCTCATCATTTAGAAAAATTTTTGCTTTGGTGGCATTTTTGTATCTCTTATAGTTTAGCTGGTCTGTTGCGGTTCTGCATCAGGTGTTCAAGTTTCCAAGATAAATTATAGCCTCATAGCTTCTGCCCGCGACTTCGTTCGCGTGAAGTTTTGATATCGCAACGCATCGCCTACTCAACGGAAGTTTAAACTGCTTTGTTCCCGCTTGCAACATTTCTTATTGCTGCTCCGCTCCTATTGGTCATAGCGTGATGTTATATAGCCTATAGCCTTCCTCGATACATGGACTATCCAACGCAAAAAGAATTTTTCAATTCGAGCCAGTAGTTCCGGAGATTAGCGCGTTCAACCAAACAAACAAACAAACAAACAAACAAACTCTTCTGCTTTATAATATTAGTATAGATGAGTAAAGACTGCGTTTTCGAACACCGAAGACGAAATTTAAAAAAATAAAAGCTTATTTTCCCTAGGGCTATAATGAGCAATTTTACGCCCCCTCTGGTAAGCTATTATGACGGTCTTTTCGAGCAAGAGGAGTGAAAAAACTTTTTTTACAAAAAATAAAACCGACTTCAAAAAAAAAACGAAAAACTGAAAAATAATTTTAGCTTCTGAAGTCGGTGACCTTTGTTTGATTGTTTTAATTTTTTGTCACCGACTTCAGAAGCTAAAGTTATTTTTCAGTTTTTTGTTTTTTTTTTTTTTGAAGTCGGTTTTATTTTTTGCAAAAAAAGTTTTGATTTTTCACTTTTAAGTGGTTCACATGTGCTTGATACACATGGAAAGTGCATACCGTTACAATTGCAACAAGCCCAAACACGACTAGGATACATTGTCTCATTATGGAGTTCCATGACTCTTGGCTTCATCATCAGATCTGATGGTAGAATGGTTCTTATCAAACGCAAATGCTTCTCTTGTTGTAGAAAATACCAAAATCGCTGTACGTTATCCTATAAAATTTGAAGAGTTCTCTCGATTTCGCCAAGATTCCATCATCAGATCCCGACTTGGTGGCTATGGGACCATTTGGAAAGTATACCCTTTCCAACAAAAAAAGATTTTTTCAAATCGGTTGGCAAGCGACGGAGTTATGCACGAACAAACATTAAAAAAATATATATAGAAACATCCGAATTGAGAACCTCCTCCTTTTTTAGAAGTCGGTTAAAAACCTTCCAGTACTGACTGACATATGAAAGAACCCGCCATCCAACGCTTTGTTCTGAATGGCCTACGAAGCTGTAAAATCGCAGATCGTCGAAACTTAAAGTAGCTTGTATGCAAGCGCCCTAATAAAACTTTTGTAAGGGAATAAAATATTTTGTAAATATACGTAAGGTCGATAAAATTGGTTGCCACTGCACAGCGATTTTGCGTAGGACGTGACATGAAGGTAAAGCGTCAGTTGTGCGAAGGTATTTATCGTTTATTTGAAGGAGGCATGTAAGGAAGACTTCTCTTTGTGAGGTTATTGGACTGATGTTGGGTGTACGAGTACTTTTGTGGGAAAACATTCTTTGTATTGGATATCCTTATGAGGGTGCGTCGTATTGTCGTTTATGTTTTGTTGCCGTAATTTTGACGAAGTCGTATTTTTGACGAAATAAGGGTTTTATTTATCAGAAACATTTTTTGTGTTTATTTATTTCAAAACGGTGAAGGAAAACATCGTGAAGAAACCGGCATGTCCTAGAAACAAAAATTCGAAGACATGTGACATCTACCAATCCGCACTGGGCCCGCGTGGTTGATTATAGCCCATTCCCTCTCATTGAGAGGAGGCCGTGTCCCAGCAGTGGGAACATTATAGGCTGATGATGATGATGACGATGATGATTTATTTCTATCTCTATAGTTCTCTAAGCAACTGTTGGTAACAATAAGTAAAAATGATGGCAACCCCGCATCCATGTCAATCATCAGTTAAATCATCGTAATGAGAGATTTCTTTTTGAGTTTAAAAAAAAAACATCGTTTCCAAGAACTCTATAGATGGCGTTCAACTAACTATGTTATCAGGTACCAAGGCCAAAAAGCTTGGAAAAAAGACATTGCGTCACGTCACATACGCTCGTTGACTGACACTTTCGTTTGCTTAAGCTTCCGAGTATAACCATTACATCCAAGTGAAATAATGTGACGTTCCGTTCCTTGCAGTAATTTACAAAGTTCAGCGCCATCTATCCAGCGACTATGGAAGAGTTTAAAAAGAAAATCCCTCACTCTTAATTTAATTTTAATATAAATTAAATATTGGTTTTAATACAAAGGTCTTTACAATAGATCTTTTACAAAACAGATTAAATAAACTTCTAAACAACGCAAATTGTAGAAAATTCGAAAAAACACAAAGAAAACCAAAACGTAAAAAGTGAAAAAACCGTTTCAACGACATTGACGTCTGTCAACGTCGCCTTAAAAATTAAAGACACTGTAAATTGTTTAAGAATGAAATCATGATGATCTAGATTCTAGGCGATTACGAGAGCATCCGGAAGCGCAAACCTACCAAACCCGGACTCGTCGCTCACCTCCGCCTCGCCGCTGCCGGATCCCGGATCACCTATAACACCGGCAGCGGCAATCGCGTCGAGCGACGAATATTTCTCCCCGTTCTAGAACTCGCTGCAGGCGGGTTTTGGGCATCGCCCTTGGTCCCCCGGGATCACTTGCGCCCGTAGACACATAGACTATATACTATAAACTGAGATAGATGCGCAACTCTGGTTTTCGTTTTTAAAACTGTGTACCTCAACTGTTAGATGGCGCTGTTACTTTCTTTTCAACCAAATAAATACAATAAGTAATTCTTGACACAGGGTTCGAACTTGGGAACTATAATTCACAAGGCAACCGCTGTCACCGCTAGGCTATCTACTTCACTGTAAAGTTGTCTAAAATAGCTGTTCTCGTTATGACAGTTGTATTGTAAGCTGTCAAACACTTGAAAAGTTGGTGTCCTTAAACCTTAGTTAGATGGCAGCACTATCTATGAAAATTTTGTTTGAAGCCAATGTATGGAAGTTTCATCCCCCTGCGTAGACATACGGGCGCCGTCAATGGGGTGGCCGTATAGGCCTCAGCCGGTGGCGAGCGCGCAATCGCCGCTCGCCTGTGTGTTATGCTGGGGCCACACTAACGTGAAATGCCATTAATTATTGCGATAATGCGTCCATTTTTGCAATAATTAATGGCATTTCTCATTAGTGTGGCCCCAGCATTAGTGTCATATTGTGTGGGTAGAGGGCGCCACGGTGTTAACCGTATCTTCACGCCGCCAGATGGAACTCCCGGTGCCCCGAGTGAAGCCTAGCGGATAATGACCAGCCAGAGGCGGCTAGGGCTTCCCCCTACCAGGAGAGGGGCCCCCGCCCACAGCGTTATCGAAGCTAGCCGATGGGCTCCGGGCTAAGGGGCCTATTTCTCCCCGCCAACGTCGCCAACACTTATACGTCGTGCGATTTTGATTGATTTTGAATTTTGAAGTCCATAAATGAAAATATCATGCGCACATGTTACGGGTCTACAAACCTTGGGGGAACTAACCCCGTACTGTGTTAGGATACTGTCTCTGTTTCAGGATCTCGAACATCTCGACCCAACGACTGTCGGATCAGGTGCTAGTCAACCAACGGAATCTCATGTTGGACGATGCCGCACTTGATAGGCTTTGGCTTAGGCATTAGGATGCGGCCGCTTGTCACATGTTATACAGGGTGTAAACAGACTCGTCACAAAGCCGTCAATCAAGCATTTTGTACATCAAACTAAGTAACTTTGGGAAACGATTTTTTTTTTTGGGTGAAGAATCTTGTTTTGCGGTACAACTTAATGTAACGCAGTCAAAACATTGTGCTAGTGGATGGATTGAATAGTACGGGGGTCGTGGAGATGTTTAAAGTAAAAATCTTACAATAAAAACTTGCATTTAAAAAAGAAAAGTCAATAAGTTGGAACTTTGACCCCCAATATATCCGTAATTAAGAGGTCCCCAGGTAGAGTGTAGAACAAAAAAATATCACAATGACGGGGAAAACAAGTGCCTTTTAGCTTCGTTAAGGGGTTTTTTACACCATTTATGTAATCGTAATTGAAAAGTGCAGTTCTAACTTCGAAAAAATAAATAAAATTTTATGCCAGCCGTTACAAGGTTACGTTGTTGTATTTTGATGAAGTGTCAAATGTGATCTATTAAATTGGCCCTACTATAGACTTGCTATTGAAGAGGAAAATTATAGGTTTGCCTCCAGTGCGTGGCTCCGCGGCCGCTCGTCACACGTTATCACCATCTGTCTAACCGGAAGCAGCTGAATGCCAATATTTTACATGGAGTGACTGCCTATCTGACCTCCACAGCCCAGTTAATACGACACCACTTGGTAAGACTAGTTTGTCAGAATTTATGGGCCACTACCCGTAACGACTGTCAAAGATGGGCAAATGACAGCTGAACGTGCTTTCCGAGGAACGGAGGCAACTCGGTATGTAAGGGTGGTCACTCATCCACAGACCAACTTAGGCAAGCACGGCTGAACGTAACGATCGATCCGAGCGGCTGTTATTACTTAGGCACGAGCTCCTATCTTCCTGTATAGACTTAAGGTTCAAATTGTTTTGTCGGCCGCTCGCTCTACTAGTGTTACGTGCCGACCGCTAATGTAGGGTCAATTTAATTGATCACATTTGACACTTCATCAAAATACAACAACAGAATCTTGGAACCGCTGGCATGAAATTTTATTTATTTTTATGAAGTTAGAACTGCACAATTGCTTAACTTTTTTCAATTACGATTACGTATTTGCTGTAATAATGGCGAAAGAAGGTAACGTTTACGATGAACTGACAGACGTCAAATGTGATCTATTAAGGGGACTACAGGAGCTAAATTAGCAACTCTATTTGTGGTGGTTCAAACTTAGTTTGAAATGCTGCTAGAATAAAGTTCTAATCAGCTTGCACTCCAAAGTGGTTGTTACGTCAGTCACTGCGGGCCGAATAGTGCGAAATGAGTGGTTTCGATCGATTTACAAAAAATCTATTGATTGGACTGAAAAAATAATACACTAGGATGCTAATATGTTGCTTGTAGAATTGTTTGCTAAAATATCAGAAAGATCGCATGTATTTTAGTATCGTTTTTACTCGTTAAAAGATTTTTTTTAGAGAAGTTCGATTGATTTATTTTTTATCAAGTAAAATTAAGTGTACAATTACATATTTTTTCTAGTTTTGTTTAGTGCAGTGAATCATATATTTTCAGGCATTATAAAACTCGCGTTCAGCTCCTGTAGTCGTGATAGAAATGGAACGCAACCATAAGGTTAAGCTTTTATTGCTTGATGCCATTAGATCTTTCTCGAAGCAATGACGTTTACCTTTCAAAGTTTTGGAACGAAGTTCCTTATCGCGCGTTGTGAAAGGGGGTTAGACGGAAAAAAATCTTACGAAAAGTTGTCACGACACTTTTTATTTTTTAGAACAGCGCCATCTAATGTGTATGAGTGGTACTAATAAATATGTAAGTACTACTCCGTTGTGTTACTAGCAAGCCAGAACTTCGTTCCATCCGGGTGTCCCTTGACACCTCTCAAGTTTTTTTTTTTTCTTTAATAAATTAAAAAATTGAATATTATAAATGCTTCATTACCAATATTCCTACAAGTCGCGTTAAATAGACCGTAGTATAAGCACCGTATTGTATGTTAGTTACCTTAATATGCGGCAAAGCAAGCAGTCTCCGCATCTCGTGTATAGCCGAGGCGGTGGCGGGCGTGGCGGCGGCGGGCGCGGGCCCGGCACGCAGCCGCGTACTCGCCTCCAGCGCGTGACGCGCACGTGCGCGACCCTCCGCCGCCGGCGCGCGACCGCTCGTCACTACCACTGTGCTGGCGATGCGGTCGTATATCTACTCGACAAATAAACATGTTAAATTAACTTTAAAAAACCCCCGACAGAATGTACTAAAATTAAATAGAAAATAATTCGTTAATTCGCCATTTTATGGTGGCGGCCATCTTGGATTTGTAATAAGAGGTTTTCTTTTTGACAATTAAAAAAAAATAGTTTCAATGAACTCGATAGATAGCGTTGATCCGACTACGTTACTGGGTGCCAAAGCCAAAACGCTTGAAAAAACACACGTCACATACGCTCGATGACTGACACTTTCGTTTGCATAAGCTTCTGAATATAATCATTATGTCCAAGTGATATTATGTGACGTTCTGTTCCTTGCAGTAACGTAGTCAGACCAACGCCATCTATCCAGCGGCTAGGAAAGAGTTAAAAAGAAAATCCCTCATTTATTATAGCTTCTACTAGTCAAGCCCTTTCATTTGATACCCATATTGAGGGAGTTGTTGAATAAATATATTACTGAAACCGCCCTTTTGTGGCGGCGGTTATCTGGGACTAATTTTTATCAAACATAGCTAAGAACATTCCCGACTAATTCACATTTCAAACGAAAAAAAAAACAAGATCAAAATCGGTTCATCCGTTCGGGCGCTACGATGATGCCACAGACAGACACACACACATGTCAAACTTATAACACCCCGTCGTTTTTGCGTCGGGTTAATAACAGATAATAAATGTTGAGATTGATATGTGGAATGACAAGAATGGATAAAATAAGGAATTAGAGGAAGTATATTAGAGGAAGTTTGAAAGTGGCACCTGTTACTGAAAAATTGAAAGGAAGTCGTTTGTCTTGGTATGGAACTATGGACATGTAATGAGGAAGGATGAAACGCATGTGACTAAAAGAGTGATGCACATGAATGTTGATGGATGGAGAGGGAAAGGAAGGCCAAAGAAAAGATCCCCGCGACTTACGCTGCCTCATCACATAGTATCATATGATTAATTACAGTGAAGACAGTTTACATTTCAAATTGGTCTATACAAGTTAGCTTACCTCTAAGAAAGCTCTAAGCTGCAGATCATCAAGAACGCTGTGGAACAGATCCGGATCCATGACCGTGGGGCCATCTTGCAGCACTGATACATCGTCCAGGGATTCGACGATCAGACTCACAGCTGTAACAATCATTTCAAATTAAAAAAGTGTACGAAGAAACTACATGACTTGGCCAACGAAACAACGCCATCTTTCGAAAGATGTTGCAAGAACATTACTAGGTGGCGCTTACCACAGATCATGCTAAATTTAAATTAACGCCATCTGTTGCAATTTTTGATAAACTATTCCGATTCCACTTCCCACCAACACCGCGCACGTGGTGCAGTAACAATTTCTCAACACACTAGATGGCACCACAATAGTATGTTATTCTTGTGGCATTGAACTCGTATTATATGGACACGGGCTTGTGTGAGAAAGGGATAGCGTCAGACATCGTGCATAAGTTGACAAGCCTGTTCCAACATAACAGCTTGTCTGGGCTTTTGTTCTTAATCCATGATATGGTGTGTGCATAGGCCGTTCTTGTACGAACACAACACTGCTTCTAACATACCGAGTAAAAAGGCCCAAGCATGACAACTTTTCTGGGCGTAAATCGTCCGTAGTCCATATCACGGCCGAAGGTCACGATGACCCTGTGTTCATACACATACAGGGCCGTTTCTGTGCGAGAAAGGAATAGCGTTATACATTAGTGTAACGTACAAGCTATACAAGCCACTCCCAACAAAACAGTTAATCTGGTTGTGCTTCGTCCGTGACACTGACACGTTGTTGCTGGGCGAGAACGAGACAGCGCTATACGCGTATATCGCTCTCTTTCTGTCTCTTTATACCTTACCTGCTGAACAAGCTTCTTCCAACATGACAGCTTTTCTGGGCTGTTGTTCCTCGTCCTCCTCGTCATCAGCGGCGGCAGCAGCCAGGGTAGCCGCGCGCAGACGACGCCGACTGTTGAACTTCTTCAGTTCCTCCACTGTGCCCGCTAAGTGGTTGCGGAGCTGCTTTTCACGGTCCTGGAGAAAATATATGATATGTATTTTACGTACGAGTCTTCTTGTAGAAAACAGTACTTGGTAACACTGTGATCTTGATAGTTGGTTGCGGTGAAAGCGTCGGGGTGGCCCGCGAAATTCAAATTTTCTTACCCACCAACCGATATTTTTATCAACATACAACTTAGCACTGCCCTGCAAATTGCAAAAAACGTAAGAATAATTGAATTTCGCGGGCTCACTTGGAGCATCAGATTTAAGGTGGATAATCAAGGATCATCATCATCATCGGCCTATTAATGTTCCCACTGCTGGGAGAGGCCTCCTCTCTATGAGAGGGAATGGGCTATATAATCCACCACGCGGGCCCAGTGCGGATTGGTAGATGCCACATGTCTTCGAATTTATGGTTATAGGACATGCCGGTTTCCTCACGATGTTTTCCTTCACCGTTTTGAGAGCAGCGGTGATGTAATAAATTACACAAAGTAATGCGCCTGCCTGAGTTCGAACCCACGACTTACTAAACGTAAGTCGGGGCCGCAACAGCGGTGGCCCAGTGGAGAATCAAGGATAGCCCGCGAAATAAAATTATTTTTACGTTTTTTTGCAATTTGCAAGCCATTGCTAGGTTGTATGTTCATTAAAATATGATTCGCGGCTGTAAGACGTATGGAGTTACAGAATTATAATCATAAAAATCATCATTTCAACCCTCCAAGATCATGAAAGTCGATTGAATGACTATTTCATGGAAAAGTCATCAAAACGCATCGTCTTCCGGTTGCGGGCTACGTCGGTGCCCATGATTCTTAAACAATAAAATAGTCAATTAAAACTTACTCGTATCCAGCGATGATTGAGGACCTCCTGTATGTTGATTCTCTGAGTATGGTCCACGGTCAACATTCGCTGCACCAGATCCTTAGCGGCGTCGCTGATGTCCTCCCAGAGAGGTGCGTCGAACTGTCAAGAGAATAACTAACATCAACACGGGGCGCTGTTGGTGAACATTTGTGCAATAATAAATCGCTGAAATAAAGCAAGACGCATAGTTAGGATTGTTCCTTAACGTGACATCACATCGATTTACAGATAGCTATGTTCGAAATAACTTAATTGGTGGTTGAATTTCTTACAACATGTAAGTCAAAAACAGCAACATACAGGAAATTAAAAAAAACTGAATAATTGTATCATACAGGGTGAATTTGAATAAATGCGACAAAATGAAATGGGAGCTTCAGTTACAGTAACATAGTAATTATAAACTGTTTTTTCTACTATCTAAATCGTTAAAAAAAATTACGCGATTATCGTTTTCAAAAGGTCCATTGATGTTATTATCTTTATTTAAGTACGAATTATTGGTATTCCCGTTCATAGCGGTCATTTACCTAATTTAGCCTAGTTTCTAATGTAAGTATCGCGCGACGTTGCCAAACCTCGCATGTGCGCCAGCGCTGACATCCCTTCCCGGCGACCGCCCACTACCCTTCCTTCGTTCATTACAATTTTACATTTGATATTTTATACATTTTCTTGACAACACGTATTATTGTATATTTAAATTTGTCGCATCTATTCAATTTCACCCTGTATAATGGTACAACAATACCATTTTATAATTTGTGTTTACTTCAAATTAGATAGGGACGTTGCTTGTTTCTGTGATTGGCTGAAACAGTCTCTAGCAAACGGCATAAAAAATCAAAATATTGAAACCGTCTTAAATGTGTATTCCCGCTGACCCCACTGCTTTGGCCCGCTGGTGGGGCCAACGGGAACAATTTTTAATTATTTTAATCCATTCCCGCCGGGGCCACGGGCGGTGGGTTCAATAGAAGTACACCATAATAATTTACGTTGAGGTAGAACTTCAACGACGCTATGCTTTGACGTTAAATGGGAACATTTAAAATAGGGTGACTTTAACTATACCAAGGCAATTAAATTTCCAAAATAGCGTTCAAAACGTACCCTCAAACGTCCACGACATATAGCTTCAAACAGCCTCTCCTTAGTCCCAGTGAAGGGCAGGTACCCGACCAGCAGGACATGCAACAGTATGCCCGCAGCCCACACATCGACAGGCTTGCCGTACAATTGACTAGACACCACCTCCGGAGCCATGTAGTGAGGAGTTCCGATGCGACCTGGAAAATCTTCAAGTTCAAGTTTGGAGGTTTAGGTACGTTAGTCAGTGTGAGTAAAAAATGTAGTGGTCCTTGAACCAGTTTACTAAAATAAATAAATATCGCTGGGCATTTCACACACCGCCATCTAGTGCCACACTTAAGAACGAGGCTTTGTGTCGTGGACACCAGCTAGTTGATATACTACAGATACTTTTTTTTTAAATAGGCGGTGTGTGTCATGAACTTATGATTTGTCATGGAATCAAAACAATTTGATAAAACAATTTTGCCTATCATGTGACATACAATTTATTATTCATTTAAACAACTTGCGACTGCGAAAATTGATGACAGTAGGATGTTAGTGAGATGAATGGATTTTTGTAAAAGGTTATTAACTTGAACTTTGTTTCAATGGGAAATCTGTAATGTCTTGCCTGCTGTCCCCATTGCGTCGCCCCACAGGTGGGGACAACGCGGAGTTTGTAATTGTGTGGCCGCTGTCCCCACTGCCTCGCCCCATTGGTGGGGATAACGGGAAGTCTGTAAATTTGTACCCGCTGTCGCCACTGCGACGCCTTACTGGTGGGGACAGCGAGAAGTCTGTAATTTTGTTGAACATTTTTGAAGTGATACAAACCGAATATGTTTAGAGTTGTTTCTAGACCTTGACAGCTTATGTTTTTCGTCCAAGTTTTACTTATTGAAAGACAAAAACGGTTTTGATACTAGTTTTAATGCATTAAATGATATCAATATAGCAAACACGAATAATGGAGATAAACCTCATCGCAGTAGCAAGTTTTCCACAACAAAAAACAGAAAACAGGGAATTATTTAATAATTTGTGATATTTCAAGTATGACAAGTGCATCAATGTAAATAATTACACAGGGCCATAGGTCAAGTGCACAAATTAATTGACA
Organism: Xestia ashworthii; assembly: GCA_950022955.1. Taxonomy (NCBI): domain Eukaryota; kingdom Metazoa; phylum Arthropoda; class Insecta; order Lepidoptera; family Noctuidae; genus Xestia; species Xestia ashworthii. The sequence goes on from OX465556.1 coordinate 7,009,686, forward strand.
GCGTGTTTTACTGCGTTCATTATGACATAATCACATAGTTTATTTACAATACACTTAACAATTACTGTTTTGACAGCTATAATTATTTATTACTCTACTTGAAGCTTGTGTGTTAAGCATAAGGGACATTTTACGGGTTAGTGACGTCATTTTGTCACTTTATGGCACACTAACTACGTGAATGTAGTACTTCTAAATATTATGGCATCAGCTTCAAATATTTGTTACAGTTCGCCTTAACAACTGCATTCAAAGGCTCAAATACGCCAAAAATCGCAATATTTTGTGCTTAACGTATGACAAACTGGGTTCGATTCCCAGGTCGAGCAGTTTTATTAGATGTTTCCATCAGAAATTTATTATTTTGTCAATTTAGTGGTTCGTGGTGCATACGGGCTTAACAGCTGGTATAAACTTTTACAGGGATTACGAGAAATGAACTAGGTCTGATGACAAAATTCCTTAATGTACAAATGTATAGGTCATGAACTGTTGTAAATTGCGACAAGTGGTCAACATCAACACTAGAACAGGTTATGATGATCAAAAACAAGGTGTTATGAACAAAAAGTGCCGTAATACGTAAAATCTGTTAATACTGTGATTGGAAGCGACATGTCTATCGTATGAGACACATGGTGATATCACGGAATTAGAAGGTACCGGGTCGTTTTCAACAATACACGATAATAGACTCTAGGGGTGTGAAGAATATTATAGGGAGCAGAATTCTTCATTCCCCATAGAAAAGGGAGGATCCTACGACCAGACGGGTGTTGTGTCTGTTCGGCTACCTACTGCCCGACAGTTGTGGTCGGATTTTTGTCTAGTCTTAAGGTCCATATTCACCACAAGATGACGGTCTGATTATCTAAAAACAGCTGTTAAAACACATTTTTGTATGGGAACATGTCACAGTGACAGCTGTTTTTAGATAATCAGACTTTTATCTTTTCGGTGAACATGGACTTAAGTCCCGGATAACTTTAACTGCCCGATTTAGCATTTTGATGATAGTTCTTCATTTCTGTTATAGATGGCCTCAGATCAAATAAAAAAAGTAGATACCGCACGGCCTTTGCCAATAGTGAAGCCACAAAACTCTGCTCATTCAAGTAAACACACGCACTCACACACACACATGCACCAAACTATGCTCATTTTTGTTATTATCCTATGGGTCGTCGTGCAGTAAGTTTGCCTTAAAAATGCCGTCGTGTGTTATGAAATGGTGTAAACACAACTCGAAAGTGAACAAAAAGTCTCAAGGAATATCATTTCACACGTAAGTACTCACAAGACTATCTTTTTTTTATATTATTCAAACACAGTTTTGAGGTTATTCCACATAAATAACGTCAATGTCCCGAAATGACGTATCGAGAGAGTGTTGCCAGGAGTTCGTATTTGTAATACCCAAAAATGTGGGTAAGTAAGTTGTAGGCAAAGTCATAGCAAAATAATTAGGCACAGAGTGGACATAATTATTGTTTTATTTTATAATCACTTCATTTTATGTAAATAGTTATTTTTTTTACTCGTTTCTTTCGGGGGAAAATATAATGACCACCAAAAATTACTTTGTGACCACTAACATCTATCACCTAAAATATCAATTGATCACCAAATTTAGTAAATTGAGCACCAAATTATAATGAGGTGTTTGATGACAAACTAGTTTTGCCTAGGCCGACTTGGGGGGTATTTTTTTTTAAACCATTCAGAAGTAGGAGCCCCGCGAAGCGGAGCTCCGTCGACCAGTTCTCCCTCGACTTGGATGCAAGAGCATAACAGTTCAATTCCTGGTGGTCATTAACTAAAAAAATAAATTTTTGGTTCTAATTTCATGATAAAATGGGGATCAATTTTTGGTGATCATTTACTAATTTTAGCAATCAAAAGTGATTTTTTTGCCGTTCCATTTTGTTAAATCTGGTGGATCGTTAATTACATGGCGTTTCTTTCTACATTCTCGAGTACTTACCTTCTATTTTTTACTATCAAATATTATTGGTTTTAGGTTGCCAGCAAATATTTTATAAGAGATGAATGGGTAGCTGCTATTCGACAGAGTCGAAATGATTCCGTCTTTTTTTGTTTTATGTTATTTATTTTTAATAAACACTCTTTACATAACCTTGTTGTATTTTTTTTCGGGACTATCTGTTGAGACCATTTATAAAGTGATCCTACACACCTCCTACATATTTATAATGTTATTATAATTTATGAGACATTTATTTTCCCATTGGCATATTACCTATTTTACGCAATTTTAAGGGATTTTTTTTTTCAAAACGTGGCAATACTTCATTTACTCACACATAGTTGAAAAAATGGCGACACTTTCTTGTTCTAAGTGCGGTATCTCCTTTTTTTATTTGATCTGAGTAGATGGCGTTGTAATATTTCTGTACTATGTTGCTGTAGTATTTTTTGTATTGCCGCTACAAGACTACTATTACTATGGTAAGACTTTAAAGTAACTAGTAACAATAAAATCATAAAAATCCCTTGAATAAACGGTTCATTCCCGTCTGCCCTCACCGAGGCAGGTCGGTGGGGCAGATAGCCATCCTTCTTTCTATTTGTTAGTTAAAATTCTTGAAGGTGTCAGACGGCAACTTGATCGTAAAGTCTAACACCACTAGTGGAGGATTGAGTTTTGAGTGAACCAATATCTACGCAAGCGGTGGCAATTAGGCTGAGAATGAGCAGTTTTTGTACGACAAAATCACATTCAATTAGTTTTTTACGCTCCAGTAGTGTCTGCCACTTTAAATCAAAAATTTAGATTGTTTAAAGATGATTGCATTTAAAAACGTGCTATGTAATTGACACCACACACATTTCTAAGTGGATTTTCGCGTGCTAATGCCGATAATATTAACAGATAAGCAGACGGAGCATTGTACTGAGTCTCACGAGATGTTAAGATTTCTTTAATCGTATTCTTACGCAACACTTTTCTAAACTAAGAAATTATAAGAGACATATAGAATACGTTCGGATCGGATTCTTTGACTTCGAGACGGTCGACTTAGCTCCGAGTCGATCCAACCCGGTTGTTCATCGACACAAGCCGAATCACAACCAAACCATCATCTGCCTGGCCTTTTCAAAACTATGTTGGGATCGGCTTGGGATCGGCTTCCAGTCTAACTGACCTCCACAACCCAGTTAATACTGGGTAATACGATATATCTTGGTAAGACTGGTTGTCAGAATTAGGCCCACTGACTACACGACTGACCAACGGCTTAACATGCTTTCCGAGGCACGTGGGAAACTCGGTATGTTATAGGTGGTCACCTATCCACAGACCAGACTAGGCAAGCACGGCTTAACCAACAGATCGACCCGAGCGGGTATAATTATTTAGTAACGAGCTCAATCGTACTCGTAACTATTACTGCTCATATTCAAATATGAGCAGTAATTGCTACGAGTCATTTTTTTTGTTCAGCAACTGTCTTATCGAACGTGCCGACCCGAACACAGTACTTAACGTCTTATCGTGTATTGTTTGTAACCCTATATCCCGCTAATCCGTGATAGTACAAAGACACAGTGCTGATGTTCAAGGCACATAGTCCATGCAGTTAGGCCACGGTCACGTCTTACCGTACTCATCAGATTTGAGATACGCTTGGCCCATTGGACCCATTAGCGGGCGAGTGTCCATCACCAGTTCTGTGTAACACAACCTACTGTCATCAACTTGGTAGATGAAATAAAGTAAGTATAGGTAAATATTATAATCATAACTCGTGTAATCATAGATGAGAAATATTCAATGTCATCAGAGGTGTGTGTGGTGTGTTAGTAAACATCACAACTTGGTTTTTCAACCTCGCTTTCATTTCTGGATCACATCATTGATACATCAAAGCAATGCTACTTGACTGGCTGTATACAGGGTGAATTGTTCAAGTGGGCGAAAATAGCCATAAAATCCGAAACTATGAGGAATAGCGAAAAATACAAAATATAATCAAGAATTTATAATTTCATCACCTCTACGACTGACATCAAAAGCCATATTTCACAATGTTTTTATAAAGTATTTGACCATTTGCCTTTGCATGAATCATGAATGACTATTATTGCTCTGCCATTAAATATTGACATTTGACCAACTGAGCATGTTGGTACTTCTTTTTTCAGAGATCCAGAACATACCACAAACATAGCATTTTCGCTCAACTAAATAATTCTACTACATTATTATAAATGCAAAAGTTTGTGAGTATGGATGTTTGTTACTCTCTCACGCAAAAACTACCGAACGGATTTGAATGAAATTTTGCACACAGATAGTTTATAACCTAGATTATAAGATAGGATACTTTTCATCCCGATATTAAGATCCCATGGAACAATTATTCAACTTTCGCGGGCGAAGCCGCAGGCAGGACCGTTTTTTTTCCTTATTTATTTTCAAACATGTGATCGGTTCCTGAACCATAAGCAGTTGTTTTTGGAGAGTATTTGACATGTAGCAGCTAGTAACGAAATATATCTTACCAGGTGGGGCTCGATGGGCAGTCGGGGTCGGCAACTGGGCAGCTACTCCAAACCCTCCAAGTTTGACCGGCGCACAGTTGTCGCGACCGGCCAGTAACACGCAGTGTGGCCTCACGTCTCGGTGAACGATGTCGTTTTCGTGGCAGTAGCGAAGAGCTTCCAGAATCTGGCGCATGTAGTGGCTGGAAAGAGGAAGAAAAATATCTGAGTAAAATATTAGCCTGTAATTGACGCCTACTGGGGATCTCACACTGATGCCTGAGCGGACAAAAAGAAACAAGGATTGATCAATAGATTTGCCCATTATGGCTATTTTCATCATCATCATTTCAGCCGAAAGACGTCCACTGCTGCATATAGGCCTCCCCCAATTGTCGCCACATTGACCAGTCCCGTGCGACTCGCATCAAGCGGATCCCCGCAACCTTCACCAGGTCACCAGTCCACCCAGTGGGAGGCTTGTGGCAGTATTCCTATGGCATGTGACAAATAGACGGGCTAAGGCAAAATGACAGTCTGTAAGACTAATAATACAAAATAAATAATACTTGGGCTCACCATGCAACAGCTTCGCTGTAGACAAATCCAGCGGTAGCTCTGCGGACCACTTCGAAGCAGAGATCAGAGCCATCCATACTGAAAATATTAAGAAATCTATTAAGTCTCCCAATTTATAATGTATAGGTTATAGGTTACTACAACTGTAGAGGAAGGTTGTATGTTAATACTATAATAACGAAAAATCGACAAAATATAAAATTTTAATCAAAGAGTTTTTTTACAACTTATTTTTGTATTCAAATTATTCAAATTATTCGTGACACATAGGTAAAAGTAAGTACATGATGTTATCAATACAAGCAGTTACTTTATTTATTAGATCATAGATGGCCATATTATTAATATTTTTGTGCTTTTTGAAACCATTCTGTTCTTTAGTTAGAAGATTGTTTATTTCAGTTTTTCAATTATTTTAGAAAATACTAGTCTGACAGCAATAGTTCTATAATTTATCATATTTTTGGATTTTCTTTTTTGTGAAGAGGTTTTATAACATCATCTTTCTCTTGCCCTTATCCCAAGATAATTTTAATAACAAATCAATTTAAATCCTTGGGCACACTTAACTGTGATTCTTCATAAAAATCCTAATAATAATATTCAACAACCAGTATCATCAGTATCCATAGTAATACTTAGCCACATCTTGATAAAACTGATAAATTTAAAAGGTAGTGATAAATGAGCAGTTAAAAACTTACTATTCAAACACCATGTATAACATTCCTTCGGAGCTGTATGTCTCCAGCAGCTCCACAATATGAGGGTGTTTCAGCATGTGACATATTGTTGCTTCGCGTTTTAGATCTGGAAACACAAAGTAATAGTTTTATTATCGCATCACATCATTATATCAGACAGGAGGCAGTCAGTCAGTCAGTCAGTACTGGAGTTCCTGAACATATGTCCCCTAGTGTCACCACAGCGAATGATCCTGTGCTTTTCTTGTCCCACATAGGGATTTCCATTGGAATGCACCAGGTCAACAGCCAAGTTGGACTTCCAACCTTGTCTCATCCTAATACAAAGTTACTGTGTTCTAATAATGAAAACATCACTAATTAGGATAAGTTATAGAATCAGGCAATATTCAGAAATCTTTTACATAATATTTAACCACTAAATACGTAAACATCGTGATGTTCTTTTTCATTTTCTCTAGTCTTGGTTCTAAGATAGTTCAGGAATAAAACAATGTCTAACTTTACATTTTATTCGAAATAGGAAACTTTTAAGTATTTCTCTTTTGTTCAGCTGTAAAAATAAACTATATACGAGTAGTATAACATCTTTTCTGTTTTCCCAGACAGGCACACAGAGGTGACCATACATTTCCATATTATTTAAACCCACTATGTAATAGGGGTGAGGTACAAATGCAGACTCGAGGTTGATGATAGATTTTTGTTATTGAAGTTTCGAGTTTTGATAGACTGAATACTCTCAATCACCATAACAGAATAACTTGTTTGATCTTACCTGCAGTACTAAGTCCAGGGCTGGCAGTGAAGCGAGCCACGTCAACAATCTTTACAGCAAACTGCTGGCCAGTCTGCCGGTGCACACAGCGGCGGACCAGGCTGAATGGACCCCTTAAAACAATACAATGTTGTTTTAACTATTTCTATCAAATATATTAATTTACTAAATAGATTGCTACCACAAGACAGGCTACTGATGATGAAGCAGGACCATAGAAGATTGTTTGTCAGCCTATCCAATTTCCAAGTGACAGAGCTGTTGTCAATAGGTTGGGCATCAAAGTACAGCCTGTTATCAACTCAGAACTGTTGAAGTAATTTCTTAAGAAAGTAATTTTCTAGAATCAGTTTTTGAGACCAGGGGGCCTAAAATGACGACTTTAGCAGAATCACAATAAAATTTAAAGTTCTTAAAATGGACTTTATGGTTATGACTATAAAGTCCATCTTTTTAAGAATTACAATTTGGCCATTTCAGGCCCGCTGCTAAGAGTTGCAGTGTTATAGGTAGTAGCAGGATCCAATGGAATCTCCAATCCCTTATGGTCAGCAAGCACTAATTGGAGTGGCAGTACTTTAAGCATGAGAAACCATATCAGTCAATTTGTGTGTCTGCTTTAAATGTTACCTGGATAATAAACAATTTTCTTTTCCTAATATATCTTATTTACCAACAATATTCCAGCCATTTTAAGAATTGCACTTGTAAGTTAATTGTCAGTTCTTGCAAACAATAGATAATAAAAGTGTCAACAAGAAAATTATGTATCCTGAGCATTGTAAATGTAAAATCAATACAGTCTAGAATCTTAGATCTTTTCCAACTATATTTATCCTGACTTGATTTTCTTGAAACAATTGGTTGAATGTTATCATAATGCAACATGCTTGTAATTCATGAAGGATTAGACAGATGAATTCCTACAATACATACACATTTCGCTTGATATTTTAGCCCCAGTTGTATTGTGTTTGTTTTTAACTGGTTGAATTAACAGTAATTTATTGAGATTCTAGTGCATTATTGTGTAAGAATTCAATAAAAAAACTAGTTTTGTATCACTTTCCAGCAATTATCAACATGAATATGCATGAGTTTTGTCATGAATGACAAATTAATGTATAGGCCATTTTACAACTTCATCAGCACAACTGAAAATGATCGCTCAGTAGAGTGCTAATAAAATTAATCAAAATCATCATTTTCTGCCTAGCCTTTTCCCAACTATGTTAGGGTTGGCTTCCAGTCTAAACGGATGTAGCTGAATACCAGTTGTTTACATGGAGCAACTGCCTATCTGACCACCATAACCCAGTTAGTACTGGGTAATATGACTCCCCTTGGTAAGACTGGTTGTCAGATTTTTAAAATTAATCAACATGTATGATAGTAACCGATGTGCCTTGAAATTATGAAATTGAAATGTTCGCAATGCTGGAAAACATGCCCTTATTCTACGAGAGGGCTTCAATTTACCAAGTGGACCCAGTGGGGGTTGGCTGATTTTATACCTAGGACCTGTCTATTTCCATCAAAGTATGATTTACTGAAAGCTGTTTATCATACCAAACAAAGTTGTTTAAACTGAACTAGTTATCGAAGGTCATAGAAAACTACGAGAAGATAATTATAAGTTTCATCACATTAACTACACAACTAGATATACACAATCTTTGACTGTTTATTGAAATAATTAAAATTAACATAAGTTAGGATGCTACACTAAGACTTAGGTGGTATTTTCCAAATTTATTAAGAATGATAGTGAATTGGAAAGATGCCAGGTGATACCAGGGGTCAATAAATTGGAAAGATACCACAGGATCCATGTGATGAATCATTTGGAAAAATAGTTAGCGCTTGATCTCAATTTTAACTCCATTAAAATACTGCTAATATTGATAGTTATTGATAGTTGTTTCAACTAGGTAAATTTTATCAGACCTATTTTCTGCCATGTTTATAGCATTTACTAAATGTTTCTTTTTTACTTGAGAATAAATGGTCCAATAAATGCAAGTCAACAGATTATTTGTTTGTTGGACCCAAACTTTACAAAGTTCTATTAACATCATTTACCACTAAAAACAAATTAATAAAATTTAAGTGGCTGTTAAGACACAAGAATTTTCTTTAGCTTGTGTTTCTAGTTGAATTGATCAAATAATTAAATGAAAAACCTACCAGCTGGGAGTAAACAAAATTGACCATGTGACATTGGATAATTATATTTCTTAATATTCACACTTGACTCCAATTAGAATATTCTGCACATTGCATTCTGATTCTGATGGAAACCAGGAGTATCGAAAATGTGAGGTTGTCATGTTTGAGTTTAATAATGTTTGCTATAAACAGGAAAAGTTCCCAGTTTCCCAGGTCAAGTAGGTACACCTGAGGCGAAAAATAGACGATTACAAGTGCGAGCGCGAATGCACATCGTACGTTATTTCACTTGGACGTAAAGTAATATGCACTATTTACTTACTTGCCAATAATCTCGCACAACTCGTACACATCGTCGAAAAGCACTTCGTCCTCAGCCATTTTTCACAAAAACACAGTGCGCTACGTTTCAGAAAATATTATAAAATATCATTTTAAACACAGCCTGTATCCCGCCTGAGCAGTGGTTACGCCCTGAGACTATTCGCACGTTTTATTGAAATCACTAAATATTAAATGAACACCCAATGATATTTCAGTAGGAAGTATTGCACTTGAAACTGGAGTAGGATATTAATATCTGAGCCCAGATGTAAAATGTTCATTTTACACAGTAAAATGATCTCATTCGCGAAATTTTCCAATAAGACTTGTAAACGACACTTTTGAAAAACGCTAATGGTGTGAAAGATAGTAAATAAAACACAATAGGTGCAAGTCAGTAAATATTAGCAAAAAGTGTAATTATTGTATTAAATTTAATTTATTTCACAAAATATTCTTTTTATTTACTTTTGACATTCTGAGGGTTGCAAATGTCCAGAATGAAGTTAGTAGTAAATTGCGGAAGAAAAAATTGTTGCCAGAATAGATAAATAAAAATCTCCGATTTTATAATAGTGACAGTCAAAATGTTGTGTGGAATAGCTTAGAAAATTATGTAGACAATGCTGGTAGATTCCCCGGAACACTGAACCAATATATAAAGTAATTTTATACAGGAGGATTGTCCGTTTTTGCTTTTGAGCTGGCAGTCTAGCAGTGTTATCTATTGATATTTGAAAATGGATTCGGGCTTATTATCAGGACTAGCGACGAGGTAATTAAAAAGCTAGCACTGAGCAGAAATAATATGGTTGATGTATTCATTCCTAAGCCTAACAAAGAATAAAAATAGCAGTATTTGAATAGGACTATTAGTAGGTACTCAATATTTTCTGGTCATGTAAAATATTGATATTCATATTGTACCTTAAAAAAACTGGTGTCTTTTTTGGTAGAAGTTTTTTTTATGGTCCGAAAATTAAAAAGACATCAATTTTTACGCTAAAAATGCATTGAAAAATAAAACATGATATCGGAGGTATTAATTTTATTACTAAGGCACATTATTGTATTTAATAAATAAAACAGAAATAATGTCTAGACTTATATCATTCATCCATATAATATCTAAATAAAAAAACATATTAATTTTTATTTTCTCTCTACAAAATTCTGCATGGCTCTTACCGTATGTAATAATTAGGTACTTATATATTTTGCTTAAGATACTAAACAGTAAACTATTAAAATTTTAAATGTCCATTCAGGTAAAGTAAAATAATTCATATCCCTATCTTTTTAATTTTTCTTTTCATCAACCACTTGAATTTGTTTTTTTTTTCTCTAAATTTATTTTCATCTGGATCTAGATAATCTAGTTTTAATGAATAGGTATGTTGTAATCAATCGACACAGTCGATCCTAGTAGTATTCACTTTTCGTTTAAAATATTCACAGCCAGGAACATTCACTGTAAGTTCTGAGTCGGGTAATCTTACTCTTGGCAGTGAATTCACATTCACCTTATAACTGCATTGATACTCCAATTCGTAAAGTTCAAACGTAGTTTGCTGGAAACAGAAAAATAAATTTAAATTATTTTTGTACTAAAACCGTTTCGGCTGTTACTTCTGGCAACACTAAATTTTACCGCACTTTTTATTTGCTACGAACTTCATACTGTTCTAATTTTAAAAACAATGTTACAAAATGCGCGTAAATTCACAGGGGTAATCAGGAAATCAAGATGTGGTTTGGGTTTTATTTGAATTTATTATTTTTCAGCTTCGATCAATAATAGTTTTTCAGGTTTTATTTGCACTTTACCTCAGTAGTGGCAGATAGCCCTTCTTTGCGTAGTTTCTTGGGATTGGTACATTTAGCCGCTTTCCAATGGACGTAGTATCTGTAATATAATACATTATTACAGATGAGAAAGCTTTTCAAGACTTTGTTACATTGACAAGATTTCGAATGGTGTTGCCCTCTAGATTTAAAGTGACCTTTAAACGCTAATCAATAAGATGATTAGGATGGTATGATCACGAGCCTAAAAATTTCGCAAATGAGTGTCAACCATTTCCGTTGTCAGATGTACCTATTCCAATTTTCCTTTACGAATAGGTATGAATTATAATAGACTTGATCAATGTGAAAAATTCAGGTACCTACTTGGATGAGTGCTGAGTAACAGGTTTTCAGATAGTATAGTTATAAAATTAAGATAAACAGGTTACACTGCATTACTGCTGACTGAACTGAACAAAATTATTGATGTAAGTAGTACCTAGGTGGGTTTAAAATAAAAACGTTACCTTCCAGGTTGCTCATAAACGTTGGGAAGGGGCTGCCATGAGATTCTAGCTTTCAACTTATGGTTGTACCACACAATCTTATGTAGGCTAAGGCCTCGGATCTTTTTATGATCAGGCTTTTTAAGCGGCTCCGGAGCGGGCTCTGAAACAAATTGAAAAGTTTGGTCAGCGTAGATGAGGTGGTAGGCAGTCGCTCCATGTAAAATACTGGTATTCAGCTGCTTCCAGTTAGACTGGAAGCCGACGCAAACATAGGTGGGAAAAGGCTAGGCAGATGATGATGATGGTTAGCGTAGATGGGGAGCGTGGAGACTGACAAGAAAAGAAGCCTTTGCCCAGAAATGGGTGAACTCTTGCTCATACCATAGAACAGAAAAATACTGGAAACCATTGCTTACGTGAACGTCCAGCTATCGATCTGCATAGATTTTCAAAATTAGAACAAAAACGCCAAGGGAGTCCGTGAAACCCAATTTTTATTACGTTTCTTGCAATTGGCCTGACTGACACTGACCTCAGTGTCAGTTTATGTGTTGATTAAAATATGATTCGCAGCCGTAACAAATATGGCTTGACACAGTTACAATCATTTAAAGAACCCGTTTAAGTTCATTTAATCCCAATCAATGACTATTTCATGAAAAAGTCTTAATTAAGCCATAAGCTTCATTTTCCCTCAGACACTGAGCTCATTCGTGATCAATGATGGACCTCTTGTTTCTCTTTTCACTGGTTGATAAGTATTTGTTTCCCACTCTTTTGTTATTACTGAGGTTAGCACTGCTCAGAATTAATTCGGTAAGATTGTAGCCACAGCTATATCGTTGTATGTTAATACCTCTACGTTCTCTGCCGTAACCTCTTGAATTTGTAATTCGGCGGCGGAATGACTGCTTAAATTATTTAGTTGGTGCGCCGAATGGCACTTCGCTACTTCAATATCCATTGGAACATAGAACTAGGTTGATTCTGACAGTTACCACGAATCAGGTTGTATTCCTAACTCTAGCCAATTTTCCAGGAGGAACATTTGAAATGGGTTTTCTAGGAATGTGTTGATTTAGTTAGTAGGAACTTTATAGGTCTGCACGACAGGCGCAAAAACCAATATAGCTGGCCTCGCATTTCATTGAAGCTCGGTACTAAAGCTAGACCAGCTCAGGGTTAAAGTATTACCACCGAAGTGCATTAAACAAATAACTAAATAGGTAAATAATGTAAGAGTTCTAACTAAGTTATAATACATATTTAATATTTCAGACCGAACGACCTTGATATGGGATCGACGACGTTTCTACCGATAGAGCAGCTGTAGAGTATTTTCCTAGTATTGATTAGTTTTGAAGAGGAAAACTTGGTAATTTTCCGGGGTCAGAATTCATCGAGTTTTCATAGGCATTGAAATGAAAATAAAACGGATGTGAGAGGACGGGTATCCCTTTATTAGAGAGTTTATCACCAATAAAGACTGTGTTAAAGGTTTTATTGGTGAAGTTCTTCAGAAAGGCCAGGAGCTCACAAAATAGTAGATGACCAAAAAATCTAATTAGTCCGTCAGTTATATTTTCGAAAAATGTTCAACACGTTTTCTTTTCTCACATAAACAAAAAATAATGACGATTTACAGTGCGTTGAAAACTCGTGTGACGTCACATTTCAGTACATTTTTACCCGAAAGTGGCGTCAGAAGCTCACTTTTTTAATTTGATAAAACAAAAAAACACGTATCCAATATTTTTAGTTAATTTAGCTGACGGACTAAACAGAATCATATTTTTTAGTCAAGAATCATCCCTATAAGCGCCACCGGCGTGCACGTATTACTGGACGTGTGGACGTGGATCATAGCAGGTGGTAGGTATTGTGAAGTTTATGCCCCATGGAAAAAAGCGTGTGTATTATTTTGTACTTGACCAACATATCTTGGGACATTAAGGCACTGCTCGCTTCGAAAACGTCAACACCTTTCCAAACCCCATCGTAGTTCCAAACTCCACTGCGTCTCAAGTTATGTTGATCACGTAATGTGAAATGGAATCCTTCAGTTACCAGTTCGTGCTGTACTCGTGGTGTTATAGAAAATGGATGCCTTATCACTGCGAAGCTTTCCTAGACCGAATTGACTGATCGTTTGCACTTGCAGGAAGTACTGGGAGTTTGGCTGCAAATCCTTTATTTCAATGGAGTGTTGGTCCTGTGAAAGAAAATTAGAGAATTAGTTCAGTACCACCCATCTGCAACCGGTCCAACTTTGAGTTTGAGAAAAACGGTAAAAAATTTGTCAATACAAAAGCGCAGGTACCTATATGAAGCCTAGTCTTCTATTCATTATCGTGTGATTAGTGCATAACCTGGTGTCACAGTTTTTATGCCGCCCAAAGACCTCTGACTTGGCTTTACATGCCGTCGAGAAATGTCTCTCAGGCATGAAGATTTCCTCACGATGTTTTCCTTCATCGAAGCAAGTGATAATATACTCGTACAGTTCCCACTTGAATCCGAAAATTCAGAGGTGCACGTCTTGGGTTCGAACTCAAAACCTATGATCACTGCTTTATATGAAGTACCAATACCCAATTCCGTACCTTGGGCACTGTCTGATGGTTGACAAGCACTGAATCCAATTCTCCTCCTAAGCCTTTGACACGCCTACTCCAGAAGACTTTGTATCGCGTCACTGGTAAGTCTGAATGCGGCTCTTTCCATTCCAGTCTCACGGTGACGGTGCCTGAAACAGTCCAGAAACATAAATTATTTGATCTGACTAACCTTATCCCAATCAGAATAGTCAGACGGGATGGCACGGTGCAGTGACTGCGCTGCGTGTCGCGGTTGATTCCCGCACGGTACAAAAATATTTGTATGGTGCCAGGGGTATTTGTTCCGGGTTTGGCTGTTTGTGTATGTGAGTTTAAATATTTGTAAAATAAAAGCACCCACGTTAAAGGAGTTTGTAGTGTGGGTCATTGTTATTAATTTGTGGTAGGCGCAGTCATCTACTTTCATGTTTCTCTATTGGACGTCGTCTCAAGAACCACTTTCTCTAGCCTAGCCTCTACATACTCGTAGGTACAAACATCGTTTCTTCTTTCTTTACATCATATGCCACCTAAGTAACGTTAATACTGATAACTTTTTGACTAAAATTTACTTAAAAAGAAAATAAAGAAAAAAACAAAATCTATTGCAACATGTATGGATTTTGAAAATGAAAAAGAGACAGCAGGTAGGCTCATATTCACCAGGTGCAATTTCAGAAAAGCCAATAAATTATTCGTCTCAACCTCTAAACCAGTGGTTACGTAAAATCTTGTCCATAATTATTTAGGGTCATCGTCGTGTGCGCTGTTCCGGTCTATTAAACATTCATTCTTGCGAGAGGAGTGTATGTATAGAAATTATTTAAAATTTCAATAGTATGGGGTTACCTCGGAAAATATGAATCGAGATACAAAAGTATTTACATACGTAAATACTAATACTTCCCTCCTAACCGTGGTTTTGAATTCTTGAAGAGATTTGAGGATGGGTGAATGATTTGTTTCTAGTTCTGCGTAATGGGCCTTTTGTTTCCGTTCATGACCAGCAGTTATCTACCATCAACTCTGTACTGTACGAACTTCCTTCCTTACAATTTCTACTCAGTCAAAAACCATCTTATCTTAGGGCTGCCTCATTTCTCACACACAACAGTTCTTTAAACCTGAGGCTTTTGTGAATTCAGTTGATTTCAGGATACCTATAGGCTTACCGCTAAACATTCTTAGCGAAAATTGACCTTCTTAGATGTACAGTTAATAACATTTTTCCAAAAACATGTCTCATAACACCCCCAAAGAAACCCCAATGTATGTGTATCTTTTAACTTTGTGTGCAATAATGAAAAAGATTTGGTTTATATGTTTGGAAACCAAATCTTTTTGTAAATAAGTAAGACTTAGTTCAATGAGTAAAGTTTCACTTACCATTATTTTCTTTTACAGGACGAACTTTAAGTTTCTTCGGCGAAGGTGGGGGCCGCGGTCCTCGGCGGGGGGTGAATGGAGCACTCGGGGCCGAGAACCCTCGAGTGCCGGAAGAGCTGATGGCGGCTACCCGGAACCGGTACCAACGACCCGGTTTCAGTGAGTTGCGCAGGTTTACCTTGGTTCTGAAAATTGCAGTTTTCAAGCTGAGCTTTTTGATAAAAAATATTGTATTATAATTAAAAAAAAAAACATTGACAAGCAACGCACTGCTGAAATTGCTGCGTCTAGAAGAAAATGTATCCTCTTTAGGGGTTGATTAAGAGATGAAGCTTTTATAAGTAGAAGTTCGTAATTTTTGCCTTAAGGAAAATTTCATCGTATGCACGGCTTGATATTGGATACACAAGTATAAAATATTTATATTGAAATAAGTACCTAATAGTTCATTACAAGGATGTTTAGGGTTTCTATGCGTACCAACCAACGTAATATTTAGATATCAAAATATGCACCCATTGTAAAATAACATCGTTTGAAACTAAATGGGTATAAGTAGGTACTTTTACAATCTTAACTTTTCAGAGTCAACGACTTCTTTAATAAAAGAAAGCCGTGGAAAATGCTTTCCATTATTTTATTCTTTTAGCGTACCTACCTATTGTTCTAAGTGGTTCCTCGTTGAGTAATTAACAATATTCTCTAGGTTTTGTCTTGTCGGTACTAAAAGTGCTCACAAAGAGACACGGAACATTTATTACTATCTTCTCGTGAGAACCGCTTAAGCGGTCGTAATTCGTAGTAAAATTATAGACGTTTTCACTTCAGTGTTCTGAATGGCTATAATTTTGTTGCTATGACTAAGGATGAAATGTTGCTCTACTTTTCGCACTTTGACGATAATGATAGTAATTGTAGGTAAGTGGCATATACAGGGTGTAAACAAACTCATCACGAAGCCTTCAACCAAGCATTATGTACATCAACTTTACGCAAAAAATATTGCTGGGAAACGAATTTTTTTTTGGGGTGAATTCATGTTTTGTGGTAAACTCAATGTAACGTACTCAAAACATTGTGCTGTTGGAAGGCTTGAATAGTATGGCGGTCGTGAAGGTGTTTAAAGTAAAAAAATCTTTCAGTCAAAACTTGTAAGTTTGTATTTAAAAAAAAACTGTCAAAAAGTTGTAATTTTGACCCTGATATCTCCGTAAGCAGAAGGTTCCCAGGTATGGTTTAGAACAAAAAAATGTTCGCAATGACGGAGAGAACAAGTCCTTTTCGGCTTCGTTAAGAGATTTTTACATCCTTTATGCATTTTTCTTCAAGTCAGTAGCTCGATAGATAAGTACTGCCCAAGTATCTACAAATGCATGGTGTGTGAAAATCAATACTAAATATTGACACCACTTTATCGGTCTGATTGTGACTTTTTTTTGTTATTGCTTTATTTTTTTGGTGTCCGATGAACACGGAAATAGTATTCAGTGTCGTAAATATTTATGTGTACTAATTTACCAGATATAGTTGAACGAAGGTAGTAATTGCAAAAAAAAAAATATTGAAAAAAAAATGTTTAATGATCTGTAACACTTTAGTAAAAATCGTTACGTGACTGTTAGATTCTCGTTCAAATTGTTGTGTATTGTGACTTGGTGCGATAAATTAGATTTTGAACATGCATAATGCACTCGTGCTTACTTTCTACTTCGTGAGCGTTACGTGATGTTGCAGGAACTTAATTGAATATCTTAGCTTGCAGGCAGCAACTGTTTTACTGGAATGGGGTCAATTGATTATGACCTAAGAACTTTGTGAAGTACCAATGCACAATTGGTTGGTTTTAGAATCATTAGAATCTTCTCGTGCTGTAGGCAGCACGAGAAGATTCTAATGATTCTAATGATCTAACACCTATATTAGGACAGCAACAGCAGAAGACGATTGGCACAGGGCTGTAAAGTGTACCAGATAACCTTACATACCCATCACAACCGCTGAGTCAGCGTGCTTTTTGATTGTCATCATCAGCCTATTAATGTCCCCACTGCTGGGACACAGTCTCTCTATGTGATGGAATGGACTGTGTGATCCACCACGCGGCCCAGTGCGGCTTGTCGATTGTGAAGGTCCTTTAATAATTTCATTCGAAATTCTCAGCTCTTTCGGAAGGACTTTTAACTGTTTGTTTAATTGTTTTGTCGAGAGATTACACAAGTCCTGTTAGCAGTTCGTGGTTTTGAATTCATAGATCTTGAACTTCAACTTACTTATTCGTCCTCACGAGTAAATTCCAGTCTCCTAGCCTCATCTCCTCATATTTGGGTCCCCAATGGTGTTGCTCTTCCAACAGGTAGTAGACTGGTCCAGGAACTGCTCTAGCGGCGTCTCCCACTCCATCAGTCCATCTGATCGCTACAGATCGTTTCCTTTCTTTTGGCTCTTCAATCGTTGGCAAGGCTGGGAGACCTGTTAATTGAAATCAAGATTAGGTAACTCATTCAATAATTGCTTATTCAAGTTAGAGTTTACAAAAAACTGTAAACGTCAATCAATGATCATGATCATCTCCTATCTTGCACTGAATGCCCTGTCAGCTTTGCACTTGACCTTTTGACTGAATCAGTGACTGGGTTCACGTAGAAACTTAGGTTCATGTTAAAGCTCTTGACATGGATATACGCTAAGAAGAAGATCAATGTTTCTTTCTAGTGTAATTATCATTTTCGCTCGCTCTCAAGACCCCTTCGAACCTTCACCTTTTATTTATTTATTACTTGAGGAATGACATGAAAGAGAAAGGAGTGAATGATGTCGTGCCGTCTGACAGGTCAGAATGGGAGAAAAAAACGTGTTGAGTCAACCCTAAGTAGAATGGGATAAGGGAATGAAGATGATGATGACAGTAAAAATATAAAAATAAGAAAGCCTAATAGGTACTGATAGAATCTTTGTTATGATTGTTTGTGGCGCCTTACAGTTTTTCCTCTCATTAGGCGTTCTATAGCGAGAATGATTATTGATTTCATCCCTTTGTCTGAATGCCTTCAAACCTTACTAAGTTGTAAAAGATTACCCGTAGCACACAGTAATTTATAAATCTGAAGCAGTAAATAGTACTACAAGGATTCAGGCCTGACTTTGTAGGAATAAGATCGATTGCATAAATTAGTTCAGTTGTATTTATTACTATTTTGTTTTGTTTCTTCTTGTCTCTTACTTATGGTTGATTATTTTCTTTCAAGAAGGACAACCGCGCTCTCCTCATTCGTATCCTTTTGACACTGATATACCTATGACGCTAATTTCCTTACTGACAGAAATTGCGACTTTAAACATGGAAGCTTTTTATAAGAACACCTTCATCTGTGTCGAAGAAACATATCCTGCGTCACTCGGAATAGTGTTTTCCAACAACAATTTTGAAATCAGAAAACTAGTTTCTGAGACTCTCTTGCAAACTTCACCTTTTTTATTATTTGAGCAGATAGTTCAATCACATTTACCTGGTATAGTCAAAAGATCCAAAGGATTGCTGCACGTAGACCCACAAGCATGACGGCAGCATCGTTGCGTGCCGTCACATTGCGAGTCGGAATTGCATGCCTCCACACACGCTGCTTCCCACTTCGGCGTGTCGGATATAGGACACGTCCCTGGCTTCCTCTCGTTTGTACGGCATTGTGATTTGCACTGTAGAAAGATTGAGTGTTATGTTAGGGATGAAGAAATGGAACATGGTGTCGAGCGAACGCATTTGTCGTCAAGGATCCCGTAGTCGTGGTATGAGATGCAAAGGAATGACGGCATGTATTGAGGAAAGTTTGGCTGTTAGAGTAGGTTAATACTAAGTAAGTAAAACGCTGATGATGAACATGTCGAGATGTCTCCTGATATAGATGAATGAAAGCATAAGACTCATGCTCCGCTAAACCAATGGACGGAAGGAGACGCAAAGGTAGATTGCAAGCATACATGAAGCGGTTTTAGAACAATATTTTTTATAACACTAACAGTGTATTTCTCAAACTATTCTTGGACCAGACAGTATTGTTTGACGAGAAGGAAGACATTTGTTCAGTTTTTTCTGCCCTGTCTGGAGGTAGATATTATATTATGCTTGTAATGCAGACAAAGGTCACGTTGTTTTGTGAATAGGGGCATTCATTTAGTAAAGTTCTGTTACTTCAGACTCATTAGCAGCCTAGTTTCAGGTAATTAGCGTGCATACAATAGTTACAAAATAATAATTCCTTTGAAGTGCAGTGATTCATGGCTCGTATACCCACGTTAATTTCTAACGTGGGTAACGTAGAAATAGTAAGAAGTAGATTTTATCTTAATAAGGAAATTTTAATGTCAGTCCTGTGTGATTAAAGCGGAGGTCTTCGAGCCCTCAAAGACCTCCGCTTAGTCAAAGCAGTATACTTTCAGCAAAAATGGTGATGGATGCGAAAAAGAAAATGGGATTGACATTAGCTGCTACCGAAAAACTTTGTTTACCGTATTGATGAAAGTAGAATAGACATATGTTATAAATACGAAACGTTTTGAAATCGATGGAGTACTTTCTAAAATAGAATAATGTATTATCTTGAGTCAGAAATAGGAAGTCATCAGCAAGCCCATGCTTGAGTAATGAGTTCGGCTTTCGTTTTATCGCCTTAATGTTACCTTGGAAGCTCATTTCAATTGTGTTCTCAAGATTGTCTTAATTTTTGATGAAGCTGTTAAAATCTTGGGGTTTATTTTTAGTTTTATGTTAGGTCATAAACATATACGAGTACAAACAAATAAAAATGGTCTCTTTTAAAATGCTGTTGATATACGAAAAAATTTAGCTTTCAAGCTCGTTCGTTAGTCCCGAATCCCGATATATGATGTGATCAAAATGCGATTGTCTTTTGTCACTACATCAGTTGCAAACAATTTTTTGTCGTGACACAAACCCGTATAATACTTTTTTGTGTATCACAGATTACCACAATGTGCCCTTTTTAGGCTAAAGCCTGTTGCGCTCTGGTTACATAACTAACTCCGGAGCCGCAGACTTATTCTTGCTAACTACATTCGTTGCAATCTTGATTGTATTTCGTTTTACGTTCGTTAACTTTTTTATATCGTGTTTATTATGTCTGTTCTGTGAACTTGTTAAATTCGTGATCGTTTACTAGCTATCTTAGTAAACATTTTTTTTACTTGTTCTGGTGTAGCGTAGTTTTTGTGACTTACATTTAACATGCTGCAACTAAGTGCGGTGTACGGATTTCTTTCATCAGCCGGGCGCATTGAACTAGACTTTTAGTGTGCTTATGACATTTTCAAGTGCTTACTTCTTAGTGGTTCCGAGGCAAACTGAGTTTCCCTGCTGCGTAGTAATTCATTGTTTGATTGTTTATTACCGTTTTCCTTATTGTGTTATTTATCGATTGATCTAGATACGTGCTAATTAAACTCGACTTGAGTACCCAATGCTTTTTTTGAGTTAAAATCTCACCGTTGTTTGTTGACAAACAAAAAAAAACATTACTTTGATCCCGTAATGCTTGTTGTTTGCGTTAGAGAGTTAAAAAAAACTAGCGTGAAAATTCGTTCCTTTTACCTTGCATGTATAAGATATTATAGTCCAGTTCACTACAAGGGAACACCCAACATGTAAAAATCATTATTAAACTTATTATTCTCCTCTAGATTATCAATATAATGACTCTGACGTCTAATAAAACTTTTTGTTGGGTTACCATATACATCAATATAAATAAATCCAAAACCATCACAATCCACAAAAAGTTTCCCACTTACCATAGGCTTAGCTTCCTTACTGACATCAATACACTTCAGATCACATCTGATCTTGTACAATGTGTTGGACTGCATTTTGGACCTCCGTGTCCTCGATAGGACAGTTGGCATCAGCGACAATGCTATCAACACCACTAACACTTTTGAATACATCTTTACTGTCTTTATTTTGACACTGTTGGTCATATAGTCTTGTTGGTTATACGTTTAACATCTGAAAATTACGTTGTGTGTTTTATTTCTTGCTCTCCTTCTAATTCTTTTTTCATTTTATTATTGTTGTCTTCAAATAAATCTTATATTTATGTCAAACATCTAATGCACTGTTACTATTTGTATCCACAGCTGTATTTTTGATTTAAAATAGACTAGATGAATTAAATTCAGTTTTTTTTTTCTCCGGAACCAATTAAGTTCTGTGAAATGACTTTGGCTCTTAAACTTTAAACTTAGATGAGATTTACTTAACTTAAACCGGGCGTAATGTTTATGTTTCCCCGTGAGTGAAGTCTTTAAGTAATTAAATGCTTCTTGATTCGACTAATCATATTTTGCAAACAAGAATGCTCCTTGTGTCTGGACAAAAATTATCGACATTTTAGATAACGAGTTTTTTTGGCTGAGGCATTCAGTCACAAAGTGTACTGAAATTATTTCTAACTGCTAAAAATATATTTTAAAGCGTAGATAACTGTATACCATAGTAACAACCGTTTTAAGTTTATTATAATAATATGCAAACTAACTGCCAACCACAATAAACCAGAGCTAAGTACTTAATCATTTTCTTTTCAACTAGCGAACTTTATATAAAGACCTGACGAGGCCTATTCTCTTGATAGTTTAACAAAAACAAAGCACCAAATGTTTGACAAACATCTCCAAGGAAATTAATTAAACAATAGAGCAATGCCCATCGAATTACCTCCGCTAAAACAAAACAAATCACTAAAATACCGATATCCACCTCAACAAATCGATCATAAATACGAGAATCGATTAGAACCGTAACATTTCGAGTCCTTCGAAACTTGTGTCATCGACCTCGGAGGTTTTTGGAAAATACATTTGCAGTTCGCGAGTGTATCGTTTGAAATGCGCGGTAACACTGGCGTTGCGCTGGCGCATACCCGGCCGATCCGTGCCTCGGCTTCATTAATACTCATCGATGATGCTTTCCTGTGTCTGTACGCCGATGACGGAAGGCTGCTTTTACCGAGCTGGTTTCCTAATTTAAAAAATGTACGGCGTCTTCCTGGAGTACACAGTTTGCCATTCTATCGTCGTCATTAAGTCTACGTCTGTTTCGTGAATTGTAAACAGTAAGTGTTTTAATTGCACGTGCATGTAATTGAATAGAAATTAAGTTGGACAAAAAATTGCACTCTATCTTCGCCTTTATATTATTTCGTATAAAGACTATATTTGGGTAAATTAGAGTGATCAATGGAAATGTTAGGAGCGTCTTTAATTCAATGATCTTTATGGCTGTTTTAATTTAGAATGAGAATTAACTCATAATTTTATGGCAACAATAAAACTAATTGTTAAATGGTTTCATTACACATTCTACACGTGTTAAAAAAAATCTTGCGAATGAATTAATTGTTCAAGTTAAAAGAATAACATAAGTTGTAAATTTTGGATATTGAAACTCCAAGTTAAATTTCTCCAGAGACAACCTTACTGCGTATTAATCTCGGGCTTCCAAGAACCTGGATCACGCGACTTCACCGAATCGAACCAAAACAATCGATTTAATTAGGTGTTCGTCTTTAAAAAGCTAATAAAACAAAATGGCGAAGATAAATCGTTCACAAAGAAGCTAAGGAATCAACGACCGGTTGATTGCTCGGTGCACAAGCGCCGGATGCCCCTTCAAGAGCTTAATTAGAGCTGCAGTATATCTATAAGTAGGTTTACTGTCTTTTAAGATTACTGAGACTTCATAGGTACTTACATCTGACATCTTATCTTAATCTGAGATTTAAAATGTTCTCTAAGATTAGGGTTACCAATTTATTTTTTGATCAATCCTGACAAAGGCCGAACATTTGCAAAAAGTACGGTCATATTTCTTCATCGATAGGTAAGTTCTTATATTGTCTCTTAATACATTTTATAAAAAAATCGTCATAAGTCGGAAAGTCCTGAGAAATAACAAGGTCATACAAAGTTCACACGGCAAGGTAAAAAGCCATAGGTAACTACATTTCCAGACAAATCCGGATGTATAGAACGTAACCCTATCGAAGATAGATGCTTAGTAATTAAGTGGATAACGAAGATACAGAATCTGTAAATCAAAGTGGGGATTTCTATTCCAGGATTGGAAAGGGAGCGAAGAGAAAAACGTAGTAAAATTTTATGGTTTGTTAAGTTGGTTGTAAAATGGATGAGTTGGTTGTACCTATTATTAAAGATCCTACATATTCTTTCTTTATGGGCTGTTTCATCACCTTCATAAAAATGCTGGTAGACGATTTCATGCAAAATACTTAGGTACTACAGTCGAAACTTTAACAACTAGTGTTACCAAGGGGTATCGTATTACCCAGTACTCACTGGGTTTTGGAGGTCACTTGCAGGTTGCGGAGGTCGCAATCATCACTTCAGCCGAAAGACGTCCACTGCT
Organism: Xestia ashworthii; assembly: GCA_950022955.1. NCBI lineage: Eukaryota > Metazoa > Arthropoda > Insecta > Lepidoptera > Noctuidae > Xestia > Xestia ashworthii. The sequence goes on from OX465556.1 coordinate 7,033,463, forward strand.
GGACATAGGCCTCCCCCAAGTGTCGCCACATTGACCGGTCCCGTGCGATTCGCATCCAGCGGATTCTCGCAGCCTTCACCAGGTCATCTGTCCACCTAGTGGGAGGCCCTCCAACGTAACGTCTTCCGGTTCGCGGTCTTCACTCCAGAACATTGGCCATCCGTTCTGCGAGCAATGTGCCCTGCCCATTGCCACTTATGTTTGGCAATTCTTCGGGGAACGTCGGTAACCTTGGTTCTCTTGAGGATGTCTTCATTTCTGATTCGATCACGCAAGGAAACTCCGAGCATAGCCCTCTCCATTGCCCTTTCTTCTGATGAGGCCCATTGTGAGCGACCACGACGGTTCCGTATGCAATCACTGGCAACAACTGTTCCTTCTTAGCACTTAGTGTTCCAGGGCCGCGGTATCTCTTTAGAACAGTCCCGCAGCCCCGGCAGGCATCGGCTCTTGCGGAGCCCTTTCTTTACTGACATCTCTTTAAGGGGCGCATGGAACAATAAAGCGCCGTCGACACGGCCTATCGTCATAAGACGGACGGATGGCAAGCTAGCCCATAGCTCACCGTTCCCAGGCCAGGTCTCCCGCGGTGACTGGGATGTGAGGTTCCCTTAGTGTTCCAGAGCCGCGGTATCTCTTTCGAACAGTCCCGCAGTAATATTCCTGCCCTTGTCTCATGTTATTAGGGGACGGCGTATACCTTGTCAATTGTCACGCTATCATTTACTACATGTTCGTTCATATTATTAGGTACTCACATTATCCATCCATCTGTTTTTCTTTGTTATGACTCTTTCATAAATAAAGGGAGCCGTGAAAGATGAAACAATGCATCATAGGTTAGTATCAACATGAACAATGTTGATCAAAGGTGACTTGATACTTGACCAGCATGAGTAATGTTGGCGGATACGAGTACTTTCATTCCGGGAGGAATATGGAAATTCGAGATGTTAACGTGCCTGCCGGTTTCTGGGACTCATGTTTTACATCTAAACTATAGAGAAGACATTCTGTACATCTAATTTATATAGTCAATAGTAGGAGGGAATGCACTCAATCACACTAAACTTATATTTCTAGAAAAGCTTCAGCTTTCTTTAAAAGTTTTACAAGAAAATGTAAAAAAACGGGTCAGAGAACGAACACGTGCCCATGGTGCCAATGTTGTTACCCCAATTGTTCAGCCATTATTCGAACAATAATGGCTGAAAAGGGTGATAAGAAATATAGTAAGAAAGACGTAAGAAATCTTCTGAATTGCTGCTAATTAACTCTAGAGAGTGAGTGATGTAGAATTTAGGAGACTTGGACAACGTGCTTCAAATGCGTCTGAAACAGATTGTAACCGTTGTTCCCTCTGGTTGCGGTTTGTATCGTAACCAGCAAAGAATTACATTTATAAGATTCTTCTTTTTTGTATGGTGAGTGCCTAACCCGATGTCAGAGTTTTTATGACATCCATGGGCCAGAGGCCCACTTGGCTTCGAGAAATATCTCTCAGGCATGCTAGTTTGGTTTCCTTTACAATGTTAAGATAAAAAAATATCTTATTGGACGGAGTATTTTACTCATATTTCATTCACAACAAGCTCAGAGTAATTAAAATAATTACTGAAACGACTTGCTTGTAAAGTTAACTGACTTTAAAAGTAAGTACCTAAACATAAAGATATTAAAGGCTAAATGTGCAAATATTGCTGACTGACTCAATTTGAACGTGAAAAAGTAATAAAATGCTGATATTTATATATTAAAACGGTGCTTCGCCATTTACGCAGTAAAGATAATGTTATGGCCCCCATAAACTTGAGAGAGATAATTTGAAAGTCTTTAAAATCAATTTTTAAAATGTTTCACTTAAATGGCGGGCGATAAAAAGTGAAATGTGAGACTTTATAAGTGTCATGATGGCGAATGTGCTAAACGATACGGGATGCTTAATTATTTGGATTGGTTGTTAATTTCGAGATTAAAAATGCATAATAAGTTACACTGATCAAGTTGTCTTCTGCCAGTATCGCCATTTTACAGTACGTTGTTATAGTATTTCTTTTTTTATTATTTGTTGTTGCAGCGTCAAGTTCATGTGTCTAATTCTACGTATTACGGTAAAAAAATACACACGAGTTACAAACGTATAAACAGACAGCGGCGGAGCCTTAGCAAGAGGGTTCCCTTTGGGTACGGAACCTTTTTCTTTTTTTTTCAGATGGAAAATCATCAAATGACTCCTGCTTCCGCTCTGGGCGAAGCGGAAAGGAGTGTCAGACTTTTACTGACTAAAACCCATCCATGTTCTTTCTTGGCCCTTTGTGTTCCAAGGCCGCGGTATCGCTTTAGAACAGTCCCGCAGCCCCGGCAGGCATCGGCCCTTGCGGAGCCCTGTCTTTACTGACAACTCTTTGCGGAACACTAACGCGCCGTCGACACGGCCTGTCGTCATAAGACGGACGGATGGTAAGCTAGCCCATAGCTCACCGTTCCCAGGCCAGGTCTCCCGCGGTGACTGGGATGTGAGGTTCTCTCCCTCTAACGTTCCACCATCTCCTTCGCTAGTATGACTGGTTCGCAAAAAGAGGTGACGGCTTCCCATTCCGTCTCACTCCGGACCATAGATTGAACCAGGGCCGGACGCGAAAGGTCGGGTACGGAACCCTAAAAACACCATATTCAACCAGGTAGAAAAATGATCCATTTCTTGTGTAACATAACGATAAAACCTAGTTGTTAATCTACTAGTGCATAAGATTTGGTACTGTTATAACTGTTATACACGAACGCATTGCGTAAGTGGTTACATAATATTGAAAATTGGATTAACTGTTTTAACTTGTATCAGTTACCGACACATTGTTAATTTGTGTAAAATCGTTAAACGAACCAATTCTTCCTGTTTTAAACACACGGATGTGAACTGTTAGGTTAGGTTTAACTGGTGGGAATAATGTATTTGATCAGTGTGTGTTGCCAGTGATTATATACGGGACCGAAAAGTGGTCGTTCACAATGGACCAGAAGGCTTAAGTCACCCAAAGGCCTCCTCTTGTCGGGCTTAGCCCAACTCGTTTGTGCGGCGAAGCCCGACGAGAGAAGACATTCGTTGATCGAAAAACATCAGTGTACGCGTGCTTCCTCGACCTGTCCAAGGCCTTTGACCTGGTCTCGTATGATCTGTTGTGGCAAAAACATGCCGCATGAACTTACTAACATCTTCAAGTATTAGTACGGTACGGATTGGCACCAGGTTAACAATGTTAGATGGGCGGGTGCATTATCGGAGCCGTACAGACTTGAATGTGGGGTGAGACAGGGTGGGTTGACTTCACCCACACTTTTCAATCTCTACATGGATGCATTCATCGCCGCACCCAGTAGTCGGAATGTAGGCTGCCATATTAATGATGTTTGTGTAAACAATCTTACTTACGCAGATGGCATGGTGGTGCTGAGCGCGTCGGTTTGTGGATTAAACAAACTGCTGAGTATCTGTGAGGAGTATGCGGGCAGCCATGGCCTTATCATGGTATTTCAGGGAGGTGCGAAGTGCCCAGAGCCAGTACCGTATTCGCTTGAATGGTGTACCGTTGGAACGAATGGATCAATTTAAATACCTGGGGCACTGGGTAACAGCCGATCGGAAATACCATGTCAACATTGAACGGGAGCGGACTGTTCAAGAGAGCAAATATGATAGCCCGTAGGTTTGCACGTTGTTCAAATCAGGATAAAATCATGCTTCTCAAAGCTTTCTGCACCTCCATATACACGTGCAGCCTATAGGCATCTTACTCACAAGTTGCTTACAGTGCCCTTCGTGTCCAAATCAACAACGCGATAAAGGCAGTGTTGGGGCTACCCCGCTTCTGCAGCGCCTCGGGCATGTTTGCGGAAGCGCGCACCGACTGTTTCCACACCACCATGCGCAAGCGGTGCGCGTCCTTGGTGCACACGCTGCGGGCTAGCTCCAACACAGTCCTGGCGATGATTGCTCAATGACTGAATTAACCCTACGTTGGGCATTGTTGTAGCAGGCATATTGCTGTTGCTTTACCTGACATTTTATACAGCTGTTATGTCATGTCATGGATAATTTTTTTTTCCTTCTGGCATCAGTTTAATTCAATTCATTGTTATGTTTAATTTTTATTTAATTTAATGTTTTTATTTTATTTTGTTTTGTACCATTAACATTTATGGATTTGATCTGACATTTATTTCTGATGTTGAGGAGCTCGTGGCTAAATAATAACAGCCGCTCGGGCCGATCTTTAGGTTAAGCCGTGCTTGCCTAGGTTGGTCTGTCGATGGGTGACCGCCCTTACATATCGAGTTTCCTCCGTGCCTCGGAAAGCACGTTAAGCAGTTGGTCCCGGCTGTCATTTGTCCATCTTTGGCCGTCGTTACAGGTGTCAGTGGCCCAAAAAGTCTGACAACCAGTCTTACCAAGTGGTATCTTATTACCCAGTATTAACTGGGTTGTGGAGGTCAGATAGGCTGTCGCTCCATGTAAAAGGCTGGTATTCAGCTGCATCCGGTTAGACTGGAAGCCGACCCCAACATAGTTGGGAAAAGACTAGGCTAGGCAGATGATGATTTATTTCTGATATTTTAATTATTTTTGTCATTGAATAACTTCATTATTTTATTAATCAATCAATCAGCTGACAGTAAAATTGGCAAACGTTTTGTACTTATATGTTATTATTTTGTGCCTAATATGGGTCAATGACCTGAATTAAATGGATTTTATTTAAAAAATAAAACAAACAAGTGACTTTTGCAAAGAAAATAGCATCCTGACAATTGGAGCTTTCAGGACCGTGATAAGTTATATTTTCATTTTATCAAGAATATTTGAGGATGTGAGAAGGTTTTGTGATTGTTTTCCTCATCAGGGGCCCTCATTACTCGGGGACCCCGTATCATTGAAACGGCTGAAATAGCGGTAGCTAGAGCTACGCCCCTGACAGATAGCTAACAGCAGAGCATCATGCTGATTTACCATCCTGTTGTGTTTAAAATATTTCTTATGCAACAATAAAATAGAGTAAACAAATAACAAGAACAATTTTGGCGCGTCATATCCATGCGACAAACAATTTTTTTTTTCTTTCTTTTGTTAAAATATTTACCTTTTCTGAGCTAAAATTGTAGTAAGTAGATATTATTACGTAATTACCAGGAGAGCGACCATTAATTTATGATCCCAATTAAAGCACTAAAGCTCTTCTAAGTACCTACACTTACTTTGAAAGCCTTTGTTCTATAATTTAAGATGTTTTGTAAGCGGGGCCACGCAATTTATTAAAAGCTTGTCATAAAATTAAAAGCGAAACATTATTTCAAAATAAGGGTGGTTATTCAATTATTTCCCATTTAAAAATTTTAACCGTCATTCAAAAGGAGGAGCGAATCAATTCGTCTGTTTTTTGTGTTTTTTTTTTATGTTCTGCAATGTCTTCGCCAATTATGAATCGATTTCGATGATTCTTCGGAGATGGAACTCTTCAATAATTGACAGCATCTTCTATTGTCATTTCTGCAATCCCTTGGATGTTTATTGTTTACACATTATCATAACAATTCTAATGAAATACGCAGTATCTTTGTGCTCTTCTATCTTAAGGGGCCGGCGGAGCATGCGTATTTCATACAAACGTAATACCAAAATTATTTGTAAATCAAACATATTCTTAGGGTAGTGTGTATTTATTTCGATTGGATTACAGAATATCTATGTTCCCAAATATATGTTTTGAGAGGACAATGATACATAGACGAGATATGAGGAATTTAAAATTTCTATAGAAAACTTATTTTTCTTATAACTCTTGTTAAAATCAGTGTCCAATCGAAATATATATTTGGGAACCTAGATATTCTGTAATTCAATCGAAATAAATACACACTACCTTAGGAATATGTTTAATTTACAAATTATTTTGGTATTACGTTTGTATGAAATACGCATGCTCCGCAGGCGTCTTAATTTTTTTATTATTATTATCACATGTTTCCTTTGCCATGTTTCCTTTGAAATTTTTCAATGTAATGTCCTATTAAGTATTTTGTGTTACATGAATATAAATAAATAAAATTACGTAACGCCTGTATGAGAGAGATGTGTAGAGTACACCCACATTACTTTACTTACGTTTACTATTCTAGTTCCATTTTTTGGGGATAAGCTTATCCCCAATTTTACATTGTTAACAATATATGTCATGGTAATAATACCATTCCGATTCATCCTGTTGTGTTTAAAATAACCTGTTGTGTTTAATGTAACAATTGTCATGGTAATAATACAATGGCATATATTGTTAACAATGTAAAATATATTCATAGCAACCTACGTACTATGCTTAGTTTCAGTATAGTCGTACAAACACAGACATAATATTATTATAACGGGGCGTACAGTCAACAGCAAAAGTAGATGATCAAAATATAAAGTATGTGATTGTAAATTATACCAAACATTTACTACTAAGATAAAAAATAAATTTGGATGAATTATATGCCTCATGATTCGTGGCGTACGTGGCTTCAGTTTCATCATTTAATTTTTTATTTTAACTGTTCACTAGTTATATTTTGATTATATTCTGATGCGAATTGAGTTTATAACTTTTGAAGTCAAAACTGATCATGAATATATCGCAGCTGTACTAGTAGTAAATGTTTGGTATAATTTACAATCACATACTTTTGAATCACTTCTACGCCACACAGTTTTGACGCGAACTCCGTTCATTAGTATTGAATTTCTGATTTTGATCATCTACTTTTGCTGTTGACTGTACCTACGCCTTATGTACATAAACAAACAGTATTCTAATCCATTCCATTGATCAAACATTTAGATAGTCCAGAAATGTATAGACTGAATCAAAATTATTTGCAAAATCTATACTATCGTTATATTATAAAGCTGAAGAGTTTGTTTGTTTGGTTGAACGCGCTAATCTCAGAAACTACTGGTTATTTTTGTGTTGGATAGTCCATTTATCGAGGAAGGTAGGCTACATAACATCACGCACGACCAATAGGAGCCAATCATAAATGAAAAATGTTGCTCTTTTTGTGAGCTTTTTCTCTCATATGTGTCGCAGACAAAGTTGCGTGGTTCAGCTAGTATTAAATAAAATCTTAAACGTATCTTACAATGAATTACCACAGATACAAAAAACCGGCCAAGAGCGTGTCGGGCCACGCTCACTGTAGGGTTCCGTAGCTTCCCAGACCATTAAAAATACCAACATTTTTCGTCAGCAAAAATAACTTTGTTTTTCATAGTATTTGTATGAAAAACAAAGTTATCATTTGCGTTTTTTTGAAAAAGTGCTATATAACTCAAAAACTATTCAACTCATCAAGTTGAAAATAATTTTCCTAGAAAGTTCATATAAAGGTCTACTTCTGTGATTTTTTTCATATTTTTTAAACTTATGGTTCAAAAGTTAGAGGGGGGGGGGACACATTGTTTTTGACTTTCGGAGCGATTATTTCCTAAAATATTAATATTATCAAAAAATGATTTTAGAAAACCCCTATTCATTTTTAAATACCTATCCAACAATATATCACACGTCAGGGTCAAAATTAAAAAAAAAATCGCTCCCCACTTTACGTCTGGGGGAGGTACCCTAATAAAAATGTTTTTTTAAATTTTTATTTTTGCACTTTGTCGGCATGATTGATATACATATTGGTACCAAATTTCAGCTTTCTGGTGCTAACGGTCACTGAGATTATCCGCGGACAGACAGACAGACAGACAGACAGACAGACAGACAGACATGGCGAAACTATAAGGGTTCCGTTTTTTGCCATTTGGCTACGGAACCCTAAAAAGACTTCTGAATAAAAAGATAAGATGTGCAATAACCTCACATTTTAATGGCACCTAGTAAAATGTTGCAGGAGGAGTAACAAAGATAATATGAAATATGTTGAGATAGTAAAATAAAAAAAGACTTCTTGTTCTTGTAACAGGTTTGTTATCTTTTACTCTCAAATAAATCATGGAGTGGAACACAGAAACCTCTTTACATTTTAAGATAAGTTATTTTTTTGTCCGTAGAGCTTTAGTGATGCTTGTAAGGTAGATTAAACTATGTATAATAACTACTACTTCAAAAGAACACCGATTATGATGAAAACTAAAACTGCAACATTAGATTTTACAGCAAAGATGGTATTATTATTTTGAAATTCTTAATTAGGTAGGTACCTACTTATAGGTGTTTTCTGAATTCAGCGGCTTTGTTATGAGATTCTTTTACACCCTTTATTTGTTTCCTCTACTTACAATAATGGAAAATTTATTCAAAGGAAAAATATTATATCTACATTATAAATGAAAATAACATAAGGTATACAATCTATGACAAACTAAATAATAAACTAAAAAAAGGCGCCGAAAAACTCCTCGACTGACAGCGTTGAGGAGTGGTTATATCCCCAAGAGACTGGCGATGGGTGGATAGCTAAGCAAGTCTTTAGTTTATCTTGCCTTTAGTTGAGAATGATGATACATAAGTGTATTTTTCGCGTAAGGCCGCGTTCCCACTTTGTTGTGACGACAGGATAATTGTGTAGTTTTAAGTGTCGTGGCATGTGTATTTAAATGGAGGTGTTCACATATAGAATGACACGTTTACTGTCGTGCAAGACTTTTGCCAACTAAAAACCACCGATAAATTAATCGTCACGTCATAGTGGGAACGCGGGCTAGAGGTACTCAGTCATTACTCTTAGGCCCTGTTCCCATTTTGTCGTGACGACAGATAATTGTGTGGTTTTAAGTGTCGTGGCTAGTGTATTTAAATGGAGGTGTTCACCTAATATAGGATGACGCGTTTACTGTCATCCACGACTTTTGCTAACTAAAAACCAACGATAAATTAATAGTCACGACATAGTGGGAACGCGGGCTAGGGGTACTCAGTCATTACTCTTAGGCCCCGTTCCCATTTTGTCGTGACGACAGATAATTGTGTGGTTTTGAGTGTCGTGGCTAGTGTATTTAAATGGAGGTGTTCACATATAGGATGACGCGTTTACTGTCGTCCAAGACTTTTGCCAACTAAAAACCAACGATAAATTAATCGTCACGACAAAATGGGCACGCGGGCTAGGGGTACTCAGTCATTATTCTTAGGCCCCGTTCCCATTTTGTCGCGACGACAGATAATTGTGTGGTTTTAAATGTCGTGGCTAGTGTATTTAAATGGAGGCGTTCACATATAGGACGACATCATCCATGAAAAAACCAACGATAAATTAATCGCCGCGACATAGTGGGAACGGAACCTATCGCGAGAAAATATACAAATCCATTTTCTTCACACAGTCTTAATCACCGGAATAGGTGTTTATTTAAAACACTTCCTTCGTAATTACGTTACGTACGTTTGGATAACGCGAAGTAATTAAACTTAGTTTATGTTAATCCCTGTGTGGTCGTTTTCATGTTTATTCTGTGTTTAAAAGCAGGAACACGTAGATGTGTGAAACTCTGTAATTACAAAGTATAACATTATGTAAATGGCGAAAACGCCGTAAGTGGCATGACAGTGAAGTAACTGGTTACGCTATGTGTGTGGTGTAAATCACCACACACACAATTCGAAAAAAAAAACACACGAATGCCTGAATTTTTGTGGCGCTAGCGGTCGGTCGTGACGATGCCGAGACAGATACGGCTGTCGGTCGCCATTGACGTCAGCGTAGCAGTACGGTGATGTAAAGACGGTGACGGTGACCGACTGCCAGCGCGACAAGATTTCTGGCCTTATATCGATCGCATAAGCATCTTGACTAGGTAAACTATCGAAAGTGAAAATGCTTACTTTTCGGAAAAACAATTTGAGGACAACGACTAAAAACTTTTTAAATTTTTATCTTATCTCCGTCTAATCTCGAAACGGCTGGATCGATTTTAAAAGAGAATTTTACTGGCACATAATTATAAAATGACCGGGACGAGCTGCAGGTGGGGCAATTTGGAGTTGGACGTCGCGCGTCGGAACCACCGGGGCCACCAACTGGCTAGTTTCATGGAGAAGGAGGGCCTCTATGAAGAAGGAGAAGAAGGAGCTTTTATATAATGAACTCCTTCTTCAAGAAGCGTGAGCACAGGAAGTGGACCCGACAGAGCCCCGATGGTGCAACAAAAAACGAGATTGACTTCATCACGTCAACCAAGAAGCAAATGTTCAATTATGTCTCTGTGATCAATTCGGTGAAAACCCGGTGATCACCGCATGGTAAGAGACACATTGAACATCAATATCAAGCTAGAAAGGTCTTGACTGATGAAGTCTATACTCCGTCCAGCACAGATCCAAATCCAAAATCCCGAGAGCTTTCAGCTTGAACCCATGAAAAACCCTTGAAATTGTTAACCGATTCAAATAGAAAATTAATGTATTTTAATAACTCTCAAGTAATAGTATTTTTGTAATATGACCATCCCTAAATTAAAAAAAAAGTTTTTATTTTTATTGGGATAAATTATTATTCCGTAAAGGTCAGAGCTCAAATCGGAAATTAAAACGACAAAAATCAGGACACGGAATATTGGAATTTTAAAATTAATGTCTTTCCATGGGCCGTTGCTCAGATTTTTTGATTAATCTAGATTTTATTACATTAGTATTTTTTTTTAAATGTGCTGACCATTTACAGTAATACCTACGTTGTTGTAACAGTCAGTTCAGAACTGTTTTCTCATATTTCAGGGTGTGATTTAGACTATCAAACTGAACAACTTTCGTAACGTAATGCCGGTGTCCCATACATTTGCGTCGAGTGGGTGTGGGTATTGAAGTTTTGCACGTGACAGCTGTTTTTTTCACGATCACGATTTTGGTCTTATGGAGAAAGTTGTTCAGTACGCGCTGTGTAACAATATAGTTGTACTGAAAACAGGGGGATTTAAAAGAGTCTTAACGAAGCCGAAAGGCACTTGTTCTCCCCATCATTGCGATCATGTTTTTTTGTTCTACACCATACCTGGGAACCTTCTAGTCAATCCATCCATCAGCACAATGTTTTAAGAGCGTAACATTGAGTTTTACCGAAAAGTGCGATTTTTCATCCCAGATGAAAAGATTTCCCAACAATAATTTTTGCGTAAGGTTACTTAGTTTGGGGCTGCGGGACTCTTCGAAAGAGATAAGTACAGCGGCCCCGGAATGTAAACTGCGAGGAAGGAACATGGATGGTTTTTAGTCAGTAAAAGTCTGACACTCCCTCCCGCTCCGCCCAGAGTGGGAGGGGTCATTTGATGATTTCCCATCCGAAAAAAAAAGAAAGGTTAATTAGTTTAATATACAGAATGCTCGGTTAACGGGTTCGTGATGAGGTAGTTTACACCCTGTACAGTACATGCTGGCCCACACTTTTCTGGTACACTCTGTATAACAGCAAATACAAGATCAACATAGTTGCACATGCACATAAAAACCTGCTGCATGCAAAACATAGTGTAACAAGTAACGCCGGTGTCAAAACTAGTTTACCTTCCAAGAGACCATGACGAAACTCTCAGATTACCACTCCAGTGCTCTGATTGTTGCATTGTCATACAGGAATAATAGAATTACTAGACTTGTTTACGAATGAAGGCTGTATTTTCAGTTGGAAATTATTTAATATCTCGGTGCGAAGCAGAATAGGTCGCACCCTGTTTATTATGCTTATGATCATGTTAGGTGTGGACTACATTCCCACATAGGCACTAATTGTGATGGTCATGGGATTGGATGCGAGTCGCAAGGGACCGATCAATGTGGCGACACTTGGGGGAGGCCTATGTCCAGCAGTGGACGTCTTTCGGCTGAGATGATGATGATGATGATGGGATTGATGACCGGGCGCTGTCAGTTCGGTCAGCCCTTGTTTGCCATGGCTTATTTGAATTAATCATTTTATTTTTGAATCGTTTTTGATTTTACTAAGGACACTTTTAACGTGTGCATCTTGCTATACTTACATCGTTCTCACATAATGTACCATCTCAACATGAATGATGTAGCTATCAAGGTTTTGTAAAAATATTCCAATTTAAAAGTCCATATGGTTTCTTGCCCGTTCATCTCCATAGAGATCTACGCTAGGGAATGGGCAACTTCAGTACTTTAACAGTTTTTATGTCTTGTGACTGTAAATGTAAACATTAAATGTAGCTACATAACAGTTATGTAGCTACATTTAATGTTCATTTTCGTTTCGATAATTCAAAAGTGCCTGTTACTGGCTTACTTGAAACAAATGCTTTGATTTTGATTATTAATTGTTACTTAAGGCGCTTAGACGAGCTAAATTAGCAACTCTATTTGTGGTGGTTCAAACTTCGTTTGAAATGCTGTTAGAATAAAGTTCTGATCAGCTTGCACTACAAAGTGGTTGTTCTGCGAGCCAAATAGCGCGAAATGAGTGGTTTCGATCGATTTACAAAAAAACTATTGATTGGATTAAAAAACTAAAACAGTATCATGCTAATATATTGCTTGTAGAATTATTTGCCAAAAAATCAGAATGATCGCATGCATATTAGTATGTTTTTTATTGTTTGAAAGACATTTTTAGAGGTAAGTTCGTGATTTCTTTTTATCGAGCCAAATTAATAGTATTATGTTTTCAAAACAGTATCATGTTAGCATATATCCTGAAGAATATCATATATTCTGGTTTTGTTTATAGCAGTGAATCATATACTTTTACTAATTATAAAACTCGCGTTTAGCTCGCCTTAAATTGACACGCAGAAATACTGGGAAAAAAATCATAGTCATCATCACCTCCTTGAGGTCGACGCATCACGTTTTTTTCTTCCATTCTCCTCTGTCTACCATCACGCTATCATTTAGGCTCTTTTTTCTTTCATATCATTCTTCACACAATATATCCATCGTTTAAATTTTCTCGGTTTTCCCGCGTTTCCCGCGTGTCTAAACGAGCCTTTAGCTTCATGGGAATAAATCAGTGTCACTCACGCATTTAAACCGTTAAGTGCGCATAGGAATCATTTCCAGTGATGACGTCATCAGCCAAATTTCAAATTACATGTTAATTAAACTAAGCTTGAATTTCAGAAATATTTAAATTCGTTTTTAGGGTTCCGTAGCCAAATGGCAAAAAACGGAACCCTTATAGTTTCGCCATGTCTGTCTGTCTGTCTGTCTGTCTGTCTGTCTGTCTGTCCGCGGATAATCTCAGTGACCGTTAGCACCAGAAAGCTGGAATTTGGTACCAATATGTATATCAATCATGCCGACAAAGTGCAAAAATAAAAATTTAAAAAAACATTTTTATTAGGGTACCTCCCCCAGACGTAAAGTGGGGAGCGATTTTTTTTTTAATTTTGACCCTGACGTGTGATATATTGTTGGATAGGTATTTAAAAATGAATAGGGGTTTTCTAAAATCATTTTTTGATAATATTAATATTTTAGGAAATAATCGCTCCGAAAGTCAAAAACAATGTGTCCCCCCCCCTCTAACTTTTGAACCATAAGTTTAAAAAATATGAAAAAAATCACAGAAGTAGACCTTTATATGAACTTTCTAGGAAAATTATTTTCAACTTGATGAGTTGAATAGTTTTTGAGTTATATAGCACTTTTTCAAAAAAACGCAAATGATAACTTTGTTTTTCATACAAATACTATGAAAAACAAAGTTATTTTTGCTGACGAAAAATGTTGGTATTTTTAATGGTCTGGGAAGCTACGGAACCCTACAGTGAGCGTGGCCCGACACGCTCTTGGCCGGTTTTTTTAATATTTAAACAAGAACATAAAATAAAATGTACTAAGTAGATTTTTTTGATGATTTTTTGATAACGCCCATTACGTAGTGGAGGTAAAGAAAGAGAAGGAATATAATATAGGAACAATGTGTAGGCTACGAAGATGTGTGAAGGGTATTAACTCCTAGTCTTACTAATTAAGTAACGGTGCCCTTCTTAGCGAGTAGTAATTAGCATACCTTTGCAACATTCAGGTAAAGGCTATGTCTCTATTAACCTTATCTACACTTCTACATCTACACTAATATTATAAAGAGGAAAAATTAGAATTTGTGTGTGGGTGTATATTTGTAATGAATAAACCCAAAAACTACTGTGCCGATTTCAAAAATTCTTTCACCATTGGAAAGCTACATTCACCCTGAGTAACATAGGCTACATTTTATTCCCGTACTTTCACGGGAACGGGAACAACGCGGGTGAAACCACGTGATTTTAAATAAAGTAACAAATTATTCAACTAGGTGTTTAACTATGGTTTGGCTAAAGAGGATACATGGATATCATCACCTACTTAGCCTTTTCCCAACTGTGTTGGGGACCCCAACACAGTTGGGAAAAGGCTGGAAGCCAACCCCAACTTGGGGTTGGCTTCCAATCTAATCGGATGCAGCTGACCAGTAATTTATATGGAGCGACGCCTATCTGACCTGCACAATCCAGTTAGTATACTAGGTAATGCGGTACCACTTGGAAAGCCTGGTAGGAGTAGGAAGTAGGTAAGACTGGACATACATGGACGATGTTGTAGAGTAAATGTTTAAATTTAAATTCATTTATTTGCTTAACCATCGTTCTGTAACTTTCAAACTTGTTGTTAACGAACTAACAGAACTAAAGAACTAACAGAATACTGTCAGCTGCGGGGCCCAAACTAGGTAGGTACAGCCTGTAGGTATCTTGCTGATCCAGACAGTACACAAAGTTAAAAAGTACAATGTTCTGCAGTCTGCTCACCTAAGAAAAACAACTTAGATTGATAAGCAAAAGGTCAAAACAAAAGAAAAAGAAATACGAATACATTGAAAATAACTTCGATTAATGTGGATTTGATAGTTAATTGATAGAAATCTTTTTGATTGGTCTGAGTTTTGATTTGTTTTCGGTGGATGAAACTTAAACATAACTTGCGAAATGTGGGTGTATGTATACTTTAGTAATATGTACATCTCAGCCTGCGGGGTAAACAGGCATAATGTGATGTTTTGTTTGTATGTATTATGCTTCGCAAAATCTACAATTATAAACAACTTGCTTTTGCTCGTGGTTATGCTCCCGTTCATCATCATCTGCCTACCCTATTCCCAACTATGTTGGGGTCGGCTTCCAGTCTAACCGGATGCAGCTGAATACCAGTATTTTACATGGAGCGACTGCCTATCTGACCTCCGCAACCCAGTTAGTACCGGATAATACGATACCCCTTGGTAAGGTCTGGTACTGGTTGTCAGACTTTTTGGGCCACTGACTACCTGTGACGACTGTCAAACATCTACAAATGACAGCCGGGACCAACTGCTTAACGTACTTTCCGAGGCACGGAGGAAACTCGATTTGTAATGGGTGGTCACCCATCCACAGAAACCCCCGGGAACGTTTTAAATGTAGCCTATGACACTAGGGGATAGAGTAGCTTCCCGTTAGTGGAAGAATTTTTTTAATCGGATCAGTCGTTCCGAAGATTACCCCATAAGGGGGCTCCACATTTGCGCTGCGAACAACTGTCAAATTCGCGCCCGTAATTTTGTCGCGAAGTCTTCGCGAAAAACATGTTCCTCCACATTCGCAATCGTTCAGTTTAGTTCGCGCGCTCGTCGAGAATGGACGCCGAATTAGCTATGTGCTTTGGCTCACTACAATTACGTGTATTTTAAGAATCTTTCACCTTTTTTAGGGTTCCGTAGTCAACTAGGAACCCTTATAGTTTCGCCATGTCTGTCTGTCCGTCCGTCTGTCCGTCCTCGCTTAATCTCTGTGACCGTTAACACTAGAAAGCTGAAATTTGGTACCAATATGTGTATCAATCACGCTGACAAAATGGTAAAATAAAAATTGGAAAAAAATGTTTTATTAGGGTAGCCCCCCTATATGTAAAGTGGGGAGTGGTTTTTTTTTTAATTTCAAACCTAACGTGTGATATATTGTTGGAAAGGTATTTAAAAATGAATAGGGGTTTACAAAAATGATTTTTTGATAGTGTCAATAACTTCGGAAATAATCGCTCCAAAAGTAAAAAAACAATGTGTCCCCTCCCCCTCTAACTTTTGAACCATAAGTTTAAAAATATGAAAAAAATCTGAAAAGTAGAACTTTATAAGGACTTTCTAGGAAAATCATTTTGAACTTGGATGGAAACAAGTTTTTGTACAAAAAAGACAAAAAGTTATAAAACATATAGAAACGGGTATTTATCGCGAATTTTTTTTTTTTCGCGATAAATACCCGTTTCTATATGTTTTATGATGTGTTCTGATCGTGGAAGTTTAAAAAAGACAAGACAAAAAGTTGTACAAAATAATTTCTGGACTAAGTTTGTAGTATAATCGTATATGCAAGCATTTTTTTTAACTTCGTTTACATATTTTATTATCCTGATCGTATCTTTTTTCAAACAAAAAACGAATTATTAAAATCTTTTTTGTTTGAAAATAGAAAAAAGAAAGAAACTACGGAACCCTACACTGAGCGTGGCCCGACACGCTCTTGGCCGGTTTTTTTATAAGTCATGAAACTGGGCATTAGATTTTCTATTTTTTTATTATTCAGTCATTTCTATTGGTATTCATAAGTTCCTGCATTTGCATCCATGCATCATGTAGGTACCTTCGTTTTTCCTCCATGTTCTTTGTGTTTAGGATACCATAAAATGGGTTCGGATCAATACGAGTTCCAGCTCATTCGTACGCTCATTTTGACGCAAACGTAAACAAATACAAAAAATACGTTTTAGAATTCACGCGCGAATGTGGATGCGCTTACCTTCACGGGAGGTTCGCGCTTCGCAAACCCTTTGAAGCAGGCGCAATTACCGACACTGAACGGGGAACAAGGCGCGAGCAGAGGCCCTACTCTCTAACGTTTCGTCCGTTTATTCGGATCTATCCTTCGATCTATCCGTCTCTATCGCGCACGTCTGCAGATGAGTGCGAGTGAGAGAGACGGATGGATCCGAATATACGGACGAAGCGTTAGAGAGTAGGGCCTCAACCGCGGAGCCCGTGAACGGGCGCGAAAGCCATCCACATTCACGGTTCGCGGCTTTCGCGGGTGTTCGCGGCGCGCATGTAGAGCCCGCATAACATACAAATGTACAAACAAAATCTACTTCTTAATAATATAAAGACTAGCACATTGCCTGCGACTTCGACCGCAAAAATAGTGATAGCTCGGCTAATATGCATGATAAATCAAAATCAAAATCAAAATCAATCAAAATCAAAGCATTTATTTCAAGTAGGCCAGTTACAGGCACTTTTGAATTGTCGAAACAAAAATGAACATTTAAAGTAGCTACAGTCCCAGTCACAAGACATAAAAACTGTGAAAGTACCGTAGTTGCCCATTCCCTAGCGTAGATCTCTATGGAGAAGAACGGGCAAGAAACTCCATGGACACTCTTTTAAATCAAAATATTGTTACAAAATCTTGGTTACATCATTCATGTTGAGATGGTATATTATGTGAGAACAATGTAGCAAGATGTGCACGTTAAAAGTGTCCATAGCAAAACAAAATTAAAATACAACTCAAAAACAAAATAATTCAAATAAACCATGGCGACTAAGAGATGACCAGTCACAACTGACAGCGCCCGTTCACGAACATGACGCATGGATCAGCACCATTCAGCTCAACCATTTTGAAGGGAACTAAATGGTCCGACACACGCGCCACCATCAGCGAGACATTTGAGAGAGCATGACATACTCTCAACCGCCAGGGCACATTCAAGTCAAGAACTGCCGTAGGTTTCCAGTGAATGATAGCTTACTAGTACATAGTACTCACACAATATGGGCTATGCGATTATATAATACTAACATTGAATCTATACAATGCAAAGATAAGTTTGTACAATCTTCAGCAGCTCCAACAATACCATTTAATGCTATCAATTTTTGCACCCCTGTCCATGTGGAGCAGGACCAGCATTAAGCCAAGCATTTTTATCAGCGATATAATCGCTCAACTTATAATATGCTTGTTTACATAGTGTGCGTTTAACGCATGTTTTAAATTTCGTCTCATTCAGTTCAAGAATACTTTGTGGAATTTTATTATAGCATCTCAAACAGTACCCCATGAAAGATGAGTCTACTTTAGCGAGTCTAAAGCCTGGCTGAACTAGTTGGTCCCTATTTCTAGTACTGTAATTGTGTCTGTCACCTCTTTTACCAAAAAGATGCAGATTTTTTCTGACGTACATTATGTTTTCGTAGATGTATTGGCAATGAACCGTCATGATGCCAATATCCTTAAATAGTTCCCTTAGAGAATCGCGCCTACGAAGATTATATATGGCTCTGATGGCTCTTTTCTGCAGAATAAATATAGACTCAACATCAGCAGCCCGTCCCCATAGCAAAATACCGTAAGACATTATACTATGGAAGTAACTAAAATAGACCAGTCTAGCGGTATCTACATCAGTGAATTGACGGATTTTTCTAATGGCATATGCTGCTGAACTTAAGCGCCCCGCAAGCGATGTTAAATGAGAACCCCATTGTAGCCTTGAATCAAGCGTAAGCCCCAGGAAAACAGTTTTATCTACGAATTCGAGTTTCTCTTTATTCAATATTATCTCACAATCACTACTTTTAACATTCGGTAATGAAAATCTTATGCATTTAGTTTTCTTTTCATTCAATACCAAATTGTTTGCTGTGAACCAATTTTGGACCAGAAGTAGGGCATTATTCACTTCATCTAGATTTTGGGCCCGTCTATTTATCTTAAAAATTAGGGAAGTGTCATCAGCAAACAGCACCATATTTTGTGGTTGGTTTTTCAATAAATAGGGTAGATCATTTATATAGACTAGAAAAAGGAAAGGACCCAATATTGAGCCTTGCGGAACCCCCATTTTTACTTTCAAACCCTGTGAATTGACACCATTTATTTGAACATGTTGTTTTCTATCACTCAAATAAGATTTTACCAGGCTAAGTGCAAGTTTACCTAGTCCGTAATGCTCCAGTTTCAAAAGTAATGTGTCGTGATTTACGCAGTCAAAAGCTTTGGAGAGGTCACAGAAAATTCCTATTGCGTCTTGGGACTCTTCCCACGCAGCAAAAACGTGCTTTAATAAGGTTACACCGGCGTCAGTTGTACAACGTCCCTTGGTGAAACCATACTGTTGATCATGTAAGATTCTGTTGGTGTTAAAATGATAGAGCATTTGATTAAGCATTACTTTTTCAAAAACCTTGCTAAAAACTGGTAACACGGATACAGGTCTATAATTATTGGCATCTTTACTGTCCCCGGATTTGAAAAGAGGTATGACTTTACTGTATTTCATTAAATCAGGGAACACTCCTTGGTCTACACATGTATTAAAAATTAAAGCTAAGTACGGGGCTATGGTCTCAAGTATAGATGTACAAACTTTGATAGACATTCCCCATAGATCTTCGGTCAGTTTGATTTTAATTTGCCGGAAAGCTTTAATAACTGTCATAGGGTTAATGTGTTTAAATTTAAATTCAGCCAGGCAGCCAGATACATTCGCCTTTAATAAGCCAATTGAGATTTCAGGTGAGGAATTAAGGGCCTCCGTAGTTTTTATTGGTATATCGGTAAAGAAATTTACAAATTCTTGAGCTACTTCCTGATTAGAGCTTTTAGGACCACATTCTGTATCTAATGTATAGCTATTATTACGTATTTTCTTTCTGTTAGTCTCGTTATTTATGACTTTCCAAACGGTCTTTATTTTATTTTCTGCTGTTTTGATCTTGTTGCTAATGTGCAGGGCTTTAGCAACCTTGCAAGTATTTCTAAAAATCTTTGAATACTTAGCAACATACTTGCTAAAAGTTTCTGTGTTTATAAAAGTCTTAAGGCTGTAAAGCTCAAATAGCCTTTCCCTACTTTTTCTGATACCTCTAGTTGCCCAATCACTAAATATAAATTTAGGGCAAATACTCTTTGTCTTCTTTTCAAAAGTTTTGTTGAATTCCGTGTGAACTAATGAAAAGAAACGGTCATACAATTGATTTATATTATTATCCTCTTGGCTCATTTCACTTAACTTGTTCTGTAGGGAAATATTAAACCTATTTAATTTGCAAGAAGTTATAGGTCTAAATTTAATCTGAACATTTTGTATTGGAGTTTTACACCTAAAAGTTACAGTTTGTCCGCTATGGTCAGACGGCAAACAATTCACTATGGCTTTATCTAAATAATCACAATTGCAGAAAACATTATCTATACAAGTAGCAGAAGATGATGTTACTCTAGTAGGTTCTATAAAAGTGTTGGTCAAGTCAAATGACTTAAAAAGATTTAATAACCGACTGCTATTTGGATTCTCTTCTAAAATATTGATATTGAAATCACCACAAATAATTGTAGACTTATTACTGGCTGCAAGTTTTGCCAGGACATCTTCCATTATTGATTCGAATAAGGAAAAGTTTTGATAGTTTGGGGGTCTGATACGAGTATAAATACAAGTTATAGGCAATATCACCTACGAATAATGTAGCTATCCTCCAGTGAAATAATTGTCGGAATCAAATCAGTAGATCCGAAAATAACCCTCTACATACAAACCTAAAAACAATGCCTCTTTATGTTATTATTTATATTTATCGTTTTTTTTTGCACCTCAAAAAGAAGACACAACTGTGGAATTGCAAACATGCCAAGTTCAGCATCGACATTTGCACCAAAACAAATGAACGTAGAGACAAAATGCCCACAAACAAAACAAAATGCATCACCGACCTTGAACGTTAACGGGTGTAAAATATTTAGTATTGTGTACTTATTCATTTATAACAACCGATGTACAGCAATTGGCCATGCCATCTGGGCTGAGGCCCAGATATGGCGCTTGCTTACGTGTTCGGAATTCCAGATTGAATTGGACATTTTTTTCACTTTGAATGGCTCATGACATAGATACAGCGTTTGTTTTATTGCATAAACAATGTTTGGATATTATATCCGTTTTAGAACCATACAGTTTTCATTCTCTTAGATATTTCCCTTTCCAGCCTACCTGGTCCAGCGACCTCTTTGGATGATGTTTTATTCTTTTTTGGTCTCTGGTCAGTGGCACGTCAGAGGGAGCAACTGACAGATGCCAGGAAGAAGATAATTTGGATTCGGGTCGCGTTATTTAATTCATATGGGCTTGTTATTTACTTATTTGCTTGTTGCTGATTAAAAACACTTTATATGAAACATAACGTTCAAGGTTGTTTAGTGATTTGTCATTTTTAATATATTTCGCTTCTGGTCTGTAAGAATACATGATTACATAAGTACTACCTACTCTCGTCGCCGGTGTTTCTATAAAACAAAGTTAGTCCTATCCGTGTATCTACTTGACACTTTATTAGTAGAAAAAAAAATCAAAGAAAGCTTTTCTGTGACGTTTTGTTTCTATCGGTCGATAAACAAACTGTCAAACAGACAGAGATAGCAACCTACCGATACCTTTTGGTAGGTTGTTGAAAATGGCCGTAAGACGAGAACACAGACAGTACCTACCTAATTCAAAACATATTGTCTTCTTGTATCATTAATTCAGTGTCAGTCAAATAAAACTTCTGTGATTTTTGCACAAGTAGAAGATTCTTCATCTACTGAAAGCATACTCGATCAAGGATTTCAAAATCAATCAAAGTAACATCAACAAATACCAAACAAATAATTCAAGTTCAGAACGTGGGAACATACTTCACTATCAATACAATTATACGAAGCACCGAATGCAGCAGAATTAATTACCCTGCGACGACGGAGGAAATGGCTAATCTACATAAGGATCTATTGTTGCATAGCGATAAGTATTTTATACCTGTAAGTTCACAATAAGTAAAACCTTTACTTTTAAATAAGGATCTCGCGGTTAAATAATAACAGCCGTATTGGTATCTTCAAGGTTAAGCAGCGGTTGTTGTGCTTGCAGTGGATGAGTAAACATTCATTACCTGCCGAATTTCCTCCCTGATTTAGAAAGCTCGTTAAGCCGTTGGTCCCGGCTGTCACTTGAAGATTTTTGACAGTCGTTACGGATTGTCATAAGCCCGAAAGTCTGACATGCATTACACCCGTAGGTACCTATGCACAGTCATTGATTTGGGGGTTATCGTATTACCCATAAATGGGTTGTAGAGGAATATAGGCAGTCGTTCCATGTAGGTCCCGACCCCAAAATTTAATAGTTGGGAATAGCTGCAGATGGTGAAATGGTGACTGCCTCGTTGGTCTAGTGGTTGTACGCGCGACTGCTGCGTATGAGGTCCGGGGCTCGATTCCCAGGTCGGGCAAAGTGTTATTGGGTTGGTGATAGTGTTGTTGCGGTTTGCCATTAGAAATTTCGCAGTAGCAGCCACGGAATCTGGATTTACGATTTGCTGCCCGGCTAGCTCCCTATAACATACCTCTGCCAACCCTTTGAGGATTACAAGCTTGATGTTTTGTTATGTTTATGTGTGATGAAATGGTCTAATGAAGCAAAAAGTTACAATGCCGAATGCTATCGACAACGTTGTATGCCGTTGCATTATGAATTTATGATATATCATTTCCTGTGCCGGTTTGCCAACCATTATTGAATGTTTTTATGACAGGTATTGTATTGTTTTTTTTTATATTTACCTTGCACCTTTACACTTACCCAAACTCAAACTCAAACTCTTTATTGCATTCATGTGTACATTCAGTTGTTACATATATGTAAGTAAGTTCCAACATGAAACCCGGTTAGGGCACGGCAACATAATAGATTTAACACAACAAACATCCAGTGAGTAGGTATACTGGATTGCGAGTTTTTTAAACAAATGTAATATAACTAATATAATTATTATCAAAAATATTCCTAGTACCCACAATAGGTTCCATCGCCCTTTGGCAAACCTTTTTTTTCGGATGGACGGAAATTAATACAAAAACATTTCAACATTTAAATGACCGGAGACCCCACCGGTCATTTGATAATTTCCGTCCATCCACCACCCACCACCACCTGCCACCTTTTTCTGACTAAAACCCATCCATGTTCCTTCTTAGCCCTTTGTGTGGTCACGGTATCACTTTTGAACAGACCCGCAGCCCCGGCAGGCTTCGGCCTTCCTTACTGCTGACATATCTTTGAGTCGCGCTTGGAACACGGACGTCATAAGACGGACGGACGGTGAGCTAGCCCATTGATCACCATCCACAAGCCCGCGCCTACGTTGGCCGGTAGCCACCACGTGGCCCCCGACGCCTGGTGCGTCTCCCACGCCGCGCGCCAGCTGGGACGAGAGATTCTCTCGCTCTCACGTTCCGGCACTTCCTTCACAAGCATGACTGCTTCGCAGAACAAGGTGACGGCTTCCAATTCCCTTTCGCTCCGGACCATGGATTAACCAGGGCCGGACAAGAGAGGTCATCAAATGACTCCTCCCGCTCCGCCCAGAGCGGTCAGTCATTTGATGAATTCCCACCCAAAAAAACAATAAAAAGGTTAGGATGGGCAGAATGTACATGTCAATGAGGTTGCGCTTCAGGGAGGGGGGGGTTATTTCAACCTTCAACAGCGACTTCATGGACCAGTAGCTCTTCCAGGCGTTCTCGACTTTTCTGTCTAGCTTGTTTTCGAAGGAACTAGCTTGCCCAAATAAATGTACTCCTCGACGTAGTTTAGGTACTTACATATTATTGTTTATAGGTACCTAATATGCCCCAAGTTCATAATAAAAGACGAATCTTTACAGTATATTTATTACTTATTGGCATCAATAATTAGGTACAACAGTTTTTTATATTGTTTTTTTTTAATATCACAACAATTACAAAATTGTTCATAAGTACCTACTAGAACTTTTATAAAATCATTAATAAATGTCAATAATAAAGAAGAAAGCTTACCTACTGGTTCTTAAAACATTGCTTCCAAAACATGTTAGTCTGTGATACAATCAATTTGAATTTTTATCTTATTCTACAATACCAGTACCTACAGCCATATTGTCGTACACAAAACGTAAAACAATCATAAATAATAAATTATGGTAACATCACCCCTCCAACTGTCATTTTATCATATTTGAGACTTCTTTAAAATTCTGTGAAATCTATGAGAAAGTATTTTAATCATCGAAAACTGATTAATTGATTATCCTTGCAATGGATCATTTCAACGTGTTAGTAAAATGCACATTACAATATTTATCAAACCAAAGCAAAAATGTTTTGTTTTTTTTTAATTTGTCAAAAACCAAAAACCTCTAAGTACTCGTACCTGTAGATTTATTTCTTTACTAAACTTATCTCAACAATTTCACATCTCTTTTAAACACAGATAAACTCAAAATTATATTTATGAAAATACTATTAATATCGAATAACCCTTCAATCATAATGACTAAAGCAAATCTTACGAGCTAAGAAAGGCACAATCTCGAACACTAAAGTACATTCGCTTGAATAGTGACGAGCTTTGAAAATGAACGCGAGGCACTTGACGCCACTGAAATACACCCAGATCACATCACATACAGATCAGGCGCAAAAACAACGAATGAACGTGTTTTTCGAGGTACGAGGGTATCACACTGTCAATTTCCAAACTCCGAGCTGCGAATCGTTGATCCTGTGCCTGATCTCTCTCCAACCGTATCGGCTTGTTGACAACCGTACTAAGAGACTGAGGGGAGAGAGAGTGCAGTAGTATCTCTCCCTAGGCTAGCTACCAATTGTGCCTTTTTCTATCGGTGTATCAGTAAAATCAGTGCAGCTTCACTATTAGAGCGGATATACTATAAGAGAAGTTATTTTCTTGCAGCAGGGGCAGCTGTGGTTACTGCTGGTGCTGCAGTGGCAGCAGCGGCAGGGTCTGCAGCAGCGGCAGGGGCTGCAGGAGCGGCAGGGGCTGCAGGAGCAGCAGAGGCTGTTGCAGCAGTAGCTGGTGGTGCGACAGGAGCTGGTGTGGCACTAGGTGGTGGCGGACTGGCAGGGCCACCAGGTGGGCCCCAGATAAAGGAATACCAACCGTACCGGTTAGGATCCGGACCCATGTTGAAGGCACCTCCGTTTTGGGGAGCTGTAATTGAAATGTTTTTGTATTATCATCAATTAACTGGAAGAACATGGGAAAATAAAAAATCATAAAGGGTGCAAATAGACCGCAACCGAAAGGCACTTGTTCTCCCCGTCATTGCAATCATATTTTTGTTCTGGACCATACCTGAGAACCTACTAGTTACGGAGATATTGTAAGTCAGTTCCAATTTTATCATTAAGTTTTTTTTTTTAACTTTAATTTTGAAGGACTTGACTTGAGGATTTTGACTTTACTTTAAATACCTCTACATATTAATTTACTATTATAATTAATATTGGGATATTGAAGGTAACAAGAAAAACCCAGTCTATAATATCTTCGTACTTATTAGTTGGTTTGTTGATAGTATTATAATTATTGCTAATGAAATCACATCGTTTTTAAAGACATCTTATTACAGGACTTGAGATGACTGACCGAAAATAATCGTTTTATGTGTGACTCAGATCACACAAATTAATTTGGTCAAGAATAACTTACTTTAAACTTTATACTTGTCCATCATACAAGTTGAGCTGTCTGAACTGAATAGATAATTATGACCAAAGTTATAAATGATAATCATAATAACATGGAAAAAATTGTAAGATGTTATTGAAATTAATATTCAACTTTTGCTAACAAAACAAAATCATGGTAATGGATTCTTAGATAGATTTAAGTGTTTTAAACTCTAAACGTAGAAAAGATTCTGAGAAAATCTAGACTGAATACTCGTAGATTGTCTGGAAACACAAAGAGGCAAGGCCACAAACCATGTGGCCATTACGGCTGTGTTATTGAAAATAAACCTTTGCCAATCAGTGGGAAATTGGGAATAACACTGCATTATCAGTGTATTTTTCTAAGTAGGTACTTTTTACTACTGGCCATGGCAGAGGGCTGGCCTTTTTTAGCCAGCATTGCCATCCGACGGAGCAATGCTGCCAGGCTTCTGGGCACTTTTTCTGTTGACAGCGATGTCGTACTGATTATTATTTTTTAAATGCCCTGTAATTCTTACTGCTTCAATACTTCTTCATAATATTTTTATTAATTTTTAAGCTACGTTGAAGGTTCTTGTATTAATAAAAGATTTTTATTTTTATATCTAAGTATAAGTGTGGCTCAGATCACACAAATTAATTTGGTCAAGATTAAATTTCATAAACCTGTATACTTGTCAATTATAAAAGTTCAGCTGTGTGAATAGATATACTGAAGTTTCGAAAATACAATTGCAAGATGATATTAAAACTCGACTTTTGTAATAACAAAATCATGCTAAAGATTCTTAGATAGATAGTTTTAAACTCCAAACGTTGAAGGAAAACACTGAGAAATTAGGTAGGTAGTCTGCAAACACCTGATCTTTTTTTAGCCAGAATTGCCATCCCACGGGGCAATGCTGCCAGCCTTCTGGGCACTTTTCTCATTGACAGCTATGCGGACGATTTTTGGACACCGTCTTTCCTCAAACCTTATATTTTTATTATTATTTTAAATTTATTAAGAGGTAGTTTGTAAGTTTGCATGTATAATAAAAAAATGATCTTGACTATATTGTAACTACTCTTTTAAAAATTTTGCATCCAATAGTATCATAAGAATACTATAGGTAGTTCTTTTTAAACATTATTTTAACTCTTTCTACGATTATTATAATTAAGTAATTTGTATATTATATCGGCTAGTCCTTAGTCCTCTACTCATTTTGATTACGTTTCTAATACACTGCACTATAAAGAAAAGGAATTACCTACCTAGGTATGTATTTCATGTAAAATGCGAGCGTGCTAACTTCGATTAATTGCCGACAAATATGTGTAACATTTGTATTTTGTAACTAGCTACCCATCAATCACTCGTGCTTGATGATTTTTTTGTCTATTAGTGGTTAAGTATGAATGGTTTGGGAGTGTTGAAAGATTCAGAACCATTCTTAAAATACTTCAAAGACAGCTTGACCAGAAACTTTACGAGCATTATAATCACACGGAAAATTGTATCTTCTGGTCTTATCTTTTCAGTCTATCATGAAACCACACATTCCAAACCACCCATAAGCCAAAGTTACAATTTCTATAGAGATATTATATTTCAAAATAAGTAATATCTCGAATCTCGATATAATGTACATTATGTTCATCGAAGCGTTTTCTATAACTTTTGCGGGCAGATTAGTAAAACCTTTCTGCAAACTGAATCATATAACTCAAACCGTTCGTTTTATCCCAGATAGAGTTATATAAGAGTCAGCCACTCAGGACTGTCATATTTTAAATTAATAAAATCAAAAAGAAAAGAAGAAGGTTGTTTTATGTGTTACAATTACGAGTTGATTCTGTTTATTAGTTCATACTTTGATATCTATTTGGGAAAATCTGCCTAGCCCTTCGATCAATAATTTGATCGAAGGCCTAGCCTTTTCCCAACTGTATTGGTTTCCAGTCTGAATATCAGTATTTTACATCGCCTAACCTGTAACTGGGTAATACGGTACCCTTATTATCCGGTATGACTAGTAAAGGAACTTTAGAAAAGGTGAACAGTGTGAAAACGCAAAAAAAATAACAGTTACGGTACACTTACGGTTCATCATGAAATAGTTAACTGGTCTCGCTTCCATTCCTGGTGCCTGGTTGAATCCAGGTGTTCCAGGTGGTCCTGGTGGTCCAGGCGGCATAGGTACACCCGGTGGTAAAGGTGTTGCAGGATTGGGGAAGGGTGGAGGCATCGGACTTGTTACAGGTCTTGGTCGACGGGTAGGGCAGCTGTCACAAAAGTCATCCATATAGTCGGCTTCCGAGCTGGCAGTGGTTGTTAAACCATCATCGTCTTCACAAAATAAGTCGCACCAGAACCAGTTCCCGAAGAAAGGCTGCAAAAAATAGGTAACGTCTAGGTTGAAGATATATAGAAATCATGTCAAATCTGAGGAAGATTCTCTTAAATCAAGAAATATTTTCAAAAGTGCTGACTGACGCAATTATTTTTAAAATCTCGTAATCTTAATAATTCTAAGAAATAATAGTTTTTTTTTATTTAGAATTGTTTGTAAATAAATGTATCAATGTTTGTTATAAAGATAAATGAAAATACTAACCTTAGCAGCCGAAATTTGGA
The DNA here is from genome assembly GCA_950022955.1 of Xestia ashworthii. Taxonomy (NCBI): domain Eukaryota; kingdom Metazoa; phylum Arthropoda; class Insecta; order Lepidoptera; family Noctuidae; genus Xestia; species Xestia ashworthii. Next base: position 7,061,686 of record OX465556.1, read on the forward strand.
TGCACAAGAAAATCACAGAAAAATAGACACACGCTCGCACCTCACCCATGTTTGTGATGTTATCATGAAAAAAATGGCGTCCAGTTCCTTTCATACTTATAACGAAGGCTTTGCGCAAGACGCCTGAATTACTAATACGTTGCCTCAGAATATAAAATATGCATTATTTTCAGTGGATATGTTAACGATGATATTTTTGTTCAGGGCCGAGGATGTTTGTGGCACTGTTAACTTACATTAAGTTTTGTGTTTCCTTCCTGTACTTTAATTTGGTTTTGTATTTTCTTTTCATGAATAGATTTTTTTTTCGAAAATATTTAGCGATGTTAATACTGATTACACTACATCAACCCCATTGCTGGGCACAGGCCTCTCCCAATGACTTTCAGTTCTTTCAATCTAGGGACCACTGGTCATTGGTTTTGTCCAGCTTGTTCCGCCATCTTAAGAGAGATCATCATCATTTCAACCGAAGACGTTTAATGTTGGTCGTAGACCTATCTAAGCGTTGCGCGGTTGGTCCTTTAATTGCCTCTGTTGCTCCTGCGGTTTCCAGCGAATCTTTTCTAGTATATCCGATCATTCTCATTCCTCATTATTCATTTTCCATTATCCATATCTAAATTCAGAAAAAACAAGCCGGTTCACGAACTGTTGTTATTTAGAGCTATAAAAATTAAGCTGTAATTGAATCGTGTCATACACAAAGTCATGATTGAAAGTACAAAGGAGTTTTCTTTATGATGAAGACCAGCTAGATCCGTCTGTTTATTAACATGATCATACCGCGATTGAGGATTATGAAGCTCAACTCTTTTGTGCTTTTGTCACTTGGCTGGGCCCTCAGAAAATTTCATTGCATTGGAGAGGTTGATATTTAGGCATTAATTGTACCACAGAACACTGTACATTATTATGTTCGTATTTAGTTAGTATCATCATCATCATTTGCCTAGCTTTTACCCAACTATGTTGGGGTCGGCTTCCATTATAACCGGATGCACCTGAATACCAGTATTTTACATGGAGCGACTGTCTATCTGACCTTCACAACCCAGTTAATACTATTTAGTTAGCATATCCTATTCATTTGTACATCGGTGTATTGAACAATATTATCATTATTGTTAAACTTATATTGTCACTGACGGGATATCTCACGTGATTATTTGTTATTTTGTTTAGTTTTAAACCGTGAAAGCTCAAAACAGTGTGTCAGTGTATCTTTATAAATCTCATATTAGTTTTGTGTTCGATTTACAATTAATCATTACAATGATTTTACCAATTTATTAATTTGCACTGCTGTGTGTTATTAAATCACCATTTACAAATTCTATAAATTCAAAGCCCTTAGCCTGCGTTTCTGGAAATTCTAATTTCACAACTTCCATGACGTTCTACTCGTACGTATGTCTGTTATAATTTTGCTTGGCTATTATAAGCTCTATTAGACACGGTCAAGTTTCAATGTCATAACATGAGTATGCCCCGCTTAATGTCCTTTGCATAGAGTACGGAGACGTATCGATGTTCACTCGCGGCATCGTCAATCCTTTTATTCAAACCAAACGTGTCAATCAAAGTTTCATATTCGCATTACGAGTATTACGACACACATGACGAAAGAAAGGTTCACGGTGCAAAGCTTCTCGTTGTTACTGTTTTTAATGACGATGTGATAGCTTCCCACTCTGATGTCTGGAGGGCTACTGCCCATTTATTGTTGCCGGATTAACTTTAATGTATGGTTTATTCCCGTCTGCCCCTGCCGGTCTGTCCCCACCACCACGGATGGTTGTTGCATCTGTTCAGTCGCATATGCACCTTCCTCTGTCCCCAGTGGTAGCAGATGACACTTACATTAGTAGAAATCTCCACCAGTTGTGACAGACTGGACGATCAAGTACCCGTCTGGCACCACCAAGTATTTCAACCAACAAAATAGGGTAGTTCGTTTGTGGCGATATAGAAACTGACGTCTTTGAAAGCGGTCAGTGACGGGTATTCCCTCACTGATATGTCACGAATTTTAGTACTTACCTACTGCCGTGTCTAGACGCTTTCAGTTATTCAATGGTCTGTTGGCCTGTGTATAGACGTCTCCTCCGTTGCATACTAATTGAGCTGTAGAACAATGTGCATGCCCTATCAGTTGTCTGAAGGCGTTCTCAATTGAATTTGCAATAATCATTGAACTGTGAAACTATAAAATGTTAGTCCTTTTTGTTATTGGGATATTAAAAGTTATGAAGTGTCGGCTTGGGTGCTCTACTTCGCGTAATTGTATATATTTCATGGTCAGTTTTACTATCGAGACTTCGCTATGTCTTTTTTTTTATTTCATGTGAACAGCCGCTTTGTCCTTTAGAACAATGGAATCACAGTACTGTAACACCATACTTAGTTGTTCATATCTTTTTTTCATGGAATATTTTTTCTATACTAAATGAAATGTAATCATTGAGGAAAGACTAATTGTTTACATTATTTACACACTAACTCTATATTAGAAATAAAAATCTGTACAAGGATCAAAAAGGGTTACAGGGAGTCAAAAAATTCGGGCGGTGATACTGGGTAGACTCCGGTAGATCCACATTTTGCCAGATATGTTGAAGTCCCATGTTATAGCGGCAAGTCTGTTCTTAATGTTGTTATCAACAGTGCTAGTCTTGAGAAATTCCTGATGGAAAGGCCTTAGTACACATTTCCAGATTTGGGAATCGAACCCAACCTCACAGCTTATGCTTAACAGTAGCACTTGCGACTACTAGACCAACGACAGTATTCTCTTAATCATTACTAAATATTTCAAAGTAATATGCAAAACCTATACAAAGTTAAATATTAGTGCAGGTGTTTGAAGTAAAAGAAAAACCCATGTCCAAAAAGAGGCTTTAATATTTCATCACTTTGAAACCTTGTTTAACTTTATAAACCGTAAAAATTGTATTTATTACAATATATAAAAAAATTCAAGACATTCATTCATCAGTAATGAAGCTCATAAGGCACGTTATGTCATTACAATAATTTTTATTTAAAATATACATATGTTTGTAGGGTGCGTCCAGATCCAGACAGTGCACTGTATGCGCCGGTAGTCAGATGCCTCAGCCTGATCATCGATGGTTCAGTTTATCAGTTTGAAGCACAAACCTCACACTGTCTGGGCGCATCTTTAAGTTAACATCAAATGACAGCTTGTCCACAGAGCGATTTGAAACTCGAGCGATTGCAAAAGATGCAATTTTCTTACTAAGCCTTTTCATTCGATGTAAACCTTTATTCTTTACATAATAGTACTTAATGTCCAAAAGCCACTTTGTAGCTAACACCCGGCCTCTTCGGGACTTTGCTGTCGACTTCTACCAAGATTGGTGTGTAGTCGAATCTGGGAGGTTTCGTGGAGCAGTCTTTATGAGGGATTGGGAACACGTAGTTTACGTCGACATCGTATCTGAAAACAATAGACAATTATGTTTAATAATTCATGAATCATCAGATCTAACATCAAAAACATTACACCTGTAATCCCTAAAAGGGTTAAGCAGAAGTGTATCTAACAGAAGACACACATTACATTTCGCCCGTTATGTTTAGGTTCGTGTGGTGCATTATAGCCCATTCCTTATCGTAGAGACGAGGCCGTGTGTCCCAGCAGTGGGAACATTAAGCAGCTGATCGTGGGAAGACATTTTAATAAAACTTTTGAATTGCGGATTGCTCATTTTATTAGTATTGTCAATTGCACTAAGGTTTTCGCAAACTAAATTTTTATAAAACCAAGAAAGGTATAAATAACTTCACATGGTTTACTCTTCATTCTAGTATAAACATTTAGCTGACGTATTTCTTCTTCAAAAGAATTCCCGACTCCATCCTACAGTCATATACAGTTTTTTTCTTGAAATTCCGTACCGACGCCACTGGAAATATCCCGATATCTAAGCTTTTTTATGATGTTATGATAAACCCTTTTCGTGGACACGTTTCTCAAATCTATAGTCATCTCTTTCCTTAAGAAATACTTTGTGGTCTCACAAGTCCCTTGCTTTGCACAGCCCATTTTTAGGGTTCCGTAGCCAAATGGCAAAAAACGGAACCCTTATAGTTTCGCCATGTCTGTCTGTCTGTCTGTCTGTCTGTCTGTCCGCGGATAATCTCAGTGACCGTTAGCACCAGAAAGCTGAAATTTGGTACCAATATGTATATCAATCATGCCGACAAAGTGCAAAAATAAAAATTTAAAAAAACATTTTTATTAGGGTACCTCCCCCAGACGTAAAGTGGGGAGCGATTTTTTTTTTAATTTTGACCCTGACGTGTGATATATTGTTGGATAGGTATTTAAAAATGAATAGGGGTTTTCTAAAATCATTTTTTGATAATATTAATATTTTAGGAAATAATCGCTCCGAAAGTCAAAAACAATGTGTCCCCCCCCCTCTAACTTTTGAACCATAAGTTTAAAAAATATGAAAAAAATCACAGAAGTAGACCTTTATATGAACTTTCTAGGAAAATTATTTTCAACTTGATGAGTTGAATAGTTTTTGAGTTATATAGCACTTTTTCAAAAAAACGCAAATGATAACTTTGTTTTTCATACAAATACTATGAAAAACAAAGTTATTTTTGCTGACGAAAAATGTTGGTATTTTTAATGGTCTGGGAAGCTACGGAACCCTACAGTGAGCGTGGCCCGACACGCTCTTGGCCGGTTTTTGTAGGTATGAGACAGTTTTGTCTGCAAGACGTTTTGTCTCAAGTGTGCGCATCTTCATATATTTTGTATAGCGAAAGTCTGTCTCAAGACAGTCTTGTCTGTAGTGTGCGGTAGCCCTTAATGAGCGTAAATTCACCTGTGATTCATCATCATCATCATCAGCCTATAGCCTATATCTCCCACTGCTGGGACAAGGCCTCCTCTCAATGAGAGGGAATGGGCTATAATCTACCACGCGGGCCCAGTACGGATTGGTAGATGTCACATGTCTTCGAATTTTTGGTGCTAGGACATGCCGGTTTCCTCACGATGTTTTCCTTCACCGTTTTGAGAGCAGCGGTGATGAAATAAATTACACAAAGTCATAAGTCATTTAATTCTTAACAAAAAACATTGTGTAGAAAAACTTAAAATTAAATTAAATTAATAAGGTTTCGACAGTACCTAATAACAAAACAAGTATTAAAAAAGAAAATAACAATAAGTAGCTCCTTTTCACAAAAATTAAATGAATAGTCGAATAAATTGAAAATAATAACAACAATGTCAAAAGATGAAAATAACAATAGCTAGTAAAAAATGTCAAAACTAAAATAATAATGTCAAAAGATAAGAATAATAATAGCACCTTTTTACAGTAAAAAAAAAATAATAATTAATAGTCACATAATTACATAAAGAATTTAATGGGAATGATATAATATATAGGCAATACAAATAATAATAAAAATCAATAATAGCTAATATCGCATAAATACATGATTGTCATTTTGTCAATTGATGAACTCCTCAATACTGTAAAAGCCTTTCCTCAATAAATACGTCCTTAATTTGTGTTTGAATAAATTTGCACTGGTTATGCTTTTAAATTCCAACGGCAACTTGTTGTATAACAAGACTGATTGATATCTGAATGATATCTATTAAGTAATGCGCCTGTCTGGGTTCGAACCCACGACTTACTGTTCGTAAGTCGGGGCCGCCACCACTGGGCTACCGCTGCTCTCACCTGTGCGCACCTGTGATTAGGTGTTAACAATTATGATTATTACTTTTTTTGGTGCTACAGAATCTTTTTTGCGCGAGTTCGACTCGCGTTTGGCTGGATTTTTAAATATTTTTTTTTATTTACAGGGTCGGGGAGGGTTGCCCGGTCCACAAGGTATGAAAGGAGACCAAGGATTTCCGGTAAGCTTTTTTACTACTATTGCTCCCCATTTAACCTCCATTATAGTTCCATACCACTTGCTGAGACTGGATATCAGACTCTCGGGACACTAACTGCCTGTTCCAACTGTCAAACATCTACTAATAACAGCTGGGACCAGCGGCAAAAGGAAATACAATTATTTGGCTTGTGCAACAAGACACGCAATTTAAAACAAAAGTCATAGAAGAAAACAAAAAAAAACATAACATGCCTCACTGCTGTGCCAAATAGGCCCAGTTCAGCAAAATGCTAGACCACCAGTGTCCGACTCTGGTTTTCAACTAGATCTTTATTAGAATCGAAATTAGAAATGGGAATCTCGGAATGTAAAGGTTGGTCATCCATGCACGGATCGACCTGGGCAAGGACGGTTTAACCTAAAGATCGCCCCGAGCGGCTGTTATTACTTGGCCACGAGTTCCTCGTACACCTCCTCGGTTTAGTTTTAAGCTTGAAAAGGAACAAACAAACTTACTTTCGTATTTATACAGAGTGTAAATAACCTCATCACGAAGCCGTCAACCAAGCATTCTGTACACCAAACTAAGTAACTTTATGCAAAAATTATTGCTGGGAAACGACTTTTTTTTGGGGTGAAAAATCATGTTTTGTTGTAGAACTCAATGTTACGCACTTAAAACATTGTGCTGATGGATGGGTTGAATAGTACGGGGGTCATAGAGGCGGCTGAAGCAGAAATCTTACAGTGAAACTTGTATTTAAAAAAAATGATCGAAATGACGTGTGACAACTGCCTTTCGGCTTCGTTAAGAGTTGTTTTACACCCTTTATAATTAGTGGAAGGGGAAAGGATTGTAAGGAAGTCATGAACATGTCACTTGCTGATGTCGGGGTACATATTATAATATACATAAATGCATATTGACCACCTTTTTTAGGGTTCCGTAGCCAAATGGCAAAAACCGGAACCCTTATAGTTTCGCCATGTCTGTCTGTCTGTCTGTCTGTCTGTCTGTCTGTCTGTCTGTCCGCGGATAATCTCAGTGACCGTTAGCACCAGAAAGCTGAAATTTGGTACCAATATGTATATCAATCATGCCGACAAAGTGCAAAAATAAAAATTTAAAAAAACATTTTTATTAGGGTACCTCCCCCAGACGTAAAGTGGGGAGCGATTTTTTTTTTAATTTTGACCCTGACGTGTGATATATTGTTGGATAGGTATTTAAAAATGAATAGGGGTTTTCTAAAATCATTTTTTGATAATATTAATATTTTAGGAAATAATCGCTCCGAAAGTCAAAAACAATGTGTCCCCCCCCCCTCTAACTTTTGAACCATAAGTTTAAAAAATATGAAAAAAATCACAGAAGTAGACCTTTATATGAACTTTCTAGGAAAATTATTTTCAATTTGATGAGTTGAATAGTTTTTGAGTTATATAGCACTTTTTCAAAAAAACGCAAATGATAACTTTGTTTTTCATACAAATACTATGAAAAACAAAGTTATTTTTGCTGACGAAAAATGTTGGTATTTTTAATGGTCTGGGAAGCTACGGAACCCTACAGTGAGCGTGGCCCGACACGCTCTTGGCCGGTTTTTTAATCTTTTTATTGTAAAAAACATAAATTCTATAGTGTGTATGTTCTTTATCTTATTTGCCCTTTTATTAATCCACGAGTGTGGTGCACTGCCATAAATGACGAATTTTCTATATCTAAAACTGTTTCAGATTTTGTTTATGTATGTTTTAGTGAGTGTCGTTGAAGTCTTAAAAATAAAAAAAAATGATAAGTTTGAATTGCCATGGTTTGAAATTGGAACTCTTTGAGTTGGTTAGACTACCTCTCCAAGCATGAAGGTTTGTATGCTTTGGAAGAAAGTCTTTTGCAGTTACTACCTAAAAGCAGCATGCTATCTATCGTGCTCCGCCGGCCCCTTAAGCAAGTTCCAAGTTAAAGCCTAAGATAGACAGCCGAAGGACCCATTTCAGTTAATTTGGACAGAGAGCTCTTTGGAAACTAGAACGTGATTGCCGATAAATAAAGGTTAAAAAGTTTGCGAAATAAACGGGATATATAGACCATTTGCTACAGCCGCTACCGATTGGGGATTGAGTAGGTTTTCATTTGAAAGCACTTCTCTTTCGGTAGACAGCTGCGCAAATTCCCGAAAGCGGTCCTTTATTGGAGTTTATTTACAGAGAAAACGAATAATTCCATAATTGAATTACTTAATTTTTCTTTTCGTAAAAAGAACGAGAAAAATGTCTCGTAATTTTCCTCATCATTTGTTTTAAGTCCACTTTTATCTTATAATATGACAAGATTATTGGATACATATTGATTTTATGCCACTATACCGTTCGAAAAAAAGCGAAAAGCGTCAAATAAGTACGTAAAGAGAGACCTAAGCCCTCCTATACATATACTTGTAACTTTACCAGCAAACTCTACTGTTGCAGTTGTGACCGGGTATTTAAAACCAAATTCGGTCTGGCCAGTCATAAGAATACACGCAGAGAAATAAATATAATAACTAAAGCTTCTGCCAGCGGGTTCGCCCGCGTTAAGTTTTATAATTGTCCCATGGGATCTTACTACCGGGATAAAAAGTATCCCATGTGTTAATCCAGGTTACAAACTATCCGTGTGCAAAATTTCATCTAAATCCTTTTGAAGTTGTTGTAACTTAAAAACTACAGAAAGGATCCATACCTACAAACTTTCGCATTTATAACATTAGTAGGATTTATTAGCTTGAAAGGGTCGCCGTTACAGAAATCTTTAAAGCGGACTATATTAATGTCACTATGTCAAATACCAATATCTCGAAAATTGCTCGGAATTGAAACCAGTCTGTAAACCTCCAGAGCATAACTTACCCTTCTCGTCACTCAACATGTTGCGTTCTGACCATCAATTTGACCCTTTTGCCTAATTTTGTTTCAACACACGTACCAGCCATATATCAGGCAGCTATTTACATACATACGTAGGTAACAATTTACCCTCATCCCCTTACCTCGGTAGCTTATCCCGCAAGTAAGCCATTACATTCTTCGGTAGCGTCGTGGTCCGTGAGAGGACGAAGGCACTCAAGTACCTCGCGCCCTCAGTCTGTTCTGCACAATGCAGGAGGAGGGCCCAGGTCTTGTACTCCGTGTCTAGGACGTATGTGTTGTAGATGCCGTCGTCTGGAAGTGGGAAATAAATAAGTTTAGCTATCTGGAATAAGGTATTAAATCGAATTGAATGGGATATGTTTTATCTCGCTACTATCGCTCGCTATCACGGTATCAAGGTTGCGGAGTTTAATTCAGAAGAGAAGCTGGAAATAAACCAAATATGTAGAAGTGTGAAGGAATTCATTTACTTAAAGATTTTAGACAATTAATTTTGTAATCACGTCCTGAAAAATGGCTCTAACGATTTTGATGACAGTTGCAATATGGGGTTTATGGGGGCGTAAATTCGACCTAAGTCTCATATCTGGCAAAATACGCATTCTCTATTTTCACCCGAGCAGAGCTTGGTCGCCGAGACACCATTGATATTGTCCACTCCTACTACTTTTTCACAAAAAATCCTCGCTAAAAATGTCTTTCGGGATCTTTAATTCTTCATAATAGAACCTCTTAGGGCTTTCGCACACTATAGACACGACTGTCTTTTAGACAGAATATTGCTAAAGATACTTAATAACCAAAAGTCTGTCTCGCTCGCACTAATAGGGTAATTGTCTTTCTAAAGACAGTCTTGTCTATAGTGTGCAAAGCTCTAAGTCCCGACTTCACACTAGCTACCGCCAACAAAGGATAACGGCCAACATGATGTCACCGCATTATATAGATATATATGTTTTCCAGAAAGGACAAAACCACGGAGGGTCTTATCTTAATTAATTGTCACGTGGTCCCGCCAAGAATAATGAGCGTCGTGTCTTACGAAGCAATCGAGGGATTATATTAAGAGGACGAACAGGGAAACTGGCCCTGCAAGGTTGCTTGTGTACCGAATTATCTTTAATATCCCACAGATGGTGTGATTTACGTAGATATATCTATATAAACATATATTTTTTTTTGGCCAGGGTTGCAATGTTTTCTTAGATCTGCTTCTTTTAAAATTAATAAGGAGTAAGAAATTGTTTCCAACTATAGACAGTGACCCAACATTTAGTGAATATTTAAATGAATCGGACTGTTCCATAAATTGACGGCAGTTTTTTATGGAACCCCTGATACATTTCTCAATTGGGGTCTCTAGAATAATGTACTTACTTTTCATTTTTCTCAAATCCTAGTCTTATTTAGTAGTGCCTTCTGTTGAGGAAACAACGAATACCTATCACGCAATGTCTGAAGTAATTATTCTACTCGCGTTAATGTTTACGAAGTTGTTTTTAAAGTATACTTCCTTGAAAATAGCCGGTAATCTTACATGTCCTCTCCGCGTGGGTCCAATGGGCCGGTTCATTGAGGTCCACTCGCCATGTGATGTTACCAAGCAGGTTCTCTCCAAGAGGATCATCAGCGAATCGGTACGTGAAATTCATCGTCACTCCCAGAGTAAATTCTACTGAGCCATCTGCAAGAAAAGTTTGGTGGGATATTCATCATCATCATCATAATGACAAGCTCGCAAAAAACCTGGATGAGATTTGCAAAGATCAGGAAAGCATGTCACAGGAGATATAGCTTAATACTCAGTTGTAAATGGAACAAAATATCCGATCATGAAATTATAAGAAAAGCTGAAAGACGTCTAGTGCTGAATATATTATGAAGGAAATACCCAACATGAAACAAGGTAATTTCCAAAATACTTCATTATTATTCTGGTAATTTGCTTTTCATTTAAGCTTCGTTTTGTAAACTAATTAATAAACTAATCAATATGTTTGTTTAAACTATGACAAGACAAGTAAACTTTTATGAGTGTTTAAAATAGTTTAGCTGAAATAAAGACTCTTCTCAAAACAAAACAATGCAAGTGAAGTCTCGTGTAGTCATGTTGGCATTGACGAAAATAAAATGTATATTAATGAATGAGTGAGTCAGTTTTAACAAGCAGCCCACGTCCATAACGAACGACGTCAATTTGTTTCAAAGTCATACAGATTTCAAAGAAGAAATACTATTTTATATAGACCTGCGGTTGGAACGTGGTCGTCTTCGGTGAAAACTGCTTTCATACAGCTGTACGAAAGAGCCTCTTCAGCACTCGCATAATATTCCACTACAAACCAGTCACCCAGCATCTGTGAACAAAATTATGCTTTACCTCCTGAGAATTAAGTTTCAATTTACTAAGCGCGGTGTTCGCGTAATTTCGCGCCTAGCTGTAACTTATTACTACATTGGTGTTGCGTGATTTTGCTATTAGTTTGAAGTTAGGCGTATAAAATTACGAGAAAGGAAAAGTTGCCTAATCAGGATTTTTCTATTATTTTTTGGATAAGGATAAAGTGCATTGATCTCGAAAGATTAACGAGATGTTTTCAAGCGGCCCAAAAAAACTAATAATAGTTTTAAAAGTTGATAAACAAGACTCGCAGTTGGCACAGATGTTGCTATAGGTTTTAAATCAGGTTAGTAATCAATCATGCCTATGCTACAGAACACCCACACCTGGAAGTGCAGGGCTTTAGATTATCTTTGAAAAAAGTTCACAGCCATGACCCAAATCATCATCTGCCTTGCCTTTTCACAACTATCATGTATGGATCAGCTTCCAGTCTCGCTGGATGCAGTTGAATACTAGTATTTTACATTGGGCGACTGCCTATCTGAATTCTTCAACCCAGTTAGTACTGGGTAATCTGGGGCACTGGTGTCGTACAAGAAGACTCCTATGTCAGAAAGGTAGCATAGCAATAGCACAATCGTCAATCCCCCTATAACGTTCCCACTGCTGGGACACAGGTCTGCTCTCTGGATAGAGAGTCTTTGAGAGTGGGCTACTGCTTAATGCCCTGAGCTCGTGTGGTGGATTACCACACGAGCTCAGGGCAGGAAGCAGTGTATTAAGTCTTGAAATCAATCCGCCAGATTCCTCAAATCAAGTGAAAGTTAAGAATTATCATAGCTTTTAATCCCCAGCCGCATGTAACATCATTGAGTCATCAAATATTGACTTTCAAAGTATCGGAGCTTTGTATTCATACGATAATACCTATTGAGATGTCAGATTTGTTACACTTGCTGATATGATAAAACTGGTTCTGGTAACAATAAGGCTTGTTATCGGAAGACGTAATAGAGGTAATCCTCTTATGGTGGAGAGGAAACGTGGGTTGATAGATAGATAGAGCATAGTAACTTTATTGTAGTTCGTAACAAAATTGTAACGCAACAGTTACAAGTGCCAAATCTTGCTATAGTTTGTTCTATGGTCATAATGGAAGCTACCATATAAAATAATGGACTTTTCTAACTCGATTTGTGCCCGGTTGGGAAACATCATCATCATTTTCAGCTGAAAGACGTCCACTGCTGAACATAGGCCTCCTCAATGTGTTGCCACATTGGCCGGTCCTGTGCGATTTGCATCCAGTGGATCCCCGCAATCTTTATGGTCAACGGTTAGGAATGGGCTTGCAAAAAGTGGATGTGCAACTCCGGATAATAACCGTGATTTTATGTTGATTTCAATCCACTGTTGAATATGGGCTTAGTCATAACCATCGAAACAAGTGCTATAATCAGAGCAGCAAATTTTTGATTCCGTAAAAATCCTGTAGCTACGTTTACCTTGGGTCCCTTTCTTACTAATCTTGGAACGAATGAGGGTGCCGAAAAAGGTACAATAATCAAATTAAGCCCGAAAACTTTCCATACCCACTTTGATGAATAGCCCTCTTCGAATCAGCGGAGCCTTTTTTCTAGTCAACTTCACTGTGAACGAGTCCTTCGTTATTGAACCATTCTTGATTGTACCTTTCCACGAAAGTTGTGCTAAAAGTTCTTATGTAGGTAGGTATGAGTACCGAATTACAGTTCACTGGAGCTTTTAAAACCGATAGTTACTGGTCATGAATAAATGATTAAAGTTTTGGGTGGGATAGGTATTTTGTAGTATCTAATTAATATTTAAAGCGGGTCAAATCCGTTGAATAATTCTTGTATTCTGGGATGGGATCGAAACAAAAGCAATCTATTCGAATCGTCCTGTATGAGTTTAGAAATTCGGACAATAAAATGTTTGGAAAACACACAACCCACCAATATCAATTATTCATATTTCAATAACGAATTTATGCTTACACGATTTGAAAATTTACTGACGCATAAATTGCGCATGAATGGACACCGAACAAACCCTAATTATATTGAACCCATACATTGTCGGGTAAAATTAATTTATTGTAGTGGGCTGAATATGTATGTAGCTATGTTCGTAATAACTAATGCCTCGTTGGTTGATCGCAAGTAAGTGCTACTGCTGTGTATGAGGTACTTTTATTAAACGGATGGTAAATCATCAAATGACTCCTTCCACACTGGGCGGAGCGGAAGGGAGTGTCAGACTTTTACTGACTTAAACCCATCCATGTTCCTTCCTCGCCCTTTATGTTCCGGGGGCTCGGTATCTCTTTCGAACAATCCCGCAGCCGCGGCAGGCATCGGCCCTTGCGGGCCGCTTCAATATGCTGACATTTCATTGAGGCGCGCGTGGAATACTAACGACGTCGACACGGCCTGTCGTCATAAGACGGACAGAAGGCGAGCTAGCCCAAAGCTCACCGTCCACAGGCCCCCGACGCCCGGTGCGTGTCCCGCGGTGGCTTTGGCGAGAGGTTGTCTCCCTCTCGCGTTCCGCCACCTCCTTCGCTAGCATGACTGCTTCGCAGAAGAAGGTGATGACTTCCCATTCCGTCTTGCTCCGGACCATAGATTGATCCAGAGCCACGCGCGAGAGGTCGCCGCTCCCGATCGCCGCTATGTGTACACGGCTGTGCTGCGCCCACGCGGCGCAAACCTCCACCGTGTCCTCCGGTCGATCCTCAGAATGGAGACCATGAGGTCCCGAGTTCGATTCCCTGGTCAGTCAAAAAGTTACTCGGTTTTTCTATTGGAATTTGTCAGTAGTAGTCCGGAGACTGGAATTGCGCCCGATTGATGGCAAAAGGCTCGACACCCAATTACATAGGACTTGCCATAACTGGCGAAATGCAAGTGCATATTATTATACCATGGGTACGCCTCTGGTTTATTTTTCGGGAATTACAGGCGTAATGTTAGATTATGTTCAATAATAAATTATGATTCAAGTTTGTTGCTCATTGAGTAAATTAACGGCGTTTGTTTATCTGTTCATTTCCGTCACCCACGCATATGCGAGCATGCGGACCTGACCGCCCATATCGCGGTTGTACGAAGCCATTGTTATTTTATATCAATTCGTTTGATAAAGTTACGTATACCTACAGGGTGGAATTTTTCAATGCCACCTGGACGGAAAGTACTCTTAATACTGGATGCAAATTTTACTCAAAGGAAACCTTCCTTTATTTTTAAAAAGAAAGAAATCTGTATTCACAGATTTTCGTAAATTCGTTTGCTAGACTCGGGAATCAAACCCGGGATGGATCGACTAAAGTTAAACAGTTACACATGGCTAATTTGTAAGGGATCAAGAAGCGCCTGCGGACCGTAAAATTAAGATGGGCAAGGGTGCTATGTCCGCAGCCGCCCCACGTTTCGGCCCGTATAATAAGAGTTGAAAGGGCCATGGGAAGGTTGGAGGGAGTCCATCCATCGTTTCTTTGGTCTTCCTCTAATCTTATAGACATCTACATTCTTACTCAACATTTTCCTTACTACATTTTCCTCATCAAGACACCCATTGGTTTGCTTACAATATTTTTTCCAAAAACTTTATACCTAACTTTATATGTATTCGTTGATCTCGTATAGAATTCAGTTCTATTTACCTACAGGTATTTACACACACTTGTCGCATTCTTATCGCAAACCCTTATGTCGACACTCAGTACGCTTTATCCCGGATTACGCTTCTTGTTCTTATGTAAGGGGCTTGCAAACAGAGTTCTTTACACAGTTGATTGCAAAAAAGCGTTTGATCACGTTGTTCACAAAAGGTTGCCGATTATCGCGGTTGGTGTACACACAAATTACAATAATATAGCTCATGTACCAGTTGGAATTTCTCACTGCAAACCTAATTTCGATTGCGAGATTTGCAGAAGAGGATATACTGGTGCACTGCAGTACATTTTAGTACTTAATTTAATAAGTTTTATAAACTTAACTACAATATACACACAATATAAAATACAAGAGAGACAAGAGTAAAATTTTCAAGTTTTAAATCATGATGAGCAATATTTAAACATTGAAAATGCCTACCTACCTACTCACCACTGGGTGAGTTGGTTGTGGAAAATATCATGGCTGTGTCATTGATTTTGAATTGAAAAGCTCGTGTTCAACCGCTGATAGTAATCTGAAACCATAATGTTGTTTACCTTACATGTAATAAATTATGTTCATATATTCTCTCTTACCAAACACACAAAACAAAGTTTCTATTTGATCCGGTTTTCACTTAGTTTTCACAGAAACAGGATCAAGGCATATTATCACGGTCGTATTTCTCAACAGGACAATAAAGTAAATAGTGACTTTCAGTTAATTTAGCTTCGTTAAGTTTATTACTGTGTTTTATTACAGAACACAATATTTCACAAGAGAAAACTGACTGTGGAGTTTCATAAAGCTACTGGCCAGATTAACAAACGCTTTAAACTTCTTCGTTACGACATTATCAGAAGGACCTTCATCATTCAAAGACAGGGAAATTAATTGTTAATTAACCAGACTATCTATGTACCTACATGGATACTGCTTCGTTGGTCTAGTGGTCGCAGTCGCGACTGCTGACCTTGAGGTCCTGGATATGATTCCTGGGTCGGCAAATCTACGTTGGATTGGTGTCAAATTGCATAGAACGTAATTTTTCCTTACTGCTCATTAATAACGTACGTTTGCTTCCTAACATGGAAGCAGAGTATCACAATCGAATCAATACACTTACTTTTATTGACCTTAACCTGGTTTAAGACCCCTTCCTACGTGAACGCCACTTCAGTTTAATTTTGCACCCTTACGTGGCAGTATCAATTATGTTCTCACAATAAACGCCCCTTATACCTCCGTTAAAGGGGTTGTTCAAATGTAAACGAGGGACCACATACCATGAGCTTCGAAGCTACCTTATAATACTAACTATTACTAATAGAATGTCCTACTTTTCTATAACTAGTTTCAGCACAAAATTAATCAAAACCAATATCGATAAAAATGTCGATAATTAGAATTTAATGAATATTTATGTTTGCATAATTTGAAACTAGCTTTTTATTCACCTTAGTGATCTTAAGATCTTGTTAGAAAAAAAGCCTAGCTTTGTCCAAAAGTCGAACGATTAAACTATTTAACTGTACTTATACATATATCTTGCATAAGTGAATAGGAGAAAGTAGGAGAATGATGTATTTAATCTTTTTTTATATGAACCACAATACACAATGAACAATCCTATGAGTTTACCGCTACCAAAATCACTTTGCTTGACAGGCTTATGTGGTGGCAAAATGATGTCATCTATGAAGCAAGGGCCGTTTGTAAGACCCTAATAAATACTAGATAGTTTCAGTCATTTTAATGTTCTTAAAAGTAACATAGTATTACAAACCCTTGGCAAATCAAAATGCGGCACTGCTCTCACTTCGGGACACTTCCTTTTATCGACATACTTTGCCGATATCACTTGCAACAGCCCTACGCACATTACTAAATAGAACACTTTCGCCATGGTTTTAAAAACTTTATCTGTCACACTTGAAAATCGAACTAAGTATCTTTAATACTTGTTTGTGTTTTAAAATCACGGAATTTCGTTTAAACGTGGTAGTGCAGCGGGTGTTGGTATCGCACTAACAAAAAGGGAATTGTTATCATTTTGTATGGGACACAAGTAAATGGGAATGCTTGCAGCATACCATTATCGCTATGACTCACTTTTGTTTTTGTTACAATTATTGAATGGCGGCCATCTTGTTTTTTTTTCCTAAGTTTAGAGTAGTTTAGCTAATGGTGTGATCGGAATTTCGGTAGTTAAGGAAATGGGATTATCAATATCGGTGATTTTATGGGTCGTATTTTGTGTTTGTTATTGACCATTATAATTATCACTTTCTAACGAATGTTGTAAGATGATAAGTTCTAACAGATGGGTAATAAAACATACGACGAGCTTACAGGGATAAAAGCTAAATCCCTCTGTAGAGTTGAGTAATTTCAGTGATATTTCAGGAGAAACCCTTTGTAAAGTTGTTTTTGTGGAAGACGCATTTTCTCGGCGCATCTGTTCTGTCTGACACTATTACTTAGGTTAGGCCGATGTTTTTTTTTTTTATAAATTTTAACTAGTTTGAAGAGCAAATTAAAAAAAAAAACCATTTAAAAGTAGAATACCAAATTCGAAAACAATCTGACATCCGTCTAATAAATGCGAAATAGATGTCAACTGTCTACTCGTATAAGAAGAATTATAGCTCTCATCAATCCAGGATACCAATAGATCACAAAAATGCAGAGTAACCTATTGGTGTTAATTCAAAACACATTAATCAACGAGCCTTTATTAATGAAAAATGGAAGTTATAGACTGGAAAGAAAGCCTAGAATTTAAATTTTGTTCTAGTCTTATTTTAAAATTTAGAGCACCAAACAAACAGGATATCCTTACTAATATAATAAATGCGAAGGTAAGCTGTTAACTTTTCACGCCTAAACCGCTGAATTGATCATCCTGAAATTTTCATCTTGAAACGTTGTCCGGTGTACCTACAGAAACGGACATAATACAATAAAAGGGTTAGAATTTTTTGACCGGCTTAACTTTCGCCATTTTGATTTTTTTAACCCACATTTTTTTTTCAGCCCATGGCAAATAAAAATATTAAGACGGGTGCCTTTCATCCCGAAAACAGTATCTACTGATGATATATGGCATCACTTGTCTTTCGAAACATGATCAACTTGAATTGAAATTCAAATACTAAATGAATGCGAGTGAATCCGCGGGCAAAAGCTAGTTTAAAATAACTTCTGATATGATTAGTGAGGTGAGAGGTTTATTCAAGATGAAAGCGTCAGGGTAGCCTGCATTTTAATGTGTTTTTTGCATTTTGCTGGCTAGTGCTAGGTTGTATGTTGAAGAAAGTATCGTTCGCGGCTGTAAGACGCATGACAGAATTATTAAACATCGAAATCATCAATACAACCCTCCAAGTTCACAATTTTTCTAGGCCAAAATTGTTCCTCGACCTGTATTCGTTTTAGGATTCGCGACGGAAATTGTCTTTCAAAAGTTTGAAAGATTGTCGCCTCTGCTTTTTAATAGACTCACGAGCAACGAAACTGTTTTCGATCATAATTAAATTCAGGACCAGCCAGCTGCATTAAACAATACCAGAAGCTGACCGTTAATGGCTGGTAAATGCCAAGGAGTTATAATGCAGATGGAGATGGAAGTCTCCGTCAATAAAATCTGGTCCTAAGCTGGTTTAAGGCGACTCCAGGAGCTAAACGCGAGTTTTATAATGCCTAAAAGTATATGATTCACTGCAATAAACAAAACCAGAAAAATATATGATATTCTTTAGGATATATGCTAGTACAATAGTGTTTTGAAAACATAATACAACTAATTTTACTCGATAAAAAAAATCACGAACTTATCTCTAAAAAAATCTTTTGACAATTAAAAACCATACTAAAATACATGCGACCATTCTAATTTTTTGGCAAATAATTCTAGCAACATATTAGCATCGTAGCCTTTTATTTTTTTAAGTCCAATCAATAGATTTTTTGTAAATCGATCGAAACCACTCATTTCGCACCCATTTGGCCCGCAGTGACTGACGTAACAACCACTTTGTAGTGCAAGCTGATTAGAACTTTATTCTAACAGTATTTCAAACGAAGTTTGAACCACCACAAATAGAGTTGCTAAGTTAGCTCATGTAGTCACTTAAAAAAAAGAAATACAGTAGCTGTTTGTACATTACAGGAACTGATAGACGCTATTGAAGTCGCTAGGCCGACACAATTTATGTTACCGTCGTACACGTTAACAAGATAAAAAAAAAAGTTTGAAGAGAGTAGGGAGGTGGGACAGAACAAAATAATAATACAGTTTTTATTAGCTAAAGTTATACAGGATGTTGTTATACTGGTATTCAGCTGCACCCGATTAAACTGGGAAGAAAAGGCTAGATGATGAGCTAAAGTTTGCAATTAAGGACCTAGTTTTAAACCAATAAATTAACTGATTATGAAAATTTAATCATGGTCAATTCTGATTACTTAATCATAATAATAACAAATTAACATTTAACTAAATATAGGTACATGACATGGTGAATTAGTGACACTTAATCGCGATCTTTGATCTCAATAGTTACTTGTTAACATACATAATAGTACTAGATCTATATCCATCCAACTATCAAGAATGACACTTATTTTCCACTAAATGGTTATTACTTTCAATCTTATAAAAGATCATTTTAAAAGAAATCGAATAAAATATGTCATTTACGAACGTTACTTAAATACTTTTCCTTTCAGGTTTTCAAGAAATTCTACCGCGTAAAATAAACTGAAATCTAGTTCAGTTGCACAATTCGATTTCCAGTAAAGGCTTTAGATAAATGTAACAAGAAAACTCCAGCAACAAAATACCTATATTGCAAAAAGAAAAACCTTTCAGAAACCGCAGTGCTAGTTTTTTTATATATATTTATTATAACTGTAAAACCATGTTTGTTACTGTCGCGAATCGTATTTTAATCAACATACAACGATACTGCCCTGCAAATTGCAAAAATCGAAAAAAAAAATTGGGCTACTCTGACGCTAAGGAGATTCGTAAACTTGTAATAATTAAAACAACTATTTTCAATACATTTCCTCGAAAACTGGTTCTTGTCGCACTACCTATGATTAGGTTCAATATGTAATGTATTTCACGATCGTGCGTTTTCGACAGTTTTCCAACATGTGTCCGGGAATGAAAATTGCCACAGATAATGCCCTCGCCTACGGCTCGTGTGTTAATTCCACCTGAAATACAATAACGAACTTTCTCCACTTGTATCCAAAATGTCTAAATCCAGCAAAATATTCAAATCTATGAAACTGTGACTACGTTTTTGACCCAAAACACATTCTAACTTTAAAAACAGGCGTGTTAGAGAGAACACTGTATCGTACATTCCTATACATATTATAGTAGGTTATGTAGAGGTAAAATCGTTCGCCTTTAACCTTTCAAAGTAGAGCGGTACTATTATTGTCCACGGCTAATATCGAATTTAGGTCAAAAGTGCGTAATATCAATTTCAGCCCTGTTAAGCAAATAGGCCTATCGCAGAGGGCACCGCACTTAGTGGCTCGATAAAGTCGATAAGTTTAAAATAAGCTCACAGGCTGTCTAATAGTGGCCACAAATTACATTCCCATCGTACTGGGTTTTTTGGGGTGTTATGAGAATAGACATCTAAAGTGTGAAGAGACATTCCATTGGTGCCTTTTGTAGTTTATTTTATATCCTCTAACTATATACATACATCATCATCATATCAGCCCGGAAACACCCACTGCTGGGTTTAGCCCTCCACTTTTTTCTGGCACATTTCCCAGTTCTGAACGTCGCTCATCGAGGTGTTTTCCTCGACTTTGACAATGTCGTCAACCCGACGGGCTTAAGGACAGCCCTTGATTCTTGTATGACACTACCTCTGCTCCTGCGCCACCTCGAACCATCCTTCGTGATACCCGTCCAGATCATCTCGCCACCTCTTTCTAGAACGGCCGCGACGTTCTGGTCAATACACAGGCACCCATTGCCCAGCGGTCGTTATGCATGTAGATCACGTGACAGATTAGATAAAAATAGATTTTGAAGATATAAACCAAAAACTAAAAAAAAGATCGGTCAACGTTTTTGGAACACTGGGCAGGTTGCAGACGTTATTCGAAGCTGAAACCTTGGCTTTACACTTTAGGTATCTATCCTTACTACATCCCAAAAATCAGTACCTACAAGTATTTGCGACCTAATAAATGCCATGTTTGTGTCTACAGTTAAGTAAAGTAGTATTGTAGCGCAGGTTACTAAGAAAAAATGGCGGATATATCCCACAAATATTTTTAAAGATACAGTTTTGATCCTGTACTTTCAAGGTAACTATTTTCAAGGTTTTAATATTTGGAGTAATGTAAAATACTTACATAGTAGATGTCTAGACCACCAAGAGGCGTTCCTACACCGACATGGAAATTACTTACCAGGCAGCTAAATACCATTTTCCATCATAATGATTGATGGACAAAATTAACAGCCAATAAGAAAAGTGTTCCATTTTTAAACGATACCAGGCCAACATGCCAAGCCGCTATGATTGAAACAATTTTGTATCGTTTCATTAATGATATATGGAACACAAAAAACATGTTTTAATTATTTATTTGAGCCACATAGTACAGGTGTGATTTAAGACTGGTTATTTATAGGTATTAGCGAAATTTTGGACCGTTATAACAACTTAAAACTTGTTTCTTGTTTCTGTAACCGATATTTGATTCATCGTGTATACTTTGCAGTGTGTTTAAAATGTTACTTTGCTGGAAATAGCGATTTTCTGGGAAAACAGGAGATGCAATTTTGTGATACCTGTGTACGTGTTTCGATCGGGCTTTTGTGAGACCAGGAAAACATGAAATATGGACGTGCATAGTTTATTCCTTCTACAGGGGTGTGGTTTACGCCTTTACGGTATCGAGCATTTTATATTTATTTGTCAGTGTCTACGTTTCTAAGAGGAGATTTCATTTTTTATTTTATATTCTAGAGGAACGGCAAACAGCTACAAAATAAAGTATAAAAGAAAAGATACACATAAAATTTGAACACAATTGTAGCCCACAACGCTATTCACGGATTAACTGTGGAATGTAATAAACAATTAATTAAAATGCTAGGATAAAAATAATATTAAAAGAGATCTTAGTCTATATGTAATAGATAGTTGTCTGTTGCCTTAATATATAATAAAAAAAAATCTTATCGACACGGCTTAGTTTTTGCTGCCCCACTCTCCAACAACATTGATGTCGCTGCGCTAAAATGACGGTTTTTCTAATGATGAAATCATCTCCTCTGGGAGAGCTAGGTGTGTGAACAAAATTAACAAATAGGTACTTCAAATCAATGAAATTCAGTCATCAAAAGGTTGGTTGCTTTTGATTTGAGATGTGACAAATGATAGAGTTGTTCTGGTCGCGACTGGAACAACAACAAATTGACAAGAAAAGATGAAGTAGAGTGCATCGGGTAGTGGTGTTAAAGATCCTGATCTCCGAAGTTATCAGCAAAAGCGGACACAGCCTCATCTCACCGACAAGCGGCTGTACGCAATTGGCTAATAGCTCAGCTAATCTTCTTTATTCCACAAATTTCAGTATTTTATAGTATCACTAAGGATCGCACCTGCTTTGCACGGTGAAACTATCCTACCTTCCAAGCCGGGACCAACACTACATTCTCAAATTAACATTTTGAAATCGATTGGGCGGTTTCGGAGATTAGCGTATACAAAAATAGTGAGACGTCGTTTAACATATTGAGATTTTGCTCCAGCAACCTCAAATACGAACTTTATTAAGTACTGAATGGAATTCTAAGTACTTGAAACGTTTTCGATAACACCGGTTGAGCGTTCGCGTCCGGAATCGTGTTGGGTTTCCGCTCCAACAACGGAAAAGTCTTTATGATCCGTATATTCGTATATTCCGAATCTGAATACATAAATTAAATACCAATTGTATTTTATAGTGCTACGTTAACACAGAGCATTATTATTGCAATGGTCCTTTTCAGTTATTGTTTTATTTATTCAAAAGAATTTGTGTCTCACTGTACCTTCCTACATTTTTTACGTAATTAATACGTAATTTAGGCTTTATGGTGAGGAAGTTCTTCAGGTCAAGGTCATGTCAAGGATTTCTGCTTTCTCTAACCTTTGATCAAACTAACTAACAAGAGAGACGAAGACATCGCTCGGGGCTTTTTGGCATCCTTAAATAATTCTGATAAACGCTGCTAGATAAAAATATGAATACTAGCGACTAATTTGCTTTATATAAAAATAATTCATAGCTTATGTTAGTTTCTGATAATTTCATTTTCTATTCGTGACAAAATGGTTAAAATCGGTCAATTGGTTTAGGAGCTTATTCGGTACAAAGAAACGAACAATCAAAAAATCTTTCTTTATAATATTAGTCTAGATGCATGGAATGCGTGTCAAGTCAGGATCAAATTCCAAGAATAGTAGAATTCTAAAAAAGTTCAATCAGTTGTAGTGAAAAGAATCGCTTCGCCTTACCTAATTGGTACACATGAGTCATTTCAGGAGATTTTCACGATTTGAAACCACTCTATGACGGTTTTTCTAGACTTAGAGCGCGTCGACAATACTTTCATAGATCGATAATTAATCTATCTAGAAACCTACTACTCAAGTTGGTTCGAAGCCCAAAGTTCATCTTCCTATTATAGATTAATTTATCGTGATTTGTGACATTGAGAAGTGATTTATGTATTTTTCTCATGTTAATGACCGAGTACATGTAGGTCGTATGCAAATCATGTTTTAAGTGTGTCAGTAAGTTAATAATTTTAGTATATAATAACGATTATTCACCTTCATACAGTTTTTTGTGTGGAAATGTAAGAGTTTGATGTTGAGGTTAGGTGAAGTTCAGGTTATGGCGTAGGTGATCTGACTAAGATCTGGAATTGAGAAGAGAGTATGAATTTTGAATTAATTTCGACATTTTGTCTCAGATGAGACGGAGCCCTCAATTATTGTTTTAAACAATAAAGTGTTCGTAGTAAAAACAAAATTAAACAGAATAAAAATGACAAATACACACACATGACATGATAATATATGCGTTTAGTGTTCCATTTTGTTTGTAATATTGAATTTATTTAGCAGTCACACAACACTTGGAAGTAGTACCTACAAGAGGTTATGACTAGACTTTTAATACACAGAAAAGGAAATAATTGGTCCTTCTTCAGAAACAACTTTTTCCAATTTTGCAATTTTTAGTAGCCAATGAAAAGAAATGCTTAAAATACTTAAGAACTTAGTCTTAGCATGATGGCAGTAGGGCAGGTCCTTATTCGACGTGACCTAGGCGCCCTAGCCTGACGCGGTACGCATTTAAATTAGACACAGGTTCTGTCAATAGCCTATCTGCCTCCTTACCTAGATAGAATAAGTTATACCTGATGCTGGCTTGGCGCATGCTAAAAGCATAAGATCTTTTTTTATTTATGACGTGACTAGGGATTTTTAATCGGTATAAAGTATAAATGGTGTAAAACACCTCTTCACGAAGCCGAAAGGCACTTGTTCTCCCCATCATTGCGATCATTTTTTTGCTGTCCACCATACCTGGGAACCTTCTAGTTACGGAGATATGGGGGGTCAAAGTTACAACTTTTTGACGAGTTTTTTTGTGTAAGATTTTGACTTTTAACACCTCCACGACCCCCGTACTGTTCAATCCAACCATCAGCACAATGTTTTAAGTGCGTTACATTGAGTTCTACCACAAAACGTGATTTATAACCTCAAAAAAAAAGTTGTTTCCCAGCAATAATTTTTGCGTAATAGTTTTTGCGTTACTTTAGTTTGATATTGTGCAGAATGCTTGGTTAACGGCTTTGTGATGAGGTGGTTTATACCCTGTATATGGGCATGTGATGCGAAGGAATGAGGAAAGTTTTGAGTATGAATGTCAATGAGTAAAGAGAAGAGGAAGAACAAAGAAACGATGGATGGACTGTGTAAAAGATGATATGGAAAGAAAAGAGGTGTACAAGATGACGGAGTAATATAAAAAAAAAAACCGGCCAAGAGCGTGTCGGGCCACGCTCACTGTAGGGTTCCGTTGCTTCCCAGACCATTAAAAATACCAACATTTTTCGTCAGCAAAAATAACTTTGTTTTTCATAGTATTTGTATGAAAAACAAAGTTATCATTTGCGTTTTTTTGAAAAAGTGCTATATAACTCAAAAACTATTCAACTCATCAAGTTGAAAATAATTTTCCTAGAAAGTTCATATAAAGGTCTACTTCTGTGATTTTTTTCATATTTTTTAAACTTATGGTTCAAAAGTTAGAGGGGGGGGGACACATTGTTTTTGACTTTCGGAGCGATTATTTCCTAAAATATTAATATTATCAAAAAATGATTTTAGAAAACCCCTATTCATTTTTAAATACCTATCCAACAATATATCACACGTCAGGGTCAAAATTAAAAAAAAAATCGCTCCCCACTTTACGTCTGGGGGAGGTACCCTAATAAAAATGTTTTTTTTAATTTTTATTTTTGCACTTTGTCGGCATGATTGATATACATATTGGTACCAAATTTCAGCTTTCTGGTGCTAACGGTCACTGAGATTATCCGCGGACAGACAGACAGACAGACATGGCGAAACTATAAGGGTTCCGTTTTTTGCCATTTGGCTACGGAACCCTAAAAAGTAATATAAAAGAGTAATATAAATAGAAAAGCGTGAAAGAAGAAGACATGCTGCGCCTACCCCAAATTCAAAATTCGAATTCAAATTCAAAATCATTTTATTTCAATCCCTTTAAGATCATAATCATACACATTCGATATAAATTAACCATTACAAAATTAAAATTTCAATCAGTACATAAAAATAACAATTAGGTAGTATAATTTAAAACTAAAATTCCTAAATTATAATGTCTATGACTAAAATAAAAATTAACAATTATAAAAATTAAAATATTATAAATCGCAAAAAGTACAAAAATAATTAATGAAATAAATAATATACCTACATGTCATTAAAACTAAAATTACAATAGAAGACTAATAAATAATACACGTGCCCCTGAGTCATTTGTTTCTTTGTCATTACATTAACCATTGGGCATTTGTTTTTTTGTCATTACATTAACCATTGTTATATGGCATTTGTTTCTTTGTCATTACATTAACCATTGTTATATGGTACCGACAGTCAAACCTTTTCGAAAATACGTTCAGAACGACAGACATAGAATGATGATGATTAAATTACTATAGAACTACCTTTGTAGAGCTCTCTTTTGTTTTTCTAACTCTCTTTTGTTTCTCGGTGGCAAGCCCGACCGCTGCTAATTTCATAAGGCGTCTAGTAAGGGGAGGGCCGAAGCCTGCCGGGGTTGCGGGCCTGTTCGAAAGAGATACCGCGGCCCCGGAACATAAA
The DNA here is from genome assembly GCA_950022955.1 of Xestia ashworthii. Taxonomy (NCBI): domain Eukaryota; kingdom Metazoa; phylum Arthropoda; class Insecta; order Lepidoptera; family Noctuidae; genus Xestia; species Xestia ashworthii. The sequence goes on from OX465556.1 coordinate 7,087,998, forward strand.
GGGCGAGGAAGGAACATGGATGGGTTTTAGTCAGTAAAAGTCTGACACTCCCTCCCGCTCCGCCCAGAGTGGGAGAAGTCATTTGATGATTTCCCATCCTAAAAAAAAAAAAGGGCGTCTAGAAGCGTCCTGGTACTCAGCTGCATCCAGTTAGATGGGAAGCGGACCCCAACATAGTTGAGAAAGGCTGGCCAGATGATAGGCGTGACGTTTTTTTTATGTTCAATTAGAAATTGGTGGATGTGTCACATTAACGGCTTACTGTCACAGCTTACGGTCGGAGCTGCGACTCACTTCTACCTCGACCGGATCTACTGTCGTTACTTTGCGTGCCACGCATTCCTTACCTTTATTCCTTACAAAATTCTTTGACTTCTTTGAATACCGTGTGTAAATGGACCTTAGCGGATATTCTGTACATCAAACTAAGGTCCATCTCTGATTATCTAAAAAACAGCTGTCACTGTGACATTTTTCAAAACAAAACTGTGTTTTAAACAGCTGTTTTTAGATAGTCATCTTTTTAGTGAACATGGACCTAAGTAACTTTACGCAACAATTACCTACTGCTGGGAATAGTTTTTTTTTATGTTATCTCGTTTTACGATATGAGTCAATGAAACGCACTCAAAACACTGTGCTGGTTTATAGATTATTGTTTTGGATACTACTAGGGTCGTGCAGGTTTAAAAAAAAGTATTTAAAAAAAAACTGACTCCCAAAATCTCCGTAACTAGAAGGTTCCCAAGTATGGTCTATAACAAAAAAAAGCATGCGGGACAGTCTTTGGGGACTACCGATAGAAGTGAAAACTCGTAGCCACGAGTGCTTCGAGATCGGCTACGAGTGCCACGAAGCGTTAGGTGACGGTCACGCGAGTTCCATGATTTTTGTTCTCTCAAAAAGTGCTCGCGCCAAAAGAAGTTTTCACTTAAAAAAATAAAGAACAAGTGCCTTTCGGTTTCTTTATGGGTATTGTAACACTCGCTACAAAAGCACACAAACTATAAAAGCATCTAACTCAATAAATCTGAAGTATCGAAATTTCTAGTAACATAATTTTGATTTTAACTGACCTTTCTTTATAGTTTTATGGTTCCGGTCTTAAAACGGAAATCCCTATGAAGTAGCTATCTTGTTTTTAAAGCTTTTATTTATTTATGATGCAAGTTTTAATCGTAGTGTAGTACACGACTACTCTCGTCACTTCTTTACTACTTTATTTTCGCCAAGAACTCGCGGCTAAATAATAACCATAGATCGGAATAGGTAGAGCTGTTTTTTTATGTCCTTGCCATAGGTTAGAATAATATGCATATTCCCAGAGTCCCGGGATTTGGTTTTTAAGTTGGTACTTAGTAAAATCATAAAAAAAAACTTTTCTCGCCTTCGGGACTAAAGAAAGATTACACTTCCTTTCTGACGGATAAATATAAGAAGGACGGGATTTATACGTAACAATTTCTTATTCAAGAATCAACAATCATTTACTTAAACATTTTTATTCTGAAGTTGTAGGTAGAAAAACATATTACACATTATTTTATTTTTGTACAAATTATTTGTTCCTCAGAAAATCAAAACAATATCAAATAGAACAATTTGTATTTACAATAAAATCTTAATTAAAATAATCAATACGCTTCAACAATAATTCACTTATTTAAACAAATAATACAAAAGTTAAAAATATAAAAGTATCAGTCGGAATCCCGTGGAATATCCATATTAACATCAATGAACCTAAATAGCTCTACCTATTCCGATCTATGATAATAACAGCAGCTCAGGGCCTATCTTCAGGTTAAGCCGCGCTTGCCTAGGTTGCTTTGTGGATGGGTGACCACTACATTCTGAGTTTACCCGAGCCTCATAAAGCACGTTAAGCCGTTGGTGCCGCACAACCACTCTTACCAAGGGGATTATCGTATCACCCAGCTCAGTACTTACTGAGTTCTGGAGGTCAGATAGGTAGTGTAAAATGCTGGTATTCAGCTGAATCCGGTAAGACTGGAAGCCAACTCCAGCATAGTTGGGAAAAAAGTAGGCAGATGCTAGATGATGATGATGACTTTATTATCTTCTCCTCTTGGTGTCTTTATTTTCATTCTCTTTTTCTTCAATTTTTTTTTCTTTTTTTTTAATGAAAGATGGCCTCGGATTTTCATGTTAACTATAAACTTCATTCTCGTATTACATATTTCTCAGTGGCTTAACATGACTCGGGACGTATTTCAAGTTCCGTCAGAATCCGGAAAGAAACGGCCTACTAACAATATGAGTACGTGTAGATATATACAGAAAGTGTTTTTACTTTTCTCGGTCATTGAACAAGTTTTCACCGATTTGTCTCCTTATCACAAAGCGGTCAGGGGACCGTTGATTTTGTTATTCATGATGCTACTTCAACATGCACATTTTGTACCTGCCTGTGTTTCTTTGGTACGGTATAGAACTGGCAGAGCTTTTAAATTGTTAAGTTTAAAGCAAAGACATTAAATAAATATACAACGTACAATAAAAAAAAAAACAAATAAAATTATAATCTGCCTTGCAACACCAAACTAATGAATGCCCGTTTGTCTAATCCTAGTGTAAAATGCCAAAATCACAGTGTGTAAATGTTTGTTACCCCTTTACGCTGAAACGGCTGGATAGATTTAGATTTTCTACCACTGGCTTGTCTCTGCATCACCTAAACATTGTCTATGTTCTTGAAGTGTTAAATAAATAAAGCATTTTAGATAACAGATAGATTATGACCTGGATCAATAAATAGACTAAATAAGGTTTGTGTAGGTTCAACAACACCGAAATAACGCGAGTGAAACCGCGGGTAAAAAGTAGTTGACAAGTATATTTTCTTTCAAGGCGTCGCTAAAAAAAGAGATCACAATTTTGTCTCTGACGTTTCTCTTGCTAATCTATCATAAATCTCTTTAAAACTATCAAAGCTTGGAAATTGTTTAGTTTTTAGGTTACAAATGTGATTCTATGCCGCAAAGTTTACGCGTGAACGATGGATTAACAGTTACGGCTAACAGTTCATTGATTGTTTTTTGTAGTGGATTATCAAGAACAGGTGAAGATTTAACATAGAAATGTATTGTAGCTGTTTTTAAAACGAACATTTAAAACATCACATACATGTACTAATTAATAGATTGTCTTAAAGTCTTTGTATCACAAGGTAATTGTCGCTGGCAGAGGTGAATTAATTGATATAAGAGAATAGCGTTTAACCAAATAACAAGTTCAAATTACAAAACTCATGACTCCAAAGTTTTTCATCTAAATTACAGCACTTTGTAATACCTTTTTCTACGATTTTCGATTGGCCAGTCCATCAAAATAAAGCTAATTTCCTTCACCTGCCAGCTCTATACGAACAAAGTCTCGAAATCAACGCCGCACCGCAGAATCTCCAGCGAATCTAAATTAGTTTGCGCGTAAGGAATCACAATCGCTAACTTTTTGTACCTTCCCATAGTAACCAGATCACGTTCCGGGGTTACTTGCACACTTTCCTAGCATTCCTACACTACGTGAGACTTACCTCTTTAGGTGTTTCCAATAGTAATTTAGATTGGCTTTTGAGTTACATATTTATTAGGGAAGACGAAGATGAAGAGGTTTGAGGGTTTGGTGGAAAGAGTTCGATTTCTTTTGGAGATTTAGTGTAAAGCTTTTGGGCTGATCTTACTACTTTAGAATTAAAGTAAATAAATAATAATAACGTTGACCTTACTCTGCATATTTTACAACTCATCATGGCAGTTTTTTTAGCCGTGGATTGATGATCAAACCTCATCATCTGCCTAGCCTTTTCCCAACTATGTTGGGGTCGGCTTCCAGTCTAACCCGTTGCAGCTGAATACCAGTATTTTACATGGAGCGACTGCCTATCTGACCTCCTAATACGATACCCCTTGGTAAGACTGGTTGTCTAACTTATTGGCCTTCTGACCTTCACAATCCAGTTAGTACTGGGTAATACGATACCACTTGGTAAGACTGGTTGTCAGACTTTTCGGGCCACTGACTACCTGTAACGACTGCCAAAGATCTACACTAATTCAGCAACGGAGCAACATCGTATATCGTTTTTGTATACACCTAGCTGTAACCCTCGACCTTCATCTTTTCCCAACGGTGTTTGGGGTCGTTTCCGGTCAAACCGGATTCAGCTGGATACTAATATGTTACTATTACGCGGAATGACTGCCTATCTGATCTCCTCAATCCAATTACTCGTTAGTACAATACCCCTTGGTAAAACTGGGTTTCAAACTTTCAGGCCACTGACTACCAAAGACGACAAAGATTTACAAATGACAACCGAAACCAACGTCTTAAAGTGCTTTCCGGGCCGTGCAAGAAACTCACCCATCCAAAGACCAACCTATGTAAGCACGGCTCTAAAAATTGACTCGAGCAGCTGTTATTATTAAGCCAGTAGCTCTTCAAGGTTAACAAACCTAGCTATGGGAATTTAGGGACAAATACCAGCTAGGGAGGTATGGTATACATAGGTAAGCAAGGCATCGGGTCTAATTGCATCGGTGTTAGGGAAATTGTCGGTATCCTAATTTCACACTCCATTTGGTAGAGATTCGATTGGAAAATCGGGTCGTCGGCTTTCAGGTAAAGGTCGGGGATCGAAAATATTGCCATTGGGAATTTTAACAGTTTTTTAGCAGTCTTGCTAACAAAACGTGATTAACTAATTTTTGAATTGTGTGTTATTGGATTACTAACTAATCTGGGTACTTTTCTGGAGAGCAACTGTGATTCAGTGTTGGCGACCCGCTCTCATAAACTGTAAGTCATGGGTTCAAACTCAGGCAGGCGCATTACTTTGTGTAATTTATCACATTACTGCTCTACAAACGGTGAAGGAACCGGCATTTGAGGACGCGTGGTGGATTATATCTCATTCCTTCTCATTGAGAGGAGGCCATGTGCGTCAACAGTGGGAACATGGAATAGGGGCTGATTAAGCTATGCTATCTATATTCTTGTAATCCGATGGAATAGCCCATTTTTATTCAGGAGCTGAACCTCCGTTCAGAATCTAGAATAAGAATAAGAATAATTTATTTGCTTAAAATACAGGTGTTACCAGGTGTTACAAGTCGGTGGTTTAGGCACAAACCATATTTTGCCTTTTTAGGGCATGAAAATATAATTTTACATTATTTTATAATGCGTATTTATAAGTACTTTCAATTTAAGCTTATTAAAAGTAAAGTAAAATAATTATTAAATAAAAATAAAATGTAAAAAAAAAACAAAAAAAAAGAAACCTTAACACATATTACACAATGAAACTATTACCTATATCTTAAAATAGAAAAAATCTTAACACATAATATATTGCACCCGAAATTAACACTTATATTATCTTAAATTAAATTTTGTGTTGCAGAAATTCTTGTAAACTGTAAAAACAATTTTCTGTCAACCATTTGCGCAATTTACTTCTAAAATATTTAAAAGGGAGTTCTCTAATATTTCTGGGTAATTTATTAAAAATAGAAATACACATTTGAAACACATTCTTTTTAATTAGTGTTGTATTGCAAAATGGTATCATAATTTTTGTTGGATCTCTTGGCCTCTGTTTAGTGTAATTGTCACCTTTGAATTTAAAAAATTCACTATGTTTCCTTACAAACATCGATACCTCAAACAAATACATACCGGTTAAGGTCAAAAGCCTAAGTCTTTTAAATAAAGGTCTACAAGATTCTAGTGGGTCCACACCGCAAATGGCTAGAATACATTTTTTTTGTACGATAAACGCCTTCTCATAGTCTGTTGAATTGCCCCACATTATTAGTCCATATCTTAAAATGGATTCAACGTATCCACTGTATGCTATACGAGCAGTTTTTTCATCTGAAACAATTCGAAGTTTCCGTAACACATACACAAATCTATTGAGTTTACTGCATACGCTGTATATGTGTGGTTTCCAGTTACAAAATTTATCGAGAGTTATACCTAAAAATTTAATATTTTCTGTTTCTTCTACAATTTTATCATTTATTTTAATGTTAATACTATTAGAGGGTTTGCATTTGTATGTACTAAATTTAATAAATTTTGTTTTTGAAATATTTACACATAAGTTGTTAGATTCAAGCCAACTTATAACAGTCTGTACAGCTTCTCTTATTTTGTTTTCATGTGTTGAATTTTTGTTTTTATTTGGTACTATGACAGAAATATCATCGGCGAAAAGGACACTATCGTAGTTTAATGAATCTGGTAAGTCATTAATGTATATCAGGAATAACAAGGGCCCCAGAACACTCCCTTGTGGTACGCCATAAGGATTAAATTTAGAAGAGGATCTATAGATAGTGGATTCAAGATTTTCATTAAGGTTAGAAACTTCGACACATTGTTGACGTCCTGTTAAAAAACTTCTAATCCAATCCAAAGCGACGCCCCGGATGCCATATCTTTCACATTTGTCTAGTAAGATGCTATGATCCACAAAATCAAAAGCCTTGCTCATATCAAAGAATACTACTGCAACCGGAATTCTTTCGTCGAGGTATTCTGTGATCTTTTTAATTAAGGTAAATGCTGCCAAAGAAGTGGATTTATTATGTTGAAAACCGTTTTGTTCCTGTTTAAGAATGTTATGCTTATTCAAAAATCCAATTAATCTACCGTAGAATACCTTTTCAAAGATCTTTGACAACACCGGAACAAGAGTAATAGGGCGATAGTTATTTGGCTCTTTTCGATCACCTTTTTTAAATAAGGGTTTAACTATGGAATGCTTTAAATCCTCTAATGTTGTGATAAAGGTAGCCTGTACTGTTCACTGCTAACTAATGGACTTCCTCCATTTTTTCCATCGCTCCCGTTTCTATGCCACTTCTTGACGATTCCCTTTGGAAGACATCCAAGTCGTCTCTCCATCTCCATTGTAGTCTGCATTTTATGGGCCCATCGCTCGTCCGGAATGTTCCATTCATTCAAATTTTCCAACGTTTTTTGCAATTTGCGGGCCAGTGTTGGTGGAAGTACCGTTCGCGGCTGTGGGGCGTATGTGGTTGCAGAATTGTAGTCACCAGAATCGTCGGTGCAGCCCTCCAAGTTCATGAAAGTCGAAAAACAAATTTTTCACGGTCAAAGTCGTTCCTCGACTTTTATAAACTTTGAGGGTTGTGTTGATGATTTTGATGATTATAATTCTGTGACTGCATAATTATGTCTCGCAGCCATATGCATTCTGGATGTTGGGCTAATTCAAATCATTTTAGGAAACCCCACATCAACGATTGCAAAGAAGTTATGTGGCTTGGTGAAGATATTAATCAATGATTCCCTTTCTATTAAGGACAAACATAGTAACTATTTCTAATATTTATGTCACTAGGTAATAAGGTACAATGGGGTTGGCATATCCGTATGGACAAAACAAAAACCCCCTTTTAAACTAAAAGAATAAAAAAAAAACAAAGATGTTTTCATCAGCGTACAACTTGGCACTGCCCTGCAAATTGCAAAAAACGTTGGAAAATTTGAATTTCGCGGGCTACCCTGGAGCATCAGCCTTAATTCCAATCCATCTAGGGTTGGCGCATCATGTCTACTGCTTCCATACGTCTCTATTACTCGTCATCTCAACAGTTACCTCCTTTTTAGCCGTACATCCTTCACACAGTCCATCCAGCGTCTCTTTTTGTCTTTTTATGCTCCTTTATTCATCCACATTCATAAATCAAAGCCCAGTTAAGTGATTGCCGATACTGATTATCATTAATTGAAAATTAAGAGCTTACTCCGCAATATTGTAAAGAGGAAATGATCACCAATAAATGACCGATAATAACCTAAGCCTGTAATAATGTTGGTCATAAGCGAAAGCCTATTAAAGCCACATTAACCAGTCCAATGATTTAATTTCTTCCTCTGTATAAAAAGCGGACTCAAGGCTTAGAAACGATCTCAAATATATTTAAATGTATTAACTAGTGGGTCAGGCCTACGAGAGTGAATTTAAAATTAGTGGTACAAGGCCGAATGACATTTTTGGAGCGTTTTTTCGACTGTTTCCGGAATGTTTGAAGTAAAAAGTTTGTAATGCTCTTTCTACTTAAATTTGCAAGAAATTAAGTAAAGATATGGGAAAAGAAGGAAATTATGATGGATGACATGAACATGATGTCCCATGTAATAGGGAGCGAGCCTATTGCCATCAAACGGGCATAAATCCAGACTCCGTGGCTGCTACTGAGAAATTCCTAATGGAAAATCTAATAACTCTTTGGTCGACTTGAGAATCAAACCCCTAGTTCCTCATCACCTAGCCATCATTTTAATATATGTTTTAAACTTGACTCTTATACGGTTCAAATTAAATTAGCTAACGTAACTCCACAGACTCGCGAATTGACGATAAGAATCATTGTGTGAAGTAGAAGGAATGGGGGGAGGCCTTTGGTCAGAAATGGGACAATACGGGCTAACTGAAAAAATAAGACCTTAGACTTATATAAAACTAACTTTTATTCTTGCGTTGATTTAGAATTACACAATATCTAGTTTCCCAAATATATATTTCGAATGGACACTGATTTAAACAAGAGTTATGGGAAAATTAAATTTTTAATAGTAATTTTATATTCCTCATATCTCGTCTTTATATCATTATCCTTTCTAAATATGTATTTGGGAACATAGATATTCTGTAACTCAATCGAAATAATTACACACTACCTTAAGAATATGTTTGATTTACAAATTGTTTTGGTAACTTAAGATTGTCTTGCTTTCCAGCATAGGCCTCTCCTAGAGCTTTCCTTTGGGCTCGGTTACGCGCTTGTCTCATCCAAGTAGTAGTACCCGCCGTTCTTATAACGTCATCTTCCGATCTAAGACGCTGTCTCCCTTCCTTTATTTTGTGTTCTCTTGGACACCACTCTGTTACATTCGTTTACCATTTCTCCTTGATAATCCGAGCCATATGGCCTGCCTACCTCCACTTAAGTTTCTTAATTTTGATGAATTAAGATCATAATAATACAGGGTGTACCACCTCATCACAAAGCCGCTAACTAAGCATTCTGTACATCAAACTAAGTAACTTTACGCAAAAATTATTGCTGGGAAACAACTTTTTTTTTTTTGAGGTTATAAATAATGTTTTGTGGTAGAACTCAATGTGACGCACTTAAAACATTGTGCTGATGGATGTATTAAATAGTACGGGGGTCGTGGAGGTTTAACACCTCCACGACCCCCGTACTATTTAATACATACACATACAAGCCAAAATCTTGCAAAAAAACATGTATTAAAAAAAAAACTTGTCAATAAGTTGTAACTTTGACCCCCCCCATATCTCCGTAACTAGAAGGTTCCCAGGTATGGTGTAGAACAAAAAAATGATCGCAATGATGGGGAGAACAAGTGCCTTTCGGCTTCGTGAAGAGGTGTTTTACACCCTTTATTATAGTTAGAATAAAATATTTTAGAAATAGTTTTAAAAGACCGATCACTAGGTTTGTTAGCGACTAGATAATTAAAACCGCTGGTTCAGGATATGAGTGCATGTAATAATTTTTTACAATGACAAGACCACCCTTCAAACATAAAAACAAAACATAATAGAAAAATATAAAAAGTATAAAAGAGGTGCGTTGCGCACATTTCCTCCCTTTTTTTCTTAAGACAGCTTGACCAGCTTCTTGAGGGGTCGCCGTAAGACACCAGTCGAAGTCATTACATCAGCCACCCGCACAATGCCATCGCGTCCTGGGAAAGTCGCAGTGATGCGCCCTCTAGGCCATGCGCCTCTTGGCATATTGCTATCAACAATCAGAACAAGATCTCCGACTGCAACATCTGGTACTTCTCCTCGCCCGCGCCGTGGAATGAGGGTCGGTAGATATTCGAGCACCCACCGTCGCCAAAAATGGTCGGCTAAACGAACTGCTCTGCGCCAGCCACTTCTCGAAGACAGGTCTGAGTCTGACAAAGTCGCTGGTATTGGGCGGCCTGAAGACGAGTTCAATATGAAGTGCATCGGCGTCAATGCTTCCTCGCTGCCGGGCTCTACTGGAACATGCGTCAACGGGCGCGTGTTCACTAACGCCTCCACTTCTGCGAGGAGTGTGCGCAGTACCTCATCCGTAGGAGCTCGTTCTGTAAGGGTGACTCTGAGCGCCACCTTCACAGATTTGATCAGCCTTTCCCACGCCCCGCCCATGAAGGGAGCTCCGGGAGGTATGAAACGCCAGTTAATCTTCTCTATCGCTGCATAACGGGGTACAGCAGCATCATAAAAGGCCCGAAGTTCTCTGTTGGCGCCTACAAAGGCGGTTCCATTATCTGACCAAATTTCTGTTGGCGCTCCCCGTAAGCCTACAAAGCGGCGGAGGCTCATAATGGCAGAATCTGCAGATAACGAGTGTACAACGTCTAAGTGGACGGCGCGGGACACGAGACACGTGTAAAGAGCGACATACCTCTTCTCTCTTCTTCGGCCGACAGCAACTTGAATTGGCCCGAAATAATCCAGTCCCGAAAACGTGAACGCTCGTCTATGGTGTGCCAGACGTGCCTCTGGTAAATCTCCTTGCGGGGGCTGAAAGTTCACAGCTCTTCGAATTCGGCAGAACTGACAGTTAAAGGCGACTGTGCGGACTGTATTTCTTAAACTAAGTAGGTAGTAGTCTTGGCGCAACTCGTTAACAACTGTCTCTGTGTTCGCATGTGCAGCCCTTCGATGATGGTGGTGTACAAGTAGATGCACGGCTGGGTGTCTTCCGTCTAGAACGATGGGGCTTTTCGTTTCTGCTCTTACTTGTAATGCGGCTGATATGCGGCCAGACAAGCGCATCAATCCATCATCGCTCATAAAAACAGATAATTTTGACAATCGGCTGGTGCGTGGCAAGGGTTGGTCTAGATGGCTGGCCAGACGTTTAATTTCGTCAGGGAATAAATCTAGCTGTGCTTGTCGCAAAATGTGCGTCTCTGCTAGACGTATGCCAGCTGCAGTCAACTCTCTGGTAGACCCACGCGAAGGACGTGAGATACCCAATGCGGATAACTGGTCTGTAGGCTGGAACATAAAGGTACACAGCCCCCCTTCAAAACGAACGAGATTGTCTACGCACAAACCCCTTTTATAAAGACTACGCATTCGCAGCAATGTCAAGTACTTATGCGCATTTGCAGTCGCACGCACCAGTCTCAGCCAGGAACTAAAACGCTTGGGATCAGCTGAAACTGGCTCATGCTTTTCAACATCACTAATGAGATGAACTAAGTCAGATCGCACTGCGCGTTTGCTCTCTTTTTCTATGCCTGGGTATTCGGAACCACTGGGCTCGTTGGGCCACTCGGAGGAGAGTAAAAATTCAGGGCCGGATATCCAGCGTGACTCTGGGGATAACGTTGTACCTTTGATGCGAGTCGCATCGTCCGCGACATTTAAATGACTTGGCAACCAGCGCCATTCTTTGACATCCGTTATCTCCAAAATCTCACCTATTCTATGTGAGACAAATGGTTTGAAAGAGCGGGCCTCGCTGCGCAGCCATCCTATAACCGTCATAGAATCGCACCAAAATATGCGTTTGACAGGCTGACGTCTGTGCGCTTGACAAATTGTTGCAGCGAGGCGAGCTGCGATCAAAGCTCCTTGGAGCTCTAAACGATTGATGGAAACTGGCTTTAGAGGGGCTACTCGAACTTTGCTACAAATCAGTGCCAACTTCACATCACCATTCTCTAAAGTAAATCGCCAATATGCAACCGCGGCGAAAGCGGCTTCGCTTGCATCACAAAAAATGTGAAGTTCGCACTTGTCTACTTTGAGCTCGCCTGGACAGTAGCAGCGTGGGATCTGCAAATGGGAGACCGCGAATAAATTTTCAAACCAAAGTCTCCACGCCGCACTGTCACTCTGCGAAAGTTCCTCGTCCCAGTCGAGACCTTTGCGCCATGCGTTCTGGAACATAATACGGCCTCTAACAACAATTGGCGCTAAAATACCGAGTGGGTCGAAGACACGCATGACGTGCGCCAACACTTCCCGTTTAGTGAGCTTATTTGACAACGCTTCTTGACCTTTTAAGCCTGTATTAAAGCTGATCGTATCAGCGATAGGTTGCCAAATTAGCCCAAGCGTACGTACGGGCGTAGTGCTGTGACCTAAATTGACGTCTACATCTTTGCTAGCTACAGGCACTTCAAGCAAGCTCTCTTGCGGCAACAGAGAGAGTGCTGAGAGATCGCTTGAAGCCCATGCGCGCATGTCGAAGCCAGCATGTCGATGAATAGCGTGAATTTCGGCTGCAAGTTTAGCAGCTTCATCGACAGAGTCTAAGCTTACGATACAATCGTCCATATAATGGTCGACAATGATGGCTCGAGCCGCGTCTGGATATCGTTCCTGCCATTCCATTGCATTTTTATTTTTGATGTACATGGCAGTGAAAGGACTGGAAACGGCACCGAAAATCATAGACGACATGCGATAGGTTTTTATTGATTCGTTAGGGCTATCGCGCCATAAAAATCTTTGTGCGTCACGATCTTCGAAACGTATTTTGATTTGGGGAAACATTTCGCGTAAATCTCCTGTTAGAGCGACTTGGCCTTCCCGAAATCGCAGTAGGATACTTAAAAGTGGCTGAAGTAAATCGGGGCCAGTCAACAAAAGCGAATTCAATGATACACCATTACTTTTCGCGGCAGCGTCATGCACGACTCTTAATTTATTCGGCTTATTCGGATTGATTACGCCAAAATGCGGTAGATGCCAGACGGGTGACTTGGCGGTGTGCACTTCCGAGCACAATTCGGCGTAACCCTTCCGAATCATATCGTGTATATTTTGACGGTACCGCTCCGCGTAATTAGGGTCCCTAGACATCTTTCTTTCAAGACTGAGGAACCTCGATAAGGCAAGTTTATAGCTGTCGGGTACAAGCAAGTTGTCAGACTTCCAAATCAAACCAACTTCAAAACGACCGCTAGGTAAACGGTGCGCTGTGCGCTCAAGAATTTGGATAGCACGTTCGTCGTCAACATTGCGCGCTTCGCGCTTCGAAATACCAATAGAATCTAAACTGTATTGCTCTCTAACTAATTGCTCTAACACAGCGCGATCGCTTGTGTCAGCATCTGACGACTCACTCACCATTGCATGGTTTACAGTGTCGACCGGAACAGTTCTGCTGCAACCAAAACCAAATAATGCCCAACCTAAGGCAGTATAAATCGCAACCGGCTGATTTTTGGTGCCTTTACGCGTGATTCTCGACATGCTAAGGTGCCAATTGTCGATGCCCATAATTATCGTAGGCCTCACTTCATCATAACAAAACTCATCGATTATGTCCGAAAGATAAGAATATTTCGATACGCTCGCCTTGTCGATCGTTTGTCGCGCGGCGCCTAATCCTGGGATTGCCCGGGCTTTACGAATTACATATGTTTCTTTAGCACGACGGCCTTTGATTTGGAAATCAACGTACTGAACCGTCGTATCTTTGCTCAAACCGCCTACACAATCTAGACGTATTTGCTTCTCGGGCCCGCAAACGCCTAATTTCTTCGCGATTTCCAAATCAATGAACGTGGCCGTGGAGCCGTCGTCCAGTAGGGCATAGGTATCTACACTGCCAGCTGGGCCGGACACGGTCACAGCAACGATCTTCAACAACGGACGCGGAGGACAAACGTGCCCTGAATTTTCAGGCGTGATGGAAGTCGAGGCATGTGTAAGGAATTCCTTAAGTTCGACGTCACAGGACGCAGAAGCAAGCGTGGAAGCCAACGAAGCAGACACTGGTACGGTAGCGGTCGCGACGGCCTGCGGCAGGGCGTTGGACGGGCCCAGCGCGGACGCGTCGTCATCCACGTCTACGTGCGCGGCTGCGGTGCGCTCATAGTTCGGGTTGTGTAGTAATGCGTGGTGACGGAACTCACAACCGTCAATGTCACACGACTTTTTAGCCTTACACAAATTTAATCTATGCCAACCTACTTTTAGACATCTATGGCAAACTCGTTTCTTTTTAATCAATTTCCATCGGTCATCAACTGACATTGACACAAATTTGTCACATTGATTTAATGCATGTGATTGTTGACAAACGATGCAAATATTGTTTTTACGCGCAGTTGTCGATGAATTTGATGAAAAATACTGCGCTGAATTTGTAACAGCGTGCAGGTTTTCAGCGACAGCGTGCACGTGATCCCTGGCCCGTCTACTGTCTGATGCGTAAGACGCAGTAGCCGGCTCAGTGATGATGCCAAAGCGAGCCTGGAGGTCAATCTCGTGCGCTAGAAAGTCTGCTAATATTTCTAGCTTCGACTGATCACCAGCCTCGTAACGAGCGGCAAAATCTAGCCACTTAGCTCGCAATAATGGTGAGATTTTCGTAATAACCGCCTGAAAAAGTTCCGGCGATGCGAGATACTCCGAATGTTCTAACAAACGAATTACCTCAACACAGTTGCGAACTCGACTAGTAAAAATAGCTAGATCTTTACCTTCTCCACTAACACGCGGCAGTGCGCGCACTGCGGCGACCTCTTGCGCCACCACAAGCTCAGGGCAGCCGAAACGGGTATCGAGCGCACGCAGCACGGCGCCGGGTTCACGCGCCGTAATTAACAGCGCCGCCACCGCTTCGCGCGCTGCGCCTGTGAGCGCCGCGTTTAGGCGCGCTAGGTTGTTGGCAGCACTATATGAACCTTGCGTATCTTGGAAGACCTTTTTAAGGCTAAGCCAATCTAAATGAGACTTTCCATCAAAACTAGGTAAAGGAACGTTATGTATTCCGGGGCTATTGCCTTTATTAATATTAGCAATCAATACTTCGAGGGACTTAATGAGCTTCGGAACCTCCGTGCTGTTCTCGTTGCGTGTCGCTTCCGGGGCTGCATCGGAGGCCTGCAGCCCTGTCGCTGTCCACGCAATGGGCGCGACATGCGCTTCGGGGTCTGCTTGCCTGAAAGCATTATTACGTTTAAACGTTGTATTGCAATTACGGTCCGCTTCAGACTTACTAAGCCACTGGTGTACGCGGTGGCTGTTCCTCGAGCTGCGCTGACTCGCGTCAGCTTCGATGGCGGCAATTTCTGCGCGGAGCTCTAAATCAGCAGCCTCACGTTCGACGACTAATCGCTCGCTCTCTAGTTCGGCGAGGCGACGCGCATGTAGCGCCTCCGCGGCCAACCGTCTGGCCATTACCGTGGCTGAGGAGCGAGATGAGGTCGTACTAACGGGGCGAGAAGGCGCCGGTGGTGCGGTCGCCGAACTGGCGTGAGGATCGGTGGGCGCAGGCAGCGGCTCCAGCTTCCTCTCCGCAACGGTCTTACCTTCATTACCCATTACCTTAGCTTTTGCTGCTGATCGGGTCTGCACCATATCACTATTCACAGTAGAAGGACCAATATGTTAGCGACTAGATAATTAAAACCGCTGGTTCAGGATATGAGTGCATGTAATAATTTTTTACAATGACAAGACCACCCTTCAAACATATGTTAGCGACTAGATAATTAAAACCGCTGGTTCAGGATATGAGTGCATGTAATAATTTTTACAATGACAAGACCACCCTTCAAACATAAAAACAAAACATAATAGAAAAATATAAAAAGTATAAAAGAGGTGCGTTGCGCACAAGGTTTATTAAAACTGATGACTGCGTATGTATCAGACACATTGTCTACCATTTTTTTCATAATTTCCTTGGAACATGACAAAGCATTCCTTAATTATCTTCACACGCTTCTTTTAATCACCTATACGATCCATCTGGAGCCTAAAGACAGAGTAAGTATGTAAATAAAAAAAACAATCACTGCCTACGGCGATGGATGACCGTCATCCACATAAGTAGAAGCATCCGGGCAGCCAAGCTACCAAGTTAATTCAGGTTAAGAAAACAACCAGAATAGTTTAACCCTCACTTAGAATCAACTTGGGAGTAAACAGAGGTCTGTCATCTGGTTATCTGATTGATTTTATATGTTAACGATGTTGTCCTAAGCTTAGAAGATATAAAATGCTACGGAACCCGCTAAATGTGTTTGAATTAATATTCTATGACAATTATTAAACACGGTACTTTTGAATTTGGTTTGAATACTTCATTAGAATGCAATAGAGTTTAATAATATCTATTGTAATATATTTAATAATATGGCAATAACAATTGATAGAAAACTCTTCCTTATTGCGTGGTTATTAGCTAATTAAATATCTAATAATTTACTAATGAATATGCATTGGATGGTTTTGAATAAGCATCAATGTTTGATGTTTTATTATCTTCGTTTCTTAAAGTGGTAATTCCAGCCTTATCTATTGCTTCTTAGGACTCGTTATTGAGTGATTAATTAATCGTAATCATGTCTCGGGTGTTATTACCTACTTGGGGTCAGAGTCCGCCGGACAATGGTTTTCATTTTCACTTACGTTTGTTAAGAATATTAAGAATTCATTGACTTAATTTAGATCACAGAGTATCTCTTTCAATAATAAAAAAAGCTTTTGTAAATCACGGAATCCCTTCATGGGCTCCCCTATAGGCAACTGGGAAAACCAATTAATCATATATTTCAGTTGCGTGTTTAAGTTGACACTTGTACCAAAAACACGCAACTGAAAACGATATTTATCGCTATCTGTATTAACTGTCACATCATATCCATTTCCTACGCCAATCATAATACAGGACTTGTCATTATACGCGAAACTTAAGTATTATAACGATTAAACAATTGACTCACGTGGTGGTTTATGACCTACATCACTATGATTTATACATTTAATAAATGTTTTCTGTTCGTAACATCCAATGTTTTAAAGTTGACATTTTAAAACTAACTATTGATCAATGGAGCAAAGTTCAAAATTGAACTACACATTAATTTTGCTGAAAAAGCCTTACTTGACTAACTTTTTACTATACACGAAAAACACAAAGAAAATCATTAAGCGTTCTTTTTATTCTATACCCGACCAGTAACTTGTAAATTTTAATTTACTTCGCCGACGACAACGCTCTCAAAGCGAGTAAGTAAGCTTATTTCACCTAATAAGTTATTTCGCAAGCGTGGCTAAAATGCTAATTACAGCTATCGACCCATTCCACCAGGGTACATTCGTTAGACTGATTAATTTTGTTGTTCTAATTATATTGGCTGTGGCGGCCCCGACCAGCAGTAAGTCGAGGGTTCAAACTCAGGCAGGCACATTACTTTGTGTAACTTATTTCATCACGACTGCTCTCAAAACAGTGAAGGAAAACATCGTAAGGAAACCGGCATGTCCTAGAACCAAAACTATCGAAGACACATGACATCTAGCAAGGGCCCGCGTGGTGGATTATAGTCCACTCCCTCTTATAGAGAGGAGGCCTGTGTCCCAGCAGTGGGAACATTAATAGGCTGATGATGATGATGATGATGACTATACGTTGATATTATAATAAAACTGTGACACTCCAGTATAAGAAATTTATTCCGATGCTACAAAATGTTAAGGTTTGACATAATCACTATTAAATTATTTATTGATTTATATTATTTTCCCTGTTGGTATTGTTATTAACTTCATTGGACTTATATTGTCACCTATGGCATATCTTTTGTGATTACTTACCTATTCATTGTTTTGAGCTCCCGATATTTCGACGCTGTTGCAAGAGCCTGATCACCGGTTCACGGAAGATATCCCGTAAATGAAAATATAAATTTAGTTTTAAACCGTGAAAGCTTAAAACAGTGTTTATTGTATATTGGGATAAATGCTCATTCGGTATTGGATATTTACGGGCCCATTTTAAACCTTAGTCAACAAAGAACCCGAGAAAGAACGACAATGTAAAGTACAATAACACCTTTCTACAATTCGGTATGTAAAGTATTTTTCAGGTATTTTTTTTACATTTTTATTTCGTAAAACATTTAATTTTAAGCAACTAATTTTAAGCTTTTTATTTTCCAAGTAACATTTTCTTTTTTATTATTTTTTAAAGTATTATTCGTGATGACGTCATTTCATAGCCTGAGTAGCTTTAAGTCTTTGCCACGTTTTCAGTACATACAAAAAACACTAATAGATAACTTCAAAGTTGACATTGATGACAGTTGACGCTTGACAGATACGTGTTTTTATTTTGTTGTGAAATGTGAATGCTGTGATCGTGACTTTTTGTTTGAGTTTCTTTTCCTAAATTTTAATTTCTATCCATTATCCGTGCTGCGTATCCGTGCAATGAATCTGTCATCGACAACTAGTGCTAAATGCTTCGTACCGCATGTAAAAACACTACAACAAATAGCCGACACAAATTGTTTGTAAATGTGAAAGAAACGCTAAAAAAGAAGTGGTGCAAGGAAGTAAATATGGAATACAAGCCTGGGCGTCGTCTTTTTTGTTGCGAAGATCATTTGAACGCGAAATTATCAGCGCGCGATGCATTCAAATAAGTAACACAGTAACTAGCATTGACAGTTTTGATTTGACACTGACGGTATGACAAACAAAAGTTTTTTTTTTTATTTATCATGAAAAGAACGAAGGAAGTAGTCTATTCAGGCTACGTTATGACGTCATTTAGAGGTCAAATGAAAGTCAAATGATTACAAGTATCATTGTGAAAATAAACACAATCTTGTGATATAGAAAGCTAAAAATAGAAAAACTTTTTTGCAAAAAATAAAACCGACTTCAAAAAAAAAACAAAAAAGAGAAAAATAACTTTAGCTTCTGAAGTCGGTGACCTTTGTTTGATTGATTTATTTTTTTTGTCACCGACTTCAGAAGCTAAAGTTATTTTTCTCTTTTTTGTTTTTTTTTTGAAGTCGGTTTTATTTTTTGCAAAAAAGTTTTTATTTTTCACTTTTTAGTGGTTCACATGTGCTTGGTACACGTGGAAAGTGCATACCGTTACAATTACAAGAAGCCCAAACACGACTACGATACATTGTCTCATTATGGAGTTCCGGTGCCTGACTCTTGGCTTCATCATCAGATCCGATGGTAGAATGGTTCTTGTCAAACGCAAATGCTTCACTTGTTGTAGAAAATACCATAATCGCTGTACGTTTTCCTATAAAATTTGAAGAGTTCCCTCGATTTCGCCAAGATTCCATCATCAGATCCCGATTTGGTGACTATGGGACCATTTGGGTAGTATACCCTTTCGAACAAAAAAATATTTTTTCAAATTGGTTGGCAAACGACAGAGATATGCGCGAACAAACATAAAAAAAAAAAAAAAAAAAAAAAAAAAAAATAGAAACATCCGAATTGAGAACCTCCTCCTTTTTTAGAAGTCGGTTAAAAAATAAGGCATAAGACCCTAAAATCTCCAAATGGTTTTGGAATCAGCGTAGGTTAATTTTTACTTTACATACAGAATTAATTGTTTTATGAAGTCTGGTATAGTGATTATTTCTTTTAATTTAATCAACCATGTCAATGGGACGCCGCGAACGAACTTGACCAACAGCCCACATAAAGTATTTTTGTACACAGCTGGCCGTAATAATGGGACCCCGAATACACATTATTTGGTTTTAATGCTTTGTTATGTTTCGAAAAAAAAATAGAATGTACTTTATTGGACACCAAATGAATTATACAGGTTAAGTCAGGACTGGAAGGAGGATGCACGGGTCCACCGAAAATAGAAGGAATGGAGGTAGCCCTTTGCCCAGGAGTGTTTTACAATATTGCAAATTCTGTAAAATACAATCTTAGAAAAGATATTTTAAAATCATTGATCCTTCTTGTTTGCAATCTAACGTGGCACTTTCAAATATTAGTATTCTTAGTTACGCCTAATTACTTCCCAATACGAAAAACACCAGTGTGCTTAATTCTTTTGCAAATAAAAGAAACAGCTCACTGCTCAATAATCGTATAAACCACCATTATAATCGTAACAAGATAACGCTACCATTCTATAATACAAAAAAACTCCAAAGAGATTTTTTGCTTATTTTTTTTCATTTTCGTGTCAAACTGTGCAAACAATCTCATCGTGGTTGTATTTGATTGATGATAACGTCAACTTTGACAGATTAAAGAAGGCAACATTATAAGCTTTGATTAGCGTTGACAGTAATTACGGAAACAGTGTAACCGCAACGATCGATACAATCATGGTTAGCCATAAAATCAAGTAAGAACAATATTGGAAATTAATTTGATCTGGAGGAGCGCGTGGCTAAATAATAACATCCACACGAACATGCTGCAAGGTAGCCCGCGAATTTTTTTTTTTTTTTTTCGTTTTGCAGGGCTTGCAAATTGGAAAAAAACTTAAGAAAAAATAATAACATCCACACGAACATGCTGCAAGGTAGCCCGCGAATTTTTTTTTTTTCGTTTTGCAGGGCTTGCAAATTGGAAAAAACTTAAGAAAATTTGAATTTCGCGGGCCATCCTGACGCTTTCACCATAAGGTCCACCATCTTTTTTACATACCGAGTTTCCTCCATGCCTCAGAAAGTACGGCTAAGCCGTTGGTCCCGGCTGTTATTTGTAGATAGTTGACAGCCATTAAAGGTAGTCAGTGGCCTGAAAATCTGGCAACCAGTCTCACCGAGGGTTATCGTATTACCCAGTACCTACTTTTAGCTGCATCTGGTTGGACTGGACGCAGACCCAAACATAGTTAGGAAAGGCTATGATGAATTTGATACTGGATAATTATTTTGTAATACCAGTAACTAATAATGAACGCCATTTATCACTCAGCTTCCAAGGAAGGTTCCTTAATCATTTACTGTGGTTAATGGTCCGAAAAAGGTGATAATCCGACACATTTGTTATTTTCGTAGGCTAGATAATTTTCTAACAGAATATTATAATTACATAAAGAGATTTTTGAAGAAGATTATATTAAAATAATGATAAGAAAGTTAAACGAGATTGTTCAGATAATTCTGATTAATTTTATAAAATATCTTCGGGTGGGTCAAGTAACTCGGCCGCCACAGTACCCACAGTATAAACGAAAAACACGATTGACACTAGCCCTGTTGGCATGCATGCAAGAGACTTTAATTAGCATTCTTCTCCAGCCGGTTGGTAATTATGTTTGGGACAAGCGTAGGCGGGCCCTACAGCTTCTTTCCGCGTTCCTATCTCATGTTTTTACCAAAATCTTGGCTAACGATAAGGCTTTGTCCGCATTTTAACTGTCAGAGTTAATTGGACGTTGAAGTGCTCTTATTTTTTTTGGAGTGGGTTTTATTTGTTTATGAAGATTATTAGATTGTTCGTATTTGGGTCAAGGTTGAACTCAAACAAAATCCGAAATTCTTATGGACCTGGTTTTATGTTATAGTAATCAAAATTCCATCAAGTAAGTGGGTAGTCTTCAACTCATTTGATATATTTGATAGCTCAAATTATTAGTATGATCAAGATAAAACTTTGTAACTTTCATTTAAGTCTGTTTAATAATCATGTATATATGTATTTATCACTAGGTGGACCGATGAGCTGATGAAGGTAGCGAGAATCTGCTGGATGCGCGTCGCACGGGACCGGTCAATGTAGCGATACTTGGGGGAGGCAAATGTATGTCCAGCAGTGGACGTCTTTCGGCTAAAATGGTGATCATATTAATGATATATTTTTCTCTATAAATACATTATACTTATTATTTTACAAATGTTTTCTAAACAGTTCAATAAAACGTTACGTAACCAAGCCTAACACATTAAAAATAACCAAACAACCATAAAATAATACAGAAAACTCCACTATCAAAACTGCGTTAATTAGCAAACACAAATTCTCTTACAAGCTCCCAGCGTCTGTTATAGTGTTATGAGCGTCAATATTGTTTCTGGAGAGTTCTGACCTACTTGATAACCATTTATTTGTAGTTAGAAATTAAAACAAACTAGAAAACTGCTTAAACACACGAGCCGTAGAAAGTATGAAGACCATTTTTGATTTGTATGTGCTGCAGCTTTTGGTTTTGACTTAGTAGAAGCTACTCGTTCATTTGCATGAACTTAATTTTCTGAGTGAGTATCGCTGGGCTCATTATGTATGACAGATTGACAGTAGTTGTTTTCCCTCAGTTTACTCTGAACTTACTTCGCATGTCAAGTGGTTACGACTTTTTTACCAGACTAGTGACTACGGAGAAGCCAAAAAGAAAGGTTATGATTTTAGCAGTCTATGTAATATGTATTTATGTATGTTAGTTTGTATTTACGTAAGTTCCGCCGCAGTGCCTAAAATATTCATCCGATTTTGATGAAAAAGGTGTCAATCGATTCGTTATTATGGCCTGGGTACATTTTAACCAACTTAAACAATAGGAGGAGTCGATTTTACCTAGTAAACCCCGAATTTCATTAGAGCATGATGTTTCAGTAGTCGCGTGGGTGTTTCAGTTGTTACCAAGTGGTATAGTATTTCCCAGTATGAACTGGGTTGTGGAGGTCAGATTGGCAGTCGCTCCATGTAAAATACTGGTATTCAGCTGCATCCTGTTAGACTGGAAGCCGACCCCAAAATAGTTGGGAAAACACACATTCTTGTTGTCTATGTCTATGAGAAACTTACGCGTAGTTTCTTGAACGTAAAACTGCAACAAATCTGTGATTGGTTGTATGAAATGAGTATGACCCAATAGCATGACTTAAGTTGCATTGAATTTTCCGCTCCAAAAACCGGGTGTTAATCAAATAAAATGAGAAAGGTGAGGAAAATAAGATTTTTCTGTACAGTCGTAGAAATAAATTGGGTTTTTCTAAAAGATTTGTAAGTAATTACTTTGACCCTTGGAATGGGTAAACAAGTTCATTTGCATTCCAACAGCAGTATTTAACGAACTCATTTTTGTAACTAGCTGTAGCAGTTTTAATTGTAAACAAGTGTACCGGACTCCACCAAAGCGGGAGCGAGCGGAGATGTGCATTTGTGCAAAGCAGAGAGGAAAGGAATTGCGTAAGAGCTTGGGTGTATCCACTGAAGCTGCGCGGAGAAATGCAAAACGGGAGAAGAGGAGACAAATAAATTATGATTTGATTTGATTTGATTTTGAGATGCGTAAAAGCTAGGGTGTATCCTCTGAAGCTGTGCGGAGATTTGCAAATCAGAGAGGAGAGAAGATACGTTAAAGCTAGGGTATATCCACTAACGCTGTGCGGAGATATGCAAAACGGAGAGGAGAGCATATGTGGAAAAGCCAGGGTGTATCCACTGAAACTGTGCGGAGATTTGCAAAGCCGAGAGGAGAGAAGATACGTTAAAGCTAGGGTATATCCACTAACGCTGTGCGGAGATATGCAAAATGAAGAGGAGAGCATATGTGGAAAAGCCAGGGTATACGTTAAAGCTAGGGTATATCCACTAACGCTGTGCGGAGATATGCAAAATGGAGAGGAGAGCATATGTGGAAAAGCCAGGGTATACGTTAAAGCTAGGGTATATCCACTAACGCTGTGCGGAGATATGCAAAATGGAGAGGAGAGCATATGTGGAAAAGCCAGGGTGTATCCACTGAAGCTGTGCGGAGAGGTGCAAAGCGGAGAGGAGAGATGATGCGTTAAAGCTAGGGTGTATCCGCTGAAGCTGTGCGGAGATGCGCTATGCGGATAGGAGAGGAAAGGATACGCACACCGCTATCCGCACGCCACTCACAGCACACCGCTCACTGCACGCCACACACAGCACATCGCTCACGCTATATAACGAAATTATATTAGTAGTTTACAATTAATACATCTCCTCTTCTCGTTTCGTCTCCGCTTCAGTGGAGTCCGGCCCTAACTAATCATCAATCATTAACTAAACGTTCAACATGAATGCCTTGTTTTGTCGCCATAATTGTTTACCTAGGCTTAAGGGATCTTGCGAAATAAAGGCTAAAGATAACGTTTTTACGGCATAATACTGATAGATTAGTAACGCCTTCAGAAGGCTATAAGTATCCAATTCCAATCCAAGTTTTTGTTAAAAAATATTATTTTAAATACATTATACATTCTACATAAACGATACTGTCCACCTTTTCTATTTTTAATTAATTTTCTTTAAAGAGCAACTGCAGATTTTCTATTTAGCAAAGCTAAAATAACTATTTCAAGTATATATAAAAGACCTTTTAGTATGAATAATATGAAAACCAAATAATATCAACGAATAGTTTGCAAATGACATATTAGTAAACTTCATTTTCAATGACCAATGACTTAAGTTGCTTTCTCAGGAACGGAGGAAACTCGGTATTAATGGGTGGTCACCTATCCATGGACCAGTCCAGGCAAGCGTTTAACCTATAGATCGACCCGAGCGGCTGTTATTATTTATCCACGAGCTTCTAAATTCTTCTGACTCGTATCAGAAAAAAAAACACTTGTAAAATTCATAAGGACACACCTACGGCTGATGTCAAAGCAAACAAAAACTTTAATCAACCTGCGCAAGATTTGAAGATACTCGTATATCTAATGAAGTAACGAATTTACTTTCTTCTGTTGATTTTACAACCGATAGAGAAGCAAACGACATTGGTATGTGTATCGATAACTACAAAACTGTTTCACTTTTTCTTCTCATAATTCAAAAAACGAGATTGACATGACTGCTCCAAAAATGGTCCGCGTTCAAAACGTTACGCTATCGATAAATCAAAATAATGATTACCACCCAATTTTAACATACGATAGGTACTCTTACAACTATAGAGAGATTTTCTAAGAGAAAGTAAATGGTTTTGTTGTGAATACCTTCAGACTGGTTATGTGTAATGGGATCGCAATTTTTACGGGCGGATACATTTAATCGAACTATTGATTACGGTGTGGCACGTTTATCATGATTAGTAGTTATGGACGTTTATAGATCGTAAAGACTGAAAATAAAGAATTTAATTTATGTAATGTTATGACTCTGTTGGTGCCAATTTTCGTTCATTAATTTTTACAAGTTTTCGTTTTCGTTGGTCAAGAAATTGCGAAAACTGTTGAAGATTATATACCGACTAGTTTTTGTCCCCAACACCGCTCGTATTATGGTTGAATATAGCCTATGGCATTTGGGGATAGTATAGCTTCCGATTAGTGAAAGAATTTTCGGAATCAGATAAGAAGTTTCGAAGATTACCCCCTACATCAATTTTTAGAGATTCATAAATGCAAACCAGTATAATTAATGGAATGAGCTCTTATCTATCTATGGCGTTTTCATTGTTGGATGATCTTGAAATCGGTTAGTTAACCGATTTAAATCCATGTAGGTACACTTCAATGGATTAACCTAATTTTAGTGGAAGTTACGTCGTGTGAACTTAATGATTAGATCAGATCAGGATTTAGGAATCATTAATACCTGCTTAGATAGAGAGAAATTACTTAATATTGGTAATTATCTAATTCAACTATAACAGAAGTATTTTCTTAGGAGTTACGGTTTGGATGGATTTACATAAATTGGTCAACGTGGAAGATTGTCTGACAAAAAATAACACAAATTTTATAATAAACACACTTTAGCAAAAACGAAATACTGTTATCCCATAACTTCTCACCGAGGCAGCCGAACGAGGTAAGCCAAACCACACCCAGAGGGCATTGAACAGCATAAATACTACACAAATTCGAAGACCACACAGTTTTAAAACTAGAATAAATCTTTAGAAAAAGATACTCAATATTGATGCCATATCCTAAAACCAACTTGTGAGATATCTAATACATCACGGAGCGTCGAACGTGCGCGATACGCCTCGAATATTCTGTGGTGAAATAAACTCCCGAAAATATCCAATATACTACGCGCCGAACACGAGCCTCGCTCGTAAACTGATCATGTATAGGACCGATATTACGGTGGCTCATTTGGCTAGTGGTTTTGTGATATCATCGTAGTATTTCACACGTTCACGCTTTATCATCGGACTCGGATGGATCATACGATAAACGAAACAAACGGGGCAGGAGCATAAAAAACAAAGAAGATTCGAGAAACAAGATATAGAATTTAGAGATTTAACTATAAAAGTTATATTGAATCCAAAGGAAATGGATTATCTGTAACTTATTCATGCCGGTGACTAAACTGCTTCCTAAACAACAGGTTGAGTGATTCCTAATTCATCACATAAGGCTAATCCACAGAGACGAGCGTCGAATGCTTAAATACGTGTAAATAAATAAAATTGTGCGCGGTCACAAAAATGTGTGTCAGTGTGTTGAGTGCAAGCGTCGTCCGGCTTGGAAGGTACTAGGGTTGCATGAACGCTACAATTTTTTACGCCAGTTGGGTTCTTTTCCTGTGGGATTGGTTGGCTAGTCCGTGATTTGTTGCTTTTACAACTCTTGTAATATTATTCTGCTTGGTTATGCCATTCTAATAGACGAAATAATTATATAAGCCATATTTTTCAGTTAACTACTCTACTTCAGAGGGATGTTTGTCATTTTTATCTTCCAATTCTCATGGATCGGGACGCTGCTAAATATTATTGATTGTCATCTCGCATGCTACGCTCAATTAACAGTTGTACGACTGTAGAGAAGAAATATCGAAGCATAACTAGTTACTGAAGAAAATAACAAATTGATTACTGATTTATTGCAGATCACTGAAGCAGGTAATGCGATGACCGATCATTTATTAACTGATGTTGCACGCGATTCGTATTTTTATTCTTGTTTTGTGGTAGCCCTAAGACCAGCCCTACCCAACGAACACATGTTTAGGAGTCTTTTGATTGTCACCTGTCGTGTTACAAAATTATCCGTAAATATTACAAGCGGTACGAAACGAGCGTACGAAATCCGACGCTCTTTTACAAGGTATTCTTTATGTTGCGAAGTCTGGGATTAAAAACGCAATGGCGTTAATTCGTGCCCGTTTTGTTGGCACATTACTGTCATTTATGTTTAACAATTATGACATTTAATGTGGGAGTTAAATTAGGATAACGAGTTACCATCGCGGCATTGTCGAAATAAATAGATATAGAATTTCCGTTCTGTATGCTGTTATTTTATTACTACAATCTTTTAGGAATCGATTTAGAGATCATTGGATTTCATTGAATAAGAAAAAAAGTATTGTTGAAGATGTCTAGTTTGAACACAAGCAATCTAAGGTTTCTTGACTTTATCCATAGTACGTAAGGGCTAGGCTGGAAATTGGCCGATGTAAGTAGTAATTTCACTGTAGCCAATGTTAAATATAATTTTCCAGCTGTCATCATTCTGCCTTTTCTTTGCATAATGTAAAATTCAGTAAGGTTGTCACAAAATGTTACAAATTCACAATCATCAGAGTATTCGGAGCGCACTTCATCTCCATCAGTTATTCAACACCCACCATTATTAGTTGACACTACATAATTTTTCCCTTCGGTCTCATTCCCCGAACGCATACATCTCGAATATCACGGTCGGCTCTCAATTTTAAAATGGCAATTATGTTCGTAAATTTTTATCTTTCGCTCTTTGGATGCTGATTCAATTTCAGATAGCCATACGTCTTTATATTTTTTTAATTCGTATATTGACGCTTGGTGAATGAGAAAATTGTTTTTAATTATTGCTATTGGCTTTATGTACTGTGAAATGAAAGTGTGTTCTTGTTGTAAATCATTTTGGTTTTCGCAACGGTTGCCGTTGGGTGGTCAACGTAGGGAGCCTTATTAAAGGTTGACCTTACCAGTAATATGGTCAGTAATTTGGTTTTGATTTAAATTATTGACATCCATTAAATTAATTTGGTTAACTTATAATTTCCTTATAACTGCATTACTTTGTTTCATGCGTGCAAAGGTATACCTCAGATGTTCCAACCGAAGCATGACTGCGCTTTTTTTGCAAACGTCACAATGTAATAACAGTGTCACAATAAATGTGCAAGGAACCGTTTTCAGCTCTTCGTATTGCGTGAGAAAAAGAACGACTGGGACATGTTCTATACCTACCTACATGTACTCACTGTAAGCTCCAGTTTGTAATCTTGATCATCTATGCATTAATAACTAGATCGTTAAAAGAAACAGTTTAAACAAACTGGTCTAAATCTAGACTAACAAGCTCAATGCAATTTCGATGTCGTTTGCGGTCTTGAAATTTGCCTATAATAATGTGCGGAAACAAACTTGGGTGTGTCAAGACATGCCCTTGTGAGTAGGTACAAACAAATTAACACATCTATCGAAAGTACCGCGTCATAAGTTATATCAAAAGGAGCCCAGAAAAAAGAATGTTCAAATAAGCAAAATAAACAAAACACGCGTTTCGGTCACAGATAGCGAAAGCTCTTATTGACACGTTGGAAAGTAGCCGCACTTGGGAGACCTTACATTTTTTTAATGTTGCTTCGGCAATCGATTCTCTTCCTTATTCTTTTGGAGATAAAGTCTTCTGTGGTGATAATGATAAGGTTGATGAACAGCATCAGGCTGTAGGCGGACCTTATCGCCTATTGGACATTTAGGTTGAGTGCTCGTCAATAAAATTCCACGTAATTCTTCAGGTGCATCAATCTTTTTGTATATCATTGAAGTTCCGACTTTTTTATTACTCCTTTTTACCATATTGAAGACGTGTCGATTTTTTTGTCGATGTACGTCGTGCAACTGTCTTCGTTATTTAATTCGCTTGGTTTACTTTACGTGACTAACACATCAGCTATTTTACGTTAACCGTGTCTTATCTTTATTACCATTAATAAGATTTCAGCCGCAGCATTGTATTTTCTATTTTCACTATCTCTACAGTCAATTTCTACTTGTCAAAGCGACATTTTCATGCAAAATCAATGAGTACATTAACCTGTGTTTGCTCATTCGCAAGTACAATAAGTCTTCCATTTAGTCATAGTAACATTGTAGCATCTGTTGTAATAGTTTACTATACAGAAAAATCTCCTTTCTTCCTTTTCCTTACGACTTATTATTGGTTGATGCTTTCGACTGCTTGTACTGTTGAATCGTCATTTGAAATTACAACCTGCACATTGCATTTAGGACTTTATTTTGTTTAAGTAAAGTTTAAAGTTCTTTGCTAGTGTTTCTATCAGTTAAGGCATCTGATATCCATCTAACACTTTATATCGGCCACGAGGCTTGTACTAAAACAAAAGTTGGTCGCATCAAGTCGTTAATAAACCGGATTCTAGGTGGAGATTCACTGACGGATCACTTTGGATCTGTTCGTTTTATGGCTGATTTAACATGACATTTAATGAATTGGTATTGGGAAATGAAATCAAGAACATAGTGGAAAGTTGTGTTAATTAATGTTTAGTCAATTGAACTATTTTATTCTTATTATTGTTTTTAATTGGCGTGTTTAGTGGTTAAAACCTGTCATCTTTGACATTATCTACTAAATAATTCATTTACTTAGTAAATTGCCTTGCAATTGATAATAAACATGGAGCATATGACTGTGTTTTAATATCTTCGGCTATAATGGAATGAGTGATGTTTATGGTAAACGAACTGCAGCTACGGTTTTGAAAAGCCATTACAAAATGTTTTGCTACATTACAATTTTTAAGCTTACAAAAAATATGAGCACGCTGATGTCGGAAGTGGTACAACGATTTGCCAGTTTGCACTTTTTAAGTCGACGTAAGACGTCATAGGACGTGTTGTTATCATCATCATCATCCTATTAATGTTCCCACAGCTGGGACACAGGCCTTCTCTCTATGATAGGGAATGGGCTATCCACGGCCACGCGAGCCCACTGTGGATTGGTAGACGTCACATGTGTTCGAATATTTTATTTCTTGGATGTGCCGGTTTCCCAACGATGTTTTCCTTCATCGTTTTGAGAGCGTGCTGTTATATCGTCACTTAAACATCTATATTTGCATGTAGTATCCGTACAGATACAACGAAGTTCGTAGAATTCATTTAAGTTAAGCAACTTTACCAATTAACAAGTTTTCAGGCAATTTCAAGTGTGCTTACCTATTGATTAAAAAACTTTTAGCATCCGCCAAAAAGTTTACCAATACTTGGCTGTCATGGACAGCAGTGCCTTTGTGGAAAAGAGTATCTTAGGCTGTCTTCATTGAAGGGGCCCAAGGCAAGGGCCGAAGCCTGCCGGGGCTGCGGGACTGTTCGAAAGAGATACCGCGGCCCCGGAACGTAAAGGGCGAGGAAAAAACATGGATTATTTTTAGTCAGTAATCCCTCCCGCTCCACCCAGAGTAGGAGAAGTCATTTGATGATTTACCATCCGAAAAAAGAAAAAAAGGCTGTCTTCATTCCACTTAGGCATTGCGCTGAAATCATTACCATTGGTAGATAAGACAGAGTTTTAGGCTGGTTCATTTCAATTTAGTATTTCACACTAATATTATAAATGCGAAAGTTTGCGGGAATAGATGGGCGGATGGACGGATGGATAGATGTTTGTAACTCTTTCACGCAAAAAATCCTGAACGGATTAGGATGGAAGGTGCATAGATAGTTTATATCCTGGATTGAAATATAGGATACTTTTTATTATTCCGGTGGTATGATCCATGGGTCAGTAACCAACCTTCACACGGGGGACGCCGTAGGCATAAACTAGTATTTCATAGGTAAGTAGTCACATAAAATGGAAGTGAAGTCGAATGACCGATGGCTGATGGCTGATTGAGCAAACAACTTTTGGAGTAGAGACCGCGTAACGACAAGACTGGAATAGTAGATCACACTACTACCCTTTATTTCTGCAATAAGGTTAGTCAATAATTTTTTGCTATTTAGAAACCCTGCAAAACATAGGGATAATGAGTAGTTTTCTTTAAAAGTAAGAACTTCTTGAGGTTAGCATCGTGCTTAGTTATCAATCGTGCTTACTCATGCGCGCACGCAAGGTGTGGCATTCCTTACAACCGACGAAATTCCGACAGATCACAGGAAACTTTGTAATACCTGTCAGTATTCATAGATTTATTTAACATTATTTGTCTTGTTTTTACAATGCTTTACTTCGAAGTGATTTTTCAGTGAAATAAATGGTTGTGTACATTCATTGACGAGTAACCACTTCACTTCGATTTGGTGGATTCCTTATTTGGTGGATTAATAACTCTTTCAGACGTATTTAATGTGAAGCAATTTGTTAAGGCTGATGCATGGCCCACCTCCTTCCTAGCCTAGTTTTTATTATTATATTTTTTATTGTATTTGGATGAACCTGTGGCTAAATAATTATTGAAGTTAAGCCGTGCTTACTTAGACTGATCCGTGGATGGATGACACCCATTCCAAACCAAGTTTCCTCCGTGCCACGGAAAGTACGTTAAACCGTTGGTCCCGACTGTCATTTGTACAGTCAAGCATTTTGTTTATTAATATCTATTACAATTCTCTATAGTCATACATAATAATTTAGTGACGATATTTTAAGATATCATCAATTTCAGATCCTTGCCTTCCGTACCCAGTTTATATTCATACCTTGCGTAATTCTCAGTATTGGCACTCGAAATTCTTTCGTTCTTAGACGTGGGAATTTAAGAAAGATCCGCAAACTTTCCAAATATTACGTATTCAAATGGTATGGGCCTATGAGACGAGCCATCTTTATATTCAGCAATACAGTCGATGGTACTCAGGACTCGGGTTTGCCAAGAGATAGGTGGTTACGGAAGGTTAACCGATTGATATCATAACCACGTCATTAAAGACCTGAATATGCATGACAACAGTATCAAAAAATTGCAAATCTATTTAGTCCGTCAGTTAGAGTAGGTATTGGAAAATAATGGACATATAATTTTTGTTTTTGTAAATCAATGAATATTGACAAAGATAAAACGCATCAAAACTCGGGAGTAATAACCTATCCTTTTTGACTGATAAAAATTACCTCGACAAAAGCCCCTCGTCTTCAGATCCGAGTTCTTTTGACGCCTTTGTGAGGTGTGAGCCTTTTGCATTAATCTATACAGTTTATCTATTGTGTGGTTGCACTATACACTTGACTTTGCTCACTTATGATAAGTGTATTACGAGCTTTATGCTTACTCAGCCGCAATCTTGGGGGGTAACTTCAGGGTTAAGTGAGAATCGTTCGCAATTTTGTCCACTACTATCATCATACTGATCTACTGATCTAATCTTTTAAGGATAGGTTTTAAAGTTTGTAGGAGTAGTTTAAAGGATACGCTAGGTTCTACGATTTCTTCTGTAGTTATATTCAAGTTCGTCATCATGACAATCTTGTCCTTGTTTAAATTTATTTCAGTCCGTCTTCTTCTTAGATTATTTTGCATTAGTCGCCATCTCAGCACCTGTTTTCTAGCCATATCATCTTTCACATAGTTCATCTATTGTTTCTTTGGTCTTCCTACTCAAGACTTTCAAATTTTCCTATCAACCAGTGAGAAATGGAGAAATGAGTGGCTGTCACGTGGTTTTGGGTTGATAATATCTGTGAGAGCGTATCGGAGAAAAGATAAACTAGTAAAAATATCCTTTCGACTGAATTTAGGTCACGCCGGCTAATGTCAACGTGGAACAGCTTTATTATTCGAGGGTAAACAAATGAGAGCTCCGTATTTATTAACTCTCATAATCCGATGAGACTGCAGTTTCAAGATGACTGAGATCAGACGCAGAAACGACGGCTCAACTGGTCTTCCAAGGTACATAAGTGTTAAACAATTGATAAACTCTGAAAATGCTTCTTAGGAATTCCTGGAAAATCCTAATAACGGTTTTCACGACCTAGGCATCACACCCAAGACCAGCTGAGCAGCTGCGTTTGCGAAAAATGAGATATTATACATTCCAAAATGGGACCGACGAAGGACATGTAACCTCGACCTCTCATCGATGGAACGCTTATGTCTCAGCAGTAAAACTATCATAGGCTTTGTTCCACGTCAACACCATGCTTTTTCTATCTAGATATACCGACCGAAGCTTTTACACGTCTTTATTATTTACGTGTGGAAGTCTTCAATGGATATCATCCGCCGTGGGGTTTGTCAGACAGCTACAAAAACTACTAGGTGTTCCACCTCGTCACTTCTGGCTGGGGTGCGGGAAAGCAATTGCATTCTCTACTCTCACCCCAGGAGTGAGGGTTTGCTAGCGAAAAACCCTGTCTCAGGTGAAAAGGAGGAGTGAGCTATTCCTTTCTCTCACATTCTAATCTTTTTGTCTGCCAACTCGGGCCTATTTACTTACGACGACGACGGACTAACCTCCATCATCATCCTTACGGACGGACTAACATCCTCATCTAAAGTCCATCACCAGGCCGCTTAAAGCTTCTTCAAGTAAATATTAAACATGAATCTCACAAGCAATTATTCACTGTTTATTCACATCCGTCGAATAAAATATAGCAGGAATTCAATCATGTGTGATGAAGCGTGAACGATCAATTTTTGATACTTTCATCACTGCGCTCACATATTCAGTGTTTACGAGTGAATTGCCAATACGGTGGAACTTTTAAAATATGCGATTGAATTTATTAACCAAATTGAATGTCGATATAATAGCATTGCATAATGTTTGGATGGATTTGAGAAAAGTAAACCCTAAAACCGAATCTAATACAGGAAAACATGGCGTGAACGCCCATGTACAGGAACTCAAAATTGGAAGACCTATGAACAACCTACACTGGGCCTATTGTGGCCCACTCACAACATTCCTCTTGTGCACCCCACGGTGCGATAGGCCGCATAGGAGTTTAGTGCCTAACCTAGTGTCAAAAATTGTGTGCCACCCATGGACCTTTAACTTGGCTTAATATGCCGTCTGGAAATATCTTTCGGGCATGCTGGTTTTCTCACGATGGTTTCCTTCACGGAAGCAAATGATAATCGCACATGAATCCGAGGAATCAGAGGTGCGAGCCTTGGGTAGGCTATCACTACTCAAATCCTGATATGATAATCATCTAACACTAGACGGTGTTGTTCTGTTGAGTATAGTTACTGATTATAATCACCCGCGAATATTCAACAAAAGAGCTTTGAAGATAAAAACTGGCACACATTTTTTGCATACTTTATAACAAAATACTTACTTAAGATTCATTATTTAATTATGTTCTGGACAAAGGCGAAAAATTAATCAATTGTGTAATAAATTTTGACGGGTCAACAAGCACGCTAGACTTTGCTATTTTGACTGCGTTTAACATATCAAGTTGAAAATAACAACTACACTAGTTGCACTGGCTAGTGACTAGTAGCACTGGTTGTAATCTTTTCCAATGCTTTAGTTCTACTTTCGGCCATTTTCAATAACTTACTCGCTGGTTTCGGTATGCGGTAGGCACGGTTAGAAACAAAACGTCACAGAAAAGCTTTCTCTGATTTTTCTATAAATCAAGAGATAGGTAGGTTACACGGAAAAGATGTACTTTGTTTATAAAAACACCGATAGCTACGGAAGAAGGCCCATTACCAGTTATACGTTATTTCTAGAAAATGGCCGTTACACTTTGAAAATCCTCCAATATTAATATGAACTTATTTTCGAAAAAAATTACTTACGTTTGTTCCGGATTAGTAAGCTAAAGTGTTTACGCTCAAGGGCAAAAACGATCTCCCAAATCTCCTCTTGCCAATTTTGTAGATTGAATCTGTCCGCTACCTTACTTCAATCCATCAATTATTATTTCCTTGTAAAGTTTGACGTTCAATACTGCCTATGATGGTCACTCTAAATTAAACTTAAAAGTTACAAGACTAAATTACACCAGAGGTCTCTAAACTGGGCTCTTTACATCATAATGGGATAATAATATGAATTGCGTTACAACTAGTAAAGACCATTGACCATTTTACAGCAGTCTATGCAGCCTAGCGGTGTGCCCGTCGTTTTGCCAAGTCATAGGTCTCGATTCGATAAGAGCGGTCTATTTCGAACCCGAAGCACGCACCTCAGATTTTTCGGATTCATGTGCGTATTATCACTTGCTTACGTAAAGGAAAACATTGTGAGAAAACCAGCATGACTGAAAGATATTTCTTGACATCATGTAAATCCAAGTCAGAAGCCCTAAATAGGAACCTGTCAAGAGTTTTTATGCATTATCGTGTGGTTGGTGCCTAAGCTGGCGAAGAAGGTGATTGTGAGGCCATGATAAGTATTTTAAAGTGATTCATATCCCATTAAGATTCTGTTAAAGCAGCCATCTTAGCCTGTTCCAACAAGTTAATGAAGGTGTTTATAGCGATAAACGTCAAATTGAACATGTTTCAATTTTGACTCTGCACTACTCAATCTGTTTGAACATTTAGTTCGCGACAGTAAACCTACTTAACATACGATTATGCTTAAAAAGCTAACTTGTTCTTGGCTCGATGTGGTCGACATTTGATCGATTAGGTTCTATCGATGTCGCGGCCAATAGATATTTTTTAGGACTATGTCTGTTTTATTGGCTTATAATTAGAAAACAAATCAGGCTGACTGATTAGCCTAAGTTAAAAAGAATTTTAGACTAAAGGAATATTGCTTTATTTATTAATACATTTTTGTAGGAAATGTTATGAGTATCCAAATACGGATCATAGCAACTAGTGTTGGATAGATTCTGCCTATACCCTTAGAAAAAACCTGATACTAAAGTAGGTACGCACATTTTGTGTTATGAAATTCTTGACACAAACTAGACGAAGACTTATATTTTGCTACCAAGGTTGTTGAGTAATCAAATATTCCAATTAAGAAATTCCCAGCTTGACAAAATCGTTTGGAGTTGATAAATCTTTCAGAATTATCTTTTCGCCCTATTTAGAAGTTGGCACTCGCGAGTGATTGAGCTCGAAACTCGAGCAATAAAGTGGCAGTGATTTGTAAATAACGATGAACATAAAGAAATAAGTGTAATAGCACTTGATAGGTAGTAGCAGGATAAATAGCATGGTCTCCTAGAAAAGCATGTGTCGCATCCGGGGCGGTGGGCACGCGACGCGCGCACGCGCACACTGAGACAAGACACGTGCAGTGGAAGCGAGTGCGCTCTTTTACTCGTAAAATTGTGCTTTCTTCGAGTTTACCATTGAATAGGTAGTGTACTTAGTTAAAGTTATAAAAAATATTATAGTTTTAAATACCCTTTCATTTGATACTCTCATAAAATGGGAAGGTAAAAAAAAAAATTGTCCGTAGTATCTTTGAGAGTCCACCAAGTAGTTGGCTTTAGCTTAACAACCCTTAGGTAATAATGCAGTGTCATCCAAACTAATGCAATTTCAGGTCGAAAAAACTTTAAAAAACGCTGCGTTTTGCAACATCATCTGCCTAGCCTCTTCCCAACTATGTTGGGTTCGGCTTTCAGTCTAACCAGATGCAGCTGAATACCAGTATTTTACATGGAGCGACTGCTTATCTGACCTCCACAACTAGTTAGTACTGGCCTACTGGGTAATACGATACCTCTTGCTAGGCTGGTTGTCAGAGTTTTTGGGACACTGTACACACTATACACACTGGACACCTGTAACGACTGTCAAAGATCTACATGTGACAGCAGGGACCAACTGATTAACGACCATTCTGTGACCATTTCAAAACTTTAAAATGATCTAGGACGCAGTTAATATTATGAATTGTGACTTTGTGATCATTTTACGAATCGTAATGTAATGAGATATTTTCTTTTCGAGTATTAAAAAATAACATAGTTTCCAAGAACTCGGTAGATGGCGTTGAACTGACTACGTTATTAGGTGCCAAAGCCAAAACGCTTGAAAAAACATACGTCACATTCGCTTGTTGACTGACACTTTCGTTTGCATAAGCTTCCGAACATAACCATTAGGCCCAAGTGAAATTATGTGACGTTCTGTTCCTTGCAGTAACATACCGAGATCAGCGCCATCTATCCAGCGACTAGGGAAGAGTTTAAAAAGAAAACCCCTCATTCATATTATTATAAAGCGGCCATCTTAGCTCCCCAGTTCAAAGCACGCACCCGGACCGCGCGCACGCGCACACACATACGCACATGTATCTGGCAGTGACAACAGCCCACTTGCAAGCATCCTACTGGCGACCTTGTCGACCGACATGCGACATGCGACGGAGATTTCACTTCCTCTTGACAAAGCTTGAAAAAAATCGCGTAATTTTATCAAACGCGCTTTGATCTTTGTAAAGAAGGAAGTCGGTGAAATTAGTAGGATATTAGGAATGTTTGTGAGGAATTTTTTGTGTTGGTATAATTTTGTGGTGTGGTGTAAGCAAAGATCCTACTAAGTCTACTAATATTATAAATTATGCGAAAGTTTGTGAGTGGGGTTGTAGAGTGGATGTATGTTTGTTACTGTTACATGCAAAAAATGCTAAACGGATTAGGATGTTTTGCACAGAGATTATTATTAACCTGGATATGTTTACATAGGATATTTTTTATCCCGGTAGTAAAATCCCATGGGACAGTTATCAAAATTCACGCGGGCGATGCCGCTGGCAGAAGCTAGTATTTTTTATCTATCTAGACGACAAACACGGGTCACATATTACAGAATGCTTGGTTGACAGCTTTGTGATGAGGTGGTTTACACCCTGTAGATATAAAACTGAATACAAAACTGGTTTGTATTGACATCAGCTATCGATAATAAAAGGGGTTATGCCGTATGCGTGGCCACAAAATTGAAAAATAATTTGCGCATGTTAGGCCTAGGTTTCATGCAAAAATCTTCCAAAGGCTTTTATTTATTTGGGTTTGATTAAAATACATAAATTTTTTAAATATCTTTTAAGCTTCTACACGTTTTGCAGTAACCCAAGCCCACAATCCCATAGCGTACCTCTTCGTTTGTATTAGACAAGCGAAGGAAAAGAAATTTTTGACAAACACACCGTATCCGGTGAAAACATGTCCTCTGAACACGTAGACGTGGGAAATTATGTTTATAACATAAATAAATCGAGGAATGTCTTCTTATCTTAGACTTTCGTTTTGAAGATATTATGTACCTGTCTAAGTACCTACTTGAAGTAATGAAGAGATGACGGCTTACCAGTTTCCCCCACGCAAACTTAGAATATTGAAAGCTTACACTTCACCCGTGAATTCGTTCGCAAAAATTGTGATAGCTCGGTTATTTAACTTACATCCCAATAGTTGGGATTTTTATTCTTGAAAAAATGGTTAAAATCGGTCCAGTAGTTTCGGAGCTTAATTGGTACAAATAAATAAATCGTTCCTCTTTATAATGTTAGTACGATGAAGTATCTTTAGATCATGAAGTTACTATTACATCAGAACAATTAACTTCGCACTGAAATGGGCCTAAATTGTGACTTGTGACTTCATCACATACATTAAAGTTCAAGTGTCCTCTAAATCCTAAGACACCAGTATTGCAGACCATGCATTTATCTACACTAATATTATAAAGAGGAAAACTTTGTTTGTTTGGTTGTAATGAATGAACTCAAAAACTACTGTGCCGATTTCTTTTTTCTTTCACCATTGGAAAGCTACATTCACCCTGAGTAACATAGGCTATATTTTATCCCCGTAGTCCCACGGGAACGGGAACTACGCGGGTGAAACCGCGTGACGTCCCCTAGTCTATAGTAATTTTATAAAGAAGAAAGATTAGTATTTTTGTATGTAACGAATAAACATAAAAACTACTGGACCGATTTGAAAAATTCTTTCAACAATGGATAGCTACTTCAGCTATATTGTATGTCCCATAGGAATGGAAACTACGCTGGTGAAACCGCGTGCGTCTTGCCATTTCATTATAATTTTATGACTGTCCTGTGTCGTTTCATTGTTTATGACTCATCTGTCATAGAATGACGTCTGGTCCTGCACCAGTAGGTATGTTATCTTGCAAAGGTATCGACAAACTGACCTCCAATAGAAGCGATACTTTCCTCCATAATAATATTAAAGTTATGGAAGTAACTCTGGTTTAATCTATGTGTAACCATTTGACCAGTGATTTTCTTGAAATTGGGCACACTTCTTCTTTCTCGTGTCGATGACAATTCCAATCAAGTCAGCTCAATTTGGCAACGAGTTTGGCACTTTCAGTAGCGTCCATCATTATGCAAACAACATGACTGGCAGAACACGATATCAAGGCACACTCATACACGTGTAAAGTTTCGTAAATCTCAGCATGTATCGTTGACTTTTATGCTGGTAGTACGATCCCATAGTAAAATTTCCAACCTCCAGGCAGGCGAAGCGATGGGCAAAGGTAAGCATACAT
Organism: Xestia ashworthii; assembly: GCA_950022955.1. Taxonomy (NCBI): domain Eukaryota; kingdom Metazoa; phylum Arthropoda; class Insecta; order Lepidoptera; family Noctuidae; genus Xestia; species Xestia ashworthii. The sequence continues at coordinate 7,127,209 of OX465556.1, forward strand.
TGCAATACCTACATCCGTTGCAATTTAGACATTCTGCTCCACTTGAGCTTACAACTTCATGTTCTTAACATTGTCCTTCGACTGGAAAATAAATAAATAAATAAATATCGCTGGACATTAACACACAGCGCCATCTAGTGCCACACTAAGCAAGGCTTGTGTCGTGGACACCAGATAGTTGATATACTACTTAGATACTTTTTTGTACAAGTACAAAAAACACAACAACAACACATACAACAACAACAACATACAACATATTTATATAAGTATTTATTTATTTCAGGCCAACCAACAATTGTTTATACTGTTACATTTTAAAATAAGATTCTTAAATCAAAGGTTAGTATATCAATTTCTTACAGGTTAGCACCGCATGCCCCATAAAATAATAAATGTAACCAGATTAATTAAAGTTGAATTAATTAGACTTAAAATCATCAAAACAAAACAAATAATAAAATACAAAATCAAAATTAAATGCAAAATCAAAATTATATGCAAAATCAAAATTAAATACTGAATAAAATTTAACTACAAAATCAAAATTAAAAACAGAATCAAATTTAAATACAAAAAGAAAATGAAAAGCACAACCAAAATAATACCATACACAATCAAATTCTCAATTTAAATTTCATAAAAGCAAAGCAATTCACAATAAAAATAACACGAAACAAAGATAATACAGAAATCATATCTCATCAACATCATTAACATTTCAGCCGAAAGACCTCACTGCTGAACATAGCCTCCAAGTGTCGCCACATTGACCACAATAATAATATACAATCTGCAATACAATAACAAACAGTCTACCCCACTTGTCGGTAGCCTCCAAATTCCATGCTTAATCTTGTCCTTTGTCTAGAAAATATATCCGTCTATACTTACATATGTTATTCCGATGGGAAATTATTTTACTTTGGGACTTGCTTTTATTACCCGCTTCTTTAGAGCGAGTGATTGTAGTCTTACCTTCCTTTTGGGAGTAACAATAATTACTTAAATATTGTGGACCGTAAGTTTTGACGTAATAATATTATATTTGTTATTATATATATTATATTTTTGCAGGCTAGAAGATATAAAACTAAGCAAGTAGTGTGCGTTGCAAAAGACTAAACTGAGGATAGCGTCGAAATATCGGGAGCTCACAAATACAATAATTGTAAATCTCGGAATTCGGAATATATCCGGAAATTACAGTGTAATATTATGTTTTAAAAGATGGATTTCTGCTTTAAATTAATTCATAAAATTAATTAACGAGTTCAATAAGTTTATTGTAGAAAATTAATTAGAAAGCTGTAAACTTGTATCAATTCGTTAAACAGTTTTATTATCAATTTTCATAACTTGTGAACTTTCATGGTAACTTTAGTATGAGTAGAAATTTTAATATTCTATTACTTTTGCTTCTCGTTAGCATGTTATATTAATTTAACCCCAAGAAGTTTAATTAAATTATTCATAGTTTGTTTAATTCATTATCTGGCGAGACAGCGACGACTTCTCTCCAGATAATAAATAAAACAGATCAGATTATTACTTCTCTATTACCTTTTCATACAGCTCATTACTTCTCGATTACTTCATTATATCTTCATACAGCTCATTACTTCCTAACTTCCAACCTACTATAATTTAGACGTATGTAGATGACGATGTGCTGTGCCACTGCTTACTGACGGTTGCGGTTTCACTACAGTTACGTTAAAGTCTTCTTATTTTTGTTGTCCTGTAACACGCAGGCAAGCAAGCCAAGCTGTAAGCTGATTCTCCTCGAGGGTACATGACAGCGTATCGTAGCAGACCGACTTTTATCTGGTTTCAGGTTAAGAGACTTGAACAGTTATGCAACGTGCAAAATACAAGAATTTGTGTAGTATACTACAAATAAAAAACCTGACTGCAGAAAAATCATGCTCTAATTAAAATCGTCTTAATCCTCCTGTTTTCAAAGTCGGTTCTGTTTAAATGTACCATATGTGTGTAATGTACCCGGGCCATGAAAACAAATTGATTGACACATTATTCATCAAAATCGGATTAATAGTTTAGGGAGGAAAAACATACATTCCTAGACTGCCAACTTCTTGCAATAATTATAACCCTTCCTTTTGCTTTCGCCGTAGTCGGGTGAAAATCAATAAAGTAGTGAAATAATCTAGTGACACTTTATAGACAAGTGTACTAGACAGTATGTCTCAGTTCAGTTAAAAGTGTTTTAACGCATAGTTTATACGACCGACGCTGACGGGTGGCCTGCCCCCGGCCTAGATGTCTACATCAGCACATCACTAGCATAGGAAACAGGGGAACCACCCTGTAAACTTTCTATCATTTTCATTTGTTCATTGATTATTTTAACAGACTCTATCAGTAGGTGCTCCCAAAACAAATTTGTTGAGATTTAATTATGATCTAATTTTGCTGCCACCTCGAAAAATTAGTTTTTTTTTACACAAGAAACATAGTTGAAGAAGAACATGAAACTAAGAAAATTATTGGCGGGCAGAAAACCAAACTATATCGAAATAAAACAATCAATGTTAGTGTGGGGTTTTCTTTTTAAGGAACCTTTATAATTACGTGTACTTGTCCGTTTCACACATAATTTTTTATGTTAACAGTATAGCAAAACGCATATACCGTCTCCGTTCCGTAGAGGGTAAAATTAACGATACGCCAAAAAACCACCATTATTAAGTTTCAACTAAAGCTCCATCAATGCGGTAAGTGTCGTAGATTTACATGCACAAAAACTCAAATGCTATTACACGAATACGACTAAAACACGCGAGTGCGCCGCAACATGCACAGTGGCGTTATATGTACGATTGTACGTCATCCACTGTGGTTCTGTGAATGGAACGTCTCAGTCGTCACGGATCAATGCGCGCATGACGGAGATTGTTACGCATTGTGTTATAAATTGTTGTTCTGTCTGACACTTTTTTCGAGAAATGTTGATACTTTTTTCAAATACATTTTCGATCTTCCAACGCAACGTCTTCCGGTTCGCGGTCGCTACTCCAGAACTTTTTGGCCCCATCGGCCATCCGTTCTGCGAGCAATGTGCCCTGCCCACTGCCAATTAAGTTGGGCAATTCTTCGGGTTACGTTGGTAATCTTGGTTCTCTTGAGGATGTCTTCATTTATAAGGAAACTCCGAGCATAGCCCTCTCCATTGTCCTTTTGGGTGACTTTTAGCCTTCTGATACATGGTGAGCGACCACGTTTCGGTCTCGTATGTAATCACTAGCAACACTCATGGCATCTCATCTGCATTTTTTGTTGTTTGTACAAAAATAGTCTATCCTTTATGTATGTGTTTGTGTAGATCACATTTTTGGTACCATTTTTTTCTGCCGAGTCAGATAAGCAGTCCTGTGTCCCAGACAGAAGCAGTTAAAGAACACAGAATGGTTTTAGCTACTAACGCACCATTCAAACCAAAGCTGTGGTCGGCGCGGAAGTATCTCACCGACCCATCCGGACGCCCCAGGGCGAAGAAAATTCATTAAGATTTGCAAACGCATTGCCGACGATTTTAGTATAAATTGAAAAAGAACTTTTGAAAGTCTAACAGAAGGATATTGTATTGAATATTCAATGACCTTTGGAGAGACAATATGACCTGTAAGCAGACGACACTCACGCATCACACATCGATCTTAAAAGATTTATAGCATCAATAATAATTTGGATTTTAATGCCCCAGTCCATTACAATGGCTATAAAAAGATAAATCATTGGTACATAAGTACATACTGAGCAGAATATCTTTTATGAGCCCCGGGATGTGGAGAAAGTGTTGTGTGAGGTTACGACACACGATCCTTCGACCTCTAATAAATGTAGGAGTGATCTATGTATCTAACATACATATAAAGTTAAAAAGTAACTGAAGATGGGTTTGTAGTTGTTGCTGTTTCACTAAACGAGCTGTGACTGTTTACTTCAACGATCATGGAAAGAACCTTTCCTTCGAATCGTTCAAAATCTCAACAAAAATTAATGTCAAAATCTATTTAAAAAATATAGGTTTTCCGACCAAGTACTTATAATGTGAATATTTTTCAAAATAAAGGAATTGTCCTTCATTATTCTACAATAGCTCAGCTAGCCAGCTCATGTTGTAGGACACTCCAACATGAGCTTTCAAAAGAAATTGAAAGTTGCAACATACAACACCTACAACAACACACAACAAAAACAACAACAAACTACAACACCACATACCACTACACCTTCACCACCACCGCTGCTTACAACTTTAAGTTGTTACATAGTCCGGTTAAGCAAAACAATATACCTTATTGAGTAGAACTGCGAGTGATGGAATAAAAAAAAAGAAATGATACCTACTCGTAGGGTTAATGGACTGATAAAATAGCTTTCACTATTCTAAGAAGAGTAAAGCTTTGAACTCTTACCTACTATGGGAAAATCAAAAGTTCATTTAAACAGTAAGTTAAATGTTGCTTATAGGCTAGAGTTCGCGAACCATTTCCTTTGGCGTAATTAACAAACCCTTTTTTACGACACCAACATCTGAGAAAGGGGTGGTTACCCCCTTTCCTCATTTAGAAGCTTTATTGGTAGGCTCCAAATCGTTTCCAGTTTCAAAGCAAATCGTTATAATGGTTTCCTTCTGTTTATATACTTTCCTTTTTTTATTTTATTATTAAACTATTTTTTTTTGTTATTAATTAAGTAAACCTAAATTAACTGCAAGCACTTTTTGTGTGGAACATCTTTCCATTATAATCTGGAGGAGGGCGTTGGTGGCTGCGCTACAGTTTATACTTTTGCAGCTTCCATCGTTTTACCTGTTAACCTTGTGTCGTGTTATTGTTCCGAAATAAACTTTTTATTATTATTATTTATTATATGTCTATAAAACCAACAAAGATAATTTCAAAACTTATTTGTTCGAATGTAGACTGTATAATATTGGAGCTTCTTATCCGATTCCAAAATTGTTTTGTTAATGCTTCTCATTAGTGGAGGAATGAGGAAACAAACGAAAGGAACGTTTTGAGTATGAATGTAGAATGGTATAGTAGAGGAAACCTAAGAAACGACGGATGGGCTGTGTGATGATATGGCAAGAAATGAGATGTCTGATGACGAGTAATGCAACATGAGCACACTTACGTGGCGTGGCGTGGCGCTCCTGAGCATATCGGTTTCATACATATGGTTATAGACATATTCGTAGGTCGTGTCGTGTCGTGGCGCGTTCTGGCGTGGCGCTGACTGCTCACCAACGATTGGCCAGAGCAGTGGTGGGGTTATGGCGCGACACGCCACACCACGTAAGTGTGAGTGTGGAAGAAGAAGACATGCTGCGCTGACCTCAAATGAATTGAGATAAGAGAATAACGATAGTGGAAGATTTTTTTTTCTACATTTACCCCGAGTGTCATGAATATGCCATATGCTACGAGTATTTAAGATAAACTGGTATTTTACAATATTATATTGATGAATAGAAAAAGTGAAAACAGCACACACTTCAAGATAACAATCAAAACAAAATCTTCCAATAAATCAATATCTAATAAGTATTGTCCAAATTCGTGTCAAATTCCTGCATAATGTCAACCAAATATAGCTAAGAAACTGGACAGTGAACAAAAGAAACGCATTATTTATTCGTCAATTTTAATAAAAATTAACATAATTTTCTAAAAATAATTTATGTACTTAATTCTTTATTGTTTACCTTTTAATGGCGTGTTTTTATTTTTAGTATTTTAAGAACTTGTTTTTTATGGCGTCGTACCACGAAAGGAAAAAAAGGAACCTTTACAGGATCTACAGTTACTTGAAGCTGGAGGGAATCTAAATTTATAGGTACTTCCCGTTGACTGAGAGTCAAGAAGCAATGTCTTACACCACATCTAAAGGAATAAATCTGAAAACCGTAAATATGTACCAAGATTTTTTTTCATTTTTACATCTTGCAATCAGTCATCATGTTCAGGAATTTGTGTACTTATTTTTTTTCTGATGAACCAGGGTGCATTGCTTAGAGCAATGAGGAATTTAAAATATCTATTGAAAACTTATTTTTCTCATAACTCTTGTTTAAATCAGTATCCATTCAAAATATATATTTGGGAACCTAGATATTCTGTAATCCAATCAAAATAAATACACACTACCGTATGAATATAATATTTGATTTACAAATTATTTTGGTATTGCGTTTGTATGAAAGACGCAAGCTCCGCCGGCCCCTTAAGGATGTAGTTCTGAACTCTTTCAAAATATATTTGTTGGAAACACAGCAGGTTCCTCATAACTAAATCCTGTAGGTCCAGACTGGTTTCATGACAGGCTTGTAAATTAGGAGCTTGTTGTCCAGTGACATTTTTGAGTTTCTATGTACATAGTAACATAGAAACACACATGTTCTAGTGTCATAACAAAATACTTTCAAGTTTAAACGGAATCATCGGTGCGCGAGGCGAATACTAGGCCTTTTTTTTTAGCTTGTTCAGGAACGGAGTCCAGAGCCAGTCCCAGGCGCCCGCCATTCGTATTGTACTTCCAAAAATTAGATCGAACTAAAAACTGCATATTATCTGAAAAAGTACACCAAAATGTCGAATAAATCCCTCTTGAAATCATGTCCAAAATTGTCGAACCATGTTCCTGTAAAATTGAGAAAGGTAGCATTAAAATCGTTGTATTAAATATTTATATAATACAATACCAATTGAGACACGAAGAAACCCCACAATATTGCTACAGTACTCAATACTGCTGTGAATAGAAGATTGAATACCGATTTATGTATCATACAAATGTATCTTGTCATGGTGATCGATCGTCTTTTGTTGAAGCAGGACGTATGTCATTGTGTAGAAGACGTCGTCGTGGAGATCATTCGCAATCGATTCACGATTAGTATTTAGAGATTACTGTCAATGATACAACTCTCCTATTATCCACTACGAAGGTTTATTGGTGATTAGGTTTTGCATGAGGTTCAATTCCCAAGTCGGGCAAAGTGTTGCTGGGTTTTTCCATCAGGGATTTCTCAGTAGCTGCAATGAAGTCTGGATTTAGGCCCAGTTGATGGTAATAAGCTCGCCCCATATTACATGGGACTTTAAATGTAACCGGTTAAATGTAGGTGTACTATCAGGTATACTTCTGCTTAACCGTTCTGGCCTAACAGCCGTGATGTTCTGTAGGGTTGTAGGCCGAATATTACTACCCAAAACGACACTACCGGGATAAAAGTATCGTATTTATGTTTTACCTCAAACGAAGCTGGAAACAGATTTGATCAAAACCCGTTTAGCAGTTTAGCCGACAGGGAGTGAAAAGTTACTATAAATAATACGCAAAAGCTTGAATTGAGACACGATGTAAAATTATGCAAAAGCTTGAATTGAGACACGATGTAAAATTATGCAAAAGCTTTAATTGAGACACGATGTAAAATTCCTGGTCTGTCAACATTAATCCGTAGAAAAGATAAAACAACAGATTTTTTAGAATTTAATACACTAAATATTTATCAATATTATGTACATCTTAATTTAGTCACAAGACATTACAATCTTCCAAGTAGGCGATTAACATTTTATTGTTGACCCGTCAAAAGTTATTACACAGTTGATTAATTTTACGCCTTTGTCCAGAACAATATGCATAGATAATTAATCATAAGTAGGTACTTTAATTATAAAGTATGCAAAAAATGTGGGTTATTTTTTATCTTCAAAGTTTTTTTGTTGAATAGGCGCGGTTCGTTATAACCTACCTACCACTCAACAGTACAATACTGTCTTGTGTAGATGGTTATCACATCATCAGGATTGGATCAGTGGTAGCCCAGTAGTATGACTGTAGGGCTTCCAAATCATAGGTGTCGAGTTCGATTCCAAGACGCACCTCTGATTGTTCGGATTTATACGTATTGCATAATTATCACTTACTTCGGTGAAGATAAACATCTTGAGGAAACCAGCATGCCTGAGAGATATTTCAAGTCAAGTCAGAAGCCCATTGGCGGCATAAAATCTCTGACACCAGTTTAGAAATCACTTTTTTTTAGCAGAGGCACCCGGCAGAGTTTAGACATCACTAAGCACACGATAAAAGAAAAAATATTCATCAGCCCAGTTTGGCTGCAGCAAGTAAAACCTGCGCAGTTGGAGATTCATTGATGACTCTGCCCTGGACTGGAAATGTAGACCTACATCCAGTAGTGGATGTCTTTAGACTAAGATGATGATGACATGAACTGATGGACGCAACTGACGGCGCCAAACTCGTGACTCAGCTCTGGGCATACAATGTAGATTCCCATCGACAAGCTAAGAGCCATCGACGGCTTCTCTGTTTTCCGATCATTATAATCCGGTTTTCTTCAACTTTCCGAGTGATTCGGTTTCATCTAGGCAAGCCTGCTCAAGCATGCTCCATCGTGAGAAGAAGCTTCTGAGGGATTGCCAGCCATAAGAATAATTCTCTTAAGCTACCAAGAAGTTTACCTTTGCTAATCATGTTGAAAGTCGAAACAATTTGGAATTAGTGTTCACTTGACTTCTACGGTAGTTCGGCCGTTAAGTACGAAAATCCCGAAACCAAAATTCGATTTTCAATTGTAGGACACCTCAAAGGAGTTGTCCTACAATTAAAAAAAGTGCAGACCAGTTCGCTATAGGAAGGAGACGTATCGCTCCTAACTATCTTCATTTACGAAAAAAACTGTTGTTCGGCTATGCTAATTAGTACCGCTGTGTAAACAAATAAGTCACATATTCCAGTGTCATAGAAATTACATTTTGTGGAAAAAATCTTCGGCGCGAGTGCTAACAGCGAGCGCGGGGACTTGCCGCACCTCCCCTGCGATAAGGGACAGTTGCATTTTTTGTCCTTGTCATCGCCGCGGTAGTGCGCGTGCACCGAATAAGCATCATGAGTGAATGTTCTGTTTGTAATGACCTAACAGAAAAGGATTACTTAGAATGCCAGCGTTGTAATAACAAATATCACTGCTTATGCCTCGATATCTCACCTGAAGAAGGAAAGAAGTTTCTCGATGCTGGCCAGAAGTGGATTTGCTTCAGTTGCGGTAATAAACAGCCTAAAGGTAACGATCCCGTTCGCCCTTCGACACCAACAGGCTTGGCTGATATAACATTTAATGTAACGCGTCGTAAGATACTAAACAAGCCGGACTCTGTACAAACATCTGTTGCTAGAATGCCAGACGGTGGGTCGCGCTCCGATATACAGGTTATGATACGCGAAGAGATGCGTTCTGTTATGAATGAATTTATGAGTGAATTGAGGAATACTTTAAACATTGAATTGCGTGAACTGAGAGATCAAATAACTGGGTTTGAGCATTCCGTAAGTTTTTTGAGTGCACAATTTGACAGTTTAAATAGCGATATGGTCGCTCATAACTCCACAATGAAACAACTAAAATCTGAGAATGAGCAGCTTCGGTCGGAGGTCAACGTTCTGTCTAATCGAGTCAGGCAGATGGACCAGTTGTCAAGGTCTACCAACTTGGAACTTCAGTGTGTACCCGAGCACAAGGCTGAGAATGTAGTGAGCATTGTCAGACAACTCGGCCAAGTTGTCAAGTTTCCCATAAACGACGGTGACATATCTTATTGCTCACGCGTTGCCAAGTCGAACCCTGAATCCTCTCGCCCACGTACAATCCTTGTGAAGTTCAACACTCCACGCACCAGGGATTCTCTGCTTGCAGCTACAATACAATACAACAAGGGTCACCCAAATGAGAAGCTGAACACCAGCGTGATAGGCCTGGATGATAAAAAGATCGCAATATTTGTTACTGAGAATCTCACAACGGAAAATAAAAACCTACACGCCGCAGCCCGACTTCGAGCTAAAGAACTAAATTATAAATTTGTGTGGGTACGCGGAGGACGAGTTTATGTGCGCAAATCTGGTGAATCTGATAAAGTATTTATTCGTAATATGGACTCATTGAGTAAATTAACTTGATCTATTTGTTATTTCTATTGTAATGGTGTTTTTTTGTTGTAATAGATAGGTACTTACTTTAAACTAAATTCTTGAAACGATACTTATCTATTTTCATTCTCTGATATAATTAAATGTTATTACCAAAACGTAAGAGGTTTGAGGACCAAAACTGTAGATTTTTACTTGAATATTTTAACGTGTAACTATGATATTATTGTACTTAGTGAGACGTGGTTGGCGGGCGATATATTGGACTCTGAATTGTTTTGCAACCGGTATCTGGTCTATCGACGGGATCGTGAGTCTAGCGGCTTTCATAACAAAAAGTCGGGTGGCGGTGTGTTAGTGGCGGTATCTAAAAGGTTAAGATCATATCGAGTGACCAAATGGGAAAGTAAATGTGAAGACGTATGGGTGTGCGTAGACATTTGCTTGAACAAACGACTTGCTAAACTTTTGATATGTGCGGTATATATCCCTCCTCCAGTACAAAAACATATTTTAGAACATTTTATCGATAATGCCAATAATGCCTTGGAAAACTTTAATACCACGTTGATATTAGGTGATTTCAACCTAAGTAGCATTGAATGGATGGGCTCACCTGGCGCACCGCTTGCATCTTCCCTAAACAAAAATGGAATTTATGAGCAGAAACTATTAGACTTTATTTCGTTAAATAATTTAGCTCAATACAATTGTGTTTATAACAGTAAAAATAAGATACTCGATCTAGTTTTGTCCGATACAACGGTGAAAAGTCTGAGTGTGTCTGAAAACCCTCTTAGTAATATAGACTCATACCATCCCCCCCTTGAATTTGAACTGCTATGCAACTTGCATGAGGAAACTTTACGCCCTAACCAGGAGCCTACATTTAAGTTCTATAAAGCTGATTATAGCAAAATAATTCAGGAATTAGGGAAAATATCATGGCAAGACATGTTTTCACAATGTTGTAATGTCGACGAAATGCTGGATTCATTTTACAAAGTTATTTATAATATTATTGAGATGTACGTACCTAAGACTAAGCCTAATACTTGCAAATATCCGGTTTGGTTTAACAGGGATCTTGTTCGCCTTCTAAAAGAAAAAAATAAGTACCGTACGCTTTATTCTAAATTTAAAAACCCCCTAGACAAAATTTCATATCGTTTGCTCAAAGACAGAGTTTCAAAATTAACACATGTTAATTATAGACAATATATAAAGTCAATTGAATCTTCGATCACTTCTAACCCTAAGCTCTTTTGGTCATTTTTAAAACATAAACGTAATGGTAACAGTACGTACCCTTCATCAATACATTACGGCGATGTCAAAGGTAGTAATGGAGCAGATAATTGCAACATTTTTGCCTCATGTTTTTCATCTGTTTATAACCCAAATAATGGCAATACTGATGTCGATATGCCTAGATACGGGACTTCGCAATGTCAGCATACTGATTTTCTGACCCAATTAACTTTAACCACGGATTCTGTAACTAAAGCTTTAAAGAGACTTGACCCTAGTAAAGGGCCAGGGCCTGACGGACTACCTTCTATTTTTGCAATAAAATGTTGTGACTTGTTAGGGAAGCCCCTCTCTATGATTTATAATAAATCATTGAGCACAGGTTGTTTTCCAAAAGCGTGGAAAGAAGCACGAGTAGTACCGATTTTTAAGTCTGGGGACAAATCCGCCGCGAGTAACTATAGACCAGTATCTATTCTGTCCATTTTTGGCAAAGTATTCGAAGCTTTAGTACACCCTATACTTTCGTGGCATGTGAAACAAACATTAATGCCTGAACAACATGGCTTCATGAAAGGCCGATCGACAGGAACCAATCTTGCGTGTTTTGTATCGGATTTAGTCATCGCCATAGACCGAGGATCACCTGTAGATGTAATTTACACCGACTTTAGCAAGGCGTTTGACAAAGTGGATCACAAAATACTGATTAACAAACTACACTCAATCGGAATTGCAGGAAGCTTATTGCAGTGGTGTGAGTCTTACCTTGTTAAACGCTCGTCTAAAGTTGTCGTTAACGGTTATTCATCGGATCTTTTTCTGACACCCTCAGGCGTACCCCAAGGTTCCCACCTGGGCCCTTTGTTTTTCAATATATTCATAAACGACGTAGCGTCTTGTTTTGTACACTCAAAAATATATTTATACGCGGATGACCTAAAAATTATAAAACGAATGGAGTGCAATCAGGATCCATTTAAACTCCAAGAGGATTTGGACCGTTTCTCCCAGTGGTGCTTGGACAATAACATGTTACTTAATGCTGACAAATGCAATCACGTACATTTTTCTAGGAAAAAAGGACCGTATTTTCGTAATTATAAAATTAATGACCAAATAATTTGCGAGAAAGAGGTGATTCGCGATCTGGGTGTTTATATCGACAATAAGCTTCGGTTCAATATTCATGTTGACAAAATTGCTACTAAAGGATTTAAAATGTTGGGTTTCATTCTGCGTAACTGTAAAGATTTTAAGCGCACCTCAACTAAAATAGCAATCTTTAACTCAATTGTCAGATCAGGCTTGGAATATTGCAGCGTAGTCTGGACTCCATTCTACGAAATACACAAACGTCGTCTGGAATCAGTGCAGAAAAGATTTCTATGGCACTTGTCATACCAGTGCAACATGGTCAGACATTTGCCTAGCTACAGCTCACGCTTGAAACATTTCAAACTTATGAGTCTGGAAAATCGCCGTATGATTCTAGATCATCTGTTCTTATACAAAATAATAAACAATCACTTTGATTGTCCACGATTACTGAACCAAATAAACCTAAATGTGCCTTACAAACTTGCTCGTAAGTCTAGATATGAGTTGCTTCGCGGTAAAGGCTTTAAAACCAATCTGGGTCATTTCTCCACCATTAACAGAATGCAGGTTCAATTTAGTCGCCTGTCACGATCGCCTAATGTTGATATTGATATGTCTTACTCCTTAAATAAAGTCAAGTCTGTCTTGCGTATGGCATTGTCATAAAAGACTGTATTGATTGTTTTGTTTTGATTTGTACTTTATTGTATGTGCTTAACGATTGAGAATGTGTTGTATTTTTTGTATTTTTAATTTTGTTTTTTTTCTTCTTTCTGGTTAGCACAACGTCGAACCATGATGTATTATGTGGGTTTTCATATAAATTTGTATGCCAGATGTAAGTCACAATTAGCTGTATTTATGTACCAATAGATTGGTATATAAATGCAGTTAATATAGACACAAACAAAGAAAGACTATTTTTATTTTTCTATTTTTGTATTCTTTTTCCTATGTTCAATGCATGCCGTGGCAGCCTTTAATTAAGGCTACACTATAGAATGTTATTCAAAATGAGTTCTTAAACATGTATTTTTGGTGTACGCTTTGTTGGTTGTCCTCAAATAAATAAATAAATAAATAAAAAAAACCTCCTGCATTTGAAAATAAAAAAAACACGTTAAAACAAAACAGTCAAATTCAGATTGGTTAGAATAAATTGGATGCACATGTCCAACCATGTTTAGACAATACGCCTAAACATGTTGCTTGGTAAGCTATCTTACCAAACGCAACGTGTAAAACGTATATCAAAATATTAGCCACGGTTTAAATTATTAACGAGACAGTATTTATCTCAGACTCGCGCGGAGAAAATGAATGGCTCAAGATATTTCACACATGTTTATAAATCCAGAGATATGGGAATAATACTTCAAGAGCTAAGTAGCTAAGCGTTTAGTGGGTTAGTGAGGTTTCTTTTAATTGAAACTTAGAAGAGCTGGACAATAATTATGTGAGTGAATACTGAGATCCAGCTGATAGGAGTGGTGTAGCAAGTCCTCGTAGTCACGTGGACTTGCTACTGCTGCATCATCTGCCTACCCTTTTCCCTACTTTTTTGGGGTCAGCTTTCAGTCTAACCGGATGCTGCTGAATACCAGTATTCTACATGGAGCGACTGCCTATCTGACTTCCACAAGCCAGTTAGTACTGGGTAATCCGATACCCCTTGGTAGGATTGGTAATCAGACTTTTTGGGTCAGTGACTACCTGTAACGACTGTCAAAGAATTTTAAATGTCAGCCGGGACCAACTGGTTAACGTATTCTCAGAGTCACGGAGGAAAATCGTAATGTAATGGGTGGTCACCCATCCACAGACCAAGCTAGGTAAGCATGGCTTAACCTTAAGATCGACTCAAGCGGTTGTTATTATTTAGACACAAGCTCTTCCTCAGCCCTCGGGACTTGCTGATCGAAAAATTGCAAAAAAACAATGATAAATTGGTGTAGGTTTTTTTGATGCAGTCATAGAATTTTTCGACATTTGCATAAGTTGCTCTTGTAGGCGCTTGTCATCGTTTAGATCATTTATACATAGAGTCATCGACGTCGATCTTACATAATCTTCAAATAGCATGTTCTAAGAATATAATAAACTTTTTTTTTCATTTTCTAGTGCTTACAGGCTTTTCAAGGAAATTTCAAAACGCATAGTTGACACTTCCCGAGACCCAAGGGGAGACTTTACCTTTTAGCGTTGCCACACAACGTACCAACGCCGCCAGTCTCTTGGGTACATTACCAGTTGACAGCGCTGATTAAGAGATTTTTGACGCCATTTTTTAAGATTATTGCTAAGCTAGTAATAACGTTAGGTTTTTAAATTTAGAAATGTATACAATATTTAGCTAATAAAGATAATCCTATGCTGTACTTTCAAAGAATCATATTTATTAGTGGATATCATGGCAGACAGCTTAAGACAGGTTTAATGAAAGCGATGATTTTACTGGTAACATCAACCAGTCACCGTCTAATTAAATTTATAAAAATGTATTTGGATTCAAATAGGCGGTGCATCGTAGTGTTGAAAGCATAAGTGGGTTACTTATGATAATTAATAAAAATGAATATGAATTCACAATTATAATACCAGAAGCTGATAGTAAATTCAGAACCAAAGATGTTGCCCATTGTATCTAATGACTCACTTGGAGTTGTAGATGCATTTCATACTTTCATTGTAGTAAAAGCTGCAGTGTACTACATCAATGTCTGTAAAGCTAATCATAGAATTGAAATCTGAATTTTGATAGACGTCAAGGGGAAACCAAAAAGCAAATTGAAATATAATGTATTGTTCCTTAAGATAATTATCATCTTCGACCAGACAAGATGAATGTTGTAACACGCAGTGACGCATACCGATTAGAGTGAAACATCCCGAGATAAAGCGATCCCACACGATGACCTTACACACATTTCATTCATCATCTCCGTACCAAGTTAATTCAGCCAGCTCAATCGGTTCGAAAATTTGGTATGTATGTAGGCAGACTTTCTCCGGGTGAAATGGGTGTGAAGAGAGGGGGACGCGACCTTGTTAGAGGGAGGTTGGCTTGGCACCTGCGCAGTATCCACTTGTCACTCTCCCACCGCCGCGTGCGCACCGCCGCGTCCGAACAACCACGCGACTCTCGCGCACGTGCGCTTTACTTTTACAACTTTTTTTTTTTGAAAAAAAAGAAAAACTGTGGAACGTTTTTGTGTGCGAACTGTGTTGTGCTTGGAACATTGCTTGACTTCTTGACGTTTGCTGTTTGCCGGTTTTGTGTTTCGAAGACTACGGTATGTTTGTTAATTTATTATATAGTTACGACCATGATTTAATTGGAAAGGCAGCGGCCGCGTCCTCTGATTCAGTTATAATGGTATTCGTCCCATTGTGTAACTGCAGCTTCTGGAATACTATCGGCATCCTCATCCAAAAGTTCAACCACAGTTACCTCCGAAATGGACCTGGGATTTTGGAATAATCCTCTACAACTGCCGTTGTGTGTTGTGTTGTGTGTTCTGTAGGCCTAAGATTTGCAATACTTCCAAAGGTAATGGGAAATTAGCGTCATCCTATTGCTAGACCTTCTTGTTTGGTTTTCGGGGGAACCCTTCAAAAGGCGACCGGTCTTTGGGGATAAAACCGGGGAGTATAGGAATTTTATCGCACTAAAACCCGTGGTCACCATACGCACAGGAGAAGAGACACCGTTTTTTTATAAGACCATGGCAGTCTGGAGGATCCTTTTGTTAGACTTTCCCCCGAATACTAAAACGTCACTCAAAATTTAAGGGCTGCTCAACATTTGAGCAACATCTAAACTTTACATTTTGTATGTCCAAACGTCACTTTTGAGTACTTATCTGTTAAATATAATTGCAAGTTTTTTTAATGACGTTTCAGTATTCGGGGGTTAGTAGCATACTATGCAAATAAGTTGACAATCAAAGCACGGAGCACAAGTCAAAATATTCATGAGTTAGAATTATATGGGTTATTACAGATCGCCGTATGGAGAGCGGTGAACAATAAATAACTGTTAAACTTTACGTCATCAAGACCTATGTCGATAGCACTCTTAGATAACCCTACCATAAATATCTTATTCGCAAAGAACTGTTAAATTATGTAATATTCAGCTTTATAGCAAGCCGAAGCGGAGGAGTTCGTGGCTAAATATAACAGCCGCTCGGGTCGATCTTTAACCTGAAGATCGATCCGAGCTTGCCTAGGTTGGTGGATGGGTGACCACCCATTACTTACCGAGTTTCCTCCGTGCCTCAGAAAGCACGTTAGGCTGTTCATCGTTACAGGTAGTAGTTGCCTAAAAAGTTGACAACTAGTCTCACCAATGGGTATCGTATTGCCCAGTACTAACTGGGTTGTGGGGGTCAGATAGGCAGTCACCCCATGTAAATACTGGTATTCAGCTGCATCCGGTTAGACTGGAAGCCGACCCCAACATAGTTGGGAAAAGGCAGATAATGATAGCAAGCCGAAGCATTAATATGTAACTTTACTTTTATGAAATGCCGAATTGTATCATGAAATCTTGTAAGCAAATAGTTTGAAAATAAATCAGGCCCGTTTTTCTAACATGTAAATAAATGCCATTGACTTGTCTAGCTTTGCATCATCTATCTAACATTGACGAGAGTACAGAAACGATAAACTAAAAAAAGTAGGTCAGGAAATTATTCAATTTACAGGCAGTATTTTTAAGAAATTATTCACCTTTTAATCATTTCATAGAAAAACACGTGGTATAGTCAAAAAAGTTACAATCAAGTGAAAACCGCACTTTTCTTAGAGTTTTCTCATGTCACGACTTGTGCATTGCACTCATCTTGAAAAGGAAATTCGTTCGTCAGCCTACTGAAGATGACATCCGTCATAGAGGTTCTTTGTTGACCTAGTTTTACAATTTCTACATGTTTCGTAACAAGAAGAAAATTAAGTCACGGTTATGGTGATCTTCAATTTATTTCAGTCATTAGAGAAGTCATTATTACAAAATGATGAAACTGAAATTGATGTTGTAAAGTTACACATAATTGAGTACCTACTCAAGCTAGTTCTATTTCCAAAAGATAAGAATAGAAAGTGACAGTATCAAAGCAAAGGAATAAAAGATAGTATTATTCAGAACAATCGAAGGCAAACAAAACTTGGTATGAACAATGAAAACTTGGTTGATTACCTACTCAAGCTCAACTATGGACTTCCAAGAGAAGATGAAGATATTAAGAATAAATATTACTTACGAAGTACTATCGTCATAAACCGGATACTTGACATTGCTGAAGAAAACTTCGCTCAACTACGCTGTTACGAAAACTGTACACAAACTTATTCTTAGTCTGTTATGAAGACAAAGACCTACTTAGAAAAGCCAAATGAAATAAAACGTAGTGTTTCACACGTCATTTTTTTTCTTTTTTTTTTAATCATCGTCATCGATAACATCTATTACTATAACTTTTACATCATAGACGTAAATTCCAGTATAATTTTGTTTGCTGTGGTACCCTATAGGTGAAGGAATAAACCTATTGGGGATCTTAAATAAATAATCGTAGACAAACTTGTACTAGTTTAGTACGACCTTTTAGAATGTAAGACCTTGTCCAAAAACTTGATGATAGTACAGCTAGTCAAGTATCTATTAAAAAAGGGACAACGAAAAGAACAGACATTAATAAGAGAAACAGTGCCAAAGTATATAACTCATTGTTTCGATAATCGCAGACTATCTTGAACTTGGAACTTTGGTAATCAAGTGTAAAACTATAAACTTCATTCGGAAAGTTGAAAATGAAAAGTTCCCTCAACTTCGTTTTCCAAAAGAAAAGCCAGATACCTATTAATAATAGAAGCAAAGTCAAAGGAAATAAAACATGGAGTTACGTTAATCGTAGACAAACTAGTGCTTGTCTGGTACGGAACTGCAGTATTTGGAGCGGATCGCCGATGTGGGCCGGTCAGGTGCCGCCCTCTGACGGAACACTCACACTATGCAGTTTGCTGTATGTTGTGGTAAAAGAAAACTTTTACGTCTTTGGAAAACATATAACGTTAGATTTTTGCCGTGGAATTCTATAATAAAATCTTTGAATTTGACAGTCAATTACTCTGCCTGTAATGATACGAGTATAAAAAGAAAGATCTATTATAATGCGAAATTGAGAACGTTATTGATGTTTTCCTTGAGAACAGTAATTTTTATCTAGATGAAAGGTTAAGTCTGTTTCTGTACACGTGTCAACGTTTAAGTAAAATTTCAGGATGATCAGTTCAGTGGTATACCTAAAGGTAACAAACAAACTTACTTTCACATTTAAAATATTAGTAAGGAAGAAATTAGGAATTCGACATAGTCTTACATACGAGTATGTCGCAGATCAGATGCTAGTTGAGTTAAGATGGTATTGCAGTGGAGACCCAAAACGGATCATATATAATATGAGCGTTAGGTCATGAGCCAGTCGGGTGGAGGATTTGGTCAGAATAGCAATGTTAGATGGGGAGGCCTAAAACCGGATGGAAAATGTTTGAAGAAAAGAGAAGGAGAGGGAGTGAAAAAGGGTGTAATGTTTAGTGAATTACAGATGATTTTTAGGGGACGTACACCAAAAGCTCATGTGCAAATATTTTAGAGTAAAACATTGTACATTGTTATGGATTCTCCTGACATTGGGGTGAAGGTTACATAAGTTGGAGGTAATTTGGAACTAGTGTGATTATGTGCAACCTGAACTGTACTGTTTTAAGAATGTTGATTTGTGATGCACCAAGAGACCATCAGACACCAGTCAAAAGCTTTTAAAATCAATATCCTAATGTAGGTCAAAACTAAAACAACGGTTTTAAAAAACTCTACAAATATGAAATGCAGAATCACAATGATCTCACAAACCGTATTAACCGCCGCGCCGTCCAATCGAGTTATTTATTGATGCACCCGTCAACGGTATCGCACGTTCGCTTCGTTCCGCGCTTACGCGTCGCGTAAACAGCTGTGTGGTTGCACGCGACCTTGACATTGACCACTAAAGCGTTTACTCCAAAAAGTCTTGAGTCATTGGGTCGTCTTTTGTTTAATTTCTATGGTTCACCAATTTCGTTGGAAGATTTTGTTAGTCAAAGGCGTTTTGTTGATACAGTGTCGAACTATACATGGTCTATCTATTCATTACTATGGGACCAAACAAGGGTTAAAAGTTGTTCATAATGATGAGTACAATGACGATTTCGTGTATAAACAAAATAAACCTTATCTAGTATGTTGGCACAAGAATGATGAGGTCATATTTAAGGTTAAGGGTTTAGGATCTGTGGGACCAAAATCGTAATTGCGATAAAAAAAAATTGCTGCTGCATACAAAACATCAATATATTAATTGACCCAAAGCTAATCTTTTGGTCTGTTCTACCCCCACCGGGCACCATTCTGCTTTCAAATCCTTTTTTTATCCATTGTTGCACATGTCAGAATTGGATTGCGAGTATTTGCGAGTGATGAAAAGTACATGTTATCACTTTGACTTGAATCTCAGTTCATACGTAATATTTTTTGCCACCATACCGCATTTTTAATTTATTGATAAGTCGATCAATCATTAAAAAAACAGTTTTTTGTCTCCCCTGAAAACTTGACTAAATACACATAGAGGTTTTGGCAAGCGCAACGACGATATGAGAAATTCTCTATCCTATATATTTATCCAACGAGCTAAGTTTTTGCTCGCACATATTTTGCCCTTTTCAGTCTCAAACGAAAATAATGAGGTGCTTTTTACGAAATTATGTGCGCAATTTAGGACTGGTGTTACTTTTAACGAAGTTTGGTTCCTTCGCCTTCTGCTTGAATATTTATTAAATACATTTTTAGTTTGTTTATTTAAGCCATTTTAAGATGTAAAAAAATCTGGTAAAAAATAAAATTCAGGTCGATTCAAAGTTTTACAGGAGGATTATTTAATTTATACCGGATAAATATAGTTACTTACTAGAAATTATAATAGTCACCCATTCAGTATAGAAAGACGCCAACATATTTTACAACTTATATAAACTGAAATAAAGGTATTTAAGGATAGTTATACAAACTCAAATTCGTTTTCGTATAAGTCTATTAAATAAGAAAGTTCTTACTACCTACTGAGCACAGGAGAAAATACTAAGTGCCTAATCGCATAAACATACTTAATCTATACTTATCCATAAAAATCCATTAGGTTAAACTAACAAACACTTCGTTAAAAATCTCTATACTTACCTAAAATACATAATCAAATAAGCGATTTAAAATTTCACCGCCAATGTCACGGTCAATTGCACTAGTTCAATCGGTTTGATGTTCGTTCTTTCATTCATTGAACATTTTACTACGGCATTCATTCAATCGATTACGCAAAGTGATTGTGACGAATCTATTTACTCCAGTTTCTCGTGTTAGCGAATTTGTATAGAGGTTCAATTGAATCATATAATTCAATGACTGGCAAAAGTTGTATTGGTTTGTTACGTGCTCTCTTTCTTGGGATTTATATGATAAAGAAAGAGATAGACTGTGCCTGTGTATTTTGTTACCTACATCATCATCATGCTTCTAATACTGGAAGGGTTAGGCAGGGTTACAAGTCTACTACTCTCGCTCTCTAGCTATCCCTAATACCCAAACCCCGTTTTACCAGCCTATCGCCACCAACTGGGCACAAATCCAGATCTGAGAAGTTCTTGAAATATATGTCGGAGAAGCAGCATCCTTCTCGACATCATCAGTGTTCACGAGTTCAGTGGGCGTCATTTGGGTGAAATGCGAACACAAAACGAAATATTCACTGTTTCACACAATTTGATGGCAATATTTCACAATAACTAGTTTGCTTTAGCAATTTTATTCGAGCAGCTGGTTCGCGACACCAATCTAACTTCATCACCAGCGATCCACCTGGATCCTCGATCCACCACCGTTCTCCAAGCAATCCTTGCTCTGTCTCCACATGTGTCAAGACAGTAAAGATGGCGCCTCGACCCCACTCTAGATATTTTATCCTCTGCTCTGATTAGACATTATACAATGCAATGACTTTTAAAGAAATTAGTTAGATTTTACACAATATTAAAATGAAGTAAATCAAATTAAATTAGGATTTAACTAGTTTTTTTAAACTAGCGGACGTCACGCGGTTTCACCCGCGTAGTTCCCGTTCCCGTGGGAGTACGGGGATGAAATGTAGCCTATGTTACTCGTGGATAATGTAGCTTTCGATTGGTGAAAGAATTTTTAAAAACGGTCAAGTAGTTTTTAAGCCTATTCATTACAACCAAACAAACAAAGTTTTCCTCTTTATAATATTAGTGTAGATTAACAATCAATCCTATCAATTGATCGTATGCAGCCAACTATCAACTTTTAGTTTACTTCCTTTTCCTCCGACATATAGTACATTGTCTGACCTTGCAAACGAATTTAGGACCTCAAGGTCAGCAAATGTGTTTGCGAATCAAAAGTAATTAGGCAACGTTTTGCCAAACTCTTTTGTTAACTATCTCATATTTACGTATTTACAAATGAAAATGCCCTTAGCCCTTTGTCAACTATGTTTTGGTCGGCTTCCAGTTAAACCCGATGCAGCTGAATACAAGTATTTTAAATAGACGGACTAGGTACCTATTCATTACCTACTTCCATCGCCAAGTGATAGAAGTCTACCAATTGTTAATTCAATCTTTGTTATTTAAAGTAATACGCTCATTTGTGTGTGACTAGCATAAAGTTTTCGTGCGGATATAAATACAATGTAGGGTCGGATTTGTTGTGTTGTATCTAGTATCCATACCCACGTACCCATTTTTATTTAATAACTGACAAAAGAAAGTAAACTACTACTTACCCGAAGTTACTACTCATGTTTTATTACGTTCTTAATCACTTAAAAGATATTCACAAGCATTCACAGCTTCATACACCATCCACATACAATCGACAACTTAGTCAAACAATGGGATATTAAGCACTGCCTTATATTCAGAGAAAGTGGTTTTCAAAATGTCGGCTGAAAGTGCTCGTGAAAAATATATTAAAACGAGTCGTGAAGTGAAGGGAAGGGTCGCCCTTTAATCTGGGTTTGTCTCCACCGATCACAGTATCTGATCACGTTAGCCACGGATCACGGCAAGTTGTATCCACTGATACCGTTATCCGTTTCCCTCGTTATCGTGTTACCCACTGATCAGGGTTGGGTTCTGATGTAAATAATCGAACTATACGTTAAGTTGTATCTCGTAATTTTCGGAAATTGTTTACATTGAATTTTTTAGAGTTTATAATACATACTTATATATTTGTTTTACCACTTTTGCATCATCATCAACCCATTTATGTTCCCACTGCTGGGACACAGGCCTCCTCTCTATGAGGGGGAATTGGCTATAATCCACCAAGTCGGCCCAGTACGGATTGGAAGATGTCTCATGTCTTCGATTTTTTTTTTGGTTCTTGGACCTGCCGGTTTCCTCACGATGTTTTCTTTCACCGTTTGACAAAACTTAAAATAAATGAATTCACTATGGTTATAAGTTGAAAGTTAAGTATCGTCACAAAGGCAAACAGAACTAAGGACCGACAAAGTGCGGTAAAGGTTTCAATAAGATGCATCCAAATACATACTTTCACTTTAATCGCTTTAATTGATGCTTTATGTACTTAAATGTATTTTTTTAAGTCTCCGATCGTTTTGTAACAATGCAAGTGACATTCAAACTTAAGGTGTAAAGCAAATCTGCCGGGGTTGCGGACCTGTTCGAAAGAGATACCGCGGCCCCGGAACATAAAGGGCGAGGAAGGAACATGGATGGGTTTTAGTCAGTAAAAGTCTGACACTCCCTCCCGCTCCGCCCAGAGTGAGAGAAGTCATTTGATGATTTCCAATCCTAAAAAAAAAAAAATGGTGTAAAGCAAATATGACATCAACTGTAGGTACTCATAATCAAGGTTAGTAGAGGTTACCTGTGCGAAATTTAATGTGATTGGCTAACTTTGGTAAAGGCAATCTTGGCGTTCGATAGATCGTGGTTTACTTATATTAGAAACGTGGGATCGGTTTAACGACCTTAGGGACTTCGGATGGTCTAGAGTAAGGTATTATTTATCTTTCTTGGTAAAATTACCAACCCAAGAGACGCACCTCTGAATTTTCGGATTCATGTGCGTATTGTATAATAATTATCACTTATTTCGCCTTCGTCGACGTCTTTCGGCTGAAATGATGATGATGATGATGATGATTTCGGTGAAGGAAAACATCATGACGAAACCAGCATGCCTGAGGGATATTTCTCGATGGCATGTAAAGCATGAGGCCCGTGGGCGCCAAAAACAAATCTGACACCAGGTTAGGCACTAGCCACACGATAAAGAAGGGAGATTAAAATTTTCAGAACAAATATCTGTACCATCTGGATTCTTTAATTTCACTCTACTAGTATTCCAACATGACTTGGATCAGTACTTTTGGACACGATCTTAAAATGTAATCTCCAAATTCAAATTCTTACAAGCCTTAATGAAGAATTCCTTTATGTAAAATAATACATTTTAAACCATTTTATCAGCTTAATTGGACTGCATCCTCGACACGTACAACTTAAACCAGTGCTTTAACTTACCTTATCAGAAAATAGATCAACACTAAACGAAACTTGACACTACTTAACAGACATAATTACAATAAGGCACAGGTTCTCTAATTAAGTAAACAGGAAACGTCTCGTGCGTCGGTATTCGTTTAATCACAGTTTAACAGTAACGTTAATGGGTGAAACTCATCTCCGCACTAACCGATTCATCTGTTTTTGTTTCGTCTTACTACGTCCGCACTTTCTCCGTTTAGATACAGATTTATAGGATACGATTTAAGTTATTTAAGTTGGTTAAGTTCATCGTGATATAAGCTTTTGGTCCCGGCTGTCATTTGTAGATCTTTGACGAATGTCAAACCACGACCACCTTTAGGTAGTCAGTGGCTCGAAAGTGTGACAACTATAAATAATAATAATAAATATCGCTGGACACTAACACACAGCGCCACCTAGTGCCACACTAAGCAAAGCTTGTGTCGTGGACACTAGATAGTTGATATACTACATATATACTTTTTGTTTGTAAATACATACTTATTATACATATAAACATCCATGACTCGGAAACAAATGTCCATGCTCATCACACAAACATTTGCTCCTACCGGGATTCGAACCCAGGACCCTAAGAACGTAAGGCAGCGTCACTACCACTACGCCAATCGGGTCGTCAAACTAATCTTACCCAGTACTAACTGGGTTGTGGAGGTCATATAGGCAGTCGTTCCATGTAAAATACTGGTATTCAGCTGCATCCGGTTAGACTGGAAGCCGACCCCAACATAGTTGGGAAAAGGCTAGGCAGATGATGTTCATCGTGATATTTGAAGGATAAAAAAGTAAAAGATGATATTTTATTCCAAGATTGGACAATATATTGCCAATGAGCAAAACTGAAAATTAGGATTTTACTGTACGTTGCTTGAGCTGGTCAAAATTATCCCTAATAATTGAGTATCGTTAAGCTTGAGGACTTTGAAAGAATCTTTAAAACGTCTTGGAGCTCTTCTGCAAATCCATCGTATTTTGTTTATCCAGAAATTTTTTGAAAGCGATTGCCACGTGCTTTTTTGAGACATGACAGAACCCGTAAATATTTATTAACTATCCAACAACGTCACAACAAGGTTACAACAACATGGCGCCCGTTATTAGCTTCTGTACCTGTCCTATCAAAAACCTTTTTAGACGAAACTCGTGCATATAAATTAAGCCATTTACCTTTGACATGGGTCACGCAAAAAAATGTTGCCAACCTTTGTTACTTTAGGGTACATTTGAAGCCCGGAAGACGTCTACTGCTGAATTTAAAAGAACAGCCACGTCAACCAGTTCAACTGATGATGATGATGACATCTGATACTACAATTTATTCACCTCTAATGATAATAAAGATAAGAAGAGAGAAGAGAAGAGTTCAGATGTCAATAGCGGTCATTAACCCACCTACATTTATTTAAAGTTCTTAACTTTTAAAACAAAAAAAAAACCCGTTCAAATCTTGAATCGTCATCTATCGTGATCTTCAATATTTTTTCAAACGGAAAACGATACCTGGTTCATTACTTTGGTTTGTACGAAGAGATATGAGGGAAAGGGCAATGACCTATATTGACATCTTAACTGGCAGCACCTGTGCTTGTAAGTTTGTTAGCTTAGGGTTAATCTTCGGAACTACTGATCCGTTTCCGAAAATTCTTACACCAATGGGTAGGTACCTTATATATAGTATGGTCGAACAAGCTATTTGGTTTACAGGTTAACCTACAAATTACATTGTAAAGTGTAAACCAAATAGCTTGTTCGACCGTACATTATCCTCGTAGGTTAATTTTTTGATCATTTCTAGACTAGTGTCAGTCGTGAGTTGGTATTAAAAAGTTATTATTTGATAAACACGTAAAGTTAATAAACTTACACGCTATTACTTACATTAATTCAGTTAACTAAACCCTAAATCACAGAGTTCTGTCGACTTTTCAAACGACCTCCGTCTTTATATTCAATTCAACCGAACTTTCTCTAGTTACGGACTGATTAATTGAATTCAATTTATTTGAATTTTATTTCGTCGTTATCTAAAGGGTTAAGGTTTCCTGCACGTTCGTGTTATGTCTTGTAATCGAATAATTACATCCATTATCCGTGATCTTAGAGATGTTTATCGATTAGAGTCGGGTGGGTGGGTTGTCGTGTTGATAAATGAAATAGTATTTTATTGATATTTTTAATCTGATAGATAGAAATTTGTATGTACAATAATATTTTAAGAGCTACTAAGAATAAAAAGGCTTCCCTGTATTAAAGTTTGAATTTTCAGTTTTACAGAGGTAGGCACAGTAAATTATTCCAATACATTTAACATTTGAACCCGCTATTAGAGCAAGAGCATTATTAATTTCATAGATTTTTTTAAACTTATATTAGGGGATTACGGGATTATTATCCGTGATTGTTATTTTTTAAATATTTCGTTTATTTTATTTAAGTAAAATATTAAAATAGTAAAAATCATCATCATTTCAGCCGAAAGACGTCCACGTTACTGCTAGACATATTTCTCTCCTAAGTGTCGCCATGCTAAAAATATTTGACAGATATTTGCGACGTTGCCAACTTTCAGAATAACCCTCTCAATACGTCTCCTTTTATGTCACTACTACTAAAAACAGGACTAGTTTCGTTTTTTTTTTCTGTGTTTAATCATCATCATCATCATCATCTCAGCCGAAAGACATAGGACATAGGCCTCCCCCAAGTGTCGCCACATTGACCGGTCCCTTGCGACTCGCATCCACCGGAGTGGATAATATGTTGTGTGTGCTGTGTTTAATATGTATATTTTTTTATTTGTAAGTACTTATAATTTTACCATTCCATTTGATGTGTTTTGGATGAATGCTTTTTCATTTTTTAAAATGTCAAAACGAACAAAAAGCTCTTCATTACACCTGTTACATCATTCCACGAAATCCAAACGAATCCAACTAATAGAGAAACTAGTAAAAGTTTCGTCTTCACAGATAATGGGAACGATCATACAAACTTTTTGCCGCCGTGGGAAGACCGTTTTAAATTAATTTCTATTTAATGTTGGGAGCCAACTAGTATTATATTTGTTGGTTGTAAAATGGAAAGTAGAGGAGCAACTATTTAAGTTATTGATCTACTAAGCAATTAAGGTATTTTTTATTGCTTCACGCTCGACTACCTTGTGTTAAGTGATGGTTTAGTTATAGTCTAGCCTTAGTTTTATAACTAATAGTTAGAGCTTGTTGGGAGGTTTCTAACAACGTAATAAAAGGGTTAACCAGTTAACTGGTTAACGCAATCACACACTAGTCTACGCTTGTTTAAAGTGGAAGCTAAACGGTATCCCGCTAAATTCAATTTTTCTTACGTTTTGTGCAGTTTCAGGTCAGTATCTATTTTTTTATTACGAAAATATGTTTTGCGGCCGTAAGACGTATGTAGTTACAGAATTATAATCATTAAAATCATCAATACAACCCTCTAAGTACATGTACTGAATGACTTTTTCATGAAATTGTCATTCAATTTTTATTAAACGCCTTTTATCTTTAAAAATATATTACAGAAGAACATCATGACCACACTTTGTGTTTGACTTTTCAGCATCTTTTTGACGCGTTTTTAGTATTTATTTCAAGGATAAAGAACCTATTATAATAATAAAACCATTATTTTCAGCCTACTTTGGCCCATAGATAAATATGCAAAATTATAAAATAATATGATAAATATGTATCCAAGATGTTTACAGACCCTTCACAAACCTTTCAATCCATCATTCTATTCATAACCCTACGAAAAAATAATTGCTGGGAAACGACTATAGGGTCCAGTACAAAAAATTAAAAAACCCCCGACACGTAGGGTAATTATTTCAAGGTATTCACCATTTTTTGATGGCGGCATTGTTGGATTTTGAAATTTATTATAGCGTATAGGTAGTATTCTACTAGTCAAGCCTTTTCATTTGATACCCATATTGAGGGAGTTGTTGAATAAATATGTAATCCGCCATATTGTAGCGGCGGCCATCTTGGACTGGTTTTTATAAAACACTAGCTGTGCCCGCGACTTCGTTCGCGTGGTTGTCGAGAACAAAACAACGTCGTTTAGATAAGAGTATATCACCTTTTTGATGATTTAGATAAGAGTCGCTGACTTTGGTATAGTTGATTACGTTAATGCTTCACTATATACTATTCCCAATGCTAATCGCCATCTAATAAATGTTAACGTGATTCAGCAATTCTTGAAGTTGACCCAAAAGCTCAGCATTGAGCTGGGGAAAATTGTGATTTCTAACATTGAGCTGTTGCGTGTAATCGGATACAAAATAAATTTGGAGAAATTTGGGTTCATTTTCTGGTAGCAAAGATCCAATAAGGTGATAAACTTGACCTTGTACTTTGAAGGTTGGCATGAACGGTCCTTCCGTTATTTGTTTTGCCCCAAAGGAAGTCATTGGGAAAGCACTGTTATATAAACGAATATTATCCAAAAAATGTTTCGACTGGGGATGATCGCCATTCAGGAGACTTTTAAGTAAGTGTGGTGGATCTTGGAAATTTGGAAGAACAATTTTTCCATTTGAGCAGCACATTCCATCTGTCTCTTTCCTCCATTTCAAAGCATGACAAAAATTACAAATTTCTCTCATGTCACCCACGAAAGTAAAGCCAGCATAATTAATTCTAGACGAATATGTGAACCCTGATTTTTCCCTATTGTCCCAAGGTAATAAAATATTTGCATCGTCATTTTCCATGGACTCATCAGCTCCGCTATTTGTTTCTCTATTCATATGGTATCGAGCTCGTTCTATTTCTAGGCGAGATTGACGTTGTCCTGCTGTTTCTGCTCGTCTTAGTTCATCTATTCTTTCCCTTTCAGATGCAAGATAACTTTCATTGTTTCTTTGTACACCTACATAGTTATGTCTAGCTATTTGTAATCGTTCTTCTCTTTGGGAGAGAGATTCAGACTCGCGCGAGAGAGCGTGTCGCTCTCGGTCAGATGACAGACGTGCTTGGCGTTCCTCGATACTCTCTTGAGAACGCAAAGTCGCGGTCCGAGTTCTTTGCGAACTTAAGCGCGACTCCCTTTCTGTGAAACTCTCTGACTCGCGTGAGAGAGACTGGCGCTCCCGATCAGCAGACAGCCGAACTTCGCGTTCCTGGATATTCTCTTGAGAACGCAAAGTCGCGGTCCGAGTTCTTTGCGAACTTAAGCGCGACTCCCTTTCTGTGAATGTCTCTGACTCACGTGAGAGAGAGTGGCGCTCCCGATCAGCAGACAGCCGGTCTTCGCGTTCCTGGATACTCTCTTCAGACCGCAAAGTCGCGGTCCGTGTTCTTTGTGAACTTAAACGTGACTTCCTTTCGGTGAACGTTTCCGATTCACGTGAAAGAGCGATGTGCTCTCGGTTAGCAGATAACCGTGCTTCACGATCTTCTTCCGATTCCTGAGACCTACAAAGTCTCATCCTTTTCGCATTTCGACTACACAGCGAAAGGTTAGTTTTTTTCTTTGAGGCATTTTCAAGGAAAATTAAAGCAATAAACAAAACCAACAACACTTATGACTGAATAGCCTACAAACTTAAAAGAACGGTGCGTCGAACAGTCTAGTGTGACAACGTATCGTTTGTTCGTGGTCGTGACTCAACGAATTGGCAACACTAACTTACTGTATAACGATTGGCACTATTGGATTCAAACTACGAAGTAAATAAAATACAATATTTACTTCGTACTTCAAACCAATGGAAACCATTATGATAAGCAAATACTTTTTTTCGACCAATTTAGAAAATCGATAAACCAAGCAACCAAAGAACTTTTACGACACACGCAAGAACTTATAAGACACCAACGAAACCCAATTTGCCTAGTGAACACGGTGGACGTAATCCTCGCGCGGAAAATCTTAACACCGCGATTCAGAAAATGACGTCAATTGCACAACGCCATCTATCAGATTTAGATTTCAACTATCAACATTAGTTCTATTTTTAGTCTTAAGATGTCGTTGCAAGTACTATACTGAATTGCGTAACGTAGTATTTTACTTCTTGAACTCACTAAATTAATCATATCTTTTGATAGAGTGAACCGATTTCGATGAAACAAAAACTAAGTTAAACCTCAAAAAATTATACACAACTTGCGTATAATTTTTGTATATAAACATTGTCAGCATTGAATTCGTAGATTTTACGTGATGTGCGCACAAACAAACAGACAAACAGACAAAAATTTCAAAAATGATGGAAATGGGTTCTGTTACTTATCTTTTCACACGCTGGCTATTTTTTGTTTCAATTTCTTCAATGTACAAAAATGACTTTTCTACAGATTTATTATATGTATAGACTAGCTGACCCGCGCAACTTCGTCTTCGTTTCATAAATTGAGATGTAAGCTATCCTATCTTTCAAGTTGGATCAAACTGCACACTTTCAAACAAAATCAAAATTGGTTCGTTCGTTCGGGCGCTACGATGCCACAGACACACACACACACACATACACAGACACGTCATACTTATAACACCCCGTCGTTTTTGCGTCGGGGGTTAAAAAATATCGCATTGACGGGGAAAACAAGTGCTTTTCGGCTCCGTTAAGGGCTTAGTAGAGTTTAGTATTTACACCCTTTATGTAGGCAGCTTATTACCAGAGCTTAATATAGAAGAGGCTTTTGATTACTACTTATTTTGCACATTTTACAACATTCCTCCTCGCTTCGTAGATACTAATAAACTTATTTCAAGTACAGTTTGTAGTATGACTAAGTTATTTCAAACGCCCCAGGCGATCAATAAGTAATCGCATTTAAAAACTATTCATTATCATCAATCGTGCCGACGACGAGTAGATAATTATTTTGAGGTAAGACTAAAAAAATGTACGAGGTGTTGAAAAGATTACTGTTCAAAAACTTATATTGTCACTTACGGGATATCTACCGTGATCATTTATTATTTAAAGCTCCCGATATTTCGATTCCCGATAAATATCGGGAGCTCAAAATAGTAAATAATCACGGAAGATATCCCGTAAGTGACAATATAAGTTTAGTTTTAAACCGTGAAAGCTTAAAACATTGCTGTTCATATTTTAAACATTTTTGGCAAAAAGTTAAAACATTAACACCCGATATCTCCGTAAGTAGAAAGGTTTCCAGGTATGGTTTAAAACAAATGAAATATCGCAATGACAGGAAAAACAAGTCTTTTGGCTCTCTTCAATGCCTTGTTACATCCTTTATATTACTTACTAATTCCAAACCAAAAAAGGCCAAAACCTCAGTCCTTCGAACTGTGGGTCGTTATCGAAGAATATTACACAGAAAAAAGACAACGCCTACCAATACCTGTGGGACATTAAAATAAATGAATTATTCAGTGAAAAAAGATGGCGATATCCAATAATTTTGCTGTAAAGCTTACGCCTGAAGAAAAGATTTCGATAAATCAAATATAAATCTGAAAAAATAAGGTCATCAAACTTTATAAAAGTAATAAACTTTTGTAGAGTTTGAGGGCCTTAGTTTTAGTAATTTACATAAACACACGCCTTTTTTCTATGGAATACGCAGAAACAAGAAAACGCCTCTGGTAATCTATTTCTTTGATAACTAGGTATATTTTGTATAAGAGAATTATGGTTACTTTATAATAATAATCTAACATCACTCAATAACCAGTATTAAAAACTAGCCTATATTTTTTTCAGCTTGAAAATTAATAACAAAAAAAAAACAACACCATGTATTAACAAAATGAAGACGTCTATCTAGAATGGAACCAGTATAGAGAAAGTTCATGCTGTCTGGGGTCAACTGCCATGGACTCGCATAGCATCGGTGTTAATAGATTGTGTTTATACGTGACCAACGATTTATCACAAATATTTACATACCGAAATAATGATGATTTTGTTGTACAATGTGTTAGATGTAATTTGAGGGTAGGTGTTAAATTGGTAGATACAGATACACACGAAAATGTGAGGTGTGGGTTGAATGTATGAAATGTCAGAATTCGTTTAGTTATTTCTCAATTGTCATTCTCTTGCCTTCATTCCTATTCATTTGTCTTTCACTTCTTTTTTGTCGTCGTCTCTTCAGACACCTCTTTTCGTGCCATATCATCTTTTCGTTCACACAGTCCATCTATCATTTCTTCGGTGTCCCTCTACTCTCATACCCATCCACCAGTCATACTCATAACTACCCTCACGACATACTCATACTATTCATTTCTCCGCGTCGTTTAAGTTATTTTTATGGAAACAAAAATATAAGTATAGTACATTGTTACCCTAGGGGTGAAAGTAACTTATTCATTCCCGAGACGGGGTTTGGCGCCCAAGCGTAGCGCGGGCGCCAATAGTTCGAGGGACTAAATAAGTCTTTAACCCGAGGTAAAAGCACAGGCTTTTCATCAGGAATACAAGGAAAATAAAAATAAAAACACGAAAAAAAATGAAGATTGGATTGCCGCTTTCCCGTCTTTTTTTTTTTCTGTGGCCGGCTATTCAGCATTTATTTTTCACTTTCGTCACTGAAAAAATTCTAAATATTTTACCCAAAACTATGTTATTTTAAAGAAATACTTGTAACTAAATTATAACAAAGTTATTTAAAAAAAACCTTTAATGAATACTGAACTTTATGTTATTTACATTTTATATCGCGCTGTATAGCAGTCGGAACATGGTTCAAAGAAATGTGAAAATAGAACTAAGTAGTTCTTTTTTAATAATTTGACAGCTGTCAGTTGAAAGCGATTCTCCCTAGGGCTGAAAAGTGTTACTTTCAACCCGCTCCTCAGGCAACTTCTGACCTACTTTCCGAGTATGAGTAGGTAATGAAAAATACGAGTATATATATAACTATCGGAAAACGCTATAACAAGCAACCCTGATTAGGGCATGCGGAACACGTTTTCGGTCCCATAGTAATAAAATAAAAACAGCGTGTGAAATCATCGCTTTCATTTCATAGTTCTACTGTTTATTCCTGTTTTTATACTTTTTAACGTACGCTAATCTATTTATTTATATTGTGAGCTATATCATCATATAAAATAAGGCCAATTCACGTCGTTATCGGCTCGTGTAGGAGCCATTAGTGGCAGACGCGGCGACTCCGACCTTTATTTAAATTGCACCCGATGATTCTCACTTCCGTTATCGTGAGAATGCGAGATTATGTGTGTGAAATGGTCTTTAAATATGATCCAAATAGATAGAGCTTTGATTGTTCTACAGTTATAATATATTAAAGTTAGACTCTTTCAGTAAAATAATAATTACCTACAAGATCATCATCTGCCTAGCCTATTTCCACCTATGTTGGATGCTGCGTCCAGTCTTACCGTATGCAGCTGAATACCAGTATTTTTCATGAAGCGACTGCCTATCTGACCTCCACATCACAATTAGTACTGGGTAATACTAATACAATACCCTTTAGTAAGACTGGTTGTCAGATTTTCGGGCCACTGACTACCTGTAACGACTGTCAAAGATCTACAAATGACAGCCGGGATCAATGAATTAACGTGCTTTCCGAGGCACGGCAGACCAACCTAGGCAAGCACAGCTTAACCTGAAGATTGATCAGAACGGCTGTTATTATTTCGCTATTAGCTCCTCGTATAAACTACAAGGAAAGGTTAACTGGTGTTGATCATGTTGCATCACAACCAAAGCAAGGGCCTGTTACGGTTAGCGTTTTAAGTTAGATAAGATACTATAGAAATTTTGCTAAGTCAAATAAATACAACCAGCAAAACCACATACCTAACACAAAAATAGTATATTTTATAACGAGGGACTAAACGAAGCCATTATAATTATACCCGAGGTGGTTTGACTCCCGAGCTTGCGAGGGAGTCATTAAAAAGCGAGGGTATATTAAGTTGGCGTTTAGTCTCGAGGTGCAAACTGTACGTTTCACTTCGAGTGCGAGAAAAATAGTCATTTAAAACCGAAATAATTTACACTCGACAAAAATTCTGAACTGAGCGGTCAGTTTTTTCTTCTATCAGGTCAGTCACAGATTAACAATTTAAAACACAACACAAACTCTCAACATTGTCGCAATGAAGATGATCCACACTCCACAGATAATTAGTACCTACATTACTGCAGCGGCTAGCAACAGAGGCATTGCACATACTTTTCAAAATCAACGATGCACACAAACAACAATACATTTTCTCGCGTTGAAGAGTTCATTTGTTATTTTTCTTCAATAAACCGCTTTCTATTTGCAAGCCAATTCGAAATTTAAATAATACCTTTGACCCATTAAAAAAAAAAAGTTAGTGTTTTGTGACCATGTTTCAGAGTAAAAGATCGTTCCATTTTTAAATTACTTTTCACTCCCTAGGGAATAACCGGTCATTTTAATCCCGCTTCGTAGGGCTATAATGGCGTACTTTTAGAGCATGAGAAGTGAAAAAAACATTTAATCAATTTGCCAAGCATAAAACTCCATTACATTGCGTGTTTCGCACTCACATAAAAAAGGAACACATCGATTGCATTCGCTTAAAAAATACACATCGAAAAAACACAATGAAAATCGAATTGAGATGTCCAGTACCATCAATATGGCCACACTAGAAAGGCTTTTAAAAGCCAAACAGTGACAGCCAAAAAAGAAGCAAAAAAAGCAAACCTTTTTTGCAATGTCAACGTCAATTCGTTTCGATTTCGACGTCAGTCGCGTTAATTGGATTGGAATAATGTTAATCAAACATTGTATATGCTTTTATATCGATGGATTGATTTGATTGATGTATGGAACAAAAAATGTGTGTGTGTTTTGACATTTTCTCAGGTTAGTATTGAATGTTAAGGGATTACTTTGTCCATAGTGAGGATCGACCGGAAGACACGGTGTAGGTTTGCCCCGCGTGGGCGGAGCACCGCCGGCGCGGCGATCTCTCGCGTCCGGCCCTGGTTCAATCCATGGTCTGGAGCGAGACGGTATGGGAAGCCGTCACCTCCTTCTGCGAAGCAGTCATGCTAGCGAAGGAGGTGGCGGAGTGCGAGAGGGAGAGAATCTCTCGTCCTAGCCGTCGTGGGAGACGCACCGGGCACGGTGAGCTATGCTAGCTCGCCGTCCGTCCGTCTTATTACGACAGGCCGTGTCGACGGCGCGTTCGTGTTCCACGCGTCAGCATAAGGAAGGGTTCAAGGACCGCTGCCTGCCGGGGCTGCGGGACTGTTCGAAATAGATACCGCAGCCCTGGTACACAAAGAAGGAACATGGATGGGTTTTAGTCAGTAAAAGTCTTACACTCGTCCTTTCGCTTCGCCCAGAGCGGGAGGAGTCATTTGATGATTTCCCATCCGGAAAAAAAAGGGGATTACTCTAGTTCTGCGTCTATGGTTGTGTGGTCGCAAACGCTACTGCTGAGCGTGAAGTTCTGAGTTCGATTTCGAGGGTGTTACTGGGTTTTATCCATCAGTCAGTTGATCGGAGAGGAAAACGAGGTAATTTTTCAGTAGCAGTCTGAATTTGTACCCAAGGAGCTCGTGGCTAAATAATATCAGCCGCTTGCGTCGAGTCTTTAGGTTAAGCCATGCTTGCCTAGGTTGGTCTGTGGATGGGTGACCACCCTTTCATACCGAGTTTCCTCCGTGCCTCGAAAGCACGTTAAGCTGTTGGTCCAGGCTGTAATTTGTCCATCTTTGACAGTCGTTACAGGTAGTCTGTGGCCCAAAAAGTCTGACCTTACCAAGTGGTATCGTATTACCCAGTATTAACTGGGTTGTGGAGGTCAGATAGGCAGTCGCTCCATGTAAAATACTGGTATTCAGCTGCACCCGGTTAGACTGGAAGCCGACCCTAACATAGTTGGGAAAAAGCTACGCAGATGGTGAGTCTGAATTTATGCCCGGTTGATGGCAATTAGGCTAATTACATGGCTTTCAATGTGGGTTTGCTATAAGGTAAACCTCTGCCTATCCCTACAGGGATTACAGGTGTGATGTTATGTTACATTAGTTCTGATGATTAAGTTCAGGATGTAACGTTAAGTGATGATTAGCTACTCAACCATACATTTTTCGATGATGTAATGTATCCGATAAGTAAGCTGTCAGTCAAGAAATGTAATGTAGGTAATAATAAATTTTCCAAAGTCACACCATTTTGAAATCTATTGTTTACTATCAAATTCAAACAGCTCAGTGAAATCATTTTCAATGAAGTTTAGTGTTTGCCCCACGCATTGATTCGCCTCTCAAAGAAAGTTCAATGTTAATGTTAACTAACTTGCGACTTTGTTACGTCAACGATTGAAAGGACAATCGCTTGCACCAAGTGACGAAACGAGTCGACCAGACGGGCTTGGGCCAATGACAGCGAAAGTGTTATAATTTGCTCACTGACATTTCGGCAGCCTTTGGCGATGTCAATGTCGGGGTTGGGTTTAATAATATGGGCAATTTTGATGAATGATCTTCTGTTTTCGTAAATTTTGATGTAGGTACCTACTAATTAGGTACAGTTGATATTGTGATGATGTAATCAAGTCAAACAACAGGGAAACGTCAAACGGTTGTTTAAAAACAATTGATTAATTTTATTAAACAATCGTTTCCCTATTAATTTGACTTTCATATCGTCTTTACCATATGATTAAGATAGATAGTAAAATTATTAATAAATGTGCTACATCAAAACGATGCTGTTATAAATCAAATCTTACTTTCAAACAAAAAACAGTAAACACTAAAGAGGCTGCACGACAGGCCTTCAGTTTCTCGAAACACATAGTTAAAAAAAGGCGACCACTTTTTCACTAAAACTGCCTGAGAACATATCTATAGGGAAAGCACGAACGAAGCGAACCTCTAATTGACATTTACAAACGATCTTTTGTTCTCCTCACTACTATCGATATTTCGAACAATGTAAGCACATCATTATTCATTGTTTGGTTTTACTATCTCTTAATTATTTTATCGTTTCGCACTCGTTTTCGCACGGAAGATGTATTACTAATTAATAAGTTTCAATAATGCTGTTGATGAATAAACTTTGCGTGATAGAAGCTTTTCTTCTGTCATTCGTCAGTTGTTTTTTTATGCATTGAGTCGATCAACCAATCAATTCAGCCTATGACATTTCAATACTTCTAAAGAGATAAATGTGCGTAAGTTTCATCACTAGTTTAATGATCTTTTGTACGTCAATATTCATACCGAAAATCAATAAGCCTATCCCACTGATGGGATGGGGGCCACCTCTTTGTGAGAGGGACTGGGCTGTAATCCACCACAAGGACCCAGTGCGGATCGATAGATGTCATTGTTCTAGGCCATACCAGCTTCCTCACGATGATTTCCTTCGCCTTATGAGCTATGCTGATTATACAGCGTGTTAGGTTAAACGAGGGACATATTGAGGGAAGGTATTCAGTATTCGATTCTCAATCCAAATAAGTGAAAAACCTATAACCTTAATTTTTGACATTATTGTCTAATTAAATACATTACTCATGGACACTGAGCGCGCAAATAGGTGTCACGCGGCAAAACACGTGCCAGTCCTGAGCTCCGTGCGCAAACTCCGCCCCTTTCCTTTGTAATGTCCCCGATGCACCGACAGGGCACATCCCCGCGCAAAAATGAAAAAAAAAATGAAATGA
Organism: Xestia ashworthii; assembly: GCA_950022955.1. Taxonomy (NCBI): domain Eukaryota; kingdom Metazoa; phylum Arthropoda; class Insecta; order Lepidoptera; family Noctuidae; genus Xestia; species Xestia ashworthii. The sequence continues at coordinate 7,164,904 of OX465556.1, forward strand.
TTACACCTAGAAAGGTCATTGACCCGCACACATGTTCTGCGATAAGCGCATGGCGCACACGTTGCGAAACTTAGGCGAAGTTTTTGGTATGGATCTATCTGTTATGTATAGTGTTTTCTTTTTGTTCATATGTTGATTAGTATCATGTAAGCATGGACTATTGCGGGTTTGAATAAGTCTCTCGTTTAAACTAACATACTGTATAATTTACAGAAAGTAACGCACCTGCCATGAAAAATAAATAGTATTCAGCAGTAGCGAAGGGCAAATTTTTGTAACAGGAAAGCCGCAGCCGGTCCGGTGCATATTTTTAATAATGTTTGAAAAAACCATACATCGAACCATTTGTAGTTTTAGTCATGTTTGGGCAATCACGTCCTAACTGAATTACCTACATTTTTTACATGTTTTACTTTTGGCAATAGTAGACTCCAGTGCAGTGATTGTTCTGAAGGGAAGCCGGTAGGTTTCGAGTTGTATGAACCCCTCGCCACTGGTATTCAGTTAAATTGGAAACCGACCCAAACATAGTTGGGAAAAGGCTAGGCAGATGATGATGAACACGCCTGCCTACCCATCATTTGTAAGTCGGAGGACCATTACCACTGGTTTACCACTGGGGGCCTGAAATGGCCGCTTTTGCATAACCATAATAGTTTTCAGAATCACGTCAAAATTCTTAAAATGCACACAGACGTAATTAGTATTAAGAATTGTCACTTAGCAACCATTTTACGAATTGTAACGTAATTTTTATTATAATCCTACTAAGATTCTCACCCGATCATCTCATCTTATTCAAAACAAGCTGTGCTCATATTATATCGGATAGAGCAAATTAATATTAATTCATAAAATTTTCTTCATATGTTTTCCGATTTCCCCGATAGAATTTGTCTTGAATGTGGTATACCTTGCGTGGTAAGTATTAGATTATGTTATTGTATGGATACATTTTATAGAAGTTTTTATTATGATTGCGCGTTACACGTAATTTTTATGACCGTCAAGTTCCGGTGAAATGTGGGATGAAGAAAAAAGCAATTGAACTTGTGATTGCAATGTTTTGTAAACATTATTTGACCTGCCAATTGTAGTTATTTATATGTATTATACAATTTGCTATAGAACTTAGTTATGCAATAACTCTTATTAACGTACTATTTCGGCATTTCAATATGAATTAAATATTTTTCATCTTTATCTTTTAGGACTTATAGTTGACTTATCACCAGTCTTTAAATTACCAATTAAGTTTAAGTAGTATATTTATTTTCATTCGGAAATGAAAATCTTTTAAATATTGAGTGACTGCTTCATTAAAAGTATGTATGTTGTAATATCATGTATCTTGTCTGCCCGCCCAATCGATTAAAGGCGGGCGGTCATGCGTACGCGCCGCGCCGGTCAGCGGCGAGCTTTTGATAGTGATGCGCTTTTTACTCGTGTTTGCAGTAAAACATCGATATTTCTTTTTTTAATTTTTATTTTCGTTTCTAAAAATAAACTTGAAGTTTGTTTAAAAAATCGCTAATTGGTTGAAGAATTTGATTGATAGTTAACAATTTTATTGATGTTTGGTTTGTTAGCAGTCATTGAATTGATTTGAAGGTCGTTAAATATTTTGGGTCCGACTCTCTATTTGATGGTTGTTAGTGATTAACATATTGAATAATATTGTACTTTTATGGCATACTACTATATAGTTGGCATTTCAATGAAAGATGGGGTTTCGTATTGAGCTTTTGTATTTAAAACCTTTCATTCAAGAGTTGAAGTCATTAGTGTCTTCAAAGCTAAATAAAGTCATCAATCCAGCAGCCAAGCATTCCGGTCTTATCTCCGTACCTTTACTTCATTTCCCACGTCACATTAGATGGAATGTCATCCGCTGATAGATAAGGTGCGTAACATTGATATCGATATTCACAGCGGTGGTCTTGTAAACATTGATACTCGGTATCACTAATTAGTAGCCGGTGAAAGTTACCGACCGACTGACCACAATCCGAGTCCGATGTTTCGGCTGCGTCGATTCTAGATCGATTCTACTTTCGTTTTTGACTACTCTTACTTACCGCTCACCTCGAGTCGATTGTATGATTTATTTCGTACTTACGTTATATAGATGTAATTATACGTTTGGCTACGGATTCGTTGTGGTCAGTCTGTTGCGGAATCAGGTTTTGGTTTAATTAATTTCTACTGATATTCATTATAATATCTTTGCTGGGCGTTGTTAATAACTGAGAGTGCAAAGGTGCGGTATTGGAGATCCTTCACTTATCGATAAAATTGGAAGGTACTGTACCGTCTTCTCGATAACTTGCTCCAAAACAATCAAGCAATTACCAACATTTCATTAAACTTTTGGTTTGAAAATGTTTGAATAAACAAATTATACCACAGCTCGATGCAAATAACAGCTTTTATAGACATGATTGATCATATAACTGTTTTTATGAATACGAAAAAAGATGTAGTAAATCGGATATGAATAACAGTCAATTAAAGAGTCGATGAAAATAACCAAAACGCCTGTCAACTTGATTAGTTCGGTGAGAACCGGTGTGTTGTGGTCAGGCTTTAAAACTGGCGAATAAGACAGCCTGAAATATATTCATTTGCTCCTTGTTTCTCTTTGATGTCGTCATTTTTTTTAAAGAGACTGTTTACAAAGCCACTTATGTTTTCTTTTTAAGTTGATTCTGCTTCACTACTATCTTAAGATCTTCGATCTCTAAATCTGGATCTTATCTTATTCCATTTACTGTTGAGCCTAGTACTTAGTGTCATATTTTACCATCAGCGTTATGTCAGACTCACTATAATTTGAGATGGTTTTTTTATGTGACCTTAATATGGGAAAAACTTTGACTCCTTCTAATAAGACAACACAATTAAAATCTCAAATCCTACAACACCACTAAAACCGTTAAAACCGACTCAAACGCTGTTCACACTTCTATAAAACCATCCAAGCTCGATTTGTTTTTATCGCCCGCTTATTCTGAGGCCTAACAGTCTCATCGCGACCTCAGATGTGTGCCAGCGGGTCTTCAATGTGGGTTTATGATGCAGCCCCACGGGTTCTCAGCCGCTGTGGGTGCCTCATTGTGTGTGGCAATTAACTCTAACTGTCAACGTTTCCTAGGATGCCATGTGAATTCTCCGTCAATAGGGATTGTTGGATTTAATTATTATAATTGTTTCTCTTGTTTGTTTGTTGTTGTGATAAGAACTGTATCCATGGTTGTGTTTATGGAATTTTATTGCGTTTTTGTTTTAATTTTATGATGGTTTGTCTACGTTGTGCCCAACAAGGTTCATTGGAAGACCAACGTCAGACAGCATCACCTGTCTGGCATGAATGCTGAAATGGACCTTTTTGGCGCAGCCGTGAGGCACACAGTACATATCTATGTCTTTTTGTCCTTTTTGTATCTTTTTTAATATTATTCTGTGTGTGCTTAATGTGCTGACGTCAAATAAACATTTTTTCTGTCTTTCTTTCATCAGTAGGTACCTATACAACTTTGAAAGGATACGGATACCGACGCTAAAACGGTTACCAGGTATGCAGTACATCATTCTGAACCCACACATAGAAAAAATCATCGGTAATTTAAAAAATACAGAAGTGCCATACATTTTGACCGCTTAGGTGACCGTTTTGACCGTGTGTGTTTTTGTAGAAAGCGGCTGTTTTTTTTCTATTACCCTACGAATAATTTCTATGTGAAGGGGTTTAGGATAATGTAGGTACTACGTGGTAACCAGTCTAGCGTCGATATCTCTTCCACCCTGTATACGACTGGATTATGTAAGATGAAAGGTAAAAAAGGGGTTAATCAAATAACGTCTAACTGATCTCAAAAGCACTCAAGCTTTTACAAGTTAAAGAATAAACTTGATTTACGAGACTGGTAAAATTAAAAAGGATTAAGAAGAGAATTCTAAATGCTGTTTTTTTTATTTACATTAAAACGAAATGAATCCAACAAATAAATACTAATTCTTTCTGCCATGGACAGCCAAACCTCCGCATAGCTAATCTCAAGAATAATACAAAGGAAAAGAAGAATAGACTTTTACAAAAGTAAAATCTGTCGAGAAACTTGTGTGCCCAATAGTACTGGATTCTTAGTCACGTAGGTAAATATTGATAACTTTCCAAGCAAATATTTAGTTTGCCGTAGCACACTTACTCAATACAACATCGCCAAGCTAATATACCAATTAAAAACTCCATGATAAATCTGGTTTTAGCGAAAGCAAAAGTACGAGACCGTATGTCGTTGACCGTAGAGATTTGACTGACGAATTTGTAACTGAAAACGTAACATATAACTGTCTTTGTCGCACGCTTGATTGACGTGTTAGTTTGTCTCTTTTTCAAATCGTGACACGTCTTGACAGGTTGACATGAGATCCTCGAAATCCTAGAAATGACAGCGCCGGTGAAAGTGTAAATAAAGAGTTTCGGTCGAGAGCGTATTATGTGTTAAAAAGTATTTCAATTTGTTTTCCCGATTTGTAGGCAAGTGCTACATTTTTGGGTAATTAGTTGGGTTGTACGTTAAAAGGTTATTTATTAGCTTTTGTATGTTTATTTACTTCGTCCAATTTTACAATTGATTTGATGTCTTTGCTACATGGTGTTTCCTTTTGTGAGACGTCCACATCAGCTTCAGTTGTTTTCGTTAGTTCGGTGCTAAATCCGGCTTATACATAACCGTCTTCTTGCAATTCTAATTCTTATTAATTTTCAGGATAGTAAGTAGTAATCTAAAAACATCAATTTGTCTCATCAGTCACCCGAAGTTTGTAATCTTCTGTAACAGTGCCTAAACTAGTCTATAATATCTTCTGATTCATTTTATCAGAGTGTAGAAATAAAATTATGATCCAAGAATATCATACAGCTCATCAGTCATTCCAAGTTTGCAAACTTCCCTAACATCAGTGACTACACTAGTCTATAATATCGCCATGTCATCTAAACTTCAGCTGTAAGTCTCACGAACTAAGTTTTATGAGATAGTGTCGGGACGTAACATTACGGTAACAACCGAACAACCCTAACTTTAGCAGAAGTGACGCTGTTTAGCATAAATGGGACCGTTGCTCCGATTTTCACAAAATGGCAAAATTCATCAATATAAAATTTTATTTTGATGACATACTTGAATAAATTAGTAGTCAGTTGGTACGTCTGTAAACATGTGGTAAGTCTTTCCTAGCATTTGTTGAAAAGTAAATACGAGCCCTAAGTGTTTGCTAGTCACACACCAATCGTACGCTTAGGTACTACTTGAGTTTGCATGCAAATTATACCTGCTAGGTGATAATCAGTAGTAGATAGTAACAAGCCAACATACTGTAATTTAGAACTGCTGCTCTTGAAGTTATTCTCATTAGTAATTTATCCTAACAGTACAGATTTTATTTGTCTCGATTCCCTTTTGGCTTTCCTTTCCTTACCTAGAAATGAGTAGTACCTCTTTACTTTGTTTAAAAAGCTTCCAGTATCGTTACATACTTAAACATTAACCTTTTTACCCGTACGAAACCTTTATTAATTATCTCTGAACACGACCTCTCCAAATCTTTTGATTAATGTCGAATAATAAATCACTTCGCAATTGTTCGTACCGCGGTCTGTAGGTAGGTACCTCAGTTTACATTGTCGCTTACTTTCAGTTTCGTTTTGTGCCCCTGCGCAGGTCAATGCTCGGTAAGATCTAGTGCGCGATAGCTTCCTTACTCAATGATATTGTTTACTTTTAGTCTAGACGACTAGACCTGAGAGCTGTGTTTAGATTCGTCTAATGCTTTTGAATGGGTAGATCATATGTGAGCGCTGCTTGTTTGTATAGGAGATAATCGCTTTCGAATCTTTTATGAATTTTTATGCAAATATTTGGTATAGAGAAATGGGTAAAAGTTGGAAGGTACGGATAATTTACTTTCTTTGGTTTGTTTGATTTTAAAGTTGTTTTTTCCATGGTTCAATATCGGAACGAGTTAAATGACATGTGAGTTTGGGCTTAGTAGTAAATTGATAAAGACTGATGACGATGATGCTGTTATGGTGTTACATAGGGCATTTACCTAGTAAACAAGCGAATAATAAGAATAATATTCTCAGTGTTAGTAGTAATGATACAAAGAAACTAGTCAACACACGTGATGGAGATCATAATCACAGAACACAAGAGACCATTCAACTCATTCCCATAGTAACACTACCCGATGCCATAGTAACCGATACTAACAACACAGAGATATACAAAATTCTTTCACATAATAAATTCACCGAAGGGCAGCTAATCGTGTCAAGTCCGCAGTGAAAGTAAGAGGTGGGCGAGAGATTCACAGTGTCGGCGTCGGCGTGCGCGCACGAAGGCAATGATGCCGGCTGCAGGTAATGATGGCCACGTGGTTCGGTGGTCATGACTATCAGAATGAAGTTTTTGTATACAAGGTGTAATTGAAATAGCTAAAACCTCAAAAGGGGTCTTTGTACTCATCACTATGAAAAACAAACTTTTACTACAAAGATAATCTTATGTTTTCTTTGTCGTCTGGTAGTAATAATGGAGTTTTAGTGTGATCGTGTTTTAGTTTTTGTTTTTGAACACATAAGGATACACAGATTAGTTCCATTTCGGCATCCATGAATTTATTTTTCATGCCTTCAAATCATTTCCATCTCGGCACCGTAACAGTAATTTACAACCTCTAATAACAGAGCAAAGATATTGATTATGTCGTCTACTTGTGTTGGATTTCATTTATGTGAAGGCTTTGCGGTATTTTCACGTTCAACCAACCAAAGATCCGCCACAAGTCAAAGGATAATCTGTTTTTCTTTAATACTAAAGCCTTTTTCTATTAATCACGCCCTGTGGTAAAATTTAACCCTTTCAAACAATTCAGATTGGTGATCGTGACAAGCCGTTTTTCGACGATAGACGCAGCTTAAAGGACGGTATAATGTATCTTATCTATAATGCTTGGTTGGGTAATTGGGTATCTATTTGTTGAGGCTACATTTTATTTCACAAGATTGGTTTCACTTTTTTGCTTAGCTTTAAGCCTAAGAGGATTATAGCTTAGAACAGGTGACACATCGAGGTGGAGTCGAGAAATGAGAAAGTCGAGTTACATCACTATCAAGAAGTGTAACATCTTGTAATAGATGATAGATCCTAATCTTGGTCTGATGATAATGGTTTAAGTCACGCCTGTTATGATGATTGAATGATTTTGAAAAGGTTTTCTTTTATAATATGTATGTTCATCTTAATTGATGAGTAATTAAATTAGATCAGTGAAATTAACTGGTTATGAAATTGATTAAGTGAGAAGGTACTCGCGTACCTACTTCGGCTAGAACGAAAGTTACGGATAAATATTTGCTAACTATTGCGTAACAATGTAGTACTAATAGAAGAAATGAACAAACTGAAAATACAGGTACAAACGAAGACGTACCCTAAACAACTTTCCCATTTATGAAAACCTTTTCACTTATTCATTTAGCGACCTAATACAAGTAAAACTGCATACTTTATTTTCTCCAAAAACATAATACGGTTCCATAAAGGAACATTAAAATTAAATTTTATCGCCACACCTTTTAAACTCGAGAATAACTCGTAACAACCGTGTAGCCATAAAAGTAATGGATCGTTTTATTAATTGTTTATTTGCAAATAAACAGAGGCCCCGCAATGAAAAACGTTTCGCAGTGATCAGCGAAGGTGCAATAAAGCTCTGCTGTGGGCCCACCGCACCCTGTAATTATACAATGGACCTGCGACCGCATACTTTACAAGCGAAAATGCACCGCAAAAACTCTAAAGTGGCATGTATAAAGAGTTCCGGTAGTGTGCTTTAGTACTTTCTCCCGGTGCTCCCACGGCCCACTTGCCCGAAAAACAACTTGTTGAACGGGAACGCCCAAAATTTGGTGATTAAAGTGGTGCGGTGTGCCTACGTCTTTACTTTCGCGAGCTCCCGCCAATTAAGCGGCAGCGACCGGCTATGTTTTGTTTTTATTGAAGTGCTAAATGAGATGTTTGAGATTAAACTGCCTAGGCAGTTATTTTGCAAGTTTATCGGCTATTATTTATTGAGCATCAATAAACCCTTCATTTTGAAATCGTTGAGCACAAAATTAACAAACATTAAAAGTACTTGGGTGGTAGTTAACGATATCTTTCCCTCACATACAAGGGAAGTACATTAACTTAACGCTAGTTGGATTTCGGAAACAATATTACATACGGAAAACAATAACCCTCTCGGACCACCACGTTTCCGTAATAACATGCCTGAGATAGTTGGAGGGGAAACAAAACGAAATGACATTCCCCATCGTAAGGAAAGACTGAAACACAAAACTTTCCCTTTTATGTGAAGCAAAGGGAAATAAGTAGGTGGGTAAGAATTCCTTTAGCGAGTCGTACTATCGGAGGCTTTGCATCGTGACCTATTCACCCTTGAACCACAATTTCTAATGGAAGGAGATGCTGGGTTCATTATTTAAAATGTGTGCAAGCCTCGTCGGCAATCGAAAGTGGGCAGATTGGAACTCCGATAAGGATCCACTTCACTTTGATTTATGAACGCAGTGAAATAGACATCATTACAATATTGCAAATACAATGTTCGAAGTTTAGAAGTTATTGATGGCATTTTGATGTAATGTGCGTGATCGCAATCTTTTATGCTTAGATTTGTTGTTCTTGATTTATAGCCTGCTTAGACAAATATGTTGTTCGCATTTCTAAGTTCTTACTTTATATTTTAAATCACTACATAATTAATATAAATTTAAAACAAAGTCTTGACGCACCGTCTGTCCGTCTGTCTCTTCACGACAAACTCTGCAACTACAGAACGGATTTTCATGTGTTTTCACAAATATTTGTACTTTGTAATGAATCTCTTAACTTCGTTTCAAGGCGTTCAACGCCTTGAAATGAAGTTAACTTGAAGTTTATCCAATAGGCTTCAGTCAGTACGTAACCATGCCCAGTTAAATAATAACAAACGAAATAATAATCACACGTGCGGTTCAGCTAAGTTGAATAGGTACGTTGATCCTAAAATAACACATAATAGGTACAGATTTACTATAATATTAGTTTTCATTCGATTCAAACTGGAGCTTAGGTTTCACAACTGAGCAAGACATTTGCAAAAGCTTAGAACAATAGTGCAATTCATTGAAGTGAAATTTTTGTATTTGCTTTTGCCATTTGATTTATAACCGGACAAGATAAATGGACTTGCCTTAATTTAAAGTTTCTCTTACATACCTAAACATCATTAAAAGTGTGAAATCATAACTTATTATCTATATTATATGCACCCCTGACTCTAATTAAACATGCCATGACGACGCAAGCATCACTTTCTCATACCTCCACATATATTTATACATATGTACAGTTAAGAATAAAGTTTATTATTATAATAATGAAAGTTATGTGTCCAGTCAGTCGCTAGAGAGAAAACTTTAAACATATCTACACTTATATTATAAAAAGGAAACATTTGAATTTTTGTATGTACTTAACGAAAAAACTTAAAAACTACTAGACCGAATTGAAATATTCTTTCAGCAATGGTTAGCTACATTATCAGCGAGTAACATAGGCTATATTTTATCCCTGTACTCCCACAGGAACAGGAACAACGCGGGTGGGACCGGGTGACGTCCGCTAGTCAGAAAAAAAAAAAAAAAATGTAAAAAATGTATAAATTGTAGAACAAAGTAGACATACACGACTACAGATTTTATGTAGAAAGCTTAGCTTAGCTTATTGTATACAAAATTGATGTTTATCTTGCTTTTGTAGTATGTATTTCTTTAATGCACGTTAGATATCGACGTGTTGTTGAGTATCTTGGAAATATGACAATATCTAGATAAAATATTTATGAGATAGAAGATAAACAATCGAATGAATAAATAGCACTAAGTGACAGCCCGAAACAACGGCTTAGTGTGCTTTTCGAGGCACGGAGGAAACTTTGTATGATGGGTGGTCCATTCCACCGACTAACCTAGGTACGTGCGGCTTAACCTAAAGATCGACCCAAGCGAAAGCGTAAGTATTACTTAACGAGAAACATCTCATTAATTTCCGTGGTATTTTTAACTACCGCGGTCTGTCCAATTAATTGAAGTACCTAAGTAACCAAAATTACCCATTATATAAAGCCCAAATTACTTTTGTTTCGAGTTCATTATTGGAAAGTAATTCACTTATTTCGGGCTTTTGAATCTTAAATGTTTTTCCTGTTTCTTATAAAGTACCTTTTATAAAGCCCGTAACATGTTTTCCGGAATTTCCAAATTACTCTTAAAAACTTTTTCGATTTTCCTCTTAAAATGAAGCATGGATCTAAAATGCTTTTTTACGATTGTTCGAAAAAAGAAGAGGTATCTACATTGTAATCTGAATCTATTCAAAGTTCGAGTGAATCGGTTTTTTCTAGGTAAGCGTGATCTACCCAAGGCCACATCAGCGCTTCACATCAGGTCCAGGTGCCAAACGCCAGGTTATTCACGGTTGATCTTCATAATGATGCAATAATCGTTCTCTCTTTCACAAATTGAGTCTACCCTGCGTCACTAATAATCATTAAATTTGGAAAAGAGGAGCCCTTTTCCATGTGACTTATCGTATGAAGTTTGACGCACCCTGAGTAATACAGGGCAGAGTATGCAGCGGCGATTCCAACAGAATTCGTGCAGACATGAAAAACGGAAGACCCGAAATAAGTATTTAGTTTTTTTTTTCAACGTTACCTGCTAAAACGAGAATTCCACATTGAAACACATGAAAACAATGCTAAAATAAACGTAACTAAAAATGCTACTAATGCAGATACCGTTCACAAAAGAAATACTGTCGTGGAAACAAAATCACAATACGGCACCAGATTCCGTCCCACATCGTTGGAAACTGTACCAAGCTGCTGACAAAGAGGATCCATTATGGGAGTCGAGTGATGACGGGTGTAACTAGTACCTGCTGTGTAGACACCTAGACTCATTAAGTAATACTTAACCAGTATAATTTGGCCACTCATTGTATCGCGTTTCAGTACCATGCGATGTCAACTTAAAGTGTATGTAGACAGACACTACGACTAACTAGTATAATTCAACCGCTTTTCCATACAATGATAAGTCATCTTAAACTGGAAATTTGACGACAACCTATACTGTCCTGGTATAAGCTGACCTGTCATTGTATAGCCTTTTAGTACAGTATAAACTGGAAATTGTATAGTTTGGTATCTCGTGTGTACTACTAATGAACATCGTAATTATGTTTAATGACACGATTGTTCGGTGTGCAATTTGCCGTAAATGTTCTAAGGAGGTTCTTGTTTTAAATAATGAGCGATCTACGTCATTTTAATGCTTTTATGACTAACAATGGCGGTTTTGGTGTGCTCCTCATTTCACTACGATTACATTGTTTGAGTATATGAAATTGCTCTCGGTGTCTCACGTACATATTTTACATGAAATTAGCATACTCTCTTTCGCTATGTATGAAGAATATAATATTCAGCAGCTTTTCGTATATTTTGACTTTGAAATGAAGGAAAAATCTCGAGAAAATATAGAAGTATTCTTTTTACGTTTAGGCTTTATTCATAAATTTGTATACATTACAGATATACATATAAGTATAACACTTGTCGTTCCGTTGTACGAGTATTTAGAAAATGTTAGTCCGTAACTTTTTGTTCCTATGTGTTTTAGATATTTTTCAGTCTGGGTCTAAGTAGTACATTGTCAAATTATATCCTTGGTTCAAAATCTAGATAAACGAGTGGCTTTGGATGTGTAACATAACAATGCACTTTCCCAAGCGAAGTGCTCATGGATATAAAATGTACGTGTAAACAAGAGTTTTTGAAATATGTCTCATGCATTTACTTTATTTTCAACGTAGAACGGATTTTATATCTTCTTCTAATAAATAAAATTATAGTGTATGTTTGTAATATTAATGTAACAGCTTTTTACTCAATGCATATGTAATATAATTATATATATGTATACGACATTTATAGTAAAAAACACTTTTTTTCAATTTGTATGTGTCTGTCTTACCGTCTGTTTGTTCTGGCTAATCTCCGAAACGGATAAACCGATTTTGACGGGACTTATACTGGCAGATAACTGATACTATAAGGTTTTATATAGGTTACTTTTATTTTACAAAATTAATTAGGGTTCCGTGCAAAAAATCACCGCAGTGGATTGGTTGTCGATACCAAACAAAAATCATTGTTATCAATTTCTATAACTTCCAGAGTGTTCAGTTTAAGAATTGCTTGTATAATTTATATGTATATAGTTGTGAAAACTAGGTACCCACTAATGTTTTAAATGTTGGTTGTCGATACCAAACAAATCAATGTTATCAATTTCTATAACTTCCAGGGTGTTCAGTTTAAGCATTGCTTGTATATTTATATGTATAATTATAATTGTGAAAACTACCCACTAATGTTTCAAATGTTGGTTGTCGATACCAAGCAAATCATTGTTATCAATTTCTATAACCCCCACGGTGATGTTCAGTTTAAGCATTGCTTGTATGTATTTATATGTCTATAGTTGTGAAACTATCCACTAATGTTTCAAATGTGTTTGTTCACAGATGCGACTTCGACGGGGCTTGGCGATAGGCGTCCTGCTCATATTACATATGGTGAGGCTTCATTGTTTTCTTATACCAACTTAATAGTAGTGGGAACTTTATTTTCTCTGCTGGGACTTGGGTCTCATCTCTATGTGAGAGGACCGTCTTGAAATGTACCATGTGGGTCTAGTGCGAAATGGACGACATATGTCTTCTAATTTTTAAGTTCTTCGTTTTCCTCTACAAGATTTTCTTTAGCAGTAAAGAGAATGTCGTACAAAAAGAATCTGGAGCTATATTGACTGGCAATATCATTAATCTCCTGCCCTTATATCCCAATTTATTTGGGGTCGCAGCATATCTTCTCCTTCCATACTTAGAGCCTCATTTCATACCTGGGGCCTAATTCTGCTATTTTAATAAATTCGTCACTCCAAAACAATTCCATTCTCATCCCATTGTCATTTTGCTTAAAGTTCGTAATCTGCTAAATTCACAATGGTCGGTCAATGGTCTCGTTATAAAATTGTGTTTTAATGGCATTTTCGTATTGTCATTATTATAAAACTCATAGTACAAATGGTTTTAGAAATCTACTACTAAATGCGAACATTTATTCATGCCAGATTTCATGTACGAGATTAATATTCTATGACATTTCTTTCAATGGAGTGTCAGTGGTTGTTCATTGAGAAGTCATAATGGCGCCATTATGATAGTAGAATTAACAAACTTGTCAAAATTTGACAGAATTTATGAAATCAATGATCGAATACTCTGACACTATTGTAATAGCAGAATCGAGGCCCTGACTGATTGTTTTTTGTGTAAACGTTGACTCCGAATCATAAAACAAATAGTTGATTCAAAACGATCTAAAATTAATCTGCATTTTACGTAGCACTAAGCAAAACAATGGCGGTCCCTAAACTCACATTCAAGATCCCAAAATAAACAAAAGCCATTGGTTAGAAATTAAAAACAAAACTGATAATGATGTACCAATAAAAAGCTTTATCAAAAACTAACAAGTCGCAGGTGACTACTCCGCAAAAATCGTGGTAGCTTGGCTAATTCGCATGTTAAAAATATAATTCATAGCCTATGTTACTAACTGATAAATTAGCTTTCTATTGGTGAAAATATGGTTAAAATCGGTCCAGTACTTTCGGAGCTTATTCGGATACAAACAATAAATCTTGTTATCTTTATAATATTAGTATACTATATAGATAAATCTGATCACGTACATCTTACCAAATTAATTCAGCCAATAGAAATGGAGAAAGGTCTTTTGTTGAATAAATAGTTATGAATGACAGGGACTGTCTATTTGTTCATGCTAATTCTTATTGTTTGGGCGGGACGTTACCTCCCACTAACAAATATAGACTTGTCATCTTTATTTTCTTGGACAATTCAAAACAAATCATTGTTGACCATTGTTTTTCTTATGTGACATCAAGGCAGGTGGAGGCCAGTAGTTTCTGTCTACCCTTTTTGGGAGAAGGCGTGAGTTTTTGTTTGTATTTAAGTCCTCTCTCAGGTCAATGGATATTTCCCCAATAGTTTGGTAAAACTACTTTGACTAGACTTAAAATTACAAAGGTGGTCTTATGTTAGGTTATCAAGTGGGCAGGGCATATTGCTGGCAGAATGGATAGCCGATGGGACCGAAAAGTTCTGGAGTGGCGACCGCGAACCGGAAGACGTTGCGTTGCAAGGCTTCCCACTAGGTGGACTGATGACCTGGTGAAGTTTGCGGGGATCCGCTGGATTCGTGTCGCACGGTACCGGTCAATGTGCATGGCGACACTGGGGGGAGGCTTTTGTCCAGCTGTAAGGCATCTTTGTATTATGGTGATGCTTGTATCCTTCCTCAGGCGTAAATTTGTAAACGAAGTTTAATTTTCTATTACCAAAAATTTCATTAAGGCGAGGATTTACTAATTTTGAACTTTTTTGAACATCTGTAACGTTTCAACCATAAAACAGAACCCAATGAAAATTTATTTTATTGTAATTGAACATATGACCAAGCGCCGGGCAAAAGCCAAAACATGATATCAATAAGTTGGCTCGATAGAAAAAAATCACAAACCTGACTCTAATTTGTGACTTCAAACGTATTTTTTTATATGAGATTATGTCTCAAAAAGTATTGAAAATTACATTAAACAATCAAACATCGTTTATAGAAGGGACTCGCAAAAAAAAAATTGGAAAAAGTGCCATATTTTTTTTAATAAAAATAAAATTGCTTTTGCGGGTCGCGAAAGTCGAGAAATACACCAGCCAGTGCTCGCCGAGGCGTGACCGAGAGCGGACGCATGTCGCTTTTTTCACAGAGCTACCCCTCATAATTGTTACGCAACGTTTTCGTATCTTTTTATTATCTTTTAGCTAAGTTTATTTTGAAATAGTTTTTTTATTAGTTATAGGACTTATAGGTACCTACATTATTAGTTTTAAGAATTTGTTTATTTTATTTAAATTTCCCCGAAAACAGGATGGGTAATAAAAAAAATAAAAGATCTTATAAAAAACTAGCTTCTGCCAGCGGCTTCGCCCGCGTGAAGTTTGATTATTGTCCCATGGAATCTTACTGCCGGGATAAAAAGTATCCTATGTTTTAATCCAGGTTATAAACTATCTGTGTGCAAAATTTCATCCAAATCCGTTCAGTAGTTGTCGCGTGAAAGCGCAACAAACAAACTTACATTCACATTTATTCTCCGAACTGCTAAGCTATCGGGAACTGCTAAGCTATCGGGAGTTACACGTGTTATTGTGAGTCAACTATAAAAGATAGACATATGCTGTCGTGGGATATTTTTTATATAATTTTATGTGGAATATTTCCGTTATACATGATTTCTATGTAGCTTTAACCATTAAGGCTGCACACGCGACGGAAGCTAAAAAAACCAAGTAACTTCTCCCGTTTTCCCAACATTTCCTTTCACTGCTCTGCTCCTATTAATGGTAGCGTGATGAAAAGTATACTATTACCTGCTCAGGAGTATGTAGAATAATTGTACCAAGTTTCGTTAAAATCCGTGGAGTAGTTTTTTTTTCTATAAATAACATACAGACAGACAGACAGACAGACAGACAGACAAAAATTTTACTGATTGCATTTTTGGCATCAGTATCGATCACTAATCACCCCCCGATAGTTATTTTGTAAATATATTTCATGTACAGAATTGACCTCTCTACAGATTTATTATAAGTATAATAATAATAATAATATAGATAGAATATAGATATATAGATATATAGATAGATAGAAGATAGATAGATAGATTAAAACAAATGGAATATCGAAAAATGTTACTCGAAAGTATTTATATTATTTTCATATTTTAATTTAGATGTACCTACCTAATGTGTTTAATTACTAATTATAAATCACGGATTTGATTTATGAAACGCTAAGCTAATTTTTCCCGCGCGGTGATATCCCATGTCAAGTGCGTGAACCAAGGGCAACCGACGACGATCTCTCGCGCCGGGCCTCGGTTCAGGCCATGGTCCGGAGCAAGGAAGGGTGGCAGGCGGTCGCGGTGCCTTCTGCGATGCAGTAATGCTCGTAAAGGAGGAAGGCATAAAGCAACAGCGCTAACGTGTCAGGGTTGACTTGCGGACGGAGAGCAATGGGTCGCCGTCCGACCGTCCGGTAACCGCCCGGACTGAGCCCAAGTCGCCAACGGCGCGCAGCGTTCTCGCTGTAAGCAATCCAATAGGGGCCCAGCAAGGCCGAAGCCTACTGGGGCTGGACTTGGTTACGAAAATAAGGCCTGGTCCCGGTACGAAAGGCCACGAAGGAACGGGGTGGGTTGTTTAGTCAGTAAGAGTCTGACACGCCCTCTCGACCCGCCTAAGAGCGGGCGAAGTCATGTTGATTACTTTTACCCGACGAAAAAAAAAACCTATAAGATGTAGATATGTATCTCAGGGATTATGTCACTTTCTACTAGTGAGAGAATTATAAAAAAATCACTTCTGTAAGTAGTTCCTGAGATTAGCCCCTACAAACCTACAAACAAACTCACAACTCTACTTTTTTATCAGATTAGTGTAAATGAAGTATGTAGAAGTATAGATACCTATACTCGTTCAACCCAACATCGCGCGTAATTATTTTTCTTGCGTTCGTCACAGTGCAGTAAGGATTCAGTAAGTATAGTATCATAAATTGATTTGCTAACGTAGAATAGATACGGAATAAAGATATAATTGCCTTTGTGTTTATCTATACTAAATTTGTTTGTTTGGTTGAATGTGCTAATTTCAGGATCTACTGGTCCGATTGTACCGGAGCTGGACTTGGTTACGAAAGTAAGGCCTGGTCCCGGTACGAAAGGTAACGAAGGAACGGGGTGGTTTTTTATTTAGTCAGTAAGGGTATGACACACCCTCGCGCTTTACCCAAGAGCGGGAGAAGCCATAATGATTATTTTAGCCCACCGAAAAAAAAACTGGTCTGATTAGAAAAAATCTTTCACTGTTAGATAGCCCATCTATAGAGGAATGTTATAAACTGTATAAAACCAGGCTACGACTAATAGGTACGTAAGACTAACCAAAGATGATAAGTCCTTTCATTTTTGCATGTATTTTTTTTGCAGTATTTCAATGAGGGAAAAATAAACCACTAAGACTCTCAAAAATTTGAACTCTAGTATTCCTAATTCCACGTAAGTAAAATTATGATAATTGTGCATATATTATAGTTTTTATTATTTTATTGTGTCTATATTCATCCTAACTGATAAAATGGTATTATGATAGTATCTAGTCTGTGGAATGTATTGCTTGTGACAATAAAAGTTGCGCAAATACTGCCTGCTTTTACAAGGTGTGCTAAGGAACATTACATGTCACAGTGATTCAGTATCATCACTTATTCTCTTACCTATATATATATTTTATGTGAGGTTTGGGATATGTATCTACATATTTTAATGTTTGTTTACATTTTTATTTGCGCAAAGTGCAACCCCAGTTTGTGTCCTGACAATCCCTATCCATTCTAAGTTACTATACCTTCGACTTCTTCCACAATTGCTTCAAATATAGCGAACGCTGAGTCTAGTGTTATAAGATTTGAAAATTTTTAATTTTTTTTTTTAGTTTTTTTTATACGTGTTTTTCTTGTATACCACAACTCTAAAGCATGAATGAGGCCATATCAAAGAATCAACTGGCATGTGAATTATTTTTTAATTTCTATTTTTTTTTATTAATTTTTCATACAAAATCGTGAATTTATCGAATTATTTTGTATAAAAAGTAAAAAAAAATAGTAATTGAAAAATAATTTATATGCCAGTTATATAATTTTTGTCTGTATATTTTTTTTTGTTTTATAATTTTTGTAAACGATAATACCAATTATAACATTTTATTATACGTTTTAAACATGAAGTGAACTGTTATTTTTGTTTGCATTACACTACACTGTGACGCTAGGCAAACGCAGACTAAGTACATACATTCGCCGAAAAAAAATTATGTCGCCGCCGGCGCCGCAACAAGCCGACTCGCCTTCCCGCGCAATCGACCGCTCGCCCGCTACTCGTCTGCGAAAACGAACTGGCGGGGAACGCGGTACCAAATTCATACCAGCATGCAGCACTACAAGCGCGCCTTAAAAAGTTTATAATAAAAAAAAACAACTTATTTTGTAACACAAGTTTGAATAGGGATGTCGCTACCACGACTCAATTTATCAATAAAAATGTACACGTTATCGGATCGAGCGAGCTCCAGTCCTCGGCAGAGCGGAGCACAAATTAAGTATATCTGGAGCATTGCGGTTTTGTAAATAGTAGTTATAGACTGTGTGTATATATCAAAGTGCTGGCCGGATTTCAGTTAAATCAAATCTGTTGTTTTATGACCCAATTCGCTTGGACAACGCGCGTCATGGACGAAGCTCAAATCAATGCAATATTGGAAACGGTATTCGAGCAGAAATATAATTCGGATTAGCTCGCATAATTAAGTCGATTAATTAAATAAATCACTAGTAAATGATAAATGATATTTATTCCGCAAGTAGGTTTTCTCAAACACTTTTACACGTCATTTTTTTTAAACTGGATGGGGCTGGTGTTTCGTACCTGACTACTCTGAGAAAAACCAGCCGAAACAAACTCAGAGGTCATAGTCTCTTTTGAAGTCCAGACAATCTTGCTTCATTCACATGAGGACTATGCAGATTAGTGCCTGAGATAGTAGGTAATAGATAAACAGAATGAAACAACATCAATTGAATTAATAAGTAGGTACCATAAAGGTTTTGATTCCCTTGTGAAAATATGCGACATAAACGGTCATATTTTTTTACTGCTTCAAGGGGTAGCAGACTTGAATAGTTGATAGTCATTTTAGCTCTTTAGCTCAACACCTAAGAAAAGGGGTCTTGACAGACAGACAGACATATAGCGACGAACACCAAAGTGATCCTATAAAGGTTTCGTTATTGCCGACTGAGGTACGAAACCCCAAAAATAATGTCGAAAAATAGTTGTATAATAAAATTATGTAATAATCACGATTGTGACTGACTACAGTCCATAATGTGTAACATAATAAAGACGAATATTATGCAATAAGGTCCATTCCGATTCCTTGTAATTCTCAATCTCTTGTTGTTCTCAATACAGTCCCGGGTAGGGTGGGTTACGTTCCTTTCGAATTTCTTCAGACAAGTCCTCTATTAAACTTTATGGCGCTCTGACCGGATATTTGCGCGATTTACCGGGACTTTTTGAGTTTAGGGCTTTTTCAACCGACTTCTAAAAAGAGGAGGTTCTCAATTCGTCTGTTTTTTTTTTTTTTTTTTTTTGTGTTTGTTACCTCAGAACTTTCGACTGGGTGAACCGATTTTGATGATTCTTTTTTTATTTGAAAGCTGGTGCTTCCCGTTGGGTCCCATTTTGATTTGTTGAAGATCTGATGCTGATCTTCGGAGATATACAATGGAACTCTTCAAAAATAGACGGCAAATCTGCAGTGATTGCTGCATCCGCTTGTAGGTTCATTGTTTATACTACATCATGACGTAACATCACGCCTGTATGCTCTGAGGGGGTACGCAGATGTGTACAACATACCCAGATTTCGACAATGTTTGTTACCTCAGAACTTTCGACTGGGTGAACCGATTTTGATGATTCTTCTTTTATTTGAAAGCTGGTGCTTTCCGTGTGGTTCCATGTCAATTTGGTTAAGATCTTACGCTGATCTTCGGAGATATAAATGGAACTCTTCAAAAATACACGGCAAAACTGCAGTAATTGCTGCAATCGCTTGGTTGTTTATTGTTTATACAAAATCATGACGTAACATCACACCTGTATGCTCTGAGGGAGTACGCAGAAGTATACAATACACCCAGATTTCGACAGTTGGACGTGTAAAGTTCCATTCAATGGGATCCCGGAGAAATAGAGGTAACTCCTTAAATTTATAGGCACACCAGAAGCGGTTTGGGTAGTTTTTAACCGACTTCTAAAAAAGGAGGAGGTTCTCAATTCGGATGTTTCTATTTTTTTTTTTTTTTTTTTTTTTTTTTATGTTTGTTCGGGCATAACTCCGTCGCTTGCCAACCGATTTGGAAAATTCTTTTTTTGTTGGAAAGGGTATTCTTTCCAAATGGTCCCATAGCCACCAAGTCGGGATCTGATGATGGAATCTTGGCGAAATCGAGGGAACTCTTCAAATTTTATATGAAAACGTGTTGCGATTTTGGTATTTTCTACAACAAGTGAAGCATTTGCGTTTGATAAGAACCATTCTACCATCAGATCTGATGATGAAGCTAAGACTCACAGAACTCCATAATGAGACAATGTACCCTAGTCGTGTTTGGGCTTGTTGTAATTGTAACGGTATGCACTTTCCATGTGTACCAAGCACATGTAAACCACTAAAAAGTGTAAAATAAAAACTTTTTTACAAAAAATAAAACCGACTTCAAAAAAAAAACAAAAAAGTGAAAAATAACTTTAGCTTCTGAAGTCGGTGACAAAAAAATTAAATCGATCAAATCGGTCACCGACTTCAGAAGCTAAAGTTATTTTTCACTTTTTTGTTTTTTTTTTGAAGTCGGTTTTATTTTTTGTAAAAAAGTTTTTTAGGCAGAGTACTTTATCGGAGTGATCCCATTTCGATTTAATAAAGATCTGGTGACTTCGGAAGATAGGCAAGTGAACTCCTTAATAAATGATAGCAAATGTACTGGGATCGCTGAAGACTCACCTCAGTCCATTGTTTACACCAGTTCATAACAAAAAATCACACCGATACGCTGTGAAAGGGTAAGCACATGTGAACCACTAAAAAGTGAAAAATAAAAACTTTTTTGCAAAAAATATAACCGACTTCACACAAAAAAAGTGAAAAATAACTTTAGCTTCAGAAGTCGGTGACAAAAAAACTAAATCAATCAAACAAAGGTCACCGACTTCTGAAGCTAAAGTTATTTTTCACTTTTTTTGTGTGAAGTCGGTTACCTTATATTTTTTGCAAAAAAGTTTTTTGATGTTTAATGAGTGCTTACCTACTCATTTAAATGTGGGTGGTATTTCATAAGTCATTGTTTATGAAAAATTAACATAAAAAGGTTCGAACATGGTTGTGGTAAATGTTCATTTTAATGTCACGTCTTTTCTTATGAAACGGTGACTTTAATCCCAGGGTAGGTTTTAATACCCAGCTTACCAAAAAAATGATTCCTATTCCAACCGCTATTCTTGTTCAACCGTCGATTTGAAACCGTACACAAGTTCATATTATAGATGATAAAACGTAAATTAACAGACCATGTAAGATTGGTGTGATTAAGATTTCATCGGAGCGTACCAACGGATCGGTACGCTTTTGAAATCGAGGAAAATTGTATATATCCGTTACTTGATAGATTATTTATTTCGTTGTTTATCGTAGGTAGAAATATAGCTGTTTTTTATACTCAAGTTTAAGTAGTTGAAGCAGAAGACCTTTCAAAAATACCTTATAACATCTTAAATTACTGCATTTTAATACTACTAACTAGCAAAGCCGTTAATAAAAAAAAAATACAGACGAATTGAGAACCTCCTCTTTTTAGAAGTCGGTTGAAAATGAAACCGACTTCAAAAACACAAAAACAAGAGAAAAATAACTTTTGCTTCTGAAGTTGTGACTTTTGTGGGTTTGATTGCCTTTTTTGCCTTGACTTTGAC
The DNA here is from genome assembly GCA_950022955.1 of Xestia ashworthii. NCBI lineage: Eukaryota > Metazoa > Arthropoda > Insecta > Lepidoptera > Noctuidae > Xestia > Xestia ashworthii. The sequence goes on from OX465556.1 coordinate 7,186,832, forward strand.
TTCGGAAGTAAAAAGATCCACCTTTTTTATAGCCCGTTAAAAAAATGGGCATTAATTTAGTAGCTGCTCATATTCATTTAATTTCGTAGTGTTTTTGTTATCATAAACGCAACGTTGTATTCAAAATAAACTTAATTTTGGCTGTATTTATCTCTATTAATGAGGCGCTGTCACTGTATCGTGGTGTTGTTAATGAGCACGCAACCGTAAACACGTGATGTGAATAATTAAATGTTATGTTGGATTAGCCGGAAACAAAAACATTAAATTAAATGGGTATAACTTTTTAAATACCTTTTTAATAGTATTATAATTATATGAATTTGTTAGCTTAGATGTAAATTCCATTATGCCTATTATTGTTGTCTCCTGTAAGTGAAGGAGTACCTAAGTACACCTTTTTTTTCGTATGGAAACTCATCAAATAACTTCTCCCTTCATTTTGCTGACATCTCTCCTACATGATACTTCTATAACTTATATGTTTTTTTTTTTATAATTTATGTCTTATGATCAGTGTCCAGACTTTGTTGGAGATTCTAAATAAATAAAGGGTTTAACAAGACCCTTATCGAAGTCGAAAGGCTCTTGTTGTTATTTTTTCTGTTCCAGACCATACTTGTAACCCTTCCAGTTACGGAGATATTGTGGGTCAAAGTTCCAATTTCTTATTTATTTTTTAATTCCATATTTTTTTAAGTTTAACGTAAGATTTAAAAACTTAAAGACCTCGCCTCCACGACCCTCGTACTATTCAATACGACCATCAACACAATGCAATGTTTTGAGTGCATTGCATTGATTCCGTAACATGTGATTATTCATTTAAAAAAATCGTTTCCCAGCAAAATTGTTTGCGTAAAGTTACTTACTTTGGTGTACCTACATAATGCTTGATTTACAGTATCGTGAAGGGTTCGGTTATACCCTGTATAAGTTTCATCCAAACTGCACCACAACATAACAAATAATAATAATGATTTTATTATCAGGCAACTATGGCCCATAGACAAAATACACAAAATAACATATAACAGCAATCCCTGTCTTTTTTTTTGAACAAATCCCTGTCTGTTAGATTCAAAGGCAGTAAGTAACCGTTGTCTTAACTCCAATTCAGAAAGATCCAGTGCCAATAAAGGCCGCTAGCTAAATACACCCATGTAAGAATATTACATAGCAAATAGTAGAGAGTAACTTTAATCTATCGTATTTAGCAACATAAAGAAAATGGCATCCAATATCCAACATGACCAAGATACACGAACGCCCGCACTTTATTCGATATTCAAACCACAGACAAGAGAAAAGAGAGACTTTTACTGACCAACAGTTTATTTCTCTCTTTTCGTCATTAACTTCGGTGCACGCTCAACAAAACAGCTAATTACCACAAATATATTAATTCGAATAGTAAACCGTAGCGTGGAACTGGAGCGCTCATAAGAAAGTATGCATCACGCTTATGTGAGTTTGTGGTGGGCAGTACAATAGATATAATGTTTTGTAAGAGCTCAAATGATAACCCTTCACAGGTTAAACTTTAGTTACTATTACAGACTTACTTCACAAGTCAAACTTAAGTTACTATTAGAGATTATTACTTAGAAAGAACATAAACTATCTGATTTATTTTTACTAGTAGGTTTAGTTTATAAACAAGTTGTAAAATTAATTGAAAGAACTTTTATCCCTTGCACCCCCTATATGTAGAGACTCCTCATGTCTTTGATTTTAAAGTGAACTCTCAATTGACAAGATCATTATTAAAACGAACTTTGGAATGAACAGTCGTTTCCATCATCCATCTATCCTTATGGATATACTTCAGTCGATGATCCATGAATTTAAAAGGATATGCTTGTAATTTCAGACTCATCTTTTCAATTCGTATTATACGAGTACGTGAAATGATGGCCGTAATAAAACATCATCTTTTCAGACCAGTAACTTACGCGCAGTAACATATGCCATTTACGAATTTTACGTGCGTAAAACTCTCATTTTTCTTAATATAAATCCCAAATCAGTGGAAAATTAATTAATTCAATTAATTCCGTTTATGGCACATCAATAGTGGCCGTCAAGAACCACTGAATCGACTGTTTGCATTGCGTATTTTCACAAAAAAAAAACATCGTCATACCAGCCAAAAGACGTCTAATGCTGGATATAGGCCTTTCCCAAGTGTTGCCACATTGACCGGTCCCGTGCGCCTCGCATTCAGTGGATCTCCGCAACCTTCACCAAGTTATTGGTCCACTTAGTGGAAAACCTTCTCACGCGTCTTCCGGTTCGCGGTCACCATTCCAGAACATTTCGGCCCCATCGGCTCATTCTGCGAACTATACCTAACTACGTCCGCGTCGTATAGCTGAAGAATTCTAGTCAATGGTCGTTTGAGTGATGTTTATTTATGGTAGAGTCATGCTAAGAGAGGTATGCTAAATAGTATTAGTATTAGAAGTTAGTAGTATCATTAAATAATACTACTAACTTCTAATACTATTTAGTATTATAATAACTTTGTTACCTGCAACAATTAAAACGTCTGAACGTGTATTAGTTTGAAGCAGTCAGGAACTTCATCAACGAAGTTTAAATATGTTATATCTTAAAAAGACCCATTTTTTTTAATTTGATTGAAACTGCATTTAACAACATCCCCATTTTTTCAAAAACTCTCATTGATAAAATTTAACGCTCTTTTAAAGATCAGTTTCTAACTTCTATACTTTTACACAAACAACATTTACAATTCAAAACTGAAAACTCGTTAAATATAAACTAGGTAGTAGTACCTAGTAGTAGCAGTTTTCTCAAACAATAATCTTCTTAAAAATCTTATATCTTAAAATCGGTACAGCACACGTATCGGAAAACAGTCCAAGATAGAATCTAATACGGTCACGATGTAGAACCCCCAAATATGGGCACACCGACCCACTGCGCTGACGGACGTAGCCGGTTCCGTCTATGTCCACTATTTACCTGTTTACCCTAAGAAGGGAAAGTAAGAAGGCTACTGAACCCGATCACAAAACATACAGACATTGGAGGAAATGTTACCATTGAGTGGTGATCTTGAATTGAACTTAAATAACCTTATTAGACAAGGAAATTTGAATTAATTTCAAAATTCAAATTGTGGTGCTTACCTTATTTTTATTCGTGAAATATACACATTCTGACATTCACGCCTTCAATCTCTGAAAGTTTATTTTGCCAGTTATGTTTATGTCTCATGTGTTAGGAAACAGCGTAACGCCATCAACTGAACACAAATCCTGGCTCCCTAGCCGCTACTTAATACGTAACTAAAATTGAGGTTAAAAACACTTAGCACCAATTAAAAGGGTTAATAATCTTGACAGACTCACCTAAATACAAACCAGTAACCACATAATTAGAATGAACAACCAATAATTACAAAGTAAAAATAGAAATTATGAACCAGCCCTTGAAAACAGGAAGTTCTGGTCGTGATTTTAAAGATACACCACAGTAATGAAATGCACACTCGCCATGACGGTTTATGACAATAGGTAGGTGTCGTAGAAAGAGTAAAAGCCAGCTTTCCCAGTCGGTCGTTGTGCGACCTACAGCGACGGCACACATCCGACTTGAAATCCTGCTCATTTTTGTCGCAGACGACAATAAATTGGTTGTTGCACCCTGTTACTGACATGTTTGTTATGAGTTTGCTGTAGTCGGAAAACGTAGTTCGAAAAACTGAAACTGACGTTCGCAAAATAACGTGTTTGGTCTGACTTTATGAAATCTACGTAGGTGCGAATGAAAATTGAATAGGTGGATTGTGAAAATTATTAGAATTCGGAATAGTTGTCAGAGTACCATAGTTACGAATTGGGACACTTTTCACTTGTTTTGTACGTCTTTTGTTGAATTGTCGAAATGGGAAAGTTACGATGGGACGTATCCCCACACACCCCCGTCTTGTACCTATACGAAACTAGGACATTGTTCTATGACATTATATCTCCTTGTAAAATAAACAGGGTGTAGGTACAACCATTTGAGGTCTTTACATTCCTAACTTCCGCATCCGTAACAATAGGTACCTAAAGCTCAACGAGCAAACACACACATAAATCAGAGAAAATATTTCAAACTTAGAACCGGAAGTCAATTTAAAGTCTCCATTACAAATCTTCGAGTCCAAACAACAACAATAACCTTCTACTACACTACTATAAAAGCGTTACCCAACGTACCAGAAAATCAGATCAAGAACACCGTGCCTCCACCGGAGACGGTCTTCAGCAATTTAATGAAAGTAAAATTAGTCCGTCGAGATCAATGACCGGGCTGACACACTGACTCGCCGCACCTAAGTCAGACCTGAATCACAAAGCCTTATATGAAGCGGGATCTACACTCTTAGAAGCTCTATGGATTTCTTGTAGTTTTTTTTTTGTTGAATGGAGAATCGGAATGAGACATATTTGAGATATCTACGATTTATGTTTGGTCTAGTTTGTTTTGAGCCTAAATCAACAAGATTGTTTAAGGCTACAAAAAATAGAGTTGTTAATTTAGCAGATTCCACATCTGCTAAATTAGCAACTCTATTTGTTGTGGTTCAAACTTCGTTTGAAATACTGTTAGAATAAGGAAGGAATAAGGTTCTAATCAGTTAGAATTATTTCAATTGTACAAATTAAAGTTTAAAGTCTAATAGCAACATTTTTTTTTTTTGCACATTTATATTCACTCATCAAAGAGGAGTTACGTGGAGAAAACCTCTGGTTAGCAGATACCACCCCTGGCGGTGGCAATCTAAGTTGTGTCGGCCCATAACTCTATTCGTGGTGGTTCAAACTTCGTTTGAAATATTGTAAAAATAAAGTTCTAATCAGCTTGCGCTACAAAATGGTTGTGACGTCAGTCACTGCGGGCCGAATAGTGCAAAATGAGTGGTTTTGATAGATTTACAAAAAATCGACTAAAACAATAAAACTCTATAATGCTAAAATGTTGCTTTTAGAATTATCTGCCAAAAAATCAGAATGATCGCATGTATTTCAGTATGGTTTTTACGTTAAAAGAAAATTTTAGAGATAAGTTCGTGATTTTTTTTATCGTGAAAAATTTATTGTATTATGTTTTCAAAACACTATCATACTAGCATATATACTGAAGAATATCATATATTTTTCTGGTTTTGTTTATTGCAGTGAATCCTATACTATCAGGCATTATTCTAATCGCTGCAATTGGTCAACGCATTTAACTCATTACTAATTAGGTATATACATGTGGAAGCTTGTAATTAGCAAATGTCACAACTTATACATGTTTTTTATTATTGTTATTAGTCTGTAAGCTTTCTTTAAAATTGAATAAATAAATAAATATTATAAAACTCGCGTTTAGCTCTTGTAGTCGCCTTAATGACGAAAAATAACTTTTCTCTCACGACTAATGACGTTACAGAGATAAACCAATAAAATAAAATACCCTAACATTAACTACCCAATAATAAGATTACCACACACGTTAGTATTCTATATCCCAATAAAGAATCTTCCGACAACTTTCTCCTCACATTACGTAATACGTATCGATCTTTTATAGAAGTATCCGTGTAATCCCATTGAGAAATAATTGCTGGAATCACTTCCAGGCATAAGCCCTCGAATAAATCTTTATCGATAAACGTATCTTACTTGAGAGCAATACTTTCTAATTTCATAGCTGCGGGCTAAACAAATGAGAGTTGTAAAACTGTTGACGGTCCATCCAATAATATGGTTGTACACGCGACACCCACCTATTCAATATATTAATAACTTATGGCCATCGATATTGAGGACAGTTGTGATGAGAAAAGTTATTTTGTAATTAATTTATTTGTCACTAGTGTTCATGAGGCCTCAAATGATACTTAAACAGAGATTGACAACTTTGTGAAGTAGACAAACTCACATGGAAAGTTATCTTTATTTTATACACACAAAGCTCGCAAATAAAAAGCATATTTTTACAAGAACTAGCTTATGTCAGCGTCTTCGCCCGCGCGAAGTTCGATAATTGTTGTCCCACGGGATCATACTACCGGTGTTTAGTAAAAAGTATGGTATGTGTTAATTCAGGTTATAAACTATCTGTGTGCAAAATTTCATCTAAATCCGTTTAGTAGTTTTTGCGTGAAAGAGTAACAAACATCTTTTTATCCATCCATCCTCACAAACATTCGCATTTATAATATTAGTAGAAGTAGAATTCAGCGCCACCCAGTCTCTCACCGTCTACATGATTTTCGCATTAAAAAAATTGCAAAAATATACAACCTAGAGACCTAAAAAAACTAAAAGCCGCACCTAAACAAAATGGCGATAAAAAAATCACATTTAAAACGAGAAATTCCGTACAGCCGGTTCTTCTAATTTCTGAAACCTGTTGGTATGGAAAATATTTGAAAACCGGAGCGACCTGATGATTTAAGAACGGGAATCGAAATAAACTTTCACATACATTATTGGACCCAGGAAGTTGTATCACTAAAGTTCTGATACTATAAGCTGATACAAGTTTATGAGTTATTGGTGTTCGAACATGTCATTAAGGAAGTTGGTTATTAGTAGGCAAAGTGGCAGATTTATTAACGTAAGCGAGAGTAGTGAAAGGGAATCCAATTCTCTCCTTTTAATCCTTGTCCATTTCGAATAAATTACCCTTTACATTTTGATGAGATTGAATAAATCCCGTTGATTATATTTATGGACACGCGGAGAGATGACAAGAATACATTCAGTAGTTTGTCAAGAATTTTTTATCGTTTTTGAAACTCCATTGCATCCGTAAAATGCACAATCATCTGAATTTCTTTGTTCATGACCTCGAACAACTGTTAAACTTGTCGCATAACCTTTGATGTGTCGTAAAACGGTCAGTGTGTCGTATTAAATAACATTTTAAAATAATGCCTACTTTGTAGGTATAGTGAAAGCTGGGCGAGGACGACAAAAACCAAGATATTTTCCGTGTCCGTATAAGTTATGAGATTTAAGAAGCCCATTTACTTTCGGTTAACACGTCTACTAGTTTCGTTACGGTTTTCTTTATTTGGGTCGAAATGAAAAGTGATACTTCAAAGTCATCACTTGAGACTTCACACACCTTCTGCTTCGCGTAATGGTGTAGTATAGATAACATAAAAAAAGTGTAATAAAGATGAAATAAAATTGCCGAAAATGCAATATCACGAACAGGAACAAAGAACATCAGTTGTTCAATAGAGCGAACAAGAATACACAAAGATATGAATCATCGTTAAAGATAATTAATGGTCTTATTAATAATTTTCAGAGCGGCACTCTCAGCGACCAATCATCGAATGAAAGCGGCGGCGGTGGCGGAGGCGCCGGCCCCGACACTAGCAGTGCGGCTGAGCCTTCGGGCGACCAGCTGGCTATGGAGTCTTCGGAACGAGATACCCCGAGCCACGCGTACAATGGACCTCCCCCGCCCGCACCCCCACCGCATAACCGGAGACAGAACCCACCGCATCATCAGGCACATCACCCGTTAGGTAAGGTATAAAAAAAACTAGGTACACGATTAGTTATCTTTTTTATATAATTTAGTTTAAAACCCCTTTAAGAGCTTGCTTAATTAACTATTTGACGTAGTCTGTCAGTCAATTTCATAAGTATTTATTTTGACTTTCAACGTCAAAACAGAGTTACTCAACGTAGATAAGTAACCAGAATTATTGTTACGTTTCAGGCATGCCGAGAATCACGAACCATCATCAGATCCATTCGAAGCCGTTTGCGCTGGGACCTCCCGTAAACCACCACAAAAATGACGTCGGTCCTGGCTTCCGAGGACCACCACCACCTCCCGCACCTCCCGCTGACGTCCAGACTTCTGCAAGCGACAAAGTCTTCAGTGGAGCTGGTGATGTCTGGCCAGCACCCGCCCCCGACATGCCGAAAATTGTGTCTCTAGACGTAAAATGTGAGAAGAACGCTATGAGAGTTTTCCTCAGTTTCGACAAACCATTCTTCGGTATCGTGTTCTCCAAGGGCCACTACTCCAACCATCAGTGCGTACATCTCCCGCCAAACCTAGGCAGAACAACCGCCTCTTTTGAAATTGGTGCTCACGCTTGTGGAACCGCTGGCAGCGGAGACCCAAGGTATAGAGGAGACGTAGCAGCAGCCGGAACTTACTTCGAAAACGTCATAGTTATACAATACGATCCACAAGTACAGGAAGTATGGGATCAAGCAAGAAAGCTGAGGTGTACATGGCACGATCAATACGAGAAGGCAGTTACTTTCCGACCATTCCCTGTAGATATGCTAGATGTTGTACGAGCTGACTTCGCTGGCGACAATGTTGGTTGCTGGATGCAAATCCAAGTCGGCAAAGGACCTTGGGCTTCCGAAGTATCTGGTCTTGTGAAGATTGGACAAACCATGACAATGGTTCTCGCAATCAAGGATGACGACGCGAAATTCGATATGTTAGTCCGAGATTGCGTTGCTCACGATGGTCAACGCGCTCCTATACAATTAGTCGATAGGCGAGGCTGTGTAACCCGACCAAAACTAATGTCTAGATTCACGAAGATCAAGAACTTCGGAGCGAGCGCCAGTGTACTGTCATATGCTCATTTCCAAGCATTCAAGTTCCCCGACTCAATGGAGGTTCACTTCCAATGTACTATCCAGATTTGCAGATATAGATGCCCAGAACAGTGTTCAGATGGAAATCCTAACGTGATTGCACCCCACGCCGAATATGGACCTCCACAGATTGACGCCTACCAACAAGTTGGTATTGAAGCTAGACGTGATGAAAGGCGAGTGAGGAGGCAACGAAGAGCAGCTTCCCCTGAGAAGGAAGTTGGCGTGAATCGAGTGATCCGTGTGGTGTCTGCCGGCGACTTAAATATGGATACTTCAGAAGAAAGTGCTGTACCTAAAGTGATTCCTACGCCGGGTCTCGTTTGTATGACCACCCCTGGATTTGCTGCAACATTAGGAGCTCTTCTTGCCACGTTATTATGTTCTTGTGCTTTGTCAGCAGTGTTGTTCTTAAAGTTACGGCCAATCACGACTCTGAAGAAGAAGACGGCTGCGGTGACGACGATAGCCCGGCCGCACCCACCGACCGCGCATGTAATCTCAAAGAGTCGGTTCTACTCGTAACAGAGCGTGTTTAACTTAATTTGTACATATTAGTGTGATGAGACTGAAGTATATAGACCATGCCAATTATTTATTTGCGTGTTATATGAGTGCTCAAAGAATGTAGTTAATCTGAGAACCCTTATTTAGTATTAATTCAGTTTATGTGTAGCTTAACCGTTGAACTTCAGTTAAATCGTATTGATTCCTATATTGAAACCGTTGAGTTGACATTCAACCGCGTTTGTTTCAATTTTGTTGTTAACTTGTACTGAAGAGATGGGTTGTTGAATATTTTCTTTAGTTGTTTTCACGATGTTAAACAAATTATAAACACAAATTGTAGTATTAAATATTTTAAGTACAATCTTCTGTTACCTCTTTTGGAATGTTCATTCGAAGTAGGGGCAACGGAAAATATATCATACGGAATATCAACTTAGGTGAACCGCTAGATTGTAATTTAAAATAACTTGTCATTAGTATTAATATATTTATTTTTAATTAAGTTTTAGTCATTATTACGAGTACGTATAGCGATTTATTTATTTTTATACCACCTGAGTACCTCTTCTTCTTATTTTATTGTTTTTCTTCGCATTATTATTAAAGGTTTATTAATTGTTACAATGGAATTTAAATGTTTCATATTAATTTATTTTTTATAAAAGAGTTGAATTATTTAAATCGATGTTGTACCATATCAAATATTTGATGAATTTTATAAATTTTGTAACAGTTGAAAAATTAAACTTTTATCAAGAAAATGCTGTAGTTTTATTTTGTAATTGAAATCTTATAGCAATAAAATGAGTTTCGTTATAGGGTTTGTTTTTATTCATATTAATTTCCATGCTTATTTTCAACACCAGCTTAACAGTGATTTCAAACTTGCATAAGGCAGGCACTTCGTAATTTAGCATTATCCGAGTGGATCTACCAACGCATTAGCCAAACCCGACTTTAGGCCAAACTAGGGCTTACGAGTATCGTAAAGGAGGATTTAGAGCATACGTCTAACGACCATTTACTACAACTTACTTACGTATAACCGTTAGTTAATATGCCTACGTCTCGTAGCTATCGGTGTTTCTGTTAACAAAGTAAGGTTGAAATATCCGCGTCACCTATCTGTCACTTGATTCATAGAAAACTTTTCTGTGACGTTTTGTTTCTAACCGTCTGTACGAAAAAATATGAAACAAACAGAGTAAGCAAGATACCGAAGTGGACTGTTCGAAAGAGATACCGCGGCCACGGAACATAAAGGGCGAGGAAGGAACATGGATGGGTCTGACACTCCCTCCCGCTCCGCCCAGAGTGGGAGAAGTTATTTGATGATTTCCCATCCTAAAAAATAAAAAAAATAAAAATTAGAAGATACCGAAGCCGAACATTTAGGTATTGAAAATGGCCGTAAATGGGTTAGGTTAGGTTGGGTTAGAACTGTGACCAACCACGTGAGAGCCAAGCGAGCATGGGGAGCAGTGCTGTGCGCGTTTGAGCAGCCGGCGAGCGCTATATCCGAAATGAGCGCAGTGCTTTATTTGGGTTAGGGTATCCTGACACAAGAAACCAGTAAGACTGTTTGGCATGGAACCAGTTAGACCTGAAATAGGGTTCGGTCGGTAATAAATACATAGCTAAGATCGTCAACTACTTCCGATGGAAAGTTAAGCCACTAACAATGGCTGAACCTTAACTGCAAGTATTACAAACACAACACGTGTTTTGACAGTCCTGTTGTGTTTGTACTGAAGCTGCTATCCCACTTCTAACATGTTTATCTTCAAAACTTCACGAAACTCAAAACAACACGTAGAATTCGAGTAGGTACGGTCCACTCCCATCTTTCATAGAACATCGTTTTGGCTCTTTGTTATTTTGTATTTTTTCTAAACCACGTTAGAGGTGATCCGTCCACTGTAACTTTCATCCAAGGACTTTCATGTTTCGGCTTACATTTTCCATGATTGTTTATTGTTTTGAGCTCCCGATATTTTGACGCTGTTGCATGATCGCGGGTTGATTGGACCACAAACAACACCATGTAAACAATCACAGAAGATATCCCGTAAGTAACAATTGTAAGTTTAGTTTTAAGCCGTAAAAACAGTGACTTCTATGATCTCCCAAATACCTATCACGATGATCACGATTCGTTTCAGTTACCTATTATAAAGAGCCTAAACAATCATTAGATTTCTCTTTTTCAGGTTTTCGCAAATACCTCGAAAATTAGAAGTCATCATCATCTGCCTGCCTAGGTCGGCTTCAAACTAAAGATGCTGATGCTGTTTCAAGATTAGGTACTTATTGAATGACTTCATGTGTATAGTAATTCAATAATATTCAAACAAATATTCCGTAGAAGACAAGGATAGGCTGTTTTGAGAGCAATGGTTGTCAAAGGAACGCGCCTGTCTTCGAAAACAAGACAAAGCCTTAAGTCGCTGAACCACCACAGCTTTCTATACTGAAACCTGGCATTAACAATTCGACTACGATTTCATAGGCCCAGTGTTGAACTGAACGACAATTTATTGTCCAGTGTTGGGAACACATACTAACATCCCTTCGTATTTCATACAAACGTACCTAATACCAAAATAATTTGTAAATAGAACATATTCTTATGCTAGTGTGTATTTATTTCGATTGGATTACAGAATATCTATGTTCCCAAATATATATTTTGAAACCACAATGATATAAAGACGAGATATTAGAAATTTAAAATTTCTATACAAAACTTATTTTTCTCATAAGTCTTGTTTAAATCAGTATTCAATCAAAATACATATTTGGGAACCTAGATGACCTATGCTATGGATTACATCCAATCGAAATAAATACACAGAATATGTTTGATTTGAAAATTATTTTGGTATTACGTTTGTATGAACTACGCATTCTCCACAGGCCGCTTAACAAGGACACACAAGGAGATACAATCAAGGTGACACAAGTAAAGAGAGATTAATGAAGTCGGATTGTGGACGATAATAAATAAATAAATTAAAAATGTGGATGATAATTATTAAACTTTAAAATCTTAACAAGGCATGAAAGTAGAATTATTGCTGTGGAAATGCGTTCCTTGCGAAGCATGTCGTTATCCGGGAACGTTGCGGTTCAAAAGAAGATGAAGTGACAAAAATTTAAAAGAGTATGCTTGGATCGGAGAATGAATGAAAGGAGACTAACAAAAGGTACAAGGCAGATGTGAGCGGCAATGCCAGGAGGGGACGCCCTAGAAGACGACTTAAGGCGATTACACGAGCTAAACGCGAGTTTTATAATTACTAAAAGTATATGATTCACTGCTCTAAACAAGACCAGAAAAATATATGATATTCTTCAGGATATATGCTAGCATGATACTGTTTTGAAAACATAATACAATTAATTTGGCTCGATAAAAAGAAATCACGAACTTACCTCTAAAAATATCTTTCAAACAATAAAAAACATACTAATATGCATGTGATCATTCTGATTTTTTGGCAAATAATTCTACAAGCAATATATTAGCATGATACTGTTTTAGTTTTTTAATCCAATCAATAGTTTTTTTGTAAATCGATCGATACCATTCATTTCGCGCTATTTGGCCCGCAGTGGCTGACGTAACAACCACTTTGTAGTGCAAGCTGATTAGAACTTTATTCTAACAGCCTTTCAAACGAAGTTTGAACCACCACAAATACAGTTGCTAATTTTATTTAGCTCGTCTAAGCGCCTTAAACTGACCTTATTGGTGAGGTTCTTCAGAAAGCTCAGGTGGGTAGTACTGGCAACCGGCGTGCGTGTATGACCAGATGTAGGTATGAACGTGGACTACGCAAAAGAAGTATGTTAGGATTGTAACAGGTGGCGGTCTGTAGTTTCTGCTTAGCCCCATGCGGAAAATGGCGTGAGTCTATGTATGTATGTTAAAATTTTATGAAACAGGTACCGCAGTCAGGTCAGTCATAAAGGCTAAAGCTCATAGCATACTTTAAGCACTGCACCGGTATCTACGTATCTTACTTTTGTGAGGTACTTGATCCGATGTGAAACTTTTACGGTGATTATAGATAACGGGGTGATTGATTAAAATAACTACTCAATACTAACAACTTATGTTGGAGGATCCACGTGCGAGTCAGACTCGCCCATGAAGGGTTCCGTAGCAGATTGAATGAAAGGTAAATTGCTGTTTGTGATTTATGACGGATTAAAAAAAACTACTGACTAGATCTCGTTCAAACCAATTTTTGGTGGAAGTTTACATGGTAATGTACATCATATATTTTTTAGTTTTATCATTCTCTTATTTTAGAAGTTACAGGGGGGGGGACACTCATTTTACCACTTGGAAGTGTCTCTCGCGCAAACTACTCATTTTAGAAAAAAATGATATTAGGAACCTTCATAGATACCCCACACGTATGGGTTTGATGAAAAAAAAATTGAGTTTCAGTTCTAAGTATGGGGAACCCCCAAAACTTATTGTTTTTTTTTTTTTGTTGTGTGAAAATCTTAATGCAGTTCACAGACTACATCTACTTACCAAGTTTCAACATCATAGCTCTAATAGTTTCGGAAAAAAGTGGCTGTGACATACGGACGGACAGATAGGCAGAGAGACAAACAGACAGACCGACAGACAGACTGACAGACATGACGAAATTATAAAGGTTCCGTTTTTACCCTAAAAATCTGCTGTTGCCTGCATTAAATCAGCTGCTCAATACACATATTTTATGGAGTAACTAATTTTTTTTTCAACCGACTTCCAAAAAGAGGAGGTTATCAATTCGTCTGTATTTTTTTTTTTTTTTTTTTTTTTTGTGTTTGTTACCTCAGAACTTTCGACTGGGTCAACCGATTTTGATGGTTCTTTTTTTATTTGAAAGCTGGTGCTTCCCGTTTGGTCCCATTTTAATTATCTGAAGATCTGATGCTGATCTTCGGAGATATACAATGGAACTCTTCAAAAATAGATGGCAAATCTGCAGTGATTGCTGTATTCGCTTGCAGGTTCATTGTTTATACTACATTATGATGTAACATCACGCCTGTATGCTCTGAGGGGTTACGCAGATGTGTACAATATACCCAGATTTCGACAATGTTTGTTACCTCAGAACTTTCGACTGGGTGAACCGATTTTGATGATTCTTCTTTTATTTGAAAGCTGGTGCTTTCCGTGTGGTTCGATTTCAATTTGGTTAAGATCTTATGCTGATCTTCGGAGATATAAATGGAACTCTTCAAAAATACACGGCAAAGCTGCAGTAATTGCTGCAATCGCTTGGTTGTTTATTGTTTATACAACATCATGACGTAACATCACGCCTGTATGCTCTGAGGGAGTATGCAGAAGTGTACAATACACCCAGATTTCGACGGTTAGACGTGTAAAGTTCCATTTAATGGGATCCCGAAGAAATAGAGGTAACTCCTTAAATTTATAGGCACACCAGAAGCGGTTTGGGTAGTTTTAGGAAGAGTACTTTCTCGGAGTGATCCCATTTCAATTTGATAAAGATCTGGTGACTTCGGAAGATAGGCAACGGAACTCCTTAATAAATGATAGCAAATGTACTGGGATCGCTGAAATCTCACGTCTGTCTATTGTTTACAATTCATAACAAAAAATCACACCGATACGCTGTGAAAGGGTAAGCACATGCGAACCACTAAAAAGTGAAAAATAAAAACTTTTTTGCAAAAAATATAACCGACTTCACACAAAAAAGTGAAAAATAACTTTAGCTTCAGAAGTCGGTGACAAAAAAACGAAATCAATCAAACAAAGGTCACCGACTTCAGAAGCTAAAGTTATTTTTCACTTTTTTGTGTGAAGTCGGTTATATTTTTTGCAAAAAAGTTTTTATTTGCAATCTCGTGGTCGATCCCATTCATTTTCATGAGTAACATGTGTTTACCCGTCTGTCAACGAGACCGGTCAATGTGGTGACACTTGGGGGAGGCCTATGTCCAGCAGTGGACGTCTTCGGCTGAAATGATGATGATGATGACGATGACACGTCCTTAAGAGGCCTGCGGAGCATGCGAATTTCATACAAACGTAATACCAAAATAATTTGTAAATCAAACATATTTTTAAGGTAGTGTGTATTTATTTTGATTGGATTACAGAAAATATAGGTTCCCAAACACATATTTTCAAATGTACACCGATATAAACAAGAGTTATGAGAAAAATAAATTTTCTATAGAAATTTTAAATTCCTCATATCTCGTCTTTATATCATTGTCCTTTCAAAATATTTATTTGAGAACATAGATATTCTATAATACAATCGAAATATATACACACTACCTTAAGAATATGTTTGATTATCATATTATTTTGGTATTACGTTTGTATGAAAAACGCATGCTCCGCCGGCCCCTTAAAGTATTACCCACGTTTAGTGCTAATAACTGTGATAACAAAGGTTACAAGTAATGTATTTTAAAATAAACAATCAAAATAATATGTTTTAACATAATTTTTAATCCATTAAACAAATTAACAGGTGCTTACGCGTAAAACACATTTCGTCACCGCATCCATACAGTGAAAACTTAAAACATTTTGTTCATAATAAATACACCCCAGAATATTATTTATAAAAGAAATAGTGCCACAAGAGACTTTACACCAGAAAGTACCATAACCGCAGAAAATATTTATTAATAGAATAAAAATAAAATACATTTATTTAATTAATAATAAAAAGTAAAATTGCACTTAGGGAGACAGTTTTCAAATGAAAACTCTATTCAACTTATATAATAATAGTTTTTCTATAATAAATGCAAGATTTTTGGGTGGCATGTCATATTTGATTATACGGTTGTGAGATCGACATCAGTAAGTTGGCATACTGGTTTATTTTCTTTTTACTATACGATAGCTAATATCAAAACTGCATGCATTGAGAAACAAATTATTTCATCATTATTATTTCTTGTGCAATTCATTCGATCGTTTCTCTTAATAAGGCTTATGTATTAAATTAGTGATTACTCACTTTTTCACTTCTCATGCTCTAAAAGTACGCCAATATAGCCCTATGAAGCGGGACTAAAGTGACCAGTTTACTCCCTAGGAAGTAAAAAGTAATTTAAAAATGGAACGATCTTTAACCTACTCTGAAACATGGTAACAAAAGAGTAACTTATCAACGGTTTTATTTAAATTTCGAATTGGGTTGCAAATAGAAAGCGGTTTATTGAAAAAAATATTCTTATTGGTGTGCATCGTTGATAATGAAAAGTATGTGCAATGCCTCTGTTGCTAACCGCTGCAGTAATGTAGGTACTAATTATTTGTAGAGTGTGGATCATTTTCATTGCGAAAATGTTGAGAGTTTGTGTTGTGTTTTGAATTGTTAATCTGTGACTGACCTGATAGAAGAAAAAACTAACCGCTCAGTTCAGAATTTATGTCGAGTGTAAATTTGTTCAGTTTTAAATGACTATTTTTCTCGCACTCGAAGTGAAAAGTACAGTTTGCACCTCGAGACTAAACGCCAACTTAATATACCCTCGCTCTCATTGACTCCCTCGCGAGCTCGGGAGTCAAACCACCACGGGTATATTATGGCTTCGTTTAGTCTCTCGTTATAAAATACTATTAATACCATTTTTAATCTGATGCATGTAGAGTACCTACCAAGGAACCCTTTAAAATTTATATTCTAAAATGCAACATGGAGTCACTCACTAATAGTTTACATGTTGCTATTATAACGATAAAAAACATGTTATCTTGTCGATCTCCTAAACCATTTCTCAATCTAGCTAAAACACTTAATTAAACCTACCTAATCATAGCAATTAAAAGATGGATACAATTATTATTGAGCAATATAAAAATAAATGCTTAAATAAATGCAAACAATTTCATTTAGATGAAGAATCTATTAAGTACTTAGAACTCATTGGTGTCTGGACAATCGTATGATACAGTACATTATCCTAAAACAGAAGGTATATAATTTACATTTATAATACCTAAAATATGTTAATATTGACAAAGATTTAAATATTTAGATGAGTCCTAACTGTTATTATTTATGTTTACACTGAAAGACAAACACCCGTATCTATGTATAAAACAAGTCAAAGTAATTACTTGAGTAAAATTAATTCCTCTAGATACAAATTTTATTCCGTAGTTTAGTAATTGCTTGAAGTTAGAACTGTCAAAAGTTTGAATTTATAACTTTGCTTTCTTTGACGGTTCTTAGTAAGTTAAAATTCTTGTCTTTTGCATAAAAAATGTCTCATAAGTTATTAATATTACTTAAAATTAAGTAATTCATCACCTCTGATGATGGTGCATGTTTTTTTAAATGAATCATCATTTCAGCCGAAAAACGTCCACTGCAGGGCTAGGCCTCCCCCAAAAGTCGCTGTATTAAATAAAGTAATTACTTTGACTCAATACTATTCAACTGTCATTGTCGATGAAACGCAAGCCTGATCATTTTTTGACACGAATTTTGAGGGCCCATCTAACAACTTAAATCTTTGAACAAAAGCAGTTTGACCAACTTTAGATTGCAGTCCAATAAAAAGTTATGTTTAAAATACTGAATATTTAAGTTGGTATAACTGTTATTTTACAACTAGCTTCTCATAACAGTAAAGCACAGTGGTCGGCATAACTATTTATTAAATGATACAAGTTTTACTTGGAATTTTGGTTTTATTGGAATTCCATCAGAAATTTATTTGAAAACTGACGTTATTATTATTGCAAGACAAACTAAAGCTAAAATTTTATTTAAAAAAAAGGCTTACACAAGACTAAATGGAGATACCACAAAATAAATAAAATCATATTATTAAACATTGAGCAGGCACCCACAGATGTAGTTATGCCTAAAGCCTCAGAGGTTTCAGTACCTAAAAATAATACGACAAATAACACTGATTCCGAAATTATCGGAATCAATGTTATTTTGAATCTAGGAGCTTCAGTACACACGATATTGAATTATGCTAAAGTGGATGAAACTCCTAATCATAGAAATAAACTAAAACTTACACTAATGGCATGACTCGACGTTTATTCTTATCCTCTAGACACTAAAGAATACGAAAATCATAATAAGTTAGTCAATAAACACGTAGAAAAATTCTGTACAACACTTATCGGTATAAAAAATGTATAACATTCACAAAAGTGAAAACTTCAATATATCAGGTTTCTCAGGACTTAGTCCGTAGCACGACCTAGCACCATTATTTAAGGCGATCTAGAAACATTACCTAACAACTAACATAAATTATAAGCATATATTTTAAATAATTTTCTGCGAGTCAACATCTAATACATGGATGCAACTGACCATTCAATTCCAATTAAGGGTAAATTCTAAATTTTATCAGGTAGCTAACTCTAATTCTTGGAAGAAATTGTATTCTTCGATATAATACACAAAGGGCTATAAGACACTAACATGAGGAGCTATGAAATAAAACTTGAATATTTAGCATCTAAGAACAGTCTTCGGTAGGATTTTGATCGGAGTCGGTTCAACCGTCACGGGAGTGATGCGGGTGAGGTTGTGAGCCGAGGAGTCTGAGGGCCATCCATGCGGCGAGGGAATGTGAGGCCGGGGCTGGAGACACCGGGATGGGAGGCTGCACGGCCATCCGCGAGCGGAGCTTCTGGAGCAGGACTGCTGCAGCTAGTGCCGCGCCCGCGGCCGCGCCCGCTGCTGACGCGAACAGAGCTCCGAAGCTGACAGCTCCCATACAAATTCCGTATACAACCTGAAGATATAATGAAAGATTAGAGGTTTGATTGACAAAACGTACAATATGCAGGGTCAAAGTTTGTTAGCTGACGAAACTCCGTAGTCGTAATAAATATCGATAGCGATTTCATTGATTTCAAGTGTCTGCTCCACTCTGGCCGTTGATATTAATAGCCGAGGTGCAGTCACTTGAAATTTAGGTCTGTGGAGATTCGCTAGATGATTTCATTTGACCTTGTAAAAACACTGATAGTATTTTATCTTTTGAAACTGTCAAAAAAATAATGAATAAGGTACAGGAAACATTACCTCTTCACGAATCCTTCCACTAAACACAGTTACAGGTTCGGTCCTCGAAGGTCCAAACGCCAGATCTGCTTCAGACACCACATCATAAATCCCCGAAACACCAACATCTGCAGATCTTCCCTCTCTAACTGTTCGTCGTTTACGCAAAGACCTGGGACCGGCTACGGCTGGACCTGGGGCTTTAGCTGGGACTACTCCGTCACCAGAAGGTTTTGGGCTGATGTTGGTGCCAAGGTTACGAGGTCCGTGAGGGAAGCGATCACGATCTATGTTCGTGGAACGGTCCTGAAAATAATCAATCTAAGATATTACATTCTGAACTTGGTCTTTCACCAAAAGGGAAACCCAGAAAAGCGGTAGTAACAAAGAGATTTTCTTTAAATTTCTCAGTGATGGTACATTTATGCTCGAGTCGATTCGGCAGTATTCTTTTAACAATGAAGCCAATCCCAACTAATTACAACACATATTCGTCTTAGACTCGTGGCGATGGGAAAAATCCATTAACTTCCTCTACTGTCGCTGAATCATGCCCGGTTTGACTCTGTACAGTTGCAGCCAAATTTTGCGGCTTTTTCCCGAACGTGTGTAAATCTTGCGTCGCATCATACGGACTTGCGTGTGTTCCTTTCAGATTCATTGTTTTTGATATTTTGACGGGGTTCGATGTTACAACAAAAATACTTACAGTGAAAGGCCTAGCTAATGCTTCAACCAGCTCTTCAACAGCAGACATGTGATCACTTTCAGGTTCCATAACAGGTGCCGGAGCTCTTTGCGGCAGTGGAGCAGGTGCAAGTACCACATCTCCTGATACTTCATCACCGAAGGCTTCTTCGAGAGGAAGACGGGCTTCCTCTGATAGGTCAAGGCCTCCGTCTTCAGCTGATGAATCGCTGTAAATATATTTAATTGTAATTAGTTTTTCACTAATTGAGGGAAAGTTACGAATAAAAAAGTGATCCCATTAATCGATCACTTCTTGCTTGAAAGGATCTGGGGGTTACCATAACTACGAGTAATAAGTATTGTTTTAATGTCACTCTAGTGCGGGAACGAGACGGAGCTATAGAGGACGTCTAGCGCCATCTCTTTCCCACATTAGAATAAAATTAAAACAATACTGCTATAAGACGTCGTGGTAGGCCACCTGAAAGTACTTTGTGACGCCGCGCGCCGATTTGAGTAGCATCGAAGCCAAAATGAGGCTTATACTTTTCACTTAAATTCAGGGTTCAAAATTATCCTGATAATTATTAACAATTCAGTCCAAACAGGTTCTTGTTTTCGTAACTGTCACTCTGGTACTGGTTTTTTTGTTTTTCAATAAACACTAGCGCCTTTTTTTTTTTTTTTTAGGATGGGAAATCATCAAATGACTTGTCCCACTCTGGGCGAAGCGGGAGGCAGTGTCAGACTCTTACTGACTAAAACCCATCCGTGTTCCTTCCTCGCCCTTTACGTTCCGGGGCCGCGGTATCTCTTTCGAACAGTCCCGCAACCCCGGCAGGCTTCGGCCCTTGCGATAAGAGAGGGGCCCCCCTCTCCGACCGCACGACCCCTGCCCCGCCCCTGCCCCGCCCCTGCCCCGCCTGCGGCAGGAGGCGTTTGGCCCCCCAAGGTTGGGCAGGAGCCGCCTGAAGACAGCCCCGGTCCGTTCCAGCCTGGGGGCCAAACGTCGGAAATGTTCCACGAAGTTCCATCGGCTGTCGAGTACGAGTCCCAGGTACTTCAACGTCGGCTCGACGCCGATGGATACCCCTCCCACCGTCAGTGTGGATCCCGATGGTGGCGCATTCCGAGGCCCATGAAAGCACATGGCCTCGGACTTGTGCAATGCCACCTCGAGACCCAGTTGCCGGATCCTCTCAACGACTATCCCAACCCCGCGTGTCATAACTTCGGCCGCCACCACGTGCGACCTCCCCTGTGCCAGCACCAGGGTATCGTCTGCGTAGCAAACGACGCTGACACCACTAGGGAGGTCGGCGCGCAGCACCCAGTCGTAACCGATGTTCCACAGGGGCAGTCCCAGAACCGATCCCTGTGGGACACCGCACGACATCTCTCGCCGGTTCCAATCTCCGCAGCGACTGGGGTAGATGACGGCCCTGTCCGTCAGGTAGTCCCCGACCACACGACGGAGGTAGGTCGGCACCCGGTGATACCGGAGTGCCTCCCTGATGCAGCTCCAGGGCAGTGAGTTGAAGGCGTTGGCGATGTCGAGAGACACCGCCAAGACAACCCCGCCCCGGGATATCGTATCCCCCGTCGTGAGGGCTCTCACGCGCATGATGGCGTCCACAGTGGAGCGCCCCCTGCGGAAACCAAACTGGTTCTCCGCAAGATTCGGCCCCATCCCCTCAAGGTGCTCGGCGAGGCGGTTTGCAATTACTCTCTCAAAGACAAGCTCTTTCGACCCACCTCGTCGAGCAGCACAATGGGCCGAAATGCGGACGGAGAGTCCGCAGGGCGCCCCGGCTTCTGGATGAGGACCAGTTTCCCCGTCTTCCAACGAAGCGGGAACTGGCCTCTCTCCAAGCATGCGCTTAAGAGCCCTTTCAGTCGGGGCCCGAGAGCCTCCGCATCCGAGGCCAGGACCCAGGCTTTGCCAGGCAAGCCATCGGGTCCCGGGGCGGTATTTTTGGCCTTGAGCCTACCTACCGTCACTCTCAGGTCTACCCCAGTCACTTCCGGAGTGTCGTCGTCATCATAGGGGTCCTCTTCCGGCACCGCAGGTGGCGGAGCCATGGGCGGGGGCGGATGCGGAGCGCTCACCACGTCCTCCACGAGCTCTGGCCGGAGACTCTGTGTCAGCGGGGGGGCCCAGGTGCGGAGTTTATTCCGCACCATCTTGTAAGGGCGCCCCCACGGATCTCTGTCGAGAGTCTCCAGCATCTCCAAGCGAACCAGTTCCCTGGCCCGCAGGATAGCCTCCCGGAGGGCGGTCTTCGCCGCTCTGTATCCCTCGTACAGCTCCGCCTCAATGGCTGCCGCATCCGGCGGGTGGATGCGGAGCCTGCGATGCCTGGCGTACAGGCGCCGCGCATCAACGCACGCCTCGCGCAGAGATTTTATTTCGCGCGACCACCAGTACACCTGACGTCGGGCGCTTCCTGGCCGGACTCGGGGCATTGCCACGTCACAAATATCGGACATGGCCTCCTGGAACCACTCTGCCTCACTGTTAACGTCGGCAGGCCTGTCCGGTGATGACACCCAGGCCTGCACGATCGAGGCTTCCAGGAGGAGCTCCCGGTCCAGCTGCTTCAGCGCCCAACGCGGACCACTCGGGGCCTGTTGGACTGGCGCGCTTGAGGACTGGGTGGAGACGTCAAACCGGATGTACCGGTGGTCGGAATATGTCTCCACCCCCTCCATCACACGCCAGTCGACGACACGCGGCGACAGAGCGGGGCTAGCGAACGAAATGTCCACCACCGACTCGCCCCGCATCCGCACACACGTGGGAACAGAACCCCGATTAAGGACGTCCAGGCCCTTCTCCAGGGAAACACTAGCGCCTTTGGATACGCACTAAAGCAGCAAATCGCGTTTGTATGTACACGTGAAGTTATTTTGATAATGATTTTTGTTGTTATCAAAATAATCATTATGAATGATAACTATCACTTTGCTGTTATTGCATGGATAAAGCTCTTTCTCTCCGGCTTAAGCCGCACAAGCGACAATTAAGGTAAATAACATAAATACAGGTATTTTAACGGATTCAAATTACTAATATGAATAACTACGATTTACAATCCTTTGTTAAAACCTTGATCGAGATGCATTTGCAAGTCGTATGTACAATTATCGTAACGAAGTACTGTTAATTCTCTAATTGCTGCCCTGCCACCGTTTGCTTTAAGTGAACATATATTATACGTAAATATATCGCTTTCACATGACAGGTAAATTAACCAACGGAAAAGGTAAAATTAAAGGAATTGACTGACTTGCGTTTTTGAACACTAATGCATAGTCATGTTACGGTTTATTTTGAAGTGAAAACGGCTTGCATTCATTCAGTTCTTGGTTTTCGTACACAAGAATCATAGTATTGAGACATCTCATTTTCAATCTACAATCTATCAATGTAAGGTCCGAAATTCACACTTACTTTATCTCATTGTGGTCTTGATGCGTCCTGTCATCTTTCCTATCCAAAGCTCCATGTCTTTGAGGAGTCACTCCAGCCAGCTGACAGTGGTCCAGACAGCCGTGCCTGCAGATCTCGACCTTACATCTGATGTGCACGCTAAGAGCATCAGGGAACTTGAAGGCGTGGAAGAAGGCGTAGGTGATGACAGTGGCTCGCTCGTCTACGGCTTTAGCCTTGAGGAATCTGGAAAAAAGAACATTCAAGAATAAATATCGCTGGACATTATACACATGCCACAGCGCCATCTAGAGCTACAATAAGCAACGAGGCTTGTGTCGTGGACACAAGATAGTTGATATACTACATAGATACGTTTTTGTTTGTAAAAACATACTTATTACACATTAAGGGGCCGGCGGAGCATGCGTATTTCATACAAACGTAATACCAAAACTATTTGTAAATCAAGTATATTCTTAAGGTAGTGTGTATTTATTTCGATTGGATTACAGAATAACTATGTTCCCAAATATATTTTTTGAGAGGACAATGATACAAGGACGAGATATGAGGAATTTAAAATTTCTATAGAAAACTTGTTTTTCTTATAACTCTTGTTAAAATCAGTGTCCAATCAAAATATATATTTGGAAACCTAGATATTCTGTAATTCAATCGAAATAAATACACACTACCCTAGGAATATGTTTGATTTACAAATTATTTTGGTATTACGTTTGTATGAAATTCGCATGCTCCGCAGGCGTCTTAACATCCATAACATAAGATTGAGGCTAGATTTTTGTTTTCTGCTGTCATGATAATTTAAAATACCTAAGTAATGTGATTTTGTTGTAATTAAGGATTGAAGTCGAAACTCAAAGCTTGAGTTCGAAGACATACTTATCATCATGTCTAGCCTTTTACTGTCAAATATCTACAAATGACAGCCGG
Source organism: Xestia ashworthii (assembly GCA_950022955.1). Classification (NCBI taxonomy): domain Eukaryota; kingdom Metazoa; phylum Arthropoda; class Insecta; order Lepidoptera; family Noctuidae; genus Xestia; species Xestia ashworthii. The sequence goes on from OX465556.1 coordinate 7,211,134, forward strand.
GCCCAACGGTTTAGCATGCTTTCCGAGGCACAAGGGAAACTCGGCATGTAATGAGCGGTCACCGATCCACGGACCAAGCTAGGCAAGGGCGGCTTAATCTAAAATTAGACACGAGCTATATGGAACATAAGTATTACAATCATAGCATTTTCTATCAACACAAATATTTTCCGTCTTGACACTTTCGTAGACTGACCCTCAGAACAAATCGCTCCATCAAACTTTCCACAGATGTTCAAAGCTAGATAAGCGCCTCATACATTAGCGACGTACCTTGATATCATCTTAGGTCGCAGCACGCATCCATATTCATCCGACAGTTGAATCACATGGCCGGACCCGTCTGACGCGGCACACGACTTCACTCGCATGTCGAATTCACCTGGAAGATAAGAAAACGCGTCTTTAGAAACTGTTTAGTTACTTATTGGTTGGTTATTGATGATATTGGTTAAGTGATTTGTGGGGTTTTCTGTGAAAGGAATTCTCACTTTAGAATTTATTGCGTTATATTGTCGTGTCGTATTGCATGGCTTTAGATTGCAATGAGATACTTTCTAGACTATTTTTGTGTGATAAATGTGACTGGCTAAGTGATAATCACTGATATGTATGTGTGGTGGTAATGCTCGTTAGTCTAGTGGTCACATAATGCAACTGCTAAGCATGATATTTTGGGTTCGATCCCAGGTCGGGCAAAATCTTTTTGGTTTTTCCATCAGGAGTTTCTTAGTAGCATTCACGAATGTTTGTGTCCGATTGATGGAAATAAGCTCGCCCCCTATGGATCCTAAACAGAACTGGCGAAACGGGCGTGTACCATCAAGTTCACTTCTGCCTGACCCTTCGTGGTTTACAGGTGTGCGGTTATTAGCGTAACAGCATCAGCAGCAGCAAACTAATATTACATAGCTGTTATGTTAGGTTGAGAGGCATTTGTGGTAAACCCAGATTTTGCCTGTTTATTTCTAGGTCCCTTGCAGTAGATGGCGAGCCTATTGCTAACAGGACACTTATGTAAACTTCGGGCTGCTACTGAAAAAATCCTTATGAAAAATCCCAATCTCGTTTGGCCCACCCTGAGAATTAAACCCAAGACCCCACGCGTAGAAAAGAACCACTCCAACTCGTACAAACTCGCGCCTGCTATTAACTTGAATAATGATCAGTCTGTAGATGTCATACGTTGTAATTACGGTAAGAATCATAGCGCGAGAATATGGCACGAGTAGACTATAAGAGTAATATTAACTACCACTAAAATAACTTTATGTAATAGGACAGTTTAGAAATTTAGTACTAACTATCATGGCATAAGGCTATTAATACTGGACGGGGCGATAGACTTGACCTCACGCCAACCCAGGTTTACGATATTAATCTCTATGGAAAATTATATGTCCTAAATAGATAGGAAAATTACTGTACCAGTCTTTTAAATACCCTTAAGGAACCTGAAAGGAAATTGTTCTTCCCGTGATTGCGATTAGTTTTGTCTTGGAACATACCATTCAATTTCTTTAAAGGTAAAGGCTTCGTTATGTCTGCTTTTGACAACTATTCCTAGTAAATTAAACTTCTAAGGATGAAACTATCTAACTGTCGCAAAGGCTAATAAAACGTGTAAGAGGACACTTCACAAAGCCATAAACCAAGCATTCTGTACATTCTAATTCAAGTAACTCTACGCAAAATAATTTGCTGGGAAACGACTTTTGTTTTGGGGTGAACAATCTCGTTTTATGGTAAGACTCATTGTGACTCACTTAAAACATTGTGCGATGGATGCACGAATAGTATGGGGATCATAGAGGTATTTAAAATTAAGTTTAAATACTAAAAATTGGGATTTATAAAAAAAAACTTGAGAAAAAGCTGGAACTTTGACCCCCAATATCTTCGTAATTAGAACGTTCCCAGGTATGGTCCAGAACAAAGAAAAAATATCGCAATGACGAGGAGAACAAGTGCTTTTCAGTTTCGTTAAGGATATTTTTAGACCCAATATACCTTGTTGTTTTAATATAAAATAAAAATACATCCAACCTTAGGACGGTAACGACTTTGCTTAAAACTGTTCGATAAGACTCAAAGCCCTAACAAGTGCTGGTAGTGAACGAGTAGTTGAAGTTCCAAAGGATCAAGCATATACAGAATACAAATCCAAGTACCAATGAAGTATGAAAGTACCTTCAAGTACATTCAGAATATCAAAACGCAAGATCTTACCAGTCGAGTAGGCAGTTTACCACTCGTCCCGTACTTAGGGTACCTAACAATAGCATAAACCCAACACTCGTAGCAGACGACAAACATACAAGTTCCTAATATTATTACACTTAAGTGAAGACTTACATAAACAAATATCGTTTAGCTCAAAGGATGGGCAAACACTTTGGTGAGCAAACAGATATTCCATTAAATGAAGAAAGCTTTACTCGTGCTCGTAACACACCTTGCGTTGTTTGTCTTGTATAGAGACTAGTATATTTCCGGTATTCTTCATGGTACTTTAGTACTTATTCGTATTTTTATTTTTAACCACAATATATTGACACAACGTAAAACGTGACAAAAGAATATATTATTTTTGACAAAGCAATGTCTAACGTTTGGCTTTTAGGAAAGTATTGACAGTCTGGTGTCTAAGTAAACGAACTCTCATGAAGAGAAGAGTAAGACACTAGATCCGGCTGACAACAATAGGCTTAATGCAAAACACTAAAAGGAGGAAAATAGGTATCCGTAAGGAGGTGTTGATTTTATAAATCATAGAAATAATTAGAACTTGGCACTGTATAGTTGAAATCAAAATATTCAAGAGTCTTTTTAATACGGAAATATTGAACGTGGAAAACTCAATTATACAAAATATTTATAAGATCTAATGCCCTTAGAAGAGTAAAATTAGTTGAGAAATATGATAGAACTAACGTTATTACCGCCTTTTTAACTTATAATAATATCATTGGTTATTACAATAAAATACTATTCAGTTTTAATAATCCTACCTACTCCTCAAGGAAATAATTGGGCATAATTATCAGTAGTTGAAAAACAAGCTTTTAGATAGTCCAGTGCGGTTATGCCAAAATTTATTAATTGAGTCATTAATATTATAGAAAAAAAATTTAGATACCGTAATAAAGGATCGTAATTGAAATAACTGATAATAACTAATGGGCTCGTTTAGTGTGGGGCCAACCTAGAAATAGCCAAAAAACCGCTGGAACAAATCGCAAAAAAATATTTTAAGCAATTTCAGAGTTGATCGTATAGTAAAAACTGTTAACAATGATGACTTCAATATGACGATGTAAGGGGTTCCCTGTCCTTCCAAAATGATAATACAGCAGTTCTAACTTAGCAAAGTCTCGGTGAACGTGAACCTAGAAATTAAATCAGAATAGCAAAAATCAATTACCCCTCAACTGAGATGAAAGACGAACACGCAGATACAACTACTTATAAAGTACAAGATCGCTCACATTGAAACCATTAATCATTGTCAATTAGATAAAAGAACTAATAACGCACGAACGAGAACTGCTATTGATTCAATTGAAAAGAAATTAATGGAGTTCCATTGTTCATTAGTAGGCTTGCGGGAAAATTGATGAAACCGAAGTTTGAGCAACAGATTTACTGCGAGAGATAAAAATAGCAAAGTTATTAATAATGAAGAAGTTTTTAATAAGCTTGACGTAATAAAAATTCGCAAAGAAATTAAACAGAATATAATAACAGATGCAGCGGATTCGACTAGCAAAGTGGTCATAAAAGAATTAGGTAAAGAAGGTAACGGTGAAAAAACGAAAATAAAATTTTGAATGCTCTGCAAATGTCTGCTAGTAACACATAAAACATGTGCGAGTAAACTGAGAACTAGATGAGACGAAAGTTATTATAACAGCTATAAACATCCACAGGCGTGCCTAAGTTACTAAAGCTTACGTAGATGGGCACTTTATATGCCAAGTGGTGTCTGTCCAGTTAACCCTTGACCCTGCAAGCCATCTTGCAAAGAGATACGAGATAAAATATACATACCAACATAAAATTTGAATATTAACGTAAATATAGGTGGAAAGGAATACGATTCATTAAACTTTATGCGTTTGGTACAGCGGATTAATGTCTATCGGCGGATGAACACGGAATTCAGTAGCAATAAAATCTTTAATCGTTTGCTGATAATCTATGAAGATAGACCTACCGCGTTACTTTCATTTATCTACTGTAACCTCAGCGCAGTGCTTCAAAGAGGACACCTATTTTGAGAATTCGATCAACAAGTGTCTGGCTTTTTCCAAACTATGTATATTGGGGTCGGCTAACCGGATGCAGCTGAATACCAGTACTTTACATGGAGCGACAGCCTATCTGACCTAAACAGCCAGTTAGTACTGGGTAATACGTTACCCCTTGGAGAGACAGATTGTCAGACTTAGTAAGACTTTCGGGTTTTTGACTACCTGTAACGACAGTCCAAGAACATATCCCAAATTTTAGAAGTCTAGTTTAAATCATTTGAATCTTTGTTCATAATGTCCCTTAACTTCCCTACATCGAAATATGCCTATAAACTCTATAGGAATCTATATATAAATAAGATACGCTCGCACATCGTCGTTTAAAAAGTGATCCATGTGGTGGATCCAGTCTCGACTCCCATAGTTACAGGCCCGTTAAGCAAACTCAGTCGTACATATTTGTCCAGTTCACTTTTTACAATTACCGGGTACCGTTAAGCCGTGTAAACACTGTCATTACCCTGCTAGCGATTTTACGAGTTTTCGTGTTATCTCGAGTTGTGTATGTTTGCATGTTGGCGGAAGTTTGCGTTTGTTGTTAAGTAGGGTTTGAGGAAGTTTGGTAATATTTGGTTCGGAAACGCGAAAACTTTTGTTAGGTTTTTTGACTTTTAAGGCTTGCTTAAACCGGTACGGTCAAGTTACTGACCGGCTGAGGTCACTGATAGACTTCAATACATTATTTGTCGGAATTGCGTTTGAAATTTGTTCGTGCCAGTATTTTGTCCGGAGCTCAGGAAACTAAAAGACCTACTCATAAAGTTGATTCACACTTTCACTTTGCAATTCCACATTTTATTCTATTCTAACTTACAGTCAAGTGTAGATATTGTTGTTAACAAGTTGACGTCATTCCCACAAATCAATCATTATTATCTTCTATGAGACCGTTATACATTATTTGATGAACTAACAAATATAAAATAAGTTAGGAAGTACGTGGATGAAGCAATAGTGTTAGTAGACACTATAAAGAATAGAATATTTTTAACATTTTTAACCCCCGACGCAAAAACGACGAGGTGTTATAAGTTTGACGTGTCTGTGTGTGTGTGTGTCTGTCTGTGGCATCGTAGCGCCCGAATGGATGAACCGATTTAGATTTTGTTATTTTTGTTTGAAAGGTGAATTAATCGGGAGTGTTCTTAAAATCTTAACTATGTTTGATAAAAATCTGTCCAAGATGGCCGCCGCCGCATAATGGTGGATTACATATTTATTCAACAACTCCCTCAATATGGGTATCAAATGAAAGAGCTTGACTAGTAGAATACTATACATTATGATAAATTCAAAATGCAAGATGGCCGCCACCACAAAATGGGTAATTAACGAATTATTTTCTATTTAACTTTTGGTACATTGTGTCGGGGGTTTTTAAATTTTTAATTTAATTTTACTTGTTAATAGATTTGATTTCAGACATCAGTGAAGGAAAACATTGTGAGGACTTCCCGTCTTAAGCAAGCGTGGTGATGCCAATGCTCGTGCCTTCTCTATTGAGAAGAGGTCTTTGCCCAGCAGTGGGACAGTAACACGCTGGTAATATTATAATGATTAATTGATTTGATAAGTACTAAGATGATATGGCTGCAAAGGAGGTGACTGTTGAGTAATGTAGAAGTATGAAAGAAGTAGACATGCTGCTGCGACCCCGAATAAATTAGAGAAACCCAGATAAGGGTAGGATGATCCACCGTAGACGCGGGCCTGTGGACGGTTGGCTATGGGCTAGCTAGCCGTCCGTCCGTCTAACGACGACAGGGCGTGTCGACGGCGCGTTCGTGTTCCACGCGCGACTCAAAGATGATGATGATTTGATACCTTATGTATATATCTGTACGGTACGTGTGGAGGCGGCGCGGCGGCGACCGCCACTGCTGGCCGTGCCTACTGCCAGAACCAATCTGCTGTCAAAAACACCCCTCACCCGTACAATGCGTGTACTGAACGAAGTGCATGAGAGGACTGACTTATTTTCATGCAATCTGAGTGAATTCGCAAGTTTTGTTGATAAATAGATTAAATATGAATTTTCTTGGTTATGTCTGATTTTATACTTTAGTTTAGGATTTTATAGAAAGAAAAAAATAGTTTAGTTTGATATAGTTAATAATTAGGTACGTAGGTAAATAATATATGATTGTATTCTTTAAGTTATTATTTTTTTTTACTACTTCAACATATTTTTTAATTTAGTTTTTTTATGTATTAGCCATAAGTCTGTTGATTTTCTATTTATCTGGGTGTGTGTTTGCAAACCACTGTTGTATTGGGGTCATCCTGTAAAGATAGTGTGTGTATGTTTAATAAATAAATAAATAATAAATAAATAAATAACTATTCTAAAATACATTAAAAACTAATAGCGTCCTTTTGAGTGGAAACTGACGCTTTAGGCTTGTACAAAAAATTAAAGAGATGAATGTTTTCTTTAACACCTCTATTACTTCCTTGCTTAAATGTTTTTTGAACGTGGGAGGATGTGACAAGTTTCACTCAGTACTTAGTTTTTCATTCAATACTTAAATTATTCACATATTTTTATTTGTTTATTTCAGCCTTTGTAGAGTTGTAAGTTCAAAGGTGTAAACACGTACTTTGTTGGCTTGTAAGCGTTTTCTGAATATAGTTTTCAATTAGTTAGACCACAAAATAGCCGTAACCGTTTCCTCACTAACTATTATGTATGACATTTGTTTTAAGCCTATCTTCCTTTTACGCGTTCTGGAACTACACGAGTCTCATCAATTATAAAAAAATATTTTTATTTTATTTTATTCCTGGGCAAAATTGACTAAAGCTGCCGAAGAAAATCGCCATGGAAGATTCAGGCGAAGATGGTGTGGAAACAACAAACTGAATGCTTTTATGCGAGATTGGATCACGACAGTGAGGAATGGATGTTGTGGAAGGAGGCCTTTAGCCATCATTGGGACAGTTTATTTTATTTTATTTTATACTTTTCGGGAAACTTACAGTTAAAAACATTGCTCTTAAACTATACGGATTCGAAGGCCATTTACAAGTTTCCGCAGATAGCAACACTCAAAAGCAAAAAACAAAACCAACAAAAGAAAGAGGTTAGTACAAAATACTTATTATAAGTTTTAAAACATAGCAACACTATCTTAATATGAACTACAAACTAAAAAAGTTACTAAGTTAGTTGACTAAGTTTGGTGATGTTGAATTCCTATTTTATTCCTTCCTATCCCTATTTGAGATGTCAAATTCGTGCTAAATTTTGGGCTGAATTAATTTAGATCGCCGGCGACACGGATAAGGAGAAGATGCAAAACGTCTCATTCTTCTGATTTTTAACCGACTTCAAAAAGGAGGAGGTTCTCAATTCGTCAGAACCTTTTTTTTATTTACCTATGTACCTATACCGATTTGAATTATTATTCTTTTGTTTGAAAGGGTATACTTCCGAGGTGGTCCCATAATCATCAAATCAGGATCTAATGATGGGATCCTGGAGAAATAGAGATAACTCTTCAAATTTTATAGGCACACATCAAGCGATTTGGGTAGTTTTCGAATAAATTCTTTCTTGGAGTGTTCCCACTTCAATTTGATGAAGATCTGATGAAGAATTCCGGAGATTGGCAACGGAACTCCTCAATAAATGATAGCAATGGACTAGGATTGCTGAAATCTCTTGTCTGTCTATTGTTTATATCAGTTCATAACATAACATCACGCCGGTACGCTGTGAAGGGGTAAGCACAAGTAAACCACTAAAAAGTGAAAAATAAAAACATTTTGCAAAAAATAAAACCGACTTCAAAACACACAAAAAGTGAAAAATAACTTTAGCTTCAGAAGTCGATGACAAAAAAATTAAGTAAGTAAATGAATCAAACATAGGACACCGACTTCTGAAGCTAAAGTTATTTTTCATTTTTTTGTGTTTTTTGAAGTCGGTTTTTAATAGAAAATCACAATCAAAATCTAAACACGAAAACAAAGACTAAAATACTCCGAATCTAATGCGTGTAAGCAATGAAGCCGACAGGCACTTGTTCTCCCGGTCCTTGCGATATTTTTTGTACTGTACCTTACTTCTGAATCTTTTAGTTATGGAGATATTAGAGGTCTAAGATCCAAATTTTTCACTCGTTTTAAATGTTTTAGTTTTATTTTAAAAAACTGACCTACCTATGACCCCTGTGCTATTCAATTTATTTATTTTTATTTATTTTTTATTTATTTTATTTTAAAGAAGGCTTACAGACTAATAAAGAAAAATGTTATATGTAAGTGTAATATTATCAAATCGCTAATTACAAGCCTCCACACGTAGACAAAAAAAAAGACAAAGGAAATTAAAAAAAAAAAAAAAGGGTACAGAAGACAATTAATCACTAACAAATATTTGTAAGAATTAGCTAAATTAGCGGAATTAGCTATCGAAAAAGTTTTGTGCGATTTGCGAATGCATCCATCAGCACGATGTTTTGAGTGCGTTACATCTACCTACCAAAAAACCCGATTTATTACCCTATAAAAAAGTCGCTACCCAGTATTCTTTTTTGCGTTTACACTTAATGTTATGTGCCTACAGAGTGCTTGGTTGACGTCTTCATGTAGGGTTCGTTTACATCTGGTATAGACGTCAACGTCAAACCCACGCACTCTCAAACTCAGTGCAGCTCCTGCTCCACAAATTAATTGCGTAAATGAAACCCGGCCTTAACGCGTAGCTATTTTCCCCGTGCGCTATGCAACTGTAAAGTCTAACAGTAATTACTTCGTACAATATTTCAAGCTGTTTATTGGTAATTAAAAACGATACTAAGCGGGGCCTGTGGACCGTTCAGTCTGCTACTATTATCTCCGTCATTATTTACTTTGTACGTGCTTTACTTATTTATTATATCAGTCTTACCAAGGGGTATCGTATTACCGAGTACTAACTGGGTTGTGGAGGTCAGATAGGCAGTCGCTCCATGTAAAATACTGGTATTCAGCTTCATCCGGTTGGGCAGGAAGCCGACCCCAACATAGTTGGGAAAAGGCTACGCAGATGATGGCGTGCTTGACTTATATTGTAGTACAAAGGATGGATAGTTTGGAAAGGTGGTTGATCGCTACTGTCATGTTTTGATTTCGGTACAATTTAAGCGAATCTGCAGTGCAAGTACATAGGATTCGATAGGACTCGATTAGATAAATTTGACAGTTACTTTCGATAAAATGAGTTTTTGACACCATATAAACTCATTTTATCGAAAGTAACTGTCTTTATCTAATCGAGTCCTGTCGAATCTTACGTACTTGCACTGCTGCAGTGACTCAATTCGATAAATTTGACTGTTATTCTCGATAAAATGAGTTTTAACTTCATAAAAACTCATTTTATCGAGACTAACTGTCAAGTTTATCGAATCGAGTCCTATCGAATCCACGTAGGACTTGCACTGCTAGTCATTGGTTGTATTAGGTATTCTTGATGGCACGCTCTATTTAAACTAACATTGAAAAGAGGAAAGATGTGAGTTTTTGTTTGTTTCTTACGATTTAACTTAAAGCACGACCGATTTCAAAAATTCTTTAACCATTAGAAAGCTACATCTTTACCGAGTAACATGAGCTATAAACTTTTTGATATCATGCAAATTAACCGAGCTATCACAATTTTCGCGGACGAACTCGCGGTCGAAGTGCTAGTCATTAATAAAATCATGTCATCTCTCGAAATGGTGAAGGAAAACATTATGAAGAAACTGCAGAAAGAAACAAGGCTACATGTGGTGTTTCTTGCTTTTCACACTCCCTCTCATACAGAGGAGAACAGTGTCCTAGCAGTAGAAACAGCTGAATATGCCAGCCAGGCCAGTCCACCGAATACCACGAAAAAGAAAATAATATTTGAATAAAGAACCAAGTATTTCCCTATCATATGTTTTTATTTTATGGATTAGTTTATTTAAATATCAACACATAAAACATTCCAAAGAGTTTATAGCTGAAAGTGACATCGATTTTAATTTGTGAGAACTTTATATATTTTATAGCCCTTGTTATAGTTTCATAAAATTATCTTATTTGGACATAAAAAAACTCATGTTTCTTTTACGACTACGTCAATTGCGTTTTGGTACAAACTTTAGTAGGTTTTATACGTATTCATCACAGTTACAGCCAATCAGTCGTGGAACTGGCTAACAAATCAAGATCAAAACACGTCCGGCAATAATGTTGACATATAAGTACTAAAACACAGTTGTAAATTGCGCTAAACATCTTAATTCGGTGCCATAAAACCATATTTGGACAAATACCTTATAAGCCTATGAGCTCGAACACTCCCACGCACCAAAAAAACTAACGAAGAAAAGTTACACGCACCACGGAAATGACAGCAATAAAAAATTGAAGAATAATATTATAGAAAATATTTTTTGCGTTTAGAAAGAAACAATAGGTAATTTTAAACACGGTTCCTTTATAAACTTGAGGGTAATTATAAACAAAAGAGATGTGTGGTTATTAGCAGGTAACAGTATACATTTTGATTGTTATGTAGTTTTGACACGGTCTTGCAAAGAGTTGGCGTTCACGCATTTCTGAGGCAGCTTTCTGCCAAAAAAAAAAACCTGTCGAGCTTATGAGAAAAACGTCATGAATGCCACACGCATCGGTGATGATGAAAGTATATTAGGTACCCCTTATTTTATGTTTGAGCTTAAACGTAAATGGAATAGTTGTACAAACGTTAACAATTACTTTAACCTTGTAATTTGAATAAATAAAACGGTAGGTTCTAGTTCAATTCCAGGAGCGATGAACATAGGGTTAATGGATATGACTTACCTCGATAGTCGTTGATAGCAACCACTAGAGTTAGGGTGGATCCTAAAGGGACGATGCCGGATACCGGCGCCGCCCATGGACCCTTTCCTGCCTGGATCTCCATCCAACAGTCCACGTTGTCTCCTATAAAGAAAGTTACAGTTTTAAGTACAAAATATCAAGGGCTTGGTATAAAATTTATCACAAAAACAAAGACTTATTTATTCGAAACAGACAGCCTCGCAAATGATGAGTGTAGACATGAAGACTTTAAATTAATCCACTAAAGGCCAAATAATCAAGTACGATAAGTATTAATACTCTCAGAGTCATACGGAAACACCAGAAAAAAATGCAATTAATTGATGTAGCTTACAAAGGACAAAGCTAACAAGAAAGTAAAGGAAGTGAATGATAACGTGACTGAACTAACGGGGCAGTATAGCAGAGAAAACATATAGATATATAAACGCATACATAAAGACAGGAAAATCGTTCCATGCATGGCAAATGATGAAGCTTATGTAGAAGTTAAAAGAAAAAACTTGTCAAAATTACGATGGAAGAAAAAAATGCCGATGAAGTGAATACAACTATTAGTACCTAAAACTAAATTATAAATCCTCACCTCTGAAATCCAACTGCACCACATCCAAATCAGCGATGACCATGGGTGGCTTGGAAGCAGTCTTCTCGTAATCGTTAAACCACTCGCAACGCAGTCTCTTCGCTTCGTCCCACACCTCAAGCAAGTCCTTGTCGTATTGCACCACCACTGTGTTCTCGTAGAACTGGCCGTGGAGGTCTGGAAAAGGAGGTTTTGGTCTTAAGATACCGGGGAATGATATAGGGGAGGAGGTCGTGGCTGAACATAATATAACAGCCGCTTGCTTGCGTAGATCTTCCAGTTAAGCCACGGTTGGTAGGTTGCATGAATAACGAGAAATAGGTTTGTTTTCGGAATCAAAGTTTAATCATGAGAATAGTTTCAGAGAACACAATTATGGCGAATGTAAACGATGCTTATTTAATCTGGAAACCGATTTGTAGACACCAGATTTTCTGCAAAACGTGCGAGCGGGAGAGTTTTTGGGACTTTTGTTTCTATATTTTTATGATCATGTGATCAATAATGGAAACGTCAGGATATTAAATAATTGTAGTATTTTATTGCTCTTTGAACACGCGGGAATCTATACAAAATACATTTAATTTTAAATCCTTATTATTGCTAGGGCTATACCTACACGGATGTACTGACGCAAAAAGTGGAAGTCGCCCGAAGAACGCGGATCGTGCCAGTGGTCTCAGGTCGACACCACACAAGCAAAACTGACCCCTAAAGACTTCTAGCTAACTCCCTTTTAGACCAGCGATCCATTAGGACATTAATCTTCCAAGTTTACACGCATCTGACATATTCAGACTCTATGTCATACGGTTTAAAATCGTTTTCACATTGTCACCCGCAATACTTTTCGCTAGAAGCACTTAAAGTCGAAATTACTGCGTCATAGCTGGAAGGAAATACACTTGATAGTAGTGGATTGAGGGATGGCGTCTTTGAGTCGGGTTTGTGAGGGAAAATGAACCTTTTGTGCGGTGTTATGTGGTCCGGCGGGTGGCGATTCCGAGAAACAATGCGCGCGCAATGTTCGCAGAAGGAGCGGGACGCATGCGTCGTCCGTTACTCCACACTAGCCATAGTAGACGCGACTAGGAATCGGCATGAGAAAAACTCAGTGACTTTGTTGAAATGGGACCGATGTGCCGTAAAACTTGAATGCTGGCGATTTATTGCGAAATTGTTACGAATTACCGATAGTTACTGGGAATCTAAATGCGATACATGAGATTGGGTTTAACGATATATGGTGATCTATTACAGAGGAACTTCTATACAATGTCTTAGCTTAAAAAATTAAAAAGGATCTAACAAGACTTTATAAGGTTTAACAGGCCAATAAAATTCTTTACAGAAATAAAGTTTGATCTTACTTAAACAACACACTGTTCCATGCTATACATGGCGTAATCCCTTTTAGTGTAAGTAGTTCGATTTCAAATCAATAGAAACTTTTACAAAGCAAAGAATTTCTCATCAACAACAGAATATGATTGAAACATGTAGGAGGTCGTAAAACGCAGGGCACTGAATACTTCTTAACCATTCGAAATCGTAGAATCATTATGAGGAATATACCATTTAAGTACCGTTAAATACGAATTATAGAAAGTTCGATGACTGGTTAATTTCAAATTACATACATCTTAAGATCGCCTGATTAATTAAATTGCTGCGGTCTCTTACAAAGAAACAATGAACAACCATGAAAATTTTAATAGGATGATAAAGACTCGATGCTTTGCATAAAAATATGCTATGATAAAGCTACTTCGGTAGTGCGTAAAAAGGAAATTACAGGACGATTTATTCGATAGCTATAATAAAGAAATTGTTTAACATTTGCAATTTTCTGCCTTGGCTGAATTTTTTAAACATTACAAAACCATGGTGGTTTCGAATTCGTTGACAAATCATTCTTAGTGGACTATACTAAACAAATCTTTTTCACTACACTGATTAAATGACTATTTGCCCGAAACTTTAAGACCGCAAAATTCCTTTCAGACTCAAATTTCAACGATCAGGATTAAATTAAACCTTAACGATTCCACGTCCCTAAGCCCCCACGGCCTCATAACAAGTTAACGTCCTTTTAAATGACCCACAGGTTAACTAACACACGTCTATAAACATATTGCGATCTGTTAAACGCCTACGTTCTCAAGTGGGTGTAAACCTTACGCTTTCCGGTGATAACTTCGTCCTATTCCAAGACAGTATCATTTGACAGTTTGAATAGTTGCTTGTCTCAGGTATGGTCTTTTGAACCGATAATGTCACTGTTATCCAATAGACTTCGTATTCAATGCAATAGGGATTTATGTAGATCTAGTCTTTGTTGTTATAGTTAATGAGGTTCTATGTTAATAAGACTTGAGATTCCATCAAATTCTAAACGACGGAATTACGAGGGAAAGGGCATACACATTTACAGTGGCAGTATTCACTGCATTATTAACGCTGTGAAATGAATGAATTTTCAAACATTTTTATATTTCTTCCAAAATTCTTCGGATTGTGATTGAAAGCGCGTGGTGGTCAGCAAAAGCAAAGACAAAAAACAAAAATTAAAATAAAGACTAGAGAGACTACCTAAAAGGTTACTGTAAGTCTCTGTTCTAAACAATGAAAATGTCGTACGATGTAAAGGGCATTTGAGGAGTCGTTTGGCATTCAAAGCCTAGGCTTTAATAAGAACCTAAGCCATTTGATGCCAATAACGGCCATTTTATGTTAACCTTGACTTTGACCCTGTTTTCCACTTTAAAGGACTATTTAGCCGAAGCACTTAAATCAATTTTGAGCGATGTAATAAGAATAATTTCGTTTGGCTTAAGATCAAAGGATGTCTAATTGATTTAAAAAAAAATCTCTTCTTGGACAATGGTAAGTGAATATCAAATTTTCCGTTCCTTCGTCTCCTCTATACCTTTGATTTGACCGCGAAACACCTTCGTCTCTACGCTATAAAAGGCATCAATCATTCCAAAAACGCCTATAACAGGAATTCTGCAAAGCCTCACAAATGAGTGAACAATAATTATATGTAACGGTTGTTTGTGCTCATAAATGTCTACGCATCACAATTTTAGATGATTTAGGAATGAGTTGCCAATAGTTTCTCTTCATTGGCGTGACGGATTCCGATTTTGCAGTCAAGTGTAAACAAGCAATTAGTTATTGAAGTAGTGGGATTTACGATGCGTACATTGTTTGTCTTTGTCTTATCTTCATTATGTTCATTGTCTCTAGTTACTTCATCATCCTTTAAAGTGTTATCGTTATTAGTGAACGATTTAGTATAGAAATCATCCTACCTGATATCTTTATATTATTCTATTAGTAGTATGATTTTTGATAGCTAGCTGCGGCAAAAAAACATAAACTTTCATCTGGTGTGATGGCGGTCGGAACGTGCATCTATCGACCTTCTCGGCATGAGTATCAGTCCTTTTCGACCTGATACCACTATACATACTCAAATAATCGTTCCGCACCAGCGCAACGGGAAAGATTAAAAAAGGTATTAAAACAATATTGAAGCTTTCAAGTTTTCAAAATTCAAAAGCTTTATTGAAAAGAAAGGAAACAGAGTCCTGTTAATACATTGAAAGCTAAATTATCGCAGCTCGATGAAAGTAAAATTACTGCATTAAAACAGATTTTTTTTTTGTGTAACATGTAAAATTTATAGCAGGTATCACAATAAATCTAAAATGCAAATGAATAGTACATAGAACTGTAGTTTTTTAATTATTATCATAAAAGCTTTCAGTATGTGAAACTACTAATTGATTAATTTTTTAAAGCTTTCAAACGTTGCTAGACTATTGATAGTCTTTTATTTATTTGTGACTAGCGACACGCCGGGTTCGGGCTTCAAACGGGTTTAAGTAGATTATAAACCTCGAATCACTTTATCTTTTGCTGTTGTTTAAAACATAAGCAAACTGACAGCGGGAGCGACGTTCTTTTATACTATGCAAGTCGTGGGTTCGAACCCAGGCTGGCGCATTACTTTGTGTAATTTATTTCATCACCACTGGAGTGCGATTCACTAAGGCAAAACATCTTTACAACCGAGAAAACATCAGATGTTTCCTCGGTTGTAAAGATGTTTTGCCTTAGTGAATCGCACTCCTGCTCTCGAAACGGTGAAGGAAAACATCGTGAGGAAACCGGCATGCCTTAGAACCAAATATTCGAAGACATGTGACATCTACCAATCCGCACTGGGCCCGCGTGATGGATTATAGCCCATTCCCTCACATAGAGAGGAGGCTTGTCCCAGCAGTGGGAACATTATTAGGTTGATGACGATGATGGTGATATAAAGATGCTCTGTGAGAGACTGACTTTAAATGATATACAGACACCAGCAAAAAGCTACCCGAAACTGACAAATCCCAACAAACCTAATGTTGTAGCTTCGATGTTGTAGCGATAAAGTTGAAAATCTATTATAGAAAGGGGTTTGAACTTTTTGCCCGGATTTTTTTTTGCAATTTTGTTTTTTTTTTTTCAAATTAGTGGCCACGCATATGACTCGATATAAATCGATAGCTGGTATTAATATAAAAAAGTTTTGTAAGAGACAAAATGTTCTAAAGTGTTACGTTTCTGAGATAGGAGCTATCAAAGTTTAAGTAAATTCGTTGAGCATCTTCAGCACAACTTTGAGTTGATGATGATGCCAGCTATCTATTGATACACGTTGTATGCGTGTCTAATCAAATCAAAGTTGTGCTGAAGTTGCTTTCAGTGATTGAATTTTAACTTTAATAGCTAATATCTCGGAAACGTGACACTTTATAACATTTTGTCTCTTACAAAACTTGTTTGTATTAATACCAGCTATGGATTCATATAAGTCTTATGCGTGGTCGCTACTTTGAGAAAAAAACAAAATTGCGGAAAAAAATCCGGCCACGCTTCATACGAAAAATGTTCCAAGCCCTTTGACAGATCAGTCTGTACAATATTAAAATGCGGTATTTATTCGGCGTGAAACTTAACATATCGGTGAGCTTAAAATACATATACTTCACTTTCGCCTCATGACGACTTGAATCTATTTTTAGTTTAACGTCATTTAAAAACAGAGGAGCTCGAGCTCGCTAAATAATAACAGCCGCTCGGGCCGATCTTTAGGTTAAGCCGTGCTTGCCTAGGTTGGTCTGTGGATGGATGACCGCCCTTACATACCGAGTTTTCTCCATGCCTCGGAAAGCACGTTAAGCAGTTGGTCCCGGCTGTCATTTGTCCATCTTTGGCAGTCGTTACAGGTAGTCAGTGGCTCAAAAAGTCTGACAACTAATCTTACCAAGTGGTATCGTGATACCCAGTATTAACTGGGTTGTGGAGGTCAGATAGGCAGTGGCTCCATGTAAAATACTGGTATTCAGTTGCATCCGGTTAGACTGGAAGCCGACCCCAACATACTTGGGAAAAGGCTAGACAGATGATGTTGTCATTTAAAAACAGACATTTTAATCTCTGAGTTTTGTTTCTGGGGGATTGCTGAGCACAAGTTCCCGGGTTTGATTCCCGGGTTGGGCAAATTGTTATTGGATTATCCTATCAGGAATTTCGGCATTTGGATTTATGCCCGGTTTGTGGTAATAGGCTCGCCTGTAATGGTACATGGGACTAAAACTTAAATTGGGTATACACCCAATTTAAGTGTCCTCTAGGAAGTACAGGCCACACAATAACCCTATAGGAAGTACAGGCCTAATATATATTAAGTATGTTATGTTATTTTATGGTTCCAAATGGGGTTTTAGGTAGACTTAAGTTAATTAAAACAAGGAACGCCATTTACTATCATAACGATCTTTCACACACTACTGTTTATATACTTGAATATTATTATTGAATATCAATGACTTGAAGCCACAAATAGATAACAGAAATAGATTTATCGAAAAGGCGTTCAGAATCAATAAAAAACACATGTTAATGTATAAAGGGTGTAAAAGACCTCTTAACGAAACCGAAAGGCACTTGTTCTCCCTGTCGTCATTGCGATCACTTTTTTGTTCTACACCATACCTCAAAGTTCCAAGTTTTTTTTTTAATAAACCTGTTATTGAATGATTTTTACTTTAAACACATTTACGACTCTCGTACTATTCAATCTATCCATCAGCACAATGTTTTAAGAGCGTTACATTGAGTTTTAACACCAAATATGATTTTTCACCCCAAAAAAAGTCGTTTCCCAGCAATATTTTTGCGTAGAGTTACTTAGTTTTATGTACAGAATGCTTGGTTAACAGCTTTGTGATCAGGTGGTTTACACCCTGTATACATGCAAGGTTTGCGCTACTTAAATCGTTACGTACAGACAACAAAACGTAAAGGACGACCATGAAGAATCCCAGAACGATGTACGATAAATCGATTACTTTAAACGATTTATTATATCGGACTAATTGTTTGAGTTCGCATCATTAGGCATCGGATATATATTTATTGATTTCACGCCACTACTCACGGTCCATTTATAGTAAACCAACCGCGACGAGGTTTAATTACGTTCACAGTGTATATTTTGCCTGAACTTGATATTTTTCTTTACTTTGGCATGTTCCTTGGAGAAAAAATATTGTGAAATGAAGGATTCTTAAATTAAAAAACAGTTGTAGACATTGGTCAAAATTAATTTCTCACGACCAAATATTAATGCTAAACAGATAAAATATTATTGAGTTGTATAATTTCACATTTATCCGCGTTACACATAACTTAATGTTTTTTTGCTATTTACGAACTTCTTACTACTTCACATTGTCTTTATCACAAATAAATAATATGTAAAAATATATAAATGAAATATGGCATGAATTACTGTTTAAATTCAATAGTATATTTTCGAAAATCATTTCTATTAACAGGTTTTATAATAATGGCGATACAACAATGTCATTCTAACACTATTGCGAGACCATTGATCAAACCACTATGATGAATTTAGCAGATTACGAACTTTTAGCAAAATGACAATGGAGATGCCATTGGCATTCATCAACAATAATGAAATCAATGATAGACCATTGCGACACTATTGTATTAGCAGAATTGGGGCCCTGATGATAGATTTTTAAGTTGAGCTATTTACGAGTAGTCCGATGATGGCACGGTCTGACTGACCGGCTGCTGCGCTGCGCATCACAGGTTCGATCCCCACATAGAACAAACTTGTGTATGACCTATACAGGTACTTGTTCAGGGTCTGGCTGTCTGAACGTGAGTTTGAATGTTTGTAAACGCATCCACGATGCAGAATAAACTCCAAGTACGATGCAAATATTTTTTTGAAGTGAGAACTTCAGTGAGCACTTTTCGAGTGAACAAAAATCATCGTGACCGTGACGTACACTTTTCGTAGCACTCGTAGCCGATCCGTATATTAGTCGACTTCTTTCGAGTTTTCACTTCTGTCGGCAGTCCCGAAAGACTGCCCCGTATGTTTTTTTACTATTTTAATGTGACACATCATAAAAAAAAAAACGCTTGACATTACACACAGCACCATTTAGTGCCACACTAAGCAAGGCTTGTGTCGTGGTCACAAAATATTTGATATACTACATATATATATACTTTTTTGTTTGTAAATACATACTTATTATACATATAAACATCCATGATTCGGAAACAAATGCCATGCTCATCACACAAACATTTGCTCCTACCGGGATTCGAACCCGGGACCCTAAGAACGTAAGGCAGCCTCATTGCCGCTGCGCCATTCGGGTCGTCGTAGACTAATTCCTGTCCTACTGCCTGTGCAACTCCACCTGCAACTTGAGCGACCTGTCCTAGACCACTACTAACGCCATCAAGGTAACAATCTGATCGAATGTCATTTAACTCATTTAAAAAGAGAGATGATAAAGAAGAAGTTAATCTACGTCATAATCTTTGCCTAGCCTCTTCCCAACCATGTTGGGGTCGGTTTCAGTCTAACCGGATGCAGTTGAATACTTGTATTTTATATGGAGCCACTGCCTATCTGACTTTCACAACCCAGTTAGTACCAGGTAATACGATACCCCTTGGAAAGACTGGTTGTCAGACTTTTTGGGCCACTGACTATCTGTTAAAGATCTGCAAATGACAGCCGGGACCAACGGCTTAACGTGCTTTCCTGAGGCACGGAGGAAACCCGGTATGTAATGGGTGGTTACCCATACACCGACCAACCTAGACAGGCACGGCTTAACCTAAATATCGACCCAAGCGGCTGTTATTATTTAGCCAGGGCTCCTCCTTAGTTAGGAAGTTAATCTACAAAATATTCAATTGAAAAAAACACCTATAGCTAATTAATCTCATATAATTAATAACTAATTGTATAATTACCTGGTTTTGTGCCACACTTAGCGTATGCGATCCGAAATGAGAAGTACGTCTGTCCCGTTGACGGCGGCACGTAGACACACCGCGGGTCACCGTGTTGACCTGTGAACGTGTCAGAATTCATGTCAAAAATGATGCTGTGTAATAAACAGATGTCTTTAAAACGTTATATGAAATACTTGTTAAGTTGGAAAAGGTTAAAGACGATAATTTGCGAAGCATGTCTGAAGAACATAAGGTTAAAGAAAAAGCGATTTCCAATGATCCTGTGATAGTTAAGAATTATTAAAATAACTCTACTGCCATGACAAACGACCATTATATAGTGTACTAGAACTAAAACTTAAACTATCAAAATTATAAGGTATTTTCCGAGACCAATTACAAGATTAATATTATAGTTCGCAAACATATATCAATAACAATAACATTATATCAATAACAATAACAGTTTTGCGTAGATACTGTAGAAATCGCCTAAAGCCCTCAACAGTCGGACCATTTTATCAAAATTGAATTCAATGTGTACTACTTTACGTTTGTTTTCACAAACAAATAGAAAGCGAAGTATAGCAATTTAAGGCTGGGTTTATGTAAATTGCTAATTATGTGCTTGCACACACCTTAGCTACATTAATTGCAATATCGTTAGCAAGATAAACAGTACTAATGGGCAGAGAATAAAGTGCCACGATACGGTTTATAGTCGTTTTATAAGACTAGAATGGACTATAGATCAATGAATTTATTGTATACAGGCGTCGGGTAACTCAATTGAATCGATTAATAATGAAATAGGTGGTACTGAATGATATAACAACGCGTAAAGCTGTTGATGACGTTGTTCAACAACCATAAAATGATGCGACTAGACTGATGACTGAAATGCCCCAGATGAAGCTTTGCTACTTAATGTTCTATCTATAGAAGAACTTATGAACACAGTTATTGCTTCATAATAGGTGAAAACATTTCTTTTTCAATGACTAAAAGCAAATAGCAAACGCCCACGTTTTGACACCATTGCCGAGGAATTCTAATGCTATTGTTGTTAAATTTGACACGAAAGTGCGAAACGTGGACGTTTGTTGTAACAGATGGAAGGGGGGACTGTGGGTTATATTTTATTCATGATCGTATGTCTATTTGTGACGTTAATGCTCAAAAGAATTTAGTAGGCGTTCCCTAGGAGTATTATCTAGATGATATTGAAAATTACCAAGATTGGGCTCAACCTAGTAGTCGATGAAATTCCAAGTAAAATTATCATTCTAAAAGAATTCGAACATGCACAAGACTTAACGACTGAAGTAAAGAATATGGACAGTGCAATCACAAGAAAATATGTAAAAGCAAATAAAAAGACCAAAGTATGTGTGCAGACATCTATACAGAAATCTAGACATGTCGTCAGTAGTAATTTCACTGTTATTTTATCGTAGAGTAAGGCGAACTTTGCGTAACGGCAGCTTTAGCTGTCCATATCGTGTTTTACAACATTCTTTCTCAGTTTAATCTTGCAATAAAAGAAAATCAGAAGTGATGTCTTCTGGTTAAATGTTTCTTTACTACAGGCAACGACTTCTTAATGTAAATTTTCAAAATAGTGTTTTGATTTTTTAATGTTGTTAAAATCTTTCTCCATATCTTTATTAACAGTATCCACGTTAATTTACCGTTTCCCACTATCGCGTAAAACGAACAAATTAACCCCCAAAAAGATGTTATCAAAAAACTACTCATATCATCACAAATTACTACGTTACAAATAATTGAATTAAACAAAATCCAAGTACAGTATATAACAGTATAACGTACTAAAAGCTCAGTAACTGGAGCGTGTGTTATTAATAATGCACTAAGTTTGTATCCGTCATAATTGTGAGTGAAACCTTAGCAATTACCGCAACAATTAGTGGCGGTCTGAATACACCGGTTTCTAACATTTTCCTTGTGTATGTAGTCTTTGGCTATTTTGTGGTGGCTGATGGTATTAGTGGCTTGTAGTGATGGTATGTCTTTATTAGTTTAATGGTCTTTGATGTGATGATACGGTGTAATTGTTGTGAGGTTCGATTTTTTTAGTTGATTCTGATTCTAATCATGTGTGCTGCGATGTAATGTTCTTTGGTTTGATTCGGTTGTCATTGCTACATGGGCTTATTTCGTTTAAATGCTCTGAAGTTTCAAATATGGATTTTTCCATTCATCAGTCAAAGGACAACATCGGTTCAATTTTATTACCAACTTTAAATACTTATAAGGAAGAAATATTACTTCGTGACCAAAACCGACAAACAATACATACCTTTTGACGAGACAATGCCTTCGAAGGGGTGAGAGAAGGTGAGGTGGACGTCCATGTGATCCTTCCCACACATGACCTCTAGTGACTGAATGACTGGCATGCCATCGGGCCGCTCCATCGGCCATAGCTCGCCTGCTCGCGCCCGTGTCTGTGGACGAATGACATTACTGAGTAAAATGTGGGACGTTTCAACAATACGGAGATGAAACCCCGAGGAAAGAAAATTATTTAACGCAAGTGGTTATTGATTACGAGAAATAAACGCCGTAGTATGGACGTAGCACTTAAATGTATCATGAAACTTGATGAATGAATGAAGATAAATCATAAAAGCATTGAAGTTATGAATGAATTTGTTGTGAATGAGTTAAGTTTGTGTTTTTAACACCACAGTAATTAAAGCTAATAACGCATTGCACGAAACATGACACGAAGAAAATGAACTGTACAAAATTGTACAAATAATAACTCTATCAGTTGAATTCAATAAATATTCATAGAGTATTTCTTAGTAAGACAACAGTAACGGAATTAATGATTCAACTCACGACAAAACCAAAACAATAACATTGAGTTTTCCGTCAACATCAATTAAAAGCTTTATGTAAAAAGAGAATAATTATTCCTTTCATAGATACCAACTTCCGATGCCATCAACCAACTGCATCATCCACCTTAGGACGTTGATGCAAGAGTGATTGTTGTTCAACTGATAATTTTGGAAAAGTAAATGTAAGTTTGTATTTCCTGTACAGTTCCCAACGAGCTCGGACATGTAACGAGAGGTTTCCGCGAAAGAGAGCAGTGTAAACATAATAAATGGGCAAAGAATAATTTTTGTTCGGTGAGTTTACGCCAAAATTGGATGATTGGCGACTTGGCGCACGATGACGGGTGCCAATGCCAAAGAGTTGGTTGGAGATAGGACAAAGGGAAAACGAGTAAATGAAGAAAATTTTGTGAAAGAAAAATTAGCTAATACGAAGTGAATAAAGTGAAGTAGCAGGTATATAATTTAAATAAATTAATATTTATGCAAATATTTTTGCTGAAGCTAAGAATTTACTTTCACTCATTGCATGTTAAATGATTAATTACTGAAGATTTTCATGCGTTTAATTATTTAAATCATAACTTACTTTTCTCTCGTCACCTATCGCAAGTTACTATTGTGTCTACAATTTCGATAAAAGTTTCTCTCGTATTTAATTCAAGCTTCAAATTCTTGGAGGAAACAAATAAATCACATCTACACGCTTTCATTGACTAATCTGTGTACAAAAACGATTTGATGAATCGCGAGCGCACGTTCCTGGAACGGCGCGGGCGCATTACGTTCCCACGCGTCAAAAAGGAACTCGCGAAAAGAGACAGACAGATACGAAATGGCATAAAAATGAGAGAGAGAACACTGTTCACCTTTTGGAGTACGCTGTAATTTACATTTTTGCGTACTAAAGCCTTTTTCAAAATTCGAACGCAGGATCAGATTTTTAATTTGATTTTTGTCGGCGATGGTGTGTTATCTGATTATGTCAGCTGCTAAAAGTTTAAATGGTAGTGTTAATTCATGTTTACTATGCATCTTAACTATGCATTCTTCTTCACCGATGTTTTTTTATTTTGTTAGCCCAGAACTTCACAACTTCAAATTCTTCTTTCGGTGGCTGCGCAAAGATCACTCCGGCGCGGCGGCGGCGGCATGATTTTGGCCATTCAAAGGCGTCATCTGCCTAGTTATCTTAAAATCTAAGATGTATCCACAGCTGAATGCCATTATTTTACGGGGTGCAACTGCCTATCTGACCGCCACAACGCACGACACCTCTTTTAAAAAAATAAAACCGACTCCAAAAAACACAAAAAAGTGAAAAATAACTTCAGAAGTCGGTGTTTGTTTGATTGATTTACTTAGTTTTTTGTCACCGACTTCTGAAGCTAAAGTTATTTTTAACTTTTTTGTGTTTTTTGGAGTCGGTTTTATTTTTTGCAAAAAATTTTAATTGTTCACTTTTTAGTGGGTCACTTGTGCTTACCCCTTCACAGCGTAGCGGCGTAATGTTATGTTATGAACTGGTGTAAACAATAGATAGACATGAGATTTCAGCAATCAAAGTCCATTTGCTATCATATAATTATGGAGTTCCGTTGCCTATCTCCGAAGTTCTTCATTAGATCTTCACCAAATTGAAGTGGAATCACTTTAAGAAAGTACTCTTCCAAAAACTACCCAAATCATTTCAAGTGTGCCTACAAAATTTGAAGAGTTCCCTCTATTTCTCCAGGATCCCATCATCAGATCCCGACTTGATGATTATGGGACCACCTGGGAAGTATACCCTTTCAAACAAAAAAAGAATAATTCAAATCGCTCCAGCCATCTTCGCATAATCGGGGAACATACATAAAAAAAAAAAGGTTTCGACGAATTGAGAACCTCTTCTTTTTTGAAGTCGGTTAAAAACTGGTAGTGTCGAGCATTTGATTACTCGTAACGACAGACTGTCAAAGCCTACTTATATGAACATCAAAATAATATTACCTTCAAAAAGCCAAGAACATCATTTAAATCAGCCTCGGATTAATATTTCTATAAATTTCTCCAGCAGTAAATGTCAATGATATTATTAATTGACCGCTGTCTCGATACCACATAATTTATGCTTTAGTAGATATACTCAACATTTCCATATTAGTGAAAGTCAAGAATGATAGAGTTCTTAATAGATATTAGAATTTTATTTTCTTTTTTCTTCGGTTATCAAGAAGCTTAAGACCGCGTATCCCGAAAGTTGGCAACGTCGCATATAACTGTCAACTATTTACATGTTTTTATTAATTTGGCAATTTTACTGTATGAAAATAAGAAATATGGCTCTGTAGAGCACTAAAAATTTAATTTGAATTGCAATTAAAACCCTAAATTTGATGTTGTAAACGTTTCAGTGTAGTGTAAAAAGGGCATTTGGTAAGTTCCCAAATACTTTTTATATATCTAAAACTATATATTCGGTGTTACAATATTAATAATTGCATTCCCTTATCAATTTTTTAGTCCACTACAGAGCCATATTTCTTATTTTCATACAATAAAATTGCCAAATTAATTAAAACGTGTAAATATTTGACAGCTATTTGCGACGTTGCCAACTTTTGGAATACGCGCCCTTAAAAATAGTCCACGATTTCAATTGTAGCTTGGGTATAAGTTCTTTTTCAGTGACATCACCCTTTTTTTTAGCTAGTTGCAGTATTCATAACAATATCATCACTGTCCTTAGTTATTAAACTGATTTGGTTTTGGTTTTTCCATCAGATTTTTTTCAGAAGCAGCCAGAAGTCTGGACATGACCCCGTTTGTGACCTATATGGTTTCACTTATTATTTACAATAACTAGCAAAATACGGGTACTAATACGACAGGTCTTCGTTATGTTTCAGGTAGTGTAGGTGTGGTGTTATTTTCTTGATAAAGGGGCAAATTCACCGCGGCGCCCGCGCTGTGCGGGCTAATTAGACACGCGGCTAATTTAAGGCGACTATACAGAAGCTAAATGCGAGTTTTATAAT
Organism: Xestia ashworthii; assembly: GCA_950022955.1. NCBI lineage: Eukaryota > Metazoa > Arthropoda > Insecta > Lepidoptera > Noctuidae > Xestia > Xestia ashworthii. The sequence goes on from OX465556.1 coordinate 7,237,121, forward strand.
GCCTGAAAGTATATGATTCACTGCAATAAAAAAAACAGAAAAATATATGATATTCTTCAGGATATATGCTTGTATCATAGTATTTTGAAAACATAATACAATTAATTTTACTCGATAAAAAAAATAATTAAAAAAAGTTTTTTTTTGTGTATAGTGAGTACCGTATGCACAGCGTGCATGGCGTTGACAGCATTGACCTATGTGAGCGCCTTACTCAAACAAGCCACGCATGTACTAATGACGTCAATTCATGCAAAATGTGTGATTGTGTTCACTGCAAACCACAGACATGCTCTGTGGTTTGCAGTGAACACAATCACATACATTTTCTTGCAATCAGGTGCTCGGCCTAACCGTGCGCCGCGATGGATATGCGACTTAATTCACACTCAAAGATAACTTCGGAATTCCAATCACTCAAATTCCAGTCACGTCCGATTCAAATGAACAACCACACTTCGAATCATGGCTGAACACCCCAATAATAACCAGTCGATAAACAGCAACCAAAGAGCCTGCAATAATAATGAAATTACTAATTTAACACAATCAGCCTATACTTAACATTATCACAAAAAAACCAAGTGGTCAAGTGTGAGTCGACTTTGCAATCGATAATATTGCAAAGTCGTGTATTCCATACATATTTAACACTAAGACTTTTGTATTGCCATTATTAAGATTGAGGAAAATACGTCAAAAAGCACACGTTGCAAAGGAAATTAATATCCTCATTTGTTTTAACAGCGGCTATGGTTTCATCATCATGCTCTTGCCTTATCCCAATTAATTTGGGATCGGAGCAGCATTTCATCTTCTTCCATACTTTGCTATTATTTGTCATAACAACAGACACCTCTTTCCTTGCCATTTATCACACTTTACACAGTTCATCCATCGTTTTTTTAGTCTTCCTCCATCTTTATAACCATCCACATTCATACTCAAAACTTTTCTCACGACATTTTCTTCATTCCTCCGCATCACATGCCCATACCACGATAATACGGTTATAGTAACACACACTATCAAAATTACATTATGTCAACCTATTCTCGAATGGTTCCAAAGCTACAGCCTTGTGACAGACGGATGAACCGATAGCGCAGCTAGGTCCCTTGAGTATGGAACCCTAAAAAGCTTGTAGTTAGTATGAAATTGTTTGTTTGTAGTCTTTAATTGCGTTAATAAGAGCTGCTTGTAAGAGAGTGAAAGTGGAACACTGCGTATCTATAGCTACATCGTAAATCTTGAGTATGGATTTAGTTTTGCTGTTATTGGATGCATTTCTCACGGTAATATGGTTTGTCTCCGTAATAGAGGTAAGTAAATAAGATAAGTACCTACTTTCTTCTGTACTTATTGATTATGTCCGACCGATTATGATGACCGGCAGACGTGTACCAATAGGTACCCATACCCACATTTTACCAGTTATGTTTAAGTCCCATGTAATAGGGGACGAGCCTAATGCCATCAACCGGGCCAATCCAGACTCCGTGGGTGCTACTGAGAAATTCGCCACATTGACCAGTCCCGTGCGTCTCGCATCCAGCGGATTCCCGCATCCTTCACCAGGTCATCGGTCCACCTAGTGGGAGGTCTTCCAACGCAACGTCTTTCAGAACTCTTCGGCCCCATCGGACATTTCTATAAATAAACCCAATTATTCTCATTATAGTGGTGAGTGATAACATTATGCATTTTTATATGCACAAACACAGGCCTGTTTATGCTTCGTGCCTTGGAATAAATGAATGACTTTATGGGATTAACCTGTCGTATTATTATTTCGGATTGTACCTGTAATAGGTGCACAAACACCCCTTACGAAGCCTCAAGGCATTTGTTCCTGGCATTGGGATCATTTTTTGTTCTGGATCATACTGTTTATCCCGGATCTCGTGGGAAAGTACCGAACACCACACAGGCGAAGTCGCGGGCATAAGCTAGCAATTCAGAAAAGTCCTGAGAAACTAGATAGTTATATTCATAAACATAATAAAAGACAACTAGTTGACAGAGCTTTCTCCGAAACAGTAAAAAAACATCTTAGATGACGTCTAAAATGAGTGTTGGAGTGACGAATTTATAAAAATAGCAGACTTGGGCCCCTGGCCCCCATATGACAGACCAGACGTCATATTAATATCACCGTTGAAACTATTACTGCAGACAAAACCATTTATACTACGCATTTAAAGGTAGCTTTCCGAGACCATCATCTCTAAACATCAAAACATAAACCGCATAAAACATAACAAGATCAAAATAACAAGGTTCAATTCATTCTAATAACCGACTCACTCGTTAGTCGAAATGGTCCATCGTCAGAACACATTAAGCGCGTTAGAGAAAATAATATGATCTCGCTCGATACGCACCGGTAATAATACACTAGTGTTATAATCGTTGCATCCTTTGAGATGCGTACTAATGCGTGAGTTGTAAAGGTAGTTACAGACATGCTGCTTGCTTATTGTTTTGCTTGTTTGCTTTCTGGGTTTGAAATGGGGTCATTTAAAAGAAGGGATCTTCATTTCGAAATTTGAAAAGCCCTGATGAAAGTCGGGCATTTGCAAAAAATACAAGAAAGGTTTTTTTTCTAATATACCTAGGTACGTTAAGCAGTTGCTCCCGGTTGTCATTTGTAGATCTTTGACAGTCGTTACAGGTAGTCAGTGGCCCAAAAAGTCTGACAACCAATCTTACCAAGGGGTATCATATTACAAAGTACTGACTGGGTTGTGGAGGTCAGATTGGCAGTCGCTCCATGAAAATACTGGCTAACTGCATCCGCTTAAACTGGAAGCCGACTCGAACATAGTTGAGAAAAGGCTTGACAGATGATAATATATGTAGTTAGGATAGGATAATATTTTGCATTACTTATTCAATATAAAATGTTGATCAATATTACATGAAACAAATTCAAATAAGTACTTCAATATAATTTTATTGCTATTATTCAATGTATACTTAATCTAATAGTAACTTGATACATCATTATATATCTTATGTGCACGTTGCTTAAGGATAATAGGATAAGATATCATAATGGAATCCCTATTATATTTTAGAAAGGATAAGACGTTATTATGAGTAATCTCAAAAGGGTCTTTCTTAATGTGGCTCAGATTTAACGAGATTTTTTTCAACATTGGAATTTATTTTGTAGATGGATATCGTAATTATAAACTAGTTGTGCCCGCGGCTTCGTCTGATTTATACTTTTTTTTAAAGAACACCTGGTCTAAGTTCTCATCATATGCCTAGCCTTTTCCCAACTATGTTGGGCTCAGCTTCCAGTCTAACCGGATGCAGCTGAATACCAGTATTTTACATGGAGCGACCTGGTCTAAGTTCTATCGATACTTATTAGACGTATACTTCTGACATTTCCTGAAGTGCCACTAAACTGACTTCTCAAATTGTAATATCCAGTCGGTTATTACAATTTGATCATCGCAAAAACAGCTCTAACGGTTCTGATAATAGAAGCTCATTGTAATAGATTAGTAGGTCTGTTCAGATTCTATCACATGCAGTCACTAATATATGCGTATCCTTTTCCCAACTATGTTGGGGTCAGCTGCTAACCTGAAAAGGCTAGGCAGATGATGATAACCTGCCTATCTGATCTTCACTGGGTACATGCCGTGCTCTCTTAGAACATTGGAGCCTGCTCGAAAATTTTGTACGGAAACTAGCGCCAGCTATCCTTGAGGATGAAATTATTTACTGGTTGGGTTGCCACTTTATAACAGTGATAAGATTTAATTGAAAATAACAATTTTGATAAATTAGATTGAGAAACCATATTTATTTAACCTACACCAATCTAAGCAATATAAAAAAATAAAAGAATTAAATCAATCAATGATGGAGACGTATTTTATTCATGGTTACACTATCAACCATCTGTCACCAACTGACAACTGTCATAGCATGCAATAGATTTGGGCAGCTATTTTGGGCAGATTGTCAATAGAACGTGTAGCCCGTTGAGGACTACCACTGACTTAGGAGCTGCAGATCGTAAGATCAAACCTCGGTCACGACAAACTTTTTGTATTTATTTTGTTAGATTTTGATTTAACCACCACGGATAGAGAGCGCTGCTTGTATGATGACGGAAATACGGTTGAGAGTACCGTCTATCTCATTATATATATTCTAGTCTTTGACTGGGTACATCTCCAACTAGAGTCCTCCTCAGTGTCCGAGGTAACCTAGGTAAGGTTACCTCGGACACTGACCGGCACAGGACCGGTCAATGTGGCAACACTTGGGGAAGGCATACATGACCAGCAGTGGACGTCTTCCGACTAAAATGATGTTAATCCCCGGTAAGACTTTTGGGCTTCTGACTTATGACTGTCAAAATATCTACAAATGTTGTCACAGCAGTCAAAAAGCAAAAAGTGAAACAGTCATCTTTTTTGACTACCAAACCACCGACCACCGTCACCTGACGTGACGTATTACATTATCATAATAACAATACGCGTTGCGTTCGACATAATTTCTATGTAGTGCGAGAAAATCTCGTTAATTCAATTTGTTTTTCTATTATTCTCTAATGTTGAGCGGTCGGTAGTGAGTTCGCACGCGACGGTGGCACGCATGGAGCACTAGTGTTGGGCTTGGTGACAATAAGACAAAATATTATGAAGTTCTTTTTTATTGGTCTTTTTTAAATAAGTAATATTATATTCAGGGTTGGATATTAGTTGTATTTTAAACTTATTTTAATTGTATTTGGCCAGCATTTTTATCTTATTCATCTGTTTTTTTCAACTTTGCGATACCCACGCGGTGTCGTCGGTGGGAGTGCAGAGTTTTGGAGCTTGCATATTTTTGGGTTCCATGGGCTGGATAGGAGGTGACAGATTGTTTGTGTCACAGCTCCTTATCCACACGCCGCTGCTGACCAATGCATTTTGATTCATACTGTGTTACTGTAGGCTGGCTTTCAAAATGTTATCATACATTTCATATGCAGTAAAAGATTTTTTTTTTTTCTTAAAAAGTTATATCCCAGTTAACAATAGGTATGTTTATCTAAGCCAGACTAAAAAAACCTTGATTAAAATAATAATTTGTCAATAACGAATACATTTCGATATAAGTGTGCTAGTAAGATTTTTGGTGTAATTTTTACCCGACTGCGCGACGCAAAGGAGGGTAATGTGTTTATCAGTCTATGTATGTATGTATGTATGTATGTATGTTTGTTTCTATGTGGCGTTCTAGAGACCAAATGCGTAGGCCGATTTTGATAATTCTTACGTCAATCGATTCGTCTTAACCTTGCAAGTGTCACTAAAGACATGACAGTAATCAAAATTCACCACAGCGACAACCAGACGCCATATTGTCAAAATGAAAAAAAAAAAGTCCATGAACTATGTCAAGTGGGGTGTCGTTGAATAGGTATTTTAAAATCATCTTTAGGTTCCTTTTATCATTTTTCATTTTAAATAACAGTTTAGGATATATAAAGATTTAAAGTTGTTTAACAAAACAATCATTCTCGCTAATTTCCTTACTTATTGATTTATGTTTTTATTCGTAACTAAAAAGTATAAAATAAAATAAAATAATTTAAAGAAAACAAAAAACCCGACTGCGTAAAAACTAATTTTAAAAAATACGTGAAAATATTAACTTAAATAAAAACTAAAAAGATAGAAACAAGCCCAGTAGTTTAGAATTCTATAACAAATCATAAATTCTAATGCAGAACAGAACGACTCACAATCGGGGGCCCCTTGGGAAGATTTGATTGGTAAAATTTGAATGAGCCCCGACTGTGAGTCGTTCTGTTCTGCATTAGAATTTATGATTTGTTACAGAATATTAAACTACTGGGCTTGTTTCTATCTTTTTAGTTTTTATTTAAGTTAATATTTTCACGTATTTTTTAAAATTAGTTTTTACGCAGTCGGGTTTTTTGTTTTCTTTAAATTATTTTATTTTATTTTATACTTTTTAGTTACGAATAAAAACATAAATCAATAAGTAAGGAAATTAGCGAGAATGATTGTTTTGTTAAACAACTTTAAATCTTTATATATCCTAAACTGTTATTTAAAATGAAAAATGATAAAAGGAACCTAAAGATGATTTTAAAATACCTATTCAACGACACCCCACTTGACATAGTTCATGGACTTTTTTTTTTTCATTTTGACAATATGGCGTCTGGTTGTCGCTGTGGTGAATTTTGATTACTGTCATGTCTTTAGTGACACTTGCAAGGTTAAGACGAATCGATTGACGTAAGAATTATCAAAATCGGCCTACGCATTTGGTCTCTAGAACGCCACATAGAAACAAACATACATACATACATACATACATACATAGACTGATAAACACATTACCCTCCTTTGCGTCGCGCAGTCGGGTAAAAATTACACCAAAAATCTTACTAGCACACTTATATCGAAATGTATTCGTTATTGACAAATTAAATTGTCACTGTGTTAAAGCTAGATTAGACGTTGTATTGTCGCGTGCGCCGTTACCGTAATGACGTGCTTGTATTGAAGATACCTGTTTGAGTAACCCGATTGTCTTACTCAGTTGCTTGCGGTAGAATATGTAGCTGATTGACATTGTTTGATGTTGTAGTGATTTTACACTTGTGATGTTTTTTTTCGGTATCATTGGGGATTCGAGATACTACTATCTCTGTTAGTATAATTTTTTATATAATGTTGCATGTAGTTCAAACACTGTTTTAAGCTTTAACGGCTTAAAACTTAACTTAACTAAACTTATATTCGAATAATTACGGAAGATATCCCGTATGTGACAATATAAGTTTAGCTTGTAGTTGATATCATGTTGTAATGAAAAAGCTATTTTTTACTGCATTTTATTTATATGATGATTATCTGTCAGTTAATAATTGCTACTGCTTAAAATGAAACTATACCAACTGCAGAGAAGTCTTAGTAGAATGACGAAAGTTCAGAACTGTTATCTTTAAAATTAAGTAAAAGTACGACCCGAAATCGGTAAATTATAAACTTAAAAACAAAACTATCGATATAATGATAGCATAACAACGCACATCACTAGTCACAAACGGACGCGTGCACACTATTACAATAATGATGCGTCGTATCGTATCGTATAGAAAATATACAGCAATCAGTGCACAGCTGTTGTATCGACTGTCATTATGGCACAACTCACTAGTGTAACATTAGGTACGCGTTTCTTTTAGTTTCACTGGTCAGTGAAAAGTTGTGTTTTGTTGTGCTCCATTTTCCAAATGATTCATGTTTTTATTGTAAATACATTTACATGTAAATGTTTGTAAATCCATCTTTTTACGTACTTAATAAATATTTTAACATAACATTGGGTAACATAACCTTCGAGTATTAACTACACTCAGGGGCACATTATCCTGCCGCTTACATTTTGTTAATTTCTTCAAAATTCCAGTGTTTTTTAATTAATTTTCGTTATAATATTACATTAATGGGGGAACCTCTACGATAAAAAATAAAACATGTCAGTTATAAAATGGTTTAACTAAGACAGAAAATTAAAAAAAAAGAGAATATGCGGTCTTCTTACAAATAATAAAGATAAGAAAAATAGTACGTAATAAAAAAATTTAGCTCTAAATTATGGGATTAATAATGTGTATTTCCTCCTCTGGCCCTAATGACCTCTTTTTTTTTTTTTAGGATGGGAAATCATCAAATGACTTCTCCCACTCTGGGCGGAGCGGGAGGGAGTGTCAGACTTTTACTGACTAAAACCCATCCATGTTCCTTACTCGCCCTTTATGTTCCGGGGCCGCAGTATCTCTTTCGAACAGGCCCGCAACCCCGGAACAGGCCCGCAACCCCGGACCCTAATGACCTCTTACAACCGATTTGAAAGCCCGTCCATTATGTCTTGGATGTCACTTTGAGGAATGTTCTACCACTCCTCAACAGCTGGCGGCAGACCCCAAGGCGGAACTTTTGCAATACGTCGAGTGACTTGGTCTGAGCACCGTAGGTTAGCACGGGCAGGATAAACACATCGATGAGTTTGGGCTTCACGGAAATCGGCAATCTCCCTTGATCATCGACCAGTAGCGTTTTTATCATAGTACCTAATCATTATTATTTACTTCAAACTTGGGTAAAGAACTTGAGTGGGATAAAAAAAAATGTGTATATTCATAAACTCTATTTAATTATTGCGTTTTATTTTAGTTGGCCGGCAAAATAAATATTACCCCAATCTGGGTGATCACTTTTGAAAATAGCCCAAAAATGTATGGAGGCTGGGTGATCTCCTTTAATTACAATACCCCAACACCCCAGTTTTATTGGAAGAAATGGTATCACAACGTTTTACAACGAATGTATCCTTCAAACAAAACGATTGGCGAGAATGACGAAATTCTATTAAACTGAGTATTCTTGGATAAAGAGACACAACAGTAAACAAAACGATAAATAATGTTTATTAAGCAAGTAGGTTTTAAAAAACACTTACACGTAAAAAACACCAGCCGGCCCCATCTAGATGGGGCCGGCTGGTGTTTCGTACCTGACTACTCAGAAAAAAACAGCCGAAACAAACTCAGAAGTCATAGTCTCTTTTGAAGTCCAGACAAACTTGCTCCATTCACATGAGGACTATGCAGATCAGTGTCTGAGATGGTCTTTTGAAGAAAGAACTACACAGATTTGAGTGGACCTGCCCAGTCAGTGCAAGCATTTGTCAGTTATCGTGAAGTTCGACTTATAACTCAAGGAGCTCAATGAAACGAGGAACAATACCAAATAAAGGACATTTGGGTAGGTCGCTTATTATATAGTATACTCAAACTGACAGACAGTTGTGAAAAAAAAAACCAGAAAATAATAAATGTGACCCTCATGGTCCCCACATTCACAATAATCAAATTAAATTATTATTATTTTCAATAAATGTCAATAAAAATCACAAAAATCATTAAATGTCACAGTAATAACAGAAAAACAGTATAATACTTAATAAAATAATTGTATTCATGTCAAATCAGTTGAGATCACTAAAATAATAATAAGAAAAGTAAAAAAAAATGTAAAATACTGAACTAAGTATTCATGTCAAAACAGTTTGTCACTTAAAATAATAAAAATAAAGTAAAAAATAAAATAAAATACTGAACTAAGTTACCAAATTACGCCTAGTAGTCAAAGCGTAAGTTAAAATAAATAAACGGTAAGTGATTTGACATGGGTCGACGGTTAATTGTGCCCCTGAGACACATTAGATATTCACGAGTTAATTTTAGTTTCACTGGCCGATGGGCGATTTTTGCTGACAGTGAAAAGCTGCTGGATTTTTATACTATGTATGTTTTTATAGACTTCAAGTCAAAAATATGTTTCATCATCATTATTTCAGCTGAAAGACGTCCACTGCTAGACATAGGCCTCCCCCAAGTTTCGCAACATTGACCGGTCTCGTGCGACTCGCATCCAGGGGATCCCCGCAAAATTTACCAGGTTATCGGTACACCTAGTTCGTTTTCTAACGCAACGTCTTCCGGTTTCCGGTCGCCACTCCAGAACTTTTCGCCCCATCGCGCGGCCATCCGCTCTGCGAGCATTTTCTTTTCATTTCATTTATTCACCAACAATAACAATGCGTTACATAACAAAGTTAAAATTTGTTAAATAAATATAAAAATATGACATCACTAAATCAAATTATTAAATAACTTGACCGTAAATTTGAAGCCTAATAATACATGAGAGAGAGGCCATCGTTCTGTCCTTTTTTCGCTTCCGTTCTCCCTCCTTGTCGTGTACTATCGCCGTCTCTGTCTCTCCTCCCGCCACCACCAGTAGTTGCAAACATCGGTTTGCTTTTGGATTGGACTCATTGACGTCGTTGTTCCTGTCCTGATAACATCGGAGAAACAAAGTGAAATTTGAAACAGTTGATAACACTATTGTACAGCGTACAGCAACACCAAGGTAAAGATCATTTTTATAACAAAGTAAATTTTCGAACACCTATTTGAAATCGGAATATAATGTACAACATCTGTACCGTCTGTGAATAATAGGCGGAGCACGTTAACGGTGTAACCGTTCGTTTTAATTAAATGTACCCTCCTTTTTTAACTTTTTGCACTAAGTTAAATTTTATTGTATTCCAGTGTACCTACGAATTGTTATTATAATGAGTGATCAAAATATCTTACCGAACCAAAATAACAGTACCCAAGATATGAATAAGGATAGCAACTTGCCATCTCAGAAAAGAAAACGCCTTGTTCGTCATAATAGTAGCTCATCATCATCATCAAGCACTAGTTCAAGTTCTAGTAGTTCTGATAGCTCAATAAAACGTAAGCAATCTCGCCGTTCGCGTAAAAGAAATAAGCGCAGCCAAAGAGACCGTAAATTAGAAAAGTTATTCGAAGAAGTAGCCGATCTTAAGAAAAATTTTATGAATCGAGCTAATGAATTTGATTCCGGATCATTATTAGAACATGATCGTGAAGAATGTTTAGATGATAATGTAAGCCGTCAACTGTATTGCGATAATATATCTGTAGATGAACCGGATAATTCTGAATTAGGCCCGGAATTTTCATTGTCAATAGGGACGAAAACGAAAGATCCTGATATCTTAAAAACACCAAGTGCGTATTTGGACATTTTAAAAAATATTCAACGTTTTAACGATGCCGATTGGACAAATGTGAGGTATTCCGAAGTTCAAAAAAATTATAGGCATACCCCCGGTTTCACAGAACTCGATGCGAATGATGAGTTGAAACGATATGATGCCTCGCGCTCTTTAATTAACGTAGAAAAATCTTTTGGCTCATTGACTTTCGCCCTTATTAAACAAAAAGAACAGCTGCAAACGGAGCTTCGCTCCTTTTTAAGCTGGACTAGACAGGCAGATATTTTGAACCCTGACACGATTAATGAAAAAATAAATGATATTTTTGTAAATGGTGAGTACGCTAGAATTTCTAGCGATACATTACAAATGATTTGCGGACACCGCGCAGAATGTATACAGCAGCGAAGGGAAACTATTTTAGCTAGTGTCAAGGATCCACTGCACAAGACTATGATGAGAAAAATCCCGCCGTCTTGTCACAATCTTTTCGCGGCTGAACTACTTACTTCTATGTTAGAAAAAGCGGGAGGCGTGCATAAAGTATTCTGGCCTCTTGACAAGGATCGCGCTTCTGCACCGCAGACCGATCCAAGCACATCCATGGCTCAGCGAAAGTTTCCACTTCCGAGTCAGAGAAAGGTGACCTATAAACATATGGGGCATACCTCTTCAAGGCCGAATAATAAACCTTTCTCTAACAGCGGCAAGCCCTTTCGGGGTCGGGGTGGTAAGCAATCAAATAACCATAGATCCAATGATAATCCAAATACCAGCCGCAAGGCCTCTCCCTCATCCCACCGGGATAGGAGAGGAACTTCACGCCGATTCTGACTCAACGAGTTCGTTTCGCGCCGGTCAGCTGAGGCTTTATCACGACCGGTGGAAGAAAATGGGCGCACCAGATTATATATTAAAAATAATATCCGGTTACCGAATTCCGTTCGTACGAAAGCCTCCGCTTCATATGCCCAATCTACAAAATTCAGTCCAGTCGACGCCTCATTCTCCAGAAATGGATCAAATTATTCACAAAATGATATCACAAGAGGTGCTAACAGTCGTGCCACGGACTCAAAGTTTCATTTCACCAATGTTTCTGGTACCCAAAGGAAACTGGGATTTCCGACCGATTTTCAATCTCAAGGCCCTAAACCAATACGTCGATGCCTCTACCTTCCGGCTCATAAATATTTTCAGAATCCCAGACTTCCTTCAACCAAACGACTGGATGGTGAAAATAGACCTCTCTCAGGCATATTTCCATCTGCCAGTTACAGAGGCTCACAGAATATTTTTACGGCTAGTTTACCAAGGCCAATTGCTTCAAATGAACTGCCTTCCCTTCGGGCTCAGATCAGCACCGAAAACGTTTGCCTCCTTGAGCAATTGGATTGCCCAGACTCTTTGAGACCGCGGGATGCGGGTAGTAATATATTTAGACGACTACCTGTTAGTCAATCAAAATCACGAAACACTGGTGAGTCACGTCAAAACCACAGTGGACATCCTAAAATATTTAGGATGGATGATAAACTACGAAAAGTCTATCCTGCAACCAAAACAAGCCATAGAATATCTAGGCATATTATGGGATCCGTGGAAGAACATAAAATCACTTCCAGCAAAAAAGTGCCTGAAAATGAGAACCATGATCACTCGCTTGATCAACAAGCAAACAGCATGCTTAAAGGAATTACAAAGCATCATAGGAATGATGAACTTTTCAAGTTTTATTGTACCTCGCGGAAGGATAAATTTTCGTCAACTTCAAAAACTATGCATCAGCATGTTACACCTGAAACCAACAGCACAGACCTCACTGCCGGAGGCAGCCCAGAGGGACTTACGATGGTGGCAAAATTATCTAGAGACTTCGTCTCCGATTCATGTCCCACATCCAACACACTATATTGTCACCGATGCCTCAGACAACGCTTGGGGTGCTTACATAAACAACACCTATGTATCCGGCACCTGGAAAGAACAAGAAAAATTGCTCCATTGCAATCAAAAAGAGATGCTTGCGATCCTAAAAACGATACAATTTTGTGGCCAAAGCATGCACAAAGCCAGTTTACACGTTCAGTGCGACAACAAGACAGCGGTATCGTATCTGAGGAACGAAGGCGGTACAAAATCTCTAGCGCTTATAGACCTGACCTACCAGATTCTGCAGCTTGTCGATTCTTACCAGATTCACTTAACCATTTACCACATTCCGGGTGTATACAACGTAGAAGCGGACAGACTTTCTCGACTGCAGAGGCTACCAGAGTGGCATCTACTCCCTCAAGTAACGCGCCTAATATTTGCCCAATGGGGAACCCCAGCGATAGACTTGTTCGCGTCTCAGCGAGCCCATGTAGTCCCCAGGTACTGCAGTCTAGATCACCGAGATCAGCAGGCCGAGTTTCAAGATGCCTTCAGCCAAATCTGGAACTATCCATTGGCATGGATTTTTCCGCCACCATTCTTGATACCGAAAGTGCTGATCCATCTGAACAAATGTCAAGGAATATTTCTGATTGTCGCCCCGAAATGGGACCAAGTCTTTTGGAGACCGGATCTGATCAATCGGGCAACAGACCGCCCTTGGACGATCAGGAACCTCTGCCAAGTACTAATGGACACCTCAACCAACAAACCCCCTCACAAGGCCAACGAAATGACTTTGGAAGTTTGGAGATGTGGGGGTGGAATGAAAAACTAAGTGACTGGACAACCCAACAGAAGCATCTTCTCACGAAAAGCTGGCGATCGTCTACTGTAAGAACATATAAGCCAGCCTGGGCTCGATGGATAAAATGGGCTAAGCTTAATAATATACCAGTAAGCGAGCCAAGTGGTTCGGCGCTTGCTAGATTTTTAGCTGATCTTCACCAAAACGAGGGACTCTCTTACAACACTATACTTGTACATAAGGCTGTAGTTTCAACATTGTGTTGTCCAGAGTTTTCAGAAAGGCTAAGTGGGCATCCTTTGGTCAAACGAATATTAAAGTCTATAGCACTGGCAATTCCAAAACCCGCAAAGACTCCAGTTTGGGACGTTGATCAAGTTGTATCCTTATTATGTCAACAGAATCCTGATATAGATAAACTCTATGAGGTGTCACAGCACACAGCTTGCCTCTTACTACTGTGTTCTGGTCGTAGGGTCCATGACCTGACCCTCTTGAGCATAAATTGTAATCATTGCGAAATCACTACTGATTATGTTATCTTTTGGCCAATGTTCGGCTCAAAAACTGACTCCGCAAATTATCGTCAGTCAGGTTGGAAATTAATGATAAATAAAGACAATAAATGCTTAGATCCAGTGCATTGGATTTTAAAGTTAATATCTCTTGGAGGTAACAGGAGAAACGAAGCTAAATGTGATAATTTATTTGTTACTACGTATGGTAAAGCTCGCCCAGCTTCACGTTGCGTTATGGCTACCTGGGTTAAGAAAGTATTAAAAGATGCTGGGATTGAAGCCCCAGCTGGAAGTTTTAGGTCTGCAGTAGCTTCAAAAAGTTGGTATGAGAACTGTTCAGTTGATGAAATTCTCTCCAGAGGAAATTGGAGATCTGAAAATACATTTAAGCGTTTTTACCGTAAAGAGGTTAAGAAAACTGACGGTCAAAACTCTGTTACTAATTTATTTAATGCAGTGTGATTCAATAAGATACCTAATTATTCAAATTGTTTCAAAAAATAATAATAATAATAATAAAACTAGCTTATTTTGTAAACCACATTTTTATTTCTTTGTACCCATACGAGTAAGAACATACCTTTCATTACAACTAGGTACTATGCTATGTATATTTCCTTCATCCGCCTGCCTTGGTAGCATAATGCCAAATGTTTGACAAAGGCTTGATTCCTTTATTTACTGTGTGATTTACATATTCATTCTAATAGTCACATTGACGTCTCCACCACCACCAGGCGATAACAAACACGTCTCTCATGTATTATTAGGCTTCAAATTTACGGTCAAGTTATTTAATACAAACGTTTTACCTGAAATAAAACGTAAATTAAATTACTTACCTAAATTTGAAGCCTAATAACTTAAATTCTGCCTGGTTCTACAACGACTTCAATGAGTCCAATCCAAAAGCAAACCGATGTTTGCAACTACTGGTGGTGGCGGGAGGAGAGACAGAGACGGCGATAGTACACGACAAGGAGGGAGAACGGAAGCGAAAAAAGGACAGAACGATGGCCTCTCTCTCATGTATTATTAGGCTTCAAATTTAGGTAAGTAATTTAATTTACGTTTTATTTCAGGTAAAACGTTTGTATTTAAGTAATGAGCAACTGCCACGTTTGAAAATTTTTCGGGCTACGTCTTGGTAACCTTGGTTCTCGTGCGGATATCCTGATTTAATCACCCAAGGAAACTCTGAGATAACATAGAGCATAGTACGTTTGTTAATCCCTCCTATCCCTATCCCTACTATTATATAAATGTGAATGTAAGTTTGTTTGTTACTCTTTCACGCGAAAACTACTCAACCGATCATCATGAAACTTTGTATACATATTCTTGGAGGTATTAGAAGTAACATAGGATACTTTTATTAAAAAAAAAACGAACCCTCACTCGCAGACGAAGTTGCGCGGGTCAGCTAGTGGATAATATTTTGATGGCATGACTAAAACAGAGATTACTTCAGATGACTGATTGTCCACAAACCTACTCAACAATTCACAAATGCTGGGACATTTATAGTTGACTATCTTCATTAAAGACACATAAATCGATGACCTACAAATCACAAAAGCACAAATATCATTAAACCTCGAGGATGAGTGCGAAAACAAGCTATAAAATACCCACGCAAAACATCAAATCGTCTTTCCAAATGAGAACATGATGATTAAGAATAATTGCATTTCAGTTTATACGCACTCCAAAGTACCGCTAATCAAATCCCTTATCCTTCTAACTGTTTCTTGTCCAATCACCGAAGCTATTACAAAAACCATTTTACCACTTAATTCCCTTTATTTTACTGCAATTTCAACGCAAATTGTAAGTTTGCTAGATAGCATAGTTGTCACTTTGGCGATGGTATACGTAAATACAGTGTTACCATGCTTCGTTTACCTATATTCAATTCCCAACTCTCGAGTCAGCGTCGAAAGCTGAATTTCTAACAACAATATTTAGGCATGCATTTAGTTATCGCTTAGTGTTAGTGAAGACGAGCGTTAATGGTAAGTTCAAAAGGTTATGTCTAGACAAGGAATGATTACTTGATTTTTCATTTTGATCGTTTTGCAAGCAAGATTAGCAAGGGAGACTGGGAGAGCTTTATAGGGTAAACAGCTTTAGTGTCTTGGAGTGTTAAGCCTTCTAAAGGCGGATTTCACAGAGGAAACTGAACGTGATCAGCTCATCGTCCAACGGAACCATTACTAAGTCTCCGCCTAAGGTCAGATAGGCAGTCGCTCCATGTAAAATACTGGTATTCCGCAGCATATGGTTAGACTGGAAGCGACCCCAAAGGCTAGGCAGATGATGACATTATGCCGTATTCGTGACAGTGCACGGCTAACGGGTATCGTTGACTGGTTTAGACAGGTCGTGAGTTCAACCACTTCTGGTTGACTATAATGAGAACTATATTAGGGTACCGGTGCT
The DNA here is from genome assembly GCA_950022955.1 of Xestia ashworthii. NCBI lineage: Eukaryota > Metazoa > Arthropoda > Insecta > Lepidoptera > Noctuidae > Xestia > Xestia ashworthii. The sequence goes on from OX465556.1 coordinate 7,253,417, forward strand.
GAAGAATAACTATGGGAGCTATATTTATTATAGAAATCACAATTTGTGGAAGAACGGACGTAGATATGAGTTTAGTTACTATTTCAGGCTTTATAAATGAATCTTGAGACTGAACCAAAGAGAATAGCGGTGGCCCAGAGGTGGCGACTCCGAGTCAGTAAGTCGTGGGTTCGAATTCGAACCCAGGCAGGCGCATTACTTTGTGTATTTTATTTTATCACCACTGTTCTCAAAAATGGTGAAGGAAAACATCGACGTCGAAAAATTCGAAGAAATGTGACATCTACCAACCCGCACTGGGCCCGCGTGGTGGATTATAATCCATTCCCTCTCATAGAGGCTTCATGTATGAATGTGTCTAAATACCTAGAGACCTAACCCTTAAATAATCAACAGTAGTACTTAAAGACACACACACTTCTAGAAAATATATTTGTATCATTTCCACAATTTGGTTCACAGTTTATATTTTACGTGGACCAAGTACAATATTAATACTCCTCAACCAGCTTGTACCAAGCACTTGATCAGTCCATTTTCGAAAACTATTCAAAAATATCATTAAATAATTTGAAAATTAAAGAGACAGATGATATTTAAGGTATGTTTAGCGCTAAACACATTTTGTGAGGAACATTCCAGGGCTTTTTTGTGCTTCTAAAACTTTGAATGCTAAATAGACAACCATTCAATACAACACATCAAAACTCAATCAAGTAACTTCCATACCATAAGGTCCAACATTCTACTCCCAGTTAACACAAGCGATAATTGTCCTCTCTATAAAAAGGTTTCTAAAAAAAGTTCCTAATCAACAGTGGGGCCACTTTCACCGTCAACATTACTCACGTCTATTAGCATTTGAGATAGACTTGTGTCATTCACTTTGACTTGGGTTGGGTCTTGGGTCGGTTACTACGCATTCTTGGTGTCATTACTGTTTAAGAGTTTATTTTGGGTGGTTTAAATGTAATTAAGTGCTTTTATGTATGTAAGTACTTATGGGTGTCAAAGGTGTCATGATTCTGTATTAAAATTGTTTTATTTTTTGTACAGTATCTTGCATGTCAACCATAGAGATTGTGGTCTGCTTAACCGGGCAATCTTTTGGTTTTTTGGGTGCTTTATAAATTAGGTTTCTAGACAACGAAGCACTTTTTAGATAACCTTTATAATTTACATTCAAGTTCATTGACAAAAAAAGAAGCACGGCTAGACAAAAAAAAACTAATTAGGAACAGTGTAGGTAATAATTGTGAATGGACATTGGTCACTTTGCAAATTGTACGAGAACGTTGACCAATAGAAGTGCGTGAACTACATGGTGAAAAAAGACGCAGTTACGCCCACATTTACACAGTTTAATTCTTATGAGTCATTACTATTAGAGTTGTATTTAAGTACAATGACTTAAGGTGTGGTGAAATCAAGCGAATCACTGTCTCTGGCTACAGACACTTTGACTTTGACACATATTTATTTCAGTACAAGATCTGTAAAAGTCCTATGTCTGAAGTCTGATTGGGAATTCAATCCGCACGGTTCTACTGCAATTTTATTATGTGATTTTAACGTTAATGCACATACGTGTATCCTCTTCTGCAAATCTCGCTATGAAAATTATGTTTGCTATATGAAAACCCAATCCTAGGTTAACCTCGCCTTCGTACATAAGCTTTATTATTGCAATTTATATTTATTTTTTTTGGTTATTTCGTGTGCAATAAAGAATAATAATAAGAAAGTGAAATATTGTTTATATTATTTTCCAAAGTAGTTAACTGAAAAAACTGACGATCTTTCAATCAAAGAAGTTGTGAAAATCACGTTAAAAAGCCGGCAGATGCGAAAAGAAAGCGATTTATGCACATGAGTCATGGTTTTAAATACGACTTGCCTTCTGACTGGGCCTTGGAATGCGAGGCATGCGAATTTCTTCCGGAACAAGAGATTCAAAGAGATTGTTAAGAAAACATCAAATTCTTTCCTGTATGATAAGTTATTTACTCTCCGATAAAGATAGATATGGGAGTGGAAATTATATTCGTAAGAAGTGCTTTTATATTCGTAGTTAATTTCTTTCTATCATAAAATGAACTGAAAATAAAAGTACTTTGGCCACATGCGTGCGGTTTTACATACACCTGGATGAGGGACGCAAAGAACCGGGAAGTGTGACAGAAGAAAGGGGAGGACGGGGGGACGGGGGGGGGGGGGGCATCAGTAAGTGACTACGGGCTGATATGATGATGATGCGGTTTTCTGACTACTACGATTTAGAAAAAAATAATAAAAAATAATGATAACTTGATGTTTATCAGTAAGTTGCCTTTCGGAAAATTGAAACTTTCTCATTCCCTCGAAACCCACACAAATTACCACATCTTCTACCAGACCAGTTCCAGATCCATTCGCAACATAAAATCCTTGTCTTCAGCATCCAAACCCAACGGGTCATGGTGCTTACCTACTTTTTATGGTAATATTACAAATTAAAACCTGTTTTGTAAAGCTGAGCCTCTAATGCGGCACATCTAACATCTAATGATTTATAATAAACGGAAATAAACGCCCATTCGGCATAGCAACAACGGAGAGGAGATTTGGAGACAAGTGAAAACATTCAGAAGTTCCATTATTTCCATTGTGTAAAGTTTATGGAATATGGATTATGGTAACTGCTGAACGGTCGCAACCGTAACTGTGCGAGCATGAAGTCCTCTTGTGTTCAGTCTTTAGGTAAGTTGAGTCAAGAGTCATAAGGTATTTCCATTAGGTATTTCTAACTGTTGGAAGTGAAACTCCTATCATATCAAATGAAAAAACAGCAGATCAAACTTCATAATATCATCATTCTCTTCCCCTTATCCCAATTTATTTGTGGTCGGCGCAGCATGTCTTCTTCTTCCATACTCCTCTTTTTTTCGTCATCTCATCAGACACTTCTATTCTTACCATATCCTTCTTAACACAGTCCATCCATCGTTTCTTTGGTCTCCCTCTACTCATATACTCATCCACATTCATACTGAAAACTTTCTTCACGACATGTTCTTCATTCCTTCGCATCACATGACCATACCAAAACACAGACCAAACCTCATCTTCACCCAAAAAAGTTAAAGAACGCAGTCGCTGTGGCTGAAGTCACCTAGATGGTATCATCAGCGTCATCATTTTTCAGAAGCAGGCCAGCCTCTGGAAATGCACCCGGTTGCTATGGGTAACACGGACCAGAACATAACTAGCGAAAGATGACTGTACTATGCATCGGATAATGTAGTCTGTTGGCCGTTGACATTTGCCAACTGCGCTCTTCACTTAAGGACCTGCCCTCCATAAGTGGAAACCGTAGTTAGCAAACTAGCGTGCAAAGACGCTTGACTGGATAGTGGCAAACAGAGAAAACTACTTTAATAACTAAAGGAAGTTGATGTGGAAACACCGAGGTAACAAGGAATACGGCAAGTAGAGTTGATTGGTTTGTTGCAGTTACAGCACTCGAGCGTCTTTACTCATAAGTGGATACTACTCATACATAGATTGTCTCCATCAAGTTTTCAATTAAATGCATTTCACCTTTTGTTTTTCTTTTGTCATAAATAAACGGGGTGGAAAGTGAAATCCCTCGATTGGTGGACAAAAATATAGTTGTTACTTTTTCGTATTTGAACTGGGTGTTTCCCGATCTAGACATGATCTTTCAAAAATATATTAACAAACTTTTACATACTTTTTCTTTTGCTCTTTTTTTTCTTTTTCTTTTTTTTTGTATGGTGTTGAAGGTGATGGCAAAACTAGAAGTAGACCTCAACTAAGTTAAGAAAAAGGCTTGGTAGTTTATGATGAAAGCCGATGGTGATCTCGCATTGTGTTGTGTGTAGTGAAACTTCTGGTCTATAACCTATGGGTTTACATTGTGTATCCGCAAGTCGCGCAAAATCAAGTTATCACCTCGGCCACCTGCGAGCAGCTGTTAATACTAGGTGTTGGGTGACGTCACCGAATTAAATACATTTTGACACACCTAGATAATTGTACTGAAGTGAATGAAGTGTTGTTATTTGCCTCGTCATGTTAATTGGGTACCCATTGTGTGATGGCCGATGGGGATCCACGGAAGGAGCGAAAAAACTTCGTCTTATAATATTTGTTTAAGATTTTCAAAATTGAATATCTTCAAAGTACCTCTGAAACAAATTAATGAAGTTTTATTGAAAAGAAACGCCCATGTTACTACTTACGTCAAAAACTTCAATGCTCATTAACCGCGCGAACCACAACCTTCTCCTAAACTTCAATCATCGATGCAATTAGCTCAAGTCAGGTCCCTGCTATAAAAAGGCCTCTCCCAAACTACGCCATTACACGCTATCCTTCAACCTTCGCAATCACTCCAAAACACATAATCTCTACTCAACTAAACACCACTTCCTCATCACAATAATCAAGTCTTACACAAATGCACACAAAATACTCGTAATCAAAGAATGTAGCCACAATGAATACCGGGTCGTACTCGCGTGTATATCAAGTTTTTTGGCACGAGTGTCGTCGGTACTACGGCCACGGCAGGTTCAATGGCATCGCACCAGGTGGGTATTCACAAGGAAATAGAGCTATGGAAGGTGCGGAGGTTTCTAAAGAACATTTGGTGAAAGATGGTTTGGGTTTTTTTGTTTTCGATGGTACTGGGCATTTTTCTTCTTCAAACGAAATAATTGCAGCAATTCGTCAGAGATCCTTGTGAAATTTATAAGAATAGCTTCTTTCCATATAATTTTCTTGAGCTTTCAGAAAACTTACCGAATGTAATTTTGCTTAGAAAGCTTTTCACAGAACTGAATCTTAAATCGTTCTCTGTTCTAAATCTAGTTTGATATATAAATCTACACAATATCCATTCATCAAAGTCCTAGAAACATAGCCGTTATTACCGAGAAGATGACACCTTTGGCATACAATCAATTCTAAAGCAGCGTGAAATACCGTTTGGCAGACAGACAACGGCTGTTAAATTGGCTAATAAGCCAGTCTATATGCCTAAAGCACTATTGACACGACTAGGTCACCATCTTGTATCAGGCGAAACTACGTGTAGAATTAAAGTAACCACAGAAATAGAAATAGCATTGTCACCATTTGAAATAGAAAAACTCGATATACCGTCTTGGAATTTAGTTTTTCATTGTTCATTTTCTGTACCATAGCATTTATACAACTGTCAAAGAAGTGATTTGATTAGACGGAATCACGGACTATCTAAGTAGGCAATCATTCTGTATAACAATTAATATTTAATTAATATTATTAAAATTTATAAAATTAATAACAAAATTTTAATTCTTTTGGCGAAAAATTTAAATTTTTGGGATTCCGTTGGTGCCTAACTAATAAAACTACTTACTAAACAAATGCCCACACTCTCATTCAATAACAAAAAATCACACATTTTCATCACTCTCGAACCTTCACTCGCATCATCTGCATGCCACATCTAGTCACACTCTACATCCGTTGCCGTATCATAATGATAATGATAGGTTGGTCCATCTACCGATAGACATGTCATTTTCTCACCGCACTAATTGAATACAGGAGAGATAATTATTTTACTGTTAAACGTAAAAAAAATCGCGTGTCCGAACTGTTTCAATGTCGTGTGTGAATGGGACCGCTTATTGTTTGACGTTTGTTAATTACAAAACTGAATAATTGATGAGTGTAATGAATGAATCGCTGTGTAGATATGAAGATACGGAATTCCGCAAGCTAATTTCCGGTTTTTGATTGAACCTAACTCATAACATACCTAATGTCAGAACAGTGGTCACAGGCGGAGTACACCTATATTACTCCTCTTATATTTAAGTCACATTTAATGGGGGCGAGTGCCATTAACTGCGCTGAAATCTAAGCTTCGAGCTGTTATGGAAAGATTCCTATTGGGAAAACCTAACAACACTTCGCCCGACCCGGGACCGAACCGAAACTAGAACATCATGCTCGATAGTAGTGCTTCCAACGACTAGACTACAAACGCAGCAAAAATATAGATCTTGTAATTTCTGCCCGCGACTTCGCCCTGGTAAAGTTTGATAATTGACCCATGGAATCTTACAACCGGAATAAAAAGTATCCTGTGATTTAATCCAGGTTATAAACTATCTGTGTACAGAATTTCATACAAATCTGTTCAGTAGTTTTTAGGTGAAAGAGTAACAAACATACATCCATACTTTCGCATTTATAATATTAGTAGGATGACGGAGAAAGACTCAATCCCGACGTCCGGATCGATACCGATTTTGGAGCGGAACTCAGATAAAATTCCTGATCAGAAACTTCCGGAGCAACTCCGCTTGTGCGTGAAATGGTATTTATTATCACTGATGAGTCAATAATGATAATAATTATCTAAAACAGAACATTTTCAAGACCATTTAAAGCCGACATTTTCTGTTATTTTGTAGGCAAATTGGATCTTTGTGATAATTTTGATACTATTATGGAAGATTGGACGGATAACGGAAAATTAAAGTTTTTAGTATGGATACTTTACGTTTTTCGATTTGCATTTTGTTTGTTATAATTTAGAAGAAAAACATAATCAGAATAGATAAATTAGCTAGAAATATTAAATCTCAGTGAGTGCGCCAAATGTGTAGAGATAATGTTTACAAAAAGACTTAGAAACAACTCTAATCTAAGTAATATTTTAATTAAACGCAATCATGACTTCAGCAAACTTTAATGCTTTTCGTAACTGCCACTTAGCCCAAATGCAGCCATGAAACAGCATTTTTATATAAAAATCTTAAAGCGGTGAAAGTATTTCAAAGAAGTAAACAATATGGATTTATTATACAAAAGAGCTTTACTTTTCAACTATTGACCTCGTTGGGCATAACACATTTGACAAAGATCATCTCTGGATTCTTCTATAAAATAGAGTGAGAAAATTGTTATCGAACGATATTATCGATTGATCCCTTCATAATTATCTTCAGAAAAGTTTTATCCAAGATGAACTAAAAATGTATAAGTTAAGACATAAAAGTCTTCAGTGATAAAGTTTGCTCCTAATAAGCCTTGGTATAATCATGAAATAATATTAATAAGTTTTGCAACCACCACTGAGTAAACCGTGATCTACCAATGAAAGAAAGATTGAAGCTCGATGACGAGGATAAAAAACGGATAAAAGGAGGTATGGTAAAATGAAATCGTAAAATTCATGTAATCCAGTTCATGATACCAGGGTAGCAGAAAGATAAAGCGTTTAACATTTATCAGAACGAACCATAATCAATTAACTGCGCTAAAGACTTGAAAATTCAACGAATATGCTGTTTATTTATAAAATATTTGGCGGAATCTAGGGACCATAACATTTTAACATCCAGTATGAGATACCAGGCGAGTATGAAGATAAGGTGCTTTACATTCACCAGAAAGAGCCACAATCAATTAAAAGTGCCTTAACGACGTGAAAAAATTTAAAGATGGCCCGGAGTTCACCAAATATATTGTTTGTTTAAAATATTTGGATGGTCTTAACGAGCGATTTGTTAAAAATGAATTCTGTATTTATACTAGTTATTCAGATAAGTACGTATCAAAAGTAAGCTACGCAAAAATGGTATGCAAAAAGTTGTGTTAACACTTTTTCATGTTTTCAAGTGTAGAAATTAATTGAATGCAATATTTTAGAAATCTCTGTGGGCAATTCAATAGTTTTATTTTACTTGAACTTACACAGCTGCTTCTTTGGTCTAGTTATCGCAAGCACTACTGGTTAAGCATTGAATACCTGGGTTAAATTCCAAGCCGGGAAAAATATGTTAGTTTTTACTCGATTTTAATAAAGCAAAAAATAATCTTGAATCTTTTTTATACTGGCAACACTGTTATTCGTTAACTAAACGAATGTTATAAAAGCGTAGGTTGCCTTTAGTCACTTCTCAGTCCTATCTACACTGTGCTAGGAGGCAGATATTATAATCTTCCTTGTGAGTCTTTTAAATTTGAATAATAAATGAGTAACGTTTATTTAACTTCATAGCGCTTCAGTTTTTCTTCACGCCCGTTTCCTATACAATGTTGTGAGTCTGGGCTGTTAATGTAGCAGCCCAGACTCAGGAATCGCACCTAGTTGATGGCAATTGACTCGCCACCACACACATAGGACTTAAATTTATCTTGACGAAAGAAGGTGCTCCTCTGCTTTTTGTTCAACACTGTCATCATCATCATACCAGCCCGGAATCACCCACTGCTGGGTATAGACCTCCCCTTTTTTCTGTCACACTTTCAGTTTGTGTGCGCCCTTTATCCAGATGTTTCCCGTGACTTTGACGATATCGTCGTCACAACGACTTTTAGGGCAGACCTTACCTCATATTCACAACGCTTCGATTCGGGAAGTCGTATGTCTATCTCGCTCATTTTCTTTACCTATAAAGGATAGACATAGGACTTGTCGAATCTAAATTCATTCCAAGTGTTTGTGAATACGGAGGCTGATTTCTTTCAACACCATGCACATCACCAACTACATCCAATATCACAAGCTAAACGCACGTTCCAAACATATAATTTGATGATTACCATTCTCTTTCTTCTATTTATATCTCGCCGCTATACTATGGCCTATGTTACGAGTTATAAATTACACGTTCGTGTCCGAACCTCTGTCTTATCTATCTATTGGCTTGTAATGACGTACTAATTGTGGTCTCAAGAATGTCTCCTCATTGGAATTCTCTCAATGGTATTTTATTATGGGCTTCATCGGTCCATTGACGATTACTTCGGTAAAATTTTCCGTTAAGTACGTGATCAGAAAGTGAGTTGTTATTGTCTTTTCTGAGACTATTATAGGCGGCGCTGGGTATACTTGCTTTGTTCTCTTTGGCCTACATTACGACATCAGCACTAGAAGTGTTGTGGTAAATTATAGGGATAAAATGGTTGTTTCACTCAAATTATTTTCGTTATACGAAGTCACTACCTACCTAAGGAACATAAGTTAGTTTTAGAATTTTAAGATTCTCATAAAATATCAATAGGTTCAGAACAACAGGAATAGTCGACGCGGTAGACCCAGAAAGGAATGGCTTGACAAGCTGGACTGCTACTTATAGGAGAGAAGAGTGAAAAGTGAAAGAGAGATACCCCAAAGAGGTAGGTACCCTAAGAAAATACCCTCGCAAAAAAGGTATTGAACACTTATGATGTATTGACAAAAAGAGGAACACTTGATTTCCTTTTCGAATGAATAAAAAAAATAACAAAGCAGATAAGAAAAAGGCACTGATACAAAGCAAGCACAAAGATTGAAGATTCAGAAGCTGAGCCAGCAAACTTGGAGTGATTATAATTTTGTAATTTCGCTACTGTAAATGACGCCCACATCTTGACCCTACTCTAAAGGAATTAGAACAAATTAACAGAGTGGTACTTTTGATTGCATTGCAAACAAAGTTAATCGAAGTTTCAAGTGTAGTGAGGATGTGGGAGGTATCTATTCGGTCAAGTGCCTTCAAGTATTTTAAGTACAGAGGTTGGTACTTCATTTGAAAGAACAAAAAGAGATCTTATTAAGGAGTTTTTATAAGTGCCCATAAATAACTACCTGTCTACCGAAGCGTTTAAGATCTCAGTAGCCTGAGACAATAATTAGAAAATAGATCGAGTGAAGACATCATCAAAGCATATTCCTCAGTCTGATGCTTTGCTTTAAAGTTTTTAGCTGTTATTAGGTTAGAATATTGTGTCCTGCATATTCAGTTTTTTTTTTATTGGGACAAGCCCGCCACACTATTCCAAAACCACTGTAACTCCTGAAAGCCAGAATCAACAGTGGGGACCACCAGACCACCAAAAGCGCCGAGACAATGAAGCTCGACGAAGTCCCAGAGAATGAATTTAACTGTCTTGTGCAACGAAATTAATCAGAAAGTATAGCGGAGGAAAACACATGCATGTTCAGTGGTTTTTCATTACAGGAACTGACGGACGCTACTGAAGGTGCCAAACTAAACTAAAGTTTGCCAGTTAAAAAACATGCATGATCAGTTGTTTTTCATTCCAGGAACTGACGGACGCTACTGAGTGTGCCAAACTAAACTATAGTTTGCCAGTTAAAATGACAATAACGGTCAGTAACCCACCTACATTTATTAAAGTTCTTAACTTTGAAAACCAAAAACAAACGAGTCTTGAATCGTCATCGATCGTAATCTTCAACAATTTTTTCTAGTGAAAAAAAAAAACGATACAAATGGTTCATTTGTTTTGGTTCGTACGAACGTGGTACGGAGAGATATTAGGGAAAAGGCAATGACCACTATTGTCACCTTCATCATCATCATCAGCCTTTAATGTTCCCACTGCTGGGACAGGCCTCTTCTCTATGAGAGGATATGGGCTATAATCCACCACGCGAGCCCAGTGCGGATTGGTAGATGTCACATGTCTTCGAATTTTTGGTTCTAAGACATGCCGGTTCCCTCACGATGTTTTCCTTCATCGTTTTGAGAGCAGTGGTGATGGTATAAATTACACAAAGTAATGCGCCTGTCTGGGTTAGAACCCACGACTTACTGCTCGTAAGTCTGGGCCACCGCTGCTCTATTGTCACCTTAACTGGCTGCAACTACTTAAAATTTGGGTCGACACAATTTAGATCCATCCCTGAGTAGTAGGTTAGAATGTTAGATGATAAAGCAAACACTGAGCTTGTTTAGACCACAAGCTATTCAATGAGTTGAGGCGACATACCGTAAGCACTTCGTATCAGTGAACAAGGTCTGCCTCCGTCAGATTGGGTATAATATGCCTGGACGAACAATCAGGAAACCTACCTAACCTACTAGCACTTCGATCATGAAAATTGTTATAGCTCGGCTAATTTGCATGATTTTAATATAATATAATTTATAACCTACTAGCTTCTGCCCGCGACTTCGTTCGCGTGAAGTTTTAATATCGCAACGCATCGCCTGCTCAACGGAAGCTTTTTTCCCGCTTGTAACATTTCTTATTGCTGCTCCGCTCCTATTAGTCATAGCGTGATGATATATAGCCTATAGCCTTCCTCGATAAATGGACTATCCAACGCAAAAAGATTTTTTCAATTCGAGCCCGTAGTTCCTGAGATTAGCGCGTTCAACCAAACAAACAAACAAACTCTTCTGCTTTATAATGTTAGTATAGATGTTACTCGGTAAAGATGTACGAGTAGTTTTCTAATCGTGAAAGATTTTTTTAAAACAGTTAAGGAGTTCTTGAGTTAAATTATGTAACCAACAAACAAAAAAAATCAAATCGTTCCTGTTTATAATATTACCATATCCACAACAAAGCTATGGTATCATCATTGACCCGCTTCATGGCGTTTGTGCTTCTAAAGGTATTTCTAACATAAAGGATCAATTACAAGGACACATGGAAACACACACACATGGTCACATGGACTGCCATCTTGATCTAGTGGTCATAATCATGACTGATGAGGTCCCGGGTTGGATTCCCGGGTCGGGCAAGTTGTTATTGAGTTTTTCCCTCAGGATTTTCTCAGGAGCAGCCACGGGATCTTGGTCTGTGCCCAGTTGATGGCCTTATTACATGAGACTTAAACATAACTGGCAAAATGTAGGTGCACCTCTGCCTACGCAAAGAACCTCCTGAAAAACCCAAGATTACTGTCATCAGTGCTAGTTTATTCAATTTACATCTATTGCTGCATTATACACAGTGTTCCTGAGGTTATACATTAACTTCGGCATGTTATTCAGACCACTAAATTGACCATTTTCTAAATTTTTTACCATTTATTTTTTTTACTTTTTTTTTATTTTTTACCATTTTTTTTCACTTTTAGTGGCAATAAGTAAAAACATGTCGTGTTCATCTTAGATTACAAACTCATTTTATCACAATACAACACAAAATGGCTCTAACTTCAAAAAAAAAAAAACAGACAGTTTCAGTCTTCTAAATTCAGTTTGATAGTTTTGGTTGCACAAAGTGGCAACATCTCACAAATAAAGACTCTTTCTCACAGCACAACATAATTAAATTGGTTAAACTTAAATTACCAATAACTTAAAAACTATGCCATTTAAACTACCTACTACTTCCTTTGTACGATATGTTTAACAAGAGCTATAAAAGTATTATTCAAAATTAATCTATATCCTCAGGAACACGGTGTATATCTAACTGAAATTACGAGATCCAAATATAAAACGTTCAAATAGGAAAGTCGCTATTTTCACCTTATTCTCATAAATAACTGTTTTCTAGTTGATTATATCAATAAATATGTTCCAATTGATCATGCTTCACCATTATATCCTACAATGTAAGATCACGGGAGTTGCAGAAGAACTTGAATAGTTTCAATAAATCTACAACTTGTGTACTTTGAAGAGAATTAACTAATTGAGATCTTGTATAGATAAGGGATATTAATGTTAATAGACTATTTGAATGGGAAATAAATCTGCTGTTGAAATGTAATTAAAAACTTGTATTAGACTCTAGAGGTTGGCCCACAATTCACAAAGATCTTAGTAAAAGTCGTAAATGAATGTTCATTTCTGAATAAGGGATTCTATTTTAACTTACGCCCGCGCCTTCGCCCGCGCGAAGTTTAATAATTCTCCCATGGGATCATACTACCGGTATAAAAAGTATCCTATGTGTTAATCTAAATTATAAACTGTTTGCGTGTTAAAATATCTAAATCCGTTGAGTAGATAAGTACTTGATCCGGATGGATCAACTACTATCTTCTCAACTATTAGTTTGTGAGGATGGACTTTCGCATTTATAAGATATACTGTTTTTTTTTTAATAAAAGCTGGTTAACGTTCGACGATGTTTCAACGTCAAAAATGTATGTTTGAACAGTTACTATAGTAGGGGGCCACTTTAGGTTCATGTTCACCAAAAAGATGACGGTCTGATTATTTAAAAACAGCTGTTTAAAACACATTTTTGTAGGGGAACATGTCTCTTAAACAGCTATTTTTAGATAATCAGACCGTAATATTTTCGGTGAACATGACATTTGTCAGTTCCAAGTAAAAGTTACCTTCTTTTGCCATTATTACAATAAATATGTATTCGTAATTGAAAAAAGTAACGCAATTGTGCAGTTCTAACTTCGAAAAACTAAATAATATTTTATGCCAGCCGTTACAAGGTTTCCTTGTTGTATTTTGAGTAAGTGTCAAAAGTGATCTAATGAATTGGCTCTACTGTAATCCGTACTTAACTTGAACTTGTCTACCATAGTTTTTTCAGTCTGCCTCTCAAGGCTGTGGTATCTGCTAAATTAGCAACTCTATTTGTGGCGGTTCAAACTTCGTTTGAAATACTAAGCTGTTAGAATAAATAATGCTAGTTCTTGCACTACAAAGTGGTTGTTACGTCAGTCACAGCGGGTCGAATAGTACGAAATGAGTGGTTTTTATTTAATTGTAGCCTAATAAATCATTACAACAAAATTCCAATTGTAAACTTTGTGAAGAAAATCGCAACAAATATTTGTGTGTAAAAAAAAAAAAACTTAATGCTGTTTAGGAGTAGTTACGAAAGTTCAAAGAAAAAACGCTTTACTTTGAACATTTTTTTCATATAGTAATAATAAAGAATTATTTCGATTGTAAAAATAAAGTTTAAAGCCTAATAAGCAACATATACACATATATTTATATTCACCCATCAAAGAGGACATGGAGAAAACCTTTTGTTATCAGAAAACTGAACTTTCTATAGTTAAGGGGGTGGCCCCTTAACTATAGAAAGTTCAGTTTTAAAATCTTATTTTGATTCTTGAAAATATATTAAAATTATCACCATTAATTAAAAATAAAACATGAAGAACAACTTCCTGTCTTTCCCACACAACAGAAATATCAATTTGTTAGACGTTACATGATAAAAGCCATAATTACAAATTACACTGCAGGTGGTAAATATGAAATATTTACATATACATCATAAATAGGAAGGAAGGTACTAAATGAATAAAATTATTAAGACCCGAGCCGACGATCCATCAAACTGCTCGTATGAAGTATCAATGGCGTAACTGTCATATGATAGTTGAATGGATACTGTATGGAAGCTTGTACATTTTTCACCCATTATGAATACCTGTTTGACCGTCTATCGGGCTCTTTATTATGGCAGTATTGTGATATAGTAGTTGGCTGTAACTGTGTGTACGGTTTAAAATTTATATTTAATTAAAATTGGGTTTGTTATAAATTATATTTAACACTTTCCGCTTGTTAAATATGCTTGGTAACTAAATTATATTTCGTCATTAAAAATACTACAGGATAGAATAAAATAGTCATTTATTTGCTCAGAATGTAGGTAATTACAATAAGATGGTTACATAAATGTTAGGGAATCCTTGTACATTCTACCATTTTGGCATGCAAACATTGATGCAGTTCATCATCAAGCAGGCAAGCAGGTTTGCCACTGTATCAATAACTGAATGAAATTATATCGTTAACAAAATATCGCGTATTTTATATAGGTTCGTAACTAGATTTATAAATTAAAAGTGTGACAGATCACAGCGTAACATTTAAATATGGTGGAAATTATAAGAAATCCGGTCTATCATCCTAATTAAGCCTACGCCATTAGCCGTTGAGATAACAAAACGGATAGCTATAATCGGCGAGTGAAGCCGCATGTACAGCTAGTGCGAGAACCGAGATAACATCGTGACAGAAAGGAAAGCTTAGACTCACGAACAATTAGTGTCAATTCACACTTGACGGTACCACTCTCGGTGCGTTGTCGATGGTTTTTTAGAACTCAATTTGAAATGTTTTGATGTTTGTGCGGTGGCTACTGAATTAAATTTTGTTGTTTTTTTTTAAACAAACCAAACAGGACTACATTTTTATATAGGCTCAACACTGCTAGTTTTAGGTTTTTATTTAAAAATTAAAACAAAACGTTTCCGTGCTTTACTGTTGCTGCATTTTAATCCGGATCGAAGGACCAAAGTCACGTGACTTTTTATATGTTTCAGTTTTATACCGCTTTGAATGACCAAAGTTTGAAGTCACATTTGCTAAAATATCAGTAATAGTTAACTTATCCCGTGTTCATAAAGTAAAATATTTTTGACGTTAAAATGATCCATCTTAGTAACTCACAAGTAACGCTGCATGCAATGTGAAATGAGCCTAACGTGAAAGAAGCATGCTACTAGATGACTATCAAATGCTTAGTCATTACTTAAGTGTATAGCACCACATATTGTAATTTTTTATCAGGCTCTACTTACTTAGTTAAACAAACATATCAATCAATGTTTTATAATGTTTATATAGCTTTACATAAAGTTGAGCAAGATGTTTAAATATTTGAGTTTTACCTAGAGTTTAGAAAGATTTACAGTCTTGAGGTAATTATTTATCATTTTACAAAAATGTGCTCCTTTCAAAAATATAACTCTCATATACAACTATACGAGTCGTGAAACGCAATTAAAGCATTATGAGAGATATATAGCCAGTTATCATAACACCCATAATTCGACAGTTATGTTAAAGTCCAATGATATAGAGGCAAGCCAATTGCCATCAACCGGGCACAAATGCAGACTTCGTGGCAGCAACTGAGAAATTCTTAATAGAAAAACCCATGAAACCAGCCACCGGTCAGTTATCACCCCTTTTCAAATAACACCCTAAATCCTAAAAGCGCCAAACGTGTAATCATAACCATAATAATATGGAATATTTATTGCAACGGCCTATAATAGTTTTACAGTGATAGGTTTACAGCCTCTAAAAATATGATATAGGTTACTGCAAACTGCCCGTCTTGTTTATTATTCAGTAAATAATTTTACTTGCACGTCTACCCGTGTCATAACAATTTTATGACACACCTTCGGTAAACGCACACCGTCTATAATGGGAACTTGATTTGCGTATTGTCTTTTATTAAATGGCTATTTTGCTACTAGTGTTTATCTGCGGTTTGTTTGTTGGTTCCGGAAGCTATACCACGACCACGGGTGCGTTATACTGGTATGAAAAGTTTCCTACGGCATAACCTAAGTAACGTTCTATCCGTTTGCGTGTAAGGTAACAGACATTCAAACAGATAGAAGTAATAGATAAGAAGGATAAGCTAATAGAAAAGCTATTAAGAAATATGAGGCGTAATATTACTCATAGGAATGCAGACAATAGGTCCGGAGGTGGCGGAGTTCACTGTCGATGAGGAGGTCGGGAGTTCAAATATTATCTATTGAGTTATGGGGAGCTCACTCCTAGTAAATAAATAAATAGTCAAGTTAGTTACTGACGGTGTATAAATGTGTCAAGCGATTGCACATGAAAAGAAACCTACTGAAGTATTGAAATCTTCAAACATAACTTTCAAGGTCCTAAATCAACGGTAACGGTTCAGGAATGTGGCGTCACATCAAGGCTACCTCACGTGTCTACACTGATCCGTTCGCCTCGAACCGCTCGTGCGCACATCTTCAAAAAACCGGCTCCATATTACTTTCGATAGTAAAACCTATGTGACAAGATTCATTGTCGAAGTATACCAACCGTTAGCATTCCAAGACGAGGCGTCATACGCCCCGTATGATCTGCATATTCAACAGAATCCACGGATAGGCAAATTTTGTCACCGTTACGACTTTCGTCATTCTGATCACGCGTGTCTGCCTCTTTGTTCGGTGAACTGTCTGATCTTTTATTCATAGGAGATGCAGTGCTTGCAATATTTGCAGGCCCTGCTTCATTACTACCTTGTAAACTAGTAACCTCGTAGAGAAATTAGTTCTAGGATGCACGTGAAGAAAGTTTCAGTCACACTGCCAAGTTTACTTTGAATACAGTTTAGAAGAAAGTATTTCTAAGTGATAATTTGTACCCAGTTGATGGCAATGGGCTCACCCCTTTTTACATCTAAGGTAACTAACGACATATGGGTTTACTATTAGATACACAAACCAGTTGGGGATTACAAGTGGTATTATGTTTTGTTTAGAAGAAACTTCATCACCTCTATTACTAAAAAGTTCTCCGTTATTCTTAATAGTTTTTATGACATCATAAAACATCCTCATTTTCCTAAACATGTTTATATAGTTCGTCGTGGCCGATTTGAAATTACCTTTTTCTCCATGGAAGCTACTGGATTTACTGCTATACCTACTTACCTAGCTAAAGTTCGCCCGATCTTGTCGAACACAGAAGTTCGCAAAAGTTCAAACAACCGGTCTAATTAACTCATTTAGCAGAAATCAATTAACATCTCAATAAAAATCAGCCATTAACTTGCCTACTACATCCGATGGGAACTGTACTATAATTATCTCATTTCATAAAGAAGAAATTAAGCGATCACCTGCGTCGATTTGTAGAAAGGAAAGTACTAGTATTGTATCTATTATCAAATATGCGCTTTGGCCATGCAGTTGCGGACACCAGCCCGTTATACAATACAGCCATTATCTGCTCATCTGCTGCATTATCTAGCCTTTTCCCGGAATGTGACCGGATGCAGCTGAATACTAGTATTTGACATGGAGTGACTGCCTCTCTGACCTCTGGTAGGACTGATTGTGGGACTTTCGGTAAAGATAGATCGACAAATTACAGCCAAAACCTAAGGTGCTTTACGAAGCACGGCGGGTACTAGGTCTGTAATAGATGGGCACCCATCCACTAACTGACCTTGGCTGGCGCTGCTTAACCTTAAAGATCAACCAGTGCGACTGTTATTATGTAGCCACACGCTCCTCTCCTATCTATGTTATCGAGTAATTAGTGGTAGACTTGTAGATAATTGAGGAGATCGCATGTGGGGTATAATAGGTCACACATATGTTCTCACGGCTTTCTCAAACGATTACGTGTTAGGCAGGACGTGTAGTAACGGACATTTGACGTCGACGTGACGTGAGTGCAGGGCTGGGCTAAGGATGCCGTTTTATGGAAATCAAAATCAAAATCAAAGCATTTATTTCAAGTAGGCCAGTTACAGGCACTTTTGAATTGTCGATACAAAAATGAACATTTAATGTAGCTACAGTCCCAGTCACAAGACATAAAAACTGTGAAAGTACTGCAGTTGCCCATTCTCTAGCGTAGATCTCTATGGAGAAGAACGGGCAAGAAACTCCATGGACACTCTTTTAAATCAAAATATTGTTACAAAATCTTGGTTAACATCATTCATGTTGAGATGGTATATTATGTGAGAACAATGTAGCAAGATGTGCACGTTAAAAGTGTCCAGAGCAAAACTATCATGTGCATCAAGATTCTACATTTACTTATGGGAAATTCTTTTAGGTATTCTTTGTGGAATGTGAAGAGCTTTACTTGTATTGTTGATAAATAAAACTAGGTATTCAAACACCAAAGATCTTGCGTGTGACATACTCAAACGCTCCAATGGGTGTTATCATGTATCTTATAACCAACAACTAAGAGTTTAAATGAAGATTTATATCCTTTTACCTGACATCCCACATATAAAATAAATAATAAATATCACTGGATGTTACACACAGCGCCATCTAGCCCCACACTAAGCAAAGAGGTTTGTGGCCAATACTTACGCATCATCATTATCTGATATGTAAGTAATGGCTACAACAATTTCAAGTAATTTCTCGCAATCATTCACCATCAATTCAATTTTTACATACACTCACTTATCAATTATATTAATTTCTTAACCAACCATCAACAGATTATTTCAGAAAGTCTTTAGTCATAAGTTTTATCATCAGTCAACGTGTCGACGTTTCCTCCTATCTCTGGGTTTCGATCTCGAGATTCTCGACCGATCCTGACCTAAGTCACTTCAACTGTGCTTTGATATTAATTCAAATGCTTATCTGATCAATCAACGAATTTGTTATTCATTAATTTATACATTTTAGCCGCTGGATTAATTGTGTGTTTTTGTTGTACAACTTTTCTTTTTAGATTATCAGCTTTCTCGTTTGGCAATTTCGAGAATCGGTTTTTGATATGAGGAAAATGTCACACTATCCTATCGAATGTGATTAAAAGAGTACCAAAGAAACTATGAATGGACAGTGTGGAAGTTGATTGATATCGCTAGAAAAGAGGTTGACTCATGAAACAATGTCTTATCCATACTCGTAAAGTTTGGAAGAAGACGACAAATAAGTAAATTTGAATGTGAGCAGAAGAATGAAGCTGGTATTTTGCATTTTTTTTTAAGTTTTCAATCACAGAGCATTTTTCAATGATGCCAACCACCAACGCGAATTTAAATAGACATTAAGATAGATAAATTGAATTGGAAAATCGAACACGAAAAGCAGTATGACTTGAACTGTCAATTTTAATGCCTGTTATATATGAGGACACATTTTGGAAAAAGCCCTTAATTTTTCCTGTCAAAATGAATGTCATTCTAACTTTACACGAGAAAATGTTCAACAATGAACATCTCTAGTCTACAAAAAGATCAATAATGATTGTAAGTCATTCAGTCATTTAAATTGCTGCAATAACTCACGCCTACTTATTTAAATACGTTATAATAAGTTTTTATAAGCAGGTGTTAAAACTTCTGTCGTGGAATGTCATATATTTCGTTCTGGTAACATTATTTTTCAGCTGTCATCCGTCGTCGAGCGGGTAACGAGACGGAGATATATTTATAATTAGTGTCAGACCACTACTTAATTGCTAGGTATGGAAAACGTTTGTAACCAAATTGTCTTAGTTTGATGTATATTACGCTTGGTTGACGGTTTCATGAAGGGTCCCTTTGCACCCTGTATAAAAGAGGGCGAGCCTATTGATATCAACCGGGCACAAATTCAGAATCCGTGGCTGCTACCAAGAAATTCTTGCTGGAAAAACCTAAGAATTGAACCTAGGACCTCATACTCAGCAGTCGTACTAGCGACCACTTTACTAACGAGGTAGGCAAAAAAAACCTTTTTGTTTTTGGATTGGAAATCATCAAATGACTCCTCCCTCTGGGCGGAGCGGAAGGTATTGACTAAAACCCATCCATGTTCCTTCTTAGCCCTTTCTGTTCCAGGGCCGCGGTATCTCTTTCGAACAGTTCCGCAGCCCCGGCAGACATCGGCCCTTGTGGACCCCTTCCTTTGCTGACATCTCTTTGAGGCGCGCGTGGAACACGAACGCGACGGTCGACACGGCCTGTCGAAACATAGGTGAAATGAACCTAATGATAAATTCAAAGATTCTGTTTCAACAAAACGACCCAAATTCAGAGATGCAAAGCGTTTTTGTCCAGCGTTTTATGTTTTTATGGCCAGTATTATTTACCTACTAAACACATCAGGAGTAGCCCTACCAACCGGCCAGTAATACGTTAAGTACCTTCCGTGTTATGGTTGCAATTCTGTGGTTGCAGCTGATACGCCCTCATTACACACCATTATTGTCTTATCGCTGACGGCTATCCGGGCTCAAATTCTATTGTTTGGTTTAATTTTAGAACAGTGAAGGCTGAAAATGAAAGATGGCTGAAAGGTGCGTGTCTTGTATGTGATATGGTATCTGCAAACAGTGCTAGTTTCAAATAAATCTACTTAACAAGTTAAAAACATCTTGGTACTTTTGAACTCAGTTGAGCCCAGGTCGATCTTCATGGTTAAGCCGTGCTCATTCCGAAATTCACCCGTGCCCTGAAAATCACGTTAAGCCGTTGGTCCCGGCTGTCATTTGTAGATCTTTGACAGTTGTTACGAGTACACAGTAGTCGAAAGTCTGACATCCAGTCTTACAAGTGGTATTACCGTCGCATTACCTAATTACCGGGTAGTAGAGGTCAGTTATGCAGTCGCTTCATGTATAATACTGGTATTTAGATATCGTAAGATTTCATTATCAAATTAATGCTTATTGAATATCATTAAAATACTTCAAGTTGTACATATTCACAGGTAACGCAATAATTCTATGAATAGTCGGAATTCTTTGGTCTGAAATAAGTAGCAATTATCCACTAAGCGTTATTGCTCAGAAAGTGGAACGTCTAGTACTGACAGAGAAATAATTTTGACATACATTTGTAAATGAAGAAAAACCAAAACAATGCAAGAGAATTCAATTTAATTCTACTGCGAAGGCTGAATTGAAATTATCATGATTTTTTTGTATAAATGGTTAGTGTAAAAATACATGCTTTAGGTCCGAGTATGTTTCGTTATCGTCAGTAGTCAGAACTGATAAATCAAAATCGTCTAAAAATATTCAAAGTTCCTAGTTTCCTCCAACTTTGACTAAAAATCATCACCTACTTCTAACCGGATGCAGCTGAATATCCGTATTTTACATGAAGCGACTACCTATTTGACCTCCACAACCGAGTTAGTTACTGGGTAATACGATAACCCTGGTCAATGGAGCTTGATGTGCTGCTCGGGGATAGTTAGGGTGCTGGTTGTCTTCCTCAGACAGTGAAAAGGCAAGACTTGAGGGACACAGTTTATATTTTGCTCACAACACACAGTTCAGAGTTATATTTAAATACATCACTTAACACGTTAACATTTTCTTTAGTATAGTATATTTTATATAGTATTTTAGGACCAGGAGAAGGCATATATGCAACAAAAAAAAAGTCATTTCCACAATATTTGCCTCAGAGGTGCCTTGGCGCTGAACGTGTTAATAAGTACTACAGAGTACAATAAACTATTTAAAAGTAATAGAAAACTGTCTTTTTACTACGTTTTATATAATTAGGTTATATTAGGTACGAACGAGCACACCGAGGGAAACGGAATCCTTGACAATGTTGCCAAAACCAAATATTAATAATATTTTTGTTGGTGTTGCCAACACCTGGTAAGACTAAGTTTTCAGACTTTCGCGCCACTGACTACTCAACGACTGTTAAAGACTGCCAACGGCTTGACGTGCTTCCCGAGACGACGGAAAACTCGATATCTAACGATGGTCACCCATCCACAGACCAAACTAGGCAAGGGCAGTTTAACCTGAAAATTGACCCGTGAGGCTGTTATTAAGTACCACGAGCTACCCCCAACTCCACACACCACAAATTAACAGAAAGAAAAATATCGAAAATTAATTGAGAAGCCACGCGCTTCTGTTTCTGCGAACAGTACCAACTCTATCCGTATGTTTTTACAAACGTGGTCTAGTTGGCGTGCGATATGTCCGCTATGTGTGTTGCCGGACGCGCATGCGACGACACCGCGTCAAATGGAGCGGACACTGAACACAGCTACCCGACTAAATGAGAAAGTCACCATCACACGATCTGTTGTATGTACTGGGCATGACAACGGCATTTAGCCGGGTAAGACCATCGACCTCGCCAAGGACGGCGTTTCGATTCTGCTTACTCAATGGTCTACCAGGTCGGGTTTTTGTTGTAAACGGAGCTTAGGCGGGGCTTTTAAGATATAGATTTGAATTTGGATTAACTTTTTCATTGAAGTATAGTGAATTGACATTGATATTTCAATAAAAACTGTATCAAGCAGCGCGACTGTGATGGGTACAATCTAAACACAAATAAAAGCAATTTCAGAAACGAATCAAAACTTCGGCGACCATCTTGTTACAAAAAAACTACTAATACAAACTGGGGCAAGAATGTAACATTTACACAAACAATTTTGGGGTTCTAAACGGCAAACATGAACCTCAAATTGGCACCGAGAAAAATACAACAGTATTTCGTAAGATTAACTGTTCTAAATACATCATATTTTCTACGAATACAAATACTTAATGCGTCAATTAAACAGTCGTAAACCAATTTAGATACAAACAGTAACGAGTGTTATATTCAATTCAACATCAATCAACAACAATCTTCAATCAGAATCAAACACTATAAAAAATAAATTATTTAGTTTTAATGTCGACCACAATTTGTTCCAATCTTACTTTTTATTACGGCATTTTAAATTCAATAATTCTTTCTCACGCTTCAAAAAGAAATTGAAAGCGTGCTATCAACCATGTACGTATTCATTCTTGTCGAGATATTTAAGTGGATTCATACGACTGCAGTGGGCATGACACATAGCTCGCTGAACGGCTGGCCGATGGGGCTGACAAGTTCTGGAGTGGGAACCGCGAACCGGAAGACGTTTCGTTGGAAGGCCTCCTACTAGGTAAACCGATGACCTGGTGAAGGTTTCGGGGATCCGCTGGATGCGAGTCGCACGGGACTGGTCAATGTGGCGACCCTTGGCCTATGTCCAGCAACGGACACCTTTCGGCTGAAATTATGATATGACTCATTTGTGTTTTCTGTTTTCTTGTGGTCCCGACTAAAAGAGCTTTAGACCCAGTTCACCCAGTGCATACGATAAAGCACTTTGGATTCCCGAATGGTGACGGGTCAATCACCAACAACAGCATTCTCAAGGTAAAGAGTTGTTGTTGAGTTGGTTTCATGTTGGCGGCCGACTGTTAAACCAAAGCTACATCCTTTTGCAACATGGCAGGAAGATGATACGAGTCGTTTGTGTTTTCTGTGTTACTGCGCAAAAAGAAATTTCTAAATAATAGTCTAGTCTAGACGGATAAACTTGAAATAATAAGTCATTGTGAAATCTTGTGAGATTAGTCTCTTCTGTAATGTTAATTTTATTAAAGACCTGTTTGTGGGTGCTATTTTAAACACCATTAGAAAGATTCTGAAAGCGACCATCATGTGCTTTATCATTTTGATCGAGCAATCCTTCAAAGTTTGCAACAAAAACTTGCATTTGCTTTATCATCCAGACGATATTACAAGCAATTATGAGGTCATGTCTTACTTTACTTATACGTAAAGAAGAATCTAACATTGTACAGTTCAAAGTTGTGTTTCAAATTCTCCGTAAATCCCAGCGTGTTGCATTTGTTTCGAGCGTGATTCCAAAGAATAGCCTTTGACAAATGTCGTAAAATACAATTGGAAGTGGCTCCGTCGCCTCTGAGACTGTCTCGGTCCATTACAGTTTATGTGTGGCAGGTCCAAAGATCTGCTCTCACACTAGTTCCTGGGGTCAAATGGAGTCAGGGAAAAAAACCCTTGTCTTTTTATTGGATATACTTTGTAATTAGTTTTGGCATTACGTAACTAAAGAACCATACGCACGCAGCGTAACGGTCAGCATTGGTGTAACTTGTAAGGTTATATCTACTTACATTCACCTCAAGAATTTGACACATCTATGCTTTTGCAAAGGTAGAAATAGGAATCACATCGTCATTTTTAATCAAATCAAAATTACTCACATTCGTTAAGGCTAAAATTAGCCATAAAACTGTTGACTTCCTAATATGTGACGCAACATCTGATGCCATTTTAGACCTGAAAAGAAAGACAAAATTGTTAATAAACATTTACAAAGATAATGATAAGAAACATACAATGGCAACCTAAATTAATAAAACAGGTCCTAAATCCAATAACAAACATCAAATAACTGCCACTAATGATAAAGATACGATATCAGACCAAACCGTTAGGCACGCCACAAAACAAGATTTAGCGCAAAAGCTAAACCTGACACTTTATGAAAATAAAGTTGAGAAGAAGCCCATAAGTTACAAGAATAACAGTAAACTGAAAGAAATGGCAAATATAATCATCGTATAAACGATCAAGTAAACCAGTCAGAGTAAGCACACGATGAACGTATTTAAATCGAATTTATTTCGCCATTTAATCTCACTAACATCCCACCAATAATTGTACGAGCAATCGGGAGTAGAACTCACGATCTGGTCGGAATCCTTTCTCTGAACTTTTGGTCTTTGCCATTACTTTCCTTGCCACTTGCGTAGTTGGGTAACTACAAGTATACCGGGACAGGTTCAAAGATTAAGCTTACTGTTTACTCATAGCTTATCTTTTATGAAATAATGGTAGTAACGGTTTCATGAAATACGAGTATCTATCAGATGCCTCATCCAAAAAGCTATTTTGATTCCATTACTATCATTAATTTACATATCATTGTCTCTTAAACCATCGTCGAATAGATTTTAGTCCTATCAATATTATAAATGCGAATGTTTGTGAGTATGGATGGATGGATGCTCGTTACTCTTTCACGCAAAAACTACTAAACGGATTCGGATGAAATTTAGCATACCGCGGGCATAAGCTAGAATGGCCTCATAAAGGAAGAATTTGGATTAGCATATTTCTATTTTTTGCCCATTTAGCCACCTCTAATTTGCCTACACTGTTTGGCCATTCAGATGCATAATAAAGCCATAAAGAGCAGATTAAAATTAAAATGCGTGAGATATATGCCTAAGAACTAAATCAACAATACCGTTACTTTCGTTTTGACCTTTAAAGAAAATCATAAACATTTGAGTGCTAATGCGTTTCCAACCGGACGAATAGTTCACAGGAGCAAGCAAGAGAATTTATATAATTTACATAAGTGAAAATATATGAATACGCTAAGTGTCTTAAACTAGTTTTTAGTCGATGCCGCTTGTATTGACGACGACGCGACGGCACAATTTGCTTTCTCGAAGAAAACGATCGCGGTCAATGCTAGCGACGGATAATCTGATGTATTTGTCGTTTTAGATCTTGGAGGAATATTGTTATTAGACCTGATAGTGACAGACTTAAGACTTAACGCTATGTCAGGCTTTAATGTAAAGAATGATAAGATTATTATTTCTCTTCTAACAGGAAATACAGGGGGTCTAAAAAGGCCACTTTATCAGAATCATAATTTGAATCACGTTAAAATTTAAAATTCTTAAAATGGACTTTATGATAATAAGGTCCATTTTACCAATTAAATTTTTTTAAGATGATTCAAATTATGATTCTTCTAAAGCGGCCATTTTAGGCCCGCTGTACTGTCGTATTTAAATCCTGGCTCACTTTTAGATGGAATATTAAACCAGTCTTACCAAAGGGTATCGTATTACCTAGTGTCTAGGTTGACCTACCTGACTAGGTTGTGGAGGTTAGATAGGCAGTCGCTCCTTGTAAAATACTGGTAATCAGCTGCATCCTGTTAGACTGGAAGCCGACCCCAACATAGTTGAGAAAAGGCTAAGCAGATGATGATGGGGATGAAATAATGAACAATCACCGAAGATATCCCGTAAGTGACAATGTAAGTTTAGTTTTAAACCGTGAAAGCTTAAAAAAGTGTTAGATGGCACATTGTTGAAATCAATCAACAAGATAAAAGATAATGGACTATTAAGATTTATGTGATCTTTTCTGATAGTTCAGTAGACGAATGTAATTAATAACTTTGTCTGCCGACAGATAAATATCAAGATGCTGGAAGCGGATCTGTTGTAATAACATAAAAAGATTAACTTTCTTTTTATGTAAAGAATCACGTTCGGTAAATGCAAGCGTCAGATCAAATTCTCGATATGTCTCATTTCTTGTGTTTAACGACTGAGTTATAAGACTTTCTGGTTTTTTAAGCGTCATTTTCGCTACACTTTTTCCTTAATCCTATCAAAAAGTAAGGAACGTAACAAAGCAATAGTATCTTTTCAGAACGTATCATCCATGCCTGGCCTTTTTCTGAAGTATGCTGAGAGCAAAGTGACAATTCAAAATATTAACTGCGTCTGTCACCATTTTAAGAATTTAAATATAATTCATATTATTATACTATAATGATTCTGCTAAAGCGGCAATTAGGCCCCCAGTCATCATCATGGGGGCGGCTTCCAGTCTGAATACCAGTATTTTACATGGAGTGACTGCCCATCTGACCTCCACAACCCAGTTAGTTACTGGGTAATACGAAACCCCTTGGTAAGACTGGTTGTCCGACTTCAGCTGAATACCAGTATTTTACATGGAGCGACTGCCTATTTTAGACCCCCCTTTTTTATTCGGATTATCATTATGTTAGGATTTGAGCTAAATATTGGGGGTTTTTGGTCAGTAAAAGTCTGACACTCCCTCCCGCTCCGCCCAGATTAGGAGAAGTTATGTGATGATTTCCCATCCGTAAAAAAGGCACCCACGAGATAGTCCGGTTAAGCAGACTAGAACCTCCTAGGTTGAACTGCGAGATGCCATTTAAAAAATGTATTTAGTAAAGTTTAAAAAAGCACTTATGACATTTTCCAAACACGGATTTGTGTTTATAATTAAAACTCAGTCTCGACAAGCGGATCTTAATAACCACATTATAAATTAATGTAACTTGTATTAACTTTCTTTTCTTCATTCACGGCCAATGTCAGTGTTGTATAATATCGTGTTCCGAGGTCGTTATACAAAATATACATATGTATAATTGTATATCTTATTGGTGTATTTGAATATCGGATGCTGTGTAATGGCCCAAGTGTGAACTGTCGATGATTATCATAAGAGGATTTACAATATCGACGAAGACTTTTTTTCTGGGAAGAGCTAATTAAAGGTTATGGTGAAATTAGGAATATTTTCCATTTGAATAAAACAGACGATACTTATACAGGGTTGCGCCTACAATGTGACTAGGTACAAATGAAAACACTGGTGATACTAATTCATTGAAATATTTTATAATTATCAAATACTATTAATAATTGTTTTTTAAGCTACCACGGTCACAACTAAACTTGAAATCATTAGTAATGATCAGTCGGTTACGGGATATCAACCCGCGATCATGGCGCCTGCAACAGCGTCTAAATATCGGGACCTCAATAAAAATAATAATCACGGAAGCATTGATGTATAAACACGGAAGACATCCCGCGAGTGACATTTATATATTTAATAGGGTAAGTATCATAATCCCGAATTTTAAAAGACCGAACTTTAAAATACCGATGGATGAAATCCCGAAAATTGAAATGCCGAATGGTTGTTTGACCGAAAGTTTAAAATCCCGAAAGTACATTTGCCCGAAAGTTTAAAATCCCGAAGTTTAAAATCCCGTAGTTCAAATACCCGAAAGTTCATTTGCCCGACAGTTTAAAATCCCGAAGTTTAAAATCCCGAAATTATCACCGTTTACGAGAAAAACGATTTTTTGTAAACCGAACTTAAAAAACCTTAAAAGTTGCCTAGCAAGCAGCACGCATGCAGCAGGCATGCAGCAAGCATACAGCAAGCAAGCAGCAAGCATGCAGCAAGCATGCAGCAAGCATGCAGCAAGCATGCAGCAAACATGCAGCAATCATGCAGCAAGCATGCAGCAAGCACGAAGCAGGCATGCAGCAATCATACAGCAGGCATGCAGCAATCATGCAGCAGGCATGGTTTTTGTCACGGCTCCGGCGCTGCGGGGCTCCGGCGGTCACACGCGAGCTTATCGTCGCAGAGGGTTTTAACGCTCACCACCGCAGCTTCGGTTTGCTGGCCGGCTGGAGCCGACCAGCCTCAGCCGCGGCAGCGAGTGTTAAAGCCACCTGCTCCTCAGCTCGCGGCCCGCCTCGCCCCTCCGCGCCTACGTGGGCTTAAATTCCACTCTAGGGGTAGGGCAGAAAAGACTACGTGGAGTCGGTTCTGCAGCGATTCATTTCTGTCACAAAATTTGTGCTTATATATGTCACCGTAAAATTGTCAAACACGTTATATTACAATATAACGTGTTACTCTCTAGCGATATTGTAAACTCTCGAATTATTGTCAACTGAACATACGGAAGTATCTCTGCCCCCAAAATCGGGACTTGGGGCACCCCCCCGTTAGGTTAGTTAGGTTCCCTTTAAACCCTGCACTCGGAAATAGGGGCCCCGCGAAGCGGGGCTCCGTCGACTACGCTTTTTAGGGGCATATAATACGGCTATTAAATAAAAGTTTTCGTCCATTCGGGATTTCGTCCATTCGGGATTTCATCCATCGGTATTTCGTTCATTCGGGATTTCGTCCATTCGGGATTTCGTCCATTCGGTATTTCGTCCATTAGGGATTTCGTCCTTTCGGGCATTTGAACATCGGTATTTTGTGTGTTCGATATAACGACTATCGGTATTTAAAACTTTCGGTATTTTGAATTTCGGTGTTTTGGACGTCGGTATTTCAATCGGGATACCTACTTGAGTGCGAAAGCCGTATCATCGAATTTTGTTTCTTCGAAAACTTTTCTGCGACATCTCTATACTGCGAGGCCTTGTTAAATCGACGTCATTTTACTGCGATATTTCGTTAGATCGAAAAACTATACTGCGAACGATTTTACTGCGTGAATATCATACTGCGAAGCCTTGTTCAATCGATGTCTCGTTACTCCGATGATACTTAGGAAAACTTACTTCGGACGACCTTACGGCTATTACCAAGTGCATTGATTTTCTTTCTTTTTTCTTTTCTTTGTGCATCTTCTGTTCTGTTAAACAAAAGTTTGTGCGTGTGTTTCCAAATTTAAATAAGATTTCTGATTTTAAACCACAAATATAAACACTACAAATGTGGGCGCGTGTGTTCACCTTTGGCCAAGGCTTGCGCATGCGCCCATCTCACACGCGAAAAAAATATTATTATTATTAATTTAGTTAAAAGCTTAAAATATAATTTATTATTCATGTACTTACCGTAACCGTACTGTAAGATACTCCGGCCGTTATATTGCTTTTTCGGGCATTATTATTGCAAGTTTTGAAAACACATTGCGGCGTTGTTAGACGTGTTTACATTGGCTGTGTTTAAAGCGAACTAAACAAAATAAGAGCTAATCTCAAGTGAGCTGATATTTTCCGAGACGTTTCTTTTGCGCCAAACCCGCCATCTAGCTGCCAATTGTTGATCGAAGATAGAACCCCAGCCACCTCAAGCGTCTGCATATATTAACTACAGTAGGTATTCAAATCCTCGCATTCCTCTATTGCTGACGAAAGGCTCTCTCTGCTTAAAAGAAATGTTAAAAAAGTAGGTATTTTTTTGAAAAAGAAAATTGTTGCACTTGGCAATAGCCGTAAGGTCGTCCGAAGTAAGTTTTCCTAAGTATCATCGGAGTAACGAGACATCGATTGAACAAGGCTTCGCAGTATGATATTCACGCAGTAAAATCGTTCGCAGTAAAGTTTTTCGATGTAACGAAATATCGCAGTAAAATGACGTCGATTTAACAAGGCTTCGCAGTATAGAGATGTCGCAGAAAAGTTTTCGAAAAAACAAAATTCGATGATACGGCTTTCGCACTCAAGTAGGTATCCCATTTCAATCATAGGTATTATGAACTTTCGGGATTATGATACGTACCCATTTAATAACATCAATTCTGTTAACGAAATACATCATCATTTACAAAATAATATTGGTTTGCTAACACCTTCGGTATAATTTTCACTAAACGCGTTTTTAAATAAAATAGGATTTTTGAAGTAGCGAGTTGGGTGTTTATACGTAGCTAGCTAGCCTATTAATCAACATCATTTGTTGAAAATGATGTCCTGTGACTAAACTTCAGGATATATCCAAATGAATTTTCGTATGTAGACTGGGAACGCCATAAGGTATCCGTAGTTTAATTTATTATCACACTGTCGGTGCCACCCTATATAAAATAAGATTACTATCACTAAGGACATGGTGTGGTGGTCCATCTGTTGTCAACCTCTTGATTATAAAGTAATACCTATCTACCCACTACTTCTCTATTCCCAACCTAAGCATCTTCAATCTCAAAACGAATTGTTGTTACGTTTTCTCCGCGCGTTCGTGTTAGGCCCAACGATTAACACCTCAAAGTGTAGGAAGTGCGGGACACCCACCTACTATAAATCAACAACAACACTTCTAAACGGCAATTAAAAAACTCTTTTTCATCAAAAGATAAAGCACACATTTTACATTCAATTAGAAACAAATGTGTCGCTATTAATCGTAAATACCATTACATCAAGATACATTGAGAAATTAAAACTATTCATTATTTCTCGCCCTACGGGACCATGGCTGTCAATTACCTACATGGATTTATTACAAGCAGATAATACTTCAATAATTGGATGTCCCTGCAATTAATGGACCATTCTAATATATTGTTTTATCTGAGAAGTTAGACTTTTTGTATATGGTCACACTGTCGCACGAAATGTCAAGTGCGAGTTACGTAGAAGAGAGTTTATTAACTGTTCTATTGGGGTTAATTTGAACAGCCAGTTTTGGCGCTCTTGGTAAACATTTAAAGAAAAAGAAAATAACAAAAACGAGATGAAGGACAAAATAAAAAGCTGAAGAAGAAGATAATGAAGATGTTTAATCAGCTATACGTTCTATATAATTTCTAAGTCCGTGAAATTCGCCAAATAGAGAATGTCCATCCACTACCAGTTTCAATCAGTGCTGAAAGAAGTCATCATAGCAAGAATTGCTCAAACTCCCTTTTAAGGTAAACGAACCGACTCCAATGGATACAAATAATCTCCAATCAAACGAAAGCAAATCATAGTTACTCTGTTTATGGCCAAACAAACTCAAGTTAAACTTTAAGACTGACAGCACAAAGTAGGAGTTAGCATAATAAACGGGTATCTATAGAATAATGTCTTCATTGGTACTCGTTATGGCAGAATTTCCGCAGTCGACCGCGAAGTTCACTACAGTACAAATTTCCACCAGTCACAATGTGCTGTAACGGTCACTTTGAATGTTGACAATTGAAAGATATATGTAATGAGCTCGGTGTCTTAGATTTTAATAGATCAGGTGGAGTAGATCCCAGAACTATTTGAGGTAAGTTAGACGTTGAAAAGAATGATGGATAATAAGCTTTACGGCAAGTTTAGAATGAAAAAGATTTGAGAATAGAAATTAATTCCTTAAACCGGGTTGGATCGCAAAAAGCTTTAAAGGAATAATTTATTACCACCTCAACCTATGTGACGTTGTCACACTTAAAGGATATTGCAAATAATGAGCCTTAGGCACTAATCGATGCAGATTTAATTAACAGCTGCATTATTTGAACACAGGGAATACTCAGAAAATCAGCTTGACGACCATAGAAAATGTCCTTTAGTCCTAGTTACTGCTATCCGGACTAAAATTATCTAAAACATGCATACGTCAACGCTAATAACTACATTTTACACATAACTAGACTGACATACAGAACATTCGTGATAAGTAATTACAAGTCGGTGTGACATGCGGCCTCACAAACACTATGTGTGTCCCAGTCGTTTCCGCGACATTATAATAAGTAAAGCCCGTTACTATAAGTGATGGTTATATCAAATATCAGTGTTCTTGGCAAATAGCTAGTGTGCTTGGCAAATAGTTGGTGTACATGGCAAATAGGCTTGGCCAACATGCCAGGCTAACGGTTAGAGTGCGTTTCGTCTATGAGATGTTCAAATATTTGTTTGTCTTGTATTGGATTTATCCTGTTCGCTTTTTAAAGAATTAATGAGCAGATTATGAGATTTTTCTTCTTAAACCAAAGGAAAGTGGTAAAACAACTTTGTTTGACCTCTTGAGATGCAATGGAATGTCTCAATTACATCCTCGAGTGTGATCGTTGAAGTTCAGACTGATGCATTACACTAAGACAACCTAATGATAAATAATCGAGAGATTCCGATCATTTCCCGATATCCAATTTTCAAAAATCACATCCAATCCAATACATTTTTTCTCGATGCGAAAGTGCGTCATCATGCCACCGTACGCATGCGTGCCTTGATCGAGTCCGAGTCGCACGCGCCGACTCGATTAGATCTCAGTATCGAATACATCGATCCGATTTCCCCTAATAATACGAGCACTGAAATGTACTAGTATGTGATTGCGCGTGACATCAATTTTAAAATCGTGGAATTTAAAATGACGCTTTACATAAATCGTGGCACATAAATTGTGTTGTTTTTGTCTTTGAGGCGTGTGTACTAAATATTCAGTGTTACTGAGCAAGACGATGTTTATGGACTAGAAATGTTTCTTTTTTTGCAATCCCCGTGAATTGACAATAAATTGTAAAAATATCTTCAGCCTACCATATCAGGTTTCCTCAAACAATTGGAAAGACAAAGCCGTAAAAATATTAAATTAATGTTCACTAAGCTTCATAAAAATATTTTTAGCAGGTTATTTCTACTCAAAGAGCCAGGTTAATATTGACACCGAACAAACACCTCAATTTATTGATCAAAAAGGCCGAAAACTTTTTCAAAGAACTTAAACAATACTGGTCGCACACACCCCAAAATACTTTTTAATGTAGTAAATGTATACGGCGATAATTTATCCTCTGGTAATATGTAATATCCAGCGCCGTAATAACTGGGTAGTTCCACAATGTAAGAGTTAAGACCGTACCGGGTTTTTGTATAAAATATTATTTATACAGTTTTGGGGGCAGAGAGCCAACCTTATCGCGGTTGTGGCGCTTTTAAGAGCCGCAGCGATTTAGGGTTCATTGAACAATTTATAAGTAAAAAAAACCGGCCAAGAGCGTGTCGGGCCACGCTCACTGTAGGGTTCCGTAGCTTCCCAGACCATTAAAAATACCAACATTTTTCGTCAGCAAAAATAACTTTGTTTTTCATAGTATTTGTATGAAAAACAAAGTTATCATTTGCGTTTTTTTGAAAAAGTGCTATATAACTCAAAAACTATTCAACTCATCAAGTTGAAAATAATTTTCCTAGAAAGTTCATATAAAGGTCTACTTCTGTGATTTTTTTCATATTTTTTAAACTTATGGTTCAAAAGTTAGAGGGGGGGGGACACATTGTTTTTGACTTTCGGAGCGATTATTTCCTAAAATATTAATATTATCAAAAAATGATTTTAGAAAACCCCTATTCATTTTTAAATACCTATCCAACAATATATCATACGTCAGGGTCAAAATTAAAAAAAAAATCGCTCCCCACTTTACGTCTGGGGGAGGTACCCTAATAAAAATGTTTTTTTAAATTTTTATTTTTGCACTTTGTCGGCATGATTGATATACATATTGGTACCAAATTTCAGCTTTCTGGTGCTAACGGTCACTGAGATTATCCGCGGACAGACAGACAGACAGACATGGCGAAACTATAAGGGTTCCGTTTTTTGCCATTTGGCTACGGAACCCTAAAAATGGAAGGAGGTGCAGGTGATGGTGGTTGTCTGCTGCTAACAATTTATTTTTAGTCAAACCGCGATCATGGTGCTTGTATTCTATTGTATTGACAATATAAGTTTCCATCCACCCGGATGGAAAACAAATTGCTAGTTTCTTTGTCTTTTGCTACGCACACTACTGGAAATCGACACAAAACCACGGCAAAACACATTTACACTATCACCAGGACAGCAAATCCGCATTTACGCAAATCCTTATGTGTGACGGCTTTACGGCTAACAGTTAAAATAAATGGAAAATTCATTAAAACTTTGTGTTAATTGAGCATTAAACTGGCAAAAGAAACTGATCAGACAAACAAAAAAAAACGACGATAATAGCATTACATTTTATAGGTAATAATCATGGCGTCGAGGCATGTGCGTACAAAATTTCTTCACAAGTAAAAATATTAATAAGCCCAAAATGGATAATGGAAAGTCTTGAATCTTGGTATAATTTCAATTACTATAAACGTAAAAGAAACATATCATCAGTGCGGAAAACTACATATTATTATCATAAAGAATCATAAATTACCCACGGAACCCCACCAAATTTCCGTGGATACAGTCTCGCCTGATTTTTTTCAACCTCTTCCTTGAATTATTAAGTTCGGTCAGTGGAATGTGGGACGTTTTCATCAATCAAATTTACGTGAACGCCGAAACGATATACTTAAGGCGGTTTTCAGACAGTACTACTTGATGCACTTATTTGGTGCGCACGACACAAGCCTCGTTGCTTAGTGTGGCACTAGATGGCGCTGCGTGGAATGTCCAGCGATAATTATTTATTTGTCGAGCAATAAATTCAATTCAATTAACTTTTCTTCTTAATTATAGCTTGTTTACTGTCGATAAAACTTACGAGATAAGAGATTCATTGTTATTTGTGTTATCAGTGAGCATTTGATCATCATCATCTTCGTGCCCTTGTCGCGCGTTATATTAAACTAAATAGACAGACTACGATGGGGTTGGCATATCCGTATGGACAAAAACCCCCTTTAAAAATAAAAGAATAAAAAAAAAAAAAACTTCAGTCGGGTGTAGAAATGTGTATTTTTGAACGAATGTTCGTCATTTACCTAACGAACTTTTGGCAAGGTGTATCTACCCCACCATATGTTTGAACTTATAATTGAAAAACATGCATTCATCAGGATAAGCAACAGACTGCGTGAACGGCCTAACCGCATTACCTTGATGGAGTTGCCCACAACACGGGCTTCAACCATGCTGAACGTCGCGATCCTGTGACATCACAAGTTATTTCAAAGACGGAACTTGCGGTTTTATAGGCGCAAAAAAGAATAGAGTAATGTCCCCCATAAAAAGCACAAAAGTAACAGTCGCTTCATGTAAAATACTGGTATTAGAAGCCGACCCCAACATAGTTGGGAAAAGGCTTGGCAGATGATGATGATGAAAAAGCATAAAGTATTAAACTGTGTATAAAACTTAAAATCGAACACACACATTCCACTCATTCCACATACTCGTTTATTCAAAAACCTTGTGATTCAAACAAATCTATGACTTATTCCTTCGTCTGTGACGCCCGACCAAATCGGTCTGCCGCCATTGTTTAACTATTGTGTCTACTTCGCTAACAGATGAAGGTTTATTAAGATTGCATCAAGAAATCTTTTACACATACCCCGATCATGATATTGGAATCAAGACATTGATTTATTATTATACGTGAAAATACAACACCAATCTCTTGAAAATGAACTTGTGAACAGTATCAATTCTAGACAAGATTGCTAACAGCTTTTCCAATCCACTACAAAATGAATGAATGACCTTAAAATGTCATTTACGGGATATCTTCCGTGATTATTGTTTATTGATAATTGTTATAAGCTGACAAGAGAAGCAATTGATATAAGAAAACATACAAATTTCAATCTAGAGGATGGCTTCAAACTGTCAAGTACGTGGAATACAGTTTTAAGTATGCTCAAAAGCAGCAGCCAGCAACATAATAAGGACTCTAAACAACCTGGTGATACTGTCCGTACATTCCGAGATACGATATAATCACTCACAGCGCTCACAGCAATATTTTGCGTTCCGTTTTAGTTTTCACGAATATGACAGCTAAGATCTGTCATTAGGTCATTTGACAGCGCTCACGGTGATATTTCTTTGGGGCATGGTCGGTGTAATCGCAAGATGGCGCGTGTCATCATGTCATGACGTCATCTATGACGAGGAACATCGATATCGCGCTTATGATCGCGCTCACAGTATCTCGGAACGGGTTTATGGACGCTCATAGCGTTCACAGTCTATCTCGGAACGCACTGTGTGAGTGTATTTTGCCGTGAGTTAGTGTCGAGTTCCAGTAGTGCGCGTAGCAAAAGACAAAGAAAGAGGGTAGACAGATTTGTCTGCTCCTAACAAGTTTTTCCATCCACCCGCATTCTCCAGTCAACCTGCGATCTTGGCGCTTGCAACAGCGTCGAAATATATCGGGAGCTCAATTTAAACAATAATCACGGAAGATGTCCCGTAAGTGACTTTCTAAGTTTATTTGTGAACCATGGTAGCTTAAAACAGTGTTTGAATTAATGAATGCTCTTCTCCACAGCCGGTACAGTCAGGTTAGACTGCTGTCAAACAGCATTTAACACTTTCCTAACGCCATACCGTACCCGCTTTATTTCAAAAGAGATTGACAACTTGCTAAGACCATGGAATCCTGTGAATCATAGTCAGTTACTAAAGTAAAGATATAAAACCACTAGCAAAACGCATAAAGCAATCTGACTACTGGCTGGACAGACTTCATAAAACGGTGGATCTAATAATAAGACTTCACATTGTATGTTGAGTACAGTCGATAAAAGAGATCGAAGTGCAGGAAGATAAATAGAATCATGCTGTGTTCAATAAATTCAACATGCTGATTTTATAATATGAAAAGTCATGCCGAAAAATACGAAGACTTCCGAACATTTTATATGAAGGTAGACTTTCTTTTCAATCAACGTTAAGCGTATGTTATGATATCAAATCTTTGGCTTGTTTTGTTTTGGGGTGCAATATTAAGTTTTACAATAAAACTCCATGTAACGCACTCAAAACATTATATTTTGACTTCCAATATCTCCCGTAACTAGTAGGTTCACAGGTATGGTCCAGAACAAAAATAATAGCAATAACGGGGAGTACAAGTGCCTTTCGGCCTCGTTAGGGGTCCCTATACGCCCTTTATAAAACTATTTCTCGCCAGCAGCACCATCAGTAATGTTGTTGTCTGTACAATAAACAGTGTCTGTCCACTATTAAATAGTAAAAACATGTGATAAAGCCAGCGTGAAGCATTCGCTTCAGAACATCAAAGTTCCAAGCCAAGACACACCCCACAGCGAAATTGTAAAGAGGGGAACATGACATCGTAAAAGCACTAGAGACATTAGGAACAAACGCAGGAAATTAGGAATTCTTGTTGTACAGTCAGTACAAGCACCAAAACGTTTACACTTTCCTAAATTTAAAGCAATTTCACGAGGAAAAACGATTGTAACTTATAGATAGAACCATTTTCATAAAATACGAGTTCCAGAAAATCACTTTTAAAAGTTTTCAAGTGTTTACATATTGGTGCTCTTTACTGTACAGTTGCTAGCACATCCAGTTACCACGAACTTCAATTGATTTTAAACCATAAGATGTTGATGGTTAAATTCAAAACCGAATGAGAAAATTTGGCAGTTTGCTGTTACTGACTGGCGTCTGTACGCACGGGATCACGCCGACGACGGGGCTCATGGGGTCGGATACGACGCGTCGTATCATACGAGATTGCTAACTTAGGACGCCCTGTGGCGGTATTGTAGGCAGAGGCATAACTAGGGTTGCCAACCGTTCTATAATATATAGTATCGTACTATATTTCGGCTCTGCGTACTATATACTGTTGAAGAAATATATAGTAGGTACGCAAAAATACTATATTTTTAACACCGAAATCTAATGAACAAATCCTTCATAAAAAAATTACAAACGTGCAAAAGAATACATTATCTTTAGACTGATGCATCATCATTCATCAACAAACATCTGCCAAAAGTAAAAGATTGTAATGAGTTTACTGACAAAACTACATGCCAAAAATGGCGACATTTTAAAAAAAATAACGAAAACATAATAAAAAAAAATTGGTTTAATTAAATGTAATAAAGCATAAAAGACACTTTTTTTTTTTAAATGCAAGAAGTGCAACAAAAGAAATAATATTAATATTTTTCGGAATTATTATTTTTCGGAAAAAGAAATATTAATCAAGAACAAATAAATCTTTGTCCATTTTTGGCTTTTTCCATAAAATAAAGATAAAATACTTTATTTTTTTGGGGTAAACTATATTTTTTGTAGCTTATTTTGAAAAATACTATATTTTGATGAAATGTTGGCAACCCTATAGTATATACCTATAAGTACCTGAAATTATGACCCTACTAGCTGTTGCCCGCGACTTCGTCCGCGTAAACCACCCTTGTCACCTAGAGGTATAAAAGTAGCCTTCAACTTGTTCTCTGACCTACCAAAAATACACAAAAAAAAATCGGTGAAGTCGTTTCGGAGGACTTCGATAACAAACAATGTAACACGATATTTTTATGTATTAGATAACTTTGTCTGCGGCTTTGCTCGCCTTGAATTTGGGGTAATTTTAATTCAAAAAAACCGGCCAAGAGCGTGTCGGGCCACGCTCAGTGTAGGGTTCCGTAGTTTCCCGTCTTCTGTCACAATAAGTGTTCAATCCAATCCGATTTTAATAATTATTTTTTTGTTTGAAAAAAGATACGTTCAGGATAATAAAATATGTTAACGAAGTTAAAAAAAATGCCTTCATATACGATTATACTACGAACTTAGTCCAGAGATTATTTTCTACAACTTTTTGTCTTTTTAACCGACTTCCAAAAAGAGGAGGTTATCAATTCGTCTGTATGTTTTTTTTTTTTTTTTTTTTTTTTTTGTGTTTGTTACCTCATAACTTTCGACTGAGTGAACCGATTTTGATGATTCTTTTTTTATTTGAAAGCTGGTGCTTCCCATGTGGTCCCATTTTAATTTGCTGAAGATCTGATGCTGGTCTTCGGAGATATACAATGGAACTCCTCAAAAATGTACGGCAAATCTGCAGTGATTGCTGTTATCGCTTGTAGGTTTACTGTTTATACAACATCATGACGTAATATCACGCCTGTATGCTCTGAGGGGGTACGCAGATGTGTACAGTACACCCAGATTTCGACAGTGTTTGTTACCTCAGTACTTTCGACTGGGTGAACCGAGTTTGATGATTCTTTTTTAATTTGAAAGCCGGTGCTTCCCGTGTGGTTATATTTTAATTTGCTGAAGATCTGATCCGGATCTTCGGAGATATACAATGGAACTCTTCAAAAATACACGGCAAATCTGCAGTAACTGCTGCAATCGCTTGAATGTTTATTGTTTAAACAACATCATGACGTAACATCACGCCTGTATGCTCTGAGGGGGTACGCAGATGTGTACAATATTCCCAGATTTCGACAGTTAGGTGTATTAAGTTCCATTTATTGGGGATAAGCCTATTACCTTGACATGTATTGTTTTTTTTTATTTTATTGGCAAGGGTACTTCAAGGGTAGTTTGATGAGAATTTGGTTAGGTTCTGATTATGGGATCCATGACAAAGGAACGGAGCTCTTCAATTCTTAGAAGCAAATTAACGATACTCGGCCAAATCTTTTAAAGGCTATCCGGATATTTGGGTCACGTACCATAACGTCGTTATTAACCGACTTCAAAAAGAAGAAGGTTCTCAATTCAATGTTCCCCGATTACTCGAAGATGACTGGACCGAATTTGTTTTTTAATTGTTTGAAAGGGTATACTTCCCAGAAGGTCCCATAATCATCAAGTCAGGATCCTGATAATGGGATCCTGGAGAAATAGAGAGAAGTTTTCAAATTTTATAGGCACACCAGAAGCGATTTGGGTAGTTTTAGAAAGACTACTTTCTCACAGTGATCCCATTTAAATTTGGTAAAGATTAGATGAAAAACTTCGGAGAAAGGCAACGGAACTCCTCATTAAATGTAGCTAATGTGTGTCTCTTACTGGGATTGCTGAAATCTCATGTCTGTCTATTGTTTACACCAGTTCATAACAAAAAATCACGCTGGTACGCTGGGAAAGGGTATGCACATGTGAACCACTAAAAAGTGAAAAATAAAAACTTTTTTGCAAAAAATAAAACCGACTTCACACAAAAAAGTGAAAAATAACTTTAGCTTCAGAAGTCGGTGACGAAAAAACTAAATCAATGAAATAAAGGTCACCGACTTCTGAAGCTAAAGTTATTTTTCACTTTTTTGTGTGAAGTTGGTTTTATTTTTTGCAAAAAAGTTAAAATTAGTACAAAAACTTGTTTCCATCCAAGTTCAAAATAATTTTCCTAGAAAGTCCTTATAAAGTTCTACTTTTCAGATTTTTTTCATATTTTCTAAACTTATGGTTCAAAAGTTAGAGGCCCCCCCCCCCCCCTCTTACACATTGTTTTTTACTTTTGGAGCGATTATTTGCGAAATTATTGACATTATCAAAAAATGACTTCAGTAAACCCCTATTCATTTTTAAATACCTTTCCAACAGTATATCACACGTTAGGGTTGGAATAAAAAAAAATATCACTTCCCACTTTACATATAGGGGGGCTACCCTAATAAAACATTTTTTTCCAATTTTTATTTTACCACTTTGTCGGCGTGATTGATGCACATATTGGTACCAAATTTCAGCTTTCTAGTGCTAACGGTCACAGAGATTAAGCGAGGACCGATGGACAGACAGACATGGCGAAACTATAAGGGAGGAACCCTTATAGTTGACTACGGAACCCTAATGAGGGGTCCCCATACAAACGTTTGAGGCCCGTTTCACCCCCTTAGAGGGTGAATTTTGAAAAATCCTTTCTTAATGCACCCCTAGACCACATAAGGAACCTTCACGCCAAATTTGGAATCTGTAGACCCAGCGGTTTGGGCTGTGCGTTGATATATCACCAAGTCAGTCAGTCAGTCAGTCAGTTTACCATTTTACATATATAGATTTTTCTTAGTGCACCCCTAGACTACATAAGGAACCTACTTGCCAAATTTGAAATCAGCGGTTTGGGCTGTGCGTTGATTTTTAGACTTGGCACTCTATTTACCCCTCTTAGGGGTTGAATTTTGAAAAAAAATGAAACCTGTTTCTTCTCATTTATCAATAGGAGTACTCTTGTGTAGTTTCGAATAAAATAGTCTAACCAATATTGTTTCCCCATACAAACTTTGGGGGCCCGTTTTACCCCCTTAGAGGGTGCATTTTGAAAAATCCTTTCTTTGTGCACCCCTAGACCACATAAGGAACCTTCATGCCAAATTTGGAATCTGTAGACCCAGCGGTTTGGGCTGTGCATTGATTTTTAGACTTGGCACCCTATTTACCCCTCTTAGGGGTTGAATTTTGAAAAAAAA
This sequence comes from Xestia ashworthii, assembly GCA_950022955.1. NCBI lineage: Eukaryota > Metazoa > Arthropoda > Insecta > Lepidoptera > Noctuidae > Xestia > Xestia ashworthii. Next base: position 7,295,014 of record OX465556.1, read on the forward strand.
TGAAACCTGTTTCTTCTCATTTATCAATAGGAGTACTCTTGTGAAGTTTCGAATAAAATAGTCTAACCAATATTGTTTCCCCATACAAACTTTGGGGGCCCGTTTTACCCCCTTAGAGGGTGCATTTTGAAAAATCCTTTCTTAGTGCACCCCTAGACCACATAAGGAACCTTCATGCCAAATTTGGAATCTGTAGACCCAGCGGTTTGGGCTGTGCGTTGATGGTCAGTGAGTGAGTCAGTCACTTTCTTCTTTTATATATATAGATTCCAACCAGGCAATAGGTAAGAACACAATAAAATGATTATCCTCTAATTTAAAATTACTAAGTGAAACAAACCAAACAACGATGCCGATGATGTCAAATATGTCAAAGCAAATTAGTAGTAACAGCAAAATATCGCAGAACAGAAATGAGCTTGAGCGTGTATCGCTTGTGTTCGTTTTTTGAAACGTTTTTTTCTTACCTTTCAGCAGACGCCTGCATACTGAAAAATACTGGCCAGTGGCCACCTAGAAATTGCCATAAAAACTTTGAAACGTTATAGAACCTCATTTCAATACCTTTCACCAGACGCCTGCATATCACTGAAACATACTGGCCACCTAGAAATTCCGCTTAAAAACTGAAGATAAACCTCAAGGAACTTCCAAATTCTTATTTCAATGTAAAATATGGATTAACGCGTTGTCGTAAAATTCAATTTGGATCCATATCGGTTTCCGAATTCTAATTTCAATGTAAAGTATGCAACAACGCGTTGACGTAAGATTCAATTTGGATGTTTAACTTTTTTCATACAAACATTAAAAACCCTTTTTTGTACCCTTAAGGGCCGAATTTCGTTAAACATTTTCTTAGTGAGCACCTAGAAGCCAAAAGGAACATTCAGGCTTTACATTCATATCTCTAACTTTAAAAACATAGGACTTTCATACAAACTTTGACACCCCTTTTCAACCCCTTGGGGTGCGAATTTAAAAAAATCCTTTCTTAGTACGCGCCTGCACCCCCTAGAGAGTGCTTGTGCCAAATTTGAGTCCTAACGGCCCAGTAGTTTCCGAGATTTCGTGATGAGTGGTCAGTGAGTGGACTTCTCCTTTATATATATAGATAGAAGATAGATGTGTCGAGAGTTTTAATTTTTTTTAATTTAATGTAACTGGTTAAACCTGGATTAAAACATAGGATACTTTTTATCCCGGTAGAAAGATCCCATGGGAAAGTTATCAAACTTAGCCAGCAAACCCGCTTGCAGAAGCCTATAGTATAATTATATAGCTGATCTAGCTCCATTCAAACACGCTGTATCTACTAATAAGGTAGTGCTATAAAGATACAGAACACATTTACAATTAATCTAATTGATTCACATTGAAAGATTATTTTCAATTGGTTATTTACATTTATGTTTATACTCTGAACCATGTCGGATTATATCCTAGTCAATTACAACATCCTGTGGTTGGTTTAGCAGTTTGTTTATTTTACTTGTCGGATTGGATATACTGATATAGTATCTTTAGTAATTGGTAATGAAAGGAGAGGAGCTCGTGGCTAAATAATAACAGCCGCTCGGGTCGATCTTTAGGTTAAGCCATGCTTGCCTAGGTTGGTCTGTGGATGGGTGACCACAATTACATACCGAGTTTCCTCCGTGCCTCGGAAAGCACGTTAAACAGTTCCGGCTGTCATTTGTCCATCTGTGACAGTCGTTACAGGTAGCCAGTGATTACATACGGGACCGAAACGTGGTCGCTCACAAAGGGCCTTATCAAAAGGCTTAAAGTCACCCAAAGGGCAATGGAGAGGGCTATGCTCGGAGTTTCCTTGATCGAATCAGAAATGAAGACATCAGCAAGAGAACCAAGGTCACCGACGTAGCCCGAAGAATTGCTAAACTTAAGTGGCAGTGGGCAGGGCACATTGCTCGCAGAACGGATGGCCGATGGGGCCGAAAAGTTCTAGAGTGGCGACCGCGAACCGGAAGACGGTACGTTGGAAGACCTCCCACTAGGTGGACCGATGACCTGGTGAAGGTTGCGGAAATCCGGTGGATGCGAGTCGCAAGGGACCGGTCAATGTGGCGACACTTAGGGGAGGCCTATGTCCAGCAGTGGACGTCTTTCGGCTGAGATGATGATGATGATGACAGGTAGTCAGTGGCCCAAAAAAGTCTGACACCATTCTTACCAAGTGGTATCGTGTTTCCCAGTATTAACTGGGTTGTGGAGGTCAGATAGGCAGTCGCTCCATGTAAAATACTGATATTCAGCTGAATCCAGCATTATTTCTAAAGTTTAGTCATTATGCTAGCCCCACTTAGCACCTGCCTTTGCAGATGTTTCCACAACGCAGGTGTATGCTTTCACGCATCCTACTGCTACTATCTCTTTACCGAGATGTTCGTGGGAAAGGATGGAGATTTCCTATTCTAGTGCTGCTACTGGGAACCCGACGGCATACTTCAACGGCAGCAATTATTGTTGTAATTACGGGTAGGTAGACTGTATCCGTCGTGTACTTGACTGTCCCTCAAGTGGTTTACGGTCAGCGCGTGATTTCACGTAGGTGTTGGTTAGGGAACATTCCCTAACCTATATCTATGATTGAAGTAAGTAATGTGATAAACTTGAACATAACTCTTGTTTTATATTAGCTTGCAACATTTTACTGAGAGATTCGTAGAGAGACCTCTCTTTACCCGTTTTTAAACTGTCATGGTCACTAACATTATCATTAACATTAGAAACGGTATATTTACCATGTTTATACTGTTTGTTGTGAGTCCGATATTTCGACACTGAAGACGACAAAAAAAAATTGTTGTTCCGTCAGTTAGATTATCAAAAAATATAATACCTACCGGTCAAATATTTTTTGATAATCTAACTGACGGAACAATATTTTTTACCGTTTATTTTGACCGGACACGCAATCAAAAAGCCTAACTATGTCTGGCTTTATCCGGACGCCTGGAAACGCTACTCACCGTCATCGCTTTTCTAATGCTTCCACAGTAAAATAAAAATTCCCATTCTGCGCATTGGTTCTCACCTAGTGAGCAAAAGATACGATTTCTTTGTTCGGCCGAAATCATGAGCTACTTCTTTTTATCGTGTGATTATTGCCTAACCTGGTGTCAGAATTTTTATGGCACCCATATCATGCGGTCGAGAAACATCTATCAGGCAAGCTGGTTTCCTCACGATGAGGACTGTAAAAGAATAGTCATCATCATCATTCATAATTTCAGCCGAAAGACGTCCACTGCTGTCTGCTGGACATAGGCCTGCCATTTTGGGGGGTTTTGCCATAATCGCCACGCTTGGTAGGCAGGTTGGCGATCGCAGTACGGTTGTTACAAAAGCATAGAGAACGCTGCTGCCCATTCTCTGGTAAGTCCCTTAGTCGTCTCTTACGACACCCACGGGAAGATATGGGAAGAATAGTATGATTAATGAACTAAAACATGACACTCACCAGCCCCCGTATTTCCGACGACTAGTATTCTTCGTTCGCCAAACAATCATCGTCCACAACTCACTGTCATGTATTGACGACACAAATGTCACCGTCTGTCCCTCAAGTCGAAGTATATAGCGTCACTGCACATAATATCTATGTATTCACTGCACACAATCCGAATGCGATGGTTTACCTGGAATAAGAAAGAATGTGTTAGATATTATTGTGAATTTCCTTTTTAATTTCAATGTAAAATCCCAATATTTTATTTCATACAGGTCTAAATGGGCACTTGTAAAACGTCGACAAAAAGGTGCACGGTTCGGTTTGGTCGTTTCTTAAGGAGAAGACCCGGCAAAAAACTCCATGGTTACTCTTTCTTTACATAATTATATGTATTGGTATATAGATTTAGTGTGAATATGCCCTGACAATTGCGCACTTGACGATCTTATAACTGCATCACCAAGCGGAGTTTGCATAGCTGAATTTGGGTCCAAAACCAAACAATACGTAGATTATTCCGAACGTGACCCGAAATCCTAACCCGGTCGCGGTTTAGGTTAGGAACATAGAAAAAATATAGAATTGAATTCCGAACGTAACCCTCTTTCAAACCTGACCCAAAATATCGTGCCTAACCTAACCGGTTAGGATTTCGGGTCAGGTTCGGAATAAACCAAATACACTTAATGAAAATTTGCTATGGAAGCAGTCAGAACTGACTTAATCGCCAATCTTCCCAGAACAAGGCAATAGTGATGTAAAATTACAAGACCAAAATAATTATTTTCTTTAGCAAACTACAACCCACAACACATTGAACACTGAACAGTGTACGTTTAATTGACTTTTGACAGTCGCTCCATGTAAAATACTGGTATTGAGCTGCATCCGATTTATACTGGAAGCCGGGCCGACCCCAACATATAAGGAAAAGGCTGGGCAGATGATGAATTGGACTTTAGCCAATAAAAAATAATTGAACATTGGGTTTCACACAACAACCGAGGATAGATAGAATGCGGGCCTGTAGACGGTGAGCTATGGGCTAGCTAACCGTCCGTCCGTCTTATGACGACAGGCCGTGTCGACGGGCGGCGCGTTCGTGTTCCACACGCGCCTCAAAGGGCCGAAGCCTGCCGGGGCTGCGGGACTGTTCGAAAGAGATACCGTGGCCCCGGAACATAAAGGGCGAGGAAGGAACATGGATGGGTTTTAGTCAATTAAAGTCTGACACTCCCTCCCGCTCCGCTCGGAGTGGGAGAAGTCATTTGATGATTTCCCATCCGAAAAAAACGAAAAGGATAGATAGAATAAGCTTAATTGTAGATTAAAATAAACAAGAAGTAACGACAAACCGTTAACCATTACTGCATAGATGGAAAAAGGAATTCCTACTCAACGAAGTGCCGCCATCTCATGCTAAAATATTGGTGATAGCTTATTTGGCGCTTACAATTGAAAAGCCTTGTCGTAAATGAAAAGTAAGTAACTTTGTCATTCTTGAAGAAGATGGATGATCCATTGTTTGAAGACTCAGAGAACAGACGACTGGCTATTTGCGTAAATGAAATTCCAGGTTATGGGTGAAACAATACCGATATAGCTAGGTACTCTAGACAGTTATATAATTATACGGTGGTGCATACCTCTTGCAAATTTCTCAAGATTTTTTTTACTGCAAATTGCAATTTTATGTTTCAGTTCACTAACATCAGATTTGTCTATGGATTCTTCTGCGTGTAGATCGAAATGTACCCCAAGTGTGACTAATATTGGGATAATAAATATCCTAAGTCCTAATCCAGGTCGTAGTCCACCAGTACGCTACTCATCAGAATATGTTCAACCGTTAAAGTGCAAAAAGTTAGCTAACAGACAAAATGACTTTCGCATTAGTAATTAGTAAAAACATAACATCACGCCTGCAATCCCCGAAACGTTAGGCATGAAGTGTTCCTAATAGTAATAGGGAGCGAGCCTATTGCCATCAACCGGGCAAAAATTCGGCCTCTGTGGCTGCTACTGAGAAATTCCTGATGATAAAACCCAATAACAATTTGCTCGACCCGGAAATCCAACTCAGGACCTCATGCATGCGCCCATCTAGACCATTCGCAATATTGCATAGTTTTTATTATATTTTAGCGAATTACCGCTTACCACACGCAAACAAATCTCGTCTTCTCAGTCAGTAAATGATATCTTTAGCTCGAAAATAATCGGCAATTCATCCTACAAATCCAAAATAACTGAGATGAGAATCATCATCTTTTTGATAGCGGTACCATTTACAACTGTGTGTAATACAATAGTTATCGATACAACTTTCTAATTCTCAGAAAATCGATATAAGGTAAACAAAGATATATTGATATCGATTTATCGATTGACCGAATTCGTGAGAGAATCTTGTTCTGTTGAAAGTTTGTTGATTATGGAACTCGAGATTAAACTATCGATTTGTTTGTTGGGTGCTCTGACATATTGGTAAGGTGATTAATTAAAACGCATACACGCGATCAGAGTTACTTGGCATAGATAATTTATATTATTATTTTTCTTTTTATATTTTTTTTTGGTACCGAAAAAGTATTCTATAGTCGGTGTCAGTTATGATGACAATAGTGGTCATTGCCCTTTCCCTAATAATATCTCCTCGTACAAATCAAAACAAATGAGCCATGGTTTTTCATTAGAAATGTTGAAGATCACGATAGATGACGATTCAAGACTTGAACAGGTTTATTTTTGGTTTTCAAGGTCAAAAACTTTAATAAATGAAGGAGGGTCAATGACCGTTATTGTCTTCTTAACTGGCAACAATTACAGTAAGATATCTACAAGAAGTAGATAATAATACTTACTTAATTTAATTTATTAATTTATCAGTAATCATTAATTTATTTATTCAAAAATACATTTTTAAGCTAACAGTTTTCTACTAAAACGCTTAAAAGCTAACAATAATCAAATTACAGATAGCATCTTTTAGCATTTACAATAATTGAGAAAACAAATATAAGAATTACATGTCAAGTGGTGTGTACATAATAATTTCACTAATAAAATAATCTAAAGAAGTCATTAAATGTCATGACAAAATTATAATTATAAAAAAAAAAAAAAAAAGTTTTATTTCAATACTTATGACATAACAATCAAATAATAGGAAGTACCTTTTGAGCAAAAAATTACTTGTAGTAGGTACTTCCGCTCTTCCGGTTTACATTAACATTACATAAGTAAGAAATTTAACAATAAAATCAAATTCAAAATTAACAAACAGAAAAATTAAATACCAAAAATTGAATTGAAAAATAAATAACACTAAAATTTAATTCAACTAAGTTAAATCAAATCAAATTAAACCAAAATCAAATTAAATAAAACTAAAATCAAATTAATTTAAATCAAATTGAAATCAAATCAATTCAAACTAAATCACAATTAAATCAAATCAAAATTAAATCAAAATTGGATCAAAATCAAACGAGAATTAAATCAGAATCGAATCAAATTAAATAAAAAATCAATATGAAATGAAATACAAATCATAATTCAAAATAATAAAATTAGATCATAGATACAATTAAAATCGAACCAATAATCATAATTAAATAAAAAATTCAAAAGAGAACCAAAATCAAGTTGACAAAATAATTTTGTTTCGTGTGCGCATCAGGTGTGTCTGTGTATGTGTGTGTGTGGTGTGTGTGTGTGTGTGTGTTGATGACCAGTACAGTGGAATCGGCTCTGCAAACGAGCACACAATTCGTGAGAAGATACATCACGAACTATGTGATCGCGTGCAGGATTGACTCAATTTCTTGGTAGCTTTTGTTCATCAGCCATTGAGTGAGTGTTTTAAAAAATATTAAATATTATGTCATATAGGTACGGTTAGTCCGGTGGCCGACCGAAAAGGTTGGGCAGATAATGCCAAATTCAAAATTAAAATACTAGTTTTATTAAAACATGTCAGTGAAATTCAACAATATAACAGTCTTGATTAAAATAAAATAAAATAAGAGGATACAAATAATACAAAATACAAAAAGTTTTATTCACGAAATTTGTTACAAAAATGGGTGGTTGTGTTTAGGGACTCCTGTGTTAGGAGACCCCGCTCTTCCATAGCACAATAATTACAGCAGTAACAAAAATGTGGGTTAATAATCTTATACTTAATTTTAATTTCTAACTTTGTTATTATTATATTTTATTTTCGTTTAATTTAAAACAGGGTAAAAATAAGATATAAAACAAGAAAAATAGTGCAAAAGTGTGTGATTGATGAGTGTGAGTGTGTATGTGTATGAGAGTGAGTGTGAGTGTGTGTATGAGAGTGAGTGTGCGTGTGTGTGTGCGGTTCTATTTGATTTTTAAGTACCAGTTTTTGTGAAATTGAGTAACATATTGTTATTTTGTATCTTGCTATTTGATGTACTGTGGAAGTGCCTTAGTCTCTTCATACGTGAGTTTGGAAAGGAAATTACAAATCAGTTGTTTAAAAATGATAACACATCTCTCCTTAAAGTGCCAATAGTATCCACAAATATGTCGGCATTTGGGTTGCTGTCAAGGTAACGATTAATGAGGACAATTGATTTTTTATTTAAGTATTGTTATTTATAGGAGGTAGTATAGATAGTAATTTGTGGAATTTACATTTAGGGACCACCCGCACACATGGTTGTGATTGATCAGTAGTAATCCAAGTTCAATATCATTAGATTACCTTATTTATTTAGAGGCATAACCGCACCGAAATATCTTTTTGTTGATCAACATTTTTCAAAATGATAATATTAAGTCACTTTCGATTCTCGATTTCTTGATTGCATTCCATACGTATTACATAGATAGTGTAACAAAGTAAAATATCAATATGAACCCTGTCGGGCACAGCAATATTTGGAAAAACATAACAGCAACATTCTCAATTGTCTTTTTCACGATTTCGTAAACTTTCACGATCAGAACACATTATAAAACTTATGCATACGGGTGCGGCCGCGGCGGGCTTGTGCCGTCCTAGTGTTAACCGGCCCTAATTAACATTTATGAAGATCAAGTGAGGGTAGTTGAATAAACGCCTTCGCTTTGCTGTGGCGGTACCTCCAATACTTCAGTTATCCCGCGACGGCGGCTGGTGCAATCCAGTCGAAACGTCGGGTTTCAATTAAAGGTAAATTTTGCGATAAAACTCGTTTGCATGAGTTTTCACGCAGCAACATTTTCTAAAAATTTTGCAGCTTTTGCTAAACTTTGTTTGTAGCAACGAGCCCACTTTGCTACACAAAAAGTGTGGATGCGCCTTTATAATATGTCCTCGTATAGCTCGCCCACAAAAACCCATGTCCACACGAACGCCCAGAATCTCAACCAAGCTTCCAGAATATTCCCATTAACGACCGTAGAAGGAATGCTGTAAGGGTGACGTCCTCATTACCCGAGAATGTACGAACATTAGCGCCACACACGTTAATATGTTGTAAGTGGATAACAATGGACCATTCAGATATTTTCGTACAATGGTAGGTGGGAACGGTTAGTAACAAGGGCCTTCGGAATAGTGTGAAAAACTGCACTTTTTACCTCTGCACCTGCAGAGTTCCGGCTACATAATTAAGAAGTTGGAAGGTTTTGTGAGCAAAAACTAAAAGCCACAATGTTAGTAACTGTTGGTTGAAGCAATTACGATGTTCTTACACATTACCAAGAATAACAAGGAACACCTAATCCTACTTATTATTATAAATGAGAAAGTTTGTGAGTATGGATGTGTGTTTGCGCCACTTCAACCAAATCCGTTCAGTAGTTTTCACGTGAAAGAATCACGCGAGTTAGCACACAGATAGTTTATAATCTGGATTAACACATAGGATACTTTTTATCCCGGTAGTATGATCCCATGGGACAATTACCTAACTCGCGAAGCCGCGGGCGTAAGCTAGAGTACTGATATACGTGCATGACCGAATGATGGACGGGGATAGTTCAAAAGGAGTATGTAAAGAAAGATCATAGCAGGTGGGCGGAGCACGTGGTATCCCCGAAAAAAAAATACGTGAGTACACGTATGCATCTATTGGTAAACATATCCATTGAGTTGTTTCAAAAAAACTTCTACTAATCTTGGAAGTATCAATCTCAGTCGGCCATATTGCCAATTTTGCTGATTGGCTAACCAATAATGATTGCAGATAGCAATGCTAGTTGCACATTACTTGTATTCCTATTTCCTTTAAACCCAATATAAACTATAATTTACTTATTTGGAGGAAACAAGCTCAATGGCTTTTTTCATATTTGAATATTAAGACATTATTAGTTGCAAGCTTAATTTTTGGGGAAATTTCCCCCAAGAGGTGCTCCAATGATTAAATTTACCCAAAATTTCTCCTCGAACAATAATTTTACCCAAAAATCGAAGAAGAAAAAACATTCTACCAACAATCTTTTTAACGTTAAGCTTCTGTTTCATAACCCTGCTACGAATAAATTGGGATAGAGAATTTAGACTTTAGATTTTCGGGCAAACAAATACTTTTTTTTTAACTCAACCCTTTACACCCAGTCTACACGAGTCTCTCATCTCTGCTGACACTACAAAAGTCGTGTTATCCCGTATGTAAGTCACTGCGTACCGTAGTGTTGTCGTCATACGAGTCCCGTTATCGTCCACATGGCACGGTCGCGTTCTTTCGCACTGTAGACGGCTGTGAGTGTGAGATGACAACAGCATTTTTTGAATATTCGATGTGGGGTTATCGATATAAAGTATCGATAGAATAAGGTGGCGTTAAGTGGTGATGGTTTATCCAAGATTAGGGTTAAGGTACTGTCGTGCGAGAGGTCATAAAACTGAATCCTACACGGCACTTTTGATGGGAAACCCATCTTACGCAATTTTGGTGTACAATAAAGTAAACTCTATCGATCTAAAAGAATAATAACTTTTGCTTGTAACCTTACCTGGTTGAAACTGAGCTTTATTATCCCCAAGTTCTTAAGGCGCTCGCGCTTAGACGAGCTAAATTAGCAACTCTATTTGTGGTGGTTCAAACTTCGTATGAAATGCTGTTAGAATAAAGTTCTAATCAGCTTGCACTACAAAGTGGTTAAATAGCGCGAAATGAGTGGTTTCGATCGATTTACAAAAAAACTATTGATTGGATTAAAAAACTAAAACAGTATCATGCTAATATATTGCTTGTAGAATTATTTGCCAAAAAATCAGAATGATCGCATGCATATTAGTATGTTTTCTATTGTTTGAAATATATTTTTAGAGGTAAGTTCGTGATTTCTTTTTATCGAGCCAAATTAATTGTATTATGTTTTCAAAACAGTATCATGCTAGCATATATCCTGAAGAATATCATATATTTTTCTGGTCTTGTTTATAGTAGTGAATCTTATACTTTTAGTAATTATAAAACTCGCATTTAGCTCGCGGAGCCTGCGTATTTCATACAAATGTAATACCAAAATAATTTATAAATCAAACATATTTTTATGGTAGGGTGTATTTATTTCGATTGGATTACAGAATATCTATGTTCCCAAATACATATTTTGAAAGGACAATGATACAAAGACGAGATATGAGGAATTTAGAATTTCTATAGAAAACTTATTTTTCTCATAACTCTTGTTTAAATCAGTGTTCTATCAAAATATATATTTGGGAACCTAGATATTCTGTAATCCAATCGAAATAAATACACACTACCTTAAGAATATGTTTGATTTACAAATTATTTTGGTATTACGTTTGTATGAACTACGCATGCTCCGCAGGCCTCTTAAACGAAACTTAACTTTAAGACGTATTCAGGCAATGTTTTTATGTCTCGTAAAAGTGACTTTAGGAATCCTTTTTCGTCTGAAAACGTCTTCGGATCACCAGCGATGTAACAAACCAAGATTAAATTTTGTAAAAAAAAACAAGTACTTAAATCTTAAGATCGCATAAATTCTTACGAATTTCCTTATTTCATTGGAACAGTCTGTCCATTGTCAGAACTCTGATGATCGTTTAGACAAACATTAGGTGAAAGCCGTGAAACCCAAAAATAAACGCACGCTTCGGCTCGAAAGTCGAAATTGCAGAACTGGAAAAACATGTCAGCATTCATTTAGTTATTGCTTAGTGCTTAATGAAAACGGGAAGAAGAATATCTCTCAATGTTTCTATTAACCGGTAGTCTATATTCCAAATTACAGTGCACACCCTAATTACCCAACTACGGTGCAGCAAAAAGGAGGGTTATGAGTTTGACTTGTATGTGAATAATGTGCATATGAATATGTTCATCTGTTCCCTCATAACTCCTGAGCTACTTATCATAATTTGACAAATGAAGTATGGTTGGAAGCTTTTTAATCGTTCGCTGGTTACAGGCACGTCACATAAAATTGAAGAATTGGCTACCCTCTGAACATCAATCACTATGAATATAAATTTCAGACGAGAGTATTTTTTTGTGTAATGCGTTTGCCCAGCAGTGTGACATAATTTTGTAGCGAACGTCATTTTCTATTTTGGATTCATTTGCTGCTTATAATTTCAGCAGCAAATGAATCCACAATAGAAAATGACGTCCACTACAAAATATTTTTATTATATTAACAGAAATAATGGTTACTGAGCATACAGTAATAAACGGTATACATCGCCCCAGTCCCCAATATCTTAGCGTGAAATATATTCATGCGTTCCACACAGATTCTTACAATCGGTCAATAATTAACACACCATTTTACACTCTAACTTTATCAGCATAGAGACTATAACACCACGTACTTTTTAAAATTTTATTGTGTTACTAGAGTTTCTCCGTATGACTACGGTTACTGGACGGACTGACGGTTAATTTATGAAGAGATCTACGCTTGATTTCTCGCATAATTAACTTATTTCATAATCCACATTATCAAGCTTAAAATATTTGATTTTATATGTTATTTAATAAGGTGACTGCATAAGCCACACGATGATTTCTGTGGCTGTCTTAAAGGGCCGGTGGAGCATGCGTTTTTCATACAAACGTAATATAATACCAAAATAATATGAAAATCAAACATATTCTTAAGGTAATGTGTATATTTTCGATTGTATTATAGAATATCTGTGTTCCCAAATAAATATTTTGAGTGGACAATGATATGAAGACGAAATATGAGGAATTTAAAATTCCTATAGCAATTTATTTTTCTCATAACTCGTGTTTAAATCGGTGTACATTCAAAATATATATTTGGGAACCTATACATTCTGTAATCTAATCAAGTTAAATACACACTACCTTAAGAATATGTTTGATTTACAAATTTTGTTTGGTATTACGTTTGTATGAAATTCGCATGCTCCGCAGGCCTCTTCGGGCCGTTTTCAATAACTTACTTAAGTTTAACTGTCAGTTAATATGTAGACATTTAAACTGACAGTTTTGTAACTATCGGTGTTTCTATAAACAACGTTAGCTTAAAATATCCTATTCGCGTCACCTACCAGTGACTTGATTCATAGAATAAAAATCTGTGACGTTTTGTTTCTATCCGTCTGTAAGCAAAAGGTCTCTGATTTTTCGGATTTATGTGCGTATTGTATAATTATCACTTGCTCCGATGAAGGAAAACATCGTGAGGAAACCAGCATGCTGGAGAGATATTTCTCGACGGCATGTTAAGCCAAGTCAGAGAGTCGCCATGGGCGGCATAAGAACTCTGACAAGTGGTTAGGCAACTAACCACACGATAAAGAAAGAAGACCGAAACCGAACAGTAAGTTATTGAAAAAGGCCGTAAATAAAAAAAAAAAAAATATATATATAAATAAGTTCAGCTTACATATTCGTCTCGTATCAAATTTCCTGGCTTTTAGTACGGCCAACGCATACGGTAGTAAAAATAATATTATGACAGATAAAATACATAAAAACACTTTACGGGGCGGAAACACAACGGAAAGCGTCAGTTTACAAACGCCTTTAAAACGTTGAACACGATTTAGAGCTTTTTATTTAAATCATTTAAAGACAGCTGATTCAACATTTCACCACTTGAGTTGCGAAAGTACTAAGTATTGGCAAGCTTTTGTCTAAAGATGCATGACAGTATATCTGGTTTGACGTATATTATTATTTTATGCATTGCAGCAACCACCAAATACCCATTCAAATGAATTCTGCATGCATGCACTGCAAAGATTTTTAGAAGAGGAAATATTTGTTTGTTTGTAACGAATAAACTCAAAAACTACTGGACCGATTTCAAATTCCGATTGAAATTCTTTCACCATTAGAATGCTCCTGTGGAATGCTCTATTTATATCCCTGAGTAAGATACTTATTACTAGAAAATTAGAGGGGTGGGGAAATAGGGTAAAATAAATGTCCCCCCGTGCGAAACCGGGACGAGCCGATAGTCTATACTAATATTATAAAGAGAAATGATTTGTATTTTTGTGTGTAACGAATAAACTTAAAAACTACTGGACCGATTTAAAAAAATCTTCAGCAATGGATAGCTTCATTATCAGCGAGTAACATAGGCTATATTTTATCCCCGTACTCCCACCGGAACGGGAACTACGCGGGTGAAACAGTGTGCCGTCCACTAGTATTGTATATAAATAAATGAACCATACCACAACAGCTCTTAAAGTCCCACATCAGACTGCTTTCACCTCTAGACCATTAGATGGAAGCCAGTCATTGTTTGAAATGATGTGGTTACAAACCAAGGATATAATAAAGAAAGCTGTGGTACAATCTTGAAGTTTATATAGGAACATAAACTTGATAAATATGCTTAGAGACTGTAACAATATGGGCACTATTATTGAGCTTGACATTGTTTGAAGAGCATCAAATAAATGAAAAAGAAAGGTGACTAGAGAGTCATACCATTAAGCGGAAAACAATCTAAGCAAGCCAGCTTTAAAGCTGTCATCATCTGCGTAGCCTTTTAACCTTTTGGACGCCATTGTCACATATACGTGACAAGCAAGCGCGTGCCCTGTACGCCAAACGACAGAAATATGTGACAAAATAGTAGATGAAATTGTGGCTTGGCGTGGAGGGCACGCGCGAGCGTTTATGCTGTGGCGGTCAAAAGGTTAACCATTATTGGGCAGCATTAGGTAAAGTTTTTAGCTTTGTAGGTGTCATTATTACAAGTTATGAGAACAAGCCTATCCAATTTATACTAAGCTGAAGGTACGCGCACCGCAAGGTCTGGTCTGAGGAGGCCCAGGGTAAGAGCACATGGAAGGAATTGGGGAGGCCCCTGCTGCGCATAGGCATCCCCAATTCCTGTTCCCAGTCCTGGGACAGTATAGGCTAAATAAAAATAAGCTGACGGTTGATTAAAGATGTATATTGTTGAAAAGACTGTGGGGAGGCCTTCTCCTAGCAGTGGTACAATAGTTAAAAATGTAATTTAAAAAACTCAATTTGGATGTTCACCAACCACTTGATGGTGGAATTCTTGAATGCGTTTTTGTGCTTCTGATAACAGTCAAGTCATTGGATCTGAACTTTGAGGTACCTGTCCGAAGCCACTGCTGATGCTGTAGATATGACAAAGTTCTATTCAAAGCTACTACTCTTTATCATTTCAGCGGGTAGACATCCACTGCTGGACTTAGGCCTCCCCCAAGTGTTTCTATATGATCGGTCCCGTGCGTCTCGCATCCAGTAGATCACTGCAACCTTCACAAGGTCATTGGTCCACCTTGTGGGAGGCCTTCCGACGTACCTATCGTCTTCCGGTTCACGGTTGCAACATAACACACACACATTTAAAGCTCATCATCATGTGCCTAACCTTTACCATTAAACATTCAAAGCTGATCTAACACAAATAGAAAAGTTATCGACAGTTTTAAGAAGACAGGGCGATGCGTTCTATGGTATCAATGAGCACCTGATCATCAATGGGAAGACCTGATCATTGACCACAGAAGGTTATATAAACTCCAAGATTTCTTAATCCAAAGCTCGAATGCACAAAAACGAGTTTAAGTGTTCTAAAAGTATACCTTCTTTCTTATACCTCATTTCTCTCACCAAGACTTTGAATCACACTGTTGAGACCACTTCAGACATAAAACTGCATGGTCATCTTAAAATCTGACTATTACAATGTTATTGTATGGAATTATAAGAGACTACATACAGGGTGTAAACCTGCACCTCATCACAAAGCCGTTAACCAAGCATTCTGTATATCAAACTAAGTAACTTTACTCAAAAAATAATACTGGGAAACAACTATTTTTTTGAGGTTATAAATCATGTTTTGTGGTAGAACTCAATGTAACGCACTTAAAACATTGTGCTGATGGATGGATTTAATAGTACGGGGGTCGTGGAGGTGTTAATAAAATGTTACAAAAAAAACTTCGAAAAGTTGTAACTTTGACCCCCCATATCTCCGTACCTAACTAGAATATAGATACTTCCCAATGATGGGAAGAACAAGTGCCTTTCGGCTTCGTGAAGAGGTGTTTTACACCCTTTACATAATTCTGTCAAGAAACTCTCAGAGGTAGGTACCTACCTCTGAGAGTTTCTAACTCATGTTTTAAACTCTCAGAGGTAGGTACCTACCTCTGAGAGTTTCTTGTCAGAATTTCTTGTCAGGGTTTCTTGTCAGAGTTTCTTATCAGAGTGGTCAAGGCTAGTTTCCGCCATCAATAAATTGCAAAACTAATTAGTCCGTCAGTTAGATTATTGAAAAATAATGAACACGTATTTTTGTTTTTGTAAATCACTCAGTACTGACAAAGATAAAACGCATCAAAACTCGGGAGTGGGGGCTCGTGACGTCAAACGCACTAAAAACTATAGCACGGCGTGACGTATTGCGAATTTTAAAAGCGTCGTATCTTCGTCAATTTTGGTTTATGTAACAAAAGAAAAAATACGGGTCAAATATTTTTTTAT
Source organism: Xestia ashworthii (assembly GCA_950022955.1). Taxonomy (NCBI): domain Eukaryota; kingdom Metazoa; phylum Arthropoda; class Insecta; order Lepidoptera; family Noctuidae; genus Xestia; species Xestia ashworthii. The sequence continues at coordinate 7,311,448 of OX465556.1, forward strand.
AATCTAACTGACGGACTAATTAGATTTTTGACACAAGCCTATTAACAGCCTAGATTAGTTTCATCATCATCATACTCCTGTCCTTATACCAATTTATTTAAGGTCGACGCATCATGTCTACTGCTTCCATACTTCTCTAACTATTACTTGTCATCTCATCAGACACCTCCTTTCTAGCCATAACATCGTTCACACAGTCCATCAATCGCTTCTTTGATCTTCCTCTACTCTTATAGCCATCCACATTCATTCTCAGCTTAATCTAGTTTAAATAATATGAAAATTACATGCAAATTGTAACGAATTTACTAAATAAATCAGTAACACTGTTTTAAACATTCGCGGTTTAAAACTAAACTTATATATCGTCACTGACGGGATATCTTCCGTGATTACCTACTTATTCATTATTTTGAACTCCCGATATTTCGACGCTGTTGCAAGCGCCATGATTCAACCCGCGATCACGAAAGATATCCCAAAAGTGACAGTATAAGTTTAATAAATCAGTTCTTGAAAACAGTACCTTACAGTGACTGAGATCTTTTATACGTATGTTATTCTCATGTGTAAGTCTTTTGTGTGTACATTCACAAATAAATAAAACAAATCTCCTGGTAACTTTCTATGAATAACCTTGACTCAGTGAACCAGTGAACTAAGTTATAACATAATTAGGAAGAGGCTGGAAAAGCGACGATTTCCAACTAGAACTTTTACTTCCAATTTCCAACACAAGCTACAGTGTGAGAACGACAAGCCAACATACCACAAACACATAAAGTAAATGATTATCGGAAACGATACATCACATCGAATAGCGTTGGACAAAACATGGAAAATACATTTATTTGCGCACAGCACTTGCCACAAGTGCACACAAACATCATCATTATCATAATCTGCCAGCCCTTGTCCCATTCTTCTTGGGTTTGACGCAACACATTTTCGTCTTAAATTCTCTCACAAGTGCTCACAATGTAAAACAAAAATAATATAAGAAAGAGAAAAAAACTGAAATCTAAACAAAACATGTAACACTATGTGCCTCACGGCGCCAAATAGGCGCAGCCGTGAGGCACATAGTGTTACATGTTTTGTTTAGATTTCAGTTTTTTTCTCTTTCTTATATTATTTTTGTTTTACATTGTGAGCACTTGTGAGAGAATTTAAGACGAAAATGTGTTGCGTCAAACCCAAGAAGAATGGGACAAGGGCTGGCAGATTATGATAATGATGATGTTTGTGTGCACTTGTGGCAAGTGCTGTGCGCAAATAAATGTATTTTCCATGTTTTGTCCAACGCTATTCGATGTGATGCCAAATAGGGCCCATTTCAGCAAAATGCCGATGCTGGGGCAAATACTGCTGACGCTGCTTTTCAGCTGGACCTTGATAAGAGACGTTACGAAACAAACATAGAAATTTTGAGTTAACCAACATTAGCCATTGGAACGTATGCATTTCTCACGCCAAACTTAACGGTTTACAACTTAGGAATTAACATGAGCTTCAAGATTTAAAATAGCAGGAAACATGGTCATAAAATCATTAAAACTATAACAAGCCTTGTTTGAAAATGACTCGCACCATAAACATGTAAAGTAGTATATATAAACTACGAGTAAACGAAAGAGTTTTGGGAAACAATAGTCTTGTGTTGTCGAGAGGGCACAGGCACGGTAATATTATCATAAAATATTACCGTGGCTGAGGCTTATTAAAACCGGACAGAATGACCAGGCGTACAATGGTCTGTTTAAATTAGCTAAAATCCTCTTTCAATATAGCATTAAATACTTTCAAGAAAACTTTATTCCAAAACTTGTGTCGGGCCACGCTCAGTGTAGGGTTCCGTAGTTTCCCATCCGTCACAATAAGTGTTCAATCCAATCCGATTTTAATCATCCTTTTTTTGTTTGAAAAAAGATACGTTCAGGATAATAAAATATGTAAACGAAGTTAAAAAAAATGCTTGCATAATATACGATTATACTACAAACTTAGTACAGAGATTATTTTGTACAACTTTTTGTCATTTTTAGGGTTCCGTAGCCAAATGGCAAAAAACGGAACCCTTATAGTTTCGCCATGTCTGTCTGTCTGTCTGTCCGCGGATAATCTCAGTGACCGTTAGCACCAGAAAGCTGAAATTTGGTACCAATATGTATATCAATCATGCCGACAAAGTGCAAAAATAAAAATTTAAAAAAACATTTTTATTAGGGTACCTCCCCCAGACGTAAAGTGGGGAGCGATTTTTTTTTTAATTTTGACCCTGACGTGTGATATATTGTTGGATAGGTATTTAAAAATGAATAGGGGTTTTCTAAAATCATTTTTTGATAATATTAATATTTTAGGAAATAATCGCTCCGAAAGTCAAAAACAATGTGTCCCCCCCCCTCTAACTTTTGAACCATAAGTTTAAAAAATATGAAAAAAATCACAGAAGTAGACCTTTATATGAACTTTCTAGGAAAATTATTTTCAACTTGATGAGTTGAATAGTTTTTGAGTTATATAGCACTTTTTCAAAAAAACGCAAATGATAACTTTGTTTTTCATACAAATACTATGAAAAACAAAGTTATTTTTGCTGACGAAAAATGTTGGTATTTTTAATGGTCTGGGAAGCTACGGAACCCTACAGTGAGCGTGGCCCGACACGCTCTTGGCCGGTTTTGTACAAAAACTTGTTTCCATCCAAGTTCAAAATAATTTTCCTAGAAAGTCCAAAGTTCTACTTTTCAGATTTTTTTCATATTTTCTAAACTTATGGTTCAAAAGTTAGAGGGGGGGGGGGACACATTGTTTTTTACTTTTGGAGCGATTATTTCCGAAATTATTGACATTATCAAAAAATAATTATCGTAAACCCCTATTCATTTTTAAATACCTTTCCAACAATATATCACACGTTAGGGTTGAAATTGAAAAAAAATCACCTCCCACTTTACATATAGGGGGGCTACCCTAATAAAACATTTTTTCCAATTTTTATTAGACCACTTTGTCGGCGTGATTGATACACATATTGGTACCAAATTTCAGCTTTCTAGTGCTAACGGTCACAGAGATTAAGCGAGGACGGACGGACAGACAGACATGGCGAAACTATAAGGTTTCCTAGTTGACTACGGAACCCTAAAAAACAATCATTAAATAAAACAAGCAGTGGCGAACCACAAAACATTGTTCAAACTTATCAAATTCCACCGCAAATTGCTACCTAAGAATCTGCCTATTATTTAAAACTAGTTCTAAATATCCTGACGCACTTCGCCATCATTCTAATAATCACTTTCTTAAACCTTCCTAATTACAAAAACCACAAAGATCAATCTGAAATATCCATCATCTATACAATTATACCTAATTCGTAAATCACGAATCGCTTTCAAAGATATACATTATAATAATGAAATTCTATTACGAACTGTATCAATAATCGTTTTGTATCACGACCTTTCGTATCAAAATCTTTGTAAGATATCCACTACCGATTTTACACGATTACATTGTCTATTGTATTAATTGAAACAGTAAGGTACATGTAATTCGTTGAACAAACAATATTGTGTTGAATTTGGAGCGGTGAGTTCATTATATTCTTGTTCCATTTATTTGATTGCGATCGTTTCTGCGGGCGTGTGACTTGTGAGCCAGAATTCGAACGCCCCGTACACGACCTCGCAGGTGAAGGGATTAGCGTAACTAATACGCGCGGGTTTGTCACTTTTTTCCATCACGTGAGTACCTCCGCGTCGCGTCGCGTCATGGTAACTCATGGAATTATTGGCCTTCTCTTTTAGTTACATGCGCTTCATCCTTCCTCATCACATGTGTATACCGTCTTGGTATGGACGACTACTACTAGGGGCCTATTGGCCTCGTTCAGGACCTTTCGTTTCTTTTCTTTTTAATTTTTTATGTATGTTTAGTTTTCAATAGTTGTAAATAATGTTAATTTTTATCTGTTTTGTCCTGTACGGGCTAATAAACTAAATAATAATAATACTTAACTGATACAAATTAATAAAATATAATAATAAATACACGTAAATAAAATAATTTAATAACCTCAAGATATTAATTAAAATAACTACATAAACCTAATAGATACTAGGAATATTTTCGATAATAATTATATTAGTTATAGTTAGTTATATCAAGTTTGTTTAACAAACTCGCAATCCAGTATACCTACTCATTGGATGCTTGTTGTGCCCTAACCGGGTTTCATGTTGGAACTTACTTACATATATGTAACAACTGAATGTACACATGAATGCAATAAAGAGTTTGAGTTTAAAAGCTTTTTCTTTCTTTCTTTCTTTCTTTATTCTCATTTTTTTTCTGTAACAAACACCACTTTCAAACTTCGCCATCCAGTCACTTCGTTATCCATTCTTAGCGCACTTCTCTTCCGTCTAAAAATTCATTTCTTTTATTTGCATTCTCGGTAGTCGCGTTTCCAACACGCGTGTCGCTTGAACGTATAGTTTGTGGCCAAGCGGTTAATACAGAGTGCTATCGGGAAGACAACTGATATTTATAGTAACGATAAAGTAAGTATTGGTCTTAGAATTAATTAGTTTAGGCCTGCGGCGCGGCGCCAATCGGATATCGGTGAAAGGATATGTAATAGTGCTATGTTCATTACTAGAATAGTTTAGGACTAGACTTTATATAAGACGTGTGGTGTTAGGACCACCACGTAAGTACGTAGGACCTATAAGTAAATCTATTTGTCTGATGTCTACTTTTAACTGGCTTATAGGAAGGGATCCTGTATGTAAAGAAGTTCGTCCAAAACGATTTACGCCTTTTAAAAATAACTTAATATAATGAAGAGGTTAAAAAAAATCCTATTATACGGTACTGAATGTTTACTTTATATGAATGATATCACTGTCCAAAACAGCCACTTCTGTCGCAACATAGTAACCAAAGAGAAACTTCGGTAACCAAATATCTAAAATCCGTTTCGAGTGTCAATGCCACATACTCAAAGTTCTATTCACCCCGTAACCGAAAACGACTATAAAGATGCAAAAAAATGTACTTAGTAAGCTAGCCTACTTATTTTTTGCCATCTGTACCTACTGTCTATACACTTAATCTTTGAAGCACAAAACCGCTCATTGATTATGATTACTACACACGATAATTATGGAGTGCGGATATTTACGAATCAATCGGGGCCAAGTTTTACATGTACAACAATAGTTTGTGGTCCGCCTTAGGGTAAGTAGGTAGAAATATGGAATAGATTGTACTGTGATTGTAGGTAAGTAACTACCCTAAGGGAACGGAAGTTCGGGTATTTATTAGACAGAAGATAATGGATGATCCGTTAATTACGACTGTTATGGCTTATGAACTCGGTAAATAGATTCGAATCTTTATAATTATCTTCTTTTATGTGTTTATGGGAGACCACACTGCTGGCAGTATCATAGTTTAGATCAAGCAAGTTGCTTCAATTTGAAATCAATTCTGATTACTTAGGTACTGCTGAAAAGTTACAGAACGTGGGTTGTGAATATTCTAACTACCACAACTTATTTCAAAGAAGTTATACATACAGGGTGAACACAGCCGTCAGCCAAGCATTCTGTACATACTAAGTAACCTTATGCAAAAATTGTTGCTGGAAAACGACTTCTTTTCGGGGTGAAAAGTCATGGTTGTTTAAAGTATGGAATTAATAACACACTCAAAACATTGTGCTGACGGATGGATTAAATAGTACGGGGGTCGTGGAGGTGTTTTATGTAATAATCTTCCAAGAAAAACAGGTATTTTTTCACGTTCAGTATGGTCTAGAACCAAAAATATCGCAATGACGGGGAGAACAAGGGCCTTTCAGCTTCGTTAAGAAGCCGACCAAGATGTGTAAGTGTGGCAAAAGCTTAAATATTTCGGGCCAGAAGAGACTAAGAGCTAAATAATGGATGCTGGAGCACTTTCCTGAAAACTTGAGACATTACATGCGGTTGGCCATTGTAAGCACAGCGGCCCATTAAATACCCACCTACATGTCTATAAACCGCAGAAGACTACACGTTATGGCATCATTTCCCACAAAGGCTGTAAGTAAAGCCATCGGCAAAGTTAATTTGTAAGTGTGACTCCATCTTGTAGATCAGCGGTCGGCAACCTTTTGGTGGGCAAGGGCCTCAAGGTGTCAACATAAACTAAAAGTGGGTGGCAATTGTGATATTAACCAAGAAAGCCCAATACAGCTACGTATATTCATTCATATCCCATAAAAAAAATAAAAATGCTATTAAAATTGATAAAACGTACGGAATTTACACACTACATAACTGTACTGTACACTTACATAATATTTACACTATGTTTATGGTTGGGCGGTATAGCTAGAAAAATTGTAGACCATTAAACAATCTAGGATAACACGGTGAAAAATGTGAGTGTAACAACAATATTATTATCTTCTCTAAGGATGCAAATGAAAGATAGGATGCATAACCGTATTTGATAGAGGAAATCTCGTATTCGTATAATATTCTGCAGCGCAACTTTACGCATTAATCATTTTCCTGTCCTTCTCTCTTCTTCCTTTCTTTCTTTTTTTCTTGTATTACTTGGGGTCGACGCAACACGTTTTTTTCTCCAATCATTTAAACCTATTTCCTTCATACCATTCCTGACAAAATCCATCCATCGTTTCCTATGGTCTTCCTCTTCCTCTCCATCCATCAACATTTATATTCATCATTATTTTAGTCACATGCGATTCGTCCTTCCTCATCACATGTCCATACCCAGACAATCGATTATTCCCTTTCAATTTTTCTGTAACTGGCACAACTTTCAAACTTCCTCTAATCTACTCAATTCTTGATTCCTTATTTTATCCATTCTAGTCACACCACACTTGCACCTCATTATTCTCATTTCCGCCATATGCAATCTTTTTTTTACAGCCCAACATCCCAATCCATGCAGAACGACAGGTCTAATCACGGACTTTTATATCAAACAACCATACGCATGAAAAAAAAAAAGAGTGTGGCACTCGGGGACTGCCGCGGTAAAGCATTTTTTAGCATTTTTTATCAACTTATGCAATAGGCTTGTGTCCTAAAAAAATCTAATTAGTCCGTCAGATAGATTATAAAAAAATATTTGACCCGTATTTTTTCTTTTGTTACATAAACCAAAATTGACGAAGATACGACGCTTTTAAAATTCGCAATACGTCACGCCGCGCTATAGTTTTTAGTGCGTTGTGACGTCACGAGCCCCCACTCCCGAGTTTTGATGCGTTTTATCTTGGTCAGTACTCAGTGATTTACAAAAACAAAAAATACGTGTCCGTTATTTTCCAATACTCTAACTGACGGACTAATTAGTTTTGCAATTTATTGATGGTGGAAACTAGCCTATTATAATTATTTATTTATTTAATTTTTCCGCTTGTTGCCGGCTCGAGGACCAAACGCAGACTGAATGTTCAGGCTCGGCTTCCCATCACGATGAAATTATGAATTTTTAATGATGGTTCTCTACAACTCCTAGTTACGGCAATATATTAAAAAGAAAACTAGCTTGTCATTGTCATTATCTGACATGGGGTGTTAGGTTATTTTCGTTACGGAATTTCTGGATTCGGTCTCCACGCTCAAGGCCCGCGATAGAAGCTATGCAATAGCATAAAAACAAAAACTTTTTGTTTTGTTGCGTAGCCTGAACTTTTCGTCTCCTGGACAGACTTCCCCCATTCTATAACTATACATATGTTTAGTAACGGAAATAATAAAAACCCACTTTGTAGCTTTCAAGCTCGGGCTACATTTTCTTTGGTAAGTTTCGGACGTAAGTACAACCAATATTCAGGTTCCAATTTTAAAGTCCTAAAAGTAGATATGACATCACTAGCAAAAAAGTAGTCGTAGCAAAAAAATGCAATTACTTTTATTTATACTTATTACTTTTTGTAATCAAATCAGTGTAGGACTGCTAGTGAAATATATTTCCAACGAAGACCTATGATTCCCACAGCCCACGCGTTCAAAAACGTAATTTACTTACACATTATATAGTAAAATTTCGTTCATAAAACTGTAGAAAAAAATATTTAATCATCATATCTCATTGTGTTTTTTTTTTCTCATCAAACACCTGGGCGTAGGTGTTCCCTATCATTGTTAAACCTTAGCTATACAAAAATAAAGATTAATTTTGAATAACCAGAGCAAATACATAGTTACGTTACAAGAGCTTTGAGGCACAATCATGAACCATAACCGGTTATAATGACCTCTGAATCTACTCGAATTAAAGTTCTTCTAACTTTCGTCAAAGAGATCTAGAGGTCTATTTATACTGGTCATGTTAAACACCTCGGGGTATTAATGGTAGTAACTTGTATGACATTGAACCTGTCTATTTTGGACGTAATGATTTGTAATAGGTTGGGTGAAGTGTTATTATTTTGTTTTAAATACCAACTGGGTCCGCATGGTGGATCGTGGCCCACTCTTTGTCATAGAGAGGAGGCCTGTATCCCAGCAGTGGGAACATTACATTATGTTACATATTAATTATTTACCAACTTTTAATGCTAGCCCGTACTGTCGCATTGCTGGATAAAGACAACCCTCCATTCATTCCAATGGTCACTTTCCAATCCTCAAGGAAGCAGGGTTCAATGTGATGATTTTTTTGATAAAATAATATAATAACTTATAAAAACAAGATAATTACTTTCTTTGTTATAATATTTAAAATAATTATACATTTAAAATATGTATTAATATTTTTATAATTTCGAACCCTGCAAGGGAGACATTCTGCATAATATGTTATTTTGATTTGAATTTGCTTTAAAAGTTGTGGTTTTGAAAGTCAAAAGAGACTTAATATTATGATCTAAATGAGAGTGAGACTGGCCTTGACCGATACCGTTCTAATGACCAAGCAACCAGCAAGTCAGCACAATCTCTTCAATTTTCACTAAACAATTTAGTAAAAGTAATTTTTGACAGCTTAATAATCGTCACAACATGACAAAACGATTCTAGGCTCATTAATTAGGCAATTTAAATAAAAATAAATAGAAGAAATAAAAGCCTCACACTCTAGGTGGATTTAGAGAAGGTTGCAGGGTGAATTTCTTAATTTCTCTTTTGGCTGCGGGACTGTTCAAAAGAGATACCGCGGCCCCCGAACGTAAAGGGCGAGGAAGGAACATGGATGGTTTTTAGTCAGTAAAAGTCTGACACTCCCTTCCGCTCCGCCCAGAGTGGGAGGGGTCATTTGATGATTTCCCATCCGAAGATGGATACGAGAAGCATGGGACCGCTCAATGTGACAACACTTGGGGGAGACATATGTCCAACAATTTCTTTCGGCTGAAATGATGATGATGATGAGGAGGAGAAAAGAAAATGAAACATATTAGGCCAACCCCAAGTAATTAAATGTACAGATAATGCACGTAAAGGGTGAAAAAAAAACCTCTAAACGAAGCCGAAAGTTGTTGTTCTCCCCGTCATTGCGATCATTTTTTGTTCTACACCATACCTGGGAACCTTCTAGTTACGGAGACATTGGGGGTCAAAGACACAACTTTTCGACAAGTTTTTTTTTTTTAATACAAGTTTTAATTGTAAGATTTTTAAACACCTCCACGACTCCCGTACTATTTAATCCCTCCACCAGCACAATGTTCCGAGTGCGTTACATTGAGTTCTACCACAAAACATGATTATTCACCCCAAAAAATGAGTTTTTTCCCAGCAATAATTTTTGCGTAAAGTTACTTAGTTTGATGTACTTACAGAATGCTTGGTTGACGGGTTCGTGATAAGGTTGTTTACACCCTGTAGGTGTACCTATCTCGCTTTTGCAAATCTCGCAATCGATATTACCGTAACATTTTCGAAAACCCAATTCTGGGTTATGCTCGCTATTGTACTTACGCTATAATAATATTATCTAATTTTTATTTTTTAAATCTTACGTGCAGTAAAGAAAAAAGTGACTTGAAAAAAAAAATTATAAGCACTCATTAAGTTATTAAAAAAACCTAGTAATTATTACAAAAATTTTGGGTACGACTAAACACGGGTTTCACTTTTAACAACTGTTACATAATCTATTTTTGTCATGTACCTATAGTATGTAGAATATAGTCAAGATCCAAAGCACAACGCTCAATATTTAGTACAATAAATCCCTTAGATTAAAACTGACACCAACAGCAAACTATAAATAATATCTGAAATGAATAATGTTATAACTAGCCATTGCAAACCGATGGACCGCGAAGCGCAATCGAGTGACAGCTAGAATTCGTCTCAGCCATTATATTATTATGAACACATAATAATTGTTGTTTACGATGTAATTTAATCTACTTATACAAAACAAATAAAACTGAAATATCTGTTTGTAATTTCGAAATAATAGCTTTTTACTGAAAGCATTTAACAGCATGACAAAAAAGTTTTTGGAACGAAGTTCCTTATCGCGCGTTGTGAAAGGGGGCTAGACGGAAAAAATTCTTACGAAAAGTTGTCACGACACTTTTTTTCTTTTTAAAAATAAATGAAGGTTGCAATGCGTTTGTTTCATTTCTATTTCGCATTGAACAGTGTGGTGTCGCGACGATTATTTTATTACAATTCCTTCACTCGTTAATCGAAAGAACTTCGTTCCATCCGGGTGTCCCTTGACACCTCTCAAGTTTTTTTTTGTCTTTCTGTCTGCCTGTTTGTTTCGGCTAATTTTCAAAACGACTGGACTTATTTTGGCAGACAGATGATGCTATAATTATGATGCAGTAACAAAGAATACTTTTATTAAGATCATCAATAATGTTTTAAAGAGCCATTCATTGCAAACCGATGGAGCGTGAAGCGCAATCAAACGACAGATAGAATTCGTCGCACTCATTATTATGAGCAGAACATTATAATTCCTGTCTATTAAAAATGTCACCGGTTGTTAAATTGTTGTTGGTTACGATTTAATTAAGTGTAAAATAAATTATATCATAACTTCTGTAAACAAACCCTCTTCTGTACTCATTTAAATAATATTTATTTGAGTTCACTAAAAACAGTCCCGATTTTCAAATGAACGGTCTTCACCAGGTCATCGGTCCACCTAGTGAGATCCTTCCAATGCAAATTCTTCCGGTCGCACCTCCAGAAGTTTTCAGTCCCATCGGTCATACGTTGTGCAACCAATGTGCCCTGCCCACTGACGCTTTAAGTTGTTCTAAACAGTATCAATAGAACAATTGATCCTACATTTCTAAAATTGTTAATTCTCTATAAGATATCTCATATTTAGATTTTCCTCTTCTTTTCGAGTTTAAACCAAGCCAGTATTCTTTGTAAACCACGTTAAGTAATAGTTTTCCCTGAAAACTAATGATGCTTTTAATTGGGACGCTCGACAGCATCAGTCATTCTAACAAAGAGTAGTTCTGTTTCTAATAAAATAAACATCTATATTTACATACTGGTCATTCATTGAAATATATGAGTTTGACTGATTTTTAATTAAGAACAAAGATTGCCTTTCCCACCACTCCATGTTTCTTTGATTGATGTCCACGTCATTAAGAAGACAAAGTTTCAATTAAAATATTAATGATTTTCAATTTATTATTCTAAGCTTTGTTCATTTTGATTCATTTCTTAATTTAGATGCGCTGGAGCGAAAGCCTAGAGGCAAATGAATCAGGCTTTGGTACCATAAATAGCGGAGGCGGAAACATATCTGACTTTTTATGATGCATTATGTACCAATCGAGGTATGTACGCAAAAACAATCAAACATTATTAACATCATTTTTTACGGGAAGATTTGAGTCTGAATGTAGTAGAGGAAGACCAAAGAAACGGTGAATGATGATATGGCAAGAGAGGACGTGTCTGATAAGATGGTGAGTAATATGCAGAAGTAGGTATGGAACAAGAAGACATGAATGCGAGGATAAGAGCAGAGAGCAGGAGAATGCAGGTGATGATATTTACGAGCAGATTTGTAGATATTTAAGTACCTACTACCAACTACATGAGTTTCGCTGTTTATTTACCACATAGTCTTGAATTTCTCGCAAGTTATCAGATTCCCCGAAAGACAGCTGAAATACCAAGATAGCCTTCTTGTCTATAAAACTGAAAGGGGGACGTACATAGCTTTACTGGAAAGAACAGATCCAAATCAAGATTTTACGAAATCCGCTGTCTCTTCAGCACGTCTTATGGCCTCGCCCTTACGACAAACAAAACATCTAGGAAGAGTAATGGCAGCACTAGTTAAGTCACTATAGGACTGATAACAAAGCGAATAGGCCACCACGGCGATGAAGACATTAGAACAATAAATTACCCGACAAGAGTGCAAAAAACATATTCATAAGTATTTAAAGTAGGAAGGCGGATATTCAGAACGAGATGTGCGACTTTGGAAGAAAGCCAGAATAATTTTTAAAGGTAACATTATGATGATATGATATGATAACCGATCATGTACGCAACCCGACATTGCGCTCCAAAACACAAATTACTGACGTTGCTCAAAAAGCCGCTAAGCTGAGGTGGGACTAGACTGACCACGCTGCTGCATGCACTGCGGCCCAAAATAACCACTTTCTGGAGCACTGACTTCCCGACACGGCCAGGAAGTGTTGTGGCAGACCTCGTAGAAGATGGCGGGGACACTTCAGAAGACTCAACAAAATCTCCACCTGAGCAAGTTTTCCTTGCTGCAACCAACCAGGTAAAGCACTCACCTCACAATAAAGAAGAAATCAAACAAAATAGTAACACTGTAAGGACTAATACATTCTCACATTTAGAAAGGTCATTTACTTCCGTTGCATGCCACATATTGATATCACCACAAGATTCTACCGTACCAAGGCAAACGAAGTCACGACGAAACGCAATAGCGTTGAAAGTACGCGACATCTATATTAACAGACGCGCCAATCTCTGGAACTACCAGTCGAATTTAAAAAAATCTTCTTGCATTTGATAGTTCTGTTTTTGAGGTAGCCTATAGGCTACTTAAAATCACACTACGACCCTCAGAAGCCACGCAAAAAGAAACATGGCGATTGAAACTGCGGCGCACAGCTAGTAGCGACATAAAGTCGTATTTATTTCACAACATGTCCCAATCGATCATGCGGGGACATTCGAACTCAAAGCATTGTTTTACAGTTATAAGACGAATACATAATGCATGTGTGCCCAAAATATAGGCGGCTTTCTTGTGAATTCTGAAGGTTTGACATGACAATTCTTATTTTATTGGACCCAGTTTGTGTTTTTTTTACAGAGCAGAGCATTTTTGAAAGAATCACATTTTTAAATAACTCGCCTGCTTAAAAGTAGTTGTTCACTGACTAAAAACTTCGTGATTGTCGATGTAGTTAGAGTCCCAAGGTGCTCCCTCAATTTGTGAATCAATACTGATCCTGAAATTGCCACTTCATTCAGTTTTACTACACACATGTGGATCAAACACGACTTTTAGGCTACAAAGAATTTCTTTTAACAAATGTACGACACCTTCAGTAAAGCAATTAGAGACATTCATTTACAAAGTATTCACACAGATCTTTTATCTTAACAGCAACAAATTTCCTTACAATACAAAAAAACTGCTGTACACAAAATCGTTCCAAAACATAATGCCAGACAGTACAATAATTGTATAGTAATCACAAAAAGTTCTCCATTGGATAATGAGAGCAATGTAGCATTAATGTCCAGAGAAAATCAGAACAATTGTTTATAAGATCACACTGCCGTTATATTTTTAATTTCAAATGTCTTGGTCCGCTGGACCGATGGCTATGTATGGACTAGAGTCGGCACGAGGAAGATTTTGTGATGTTTGAGTGAGTTAAGTAAGCTTGACAGTCTATTTAGCGTAAGTCAAGATTTTATTCCATGATAAATAATACTAACTTACTAACTTAATATTAGGTATAAAGAGCAAAGATTTGATTTTTTGTTTATTTGTTACGATTTAACTCAAGAACTGCTGAACCGATTTTTTGAAATCTTTCACCATTAAAGAGCTACATCTCTACCGAGTAACACAGCTATAAATTATATTGATATCATGCAAATTAGCCGAGCTGTCACAATTATCGCGGACGAAGTCGCGGGCGAAGTGCTAGTTCCAAGATAAATTTCATTCAGGGACTGGTAGTCTACTAATTACTATAACAAACAAGGAGAAACAAAAGCAAATCATCATTTTCAAGTATCGTTACGGTAATTAAACCTTTAACTAGATAATTTGTTGCTTTCAAACGTAATAACAACAATATATTAGTTCACCCTTTTTTATTTTGAAAATCGCGTGTCTAAACTCTATAATGGCATAACCTCACGCAAAAAAAACAACAAAAAGACAATTCTTCTTCACCTAAGAGTCTAGACCAAGAAACGCAATTTATCGTCATTCAATAGACGTACCTTTATTAAAACGTTCACACAGAAAAACCTTTGAAATCGTTGGCAGTTTTTTCTAGATTTCGTGTTTACGCGTTCAATTCATTTCCATTGTATTAGCAAGAGACGTGTATAAATTACTTACACTTTGATTGTTATAAGCCATTCAATTTTCTCTTCAAATACAAAATGCAGTAAATGGGAATGTTTTTGTGAAATAATCGTTATGAAATCTGACTCCGAACATAAATTTAAAATGCTGGCAACATTACTGGTGTCTTTTATTAGAATATTTTTCAAATAAATAACAGTCAATGCTTCCTTGACTGCCAGTAAGATTTCCATACATAATACGCTGCTGCATTTAATCGGAATGCTTGCACCACAGATAAAACAAACAAGAAGGGTGTATGCAAATATCCACAGATAACAAATATCGTAATGCGTGGATTTGTTGTAAATTCCCTTATCAGATGATTTTGACGCAATAAAGCATGTGATATATTTGACCCGTGTCGCTTCTACGCATTCTCTAGTTACAGAATCTTACGGTACATTTGTGATGGTACACCTTGCGACTAGCGTGTATCATACCGCGATTAGTCGTACGACACGTTTTATGCGACAAATTCAATGGATGTGACGATTTGTTTGAGACATTTTGGTACAATTTGTCTTATTAGTACTGGTCGTTATGTTGTAAGAATTGTTTTTTTTCTTTTTTAACAGTTGAGTGCAAATAGGTTTTGAACGAGGCTGTATTGAAATTCTATTCATTTAATGGATTTTTTTGCCGGTAGTGTTACTGATTTTATTGGAGTATAAATTAAATCTAGATTATAGACGAACTTTGCAATCAAGTAGATTGCCTAAATTAGGCTCGCATCTGGGCCAGGCAAAAGCTCTGCTATAAATGTATAGCACATGTAACATAAATGATAGATCAGCTTATAGCAACTTTTACTAGTTATTTATACCAACAAAAGAAGTAGTATGAAGCAGAATTTTCAAAAGCAATGTGCAACTTCAATGAAAGATTTACACGATCTTATCATGCATGAGTAGGCACCGAAACGGGTGAAACTATGCAAATATAATCACCCACGATTACATTAAACACAGTGAAAATGCATAAAATGATGCTCGAAATCAATTATCTAGAAAATTCTGCACACTTAATTAGAAAACTTAACCAAAGTACTGGATACAAAAAACAACATTGCGTTAAATGTTCACATTCACTTCCAATCTTAATCAATCTAGGAGCAAATGATGCCGTGACGTCTGATAGGAAAAATGGAAGTAGAAAACGTGTAGCGCCGACCCCAAGTAGAATGGGACAAGGGCAAGAAGATGACGACTTGACGATTGACGATTGAGGATTGACTTCCAATCTTGAAAACCTCTACAAATCCCTACTAGTTATAATACAGCTTTATCCTCCAAAGGTTATACCCGTGCTGATGAACACCCACAATCCGCCAATAATGGTAACAACATCAACAACTGATCTGCTACAAAAAAAAATTAAACCACAATATAATTCAAAATCGAAATCTAATTTAAGTTTCCAACGAACATGAATACCCCAACTTCATCAATAAGGATATTAACAATCCCACTAACCTATTAATCAAAGCAACACTCGACTCGTAACAGATACACCACGTGTCATGTTTAAGTATAATGCCTACTAATTATTCCCGTGTACCGCTAGTTTCGGACCGAGTCGCACGTCTCGTACCGAACGGTAGCGGTTACCGTACGAGAAATGATGTTGTGAAATGTTTGCTCGCCTGAACGTGCTTTACTCTACTATGTTGTTTAGCGGTGTTTTGAATAGCTATTTAGTTGTATTTGGAGCAACTCGTTTACTGATGTTTTAACATATGTTTTGACTTTAATGAAAAGGTTTGAAGTGACAAAATATTTTGGGATTCAATGCTGCATCCGTTTAGACTGGAAGTTGACCCCGGCATAGTAGGGATTTTAGGATTCAATGTTTGAGATTTATTAATCTGAAAATATGGGACTTTATAAAGCATAATTAGCAGTCAAATCTTCAGTCTTATGGAGATCAGAACGCACTGCTCAAAACCGTAGCTAATACGTCCAGGCATAAAAGTGAGCTCAGCTTGTAATGGTCTAAATCGAATCGGGCTGAAAACGACAGTATCAAAAACAGCATTTATGAATTATAATAATAGTGAATGTATTATACGGAGGGTATGATCCAATGAAGCTTGGGAAAAATGCCCGATTTTATGCGCAATATCAGTCAAAATCACAATCAATACTTTGTGTCAAACTCAACCCAAAATCTAAGGTATCAAACGAAAATTATGCAAAGAATTATAGGACTTATAATTTTATACACGGTTGGAACTGTGTCTGACAAGGATACCGGTCCATCGAAGCAAAGCCCCAAGGAGAGAAAACAACACGCCCTTTATCAAAAAACTAAAAGGTCAAATAGGCGTTTCGCAAGCTCTGATGAATGAATGTCCGATAAGATTTAAAACTTCCGGGTCCCAAAGCCGATGTGACAAACAGCATCATCATCATCTTCCTCCCCTTGTCCCATTCTATCTGGGGTCGGCGCAACACGTTTTCCTCTTCCATTCTCCCCTGGCAGACGTCACAGCATCATTTACTCCTTTCTCTTTCATATCAGTCTTCACACGATACTTCCATCTTTGGCCTTCCTCTCCCACTCCATCTATCTATATTCAAGTCTCTTTTAGTCACACGCGTTTCATCCCTCCGAATTACATGTCCATACCAAGACAAACGACTTTATTTAAATTTTTGTGTAACAGGTGCCACTTTCAAACCTCCTCTCATATACCCATTCCTTGCTTTATTCATTCTTGTCAAACAGCGATAATCTTAAACACTATAAGACTTATAACACAGTAACTGTTTCTACGAGGATAAGGCTGGGCCACCGAAGCGTAAGTCCCATTTAGAGGAGAGAGCACATCCCTGAACACCTGAGCATCAAGCAACTGCTAGAAAAAGATCACACAGGCTTTACGCAAGCTGTACTCGGTCCTATAAGATTTAAAGCTTCCGGGTCCCAAAGCTGAGGTGTCAAACAGCAATAATCTTACAAAATTATAAGACTTATAACACAGTAACTGTTTCTACGAGGATACGGCTGGGCCACCGAAGCGTAAGCCCCATTTAGAGGAGAGAGCGCGGCGATGAGCAGTATAACATTAATAAATTAATCATGATTTTATGGAATTCCGCTAGCTCGGAGCGGCACCGCAATATTTAGGGGCCCGTAGGTAGTTGAGATTTACAATTTTTATATTGTGAGTTTCGATAATGAATATTATTTATTGAAATAATCGAAATACAAAAGTATATTTACAATATGGCCTTAAAAACTACAGGTATACTTATATATAATTGGATTCTACCTGAACTAGGAATAAACCTGTATCTCAGGTAGCTCACTAGAGTGCTTTTATACAAATATTAACTAACACACATGTTTTCTTTAGAAAGTGAAGAAGTTGTGAAAATATGGAAATTGTAAATTGGGGTTATCAATGTTAAATTTTGTGTTCATGATTTGTTGATTCAGTTTGTCAATTAACTTTTTGTAGATTTAATTACAACTGTGTTAATAAGATGTGGCAAAATAATGGAATGTGGATTTGATTACAATACCGAAGGTATTGTGGTTTGTTGTTGTGAAAATCAATTCAGGCCAAACGATAAGGCTGTTTGTAAATCTTGACTAAAAGTAATCACAAAACTAGAATAAAATAAGCTTAAACATTGCCCAATAAAATTTAGATAGTGTAAATACAAGTACATATAAACATATGTTATGTCAATCAAGGCCTTACTAACACATAATAGCAGCTGAATCCAGTCGTAACTAAACCACACCATTCAAGTCATACGGAACCCATCGATTATTCCCGCTGACTGACTTCGCTAGCGAGTGAGAGTTAGAAGACTATAGCTATATGTGCTAACAGCAATTCTGTGGCTGTAGATTACCTGCGTTTTTATTATTGTTAACATTATATTTGTGGAACACCAAATTAGTATATTTTGTTATATTCTAAACGTGATTAGAGTTTTTTATAATAATTTACACAAACCGCAGACAGGAATAAATTCCGTTGTTTTTTTTTTCGTGTTAAGACGCCTGCGGAGCATGCGTATTTCATACAAACGTAATACCAAAATAATTTGTAAATTAAACATATTCCTAACTAAGGTAGTGTGTATTTATTTCGATTGAATTACAGAATATCTAGGTTCCCAAATATATATTTTGATTGGACACTGATTTTAACAAGAGTTATAAGAAAAATAAGTTTTCTATAGAAAATTTAAATTCCTCATATCTCGTCTTTGCATCACTATTCTCTCAAAAAACATATTTGGGAACATAGATATTCTGTAATTCAATCAAAATAAATACAGACTACCTTAAGAATATGTTTGATTTACAAATAATTTTGGTATTACGTTTGTATGAAATACGCATCCTCCGCCGGCCCCTTAAACGGATTTTAGTACTCACACGAAGACTGTAAATATATTAATATCATCTGCCTAGCCTTTTCATAACTATTTTAGGGTCAGCTTCTAGTCTAACCGGATGCAGCTGAATACTTACATGTAATACGTACAGTTTAACAGTTACAGTGTAGAGATCACCCCTCATACAGTTGCAAGAATCATTTTATCCGTTTGTACAGCTACAAAAGAGCCTTTGGCTGTAATAGAGGCCTTTTTGGCTGTAATTTTCGCTAATGTGCTGGTTGGGTATAAGCTCTGTCTCTCTCTCTAGAGTAAAATTAATTGTATTATGTTTTCAAAACACTATGATTACTAGCATAATCCTGAAGAACATCATGAATTTTTCTGGTTTTGTTTATTACCTATAGTGAATCATCAGGCATACTTTCAGGCATTGTAAAACTCGCGTATAGCTCCTGTAGTCGCCTTCAGTAAATTGGTAAGTAATAAATAGGTAGACCATCTGCACTTGTTATTATTTATCCTAATAATGTGTAAGTTTGTGAATATGTAGGTATGGATGTTCACCCAAAAACGATTGACCGGATTTGGATGAAATTTGGCCCACAGATAGTTTATAACCTAGATTAACACATGGGATACTTTTTATCCCGGTGGTACGATCCGTAGGATATTACCGAACTACACGCGGTCGAGGCCGCGGGCATAAGTATACTATAAAACAGACTTCAAAAAAAAACCAAAAACGTGAAAAATAACTTTAGCTTTGATTGATTTAATTTTTTTGTCACCGACTTCAGAAGCTAAAGTTATTTTTCACGTTTTTGGTTTTTTTTGAAGTCGGTTTTATTTTTTGCAAAAAAGTTTTTATTTTTCACTTTTAAGTGGTTCACATATGTGCTTGGTACACATGGAAAGTGCATACCGTTACAATTACAACAAGCCCAAACACGACTAGGATACATTGTCTCATTATGGAGTTCCGTGACTCTTGGCTTCATCATCAGATCTGATGGTAGAATGGTTCTTATCAAATGCAAATGCTTCACTTGTTGTAGAAAATACCAAAATTGCTGTACGTTATCCTATATAACATACCTAACCGTCGAAATATGGGTATACTGTACACATCTGCGTACCCCCTCAGAGCATACAGGCGTGATGTTATGTTATGATGTTGTGTAAACAATAAACATCCAAGCCATTGCAGCAATCACGACAGATTTGCTGTCTATTATTGAAGAGTTCCGTTCCATATCTCCGAAGTTCGTGATCAGATCATGACAATATTTCTATGGGACCAACTTGGAAGTATACCCTTTCAAACAAAAAAATAATATTTGAAATCGGTTCAGGCGTCTTCGAGTAATCGGTGAACATACATAAAAAAAAAATACATACAGTCGAATAGAGAACCTCCTCCTTTTTGGAAGTCGGTTAAAAAGTAGGGTACATACTTAAAGTTCCAGAGTACCTTAGAAGTATCGATAAAATTAAGAAATTCACATAAATCGGTTAAGTGCTTCTGGAAGTTATCATCGCAGTAACGGGTATAGACAGATATTATTTTATTTTATAATTGTGATAAAAGGTTTTTTTATGAGGTATTAAGTTATTATGAGGTGTCACATCACGTTGCAGGCCAGTTCGGGTTGCGGGCCTGTTCGAAAGTTGCGGGACTGTTCGAAAGAGATACCGCGGCCCCGGAACATAAAGGGCGAAGAAGGAACATGGATGGGTTTTAGTCAGTAAAAGTCTGACACTCCCTCCCGCTCCGCCCAGAGTGGGAGAAGTCATTTGATGATTTCCCATCCGAAAAGGTGTCACATCACGACAACTGCTGCATCGCAAGAAATTGCTTAAACGAAAAGATTGGACTCGAATGAAACATCATTTCAGCCCGGAATCAGCTTTTTTTAGATAACCTGAGCTGTCCCACTGCTGGGCGAAGGCCTCCATTCCTTATCTACTTTTCTCGACGTTGTGCCTTCTCTCGCCAATTTACGAGAAAGCCTTTCGAGGCGTCCCGCCATCTTCCCTTCGGTCTGTCGCGATCCCGTGTAACTGTCTCGGGGCCCACAGTTTTAAATCGGAAATCAATTACTGCTGGTTATAGGCCTCCTTTTCTTCCGCTATACTTCTCGGTTCCGTGTACCCCGAATACAGATGTTACTTTGAAGGTATAGGTGTCGATTCTGTTGTGGACAAACTAAACTTAATTTAGGCTATTGCTATCTTTTACGAAAAGGCAGTGCGCGAAAAGGACGGCTATAGCTATGAACTAAGTTAGAGATGTCAAACTAGTTTATGCCTTGCGCTTCACCGTGTTTTTAGTCGACATGTTTTTACGTGCACCCTTCATTTGTATGGAAATATTAGTTCCGATTTAATTTGACAGCTCTAAATTACGTCCGTCTCTTTCTCGTTTTATTATAGAGAAAAAGATAGCAATAGTTAAGTTTAGTTTGTGCACAACAGAATCGACACCATAGTCAATCTCGACTTCATCATCTTCTGCCCTTGTCATAGATGTTACTTTGGGCTGACGCACCACGTTTTTCCCTTACATTCTCCCCTGTCAAACAGTCCCGCAATCATTTACACCTTTTTTCCTTCATATCATTCCTCAAACAATACATCTATCGTTTCCTTGGTCTTCTGTCTCCCTGTCCATGCATTACGTTCATAATATGACTGATAATTAACCGCACGTTTAGGTAACTAAAATCTACGGTGCCTTTGATGCTTAGTTAGCAAATTATTTTTTTATTAAATACTAGCAGATGCCCGCGGCTCTACCTGCGTACAAATTATATTCTAAAACCTTCCTCGAGAACCACTATATCCATTGAAAATAACAAAAAATCGCAGCTGAAAATCGGTGCAGGAGTTTTTGAGTTTATCGCGAACAGTCAACAGACAGATAGACGCAGTGGAGGACTTTGTTTTATAATAATTACTAGCTGACCCGCGCAACTTCGTCTGCGTAAGACGAACCAACAGTTCCTAAAATTAGCGCGTTCAACCTACCAAACAAACAAACTCTGCAGCTTTATAATATTAGTACAGATTCAAGTAAGTAACAATTTATTTTTGCTCGAATAGGTTTACATTAATCGCCAGAATATTCTACTTTTGTTTTTCAATTATGGGCTCTTCCTTCGACTGCCTTACGTTTCTATCTTTGGGCACTCGACGATTTCATACTCCAGCTAGGTCGAAAGTCTTCATCAACTGGCATGGCATGAGCCGCGACACGTTAAAGCTGCTTCAAACTGTTGCGGACCTCTCGCATCTGCCTTCCTTCTCCAAAGTCAGACCTTTGATGTTAGTCATACTCCAAGCAGGTCAACACAACACGTAGATGTAGATGCTGTAAACTCTTCAAAACCTTTTGCAAATGTTTTCGTCTCCTAGGCGAGCCGAGCCGGTGAGACCTTCGATGACAGTAATACTCCAGCTATTACTAAAGTTCTCATCAAGGTGCGTTAAGTGAGCCCAATGACGATATAGCCGCTGTAGACTGTTGAGGATCTCTTGCAACTGCCTTCAGTCTCCATCGTTAGACCATCGATGACAGTCATACTCCAGCTAGGTTTAAAAGTTCTCATCAAGGTGTACGAAATGAACCTTAAACACGATAGAGTAGATTTGAAGTGTTGCGGACCTCTTGTGGCTGCCTTTCGTGTCCATCGTTAGACCTTCGATGATAATCATACTCCAGCTAGGTCTCAAGTTTATATCAAGGTGCATGAAATGAGCCGACACACGATATAGATGCTGTAAACTGTTTCGGACCTCTTGTGACTGTCTTACGTCTCCATCGCTAGACCTTCGATCACAGTTAAACTTCAGCCAGGTCTAAAGTTGTCAAAAAGGTTATGAAATAAGCCCCAACACGATCTTCTTCTTTATCGTGTGGTTAGTGCCTAACCTGGTGTGAGAGTTTTTATGCCGCCCAAGGTCTTAGCTTTACATGCCGTCGATCAAATATCTCTCAGGCATGCTGGTTTTCAGCGGACAGACCTCCGGCGCAATCTCATGGCGACATGGAGAGAGCGACTGTTGCAACCCCGTGCAGGGCACGCCACGATAGTAGCGGTAAGTCCCCTCTTTGAGGAGTGGCTGGAGAGGTGCCACGGTGTCCTCACCTTCCGCCTGACGCAGGTCCTCACCGGACACGGATGTTTCAGGAGGTACCTGCACCGCATCGGGCGGGAGGAAACGCCCGGGTGCTTCCACTGCGAAGATCAACCGGAGGACACGGTGGAGCACACGGTGGAAGTCTGCCTTGCGTGGGCGGAGCACCGCCGTGTCCTCGTAGCGGCGATCGGCGGCGGTGACCTCTCGCGTCTGGTCCTGGTTCAATCCATGGTCCGGAGCGAGACATAATGGGAATCCGTCACCTCCATCTGCGAAGCAGTCATGCTAGCGAAGGAGGTGGCGGAATGAGAGAGGGAGAGAGCCTCTCTTCCCAGCCGCCGCGGGAGACGCACCGGGCGTCGGGGGCCACGTGGTGGCTACCGGCCACCGTAGATGCGGGCCTGTGGACGGTTAGCTATGGGCTTGCTAGCCGTCCGTCCGTCTAATGACGACAGGCCGTGTCGACAGCGCGTTCGTGTTCCACGCGCGCCTCACATAAGGGGAGGGGCCCGCAAGGGCCGAAGCCTGCCGGGGTTGCGGGCCTGTTCGAAAGAGATACCGCGGCCCCGGAACATAAAGGGCGAGGAAGGAACATGGGTGGGTTTTAGTCAGTAAAAGTCTGACACTCCCTCCCGCTCCGCCCAGAGTAGGAGAAATAATTTGATGATTTCCCATCCAAAACAAAAAAAAGGCATGCTGATTTCCTCACGATGTTTCAGCATGCGATGATTTTACAATACGCACATGAATCTGAAAGATCAGAAGTGCGTGACTTTGATTTGAACACGACTATTTTCAATATAAAATGAGACAAACTTTGCGATACACGCTTTTCAATAAAAATAATCATGAAAATCGGACTTCTCTGGAAAAAGTTATGCGTCATAATCATCATCATCCATAGTCCGACTTCACCCACTGCTGGGTACAGGCCTCTCTTTGTTTGTGCCAAGCTTCACGCTCGTGTGCCAGTCTCATCCAGGATATCCCCGTAGTGGCAACAATATCGTCTGCTTATCTCACCTCTGGACGACCAAAACTTCTGTTTCGATTTCTAAAACGCCACTTGGTCACAGCTTTACTCCACCTGACATCACCGCATCCTGCTAGGTGACCTACCCTACTCCATTTGAATTATCATCATTCATCATTATTTCAGCCGAAAGACGTCTAATGCTGGACATGTGTCGCCACATTGACCGGTCTCGTGCGACTCACATCCAGCGGATTCTTACAACTTTCATCACGTCATTTAAGTATTGCTCAGCCATAATATAGGTAAACAGGCGTTGAATTGAAAACCTCTTCCAAAAAACCAAACTTGAGACATCTGAAACGGGCGAATGTCAGTATCATTTTTTCACGGAAAATCATAACACCGTGATTCAGAAAATGGAGTCAAATGAACAACGCCATTAACTATAGAGCACGAAGTTAAACCGCTAGAACATATGCATGGAAAGCGGTCGAACAGATACTCTACCGGCTATGCAGATTTTTAAAGCAGGGTCATGTTGACTATTCTCTTCTTCTCTATCTTGTGATTTTTATTCATTAGTACCATTTTGATTCAACAGATGTCACTGCATGTATCCTTAGCTCATGATGATAAGTTCTCCTTAAAAACTTTAAAGTCATAATATATCTTTTGATGGAGAGCACCGATTACAAAGAAACAAAAATGAAAACCTTCATTTTTGTTTTGTAAGTTATGCACAATATTAATTTGTGCATTGAATCGAACCACATTGGTTTTATAATTTACACATGATGCTATAACAAAAGGGCTACGTAGAGACACACAGACATAGACGAAAATGTATTAAATAGTAGAAAAAGGGTTCCGTGTGTGATCCTTTAACAGCTTAACTGCCATATTTACAGATTTATTATTTGAAAATAAGTGATTCCCAAACTGTCGTTTAAGTGTTAAAAAAAGTATGTATTTAAACAATGATTTGGAAATCTTAAAGCTTTAAAAAAAACAAAATACTTTGTTACAAAAAGTGAAAACCGTGTGGGTTTTGAACGTGCGAACCAAAGTTACTATCGGAAATCTTACAGCATTAAACAAAATCAAAATGTATTGCATGTCTTTACTGAGGCTTGAACTTGCGACTCATTGTGCGAAAGGCGGTAGCCGTCACCGATGGGCTATTTGTTCTTATGACAATTGTTTAAAAATAGTTATTCTATTACAATGCATGTTATGACGGTTGTCAGTTGTCAAACAGTTGACAAATATAGACGAAGTGCATATTGCTCACCCCCGTAAGTAATTAGCGTAATAATATATAGCCTATGTCCTTCCCTAGGTTGAAATACATCTCCTTGCCAATTTTCATTACGATCCGATCAGCCATTTTGTCGTGAAAAGGTAGCAGACAGACAGACAAACAGAGTTACTTTCGCATTTATATTATGGTATGGATGTAGTGTGATAATGATCTTTGGTAAGATTATTCGTTTTTTTTTCGAATAACCTAATTAGAAATCAGTTTCAGTTAAAATCATTTATTACTCAAAGCAGAAGAATTAATAAGGTCAGTCCTACTTTTACTTCTTCTGATGAATGTTGATTGCACCAATCGGAACTCCTGGAGCGATTAGTGCAATCAACATTCATAGGTAATAAATATTTACTATGCTTTTTATAGGGTGGAAAGCGACATCGGCGCACTAAAGATTTCCTTGGTACTTGTTTCCTACAAAAATGCAATACCCACCAGTAGCGAGGGGTTAACACAACTCGAAACCTACCGGCTTCCCTTCAGAACAACCTCTGTACTGGAGTCTACTATTGCCAAAAGTAAAACAATGCAGGTAATTCATTTAGGGCGTGATTGCCCAAACATGACTAAAACAAATGACTCGATGACTTGGTTTTTTTTCAAACATTATTAAGAATATGCACTGGACCGGTTTACCTGTTACAAAAATTTTCCTTTCGCTACTGATACCCACACAGTCAAAATGTATCATCATCATCAACTTCAAGCCCTTACTTGGGGTCGGCGCACACCAGTAGCGAAGGGTAAGTTTTTGTAACAGGTAAGCCGGTCCGGTGCATATTTTTAATAATATTTGAAAAAACCATACATTGAACAATCTGTAGTTTTAGTCATGTTTGGGCAATCACGTCCTAAATGAATTACCTACATTGTTTTACTTTTAGCAATAGTAGACACCAGTACAGTAAATTATTGTTCCGAAGGGAAGCCGGTAGGTTTCCAGGTGTATGAACCCCTCGCCACTGGCGCACACGTGTTTTTCTTTCATTCTCCTCCGTCTCCCGTCACGCTATCATTTAGTCCTTCATCTTTCATATCATTCCTCACAATCCATCCATCGTTTCTTTGGTCTTCCTCTCCCCCTCCATCCATCAGTATTTATCGCTCTTTTCGTTTCTTCACGGTCATATTGTGTGGTACAGCTATTTTCATCGGAATTCAAAATATACAGAACACAATGGTATTCGTTTGTGCGCCGATTTCACTTCCAACCTGTATCATCATCAGCATCATCATTTTAGACGAAAGACGTCCACTGATGCCTCACCCAAGTGTCGCCACATTGACCGGTCCCGTGCGACTCGCATCCAACGGATAACATAGAATGATAAAAAACACAAAAAAGTGAAAAAGAACTTTAGCTTCAGAAGTCGGTGACCTTTGTTTAATTGGTTTAGTTTTTTTGTCACCGACTCCTGAAGCTAAAGTTATTTTTCACTACTTTTGTGTTTTTAGAAGTCGGTTTTAATTTTTTCAAAAATGCTTTTATTTTTCACTTTTTTGTGGTTCACACGCGCGCTTATTCCTTCACAGCGTGATGTTATGAGCTGGTGTAAACAATAGACAGACATGAGATTTCAGCAATCCCAGTTCATTTGCCATCATTTATTAAGGAGTTCCGTTGCCTATCTCCGAAGTTCTTAATCAAATCTTCACCAAATTGAAGTGCGAGCACTCCGAGAAAGTACTTTTCCAAAAACTACCCAAATCGCTTGATGTGTGCCTATAAAATTTGAAGAGTTCTCTCTATTTCTCCAGGATCCCATCATCAGATCTTGACTTGATGATTATGGGACCACCTGTGAAGTATACCCATCATCATCATCATCTGCCTAGCCTTTTCCCAACCATGTTGGAGTCGGCTTCTACTGTGAAGTATACCTTTCAAACAAAATAAAAATAATCCAAATCGGTACAGCCATTTTCGACTAATCGGGGAACATACACAAAAAAAAGGTTCCGACGAATTGAGAACCTCCTCCTTTTGGAAGTCGGTTAAAAACCTATACAAACTTAAAACTAAGATCTGAATTTTTTTTTTACTAAACATTTACTTTTGTTTTTACCCAAACCTAATTTTTGACTATTTTGACGACTATCTGTCAATTTCTTTAGGTCTGCTATCCCAATAGAGCAACCTGCACTGGGCGCCAGTGGAGGATTACGGCACTGTGTAACGGAGAGGAACTTTTTGTCCCAGCAGTGGGAACATCAAAAACCAGATATACGAAAACTTAGTAACTGTTATACCTATCTATTGACATCATTAAACATAACACCAAGATTAATATCGTAGAAGATTTACCGACACGACAAGATCAAGAGCAAATTTCCATAAATTATGAATGAAGGCAATTATTTCTATAAGGCGATGAAATGATTGAACCTTTAACTTGTTTATAAAATTAATTATTCTTTACATTTAAGTATCTCTCTATGTATTTATTTGTTCCTGATAGAGCCGTGGGCACTATTTACCAAGAAAAGGTCAAGTATATGCGAAACTCCTTGATAAGCCTGGCTGTCAGAGTTTCGGAAGGCTACAAAATATAAAATAACTAGTTTACATCCACGGGTTCGCTCGCGAGGAGTTCGGTATTAAATATCCCACGGGAACGTACTATCGGGATAAAAAGTATCTTAAGGCAACTACAGGAGCTAAACGCGAGTTTTATAATGCCTGAAAGTATATGATTCACTGCAATAAACAAAACCAGAAAAATGTATGATATTCTTCAGAATATATGCTAGTACTCGTATGATAGTGTTTTGAAAACATAAACAAGTAATTTTACTCGATTAAAAAAAATCACGAACTTTTCTCTAAAAAACTTTTAAAGAGTAAAAACCATACTAAAATACATGCGATCAATCTGATTTTTTGGCAAATAATTCTACAAGCAACATATTAGCATCATAGTGTCTCAGTTTTTTAGTCCAATCAATCGATTTTTTGTAAATCGATCGAAACCACTCATTTCGCACTATTCGGCCGGCAGT
Organism: Xestia ashworthii; assembly: GCA_950022955.1. Classification (NCBI taxonomy): domain Eukaryota; kingdom Metazoa; phylum Arthropoda; class Insecta; order Lepidoptera; family Noctuidae; genus Xestia; species Xestia ashworthii. The sequence goes on from OX465556.1 coordinate 7,339,859, forward strand.
GACTGACGTAACAACAACTTTGTAGTGCAAGCTGATTAGAACTTTATTCTAACAGGATTTCAGACGAAGTTTGAACCACCACAAATAGAGTTGCTAATTTAGCTCATGTAGTCGCCTTAAAAAGTAAGATCATAAAAAGAAGGGCCCGAAAAGACGGTATTAAAAGCAGCAATATTTAATAGCAATGACCCACATTATCTGCAAAGCAGTAATAAAGTACAGAATTTGAATAATCCCAACATTCTTCGATGTGAAAACTTAAATCAATAATATTTGATAGAAAGCGGAATGTGAATAAGTATTTTGACTAATCAATTCATTTTCACACATGCGATAATAATTTTCACTGCGTGGAATTTGATAAATATTTTATTGAGAACTAGCTGTGCCCGCGGATCCCCCACATGACCGCGTATTCTTCGGGTATTGTCAAAATTTATGAACGAAAGAAAAATATAGATGCAACTCATCGAAAATTGAGAATTTGCTTTCCAATGTTATTGCATGGCAAACACTTACCTACATAATGCATGCAATACAAGACGCATCGCAGTGAACAGAAACGGCTGGATCGGATCTAAAAACTTTCTATTAAAGCTCCTTTTGTAACGAAGCTTAGCGCTAAGGATTATTCAAAATTCATTAGGGTATGACAGTTTATACAGAAGTTCATGAATACTGCTGAACAGATTTGGATGAAATTTCAAACAGATTGAATAAAATCCTTTCGCATTTATAATAGTAGTAAGAAAATTGCTAGTCTGCATTCCCAACCCTTTGGTTGATTATACATGTACAATCTGTGGTGCATGGAACTGTGACGTAGTCATTGCAAGCATGCAGTCTGTGATCCAATCATGGATGGTCTTAAGCCATGTCTTCTCCTAAAAGAACATATAACAACGACTTCTTTTACGCTAGGGTTGGCATTTGTCGTCAATGTCTTACAATCACTCTTATATGCAGTAACCCTAACATTCGTATTGCTTGTTAAACTACAGGTACTTACTTGTTTATCACTGTTTTAAGCTTTCACGGTTTAAAACCAAAGTTACACTTGTCACTTACGGGATATCTTCCGTGATTGGGTAGACAGATTTGTCTACACCTAACAATTTTTTTTTCATCCATCCGCATTCTCCAGTCACCCCGCGATCATGGCGCTTGCAGCAGCGTCGATATATCGGGAGCCCAAAATAATGGACGGAAGATATCCCGTAAGAGACGGTATATATAAGTTTATACTTGTATAAACTACAATAACTGTAGGTATATTCAAACATAATTAAGTTTATCTACTTTAAGCATAAAAACAAGCCCATTTCACGCACTTTTCTTTTTACACAGAAGATACTTACGCTACGACGGAATAGCGGCATATAAGTATCCGAAATCTAATTAAATAATTATGACTTTGAATAATTACAGGTTAACTCATTAGATTCATATCTAATCTAATTTTGGAGCCGTTATTTGGGGCACCTGCTTAATTTTTTTTTACGAGAATAAGTTAAGTTAAACTTACTTTTTTTACACAAGGCTTTTTTGTTACACTTAGCCCCTTCTTACACAAAGCTACTCAAATCTTAGATACTCAACGATTTTAGTCTTCAAAGCGAATGCCGTGATACAAATCCATTGAAGTTTGTACACGAGTCGCGTCGCCGACATTATGGATTTGTAATCGTTGAGTCTCTAAGATTTGAGTAGCCTTGTGTACGAAGGGGCTTAAACCGCGAAAAATTATGAATGAGGTTGGTCATCATCATCTGCCTAGCCTTTTCCCAACTATGTTGGGGTCGGCTTCCAGTCTATCCGGATGCAGCTGAAAACCATTATTTTACAAAGAGCTCCCAATCAGAGCTCCAAAACTCAGTTAGTACTTGGTAATACGATACCCCTTGCTGAGTCTGGATGGTTGATTCCCGAACGAAAATTTCCTTCACAATTTTGACCTTACCGGTACAGTAACTATAATCATTCCTACTATTAAAGAGATATATCTCTAAGCAAGAATACATTTTAAAACAAATATTTGAAGTTTTTGCTAACGAAACGCTAAGACGAAGCAAGAACAACAGTCTATTCAATGGTCTTTAACACACTGTCATCTTTCATAGCCAGTTTGTTGACTTTCATAACATTCAATACATTTCCTTTTTGAGCAGCTCATACGACAAGTTCCCAAGAAATCTTCCAAAACTGCAATACCGGTATGTTCATGTTAGGTGTACGATGACCATACTGATAGGCGTCCACAACCAACTTGCACTGTTTAAACGTTCAAGTTTACTACAGGTCAGTTGAGGCTTGAATGCACAGTCTTCAGCTTTATTCAATCCACTAAGGGAGTTTCGGGGTTGGTAGCTATGTAATAACAGTACATAAGTACATAATTACGACGGACGAACGAATTGAGTCCGAAAAAAGTTCAGTAAAATAGTGATCATAAAAAATTTTGACGAAATCGACGTTTCATAAATTCCCCTTTCTTCTCATCGAAAACTGAGCCGATTCAATTTTTTTTTTAATATTTTTGTTAAGAAAGAGTTTGTCTATCAATTTATTTATACGGCCGTAAATAGGGCCTTTTTGGTCAATTTTTGAGGGACATATTAAAAAATATGTCCCTCCAAAAGTCTGACAACTGATCCCACGGATTTGTTTCACCACCTCAGGACCATAAACATATGGAAGGAAGAAGGGAAGTTGAAATAATGATCGTCCCACTCCTCCGCTATTCTTTTCTGATTAATTTCATCGCGGTAGCCAAGGCAGTTAGATTGTTTCTCTGAGACTTCGTCGAGTTTCATTGTATCGGCGCTCTACTGGTGGTTGCCACTGTTGATTTTGGCTTTCAAGAGTTGCAGTGGTTTAGGAATAGTGTAGCGGGCTTGAAAAAACCATAAAGATCTACTAGACAGTGTGTTAAGGTCTTAGTGAAACTTAGTTTTGAAGTTACCCGCAACAGAAAATTGCAAGTACCCCCCCACGGATTTTACGCCAAATGCTGAATTATTTATCTATTTATTTTATTTATCAAAACAAAGTAAGTATAGTTAAAAAATAAGCCCCACAAAACCATTGTCATGGTTTGACTGTGGGGTTTAACTGTTTAATCAAACAGCATTACCTACAAGTCTCTTTCAACCAACAAGTAATTAAAAGCGAGACTTTATTTACTAGATCCAGTGAAGAGTAAACATAATACCCTGCCTGGTCTAAGCTAAACAAGTTAAACCGATATCTAATATCACAATCTTCGCTTTTCAATCGGTTGATTAATTCAATGAACAGTTCCATCGATTAAGTGAATCGATTGAGACGTTTTCCGCCTTTCGTTGTGCATTTTTGAAGTTGGACTTTGTGAATGTTCAAGGACTTGTGAAATTGGTCATGCATTTGATTGATAAACTGTACTACATTTGGTTGATACCTACAACATACGTAATGCTGTCTACAATGCGTACTTGATAGTAACCGTCCGGAATGTGACATTTATGAAGCTACCTACTTGATGTTATATGGTTTATCCCAAACGCACTGACTGTATGAATGATCGGACCGTCGTTGATATGGCTAGAAAGGAGATGACCGTACTCAGATGACGAGTAGGTAATAGAGAACTATGGAAGATAAACTGCGCCGAACCCAAATAAATTGAGATAACGGCGCAAGAATGATAATGATTTATATATCCCACATAGGGTGTCAGTGTTTAACTCATTGCAATGTTTTCCAACAGAAATGGAAGAAGACTGTCTTGTCACCACGAATTGATTGAGAACCACCACCGACTGACGTTGTCAATCGATCGATTGTGTCGATCTTCTTGTGAAAGACTAGACCCAGTAGTCTGAAATTACCGTTGGTCCTGCGCCTGATCTCTCTCCGATCGTGCTGGATTGGCGTCCCACCAGACTATGAGACTAAGGGATGAGAGTGCTCCTGTATCTGTAGACACTTGAACAGTATAATATCTATGTCGATGGTTATTCTACCTTGAGATATGCCGCATTAAAGTAAAGAGCTACTTTTCTATATGAGAAAAGGCTTTTCGGCCCATCAGCCATCCGTTCGTTTCGTTTCCGTTCCGCTCGGGCCGATCTTTAGGTTAAGCCGTGCTTGCCTAGGTTGGTTTGTGGATGGGTGACCGCCCTTACATACCGAGTTTCCTCCGTGCCTCGGAAAGCACGTTAAGCAGTTGGTCCCGGCTGTCATTTGTCCATCTTTGGCAGTCGTTACAGGTAGTCAGTGGCCCAAAAAGTCTGAGAACGAGTCTTATCAAGTGGTATCTTATTACCAAGTATTAACTGGGTTGTGGAGGTGCAGTCGCTCTATGTAAAATACTGGTATTCAGCTGCATCCGGTTAGACTGGAAGCCGACTCCAACATAGTTCGGAAAAGGCTAGGCAGATGATGAGCCATCCGTTCTGCGAGCAATGTCCCCTGCCTTTTGCCACTTAAGTTTGGCCATTCTTCGAGCTACATCGATAACCTGGGTTCTCTTGCGGTTGTCTTCATTGCTAATTCGATCAAGCAAGGAAACTCCGAGCATAGCCCGCCCCATTGCTCTTTGGGTGACTTTAAGCCTTCTGAAGAGGCCCATTGTGAGCGACCACGTTTAATTACAGAATAATTATTGGTAATCAAGTTTACAAAATTATTACGAGTAGATACGAGTACCTATCTTACTAATTAATGGATATAGTCTTTGACAGACTAAAGGATTGGATAGTACATCGTTAATTGAACTATAAATCAACTTTATGGCGAAATTGAACCCTAACTTTAGCAGAACTTTATGTAGAACATATTAAAAGTTACAGCGTGTAAATAGAGAGTTAAAACCACTTGATTAGGAGATTAACGTATGCAGCTAGAATGATGTCTGCAAAAACGGTAAGCAGAATAAGCTTTTCTCAGGGATAAAAGCTGACCATGTATCGTCATTACTTAGCTTTTACTGACAATTACAGCCGTGAATCTTATCTAAGAATAATATCTTCAAGATGATAAAAATATACATTCTCGCGATCGTCTGTCCCGCAAAACAGTGAAACAATTAAACCGTTTCTCCCATTCCCAGATCAACAAATTATCGCGATTAACATGATCATAATTACGATCAGTAGCTCGTACTCAACAACTAGTCCGCATTGTATTTCTCATGTTCTAAGCTTGTATACAAAACTACAGCTACCGCTAACACGGACCCCACGGCGCGTGCGTGGCGCGTTGATATCTTTTGTATGCGGCTTTTGAACAACTGTTTTCAAAACCGACCTTATCTTTTATCATTTACAAAATGTAGCTTTCTGCCGCGAAATACAAACGTCTTAGCTATTCCATATTCTTCACCCGTTCGTACATAAATTTTAACAACGCTTCGCGTGTTATGAGAGCCGAGAAGAGAATGTAGAACAACTTAATTGATTGTAATAACAAATGCATCGCGGATTTTAGACACTATTCGGAATGGATGAAAGTTTAGCCGAATTAGTGAAACATTCCGATTTTTTTTTTCTGCACAGAAGAAAATGCTAACACACTGACACACTTAAAAGCGAAGCGAAAAGCGGATTTTCACCGTTGCGAACGTTCAAAACACGTTATTGTGCCAATTGGTAACGCATTACTGAATTATCACACTGAAACCAAAACATAACCCAAATACTGATCCCCAAAACTCGAAAGTGTAAAAAAGTTCTTTTAAAAACTTACCTATAAGAATGTTCAGTTTATTCCGGTCGGTAAGGGGTTAACACAACACAGTTTTTTTTATATAGAACAACAGATTAGGGTTGCGCCACGCACGTGTCTATGGGATGTCGATAGTATGCGGTGTGATCGCGACGTGTGGTCGGAGCGAGGGCCGCGGGAGACTGGCGCGCCGCCGCGTCTGCGCGCACCTGCCGCCCGGCCCCCGCACTAGTGACAGGTGGAACGGCACATCGATATCGATACGACGGAACCGTGAAGAGGATCGTGGATAAGTAGGAGATTTACAGGTCAAATGAGGTGAAGCTACTTTTTTTGGGAGTTTTTTGATGCTACTGTTTTGTTCTACTCTTTCAGAAGCATATTGAGAAGACTAGCTTGCTTCTTAGTCCGTTTACAACACGCAGAAAAATTAGCGCGCACTCTTTTTTGTCATCACTGGATAAAGGATTGTATCAATATGGCCTTTAAGTATAAAATTCGATGCAGACAATGCGCCACCTCGCGCGCGGTCAAGGATGCGATACGCGAGCGGACATCACTAAAGTGCGCGAGGATTTTTTCTGCTTGGTGGAAAGTGGAAGACACTATTTGAACATGAGCATATCAACTAAAGCAGTACCTAATGAAATATTTTTACATTTGGAGCCGATGGTGACATCAGCACTAGTGGATTTGGCAAACGTTTGTGGCCTTACGCTTCTCATAACGTTACTAATGAAACTAAAAGTAGACTTTTTCATAGGCAGGTGATGATTGATCAGAAAAGAACTTACAATGATCTAACCACGCATGCTTGGAAAAAAATCCTGATACGGAGATCAAGCCAACCTCTGCCGGCGGGCATAGCCCTTCTACGTCCCTGTAGCAAAAAAACTTTATTTGACAAAAACATTGTAATACATAACAGAGTACATTGACGTAGGGTGTCTATTTCCTTAGCAATTATTTCGTTGGCTGTATGTATATGGTAGGACCAACAGCCATAAATAAAAGCGTGGGTGCCGAGATAGCTGTCAGTTCAGCAGGGGTCACAACGGGTGGACAGATTAAATACCGTTACTGTTACAAGTAGGTACTTCAATAAATCTAAACTTATCTAGAGTGACTGGTCAAGATATCAACTGTGTGGTCAGTTTATCGTAAGTACAAAGGAATAGGACAGTAAGGAACAATAAATTGGAGGAACGATTCGTGGGATAAATGGAATAAGTGACAATGTCGACCAGTGAGGCGTGTCAACGTTTTAATTAAATAATTAGGAAATTTCACTAAGTACTTTGAGATCAACGTATTCAAACCAGAAATAAAAGTAAGTGTAAGAAAGAACACTTACAAATATTTACGGACACTTATCCATAAGCTATCAACTTTAAATATCGAAACGAAACATCGACTATGCCCATCACTATCCATACGTAAGCAACGTACTGATCAAATTAATTACCGTCTCATCTCGACTCCGCAACGCTCTCGATCAAAAACTATCACCTTTCTCTTTTACACTCACTTCGAATCACATTTCCGTCTCTTTCTTTATAAAAAACATGCTTAGATTCTTCGCCGGCAGCGCGTGCTGAATGTGAAACTGTAAGTTTCACCTGTGGCTTGAATGAATCGGGTGATGTGGGTAATGAGTAGTGTTTAAGAAAATATGTAGGTCGACTTGCTAAGTGGTGGGATTAGCTAGCTAGCCGAGAGACTATAGCGGCTTTAAAACGGAGGTGGGTAGGACATTTGAGTATATACGGCGATGACAGGTGGAATATCCATAATTAGCCTCTTCCCACAGCTGGGGCAAGAATCTTCTCTTTGAAAAACCAATGCCGGTTGATAGATGTCACATGTTTTAGTTTTTTTTCTCACCTTGTTTTCCGTCACCGTTTCGAAAGCATTAGTGGTGAAAAAATATCCAAAGTACATATCTGGGTTCGAACCCGCGACAGTAAGTCATAAAACGGGACTATAACCATTGGGCCAACACAGCTCTCTTAGAGGTGCAGAGCTCTAACGAAATGGTTGCCTATAGATAGTAGAACAAACGTAGGCAGACTGGCAGATAATAGCATGTTAAAAAAATAGGGCTATGCTCGGAGTTTCCTTGCGTGATCGAATCAGGAATGAAGACATATGCAAGAGAACCAGGTTACCGACGTAGCCCAAAGAATTGTCAAACTTAACTGGCAGTGGGCAGGGCACATTGCTCGCAGAACGGATGGTCGATGGTGCCGAAAAGTTCTGGAGTGGTAGACCGCGAACTGGAAGATGTTGCGTTGCAACGGACAACGGCCTCTGGATTTGAGTAGCATAGACCAGGGAGGCATGGTGCAAAAGGGTAATACGGCAGTATTTGGAACAAGGCAGCGAATGATGATGATGATGATAATCATAGAGACAAAGATTGAACTAAAACGTTCATTAATAATACAAGTTACATTTCATTCAAAATTTAAAAAACCCCCGACACATAGAGTCATAATTTGAGGGATTTTTTTTTGAGCGAAGGTCCTTAACGCGTCTTACGGGTAGTGCGATTTAGTAGAAATCGTCACGTAACGAAATGACGTATGCTGTGTGTGTGTGTGTAGTATAATAATATATTCCTCATTCCCTATCAATATAGTGTACATTATTCTACTAGTGAAGACCTTTCATGTGATACCCATATTATTATAGAGGGAGTTGTGAAAAAAAATGTAATTCACCATTTTGTGGTGGCAGCCATCTTGGATTTGAAACTTATTGTACCATCTATACTAATATTATAAAGCAGAAGAGTTTGTTTGTTTGTTTGTTTGTTTGTTTGTTTGGTTGAACGCGCTAATCTCAGGAACTACTGGTTCAAATTGAAAAATTCTTTTTGTGTTGGATAGTCCATTTATCGAGGAAGGCTTTAGGCTATATAAAACATCACGCTATGACCATTAGGAGCGGAGCAGGAATGAAAAATGTTGCAAAAACGGGGATTTTTTCCCTCTCTTATGTGACGCAGACGGAGTTGCGTGGGTCAGCTAGTTGTACCATATAGTATTTTACTAGTCAAGCCCTTTCACTTGATACCCATATTGAGGGAGTTGTTAAATAAATATGTAATCCGCCATTTTGTCGCGGTGGCCATGTTGGTCTGATTTTTATCAAACATAGCTAAGAACACTCTCGACTAAGTAATTCACCTTTCAAACAAAAAATCAAAATCAATATCGATTCATCCGTTCGGATGCTACGATGCCACAGACAGACACACACACACACACAGACACGGCTAACTTATAACACCATGTCGTTTTAGCGTCAGGGAGTTAAAAAGATGGTAATATACTAAACAATCAAAATGTTTGTCTACATATGAAAAGTAATAAATTGATACTACAGGGTTTTCAATGATTGATGAATTCAAAATAAGAAGATAAAAGTATAAGAATAACAGTTTACTTAAATAGGGTCCTTACATGTAACATACAAAATGAAATTTCTTCAGGAATTTTCTGTCTCCTTGTATCTGTGAACAAAAAATTAAGAAAATCATCAGAAATAATGTTTCTTTTTCGTAGATTTATTGCAGTAAAGCTGGATTTTGAGCTCGAACAGAGCTATATGAAAAAAAGAAAACTCATAGCAATTCAATAAATTCTCTGAAATACATTATAAATGATTGCTTCAATTTATTCTAAATTTTTGGCACTGCACTCAGCATTGAGAATCCAACAAGGCGTTTGTATTTAGGCATTAATTTAGATGTTGCCTAATGATAGAGAATATGGGCACAGGTTGAGTGTTCAACACAAAAGGGTGCCATAAGAAACACTTCAGATTTGAAAGCTGGGCAAAAGCAGTCTCATATTTATCAATTCAATATTGCAATCTTGAATCCTAGGGTGTGTTGTGAAATTGTGAAATAATGAAGAAGTTTGTGGAGGTCAAATAGGCAGGCGCTCCATATAAAATACAAATATTAAGCTACATCAGTGTCACAGCAACCATAGAAACGGGTTTGGTCAGTGGGTTGTCTTAGGGGCAATGTTGACAGAAGAATCGACAAAAAAACAGATTTACTTTGTTGATTGGTCATTTAGTTGATTCTTCGCCCGTTCTTCTCCATAGAGATCTACGCTAGGGAATGGGCAACTACAGTACTTTCACAGTTTTTAAGTCTTGTGACTGGGACTGTAGCTACATTTAATTTTCATCTTTGTTTCGACAATTCAAAAGCGCCTGTAACTGGCCTACTTGAAATAAATGCTTTGATTTTGATTTGTTCCGGTACTAGTTGCAGTAACCTGATTGGAACCTGTGTGTGTAGACCGGGAATTGTTGGAATTTGGTTAGGGTGTTTTTCCCAATTTAGGTGGGAAAAGGCTAGGCAGAAAGTTTACTTACTTGCAAGCTATACAGGTATAGAAAACGGTCTGTCCTTCATCAGCAGACCTCAGCTGTAGTGTAGCGTAAGACATTCTATCATTGCCACACTTCGGACATCTTCTTTCAACGACCGGGCCTTCGGGGCCATCAGTACTTAGCATATTTTCATGTGTCACCACGGAAACCGTGTTGAAGTGAATTGTGTAGTTGAATTTTAAGTCACTGAAATCTGAAAAAGAATATAAAAATTGAATAAGGTAAGATAAGTAACGTTTTACAGAGAGATTTGTAAAGGGAAACTAGCATTTATACTAAATTATGAAGTAGGGAATGTACTACCTACAGAGTTCACTAACAGTTGACCATTTTTCAACACTATTACTTACGGCGTAAGGGTGAAAGTGACAGACCGGCAGTGAACTCAGTTGTACTTGCATAATACAAATATTAGTGGACAGCAAAAAAATAAGATGAACTTATTTAGAATCATTATAAGGTTTCTAAAATACCATCAGTATCTCAGGAAATATAATCATCTCTCTATTTAACATAAGATACACAGTAATTCGATAAAATTTCTATTTTATCAACTTACTTTCGGCATCAAAGGAGGCTTTACACGCATAGCACCTGACTGAACCAAACTCTTGCAGCAGAGGTAGAATTGAGCCACACCGTGCGCAAAACGCTGTACTACTTGAAAACGGTCCTGTGTCTGCCATGGCCTGAAAAATGATGATTCATTAAGAATTTGTTAATCTTTACCACCATTCATCATCATCATCATCGTAATCCCATGTCCCATTCTATTTGAGGTCAGCGCATTGCAATCTGCACACATAAAATAATAGTACTTAAAATATATTTGTGAATCTTGTGAATTAACACAAAAGGTTGACATAAAATTTGCCCAGATGGCTGCCATGGGGTGTATTAGAGTAGATGTTAGTGGATTTCTATTGTATCGTAGTGGGGAAGCCATTGGATTTGATAGGGATCCAAATCCAAGTATCCAAGTCCAAGGGATAAGATCAGTAATCTTTTGGTTGACAAAATTATGAAGAGAAACTACTACAAAAGCTAAACCAGTCTTTCCTATGTATCCAGTGATACCTAAACCAAGGCGCAATAATTAATTGACTCGACTCAAATAATTTAAAGATTTTAGATTCATGTGCACTGGGTAAGATTATCACAAAAAGAGGAACAAAAAGAAAAGTAAACCATGCATTATGCAATGCTAGGTATCTATAATTTATAGAAATGTATGGCCACTCAACAACAATTATGGTAAACTTATAAAGTTTTTACTACGCACTGCACTTACTCGAAATCAAAGTAAATAATAAAATGTGATTAGATGTGATAAAAACAAGGATGATTCTGAGGTTATGTTATGTTTAGATTTTGATTTGTTTTCCTCGTCCGACCACAGAGTATTATAATCACTACGTTTACGTCAGACGCGCGACGACGACAGTAGACAGTTCTGCAACACAGTGTTGCCCACAGAACATATATACTCTAAAGGAGGTGTTGCCACTGTTGCCAGAATCTGCCTGATAAGAATGTGGCGCGTTCCAAGTATACTAACTCGCGCCTCAAATCGCAGTTATTTATTTATTTATCTATGTATGTCACCGTAAATTGTCAAACACGTTATATTACAATATAACGTGTTCCTCTCTAGCGATATTGTAATATCTCGAATTATTGTCAACTGAACATTACGGAAGTATCTCTGCCCCCATAATCGGGACTTGGGGCAGGGGCACCCCCCCGTTAGGTTAGTTAGGCTCCTCACCCGGAAATAGGGGCCCCGCGAAGCGGGGCTCCGTCGACTACGCTTTTTAGGGGAATATGAAGTGTTTTAAGGTTAGGTTATATTAATCGATATTTCTCAGGAATGGTACATTACATTTTCATGAGAGTGGTACCACTGGGCAAGGGGGACCCCTCCTTCTCTCCACACCGCGTGAGTTGACTACCGTCGCATGCATTTCACGAAAAATAATGCGTTTTATTGGAAAGCACAGGTGAATGCTGAAGGGTAGCCTGCGAAAACCAATTTCTCTTGTGTTTTTTGCAATTTTGCAGGCCAGTGCGATATGCTAGGTTGTGTATGTTGATGAAAATATCGTTCACGGCTGTAACACGTACTTAGTTACAGAATTATAAGGATCAAAATCATCAATACAACCCTCCATGACGTTCATAAAGGTCAATACATAGAACCCTTGTGTTTCACCCATCGCAACTGCTTTACCGTAGAATGGCAACATTCAGGTATTTTTTTGCGTTCCAGATTACAACCGAGCGATCAATACTTTTTGAGCATCATTGACATCAAACATTTTTTTTCTGGCAAAGAAAAACACAATTTGTCAAAATTAATGTCATTATTGTCAATCATCAAGCAAGAGTTCGGAATAATAAATTTAAGTATTATTGGAGTTTATTTCCAATGTTTTTCCGTAAATAAAAATAACAAACCTTACTCGAAATCTGATATTTACAATAACCTATCCGAGCTTATCATAAAGTGCTTCTAAGGTCAGTAAAATACGCCATTTCCCACCAATTTAACTACAGCAAGCCGGTGTCACAATAACAACAAACAACAAGATGCTAAGCAAATAAATCTACAAAATCCTGACATTTTATTACTTAACATGCACATAATCACTTAAGTAACACTTTAATCTTCCATAATTAAGTCACATAATGCACTTTATGGTGTCATTATAGGTTCTATGTTGCGAAAAAATAGTGGCAAAATTGATGGCAAAACAAAAATTGTATTTTCAGAGTTCAAAATGGACGAATCTATGGAGTCACTGGCCCAACCGGACCTCGGCTACGTTCCATCGATTCCACCAAGCCAGCCTATGGAGACTACACCAGCATTGAGCACTATGGCCCCGTCATCAGGTCCACAAAGCGGAAGGCATGAGGAGTTCTCTGTGGAGAAGGTGCTGGACCGAAGAATCAAGAATGGCAAGGTTGAGTTCTTGTTGAAATGGAAAGGCTATTCTCAGTAAGTTGTTTTAAATATAATAATAATAATATTAGACGGGTATTGTGACTAGTGGGCTACTGTTCAAGGTTTCTATAATGCTTTTGTGGATAGCTCTTGGAATTACAATTATTAGAATTTATTTTTATGTGGTAGGTATGGTGTTAATATTTTTAAGTTCTCACTCTACTACTTATGGTGTTCTTGTAACTAATTACAAGAAATGTTGGTGATACAATAAGTGCAGCATGGATTAATATGATTTTAAGTATTTTAACACCAATGTCCAAATTAAGATGACTGTCATCTTGGATTGTTACAATATTCCATATATTCGCCAATGTCATAAAAACAATTATCTACTATCCAATTTGTTAGCTTTTTCTTGAACATGTAGTTCTGTAAATAGACTTATCACTCTAAAAAAATTGGGAAGTAATATTCATCTACTTACATTAATTTTAGTGATGACAATACATGGGAACCAGAGGATAATCTTGACTGTCCGGAGCTTATATCAGCATATGAGGAAGCTCGTATGAAAAGAGAGAAGGAGGCCGCAGCAGCAGCTACTGCCGCTGCAGCTGCCGCTGCTGCTGCTGCGGCTGCTGCCACTGCTGCTGCAGCCCCTGATCCTATAGAGGAGACTTTGGCAAGCCGTAAAAGGAGCAGGAGAGGAGATAAGAAGAAGAAGAATAATGAAGTAAGTTTTGTTAAATTCAGTACTTAGGTGTGAACTCGAAAAAACAGCAGTGGCCCAGTGGCGGCGGCCCCAACTTACAAACAGTAAATCATGCGTTTGAACCCAGACAGGCGCATTACTTTGTGTAATTTATTTCATCACCACTGCTCTCAAAAACAGTGAAGGAAAACATCATGAGGAAACCAGTATGTCCTAGAACCAAAAATTTGAAGTCATGTGACATCTGCCACACTGGGCCCGCGTGGTGGATTATAGCCCATACGCAAAATACGCGCATTGACGTGGAGTTGCGGACACCAACCCATACAATACAATACAAAAGTGTGAACTCATGTGTGTTTTAAACCTGACTGAATCTTCTGAAAGGTATCAAATATTGAGGTGAGGTACCAAGGTTTGGGCAAAGACCTGTGTCCAAAAGCTTGTTGGTTTTACAACATTGCCTAAATCCCAGGAATCATATCATAATCATATCTGATTGAGGGAAGCATGGATCCCGGAGAAGTGTGGCAGAAGAAAGGGTATGCCTTTATACAGCACTGGGTGATTCTGTGCTGATGATGACCTAATCATACATGAATGTCATCTAAAGTTCAGGCTTTGTTTTGGAATAAAAGATTTGTTGACAATTATTCGTACATTGGCTCAGTAGACTTATACTCGTAGACACGGACAATTTATTTATTTGTTAAACTTTATGCACTTAATGTAACAAGTTACATTAAATTAAAAATTTAAAAAACTCCCGACAGTCGACGCATTGGGTCATAATTTCAAGGTTTTTTTTCATTTTACCCTTATTGAGGGAATTATTCGCCATTTTGTGGTGGCAGCCATCTTGGATTTGAAATTTATCATAGCGTATAGTGTTCTACTAGTCAAGCCACCATATTGAGGGAGTTGTTGAATAGATATGTAATCCGTCATTTTGTGGCGGCGGCCATCATGGACCGATTTTTATCAAACGTAGCTAAGAACACTCCCGACTAATTCACCTTTCAAACAAAAAAAAAACAAAATCGGTTCATTCGTTCGAGAGCTACACACATACACACACACACACAGATACACACACACTCACACAGATACACACACACACAGACACGTTAAACTTATAACACCCCGTCGTTTTTGCGTCGGGGGTTAAAAAAACACTCTACAAAGGTGGACTTAGTGCATTGGACATTTTCTACCAGTCTACCTTGGGGTGATGCAGAGACAAAACAGTAGGTGCAATGATACAGAAAATTAACAAAATAACGTAATGACATCTGTTGTAATTTTCAGCAGGTCTTACAAGAGATTGAAAAGCCACGTGGTCTGGCACGGGGCTTATCACCTGAGAAGATTCTAGCTGGTCAGCTGTTCCATGGGTCATTATACTTTTTGGTCAAATGGTAAGGAGTCCTTTTATTATTAACTACATTTACCTTAGGTAAGTTTAATGTAATAACATTTAATTTCCTACTTACGTACTTCACAACTTTACAATAAGTACAAACCATTTTAAATTTTTCTTTACAAAATGTTGCATGCCAATTTGGTGTGCATTTTGGCATATGCTTCCTACAACTGTTTCCATGGTGCTCTGTCCAGTGCCTAGTCCAGAGCGGTCCCAAGGTTAATCTCAAATCATCCTCCCATCTTCTTTAAATGGGACATTCCTGTTCTCTGCTACCAGGATACCAGAGGGGGGGCCCTGCTTGCTCCATTTATTTGTCTGGCTGTGTAGCATCTGCCCTGTCCAGCCCCACTTCAGATGGACCGGTCAATGTGGCGACACTTGGGGGAGGCCTATATGTCTGGCATTGGACATCTTTCTAAATGATAATGATGATGATGAAAACTGACTGAATTGTGTAGTGTGGGAATTCTATCTAGATACTTTTTCCATATTCTTACAGGCATGGTTGCACAGACTTTGATGTGGTTCCAGGACATGAGTTAGGAGAAGCCTTCCCCGACTTTGTGATCAACTATTATGAGTCCTGTGCTCCGTTTAGTGTCAGACACAAGATTGGAAAGATCATGAGGATTGCTCCTGAGGTAAGTCCTCTTGATCATCAGAAATTACATAAGACAGATAAAAAAAATGCCCTCAAGCAACTTGATCAGTGATCTCTTAATTGATCAAGTTTGTTGGGGGCGTTTTTTAATTATATGTTAAGTGTAGATATTATTTTGTACCCTATCACTATGTAACCCAAAGGTTGACTAGTAGAGAATGCTTTGTGGCATTAAGTCCGCCTGTGTACGTCTATCGTACATGAAGTTTAAGTAAATATATAAACACTAGCTGACCCACGCAACTTCGTCTGCGTCACATAAGAGAGAAAAACGAAAGGACAAAAAGTCCCCGTTTTGGCAACATTTTTCATTCCTGCTCCGCTCCTAATAATCGTAGCGTGATGTTATATAGCCTAAAGCCTTCCTCGATAAATGGACTATCTAACACAAAAATAATTTTTCAATTCGAGCTGGTAGTTCCTGAGATTAGCGCGTTCAACCAAACTCTTCTGCTTTATAATATTAGTATAGATTAGTATAGATAAATATGTAAGAACCTAGACTTGCCTGTTCTGAACTAAAGCCTTGAGCTTAGAGCTAATAAGGCTTATTTCTGTTTTAGGAATTGTGGATTAGTTGTTGGTGCAGTGACTGAGCGATGCGCTGCGTGTTGCGGGTTCTATTCCCGCAAATAACAAATATTTGCATGGCCTATTAAAAATACCAAAGGGAATATTAATATACTCATCTTTTGATTGTTTTTTAGCTACCATCAGCAGCAGCAACAGTAGCTGAGGCTATGGACGTGTCTGAAGACCTACCAGCTACACATCGTAAGTTAATTTAAGAAAATAAAATAATTTATTCCATTCAGGTGCTCGTGGCTAAATAGTAACAGGCGCTCGGGTCGATCTTTAGGTTAAGCCGTGCTTGCCCATGTTGGTCTGTGGATGGGTGACCACCATTACATACCGAGTTTCCTCCGTGCCTCGGAAAGCACGTTAAGCAGTTGGTCCCGGCTGTCATTTGATCTTTGACAGTTGTTACAGGTAGTCAGAAGTCTGACAACTAGTCTTACCAAAGGGTATAATATTACCCAGTACTAAACTGGGTTGTGGAGGTCAGATAAGCAGTCGCTTCATGAAAAATACTGGTATTCAGCTGCATCCGGTTTAACTGGAAGCCGACCCCAACATAGTTGGGAAAAGGCTAGGCACATGATATTCCATTCAGATGTGAAAATGGAATATTATTATAATCAGCCATTTGTGTCCCATTGCAGGGTAAAGGCCTCCCTTTCCTCCTTCACTGAATAAATAAATAAATAATAACAAATATTGCTGGACATTACACACAGCATGGCACCATCTAGTGCCACACTAAGCAAGGCTTGTGTCGTGGTTACCAGTCAGTTGATATACTACATGTATACTTTTTGTATGTAAATACATACTTATTATACATAATAAACATCCATGACTCGGAAACAAATGTTCATGCTCATCACACAAACATTTGCTCCTACCGGGATTCGAACCCGGGATCCTAAAAACGTAAGGCAGCCTCACTACCGCTGCGCCATTCGGGTCGTCTTATCCCTATCTAGTGCTGAATTATACGCCAATCCTTGTGGAAGGAGTAGAGTTCGTCCCGCCATCTTCTGGGCCTGCCGCGTTGCCATTTGCTGCTGTTTGGGACCCATTTTGTGGTAGCTTTAGCCCAAAACTCCTCCGCAGCTCCGGCATGCGATAGATGTGGCCAGCCCAGTTCCATTTGAAGTTGGCAGCCGTGTGACCTACATCGGCAATTTGAGTTTTGGAACGCAGTATCGAGTTACTTACACGATCAGTAAGTTTCACTAAAAGGATATTGCGCTCCATTGCTTGTCAGATCCCGAATGCGGACTTTTGACGGTTTTTTTTTGATAAAGTAACTACCTAATAATATTTTTTTTTTTTTCGTAACTTGGCTTAAAAACTGACTACTCGAATGGTGTAGTGGTAGTGAGGCTGCCTTACGTTCTTAGGGGACCCTAATGCCGGAGGAGTTTTGGGCTAAAGCTACCACAAAATGGGTCCCAAACAGCAGCAAACGGCAACGCGGCAGGCCCAGAAGATGGCGGGACGAACTCGACTCCTTCCACAAGGATTGGCGTATAATTCAGCACTACATAGGGATAAGACGACCCGAATGGCGCAGCGGTAGTGAGGCTGCCTTATGTTTTTAGGGTCCCGGGTTCGAATCCCGGTAGGACCAAATGTTTGTGTGATGAGCATGGACATTTGTTTAAGAATCATGCATGATATAATAAGTATAGCAGCAGCAGCAGCAGCAGTATATTATAATAAGTATGTATTTACAAACAAAAAGTATATATGTAGTATATCAACTATCTGGTGTCCACGACACAAGTCTTGCTTAGTGTGGCACTAGATGGCGCTGTGTGTTAATGTCCAGCGATATTTATTTTATTTATTATAAAAGCTCTGACACCGGGTTAAGACGATACTGAGGGCCTCAGTCTCTCTCGCGCACGTCTGCAGATGAGTGCGAGTGAGAGAGGCGGATAGATCCGAATATACGGACGAAGCACTAAGGAGTAGCTCTGGTTACAGAAATGAGATACACAGAGATATTTCTTGACGGTATGTAAAACTAAGTTAGATGCCCAGGGGTGGCATTTAAACTAACACTAGGGCCACTGCTTACGAAAATATTCGGTTGCACTAACGATGCTTGCGAGAATCGCATTTTGGATGTAGAGACTTGCGTTTGCCGCAAGCATCGTTATTGCAACCGATTTTTTGTATTGGTATTTTAGCGATCGAAAGTGAACGATAATGTCGTTATCTATGTCGAGACTGCTGGCCCAGGATAGGTACTAACCACACGATATAGAAAGACTAGCCCCTTGTCACCTTAATAATACTCAATTATTTTCTCTTTAGCAGCTGCAGAAGTATCGCAGCTACAAGTACCAACAGACGCTGAGTCGCAGCCAGTGGAAGTAGCTGTGAATTGACCATAATTCTACAACGCTAAAAGCAGTGACTATATATACCATCGAATGCAGCAGCTCACTCCGAAGTCAGCTACAGTCGTTTTAAAATTATTTTATCTCTGACTAGCGGACGTCACCTTTAGTTCCCGCTCCAGTGAGAGTACGGGCATATTAATATAGCCTATGTTACTCGCTGATAATGTAGCTATCCATTGCTGAAAGAATTTTTCAAATCGGTCAAGTAGTTTTTAAGTTTATTCGTTACATATTGAACTACAAATCTTTCCTCTTTATAATATTAGTTTAGATTGGACATCACTGTTAATGTCAAAGTGATTCTTATCTCCTTACACATAAGGCTGCTGGTGGAGCGTAAAAATGAGGCGAGGTGATGTCAATCTAGTGCACTGCACTGCATTTTTGAGCACCATTGTCACATATACGTGACAAGTAAGCGCGTGCCCTGTACGCCAAACGGCACAAATATGTGACATAATGGTAGGTGAAATTGTGGCATGGCGTGGAGGGCACGCGCGTGCGTTATATATGCTCAGGCGGTCAACACCACAGAACAGGTAAAAGAGATTAGAAGGGCCTTGTGGGGGGGGGGGGGGGGGGTTAGACGCGCCGCTCATATAAGTGAACGCTCATATGTCAATCGATTGCTCATTGGTAATCGTAACATGTATGTGTGAGTGCACGAAAAGCACAGTTTTTGCGTTAGTGACGGTGACAATGAATAGCGAATCTAAGTGTGTAAATCTCGGTGACCATCAATAGCGAGCTCGCGATCTAAGTGTGAGTGCTTGTTGTCGCGCCACGAGAAGCTATAGTTTTTGTAAACAAAGAATTTCTACCAAGATACGTAGCGAAAATTCAATCAACAAGTAATACTCCCAAATTGAATCAACTCAAATTATCATACGTGTAATACGAAACTAAACTTTCGGCGATAAAAAGAACTGTCGTCTAATGTTTTGTGGTACTGGAACGCATCTGACATCTTGTAACGTGACGTTGACGCTGTCATATTTTAATTTGATCCAAAGGTTGCGAATCCGGATGTGTGTTTACAAAATTTTTAGCTTCTCGTGGCGGGGACTATACGTATTTGTGTGCGTAATGCACGTACTCTTGCTTGTAGTGAAGTTAAAGAGTGGGAGATAAGCGGCGACACGCGTTCTAATACAAATCAGGAACTATTTCTTTTCTAAACTCTTTTATCTGTTCTGTGGTCAAAAGGTAATAAATACTTAAGAGGCCTGCGGGGCATGCGAATTTCATACAAACGTAATACCAAAATAATTTGTAAATCAAACATATTCTTAAGGTAGTATGTATTTATTGTGATTGGAATACAGAATATATAGGTTCCCAAACACTTATTTTGAATGTACACTGATTTAAACAAGAGTTATGAGAAAAATAAATTTTCAATAGAAATTTTAAATTCCTCATAATCTCGTCTTTGTATCATTATCCTTTCAAAATATTTATTTGGGAACATAGATATTATGTAATCCAATAGAAATAAATACACACTACCATAAGAATATGTGTGATTTTCATATTATTTTGGTATTATGTTTGTATGAAAAACGCATGCTCCGCCGGCCCCTTAAAGCTTTCTTTTTACTCATGCTTGCTTGAAAACTGTTATAGACGTTCTGTAGTTTTGCTTCTCATTGGAAAATGCATGTGTTTAAGTACGTGTGTTGCGTTGTGGGAAGCAACTAATTTTAAACATACTGTGTAAGAATGTCTATGGTTTTAGCAATAAATTGTGTTATTGGTTAAGAGAACAATGAAATATTATCTGTGGTAAAGATTTATTTTATAATTAGAATGGTGAGATTTAAATGCGTTTTTATAGCGACACGCGTCGTAGCAAATGTTTATAAACTTATTTTGATAAATTGTGTTTCTTGTGCTTGTTCGTACGAATAGTCGGGGAGGTACCGTTGTATTTTAGGTAGTGTTATTACGCCGATCGGTAGCCATATTGTTCAATAGATCTCGAATGACTGACAAGTAAACCCAGTGTCAGCTGACGCACCCGCGGTGGGTGTAGGATTGGGAGGTTAGTTTAGATTTTAAAAAAATATTGTTGAGTTATACTCGTAGTACGCCGCGCCGGCTGAAACTTGTTCCATAAAATAGTTTACATCATATTGAGCTTAAAAAAATCGTCAGCTGCATAGTGGTGGGGGGATTATGCGTCAGTCGCTCGAATGAACATGTAAATGATACAGGTCTGATGAAAAACTAAACGCAATCTACAACTAAGTAGAGAGTGTGTGATACATTGCTATTGCACCGTGCAGCTGACGATTTTTTGTAAGCTCATTATGATGTAAACTATTTATGAAAAGCCGGCTTACTATGACTTGTTTATTTGGAACGGTACCTCCCGGACTAGAAGCATGTGTCAAAGATTTACTACCGTGCCCGTATCCTAACCGAAAAAATCATGTCGCATTTGTACGTCATATCGGTTTCGGTTAGGACCTGGGGGTTTACCATGACGTCTTAAAGCAGGAATGTTTTAACGTTATTCCAGTGTGGGAAAGAGAGCTATAGATAACGTCTAGCGCCATCTCTTTCTCACTCTGGAATAAGATTAAAACAATCCTGCTTTAAGACATCATGGTACGCCACCTGGCCTTAAATCGTTAGACTTGTCTTCATTATGCGAAAATGCTTTCATAATGGGCAAGAATCAGCTCGCACATCCAATATGAAACAACAGATACGATTTTCAGTAGAAAAAAGCGATACGTATTCAAAATGTCATCATAGTCACGAAACAGAAACGTTTAGGCGCGGGCAAGAAGCGTCGGGCGGTGGTGTGGCGCGGACGGAGCGCGGTCGCGGCGCCACTTCTTTGATATTTCATACAAAATTTATGAAATACACAGGGCGAGAACAAGACTGCGAAAATGCGTGACAATAAAGACTTTGAAGACTAGAATGCGCCCGCGCCTCGCCTTTCCAACACCGTTAGCGCGCCTGTTCTGCACTGCGTCGGCGCCACGACATCACCTCGCCCGCGCCGCGCCACCGCCCGATGCCTCTTGTATTTGTCCCGCGCCTTAGACCGGTATCCGCTGCAAAACAGTTCTCCGTAAAATCGATTATAGCGTAGAGCTAGCCCTAATAGGGCCCTGTACCTTAACATCTTTTGACACAGTTGGACAAATCTGACGATTTATAGCTAAATCGATTTAAAAAAAAAGATTATATTCTGAATTCAGAAACATTTATTTGACAAAATGGAAGATGACGGTTAAGATGAATTGAAATCATAAATATTATAGTTTAAGTTATAAAATAAAACATAAATGCAATTTCCAAAAGCATTCGTTTATTTTTCATTATAATCTTATGTTAATCCCTGTAATGTAAAACGAGTTTAAAACTTACAATATACAAAAATCGACTTAAAGCTAATTAATATAGAGTATCAGATACTTTGGCATGTCGTCGGTTGGAATGTTAAACATTTCAAATGTATGGATTTAGTATTGTGAGCCACGAATCGCAAAATAGATTAAATAAATAACCAGTAACATGCACTGGCAATACTTTGAATCTTTGGAGGCAGGTCGCTTGCATTCTGATTTGTTTTATTGCATCAGATACGGTTTTATTTGATTCTAGATACATTAATGTCGAAATAGATCTCAAAGTCAGATGATTAGATTATTGTTTCTGAGATTTTCTTGTTAAAATCGATGACCAAAATGATATTTTTTTTTTCAACTGGCAACAAAATTCAAATCAAATTTCAGAACGAAACTTGGCCCACACTCAATCCATACTTTTGTCGAAAAAAGAACTTAAAGCTGATTTATATTAAGGAAGGGCTTTATAGACGAGATGTTTTCACATTCCGGAATCAATTTCCCCCTGAGTCTGATGCAGGCATCTGCGCAGAAGGGCCCGTTGAACCAGTCTCCGAGCATCTCCTTGCATTGTGCGCAGTTCTCGATGCATACTTGCATGGGGTCGTTGACAGTTGCTAGGGGAAAATGATAAAAGTTTTCTGTTAGCATTTTAGAGACTGTATTAAGGCCGCATTTCCATTCACCAGAGATTTCCGAGAATTTGCAGCGAGGAATGTGCGCAAAACTAACCAATCACGTGGCTAGCTTAAGAGGGAAACGCCAGCGTGGTCGACGAAATTTAAGCTTTCTTACGGTTTTTTCATAGGACAATGACCAAAATCGCCCTGTGCAACTGAAGTATCGGACATGCACGATAATTCATTGTCTGTTTTATTAAATTATTTGCAAATACTTTTGTGACACTGACTAGCTTCATGCTAAAATGAACATTTATGAAGTATTTAACGCGAAAACATCCGCTATCTTGGTAAAACGTCATGTCGATGTCGGTTCGAAAATGATTAGGGATGCCTAATTGATTGTACTAATCGATCGATTGAATTTTTAATGATTAACTTGTGAATGAATGTTGCATATTTTTTAATCTGAATCTCATTTTTATTTATTTCGAATAAAGTGAAAATAGAAGATGTATCTTCTATTTGCACTATATAAACACACAATCACTATACCATTTTGACGACCCGAATGGCGTAGTGGTAGTGAGACTGCCTTACATTCTTAGGGTCCTGGGTTCGAATTCCGGTAGGAGCAAATGTTTGTGTGATGAGCATGGGCATTTGTTTCCGAGTCATGGATGTTTATATTTGTATAAGTATGTATTTACAAAAAAAAAAAGTAATATAATATGTAGTTTATCAACTATCTGGTGTCCACGACACAAGCCTTGCTTAGTGTGGCACTAGATGGCGCTGTGTGTTAATGTCCAGCGATATTTATATATATTTATTTTCATTTATTATTATTCACTGAAAGTATAATTTAAAAAACCTACTACGTATACTTTATGAACAGGTCGTACTCGATTTTAAATAGGTAGTTTGCTGGAGTGAACAAATCCCCCTTTAATTATGATTGTTATTCGGGGTTATCTAATATCGTTTAAAATCAGTCGGATCTTTGAAAAACTATACCTACGTATAGTATTCGTGCTTATGGTTCGATTATAACCTCAAAATCTGATCCTTTTCTTGAATACTTATAATTCTGTTCTGCAGCTAGCTCGCTACAAAAAAAGATCTTACAGGAGTTAACTATGATCAACACATAATTTTCCGATGCTCTTGGTTCCAGGGCGAACGATCTATGGGCGCTGAGCAATGTCCTTTGCCGGTTCGTAACCTGAAGGCCTAAATTCCTGTCGCGCTGACGTCGTTCGCACATTGCGTTCTATACATATAGCAAGCACCATAATTTCCATAATGCGACGCTGGCGTCAGCGGCGCGTATTTGCTACTGTTTTTCTCGCTGACGTACGCGACCGACCGTCAGCGTGACAGGAATTCAGGCCTAATACGTATGTTTTTACAGAATAATGAGAAATAAAATCATAAATATTATCTCCAAGTTCATTCAATGGGATGAAAGTAGAATTTCGCGGGCTACATTAGCAGATCCTCCGTTCAAACTGAAAAAGAACCGATAAGATTGGTTAGTTCGAAACACAACCGTCTCTACGCAACCTTGCGTAATGTCTGGTGGAAATGCAGCCTAATGGGTGGTTCGCACAAAATTGTCATTATTCTTACGTTTTTTGTTGCAATTGCACATCACGTAGCGAGGGAACATCAAAGATATACCTAGACCCATTTTATTGGTTAAGTTATAGAATAAAACAGAAAATAAATTTTTAATAGCATACATTTATTTAATTCAATATGAGTAACTTAAATTAATCCCTGTATTATAAAACGAGTAGATATAAAACTTACAAACAAAACTCGATTTAAAGCTAAGAATCGATACTTTGGCATGTTGTCGGTTGGAATGTTAAACATTGCAGATGTATGGTTTTATTATGGGCCACGAATCGTTACGAAATAAATTTTTGTTGAGTGTGTCAATAAATGCTTATAACGTTTGCAAATATAGATGGACTATTAGTCTATTTATCTAAAATCTATGGGCTGACAATACTTTGGCTTTCAGAGGCAAATCGGTCGATGTCTGAATCGTTTTATTGTAAAAGCGTACCTATTATTTTTAATGGCCCATAATCAATCCATTAGTTTGTCGAAAAAAACCTTAAAGCTTGTTAAGGAAAGGCGAGATTGACGCAATATTTTCGCAGTCCGGAATCAGCTTTCCCTTGAAAGTGATGCAGGACTCAGCGCAGAGGGGGCCTTCGAACCAGGCACCGAGCATTTTCTTGCACTGCGCGCAGTTCTCGATGCAAACCTGCATTGGATCGTAGATAGTTGCTAGAGGGAAAATGATAAAAGATTTGTTAGTGTTTTGAAAAGTAGCGTATTAATTAAAGGGCTGATAAATGGATTTATAATAATCAGGGTCTCACCACCACCTATAGGTACCTACAGGCTGTAAACCACCTCATCACGAAGCCGTCAACCAAGCATTCTGTACATCAAACTAAGTAGGTAACTTTACGCAAAAATTGTTCTGGAAAACAACTTTTTTTTTTGTGGTGAAAAATCATGTTTTGTTTGTTCGGATTGAATAATACGGGGGTCTTAGAGGTGTTTAAAGTAGAAATCTTCCAATAAAACTTGTGCATAAGTATTTAAAAAAAAAAGAACCGAAAAGATGGAACTTTGACACTGAGGTGTGATGTAGAACAAAAAAAAATATCGCAATGTGACGGGGAGAACAAGTGCCTTCTGGCTTCGTTAGAGGTATTTTACACCATTTAGTATTGCATTAAGTTTAGAATGACACAGCTTTTAAAGGTGGTAGCAGGCCAATAGTCGCTACCGAATGTATAGCCTTTATTCCCATCTGCCGGGGTAGTAAACGACACTTGTTAGTGCCAGCCACCACCCTGGTGGCAAGCTCGAATGGGGGAAGATGGGAATAAAGGCGTTGAAACGGTGTTGTAATAAACCAGGCGCGGTACCACAGTAAAAACAAATCAGCTCAATCGGAAACCGGTAATAAAAAGGCTAGGTAGATGATGATCTTTCGAGAAAATAAATAAAATAAACGAATTCGGAAATACCCACTCCATCCCTTTTCAATGCTTTTCGCAACTAGCTGGTAGTTACAAAGTTGCTTTAGTATAGCGAATTAATTAACTATGTTACATCAAGTGGATGAATGAATATGATGTATCTTGTCTCGTTAGTTTGTGTAGGCTAATAACACCCTTTGGAATCATGGATTATATCTACTTAATTAGATACAAAAGGCTATTGTTTGGCCTGTCTAATTAGGTTCCTTTGACATAGGTAATACATAATAGAAGATCAGTTAATTACTGTAATAGTATTACAAATGAATGTGGTATAGAACGTGAAGCAGGCGAAATGAGTTTATAAGGATCATAGCAGGTGGCGTTTCATGAATTTATGTAAGTATTATTAGGTAGGTATGTATGGCATGTTAGTAGGTAAGTTACTATACACCTATAGAAGGAACGGCTTTAATTAAACTTAAAATGTCACTCACGGGGTATCTTGTACGATAACAATCACGGAAGATTTCCCGTAAGTGAGATTTTAAATTAGTTGTCAACCGTAATAGCTTCAAACAGTGTTTGGCTTTAATTCAGTAGATACCCCTACCATCAAACTTACCTGCACATTTTAGTATTGTCCTTGGCCAATGCGACGATAACCAGGCGACCGTGAGATCATGGAAGGACCAGCTTACAAACCTTATGGAACCTACTAATATACCTAGTGCAACACCAAATCGACGACTGGCAAACCATAAATACAGTTACAGGTAATTTCGTTCAGAATGCTTGCCGCATAAAAATAGGGTAGACGACACAAAAAATCTAATTAGGTAGTCCGTCAGTTACATTATCAAAAACTATTTGACCCGTATTTTTCCTTTTGTTACATAAGTAAACCAAAATTTAAGAATATCATCATCCACACCCCGACCTCACCCACTGCTGGGTATAGGCCTCTCTCTTCTTGTGCCAATTTCCACGGTCCTGCGCTAGCCTCATCCAGGTTATTCCCCCGACTGCAACTATGTCGTCTGCATATAATAAGAATATTACGACGGTTTTAAAATTCTCAACACGTCACGTCTTGGTATAATTTTAAGTGCGTTTTGACGTCACGAGCCCCACTCCCATGAAATGAATTCATTAATTTACAAAAACAAAAAAAAATACGTGTCCATTATTTTCCAATACTCGTAACTGACGGACTTATTAAGTAGATTTGCAATTTATTGATACTTTCGTCATGCGTATTCTGTGGGGGTTTACCAATTCAAAATAACTTGAATTTCCTGTTAAAACATCGTCATTCGCGGACCTCAGTCATACATACCTACCTACCTGCCTATTAATATGTTACATAGGTACAATATTTAGGTAAAATTCTGCTGAATGGCTTGCTTTTATTTTTATAGTAGGAAAAGTGATGCAGTTTACCTGATCTGCTGACGTCTGTACCTATAGCCGACGTCAAAGCAGCAGGAAGTATGAAATGCTCCTTTATATTGCAGCTTAATTTCTAAAAGAATATGAGCTAAAGTGCTTAAGCATTTTATATTAAACCAAACTCGGCACTTGGGAGTCGTTAACGCATTTTAAACTTAGTAGTTGACTGCAGATGTGAGGAAATGAAATTCTGAAACGTCTCTG
Source organism: Xestia ashworthii (assembly GCA_950022955.1). Taxonomy (NCBI): domain Eukaryota; kingdom Metazoa; phylum Arthropoda; class Insecta; order Lepidoptera; family Noctuidae; genus Xestia; species Xestia ashworthii. The sequence continues at coordinate 7,367,357 of OX465556.1, forward strand.
AGGGACGATGGGAACTTTTAAGATGGAGGTTTGAATTTGAAAGTTTGTTTGAATAGTAGGTATTTACATCGGGTTGTGTGCAGAAAAGCTACAGTTTGAAACTTGAAGGATCATCATTTTGTTGACTATGGTTTTGATATACCTACATAAGTAAAACTGGAATGTGACTATGTGGAATCGACTGATACACTCCGCGTCATTCCCGAGTAAAATTTCTTTATTTTGGACAAAAAGGGCCTTATGGTCGTTAGAAAACGTACTTAAACACGTAGGTACTTCCAAATACCTAGATTAAACTGCCTCTCAGTTTTAAGCCTTCAGTTCGAATTTCTAAATAATCTTCTAAAACTGTGTAGGTACCTAGCTCTTTCTTTGTCTTTTTAAAGAGGGTAGACAGATTTGTCTGCACCTAACAATTTATTTTCCGTCCACCCGCATTCTCCAAGTCACCCCGCGATCATGGCGCTTGCAACAGCGTCGAATCGAAATAGCGGAAGCTCAAAATATGAATAATCACGGAAGATATCCCGTTAGTGACATCTAACATCTAGGTACCTACATCTACCTTTCTACTACGAGTAATATCAAGATCGATTGCCGTGAAGACGCAAAACAAACTGACAGACATTCGCCTACAATATCAGCGTAGGATTTCTTTCGCAATTTCTCACCATTTACATTGACTCTAACAAAATAGTGCCCATAAGATATACGGTCTAAATGCACGATTGTTTGTTACGGGGTCAAGTGTAAGCGGCTAAGGTGAAATTGCGTAATTTTCGGCGAAAGTGAGGTGTCCAAATTGTGGATTGAGGTCATTGTCTCACTGCGATCGGACGCTGAATACATCAGAATACATCTTTTGGCTTATGAGATGAGAATATAAACTAGATGTTTTAAAAAATGACACAGACCTTGTTTTTAACTAAGTGCGAAATTTTTCATGAGCGTCGCGAAGTTGATGATACAACTTCGGAAACCATATCTTAGAAATTCTTTTGAAGTGTACTTACTAAATAGTTGCTGAAAGAATGGTAAGTTCTACTAGAAGAATAGAGAAGCTTTATCCATGTCTAGCGAAGTAGGTGCCGAGGAAAAACATTTATTTTTTTAATAAAATTGAATATAATTTTCTGTCTACCCCTTATTCTTCTTCTAGTTTCAGTAAATCTCGCCATCAAATTCCTTGGACTTGCAAAGTACTGACGATCCCTACCTATTAATTTTTTACACTACCTATTAAAAAATACTAATTAGTAGGGCCTAACTTTTATAAATTAACTTTGTAACAAGTTTTAGCGAAAAGTATGGACTAGAAAATTTTCTTTGAAGGCAAAAAATGTATGTTTTTGATTTCTAATTGAATAATTTCCATTATCGAAAGCTTTAGTTTTAGCCTAGGTATTGGACGGTCGTTGGACGTGAGACGGTGAGGCGAAGGAGAGATAAAATAATATAAAAGGAATACAGTTTATGAGTACCAAGAAGGTTTACGATCTGTGAGTAATTATACAGTAGTTATGAGTTTTACTAGTACTAGTACCTCATCATCATCATCATTACAGCCGAAAGATATTAAATGGACATAGGTCTCCCCTAAGTGTCACCACATTGACCGGTCCATGGTTCTCGCATTCAGCGGATCCCCGCAACCTTTACCTGGTCAACGGTCCATCTAGTGTAGTCCATCAAACGCAACGTCTTCCGTACTAGTATCTACATAGGGTTTATTTTATAATGACAGTCCCTTGAGGGCGAGTCCCACGAGCGCATCATCAATGCTACCGTGTGCGAAAGAACTCCCGCTCAGTTTGAACAATCGACGGTTCTGAGCGACAAAAAAGGATTTAAACAACATTGAAAAATTAATTGCTGGCTGGGTGAGGCGCAATCCTTAATAGGTTCTGATTCAATAAGATAGAGGTTGCCTGTGTTCTGGACCGCTTTTGGATGGAATGGTCTACTTAGGCCTAGGCAAACAGTGCCCAGTCTGTAGGCTCTTGGAAAGTGGACTGTTTGTCTTTCGTTGTAAAGAGAAATTGACATCGAGACTCTGGATTCTATGCCACTTATTATTCTTTCATCTGTTAGCGAAGTAGACATATAATAATAGTTAAACAATGGCGTGTCGCCGATTCAGCGAAGCTCAACAGACGGAGGTTTATTTAATGTTATTTTCAGTTTTGCTGCGTCCGAGTTAGCCTAAATGTCGTACCTACCTATGACCTATTGGTTTGTGAAGGCTTACCTACACGAGTTAGATAAATTTGCTCGTATTCACCAACACTATTAGACACGTTAAAGGACAGGACAATTCTCTGCCTGCCTATTAGCACACACGCCTCCTTTTGTCTTCGTGACAATTGAATTCAGTTGGCTAACTTTAGTTTAAATTCTAGAACGGTATGGTAATCTTAGATTCAATTAAGATTATTCAAACACAAAGGCGATATTTAAAACATGTTCGTCAACAGTCACGTTTAGTCTTTATTGTCGATCTTGTCCTTTTGAATATCAAGTTAGCGCGTGTTTGGTGTTAAGATAATAGGCTTGTGTCCTAAAAAAATCTAATTAGTCCGTCAGTTAGATTATAAAAAAATATTTGACCCGTATATTTTTTCTTTTGATAAATAAACCAAAATTGACGAAGATACGACGCTTTTAAAATTTGCAATACGTCACGCCGTGCTATAGTTTTTAGTGCGTTGTGATGTCACGAGCCCCCACTCCCGAGTTTTGATGCGTTTTATCTTTGCCAGTACTCAGTGATTTACAAAAACAAAAAATACGTGTCCATTATTTTCCAATACTCTAACTGACGGACTAATTAGTTTTGCAATTTATTGATGGTGGAAACGTGGTCAGTTTCGCAAGACGTCGTCTAGATGTGAAACTATGGATTGATTTGAAAAGGTTAACAGCCTGGCTATCGCCATCTCATAGAGAAGTTTTGAAAGTGTGCGAATGAGATGTAGCTATACGACCTGTGTACTTTACCTATAGCTCACTTTGGTTTTCAGTGGGCACTAAAATTGAAGAGGTTCTATAACAGATACCCCTTCGCGCGCCACTTCGTTCGCGAAAACTGTGATAACTCGGCCAATTTGCATGATATTAATGTCAATTAAAGCCTATAGTTACTCGGTAAAGATGTAGCTTTCTAATGGTGAAAGAGTTGAAATCTGTTGAGTAGTTCTGAAGTTAAATCGTAACAAACAAACAAAAAGTCTAATTTTATAGTATTAGTTCAGATAACCAACATTTTTATGAGTTTACTTACGTATATCTTGTCGAATCTAATGAAATCTAATCCATCTAAAGCGCCAGCCACACAGCCAGCTTACGAGCGAGCTAGACAATGGTCTTTTCATTCATTATTTCATGGACATACCTACCATCATTAAAAGAGTCAATGGTACAAGGCGATACTCTTTCTACAGGTACTCAAATTAATAAATCTAATTAATAAGCTGTGGTATGAAATATATTAGGGAAAAGTTTGAGCTGGTTGGGTTGTGTCAGTCTTCATGGAAACTGGTAAACGCTTGACGTGTTTTATTAGTGGTGATAGAAGTTCGGAATACTGTTCTTTGATGCTCATACTAAATGAAAATATGTGGAATGATTTTCTGTGTTTTTCGAGATATTTTCTGTATTTTCACAGTCGTAGTATTTAGTTCAAATCTGTGAAGGTGAAGGTGTGTAATCAGTGGGTGATCTTTCATTTTAATGCAAGTAGGTAGAGCCGAGGACTTTAATTGATAAGCCACTTTCACTACTTTACTAATTTTGCACTTTTATACATTCACGAGGACAAAATAAATATTACCGACTAAACCCGATTTTCATTACACGGCCATAATACGAATAGTTGCCACTATTCGTATGTGGCTCATCAATTAATGTTCTCGACTGTTCATGGTCACTCGAAAGCGTTATCACATAACAGGAAAGTCCTGAAACAAAAATACAGTATTTTGTTTTGTGGACATACCCTCGCTTTCATGAAGTAACAGCACGTGTGAGGAAAGTTAACCGCGAAAATTACCAAATCTGTTTGCTCTTTTAAACGTAAGCACAAAACGAGCCGTGCTAACCTTTTCGCGAGTCAAAAAATGTAAATCTTGCGAAACATTACGAGTGGTCGTATTTAGAATCGTGTTCATACACCCTGCATACAAAGTATGAGGAAAAATAAATAATAAACTAGACAAGACAAAGTGGGAAGATTGACGTTTTTTCGCGAACGTAAAAAGGGTTGTGCACATAGACGTCGATGTATCTTCGTGGATAGGCAAGACTTTCTCGTTACCTTATGTAACATGTCAGAGATCTAAAATTGCTATCATGCGTAGAGGTCAAACTATAAAAATAGGATCTTGAAGAGGAATACTTTATTCTATCTTCAATTCACCTAGCGACGTGCCTTTACATCGCTCACAATTCAAGTTGAAGTACTTTACTATCTTTGGAAATTCTTTAAGTAGGATCCTAATCATAAGACAGACTTTAAGCAGTCGTTGGAGGTCCTGTCAATATAAGCAGTGCTGCCACATGTCTTTTTAAACAAGGGTTGTGCTTGTGGCAAGAACTGAGGAAGAATTTATAGGAAGAATATATGTATAAGTACTACTTACCAATAGCAGGGTTGCAGGCGACATGACCGAAGTTGGCGATAAACGCAATAGTGACGAAGATGACGAGAGCAGCAGTGATCTTGCCGGCCATTTTGTGATCTGGAAGTATAACAACAATATAATTACAACACCTCGTCATCGAGGAAACGATAATGAGATTTTCTGCAAAAGATGAAAGGTATGATTGAAACATTGTGAAAACTGAGGTCATCATCAACATTTCAGCTGAAAGAAGTCCACTGCTAGACATGGGCCAGCATAGCATAGCATACCCCCGAAAGGGGGGTTGCCATAATCTCCACGCTTAGCAGACGGGTTGCCGATCGCAGTACGGTTGGACTATTAACCATTGTCTGGTTCCTCTTACGATATCCACGCGAAGATATCTGATGCTGCTATTTTTACAACCGACACCATACAGCACGGGCACTATAATACAGAGTTGCAGAGCAGAAATGCCGCGCAGCTCTGTACTTTTCACATAATTCGAATCAAGGAAAGATGATGATAAAGAAGACTCATCATCGACTACAGAGGATGTTCTTTCCACATTCAGCTCAGATTCTTCACCATAGAAGAGAAGTTGGAGCCGCGTCACAACACTAACTTCAATTCGTTTGTGATGCGAGTTCCGACACAATATCTCGACAAGTTTCTTCCTTGAGAAACTTGTCGATATATTGTGTCGGAACTTCTGTTTTGGCCGAAGGGTGTTGTCTACCGACGTTTTCGCGGCAGGCTACGTGACACCGCACAGCGTAACACGACGCCGCCACTTCGTGTGTCATAGTGTCATGATGACATGACACTACCAAACTATGAAGTTTATTAAATTATATTTTGTATGTATTAGTATATTTTTAAGTTGTAATGTATTTTATCTATGGGCCTTAGGTTGCCTGATAATAAAATGATTGATTGATTGATTGATACTCGTAGACAAGTGTTAGAAGATGCGATTTCACTTTTCTATTCTTCCTTCTCATGTAGTTAGTGTCTAAACTGGTGTCAGATTTTTTGCCGCCCATGGGGTGGGGACGTGGGCTGTACTTGGCTTAACATACCGTCGAGAAATATCTATCAGGCATGCCTGTTTCCTCACGATGTTTTCCTTCACCGAAACAAATGATAGGTACAATCCTACTAATATCATAAATTTTGTAAACTTATGGATGTATGGATGGATGTTTGTTACTCTTTCACGCAAAAACTTCTGAACGGATTTGGACGAAATTTTGCACACAGATAGTTTATAGTCTGGATTAACACATAGAGTACTTTTTATTCCGGTAGTAAGATCCCATGGGTAAATTCAAGCTTCACGCGGGCGAAGCCGCTGGCAGAAGCTAGTACCACAATGATTACTTTTCTATTAACTAGTTATGAACTGCCTCGATGGTCGAGTGGTTGCAAGCACGACTGCTGAGCCTGAGGTCCCGAGTTGGATTCCCGGGTCGGGCTAAGTGTTATCATTAGGAATTTCGAAGAGCAGCCACGGAGTCTGGATCAGTGCCCGGCTGAAGGCAATAGGCTCGGTTTCTATTACATAATAATCATCAACTACCTAGCCTTTACGTAACTATGCTGGGGTCACCTTTAGTCAACCCCGCTCGCTTTCTACTTATTATATGGGACTCAAAACCGATCTGGCAAAATGTGGGTAGGTAACTATTAAGTTCACCTCTGTCTAAACCTTCAGGGAGTAGAGGCGTATTGTAATGTGATGTAGTTATGAAAGCTTTAATCAACGCAATGTATCACAGTCCACTGGACATTGGCCTCTCCCAAATATTACAGATTCTTTATATATCAGTGTATCAGCTTGACCGGTTTAAATTCCCTGATGTATTTTAATGAAAACTGTGTATTATAATGTTATAGTTCTATAAAATATTATTGTAACAGCGCCAAGTAATGGTAGAAAACTGCCGGCAAAATTAATTTGTTTTTATTTATTAACAGTTATTTTATAAATTTCAAGCACATCATGTAAATTAGTTAACTCAAATGTTATAAAATTGTATCTCTACAATGTTTTCATATTATCATAATTATAATTATTAACGCTAGACTTATAATTGAAAAAATAATTACAAAAGTTTCATGAAAGCTAATTAACTTAACGTGACGTTACCTGAATTCGAATTATGAAAGTTAATTAAAGTGATTGTCAAGTAAGATATTTCATAGCTGTAGGTAAAATTATTTCAAAACATTTTCAGTAGTCTTCAGAATAGTTTTCTCCACTAAATTTTTCCCCATTTCACTTCAAAGTAATTAAATATTAACCACTTACTTATTATTGATAATTGAAAATATCAACTCTACTGTTTCCACACAAATAAACAACTGCACATCACGAAACTCACCTCATTCACAAATCACGGAAAAAGTTCGACTTTTGGGAAAACTCTCATAGAATGCACAGCACATACAAAGCTCATTTCGTCTTAACAACAATCCCGCAAAGATTTGTAAACAAAAACTTGCGAAGATCACGAGTAATGTATATTAACGGAAAATTCTGGCCAACGACCGCTTGGAAATGAAACTTGTTTAAATATGTAACCTCTTAACTACGGCGGCTATTTGGGTGGGGCGCAGCTCGTGTGCTTAAGGGATATCCCAGGAAACGGATCTGAGCTGTAGGTACCGAAGCGAAAGACGAAAGTTCTAAGTAGGAAGTCGATGACTCCGCGATGATGTTAACGTGGATAGGGAATTTGGATAATCCGATTTGGGAAAGTTTTTTTTTATTTTGCACCTTTTTTTGGAAGATAAGGAAAAGATTTTCGTTAATCATCGATGCTTAGGAAGCACTTAATTGTTGTATAAATGTATCGATCTGTGTATGTGTTTCGATTTTAGTCGGAATATAATCCTCAATCTGTTGTGTTAGTAGAGTCTCTAATTTTTGCTACTTTGCCTCTAGCAAAATGTCATTTAGCGATATGTGATAGTCTCTATCTCAAAGATTTGTTGATTGCCTTGTAGTTTTTGTATTCGGCTCCAATCAGACAATCTTTATTTCGTTGTTAAAAATAACACACAAAACTTCTAGAAGATCATTTACGTTTCAAGTTTTGATAGCAAATAACTTGTCGTTAATTCGTATTGATAGATTTATGCTAGATCCGTGACGCTAACTCAAGTTAGACTTTTAAACAGGTTCACTGCATTAATAACAAAGAACAAAAGCACATTATTATCTTAACAATTTTCATAAATATGTATACGATCCAAACTGGTTTCATAATAAATGTATCTGACAATTTCTTCCGCATAAACACGAACAATTATTGAAATTCTATTAGAAGAAACGGCCAAGGTCATTGGAAATCCGCACATGGGTTTTATGTAACACTTTATGTGGCCCAAGGTGCGATGTTCGATTGATAGCGAAACTATTGCTAGATTTCTTTCAAGGAAAGTATGAATCATTGTTGCGCAAACTGAATGATTACGTTTTAATATGCGTACGATTGTCTAGACATTATTTTTTTCCGTGTTTAAATTGTGAAATAAGGATTCATAAAAGTTTTATTGTGCTTTTATTTTTTTTACGGAAAAAAGCGTGATATTTTTCTTATTCATTTGACGATTTCTTTTTCCTTGGCCTATCTTGTCCCACAGCTAGGCAAAGGCCTCCATTCCTCAGACTGAAGAATGACAATATCTAAATTAAAAAAAATATAATTTATACAACACTGCACGACTAAAATAACTTTTACAAACACGTTTCTATGGGGCGTCATGATTAACAGTACAAAACTATGCAGTATTATATTTTCGGAGCATGTCCACATTACGCTGTCGCGCCTGAACAAAGCTGTTTGCCTTCAGTGGTAGCCCGGGGCGCCAGAATGCTTGTACGTGGATGATACTATTGGGGCTATTCAATAATCGTATTTGACATTTTCTGACTTATTTTCATAAACTGAGGATTTAATTCAGGTTGCGAAATTATTTGCGGTTAACAGACTGATTGTTTGCGGTTCTGTATTGGAAAGGTTTTGGTTGGAATAAATGTTTGTGATGGATTTTATGTCGACGGAGATCCGATAGCGAGACATTTGGACTGCGCAATTCGAAGAGAGTCAATTTTTTGTGTATCTAGTCTTCTAAAATAAATATGAACATGCAAAGACCTTCCAGACACAACACTCACGTGAGATGAAGCGTGGCTGACGCAAACGTGTCGACTTTTTTCGGCACACGTGTACATTACGTTGCAGAATAAACCAACATTTAGGACAAAAGCATTTTACTTCCGCGCCGACGAACAAAAGTCAAATGTAAATAACCTCTAGACACGGTTCGTGTACTAAGTAGCTGATAGGCACCGATTATATCGTTACCAGATTTACATAGCTCCTTAAATGTGGCGAGAATTTAATACATGCGCAATTACGGAGCAATGGAAATTGTCTAGATGAAAATTAACTTTGGATTAACACTGCGCCTTTTAGGAAGCGGATCTCGTTATCACACGATCGGTTTAAATCTCAATTATTGTTAATACAACTTCCTAAACTTAAAATTATGAATTCTCGAATCCTGCCGGATACTAGATGTCGTGATTGATGCTCTAATGTTCGAAGTTTCTAAAAAAATATGTTTCCGCATATGAAATCATGCTGACAACAAGTTCTGTATGTAAAATGGATGACGTCTAAAACGGGATTAGGGTACTTATGATAATGTTTAGTCTATTTTGCGGTTGTGCTGCCTACGCCTTTTGTTTTATACTATTTAACATAAGGATGTAAGAAAATATCCGCAGTGCAGATTCGTCGATGATGCTATAATCATCAATACCTATATTATTTGGAGATGGAAAACTTTTGTACCATGAGTCAGATACTTGTCTGAGGCACCAAAAGTGTTATAGGAAAGGCCCCATTTATGGGATCCGATTTCCTTGTTTATTTAAAAAAAAAATCGACACGATCGAATGCAACTCAACGAAGTATCATTTTTGGCTTAGTCAGAGCGTCACGGATTCCAGAGCTAGATTAGTTATCTCCTATTTTTTAAATCAGTCTGTTAGAAGCTTGTGACAACATACTCTGGGAGTCGAACTTCAAGTAGAAGGTATGAAAATTGTCAGAAAAAAAAGAAATTAACATTTACAGGGAGTTCTTTTTGAGTTATATAAAAGCTTCCAAAATTTTTAGACAAGACAAAAAAGTAACGCAATTCCTGCAACTTCAGCAGTAAGCGAATCAGAGGATAGGATTAAATTGGTGTTCAGATCTTATTAAAAAATAAAATAAAAATGTTTATTTCAGACTAGTGCTGTAGTTTATATTTTGTTAGTAGCATACAAATTAAATAACTTAATACTAAGTTAGTAGCAATGTATGTAGGTAGTTTAGATGTACGAATTAAAATTATTATAACTTAATAGGGTAAATTAAATTGAAATAAACAAGATTAATTAATGCCAGAACGTAATTAATTAAATTGAATTGAAACCAATGATGAATGAATGAAATGAATTATTACCCTTCCTTTTAAAAATAGGAAAAGGGATGATTTAACAAGTAAAGAAAATATACTAAATATAGCTACTCACATCCATCTTATTTGTAAAATAAATAAAGCTAAATAACAAGTAATCATATAACAATTTTCACAGAACAAATGTTACTTACTTGGTATAGATTTGCTAGAAGTGGAGATGAAGACGTAGAAGAAGGTGGACAGTTGAATGTAAAGACTGATCATACTCCTCAAGCTTTTATACTAAATCTGAAGTATCCAGCCTAACGAACCTAGTCGAGAGACAACGGGGCACTTCCATTATCTATATGGATCTGATAATTAGGTTTGGCTAATGTGTTCGATATTGTTGGGCAGAAGTTTGGACGGAAGAAAGTGAATTGTCGGAAGGCTGACGTATTTTTTTTACCCTACTACAGCAAATTCAAAAGGGAGGGTTATGATTTTAGTAGTCTATCTATGTATGTCCTCCGTAGCTCCTAAATTATTCATCCGATTTTGATGAATAAGGTTTCAATGGATTAGTTATTCATTCGCTTCATGTAAAATACTGGTATAAAGCTGCATCCGGTTAGACTTGAAGCCGACCCCAACATATTTGGGAAAAGGCTAGGTTGATGATGATGATATTATGATAGTTTTCACCGACAATGAAAAGACATGCCTAAAATAGCTTATGCCTGCAGCGGCGGTGCGGCGTCGTTGCCCCTCAGATCAAATAAAAAAAGTAGATACCGCACTTATAGAACAAGAAAGTGTCGCCATTTTTTCAACTATGTGTGAGTAAATGAAGTATTGCCACGTTTTGAAAAAAAAAACCCTTAAAATTGCGTAAAATAGGTAATATGCCAATGGGAAAATAAATGTCTCATAAATTACAATAACATTATAAATATGTAGGAGGTGTGTAGGATCACTTTATAAATGGTCTCAACAGATAGTCCCGAAAAAAAATACAACAAGGTTATGTAAAGAGTGTTTATTAAAATAAATAACATAAAACAAAAAAAGACGGAATCATTTCGACTCTGTCGAATAGCAGCTACCCATTCATCTCTTATTAAAATATTTGCTGGCAACCTAAAACCAATAATATTTGATAGTATAAAATAGAAGGTAAGTACTCGAGAACGTAGAAAGAAACGAGTAAAAAAATAATTATTTACATAAAATGAAGTGATTATAAAATAAAACAATAATTATGTCCACTCTGCGCCTAATAATTTTGCTATGACTTTGCCTACAACTTACTTACCCACATTTTTGGGTATCACAAATACGAACTCCTGGCAACACTCTCTCGATACGTCATTTCGGGACATTGACGTTATTTATGTGGAATAACCTCAAAACTGTGTTTGAATAATATAAAAAAAGATAGTCTTGTGACTACTTACGTGTGAAACGATATTCCTTCAGACTTTTTGTTCACTTTCGAGTTGTTTTTACACCATTTTATAACACACGACATTTTTAAGGCAAACTTACTGCACGACGACCCGTAGGATAATAACAAAAATGAGCATAGTTTGGTGCATGTGTGTGCGTGAGTGCGTGTGTTTACTTGAATGAGCAGAGTTTTGTGGCTTCACTATTGGCAAAGGCCGTGCGGTATCTACTTTTTTTATTTGATCTGAGCGTTGCCCGCTGATAATACGGAAACTATATCAGGGGCTCGCTTTTTGGGCGTAGGTACTCGTAAGAAGTGCCTAGATCATGGTCTTTACGCCAGATTATTACACCATATATAGTTAGGGAGGCCATGATGCTAAATGTGGACTTACTCGAGCGTTGTGGACACCTATTGAATTTCGAAGCTTACTAATGATAAAAGAAAAAAAAGTTATTAAAGTATACTCGTCCAACGGTGGGGTGAGCGTCCATAGATTATCAAAAATGACAAAAAAACTGTTATATCGACATGTCATATTGATAACATATACGCCCCGCGTATCTTCAGTAATTTAGGTATGTTAATCTGATGATTTGCATGGTGGGGGTGGCTGTGCGTAAGGGTTGAAAAAAAACGAAATTAAAATGTTTTGATCGAGCGTGTCAGATATTTTAAGGGAATGTTAAGTATATCCAAAAAAAGTTCTCATTTAATATTCTGACGATTTGGACGTAACGCAAACTCATGGCGTATATTGAAATATGCAGAAAAAAAACATCATTTAGAAATACTCGAGCGCGTCAGATTAAGGATATTGATAACATATGCGCCCCACGTATCTTCAGTAATGTAGATATGTTAATCTGATGATTTGCATGGTGGGGGTGGCTGTGCGTAAGGTCTCAAAATAGGAAAAAAAAATTTTTTTGATCGAGCATATCAGATATTTTAAGAGGGTGTTAAACCCAAAAAAAGTTCTCATTTAATATTCTGACGATTTGGACGTAACGCAAACTCACGGCGATTATTGAAATATGCAGAAAAAAACCATCATTTAGAAATACTCGAGCGCGTCAGATTACGATACTCGTATATATGTCACCGTAAAATTGTCAAATACGTTATATTACAATATAACGTGTATCACTCTAGCGATATTGTAAAGTCTCGAATTATTGTCAACTGAACATACGGAAGTATCTCTTGCCCCCATAAACGGGACTTGGGGCACCCCCCCGTTAGGTTAGTTAGGTTCCTTTAAACCCTGCACTCGGAAATAGGGGCCCCGCGAAGCGGGGCTCCGTCGACTACGCTTTTTAGGGGAATATGAAGTGTTTTAAGGTTAGGTTATATTAATCGATATTTCTCAGGAATGGTACAGTATCTTTTCATGAGAGTGGTACCACTGGGTAAGGGGGACCCCTCCTTCTCTCCACACCGCGTGAGTGACTACCATCGCATGCATTTCACGAAAAATAATGCGTTTTATTGTAAGCAGTATGTTCATTTGACAATAATTCGAGACTTTACAATATCGCTAGAGATATTACAATATAACGTATTTGACAATTTTACGGTGACATATATACCTTTCATCTTAACGTTCTGGATGAAAGAAGAATCCGAAGAAGGTGGCAAAACGTGAGAGGGAGAGAACCTTACATCCCAGCCGCCGCGAAAGACGCCCCCGGCGTCGGGTACCACGTGGCTAGCTCGCCATCTGTCCATAATTCATAATTTTAATATCACTAGGTCCACCCTAGTGGATAACAAAATTTAACACTAGTTTCATTTGTTTTCAGATTCTCATAAAACGGCTAGTTCCAAATAAAAAAAAAAAACAACGGGTTGCGCGATCAGGTCACGTGTCTTGACGCGGGTTTAAACATTTTTACCTATTCCAAAAAGTGCACAACGCCGCTGAAGAAGTTTTCACTTCAAAAACAACAGTAGTTCTATCGTGGTTAATGGTACTAGTGACAATGAACCCCCGGAATCACCCACTGCTGGCGAATCCAAAAAAAAGCGTTATGATTTTAGCAGTCTATGTATGTATGTTTGTATCACGTATGTTCCTCCGTAGCGCCTTAACTATTTATCCGATGTTGATGAATATTGTCAATCGACTCGTTATTACGAGTATATAGGCTGGGTAACATAGGCTACATTTGAACAAACTTCAACCAAAGGATGAGTCGATTTTATCTTGTAAATCCTGAACTTAATTAAGGCGTGATTTTTCAGTACTCGGGTTTTCTGTGGTTTAGTTTATGACATTAATTCCTGTTCTGCCACACTTCCCGATTTTGTGCGGCCCGTATCTTTGTGATTGGTTACGGTTAGTAAGTTTTACGCATATCTATGCGTAAAACTTACTAACCATAATCATAACCATGTTGTGGTAACTCTCTGGAATACATTTGAAATTTTCGTGAAAGTTCCGAACCCCACAGAAGTGTTCATAAATTATTGGTTTTTATACATTACCAATGATTCTAAAATTCTTGAATGAAAGATGTCCGTTAGGATTGAGGAACCACGTCAGAACTTCGGACATCATGGATTCATACTTATCATAATTTGTTATGCTTTTGTAGCATTTGAGAATAGTTAGTAGACCAAATCTGAACACGGATGTATTAAAACTATAAAAGTTACCATACAATATTAATGTTGCTCCTCAGACCATACAAATACTCGTCATTTTTCAAAGAAGCATGGCAGTTGTTCAATTAATTCGCAAATTCCCCATCACTCCAAATTCTCACCATCAAAGTTGGAACATTCTAGCAATCAGCCAAAATATTCGTATTCTCTAGACGAATTTTATTCTGACAATCCATCATCGTTTACCTACAATTTTGAGGCCAGTCACTTCCGAATCGCGACATAATGCCCTATCATGAACCTCATCGGAAGTAAATGTCGAGTCTAAAAATACGACGAGAAATAAACAGAAAGTGTTTTTTTTTGGAAAAAATAAGGGCACGGTGTTGACAAAGGGTTTGGTATCCGGTAATTATCTGATGGATTTCTTAAAGTTTCCGATTTCGGATAAATTTGGGAAGAGCAAATTTGGGTTTGTTCGGTGTTGAATTTTTTCGATAGAATGCTCTGTAAATTGATTTCTTCAAGGTGAAGCAAAGCGGTATTAGTTGTTCCATTAGGACCTACCTTCTCATCAGCAGCCCTGCAAAGGCTCTGGGATTTGGTCTCCACATTACTTTGTTGAAAAGAGTTCAGAGTTTTTCAATCAGGAATTTCTCAGAAGCGTCTACAGGATCTGGATTAGCGCCCGATCGATGTCAGTTGGCTCGCCCTCTATTAGGTACATGGAACTTTAACATAACTGGTGAAATGTGTGTACCTCTGCCTAACCAATCGCAGATTACAGGCGTGAAATAAGGTAAATGACACAAATATACCAATTTGACATACTTCTTAGGAGCTGTCAAAACACGGTTCTCTCTCATAGATTTGGTATGGCATTAGCACGCTGTGACGTCACTGTTTAGTCAACGCAACAATTCAACTGCAACAAAAAAATGTGTGTCCGACACTGGCTTGGCTTGTAATTAATAGTAAAATATACCAAAAACAAATTAAGTATATGAAATTATTCTGACATATTTTAATGATATATATATGAAATTAATTAGATTGAACTCTCTGAACTTGATTCAGAATCATCTTGTAAGTTTATAATGATTTCGATTGAACTCATTATATCTCTTCTAAACCAAGACCAGACTAAATCTGTGACTTAGCGACAAATTGCGATTAACTGGCGACGAAATATGAAAGAAAACACAGATCGTCACTGGGTGCTCGTTTTTGGGAGTCTCCCCAGCTTGGCCACATGCCAAGCTGGGGAGACTCCCCAGATCGGCCATCTAAACCCTTATATCTTTTGAACCAGTTACCATCAAATTCTAAGATTTTTCGACAAATTTAGGTCCATGTTCACCGAAAAGATAAACGTCTGTTTATCTAAAAACAGCTGTCACTGTGACATATTCCCATACAAAAATGCGTTTTAAACAGCTGTTTTAGGTAATCAGACTGTCATCTTTTTGGTGAACATGGACCTTAGACTAATAAGCGACAATTTTTTTGTGTTTTCAAAATTAAAATCCCCGATGGTGGCCAAGCCAGTGTCACACCAAAAAATTTAGTTTGGCAGTGAATTGAAAATAAATCGGGTTTGCAGGCCCAAAATAACGTTTTATTTTAGAGATTGGGGTCTTGGAATCATTGTTTTATGGTGGCTCATTAACTTTGTGTTCGTGTGCTGTAAGATTTGTAGGGTGGTCATAATGGATTAATAATGTAAATAGTGTTTGTGATAGGCTGTAAGGCAGATGGTATTCCAAATAAAAATCAAAATCAGTTTTTAATTCTTTATTTGCACAAACCACAAAAAAGTTATAAAGTTATGTCATAAATTAAAGTTTCCCATAAACTCGTAAATGAACTATGAATAATAAATGAACTAAAATGAAGGTAATACATAATTATCTAGCTTTATTATTTAAAAGTCATTATTACATTTCTATGTAATCCAATCCAACAATTAATTGTAAAAAGACGACATTAAAACAAAACATTTTTGAATAACTACGTACCTAACTCTCAACGTTAAACATTGGTGATTAATCAAACATGCACGTAATTATCGAAAAAAATACAGCATATATAATTAACATTGGGCCATATAACTTCTGTTTATATAAACAGAAAATAAAAGTATTTCGAAATATCGAAGTGCAATTTTGCCATTTTTCTTGAACAATTTAAACATTCTTAAATTCAAATTTTTATTTCACTAAAGTTGCCAAAGTTGCTAGCTGTCACCTATTTAATAATTATGGCAATATTTCTTGTAATAGTTGGTTTTATCGATTGAGGGTCTATTTTGTACATCTTCTTTTTTAGAAGTCATTTCTTTTTCAGGAAAAAGAAATCGAAAAAGCATGCAAACAAGCTGATAATAAAATCTGTCAGT
Organism: Xestia ashworthii; assembly: GCA_950022955.1. Classification (NCBI taxonomy): domain Eukaryota; kingdom Metazoa; phylum Arthropoda; class Insecta; order Lepidoptera; family Noctuidae; genus Xestia; species Xestia ashworthii. The sequence continues at coordinate 7,383,897 of OX465556.1, forward strand.
TTACTCTAGTGAATTGAAAATTCGAACATAAGCCATTTTTTTCAGTTATTAAATTTAACACACAATATTTGGGACCTCATCCTTCATGCTGGCAAGAATTAAGTTCTTGTCAGTGCCACCAGCTTTCTTTGGTTCCAAAGCATTTCTCATTTCCAAGGCCCGGGTGTCCACCTCCAAGGACTGGTTCTTGTCGTTCAAATCAATGGCTATTTTGATGGAAGCTGCTTCTAGAGCGTTGTACGTTGCCCTGAAAATGGTTTAAAGTTAAGTTCTGACATTGCTCAAAAATGCCACTCCGCTAAAGTGGAACTGAGGTGGCCATGCCTACTAATATCTACTATCTGGAGCCCTGTCACAGACCTGACCCGAGAAGACGGGGCGAGTTAGATAGAACCAATACCAGTCCAGAAAAAAAATCAAAGAAGAAGTAGGACTTTGAACAGCAGTGGAATAACAACGCGAGTTTCGTGGCTCCAAAAATGCGATCTTGAAGTGGTCTGGTTGTATGAAACAGGGTTGAAGAAGAGTCATCTAATAAATTAATGTTAAATAATATGTTTGTAGAATCAAATTGTCTAGATAATTCCTGAGCGCTACGATCATGACTACGAGTCTACGACGTACGTATCACATTTAAATAATTGAGTACTAGACATTTATCATAAAGAGTAATGATCTTCTAAATAGTTTCTTAATACTAGCTCTATTTTTAGTCCTTCGGGGTTTCGAAAATCACTCTACTGTAAAGAACATAAAAAGCCCACAAGACGGGGAGCATATGCCAATTTTCTTATTCCATCAAACTTGCTTTCTTCTTCAAACCGCCTGTCAGTTTTCTATAGATAACCATACTACGCTAAAGACTTTGACCCGGTTTCTATAACTTACTAACGTATAATATCAGTTAATATGCCAAGTATCACAGCTATCGGTGTTTCTATAAACAAAGTTAGCTTGAAATATCTCCACGTCACCTACTGTCACTTGATTTATGGAAAAAAATAAACAAAGATTTTCTGTGTGTTTTGTTTCACCGTCTGTAAGCAAAATCTCAAAAAGACAGAGATTAAAACCTACCGAAACCGAACAGTAAGTTATTGAAAATGGCCATAAATATATTAGAGTTACGGCTGACAGCGGTTGGATGCAAGAAAAAAACGTTGCGCACCCCAAGTTACATGAATGATAGTCTACGCTAGTTTTGCCAGCATAACTACTTACTTGGCGCAGTCCAATTTCTCTTGCAACTGACGAATGGTCTCCCTGAGGCACCGGACCTCATCCTTCAGTCCTATGTCAGCCTCATCAGCAGCTAGTTCATACCCTGGACGGTACCCTCGCGTCTCCAAGCGGGTCTCAGCCACTTTCAGCGCGTTTACCTTGTCAGCAAACTGTTCGCCCATAGTTTTAAGTTCTGTTGCTAGTTTGTCCATGTTTTCTTCCATCTGGGAAAAAATATTACAGAATCAGATTTTTGATAGATTTCCGAAAATTCGATGGCACCAAGCATTTATTTCAATTGGGCATTTAAAAGGCACTTTTAAGGAACGACAATTTTTACAAAGAAATAAAATCGATTTAGCTCTACTCATTCGTAAAGGAAGTATCGTGAGGAAAAGTATGGGGAAGAAACTATCGTTCATCGATGGTGGTTTCTATGTGATTACGAATAAGGTAACAAGCGACAATGGTGTCGATTCTAAACTAAATAACTAAACTTAATTTAGGCTATTGCTATCTTTTTCTCTCTAATAAAAAAAATAAAGAGACGGACGTAATTTAGAGCTGTCTTTAATTGGAACTAATAAGGGTGCACGTAAAAACATGTCGACTAAAAACACGGTGAAGCGCAAGGCATAAACTAGTTTGACATCTCTAACTTAGTTCATAGCTATAGCCGCCCTTTTCTCTCACTGCCGTTTAGTAAAATATAGCAATAGCCTAAATTAAGTTTAGTCCGACACCAATGTCATTTTGTAAAATTAAACTTGCCCCACGCTAGAAATTTCTCCTGTATCGTGAGTGCGTCTTACAATCACTTAACCTCACATACACAAACAGCCACAGAACAACTACCTGTAAGCCATACAAAAAAAATATTTGTTCCGTGCGGAAATCGAACCTGCGGTACTCGGCGCAGCAGCGAATCACTCAGTCACTGCGCCAACCATGTTGTCAAGTTATATAGAGACTAGTCTTATATAGCGGTCTGATACAGAAATTGAGCATTTCAGTGCGGTGTGTGGTTGCATATATGCCTTATACCACATGTAGTGCTTGATGAAAATAAACCAACAACAAACATGACGCATTCGACGAAACTACAAAATCTTTTAGAAGTCTGGGTTTGGTGACAAAAATAGAGTTTCTCCTCGCCGACTGACCCTAATAACACGTAACAGGATTGAGAAACTTCCCACTTTTACATCTCTTATTCTGGACCTAACTATATGAATAAAGTTTTTGGAAGCTAATATACTAGGACGGCAATATGATTCCCAAGTTGCCCGATTGTTTGCCGCAGAGTAGTTAGTTGGCGAAAAGAGTGCGAGTTTTCTAGGATTGTTCCAATAAATAAGCCTTTCATTATTGGTTCAAAACTTTATTTAAGGTTAATTTTGCTAGTTAAATACTAGCATATTCATTATTTATCCACCTATCATTTATTTGTGCAATAATATTTTCTTCTAGCACTTTCGTGAAAACTGTCCAAACTAGAAACTTTATTGCTAGGACGGTTTTGCGAGGATACGTGTAAAACTTTCATTAACGTAGTCTTCGAGAAACTTAATACCCGGGAAAATTATGGTGTCCCTATTAAACTTCTCTACTTACCCATTAGGGCATAACTGTCGTTCTGTTTTTTAAACGAACCAACAGGCTCTTACCCATAGATGCAGTTATTTGAAGGTTTCTAGGAATTCCTACTTATTTCATAACTGAACACACCTTCATCTTCTGCCAATCCAGTTCATTTCTAGCCCTCTGCGTATCATAGATTCGTCTCCTCAGCATATAATTGGTGACATCAGTTTGGGCCCTCAATGCATTTCTAGCGCGACCTCGAGCAACAAAGAGGGACTCACGCAGACGTAAAGTGTCTTGAAGCTCGTCAATTGCCATTTGTTTCGTTGCTTCACATTTTTCTAGCCATTGCTGGTTGGTAATCATTCTAGAAGAGACAAATAATTTCGATGAAAGGCTTTGAAAGTAATTAATGGTTAATTTTAGTTACTTGGTTACCCTTTTAGCAGTATTAAAATGTTTCCATTGATCTCGAGCAAATTATTGTAATTTGTAGGTATTTATTTTGTGTTGTCGATGATCTTGGTGCACGGTAAAACTCTAATGAGTTTATGTTGGCACCAACTTAAATGTATAAACTTAAATGTATGTTTGCTACTGAATAAATAAATAAATAAATAATAATAAATAAATAATTCTAAAATTATGTTTGTGGGAACTTTAAAATCGTTGTATCTTATAGCTTTGCCTCTCGCATTTAAGACGCCTGCGGAGCATGCGTATTTCATACAAACGTAATACCAAAATAATTTGTAAATTAAACATATTCCTAAGGTAGTGTGTATTTATTTCGATTGAATTACAGAATATCTAGGTTCCCAAATATATATTTTGATTAGATACTCATTTTAAAAAGAGTTATAAGAAAAATAAGTTTTCTATAGAAATTTTAAATTCCCCATATCTCGTCTTTGTATCATTGTCCTCTCAAAAAATACATTTGGGAACATAGATATTCTGTAATCCAATCGAAATAAATACACACTACCTTAAGAATGTGTTTGATTTTCATATTATTTTGGTATTACGTTTGTATGAAAAACGCATGCTACGCCGGCCCCTTAACAATAACATGTATTGTATTGTATTATGGTAACTTCAAAGGATTTTTTTGTTGCGATGTTGAGTAAGTACGTCCTTTTAGAGTTTGATTACATATCTATATCATAAACCGAATTTTCTATAAAAGGATTTTCAGTAACATGAAATAAAGTTAGTATCTAATCTAAAACTTTAGTACTGAAAAGCATCGAGGCTTTCGCAGACTTAGAAGTAAACCGTTGTTTAGATACGCCTACGTAAGAAAAAAACCATAATGACAAGCAAAGTACCATCGCTTAGAGACTGCTCATATCTTGTGTTATTAATGAGACTAGAATGTCGTGGGAACCTTTTAACTCAGGCCCAGGTGCAACAAGACGCGAGGGAGTATCATAACTTCTAACAAATTTAATTGTTTAGAAGTACCAAGTTTAAAGTTCCTGCCTCTCAGGTTGTTTTCAAGGAGACTGTCTTGTAAGTTATCTTGGCTCTGTGTTCAGGTTTAGACCTCGTTAATGTGTTAAGGGATTATGCAGAGATGCTAACTTAGGTAATGGGATCATGAGACTCTGTTTTCTCATTTACAAATAAATAATAAGTCTGAAAAATCATGCTCTAATTAAATTCGGGGTTATCAAGGTAAAATCGACTCTTCCTATTGTAGAAGTCGGTTAAATTGTAGCCTATGTTACTCGGGCCATAATAACGAATCGATTGACTACTTATTCATCAAAATCGGTTGAATAGTTTAGGCACTACGATACGCAAATACAAACATACATACATACATACATATGTACGTTTGCCTGGCTCGGCCCCCCAGAATCTGCCTTTTAGGTGTTCACCAATGCAATGTACTTGCCTCTAGGAGTATATGTACCGATTTCTTTTTCAATGTACCTCTGTAAATAAAATAAAATAAAATAAAATAAAAAAGCCTTTATTCTACTACCTTATAACTTACATATTAATATGAACAATAAAGAACAAGTTTAAAGTTTAAATTAAATTAACTATCTTTTTACACTTATTTTTAAGTTTTACCAAGTAGTAGTCGCCTCCTCAGCGTAGGCCTCCCCCATTATCCTCCACACATTTCTGTCCCTGGCTTGGGTCATCCAGTTCGGTCCAACTTTCTCCTTGAAAATGTCTTCCCACCTTTTCTTTGGCCGACCTTTACTTCTGGTTTCGTCTCTGGGTATCCATTCAGTCGCTTTCTTGGTCCAGCGGTGGTTTTCCATTCTGCAGATATGGCCCGCCCAGTTCCACTTAAGTACCCTTATTCTTTTAACAATATCCATGACTTTTGTTTCCTGCCTGATAGCTTTATTATTAACCCTATCTTTTTGCTTTACTCCGAGCATACTTCTTTCCATTTTCCTTTGGCATATCGCTAGTCTATTCTCGTCTTCCTTTTTCAAGGACCAGGTCTGGCACCCGTACGTTAAGCATGGAAGAATTGTTATTTCGTAGAGCTTTTTCTTTGTATGTATTTTTACTTGTTTATTTTCTCCAGTATCTCTTCCATGCCATAGAAATACGCCTGCGAATTTCATTGCTTGAGCAGTTATTAAAGGAAACCATTTGCCCCAGATATACGTACTCTTTCACATATTCTATATTTACACCATCAACACTGATACTCCTGTTTACTCCGTTTGTTAGTATTTTTGTTTTTGCTGTGTTAAGCGTCAGGCCCACTCTTTTACTTTCGCGTGTTAGTTCTTTAATCATGTCTTCCATATCAATAGAGTTCTCGGCAAAAATAACAATATCGTCTGCAAAGCGTAGGTGACTCAGGTATTCTCCATCAATTCTTATCCCTTTTTTTTCCCAATCGAGTTTTCTAAAGACTGCTTCTAGAACAGAAGAGAAAATTTTCGGTGAGAGCGGGTCGCCCTGCCTTACTCCCTTTTTTATTTTAAATTCTGATCCTTCTCTTTCTAGCCTGACCTTCGCGCTACTGTTTGAGTATATGTGGCAGAGTAGGTCGATGTATTTTTTATCTACTCCTTGTTGTACGAGAGCTTTCCAGATATCGCTGTGTTTTAAAGAGTCAAAGGCTTTTTTGTAGTCTATGAAACATAGATATAGAGTTTTCCTGTACTCATTGATCTTCTCTATTACCTGTGTTACAACATGGATGTGGTCCAGAGTAGAGAAACCCTTCCTAAAACCCGCCTGCTCGCGTGGTTGCTGTTCGTCTAGCGTTTTTGTTATTCTATTTAGTATTATTTTTGAAAATATTTTGTACATATTCGACATTAGGCTAATGGGTCGGTAGTTGCCTAAATCATTTCTATCGCCTTTTTTATATAGCAGTACGATTGTTGACTTAGACCATTGGTGAGGTGTTGAACCTGTCTTAATTATATTATTAAATAGCAACTGGAGTGGAGCTTGTAGAGATTCCGAAATAGATTTTAGCACTTCATTCGTGATGTTGTCTTCGCCAGGCGTTTTATCTGGTTTTTGCGTGCTAATTGCATGTTCAATTTCGCTCTTCAATACAGGATCGGGGTGTGAGATAGAGTCGAAATGTTCAAAGAGGTTAATTTGACAGTTCTGGATTTCAGGTTCTTCATCTGCATAAAGGTCTCTATAGTATTTAGTAGCCTCATTTATGATTAATGGTCTCTTTCTAATAATATTTCCTGATTTGTTTTTGAGGCTTTCGGTCCACTCTGTTTTATTTCGTAATTCTTTATACGCTTTCCTTACTCCACCAGTCTTCTCTATATATTTTTCAAGCAAAGCCTGTCTCTGGTTTTGCCTCTCCTTTGAAATGCTTCTACTTATTTCCTTACTGATTTCTGTGATTCTTTGTTTTACATGTTTAGTCCGTTTTTCTTTGTACAAGTTTTTCCTTTCTACTAACAGAGATTTTGTGTACGATGTTAAATGCTCTTCTCTCTTTTTCAGTTCCGGTAATTTTGTTAAAACCTCTTTCATGTTTTGTTCGAAAGCATTGTATTGGTGCTGAACTTCAGTTGATGTAGTTAAGGACTCCATAAAACGACTTTCCCAATATGATCCATCGACCCTAGTTAGAGTTGGTAGTTGCTTTGCATGTTTGTAGTTGTTTTTTATGTATTTTCTCTCTTTCTTTCTGTCTATTGCTATATTGCATCTAATCATCCGATGGTCCGTCTCGAAATTTAAATTATTTATCACCTTGAAATCATGTATGCGAGCAGACCGATTGGTCAAAATATAATCAATTTCATTAAAATAAAGTCCGTTCGGTGATCTCCAGGTCCATTTCTTTTGAGTTTTCCTTTTAAACATACTGTTGGCAAATCTTAGATTTTTTTCTAGAGCGAATTCTATCAACTTTTGACCATTTCTACTTCGGTTTCCTTCAGAGTATTTGCCAAATACACTTTCTTCTCCATCTCTACTTTTCCCTATTTGTGCATTGAAATCTCCCATTATAATAAGGTTTTTTGTGTCTACAAATTCCAGAGCATTTCCTATAGTGTCGTAGAAATATTCAATGTCTTCTGATTTGTAGCTCTCTGTTGGTGCGTATATTTGGATAATAGACCACTTACAATTTTCAGATATTTGGATTTCCATGACTGCAACTCTATCGGAAAATGATTTGAAACTAATGATGTGATTTTTCCATTTTCGTTTAATTAAAAAACCTACTCCATTTCTTCCATTAGTTGCACTCGTGTGGTAGAGAATGAAGTCTTCGTGTTCCTCTATTCTTTCTTCCGGTCTCCTGACTTCACTCAAGCCAATAATATCCCACTTCAAATTTTTCACCGCGTGATTTAGTTCTGAAAGTCTACTGTCTTGCAATAATGTTCTTACGTTCAGGCATGCTAAATAGAGATATTTGGTTTGTTTACTTTCTTTTCTATTGTTTATTTCAACAGGGTTGCTCGTAGGTTGGATAGTATCTTGAATATTATAATCTGTTGGGGGGCGTTGGTCGGACTCCCCCACGGTGACCAGCCGGCTTGGGGGAGGTTGAGGGGCACTACTTAGGCGTTTTTTTGTTCTTCATGATTTTTAGACATGGTATTGGTTACGTTTGAATCATTGTTGTTTATTTGCGTAACACGCAAATAAGAAGTAATATTTCCTGTCTTATTTTTCTTTACACTATGCTTAGTTTTATTTGTGACACTGCTACCTTCCCCTGTACTCGTGTTTTCGGCAGATTCAGGTGATTTTGATTGATATCTCTTATGTGGACGTATGTATTTTTCCCCTACTGTTTTATTTTCCAGGGTTATTATCTTGTCGTAGCGGAGAGCAACCTTCTTTCCGGATTCACGTTCACGCTTTAGTTCTTCCTGTAGCTGTTTTCGTTTTTCTAGTACATGGAGAGGATAGTCTTGTTTTATGTAGATAGGGTATCCTTCAAGTGACTTTTTCTTCTTTAATATATCAATTTTTCGCCCCATGTTACTTAATACGACGACAACAGGTCTAATTTTATCGCTTTTCTTACCTAGCCTTCTGACTTCCTCTATTTCTTCTCTGCGGCAAGTAATTCCCATGGTTTTGGTTATAATGTCCAATATCAAATTATGTAACTCATTGTAGTTATTTTCGGACTCTTCAACTCCAAAAAATATTAAATTTTTCTTTCTTAACTGCTTTTCAAGTTGATCAATAACTTCCTGTTGATTATCAATTCTGTTTTCCAACTCTTTCATTTTTAGCTCCATGTGCCCGAATTTTTCGTTTATATTATTATTTATTGATTGCTTTATGTTCGTCTCCATATTTTTCATCTCCTGTTTTTGATTGCTAAGATCGCTTTGGATCCGTTTTAATATCTCCATCACATCCTCCATTTTAACAAAATTGTGTTAACTGCCCTCTTGCGTCCAATAGCGGTATTACAGTATCAGTTGGTCGATTGCTGTTTTGATTCCGCTATTCGTCGGTAGATGGCGCTGTTACAAGATAGGCATGAGTTGCAGTTTTTCTTTGTTAATTTCTAGGTTATGATTTGGGATATTATTTTCTAAAGTTTCTGATCTTTGAATTTAATCCACTCGCTAATATGTATATGGCAAACTGACCTTCCCAAGATGTTCGTAGCTCGATATTCTTGAAAGATTAACCGCTCACAACGGTCTCCAAGAACAATGACAGTTGACCGGTAATTAACTTGTTTTCTTCTTTGTCTCGGATATTTGGTCCTGGATAACAAGTGTGTTGCTATTTTGGTAGCTATCACACGAGTGTGTATCGTTTTCCACACGAAATTTGCACTTATTATATTTGTTTATCGCAGAGCAACACAAAGTAGATGTAAACACGAGCACAGTAACGCCCTCTCTCATGTACCTCTGTACTTTTGAAGAAATTTGCAAAATAAGGGGGCCGTGCTGAAATCGTTTGACTGGCACGGCCCTCTTTTTTTGCGTGTAACTTGAAAAACATAAAGCGCATTAAAAAGTTTCTTAATCACAAGAAATGTACTCTGTTGACGCGTTATATGTACCGCAACGGATATTCTGAATTCGTAATAACAAAAAATATATAGATGTAGATAGGGGGCCGTGCTGAAAAATAAATAAATGAGGAAATCTCTAAAGAAGACAAATTACCTTAGCCAAAAACTATTAAAACATAATTGATGGGTGGCAAGTAACATATGTACCGCATTGGTTTCTCATAAAACTTTCTAAATTTGATAAATAAACCAATGTTAGTTCATTCAGCACGGCCCTCTTCATACGCCTATATCTTTTAAAATATGACATGTTTGCTTACAAAATTCGACTTCCTGAATCATCTAAAGAAGTTCATTCGTTCCAAATAAATTGCGATACTGCTGTATTAGTACTATAGAAGATAAATTGGACCAAAAATATCATACATTACAACGAATGGGGTGACCATGATTCCAAATATTATACTAAGTAGATTCGAATGCAGTAATTATATAATTATATATATTATTATATAATTGATTTTTCGGATTCATGTGCGTATTGTATAATCATCGCTTGCTGAAACATCGTGAGGAAATCAGCATGCCTGAGATATATTTTCTAAGAGGCCCATGGGCGGCATAAAAACTCTGACACCAGGTTAGGCAACTAACCACACGATAAGGAAGGAAGGATCGCTTGCTTCGGTGAAGAAAGACATCGTGAGAAAACCACAGCATGCCTGAGAGTTATTTCTCGACGGCATGTATAAGCTCAGACAGAGGACCTTGGGCGGCATAAGAACTCTGACACCAGGTTAGGCACTAACCACACGATAAAGAAGAAGATTGTGTTGGGGCTTATTTCATAAACCTTTTTGACAACTTTAGACCTGGCTGAAGTTTGACTGTGATCGAAGGTCTAGCGATGGAGACGGAAGACAGTCACAAGAGGTCCGAAACAGTTTACAGCAGGTATATCGCGTGTCGGCTCATTTCATGCACATTGATATAAACTTTAGACCTAGCTGGAGTATGAGTATCATCGAAGGTCTAACGGTGGATATAAAGGCAGTCAAAAGAGGTCTGCAACACTTCAAATCTGCTCTATCGTGTTTAAGGCTCATTTCGTGCACCTTGATGAGAACTTTAAACCTAGCTGGAGTAAGACTGTCATCGATGGTCTAACGATGGAGACTGAAGGCAGTTGCAAGAGATCCTCAACAGTTTACAGCAGCTATATCGTCATTGGGCTCACTTAATGCACCTTGATGAGAACTTGAGAAATAGCTGGAGTATGACTGTCATTGAAGGTCTCATGATGGAGGCTTGGAGACGAAAAGAATTTGCAATAGGTTTTCAAGAGTTTACAGCATCTACATCATGTTGTGTTGACCTGCCTGGAGTATGACTACCATCGAAGGTGTGTCTTTGGAGAAGGAAGGCAGATGCGAGAGGTTCGCAACAGTTTGAAGCAGCTTTAACGTGTCGCCGCTCAGTCATGCCACTTGATGAGAATTTTCGACCTAGCTGGAGTATGATATCGTCGAGTACCCAAGGATAGAAACGTAAGGCAGTCGAGAGAAGAGCCCTTATTTGGAAAAACATAAGTAGAATATTTGGCGATTAATGTAAACCTATTCGAGAAAAAATAAATTGTTACTTACTTGAATCTGTACTAATATTATAAGCTGCAGAGTATGTTTGTTTGGTTGGTTGAACGCGCTAATTTTAGGAACTGTTGGTTCGTCTTACGCAGACGAAGTTGCGCGGGTCAGCTAGTTATATATATTATTATATATGTATATAATTATATATATATATTATTATTATATATATATCTACACTAATATTATAAAGAGGAAAACTTTGTTTGTTTGTTTGGTTGTAATGAATAGGCTTAAAAACTACTGGACCGTTTTTAAAAATTCTTTCACCATTCGAAAGCTACATTATCCACGAGTAACATAGGATATATTTTATCCCCGTACTCCCACGGGAACGGGAACTATGCGGGTGAAACCGCGGGACGTCCGCTAGTTATTATATATATATATACATAATGACGCGCCGCATTGTAAAACGTTGCCGTTATGTAATGCTGCGTCGTCACGTTCAGCCCGATTGTAGTGGCGTTACGTTCGACAAAGCGGCATCTAACGTTTAGCCGTATTGTAAAACGACCGAATAAAATACTGAAAATTCCGAAAATAAGGCGTAGTAGACGTAACCCCGCTACGCAGCGCTTCTATTTCTGTCTGCAGGGTTTAAAGTAACCCAACATAACCTAAAGTCGGGTGCCCTAAGTACCGAGCTCGCTTCGCTCGCTTTCAAAGCGGCTCGTATCGACGATGCGTCCGTTTGTATTTGGGTGGCACGTTTACGCCGCTTTGACGAACGCTTAGTGCTCATTCAATGCGGCGTACTTCAGCCGAAACGTAATACGGCTGAACGTGACGACGCGGCATGCAACGCACGCGGTTACGCAACGTCGCCGTTATGTAAACGGCGACGTTTTACATTCCGGCGCACTATTATGTAATACGGCGTGTTCTACGACTTGGCTGCGACATATGTACCACCCTTCAGTACTGCTATAATGCTGACTCTGTTACAAATGGCGTGTGCAGACGTCAATAAAGAAGACCGCAGAAAGGTTGTGGAGGAAACAAAGGAAACAATTTTAAAAGGATTTTGAACGAGATCTGGTTATGGGTGTAATTGAAAATGAATTAATAATATATTTATGTGAGTGCCCGGCATTGTCATGGTCACCCCTTTCGTTGTAATGTATGATATTTTTGATCCAATTTATCTTCTATAGTACTAATACAGCAGTATCGCAATTTATTTGGAACTAATGAACTTGTTTAGATGATTCAGGAAGTCGAATTTTGTAAGCAAACATGTCATATTTTAAAAGATATAGGCGTATGAAGAGGGCCGTGCTGAATAAACTAACATTGCTTTATTTATCAAATTTAGCAAGTTTTATGAGAAACCAATGCGGTACATATGTTACTTGCCACCCAACAATTATGTTTTAATAGTTTTTGGCTAAGGTAATTTGTCTTCTTTAGAGATTTTCTCATTTATTTATTTTTCAGCACGGCCCCCTATCTACATCTATATATTTTTTGTTATTACGAATTCAGAATATCCGTTGCGGTACATATAACGCGTCAACAGAGTACATTTCTTGAGATTAAGAAACTTTTTAATGCGTTTTATGTTTTTCAAGTTACACGCAAAAAAAGAGGGCCGTGCCAGTCAAACGTTTTCAGCACGGCCCCCTTATTTTGCAAATTTCTTCAAAAGTACAGAGGTACATTGAAAAAGAAACCGGTACATATACTCCTAGAGGCGAGTACATTGCATTGGTGAACACCTAAAAGGCAGATTCTGGGGGGCCGAGCCAGGCAAACGTACATACATACATACATAGACTGCTAAAATTATAACCCTTCTTTTTGTCTTCGCCGTAGTCGTGTAACAAGCATGTAGTCTGGATTCATTTTAAGTAAATTTCTGCCTCGTTGGTCTAGCAGTCGCAACGACTACTCAGCATGAAGTGCTGGGTTCAATTTCGGTTTCCTAACCTTGCACATAAAATTTTAAGACAATTTAACAACATACATTTGTTGATCCTAATTAAACAGGGTGTAAACAGACTCATCACGAAGCCGTCAACCAAGCATTCTTTACATCAAAATAAGTAACTTTACGCAAAAATTATTGCTGGGACTTTTTAAAAATGTAGAACAAAAAAATTGTTGTATGTATTGTATTGTACAACGGGCTGGTGTCCGCAACTCCACGTAAGCGCGTATTTTGCGTATGGGCTATAATCCACCACGCGGCCCAGTGCGGTTTGGTGGATGTCACATATCTTCGAATTTTTGGTTCTAGGACATGCCGGTTTCCTTACGATGTTTTCCTTCACCGTTTTGAGAGCAGTGGTGATGAAATAAATTACACAAAGTAATGCGCCTGTCTGGGTTCGAACCCACGACTTACTGTTCGTAAGTCGGGGCCGCCACCACAGGGGCACCGCAGCTCTCCAAAAAAAAAAAAAATCACAATGTCGGGGAGAACTTACAGGCGTGACAAATGACAATTTATATTTTTTTTAAGCATAATTTCTCTAATCCGTCATAACGTCATTCAATTCTTTTTAGTACTTACTCAATTAAAATGCCTACCTCTTGGGAGTTTTCAAGGAGTCAGTCTTATAAGTGATATTGGCACAATCTTTGTCTAAGTTCAACATTTCCGTATCAATCTGAAGCGCTTCGTTCTTATCGTTCAGGTCTAATTGGAGTTTGAACTTCACAACCTCCAACTTGTTGATTTTCTCCCAAGCGGACTGACATCTGTCTATCAACATTTTCTTGTTGCTTTCTGTTACGCAGAGCTCCTGTAAAGATTTAGTTTTTATTGACTAACAAATTGTGCGTGTGTGTGGAATTTGTTTTTAGAAAAATGGACGAACTTCCATGCAACCTTTGTCGTAAAAATAATGACTTGCATGTTTCTAGAAAATGCTGGGTCTAGACGCAGCGTTGACGGTTAGTGAGTTGTAAAATGAGCTTATTAAATGTTATTAAGTGCCTGATGTGTCCCACTGCGAAGCGAAGGCTTCCCTTTCAGTCATTCCATTATTTTCTGTCTTTGGCTATTTGGCGTCGACCTCGTCACGCTATCTCCTTCTGGGCCTAACCGTGTCGCCGGGTTCTGATGTTCGGAACCCAATCTGTGCTATTTGCCAGTTTAAGATTTTTAATAAGTTTACACTTTTCAAAGCACACTGATGGCCATTAGTAACTTATAGAAACTTGCAAGTATGTTAGATAAATAGGTAGGTTTCCCGATGCCAAACCAATTTTGCTTCTTATTTCACCAGTACTCCTGAAACCCAGCAATGTTGCGGTAAAAGTAAATATCACGGCAGATCTATATTCTTGTCCACGATAAAATTCTTTCGAGCACTAGGCTTGTGACTGCACATACGGCATTCAAAATTTCAAATCTAAATGACAACTATAATCCTGTTGGTCTAAATGCAACGGCATGTAGGTATTCTAACCAGTTAAGCCAAGCACACATCTGCCAGCAAATTGGGCTGACAAGTGGACTTAACAATAAGGTAGTTAGATAGACCTATTGTATTTAGCACAATTCTTGTTTAAATGACAATAGGTGTAAAGCCAACAGATCGTGTTAGAAACACCACTTTTTTTTGTTTTTTTTTGGATGGGAGTTCATCAAATAAGTTCAAAAATTAAATCAAATAAGGTAAAAGTCTGACTAAAACCCATCCATGTTCCTTCCTCGCCCTATATGTTCCGGAGCCACGGTATCTCTTTCGAACAGTCCCGCAGCCCCGCCCGGCTTTGGCACTTCCGGGCCTCTCCATTATGCTGACATCTCTTTGCCCTGCACTCGCATAATTCAGACGTTGAGAAAAAACTGCTAGGCTGAAGTGGACTGGTCACGTAGCATGAATTGCAACCAGAGAGATGGGCAAAGAACGTTACTCACTAGATGCCTGATGGAGGAAATCGCCTTCGAGGTAGACCGTGGCGAAAGTGGTGTGATGATCTAATCCTGTTTGAGGGGTGAACATGGCGCCTGCCGGGGCTGCGGGACTGTTCGAAAGAGATACCGTGGCCTCGGTACATAAAGGGCGAGGAAGGAACTTGGATGGGTTTTATTCAGTAAAAGTCTGACACTCCCGCTCCGCCCAGTGTGAGAAACTTCTCACACTGGGCGGAGCGGGAGTTACGTTATGCGTCTGAATTATGGGAAATCATCAAATAACTATTTGATGTTTTCCCATCCGGGGAAAAAGAAAAAGGGGTGAACATGGCCAGTGATCGTACAGATATTTAGAAGGAAAAGATCCCAGATCGTGGGTTCAAATCCGAGCAAGTACCAATGTGACTTTTTCAATTCATATGTACGAGTACTTTCTAAGTTTATCTTGGCCATCACAGACATCGGTAAAGGTAAAGGTAGTGAGGAAACCTGGACTTATATTAATATATAAGTCTGAAATCGCCAACCCGTCTAGAACAAGCGTGGTGATCAATGCTCGTGCCTTCTCTGTATGAGAAGATGCTTTAGCCTAGCAGTGGGACAGTAACAGGCTGGTATTGTTATTATTTTATTTGTCCATCTCTGAGAAACAAGAAATGCTAAAAATATATGAGGGGCAGCTTAAGTGGCAGTGGGCAGGACACATTGCTCGCAGAACGGATGGGCGATGGGGCCGAAAAGTTCTGGAGTGGCGACCGCGAACCGGAAGACGATGCGTTGAACCTCCCACTAGGTGGACCGATGACCTGGTGAAGGTTGCGGGAATCCGTAGGATGCGAGTCGCACGGGATCGGTCAATGTGGCGACACTTAGGGGAGGCCTATGTCCAGCTGTGGACGTCTTTCGGCTGAAATGATGATGATGATGATATGAGGGTTAACAGTTTTTACCTTTTTCAGCTCAGTATCAGCAAGATCATAAGTCAGTTCCGAGCTTCTCCTCCCGTCTCTGTTAGACAGACATTCGGAGCAGACCAGCAGAGGCAAATTCAGCTGTTCCAACTCCCTTTCAGTGGACGCCTTCTCATCCTTGAGGCCGGCCATCTCTCGGTCCAGAAGATCGAGAAGTTCTTGAAGAGTTGACCTCCATTGTTCGATTTCATAAACTCTGAGTTTCAATAAAAGTAATATTAGCCTTATCTTGAAGTGTCAATCAGTTTAAAATGTTTTAATGGACCATCAACTTTCTGTATGAGGTCCTGGGAACAATTTTATTTAGGTCGAGCGTGATTGGTTAAATGTTATTGGTTTTTTCCATCAGAAATTACTCGGTAGCAGCCACGGAATTTGAATAGAAGGAGAAGAAGAATAGAATAATCATTTATTCGTTAATGGACAGAAGCAACACAGTAGACTGCTTAACAATTAATTAAAACAGCTCAACTGCATTATTGCATTATTTTGTGCCCAGATAAGTGATAAATGATATTTATTTTGCAAATTGGTTTTCACATACACTTTTACAAGTCCTTATTTTTTAAATTAGATTGGGCCGGTGTTTTGTACCTGACTTCTCTGAGAAGAAACAGCCGAAACAAACTCAGAGGTCATAAATAGACTCTTATTAAAGGCCAGACATCATTTTGTTCAACTCACAAGAGAACTATGCAGATTAATTAGTGTCTGAGATGGTCTTGTGAAGAAAGAACCATACACAGATTTGAGTGGAAGAACCATACACAGATGATAGCATTAGGCTTTTCCTATTACATGGGACTTAAACACAACTGGCAAAATGGGGGTGATCTATTAGGTGCACCTCTGCCTAACCCTATGGCAATAGGCTAGTTTCCACCATCGATCACCAATCTAATTAATCTGTCAGTTAGAGTATTGGAAAATAATGGACACGTATTTTTTGGTTTTGTAAACCAATGAATACTAACCAAGATAAAACGTATCAAAACTCGGGAGTGGGGGCTCGTGACGTAACAACGCACTAAAAATTATAGCACGGCGTGACGTATTGCGAATTTTAAAAGCGTCGTATCTTCGTTCAAGTTTGGTTTACGTAACAAAAGAAAAAATACGGGTCAAATATTTTTTTATAATCTTACTGACGGACTAATAAGTTTTTTTTAGGACACAAGCCTATTACACAGACGTCATTAGTATGCTCCGCTCCTATTGGTCGTAGCGTGATGGTATATAGCCTGTAACCTTCCTCAATAAATGGACTATCCAACACAAAAAGATTTTTTTAATTCCAACCAGTAGTTCCTGAGATTAGTGCGTTCAAGCAAACAAACTCTTCAGCTTTATTTTTTTAGATTACGTTTGTATGAACAACGCATGCTCCGCGAGCCTTTTAAAGCACCCTTTTTTGCACAAACTAGGTTGCTTTATTTCAGCTTCCACCTTTACTGTACTCAACCAGCATCCCCCTTTCGCTGTAAATGTAACCGTATAAACGGATTATCCTTGCAAGAGCCGAGTACAAAGCCATCAGACATTAAATTAACCTCACCTGGCTCTAAGGCGATTGTTGTTATGATAGCTGTCCCAGTCGGTCTTGATACGGGTCTCGTTGCGAAGCTGATGGGCACTGTGGCGTAGATCGAAGGCATCTGCTCGTCGGGTATCGGACGTAACCTGTTGTAGGAAACGTTTAGAGAGAGTGTGACATCCTTGATCTTTTGGGTACCTATTCCTTTGTTCGATCTTTTCCGTGAATTTTGTTAATGCAACTACGGTTGTTTTCTATGAAATGTGAGAAGAGACAGGTTTTAAATTTCCGGTAGTGGGTTATTCTGTATCTTTGGTACTTACTACCGAGAAATATAGTGATAAATATGGAAATTACTGCTCATACTGTGCACAGTCACTAAGCGGTAACCTAAAATTAAGATCAATCAGAAACTACTAGGACAGTTAGATACTTTAACAATCTGAATCAGAAACCCTGAAAAACATAGGGTTTTCTTAGCTTCTCGCCCTACAAGACGATAATTATGTAGTCTAGTCAACATGCAGGATATGTCGACAGCCAGGACGGGAAAGCTACTGACCGATTGTTTGTACCAGTAAGTTCTATGAAAGAAGGAACCTTACATTTTAATTGTTAGGCTTGATTTCACAACTCCCCCGTTCAAACTAGGCGCGTTAAATCCAACAAAATCCTAAAAATCTAAATTTATATTCCATTGAAAGTCAACTCAAAGGATTGGTTTCTGAAACTGAACTTTTAATTCCTAGTTGATTTACCTAGGTATTATGTACTTTGCGATTTTTAATCTACACCCGTTTCTCTATCCTTATGAATACAGTTTAAGTAAATAATAGATAGGTTACACGTATTCATCGCTTGTTCCGCAAATCTTTGGTTGCCAACGAATAGTTTCCTCCTGAAGCATATTAATTACGATAATGTAGTCAGATCTTAGTTATGACTTTTGCCTTTCTGTTTCCGCCTCTCCAAAGAACAATCTATTTCCAAACGCAAAGTTAAACAATGAAACATGGAATCGACCTACCCAAAGTATAACAAAACTCCTTTCGAGGTATAAAATGACCTTTACAAGAGTCAAGCGAATAGCTATGGCCAGTAATAAATGTGTAGCCTCCGTACCTCATCATGTAAAGCTGTCACATCCTAGCGTTGCCTTCACCCCGAAACTTTGACAAAAGGGAAATTGTGGAACTAAGGATGACATGGAAAAGTGATCGGTCATCAGCACCCACCCCACAAGCCCCTCATTTCC
Source organism: Xestia ashworthii (assembly GCA_950022955.1). NCBI lineage: Eukaryota > Metazoa > Arthropoda > Insecta > Lepidoptera > Noctuidae > Xestia > Xestia ashworthii. The sequence goes on from OX465556.1 coordinate 7,402,445, forward strand.
TGATAAAAAGCACGGTTGGACGCTAGTGACCTAATCGAACTGAAACAAAGGTGTTTATTTAAGCTTAAAGTACGAAACTTAATGCATAGGTATTTTGTACCAGTCAACCTTTGTGTGATGCAGAGACAAGCAGTGGTAGGTAGCAGGTAACAGGCATAATTATTTGAAATTAATTTTAATATTAATACTCAGATATAAACTAGAAGAATATATCAAATACTTAACAAAAACTAAAAAAAAGACTAAATATTTATTAATATAAATAGACATTTAAACTAAATTAAACAGACAAATTACACTAGGTATGTGGAGAACATATTTATATCGCCGCAGGTATGACGCCTGTAGAAGTTTTTATAGCAATATGTTGTAGGTGCGCGTTGTAATGATTCTTGTTTTGAGTAAGAGGAAATATTCTGTGAAGTTAGGGTTAACTGCCGTATAGGAGACTACTAAATAAACTGACACTTAATAAAATCATACCTTACCTTGGAATCCTATTTACGGTTTTATTATAATGGGAAAGTTTGTGAATCAGGATTTAGGTATGGATGTTTGTTACTCTTTCACGCAAAAACTACTGAACGGATTTGAATGAAATTTTGCAGATAGAGAGTTTATAACCTAGATTAACACATAGGACTTTTTATCCCGGTCGTAAGATCCCATGGGACAATTATCAAACTTCGCGGGCGAAGATGCCGCGACAGAAGCTATTATGTGATAAAAAAAACTATATCAATAGGCGAAGCTCACTTTTCGCTATTAAAAATAGCATAATATACGGTCGAACAAGCTATTTGGTTTACAGTTTAACCCATACATTACATTGTAAAATGTAAACCAAACAGCTTGTTCGACCGTAGGTAGGTACCTACCTACAGATCGATGTACGTTTGAATCTATTAACCTACCGACCTATCTATTAACATATCTAATGAACAGAAGTTAAACTCTTCTCATTAGCCAATCCCAAAGGAAATACTTTATAGGTTGATTGTTTACTTGATTTATTTAGTTTGCTTCATCCCTGTTACTGCAAACAACCATCAAAGTTGTTAGTTGGCTTTGTAGCAGTTATATTGGAGCGGGAAATACGGAAAACACTTAAGTCTCGAATACTAGAATAAGAATAAATTTATTGAGTCATTGCTACAATAATTTTCTTAACCTAACAAAACAATATGACAATCGTAACGAGTAAAATTTTAACATAAATATTTAGAAAACGGAGGTCCCCAAACTTGGCTGCGCCTGTGTCTTGGGGGCCGGAGTTGCGTTTACTTACTTACTTATAATTAAAACAGATAATTTGTTGATGTGATACATGCGACGTAAGTAGGCAAATGAGAAATATCTTTTTATTGAGTGTATTGCAAACTATGATAGCTGATACTAATATTTTAATGCTTCTGCTCAGTTTGAGTTTACACAAAAACATATATCACCGTAAAATTGCCAAACACGTTATATTACAATATAACGTGTTTCTCTCTAGCGATATTGTATACCTACTCTCGAATTATTGTCAACTGAACATACAGAAGTATCTCTGCCCCCATAATCGGGACTTGGGGCACCCCCCCGTTAGGTTAGTTAGGTTCCTTTAAACCCTGCACTCGGAAATAGGAGCCCCGCGATGCGGGGCTCCGTCGACTACGCTTTTTAGGGGAATATAAAGTGTTTTAAGGTTATGTTATATTAATCAATATTTCTCAGAAATGGTACAGTTTCTTTTCATGAGAGTGGTACCACTGGGCAAGGGGGACCCCTCCTTCCCTACGCACCGCGTGAGTTGACTACCATCGCATGCATTTCACGAAAAATAATGCGTTTTATTGTAAGCAGTATGTTCGTTTGACAATAATTCGAGAGTTTACAATATCGCTAGAGATATTACAATAAAACGTTTTTGACAATTTTACGGTGACACACACATAACAACAGCCAAAAAACCAGACTTATACCTACTGAAAAATCACGCTCTAATTAAATTTAGGGTTTAAAAGGTAAAATCGACTCCTCCCATAGCTGAAATAGGTTAAAATGTAGCCTATATTCCCGGGCCGTAATAAAAAATCGATTGACACCTTATTTATCCAAATCGAATGTATAGTTCAGGCGCTACGGAGGGACAAACTTAAATACAAACACACGTAGACTGCTAAAATCATAACCCGTCCATTTTGGCTTCGCCGTAGTTTAAAAATAAACAAATAAAATCCTCTTGGCTGATGATGCCGAACGGAGTAAGCCGATCGGCACGAGCCAAATGAAAGCCAAATTTGTGTAGATGTTGATTGTAATAACTTCGGGTCGGTTTCGTCGTTGTCTACAAATCCATGAACGACATAAAATACTATTCATACGGAAACATGAGCCCCATCAAACCTTCATAAAAAAGTTCCCGATAGATATTTGATTGTTCATGAATAGCGGTAGGCTTTTCCAGACATACCGTACCGCAGAGACATAATAAAACTTTTCTAATTTAGGTTACCAACTGCCATAAAATATTACAGTATCGATGGGGATTTTGTAAATTGTTTGTGGTAGCCCATTCCGAAAGTCTGATTTGATTTTGGTACAACTTAAGAGGGTTTTTCAATATCATCAGCCTAGACTTTTCCTATTTTGGCGTCGGCTTTCAGCCTAATGGGGTTGGCCGGTGAAAGCCGAAATCAGATGGCGCTAGCATAGCTTGTTCCCAATCTGACCAATGAGGTCAAGCCATTTTGAAATATAAAATGACATTACCAGATTTTCTACCAATGACGATGCTTGGAACAAACTATGCTAGCGCCATTAGTTCCACAGTTGCCATCCCCATTGGAAGCAGCTGAATACCAGTATTTTTCATGGTATATTGCAGACTCCACAACCCAGTTAGCACTGCGTAATACGATATTACATGGAGCAACTGCTAATCTGACCTCCACAACCCAATTAGCACTCCGTAATACGATACCCCTTGGTAAGACTGCTTTCAGAGGCACGGAGGATACTCTGTATGTATAGTGGCTGGTTAAGCATCCCTGGATCAACCCTAAGCAAGCGCTGCTTAACCTAAAGATCGATCAGAGTGGCTGTTAGTATCTAGCCACGAGCTCCTCAATAAGCACTCGTTAATCATCATCATCATCTGCCTAGCCTTTTCCCAACTATGTTGGGGTCGGCTTCCAGTCTAACCGGATGCAGCTGAATACCAGTATTTTACATGGAACGACTGCCTATCTGACCTCCACAACCCAGTTAATACTGGGAAATACGATACCACTTGGTAAGACTGGTGTCAGACTTTTGGGGCCACCTGTAACGACTGTCAAAGATGGACAAATGACAGCCGGGACCAACGGCTTAACGTGCTCTCCGAGGCACGGAGGAAACTCGGTATGTAATGTAAGGGTGGTCACCCATCCACAGACCAACCTAGGCAAGCACAGCTTAACCTAAAGATCGACCCGAGCGGCTGATATTATTCAGCCACGAGCTACTCGTTAATATACCTTTGAATAAAATAATCTATCACTCAGATATTATGGTTTCATCCTGAATTTCTTACTGAAACCCCTTGGGATCTACTATATGTTATCTGTATTCTGGGAATAGATATTCTCCGAATCAAATTAATGCGGTTTGGTTACTGATATACCCAACTGTTGTTAATGGTTCTAGGAATCAGTTGAGTATACCCTACCTTCATTTCATATTGATCCAGTATTAAATAGGTAATGACTAGTTTCCATGTTAACGTATATTCAGTAATGTATGTGGTTAGTTAGTCAACTAAGTAGGGTTTAATTTTGTGGTAAATTTATTGATACAATTAATACCGAGTTCCTTTACTTTTAATGTTCTATGGTTTCGTCAAAACGGTCCAGAAATTAATGACCTTTTCATATTATCCATCATCCGAAGTCGAAGTGTCAAGTATTTTTCACAAGCAAGCGATGTTATTATATGTATGTTCAGTCTACCCTATAAGAATCTTCTCAAACTCTTATACAAAATTAGTGTTACAAATTATTTCTCAACATCCACTCCAAATGTATTGAAAACCGACGAGAGTAAACAATACCGATTCTCTTTACCGTTTCGTGTAAGAGATTAGTGTTAAAAAACATTCATGGGAAATGTTTCAAAATTTCGTTTTTCAACCCACTCACATTACTTACCTGCTAGGTTATCTGTATGCTCATAAAACCGCTTAACCCTGGCTCTTTCAAAACATGATTCACCAAACCCCAAAAAACCACCATGAGTGGGTTTTTGAGGAAGCATAGTCTGCAACATCTGCCTAGCCTTTTCCCAACAATTTTGGAGTAGGCTTCCAGTCTAACCGAGTGCAGTAAGTATTGACTACTTATCTGGCCTCCACAACCCAGTTAGTACTTGGTAAGACTGGGTTGTCATACTTTCGGGTCAATGACTACCAGTAACGACCGTCAAAATTCTACAAATGACAGCTGGGATCAACAGCTTAACGTGCTTTCCAAGACATGGAGGAAACTTGGTATGTTATGGGTGGTCACCCATCCACGGAACAACTTAGGCAAGCGCGGCTTAACCTAAAGAGCGACCCGAGCGGCTGTTATTAATTAGCCATAAGCTTCAAGAGCATAAAAGTCACAAAGTCACAGTACTGAAAAATCTGAGGATAAAATATCAACGTACTGTGTAATAGTAAAAATCGTTGCAATTGCAATTGATATTCGATTATTTGGCTTTCGATGTAGCATAGTACACCCGAGTCGCCCGGGATCGGTCAATGTGGCGACACTTGGGGGAGGCCTATGTCCAGCAGTGGACATCTTTCAGCTAAAATGAGGAAATGATAGTAAAAATATTACCTGTAAGCCGTAGAGTCTCGCATCCCAATCGGCCAAACTAAGATGCGGCAAGGGTTTCTCAAACGTGACAACGGACTGCATTTTTATTTGTTTATATTATCATTCAGTTGCAAATAGTTTAAAAATAATTTATACAATTTGTAAAGAAGCATCAGTGCTATGCTAATGTCTTGTATGTCAAAATGATTGCCATAGCGAACACACTGCAGCGTTCCAATTTGAAAATTTGTTGTTTTTTATTTGCGGCCATGTCCATTATCAAATACAAATAGAAAACGTAACATACAATTGAAACTTTTTTTCAAATACAATCGTTTCAATTCGAATCGGATTTTCATGTTGTTTTATCTAGGTTTTTTATTTATTAGTTTTTATTAAAAATCCGTTTTCATTCTGCGAAACGCAATGCTTTTATGCTTTTTAGAAAACTTCCTTTCATCTACAGGAGTAATAATTGTTTAGTGCTACGTAAAGCTTGATTCCTCAAATAACCACAAGATGTTCTCTTAGTAAACAATTATACTAAAAGCCACAGATCTCTTGGTAAAGCAACGTATGCAGACTACGCAATCACATTATCAAGTTAACAACATTGTAATTTCAAAGGTAACGCTTAGTAATATCAATTTGAACAACCCGAATCCCTGTGTTCACGAGGCCTAATGCCCAATGAAAATCCTTTAAGAACCCTACAAAGAACTTATTTGAGCGGTAACGGTTGGGAAAAGAGTAGGTACGTTTCCACCACCACCACAACTTATCTGTTCAGACGGGAAAACACAGAACTAAAATAAATGTACCAAGTTTGACATACCGGTGCATATTTTCTTGACAAGTAGCGCTACGTTGAACTGCACACATAAAGTGGTCATACTATACATACATTGCGTACTGTAATGTGTACTGATTATTTTAAGTTTCGTCAAAGAAGTTTCTTGTCACTTTGAAAGAGTTTTTACACGACTGCCAAGGAAGTGTAATTTAATTTAATGATGAATCAATTTGTGCAACAGGGAATAAGAATGTATTTTTTATGGCATGTATTTAATGCGGCAACTAAGTAAAATGAATATAGGTTTAAAAAAAATAGAGTGGGTACCATATATAATGGGTTGGCAGCTAATAAGGAGTATCGTAATAAGTAATAGGTAGCATATTAATATATCAGTAATAAGCTCCGTTTTAATTTAAACTAGCATCAAGTTTTTCTTTTGGGAACTGAATTAATATCTAAGCGGAAACTTAATGGCGAAAATAAAATAGAAAATGGGCATTCATTACTTCTGGGTGGTTTAAAAAAAAATAACCACGAAGGGGATGGCGGGGTCTTTCTAAACGCAGCTGCTAGTTTTTAGTTTTTATAACACCTTTAATTTTAAACCTTACATAATATAATAGTCGCGGAATAATTAATCGCTGGCAAGTTATTTTATTTGTTGCAAACATTTATACGACTTTTAAGTTATTAGTCACTCGGAAAATAATAACCTTTTTTTTATTAACTTGAATCAATAAAGTACAGTAGGTACTTTCAACCCAAGAAAATAATTAAAAGTTCAGTTAAACAACTGCTTGTCGCTCATAAAAAAATTGTAAACTTCTGCAATTTTTGAACTTTACAAAGTTTTGAATTTCTTGAGCTGCTGCCCGCGACGTCGTCTGCGTAAAGACTCTACAGCACCAAAAATACCTAAGATGCCAGTGCTCCTCCCTCGTAGGTGCTAATATTAGCCTATATGACATGTTGACCCGACCTCTTTGTATTCAAGCAAAATTTGAAGTAAATCCATGCAGTACTTTTTGAGTTTAGCCCGGACATACATACAGACAAACAGACAAAAATTCTAAAACCTATATTTTTGGCTTCGATGTCGATTGTAGATCACGCCCCAAGTATTCTTTTTAAAAAATATTCAATGTACAATTTTGAACTTCCCACGATTTTATTATATGTACGTATAGATTGTAAACGATAGCTATCACTACCCATACTATATAATAGCAGTGATAGCCTAGTGGTGTGATCGCTGTCAAATCGTAGGTCGCGAATTCGAACCCCAGACACGTACCTCTGATTTTTCGGTTCTATGTGCATGTGTAATTATCACTCGCTTCGGTGAAAGCATCGTGAGGAAACCAGGATGCCTTTTTATTTTATTTTTTTCGGATGGGTAATCATCAAATGACTTCTCCCACTCTGGGCGGAGCAGGAGGAAGTGTCAGACTTTTACTGACTAAAACCCATCCATGTTCCTTCCTCGCCCTTTATGTACCGGGGCCACGGTATCTCTTTCGAACAGTCCCGCAGCCCTGGCAGGCTTTGGCCCTTGACAATCAATGTGCTGACATCTCTTTGAGGCGCGCGTGGAACAAAAACGCGCCGTCGACACGGTATGTCGTCATAAGATGTACGGACGGTGAGCTAGCCCATAGCTCAAAGTCCACAGGCCCGCGCCTACGGTGGGTCCGGGGGCCACCGTGGGCGTGGTGCTCCACCGTGTCCTCCGGTCGATCCTCGCAATGGAAAAACCCGTGCGTTTCCTCCCGCCCGATTCGATGCAGGTACCTCCCGAAACAGTCATGTCCGGTGAGGAACTACGTCAGGCGGAAGGTGGCTCCGTTGCATCTCTCAAGCCACGCCTGAAAGAGGGGACTTATCACCACTATCGTGGCGTGCTCTAAACCAAGATGCTTGAGAGATAGTTCTCAAAGTAAAGTCAAGTCAGAGGTCCATGGTCGGTATAAAACTTTGACACCAGGTCAGGCACTAACCACACGATATAGAAGAAGAAGAAGCTACCTGTACCGACTTCCGATCATCATCTGCCTAGCCTTTTCCCAACTATTTTGGGGTCGGCTTCCAGTCTATCCTGGTGCAGCTGAATACCTGTATTTTAAATGGAGCGACTGCCTATCTGACCTCCACAACCTAGTTAATACTGGGAAAAACGATACCACTTGGTAAGACTGGTGTCAGAGTTTTTGGGCCACTACCTGTAACGACTGTCAAAGATGGACAAATGACAGCCGAGACCAACAGCTTTACGTGCTTTCTGAGGCACCGAGGAAACTCGGTATGTAAGGGTGGTCACCCATCCACAGACCAACCTAGGCAAGCACAGCTTAAACTAAAGATCGACACGAGCGGCAGTTATTATTTAGCTACCGACTTCTGATAAATGTAATCATTATTACAGGCTAATTATACATGGATTCTGTATATAGCCGTTAACCGGCCACGAATTCAGACTCCGTGACTTTTTCTTTTGTTTAGCCTGTACTGTTCCACTGCTGGGCAAAGGTAGGTACCCCCAATAGTCACGTTCCTCCTAAAACTACCCCTTGCAGTACACGTCTATATCGTCTCACCAGCACCACCTCTTTCTGGTCCGGCCTCGGCGAGCGGCACGGTCAGTCTCCATCCTACTGTAGAGACTTTTGCTGACGTGATTTCGTGGCTACTACAGCTACTACTGCTTTTTTGTCAGGAATTTCTTATTCCTGACAGAAAAAAGCAAATAACACAAATGTAGGACACTCATGCTCGGTCATCACTCCATCAACGAGGCCAGGCTGAGAAAACCAGTACCCAGTAATCAACCAATTTCAATATTATGAACTTGTTTGCAAGCCAGCCTCGTGTGACTTATGAACTCGTTATTCAGATATATCTGTGTCAATTCAGTTTGTTCGACATTTGTTTAATTAATTTATACTGACACTAGCGGACGTCCCGCGGTTTCACCCGTGCTTACGCAAGTTTCTGTAGTAAAGTTTTTTACTATAGCATATTATACGAGCGTGGTACATCTCATTGTTATATCTCCAAAACACGCATATTTTTTCATGTTGCCAACACTTATTTGATACACCTATCTCCTTCCTTCCTACTACGTCCTATGCGACAGAAAGAGAAAGGTCCACGTCAACTTCCGCCGCGGTTTTTGACAGGAGAACACCACGGTGGATTTTTGCTATTCCGTTTGAATCGTTCACCGCACCGCACACATATTTTACCGCTCGCATACCGCACCGCACCGCTTTCTATTCTACCGCAAAGACTCTAAATCTTAAAATACGTGTTGGCCAACACAACGTGGGACAATTAAAACCCAAGTGAAGTGAAGAAATCTCCGGAACACGTGCTGGATCTCATCCCGGCGCACTCCAGTCGCATCCATCATCGGTCCAGGCGATCATCCTCACCTTCAAGTAAGTCCCTCTTTCCCGTTACTCTCATATAAGTGTTGGCAACAAATACATTCCGCATAAATTGTTTTCCCGCGCAAAATTGTAGTCACGCAATATTGGTCCTTCGAGTTCCCGCTATATCCCAACTTAACCATAAGTTTTTGGTCCATTCGAGTCGGATTCAAAGAATAAGCATTTTTAGGTCTCATACCTAGGATTTAGGTCAAATACCGAAGTCCATAAAACCGCCATATTGAACGCGTACTAACGTTCGTACATCTCGCTAGGTACTTATTCATTGAGAACCACGTACCAACTTAATATTGCGCCTGCTGCATTAAAATAGCACAGGTCAATATAAAAACCGCTAATTATCATAAGTTAGTTCGGCACATTTGCCTATAGCTTATATTCAACCGCATTCTTTCTTTATACCCCACTTACAATAAAATAATTATTGTAAGTCTACCCGCTATAACCAATATCATTATTCGCTGTATTTTCTAAGTAACTATTTCAACATGGAAGATCTTAAAATGAAAGTTAAATTACTTCAAGCTAAAAATCAAGCAATCTTTGAACGTTTATCGTCACTATATGAAACTTCAAAGAAAATAAATACGACTAGTATTGAACTTCGGTCGGTAGAAACGTTCATGGCAGACACCGAAATTCTCTCAATTAATCGTCAGGAATTTAGTACCAACCTAGATAAAATAAATACATATTGCTTACAAATAGATCCTGATCATAAAATCGACTATAACAGTCAAATATCCTTTGACGGCGTTTATACCCGTGTCGAGAGAATTCGTTCACTTATCGCTGCGAAGTCTTCAAGGTCATTAGATGACTCAATGTCACAGGACAACGCGAAACATTCTAGAAGTTCGATCAAACTACCTCCAATTCAGATTCCTTTCTTTGATGGTAGGATTGAAAACTGGCCTGTTTTCTACGAGTCATTTAAATCAAATATCCATAATAATATAAACCTTACGGACTCTCAACGTGTGCAGTATTTAATTGGTAACTTGAAAGGAAACGCATTGCAAATCACCGCCGGAATTATTCCGTCCGGGGAAAATTACGCTTCGATTTGGAACAGTTTGGTTCAAAAGTACCAAGATAAACGAGCACTAGGTTCACACTACATGTCTAACTTATTAAATATTAAACCCGCAACTAATAATTCCGCCTCTCTGAATAGTTTTATTGAAAGTTTTCACGCGTCTGTTTCTGCCTTAGAACAATTACAAATTAACGACATAAAAGATTTCATTTTATTAAATTTAGCTTTGAAAAAATTAGACCCCGCTACCGTACATTTATTCGAGATGCATATGAGAGATGAGGAGATACCCACATATACGGATTTCGTTAACTTCATAAAATCGCAAGTTAAAATATTAGATAGAACTGTTTCTTCTCGGACCTCTTCCGTTAATCATAATAAAAATAATTCATATCGTAATCAATCACGTGATAGTACTGTTCATACTTTTGTTTCTTGTGACAATAATCAAAATTGCTTATATTGTACTAAAAATGATCACTGGAAGCTTTACACCTGTCCAGCCTTTCAGGCATTATCAGCCAACGCGCGTTTGGATTTTATTAAAAACAAACGTGGATGTGTAAACTGTCTTAGTGCAACGCACACTGCTTCACAGTGTAAATCTACACATACTTGTAGGACATGTCACAAAAAACACCATTCAATGTTACATCTCGACCAAAGTTCACAGCCTGCGACATCGATATCGACTGACGCTGTACCTAGTTCCGAGCATTCGCCACAGGTGGCGCTGTGTGCATGTTCTCGCGTCGGCTCAAACATTCCACGTACCACTGTACTTTTGTCAACAGCACAAGTCTATGTTGATAACAAATATAACAAGTACGTTTCCGTTAGATGCTTAATAGACAACGCTTCGCAAAATAATATAATTACTTCAGCTTGTTGTAAAAAGCTACAATTAAACATTATACCGCTTTCAAATTCATTTATAAAGGGTGTCGGAACGTCTTCGCGACCTATTACAGGATACGTTGAGATAACAGTAACTGCTAAAAATAAAACTAATTCTTCTAAATTAACCGCTCTTGTAGTCGATTGTATCACGGATAAATTACCATCTCACTTTGTTGACACTTCCACAGTGCAACATTTGCTTGAATTACCGCTAGCCGATCCACTGTGGCACATTCCCGGTGAGGTTGAACTATTACTAGGGGCTAAACTTTTCCCGTATTTATTACTGCATAATAAAATTATCTCACCTACCGCGCCTTCCGCAATTGAAACCGTGTTTGGTTATATTCTTATGGGTGAGGTTCCCGCTAGTTTATCTAACAATGATAAAAGTTCCGTTCATTTAAATACCGCTTCATATTTTTCTACCGCGTTAAATACAGATAATTCTCATTGTTTTCTTTCGTTAGACGAATCGTTACATAAATTTTGGAACATTGAAGAAATACCGTCAAAACCTTTTATGAGCCCTGCTGAACTCGAGTGTGAACAGCTGTTCGCTTCTAGTGTGTCACGTGACTCTAGTGGTAGGTACTGTACTGCTTTACCATTCTGTAAAAATCCAGACTCACTAGGAAATTCTTATGCTGTCGCTTATCGACGTTTAATTAATTTGGAAAAAACTAAGCTTCGCGACCCTGCTTTGCGCGCGAGTTATAACGTAATAATCCAAGAATATCTTGATCAAAATTATTTAACTGAAACTACGCCTAGTTCTGTTGACCAGACTATAGGTTATTATATACCGCATCACCCTGTTATTAGGAATGATAAGCAGACTACTAAAGTTCGTATTGTCCTTGACGCGAGCGCTAAATCTCATAATGGCGTGTCATTGAACGATTTGTTACACACAGGGCCGAATTTACAGGCTGACATATTTTTATTACTTCTAAATTTTCGTTTATTCCCTATTGCAGTTACAGCTGACATAAAACAGATGTATCTTCGAATTGCTGTTATTGATGAGCATCGAAAATACCAGAAAATATTGTTTCGATTTAATACAGTTGAACCTGTTCGCGAATTTCAATTTAACCGAGTTGCATTTGGTCTCAAGCCCAGTCCTTTCCTAGCCATGCGCACTGTGCGCCAGCTGTCAGAGGATGAAAAACATCGCTTCCCGCGCGCATCCGTTGTCGCTTCTCATGAGCTATACATGGATGACTTGGCTAACTCGACCGCTACTTTGGAGGAAGCCAAGATTCTCTCCGCAGAACTTATCGACTTATTTAAGGCGGGGGGCTTTGATCTTAATAAGTGGGCAAGTAATTCCTCTGAACTACTAGAGACTATTCCACACTCCAACCGTTCTTCTATTAACTTCTCTGACGGGGATAATTTAAAAATTCTTGGACTCAAATGGATTCCTTCCGAGGATTGTTTCACCTTCACGACATCTAGTTTGGATAAAAGTTGCACTAAACGCTCCATACTTTCCACTGTTGCCCGTTTGTGGGATGTTCTCGGTCTAGTTGCTCCCGTAGTTTTATTCGCGAAACTACTCATAAAAGAATTATGGAAATTAAACACAGATTGGGATGAAACTCCGCCCGAGTCTATTGTAAATCTTTTTCAAAAATTTAAAGAGCAACTGCCTCTACTTTCTTCTTTAAAATTGCCTCGTGATGTAGCCGTTACTATGGGTTGCATGACAAATATAGTAGGTTTTGCTGACGCCAGCTTGAATGCGTATGGCTGCGTCATATACTTACACGTCACTGACACATATGGTAACACACACGTAACTTTGGTGTGTGCTAAATCCAGGTCGTATCTCTGGCTCGTCTAGAGCTTTGTGCCGCTGTTCTTTTGTCGAACTTAATTAAATTAGTTTATGACACTTACCGCTCTCGTATAGCTATTAATGAAATATTTGCCTTCTCCGATTCTACAATTACACTTTCATGGATTCATTCCTCACCGCACAGATGGAACATTTTTGTTAGTAACCGCGTCGCTAAATGTCAAGAAAATCTTGATCCTAAACATTTTTACCATATTAACGGAAAAGAAAATCCTAGTGACTGTCTGTCTCGAGGTCTTCTACCTGAACAGTTGCTAAACCACGGTTTATGGTGGCATGGCCCTGAGTGGCTTCTGCGCCCAACTGCTGAGTGGCCTATCACTCCGTTTGTGTCTTCATGCAGCGAGGAATTGCCTGAATTTAATAATAAATCACTAACCTTAGTATCTACCGTATCAGAACTTAATTTAATATATAGCCTTTCTCTAAAATTTTCATCTTTAAATAAAATATTGCGTATAATTGTATACATTTTAAGATTTTTACGTATCATTCCTTACGACAAATCACTTAAGACAATTACTGTCCGTGAATTAGCTACCGCTGAAATTTATTTAATTCGTTGTATTCAACAATTTCATTTCCTAGATATTTATGACGAAATTAAAAGTAAAAAACTTCGCTCACAGTTTAAAAAACTCGATCTCTTTATAGACGAGCACAACATAATTAGAATCGGGGGCAGGTTGTCAAATGCGAACCTTCCTTATGAAGCTCAGCATCCCGCTCTCTTACCGAAACATGATAATTTTACACATGTTCTAATAGATTATTATCACCGCATTCATTGTCATGCCGGTGTAAGCCTTCTAAGCTCTCTGTTACGCCAAAAATATTGGATCCTCTCTTCTAGAGGTGTCATCAGACAAAGAGTACACGCTTGTAACTTTTGTTTCAAAATTTCTCCTTCTCACCCTAGCCCAAAGATGGCTGATTTACCCGCTTGTCGCGTGCAGGAGACTAAGGCTTTTGTGCATACGGGTGTGGATTACGCTGGTCCCATTAAAGTAACTTTGTGTAGACGCAGAGGTCAAAGAAGCCAGAAGGCTTACATTTGTTTATTCATTTGTTTCGTTACCAAAGCGGTTCATATTGAATTAGTTACCGACGTGTCATCGGATACTTTTATCTCCGCCTTTAAAAGATTCATCTCCCGCAGAGGACCGGTTTCTTACCTATACTCCGATAACGGGACAAATTTCGTTGGAGCCAAGGCTCAATTGCAAGAACTACTTGCTAACCGCTACCGCATAGAGTGGAAAATGATTCCACCCCGCGCTCCCCACTTTGGAGGGCTGTGGGAATCTAATATTAAATCTATTAAATCGCATTTATACCGTGTTATCGGTTCTCAACTTCTCACATATGAGGAGCTTTCGACTGTTCTCACTGAAATTGAGGCAGTTCTAAATTCCAGACCGCTCTGTGTCCTGACTGAGGATCCGTACCCAGAACCGCTTACTCCCGCGCATTTTATAATGGCTTCTCCGTTGAATTCGTTGCCTGTCGTGAACGTTCCCGAAACAACGAAGCCTCTAACTTGCCGCAAAAGGTTGCTTGACCAAATGGTTTGCAGCTTTTGGAGAAGATGGCGAATAGAATACCTACATAACTTACAAGTCAGGCAAAAATGGTTGAATGCCGCAGACAGTATTAAGATTGGTACGGTGGTTCTCATGCATCAGGACGATGTCCCTCCTTTACGCTGGCCAATGGGCATAATCACAGAAGTTTTCCCTGGTAAGGATGGGACAACCCGCGTTGCTATGGTGAAGACATGCAACGGCTCTTTCAAGAGACCCGTTGTCAAGTTATGTCCTTTACCTTCTCAATAATATCACCACGTAATAAAATTTTAGCTGTAATTTACATATTTACTTATTTTTCTCTCTTTTAATCCGCTTTAACATATATTTTTTCCCTTTTTTGAGAATACTACATATCCTCAAAGCCGGGCAGGATGCTTACGCAAGTTTCTGTAGTAAAGTTTTTTACTATAGCATATTATACGAGCGTGGTACATCTCATTGTTATATCTCCAAAACACGCATATTTTTTCATGTTGCCAACACTTATTTGATACACCTATCTCCTTCCTTCCTACTACGTCCTATGCGACAGAAAGAGAAAGGTCCACGTCAACTTCCGCCGCGGTTTTTGACAGGAGAACACCACGGTGGATTTTTGCTATTCCGTTTGAATCGTTCACCGCACCGCACACATATTTTACCGCTCGCATACCGCACCGCACCGCTTTCTATTCTACCGCAAAGACTCTAAATCTTAAAATACGTGTTGGCCAACACAACGTGGGACAATTAAAACCCAAGTGAAGTGAAGAAATCTCCGGAACACGTGCTGGATCTCATCCCGGCGCACTCCAGTCGCATCCATCATCGGTCCAGGCGATCATCCTCACCTTCAAGTAAGTCCCTCTTTCCCGTTACTCTCATATAAGTGTTGGCAATAAATACATTCCGCATAAATTGTTTTCCCGCGCAAAATTGTAGTCACGCAATATTGGTCCTTCGAGTTCCCGCTATATCCCAACTTAACCAACCCGCATAGTTCCCGTTCCTGTGGGAGTACGGGGATAAAATATATCCTATGTTACTCGTGGATAATGTAGCTTTCGAATGGTGAAAGAATTTTTAAAAACGGTCCAGTAGTTTTTAAGCCTATTCATTACAACCAAACAAACAAACAAACAAAGTTTTCCTCTTTATAATATTATATATTATTAGTGTAGATGTAGATGTGTGTTTTATAACGTACTCGGTAGATAGCCCGCCGCGGTTGGTAGTGTTTATTTCAGGCAACGCAAAGTTTATAGATTTGTACCGGATAAAATCACGATACGACAATTATAATTTTGAAGCCATTTATATTGTATGCGATTAATTAACATATCACCTCTTCGTCTTTATTTTGTTTATTTATAAAGAACCTAATGACAGGAGTCCTTTGGCCTCTACGGAACCCGTGGACCCTTCAATTGTACGATTATTTGGGGTTCACACCAAGGTATTTAAGAGAATAGACTTCCGATTGCTAAACTTGAATATAGTGGTTCCCCTTTTAATTATTTTAATGGCAGTGCCGAATGAAGTTCACAAGACCGGTACGCTTTGTTACTAAGCAGTTGCACGGCCCAGTGCGTTGTTTCTGTTTGTAGTAACTTCTAGAACCACAATAGAGAGATCGCGTTCTATCTGATTAATAATGGTCTGAATCTACTTTCTCTATGACTTTAGTAAATTAAGTGGCGGTTAGACTACTCTTATGTTGTTTGTTCTTGCGGATAATTTTATCGTTGTTCTAATTAGATCGCAGAATATTCTCAATTTATGTTGAGTTTATGTTGGTATTTGTTTTATTCGTGTTTGTAGTGTATTAGTGTGTCAGTTTACAAATTAAATTAGTGCATAATGTCGTCAACTTAATTTGAGCGACAAATTTTGCATGTCCAAATCTTTAATGAGCTTAAAACTTTTCCGCTGGGACACAGGATCTACAAGAGAGAGTGGAGCACAATCCACCACTCAAGCCCAGTCAAGCCATCAATATTTCATGACTCATGCCCATCATTTTGCCGTAGTCCCATTCTACTTGAGGTCGGGTAAAAAAGTCTTCTTCTTCGAATCCCTCCAGTAATACCACATTATCATTAACTCCTTTCTCTTTCATACCATTTCTGACACAAACCTGCCTCATGGTTATTCACATCAATTCGCTAAAACGACAACCTAATTCCGATAAAACTAAGTGCCGTAATTAGGTTGGTAGTTTCACTAAGTTCTATAATGTATACTTTTAACGAAGCCGAAAGGCACATGTTTTCCCTGTCATAGTGATCATTTTTTTGTTGTAAACCATTCTTTTTTTTTAGGATGGGAAATCATCAAATAACTTCTCCCACTCTGGGCGGAGCGGGAGGGAGTGTCAGACTTTTACTGACTAAAACCCATCCATGTTCCTTCCTGGCCCTTTATGTTCCAGGGCCGCGGTATCTCTTTCGAACAGGCCCGCAACTTCTAGACCATACCTGGGACCCTTCTAGTTACGGAGATATTGGGGGTCAAAATTCAAAAATAGTCACAAGTTTTTTTTTAAATTAGTATAAGATTTAATGTTAATTATCTACTTTCAACACCTCCACGACCCCCGTACTATTCAATGCATCTATCAGCGCAATGTTTTAAGTACGTTAAATTGAGTTCTAAGTACCGTAAAATGTGTTTTTCACCCCATCCGTTCCACCTTTCTGTACCAGTGCTTACGCCTCGCCGTTCTTCACGGATTTATTAATATTTTAGCTTTGAAAGATCATACTCATGAAACAGGACCCCTTGTAAAGTTTTCTAATAACGCTGAAGGCTTCACCACACCTATCTTTGTGTACTCTTCGCACCTATTACGTCCAAGTGAGACTTTATAAAAGCAGAGTGCATTACGACGATGTATTTATAGAACATCAGATGCTGAGATACTGACTCTGTAGAGCTTATTTACAACCCTAATACCAACAACAGCCCAATACCAGCCCCAATCCCCTCAGCCTCAATACCTAGCTGCCGAGTCTTTACTCACTAACATGAATTAGATTAAAATATAAAACATATATATCACCAAGCCACTACAAGACGTTAATCAGACGTGTACCATGTGTACACCTAAATTTAGCCAATTACTGGGCACAAATCTGAGCTATGAGCTGCTACTGACCCAATTCCTGATGGAAAACCCAATAATATTTTGCCCAACCTGGGAATCGAACCAAGGACATCATGCTCAGCTTGCAGCCACTAGATCAAGGACGTACTCATTTCCGTAAATAATGTGTGTATGAAGCTGATAATTATAACAATTCCAAAACATAAATACGAAAACATTCTCCGAAATGTTTGGCACTGGACAATTACAAAACCTACAACATTTGTTGCAAACTCGTTAAACAAATATAAAGAAGTTATCAAATAAAACAGAAGAAAAGCGAAGTTTCACGGCATTCTAAAAGTTTTACAAGGTAACAAAATCTTCACTCCACTTTTTTGTACAAAAATTTTGAAGCTCTTCAGTGGTCGCATATTGCTCAAATAAATATTCAAGCATGGAAAAGAATTGCATGAATTCTATGTCATTTTTCAAAAAAACCGGCCAAGAGCGTGTCGGGCCACGCTCACTGTAGGGTTCCGTAGCTTCCCAGACCATTAAAAATACCAACATTTTTCGTCAGCAAAAATAACTTTGTTTTTCATAGTATTTGTATGAAAAACAAAGTTATCATTTGCGTTTTTTTTGAAAAAGTGCTATATAACTCAAAAACTATTCAACTCATCAAGTTGAAAATAATTTTCCTAGAAAGTTCATATAAAGGTCTACTTCTGTGATTTTTTTCATATTTTTTAAACTTATGGTTCAAAAGTTAGAGGGGGGGGGGGGACACATTGTTTTTGACTTTCGGAGCGATTATTTCCTAAAATATTAATATTATCAAAAAATGATTTTAGAAAACCCCTATTCATTTTTAAATACCTATCCAACAATATATCACACGTCAGGGTCAAAATTAAAAAAAAAAAAGCTCCCCACTTTACGTCTGGGGGAGGTACCCTAATAAAAATGTTTTTTTAAATTTTTATTTTTGCACTTTGTCGGCATGATTGATATACATATTGGTACCAAATTTCAGCTTTCTGGTGCTAACGGTCACTGAGATTATCCGCGGACAGACAGACAGACAGACAGACAGACAGACAGACAGACATGGCGAAACTATAAGGGTTCCGTTTTTTGCCATTTGGCTACGGAACCCTAATAAAAAGCTAGTTACTTATTTAGAATACTTCCATAACATACCATTCTAAATACATAATTATACAAGGTGTTTTTTGACGTGATAACGTCTTACTCGTATTATATCGATGAACACCGACTGCACGCACGAAAAAGTGTCACACCGTTCCGATCCGGCGATCAACGCCCAGCCCAAACCCTTGGACCTAGAAAACTGAAATTTTGTCCTTTTTAATGTAGACAAGCAACTACCTAAAAAGGATTTTTTGAAATTCAACCCCTAGGGGAGTTAAATAGGGGGTGAAAGTTTGTATGCAAGTCCGTCAGTTTTAAAGTAAGGATCCTAAAATTTAGTGTCTAGACCGACGATTGAAGTATCTCAGTGTTATTGATAATTCCAACCCCAAAGAGTTTAGAAAGGGGATGAAGTTGTGTATGGAAAGCCCTTAATTTTCGAAGTAAAAATCACTAAGTTTATTATCTAGGCGTATGGTTGAAAGCTAACGCAACGGTATTTTTTAGAATTTCAATCCTTAAAAGAGGTGAAAAGGGGGATTATATCAAGGAATCAACTGGCATATAAATCACTAGCTTCTATCCGCGACTTCGTTCGCGTGAAGTTTTGATATCGCAACGCATTGCCTGCTCAACGGAAGCTTTTTTCCCGCTTGCAACATTTCTTATTGCTGCTCCGCTCCTATTGGTCATAGCGTGATGTTATATAACCTATAGCCTTCCTCGATAAGTGGACTATCCAACGCAAAAAGAATTTTTCAATTCGAGCCGGTAGTTCCTGAGATTAGCGCGTTCAATCAAACAAACAAAAAAGCAAACAAACATCTTCTGCTTTATAATACGAGTATTAAGTATAGATTTTTCAATTAAATATTTTTTTGTTTTCATTTTTCAAATTTCGACTAAGTCACGATTAACGTGAAAAATGACAACATCGCATTTTTGACCCCCGACGAAAAACGACGGGGTTTTATAGAGCAGGAAGGAAAAAGTTTGCAAAAACGGGGATTTTTTTCCTTTCGTTTTTCTCTCATATGTGATGCAGACGAAGTTGCGTGGGTCAGCAAGTATAGTATAAATGAAAATTAAATACTTACACACATACGTACACCACACTACACAACACTACAACTATGCATTTTTGAACCACATACTCTAGGACTTTTGTATTATTTTTACTTTTGGAATATAATCCTATTGTTATGGCATTTAAAAAAAAACACTTTGTAAAACCACTATATGGGCTGAAATCATATAACTTAGGTCGTTAAATTTTATGTCAAGAGTATAAAATTACTAATTAAGACGCCTAGACAATACATACCCTCTAAAGGACCTAGCCTATTATTTCAAGAGAAAGGGGTGTAATGAACTTCAAAATAACCCATTCTAATTATAAATGTATCGAGCCAATGAAAACTCATTGGAGTTACAAAGTGACCAATCGGGGTTCAACAAAAACCGATTTTGAATTTCGAAGCTATTTGCACGTTCCAAGTTAATCAATGGCTGCTTTTGAACTTTTGGAATGAAACCTTAAAAGGGAAAGAGGAAATTGGTTTGCAAAAAATGGACCTTGTATACTAACTTTTTAATATGATAAAAAATGAAACTCGGGTCGCTGTGCTGCTAATCAAGGTAGATTGTGTTACAAAAATATTATTGAACTGAAAATAATCTTTTTTCCGAAGAAGAGCAATTTACGTTTAAAAGGCGTTTTTAAACGAAATGAAAAACCTGAATACATTTTCATGAGACTAGGGAAAAAGCAGTCCTTAGAGACACCCCACACTAGCGTCTTTCGAGCGTCGTCGTCGTGCCAGCGTCCGCGCAACGTCCACCCGACGTAAACTCAAACGTTTGACGTCGACGTCGGGTGGACGTTGCGCGGACGCTGGCACGACGACGACGCTCGAAAGACGCTTAGTGTGGGGGGTCCCTTAAAGTACGCTGTGAAGTTTTTTAATGTTACAGTACCATGCTGAGATAGGCCCCTTGGCCTCATTCAGGACCTTTCGTTTCTTTTAATTCTTATTTTTTTATCTTTGTTTAGTTTTCAATAGTTGTAAAAATAATGTTATTTTTTATGTGTTTTGTTCTGTACGGGCTAATAACTGCTTTTTCTTTCTTTCTTTCTATTTTATCCATTTTCGAAATACCACACATCTCTGCCTAATATTTTATTCAAAAACACGAAAATAAATGTTTTTTTTCTGTTCATATAATTTCACAAAAAAAACAAACATAACATCACGCCTGTAATCTCCTTAGGAATAGGCAGAGGTGTACCTAATAGTACGCTTGAACAAGCTATTTGGTTTACGGTTTAATCCACAAATTACATTGAAAAGTGTAAACCAAATAGCTTGTTCGACCGTACACCCATATTTCGCCAGTTATATTTTTTAAGTCTCATGTATTAGGTGGAGAACCTTTATTTTTTTGTTTTTGTTTTAGGATGGGGAATCATCAAATAACTTCTCCCACTCTGGGCGGAGCGGGAGGGAGTGTCAGACTTTTACTGACTAAAACCCATCCATGTTCCTTCCTCGCCCTTTATGTTCCGGGGCCGCGGTATCTCTTTCGAACAGGCCCACAACCCCGGAACAGGCCCGCAACCCCGGAGGGGGAGAACCTAGTGTCATCATGAACTGGGCACAAATCCAAACTCCGCGGCTGCTACTAACACTACCCTACCCGGAAATTGAACCCAAGACTTCAGTAGTCGCACTTGACCATACAACCAACGAGGCAGTCAAGAAGACACGAAAGCAACAAATCACAAGTTAACCTCAATCACAGTTTTTAGTAACCAAATCTATATTAATATTATTATAGTATTATAAAGCAGAAGAGTTTGTTTGTTTGTTTCGTTGAACGCGCTAATCTCAGGAACTACGGGCTCGAATTGAAAAATTCTTTTTGCGTTGCATAGTCCATTTATCGAGGAAGGCTATGGGCTATATAACATCACGCTATGACCAATAGGAGCGAGGCAGCAATAAGAAATGTTGCAAGCGAGAAAAAAGCTTCCGTTGAGCAGGCGATGCGTTGCGATATCAAAACTTCACGCGAACGAAGTCGCGGGCAGAAGCTAGTAAACGCTAAAACTCACCAAATTTATCTGAAAAACAAACTGTAACATTGACTGCATTCATGTTAACTTCGCTTCTTATCTACAAAAACAAAGATAAAGTATCGGCAATACTTCGGACGCCAGTAACAGTTAACCATGTTTACAGGCGGTGCGGACACAAGTGTTATCACGCTGCCTTTGGGGTATGAATGGGGAGATAAGATATAGAGGGCTAGAAGACCAATCTTATGCTATTTCCTACTTCCAGTATATAAATGCGACAGTTTGTGAGATTGGAAGGATGGATGTTTGTTACTCTTTCACGCAAAAATAACTGAACGGATTTGAATGAAATTTAGCACACAGTTAGCTTATAACATGGATTAACATTTAGTATACTTTTCCTAGTATACTATCCCGGTAGATGATCCCACCGGAGTGTTTTCATAATGTTTTAGGGTTCTTGAGGTGTTTCAAAATCTTTAAAGTGCTCTAACAGATTTTAAAATTATTTTTAACGATTCTAATGAGTTTTCAAAATTTACTTATCAAATAAACGAAACAAAAACCGCGAGTTGAATACTAGTTGCTAATATAAATTCACCCTGTCCAGGTCTTTTGATCACCCAAAGAACACCGACAGGGCTGACAAGCTAATCTTTTAACCACGACATGAATAACTCTCGATGAAAACAGAAAAAAAGACCATGGCATCAGCATGGATTAGAAAATTAAATCTCTCCTATCGTTGATTGAACTTGAAACACATTACTTACAAATTACATTATATGAGGCTGTAAATTGTAATTGTGTAGGTTTAAATTTAAACAGACTGGACGTTGCAGGCAGTGTCAAGGGCAATTGGAGATCGCAGTAAATGTTGTTTATGTATTTTTAGCCCCGATCTAGCATAGACATGTATCTACCTATGCAGCAACATCATTATCAGCCTACGGTAGTCCACTGCTAGACAAAAGCCTCTTCAATCGCACGCCACCTAACTGGAACCTCGGCAACTCGTCCAGTTACTACCAGCCACCCTGCGGAGGTCGACACTCCACCTAGACCGATGGAGACCCACCTTACGCTTGAACACGTCTACCCCAACGGTCATCAGTTTTCAGCTAATATTGCCACTTTAGCTTACTTATTGCAAGAAGTAAACTGAATTGCTGGTCAAATACGTATCTTCCTATTACAATGTTTCTATAGTGCTTCTTTTACTTCAGTCTAGGGCTTGTTTAGGTCAGCGTATAATTGTAAAATCCTTTAGATTGTAATCTATCCAGCGAGATTGTAAACTGTCGAAATATTGCCAACTGTACATACTGCTTACAATACAACGCATTATTTTTCGGGAGATTATAATCTGTACTCCCAGGAAGAAAAATGCGCCAAAACCTAACCAACCTAACGTCGGGGTTAAACAAGTCCCGATTATGGAGGCAGAGATAATTTGATCACATTAATTTCACAATTTTACGATTTCACTTTGAAAGATTATAATTATAACCTAACGAAAAATAATGCGTTATATTGTAAGCAGTATGTTTAGGTGACAATATTTCGACAGTTTACAATCTTGCTAGATAGATTACAATCTAACGGTTTTTACAATTTTACGGTGTCAAAAACGTAATATCTGCCGTTTGACTGTCAAGAATTTATAGAGCGAGTCAGCGTCTTCTTTATCGTGTTAGTAGTAGTATAGGGTTAGTAACTTAGTGCCTATACCTACCCTGGTGTCAGAGTTTGTATGCCGCCCTGACTTAACATAAAATAAGGAAATTAAGAAATATCTATCAGGTATGAAATGCTGGTTTCCTCATGATATTTTTCTTCACCGAAGCAAGTGATAATTATACACATGAATCTGAAAAATCAGGGGTCGTGCCTTGGGTTGGAACTCTAGATCTATGTTTGGCAGTTACTTTAAGGATTGTTTAATTTATACTCCCACCCCCGACCGACTTTCCCCTTTGAGGAAACTTTGCGGCCGGCTACTCATAGCTGAAACGCCTTCGGCATCGTGCGTAACTATAAATTTCCTCTCTGGTTCCTCGCTGACGCGATTTGGCGTCACGCCAACAGTTATATTATATGTAGACGAGGCTTAACTATTAATATTGATCGGGCCTTGGGCTTTGTTTCGGGTTGCATCGGTCTTTGTGGCTTTTGCCTTTAAACTGTTTGGTTTAAGTGTCTGTGGGGTTAAAGTTTTGGTTTAGGGTTATGTTACTTATTTTATTTTTTGAAGCCATGCGTAGTTCGCTACTGTACGCATTGTAGAGTCACGTCTGCATTCTCTAAACCGCTGGACACAGGACCTTCATTCTCTTTCCTGGCCTATGGATTTTGCTGCCAGTAATAAATGTTTTATTTCATTTTATTTAACTAAGATTATTTTATATGACACTTACTTGCTTACTTATTACTTGCGTATTTTTTTTTAAGTCCCATGAAAATATATTTTACTTTGTCCACTAAACACAACAAATTTAAAATTAAACTTATTTTATAGGTACTTTTTTTACATTTTTTAGTTTTGAGTCAATTTGATTTACTCACTATTCTGATACAGTGTATCCATTTTTTGATGACTGTGTACTTAGCAACGACTAATGACGGAGTGCCGAGATGGGAATTTTTCGTAAAGATGATAAATTAATTCATGGGTGCCGAGATGGGAAGGTGCTGAGATGGGACTAAACCTTCGTCCCAAGTAACTTGGGGTGGTCACTACAACTTTTTGTCCTAAATTCTACCCGTCTCATGTCTGCCTTTTCATTTATTCTTTATTAAACATGTACATAGGGGTTGGTGTTTATACGATCAACGATACGATCCCGTGTTATCTACCGAAACATACTAACTTTCTTTTAAAGTTGTTCTATATTACAACAAACAAGAATTTGTGTAGCATACTACAACTAAAATACTGTTGAAAAATTATGCTCAAAAAAATTAAGGGTTTACAAGTTATAATCCACTCCTCCTATTGTTGAAGTCGGTTAATCAATGAATCAATCAATCATTTTATTTTCAGACATCTTAGATAAAATACACAAATTTACAAAAAAAAAAAAAAATTACCCCCTAACCCGTGCCCATGTAACTCGGGCCATAATTACAAATCGATTGACACCTTATTCATCAAAATCGGATGAATAGTTTAGGCGCTATGGAGGAACACACGTAAATACAAACATTCATACATAGACTGCTAAAATCATAACCCTTCATTCTGGCTTCACCGTAGTCGAGTAAAAAAGGTGCGTTTACAACGTTAACACATTCCAAAACGTTTCAAAAGACTGTTACAAAGGTAACGAATTAGATTTGTTCAGCCATGGTGACAGCTTGTACCAAAATCATGACAGTTCCCGCACCCGGACGTTTTACATTCTAAACACGTCCAGTGTTCAACTATTCGAAGTCAAAGGGTCTCTTATTAGGGGAAAGGCTGTGAGGCATAACTTAGGCTGGTTCACGTTGAAACTGTCGGCTAGATGAATGATAGAAAGCCCGTTGAAAGCTCATGTACAAAATCGGGGTTTTGGCTAACCATGGTGTCAGAGCCTCTGGCTTGGCTTTTTGTGCTATCCAGAAATATCTCTCAGGCATGCTGGTTTCCTCACGATGTTTTCCTTCACCGAAGCAAGTGATAATTATACAATACGCACATGAATCTGAAAAAATCAGAGGTGTGTGTCTTGACTGTCTTGGGTTCAAACTTGAGAATTATGACTTCAATATTCAGGGTGCAATGATGGTGCTGTGGTAGATTGACAAAATTTAGAATTTCCTTGATTAATTTTTTTGGTGTTCGTTTTTTTTTCTAGATTGAACTAGATTTTCAGTGATCTTTCGCGTTCCCATTCCTTAGGCTGGCAGCTTTACTACTAATGCTGACTGGGAAAAGACAAAGTGATAAAAACATTTTAAAAACGGCCGTTTTAAAACGTCAGATTATTCTCATCAAACCCTAATAATTGATACCCATAATTGTGATGAAGGAGCATAAAAAATAACTGGTCCGCCTTATTATATTTAGAACTATTAACCGTGCATTTTCTATTTGTCTTAACTAAACGTGTATGTAAAATTTAAGCTCAATCGATTGGGGTTAACTGTTATAATATCATCGGTATCAATTTGAAAAATTAAATCAGGTGTCGACGCGACCGACCCATCAAAATTGCTAGCCAGTACAATATACCGCAGAATTTTATAACTTTGATATATAGATTTCTCTCATAAAACAGCCAGACATATGATAGCTCCCAACTGAAACTTTAAACTTCACACTGCAGTAAAGATCGTAAGAAAAGGCTAGTATTATCATAAAATCAATATTCGATATCTACATTTGAATACAAAAGTCTACATACATAAAAGTTTATCATATGCTTCTATTTCACCTTTCATTTCTGTTCAAAGGAGAATAAACATACAGAGAGAATGGCATTTCATTATTACACCCAGCGAGTTCCATATTGTATGTGTAATGTGAATGTTTTTCTTTCTATTTCCTTTCAATGTTCGTCTGTCCTGTGATGTGGTTTCAATATAATTGGACTTCAGAATAAAAATTGAAAGTGTTTTTTTTGTGTTCGTATCGATGAAAATCTATTTAAATAAGTTAGCCGGCTCTTTTATAACCAGAATTGAGTTTTTATTGTTTTTTCGGATCTTGCAGGCATTATCATCTGCCTGCCATTTTCCAACTACGTTGGCGTTGTATTCCAGTCTAACCGGATGCAGCTGAGTGTCAGTATTTTGCAGAGAGCGATTGCCTAACTGTCCTCTACAACCCAGTTCGTAATGGGTAATACAATACCCCTTGATAAGACTGGTTATCAGACTTTCGCAACTTATATAAACTTAAATCAAATTTATTAATTTCGATGAAAGTCATGCACTCGGAAAACTCACGCCGATAAGGGATGGTCCAGAGTCTATTCTCTTGTATAGCTCGTATTTTCTCTCAGAACAATGATGATTCTAATACACGATGACTATAATACAATACACACACACACACAGTCACAGTCAGTTAAGCACACACACAGACACATACACAGTGCACACACGGCACACACAAAGGCAGCGCAGCAGACGGCGTCGCCGGCACGATCAGTTTCAGTTTGGTCATAATGGCCAAAAAAGCTTTTCTATTCTACCGAAGTATGACAAAGCCTGTCTCTAAGTTTCAAGACAAATCTATATTACATGAGCTAAATTCCAATCGATACTAATAAGGTCTACTTTTATCCACGAAATCCTTATCCTTTGCTTACCTGGTTTTATTCCCTTTGTCCTCTACGGCACAGAGGACTTTCGCATCTAGTTACAAACCCAGGACGAAGTTACCGAAGTAATTAACTAGTGTGTGTAACCTACATAGCAGTTTTAGGAGAGAAAAACTGTAACACACTGTAACATGGACAGTTATATCTTTTTTTAGTATAGAATCCGGAATTGTATTAGACTCTCTAGTTGGTCTAGTAGTTCCATCCACAGAACAGATAAAAGAGGTCAGAAATGAAATATTTCCTGATTTGTAGTAGAATGCGAGTCGCTGCTTGTCTTCCACTCTTTAACTTCAGTACAAGCCAGAGACCCATACGTGCGTGCATTTTGCACACAAATAAACTACTCACACATAGGATCGCAAGCTTACCATTGTTTGTCACACTAACGCAAAGGCTGTGCTTGACATGTACTCACACATACATGTTACTGTGACCAATGAACAATCGATTGGCATATGAGCGTTCACTTATATGAGCGGTGCAACTGCCCCACCCACATGTTACTGTGACCAATGAACAATCGATTGACATATGAGCGTTCACTTATATGAGCGGTGCAACTGCCCCACCCACATGTTACTGTGACCAGTGAACAATCGATTGACATATGAGCGTTCACTTATATGAGCGGTGCAACTGCCCCACCCACATGTTACTGTGACCAATGAGCAATCGATTGACATATGAGCGTTCACTTATATGAGCGGTGCAACTGCCCCACCCACATGTTACTGTGACCAGTGAACAATCGATTGACATATGAGCGTTCACTTATATGAGCGGTGCAACTGCCCCACCCACATGTTACTGTGACCAATGAGCAATCGATTGACATATGAGCGTTCACTTATATGAGCGGCGCGACTGCCCCACCCACAAGGCACTTAAACTAACCTCTTTACATCGCTGAAGATGATGATGAATAACCGTTGGTGCAGTGGCTGAGCGATTGGCTGTTGCGCAGCGTGTTGCGGGTTTGGTTCCCGCACGGAACAAATATTTGTGGGGCCTACGGAATTGTTGATCTGGCTGTTTTGTGTGTGAGTTTAAATGTTTGTGAACGCACCCACGATACAGGAGAAAAATAAAACTTTTCAAAGTGCATTTTCGGCTTTTTATTTAAGTGCTTTAATGGTTGTTGGTTTGCATAATAAAGAATTCTATTTTATTCACAGTGTTATCGGCCTGTAACTAACTATCAATGGGCGTCCACAAGATGTAATCACTGAAGAACACAACCAATTGTAAAGCTTTTCACATAAATTCAATGGTTTACAAAAAGATAATTACTTTGGTTTTATCTTTGAAGCCAGTATTTAAGTGCTGTCAAATTAAATTTGAATCTTTTAGGTTACCTGATAAAGAGAGCGAAGCGATCAAAGATGCACTTATAAGATCGCAGAATGTTATTTGACGAATTGCTTTTATGTCATGAAAATCATAGAGATTGTATCTCAAATATGTATATAAATATTTCCAGAGAAAATGTTTTCAGCATTTTATAAACTGTATATTTTATATTCAATTTACGATAGGACGTTTCATGCATACTAACTATATATTTTAGATTCTGTTGGCTCCAGAAAAACATTTAAATTAGAAAAAAATACTGAATTGTGTTCGAATTTTACTGGAGTAATGCGAGGATTTAGGTTTTTTCTTAACTTTCTGCTAATTTAACTTCATATAGTTTTAATAATATTATGGACTGTTTTAGGGACTAACTTTCGTTCGACTTTTTCGAATGGAATCATGGTAATGGCCGCAATAAATAAATAATTATTTTTAATTTGAGGCATGTCGTTCACTTCTTAATTCCCTTCAGAAACATTCAGTTTTAAACCGTTCATTACCTTTATTTTCCAATATCCTACCTATAATATGTATATTGGTGCTTCATGAGTATCCGAGCACACTAATAAATTATGCTAACGCTTTGACGTTTCTGAGAATATGCATTAGTAACCCATTTTGATTGCTTCATGTCATAAGCGCTACCGTGAACCGAAAGACGTGGTTTTGGAAGGCCTCCCACTAGGTGGACCGATAACCTGGTGAAGGTTACGGAGATCCGCTGCATGCGAGACGCACGGGACCCGTGAGTGTGGTGAAACTTGGGGAGGCTTATGTCCAATAGTGGACGACTTTCTGCAGAAAAGATGATGATGCAGCAGTGAGCCATGCACTTCTTCAACTTGAAAAATACTTCATCACCTACTACTGGAAATAAATGCTTTGATTTTGAATCAAAGCATTTATTTCCAGTATAGGCCAGTTACAGGCACTTTTGAATTGTCGAAACAAAAATGAACATTTGCCCATTCCCTAGCGTAGATCTCTATGGAGAAGAAAGGGCAAGAAACTCCATGGACACTCTTTTAAATCAAATTATTGTTACAAAATCTTGGTTACTTCATTCATGTTGAGATGTCTTCATCTGCTTGCCCTTGTCCGTGTTATTTGGGGTCGTCGCACAAAACGTCTAGTTCGCACGACAAATCAAGCCATAAAAACCAGTTTGTGCTGATATCTCAATGTACGGGAAATCTAAACAAAAAGCCAGGCCATATTATCCTGCCCCCAGGCTGGAACGGACCGGGGCTGCCTTCAGGCGGCTCCTGCCCAACCTTGGGGGGCCAAACGCCTCCTGCCGCAGGCTCTACGCGGGGGTCGTGCGGTCCATGGCCTTTTACGGGGCCCCAGTGTGGGCGCGTTCTTTGAGGCGGCGAGCCGCCCACTATCTGAACGCGCCCCAGAAAGTGGTGGCCGTGAGAATGGTCCGTGGATACCGCACGATCGCCCGCGAGGCGGCGGGCCTGCTTGCCGGATTGCCGCCATGGGATCTGGAGGCGATAGTCCTCGCGCGCCTACACAAATGGCGCGCGGAGGCACTACGCCGGGGGGAAACTCCGCTGCCGCGGCAAATCGCCGTTCAGCGGACAGACCTCCGGCGCGATCTCATGGCGACATGGAGAGAGCGACTGTCGCAACCCCGTGCAGGGCACGCCACGATAGTGGCGGTAAGTCCCCTCTTTGAGGAGTGGCTTGAGAGGCGCCACGGCGCCCTCACCTTCCGCCTGACGCAGGTCCTCACCGGATGTTTCGGGAGGTACCTGCACCGAATCAGGCGGGAGAAAACGCCCGGGTGTTTCCACTGTGAGGATCGACCGGAGGACACGGTGGAGCACACGGTGGAAGTCTGCCCTGCGTGGGCGGAGCACCGCCGTGTCCTCGTAGCGGCGATCGGCGGCGGCGACCTCTCGCGTCCGGCCCTGGTTCAATCCATGGTCTGGAGCGAGACGGAATGGGAAGCCGTCACCTCCTTCTGCGAAGCAGTCATGCTGGCGAAGGAGGTGGCGGAACAAGAGAGGGAGAGAGCCTATCTTCCCGGCCGCCGCGGGAGACGCACCGGGCGTCGGGGGCCACGTGGTGGCTACCGGCCACCGTAGATGCGGGCCTGTGGACGGTTAGCTATGGGCTAGCTAACCGTCCGTCCGTCTAGTGACGACAGGCCGTGTCGACGGCGCGTTCGTGTTCCACGCGCGCCTCAAAGAGATGTCAGCAGAAGAGAGGGGCCCGCAAGGGCCGAAGCCTGCCGGGGTTGCGAGACTGTTCGAAAGAGATACCGCGGCCCCGGAACGTAAAGGGCGAGGAAGGAACATGGATGGGTTTTAGTCAGTAAGAGTCTGACACTCCCTCCCGCTCCGCCCAGAGTGGGAGAAGTCATTTGATGATTTCCCATCCTAAAAAAAAAAAAAAAAAAGGCCATATTATCCTAGAAATATATAGCTTTATATATCGCCTTGTGTTCAAGCATTAAATTTAAGTTAGTTTAAAGTGGATCCTTACTTTCTGATCGAAAAACTCGAGATCCTTTCGTACTCCGTTCTCAAGCACTCGGCTTTACTTATTAATTGCGTACAGTCATTCATTTGTTTCTATTCCGAAACAAAGACGACGTCGTATTCCTTGGGGAGTTACAATTAAGAAAGCAAACGGAGGGAAAGCACTAAGCGAGCGCTCACACTAGCGAGTAACATTGGGCTGACAAATCGGCGAAAGAGAACGTTATTTTTGATTTTACTCCTTCAACACAAAGTGTCCTATAAGTTATATGAAAGATTACTGTTGCTTGCCAGTAACTGTGACCGACTAACTATAATGTTTGACAATCGCACGTAAACGATTTAATATTGCAAAATTAATAGATTAAGTCTAGTTTTATATTGTGACTAGCTGACCCGCGCAACTTCGTCTGCGTCACGTAAGACAGAGAGAAAGAGAGAGAAAGAGAGAGAGAGAGAGGGTTAGAGAGAGTGTGCGTCAACCTTATAAAATAGACATGCTATGGCGGACTTTTTTTTAGAACTTTTAAAGAGGAACAATTCCGTCGTACGTGATGGCTGTGTAAGTTTAACCGTTTATGCAGCGCTCGCAACGGAAGGTCTCTAAAGGAATAAATCTTTGTTTTTGGAACATTTTTCATTGTTGCTCCGCTCCTATCGGTTATAGCGTGGTGTTAGCCTTCCTCAATAAACGGGCTGACCAACACTAAAAGATGTTTTAACTCGAACTACTAGTTCCTGAAACTGAACAAACTCTTCAGCTTTATAATATTAGTGTAGATTCAAGTAAAAAAATAATCGCTCGTATATTCTACTTGTGTTTTTCCAAATAAGGGATTCCCTCAACAGCTTTACGTTTGCATCAATAGACACTCGGTGACAGCCATACGCCAGCTAGGTTGAAAGTTCTCATCAAAGTGCATGAAATAAGCCGGGACACGATAAAGCTGCTGTAAACCGTCGAGGACCTCTTACAACCGCCTTTCGTCTCCATCGTTTGACCGTCGATGACAGTCATACTTTAGCCAGGTCTAAAGCTCTCATAGAGGTGCATGAAATGAGCCCAATCACGGTATGGCTGTTGTAAGCTATTGGGGACTTCTTGCTACTCTTTTCCATCTCCATTGTCAGATCTTTGATGAAAGTCGTATTCTAGTTAGGTTAAAAGTTCTCCTCAAGTTGCATGAAATGAGCCTATAGCTGTTGCAAACTCTTGACCTGTTGCAACTGCCTTCCGTCTTCATCGACAGACCTTTGGTGACAATTTTATAACCAAAATGTTTTAGTTCTCCATTTCAAATTTCTAACTCTACGTCACCATGAGACCATGACTTAAAAGTGCATAACCTCTCTAAAGCTTAGAAACCTTTAAATATAATACAGTGAATTTCGAGATATTCTAATTTTAGAGTATTTGGACCAACATTTTTTGAATAAAATCGGATTGAGTTTACAAACATGTGTCAAAGTAAAATGTATTGATATCAACTTGCGTCTGCGCAACATGTTTAATTATTCAATTATTCGTCAACTAGTCGCTCCGTTTCTAGCCATTTTATCTTTTACACAGTCTACCATCGCTACCCTTGCTCTTATAGGCGCCCACATTCATACTCAAAACCATACAATCAAAGCAAATGTTTGTGTGATGAGCAATGGGCATTTGTTTCGAGTCATGGATGTTTATATGTATAATAAGTATGTATTTACAAACAAGTATATCAACTATCTGGTGTCCACGACACAAGCCTTGCTTAGTGTGGCACTAGATGGCGCTGTGTTAATGTCCAGCGATATTTATTTTTTCATTTTTTTTTTATTTACTTATTTATTTATATAACATCACGCCTGTAATTCCCGAAGTGTTAGGCAGAGGTGTACCTAATAGTACTCCCCCGTTTTGCCTGATATGTTTAAGTCTCATGTAATAGGGAGCGAACCTATATTGCCATTAATTGGGAACAAATTTCGACTCCTTGGCTGCTACTGAGAAATTCTTGACGGAAAAACTAAACAATTTGCCCAATCCCGGGTATCGATCCAGGACCTTATTGTTCGTTGGTATTAGATTAATTGAATTGTTTAAAATTGACACCAACTCTCAACTCTCTAAAGACTAATGTTGTTTACCGTCGTCGTCGGACCTATTAAAAGAATTATTACACTAAGAATCTTGCTGCATTAGAGTTAAAAGCTTTTGCAATTTCGAAGACGGCAAATGTAGTAACTCTTTTTGCTGATTCAGATGTTTATTTATATTACAATTGAAATGACAAATGGAGAAATCTCATATTCTTTTGTTGTTCTGACGTCGCACAATATTATTTCGTTGATATTGTATGTTCAAGTTAAAGGGAACTTACTTTTATGGCACAAAGGAGGCCTGAAGGGGTGAATCAGTTGTAAAGAGGTTGGAGTATTATTGTATGTAGCCTGGCCTACCTAACTTGCGAGATTTTATTTCATTTTCAACATCACACCTACCAAGAAACCTTAAAAAAAAACCTTAAGCCTTGGTTTTTTTAAACCTTGGACCAAGAATAAAACCTAAACTAAACAATAGATGGTAACAGTACAAACAAGTTTTTAATGAAACAAAATCTTCTGAAGCGTTACGTTTCCAGGATATAAGCTATCAAAGTTGGTATCTTCGCCATCAGTGCAACTTTGATAGGTTATTTATCGAAAATACGACGCTTTAGACGATTTCATTTATTTTTATTTAGACAAAAATATCAGTCGTTCATCGGTAATTTTGAGCATATATATACAACTGTTTTATTTTATATTTTACTAGCCAATGCCCGCGGCTTCGCCCGCGTAAAATTATATACAAAAAGCTTCCTCTTGGATAACTCTATCTCAAATCCGTTGCGTAGTTTTAAAGATCTAAGCACACATAGGGACAGACAGACGCGGCGGGAGACTTTGATTTATAATATGTAGTGATATACATTTTATTTATTTATACCTGTTGCACTTTTGTAAGAAAAAGCTGTTTTTGTACGCACACGCTTAAAATATTTTCTGCGTACTTGGCTAGATCAGAGAAATCCAGTATTTTACATGGAGCTTCTAATTAGCTCCATGTAAAATACTGGATTTCAGCTGCATCCGTTTAGACTGGAAGCCGATGCCAACTAATTTGGAAAAAGTCTAGGCTGATGATGATGACTTGTTTAGGCTCCGTTGGAATTGGTCGCTGATCAAAATTCGGTCGGGATGCTATTGAAGTGAAAACTTCTACATGCGCTTTGAGCACATTTACATGCGCTGATATTTTTGTCTAAATAAAAATAAATTAAGTCGTCTATTATAAAGCGTCGTATAGAGTATTTTACATGGAGCTACTAATTAGCTCCATGTAAAATACTGGATTTCAGCTGCATCCGTTTAGACTGGAAGCCGATGCCAACTAATTTGGAAGTCTAGGCTGATGACGATGACTTGTCAAGGCTCCGTTGGAATTGGTCGCTGATCGAAATTCGGTCGGGATACTGTTGAAGTGAAAACTTCTACATGCGCTTTGAGCACTTTTTGGGTGAACAAAAATCATGGAACTCGCGTGACCGTCACCTAACGCTTCGTAGCACTCGTAGCCGATTCGCTACGGCGTAGCACCAGTAGGCGTGCGCGGGGCACAACCCGTAGCAGATATAGATTACTTAGTTTTTACATTACGGAAACACAATCTGTTTCTTCTTTATTCTACTATTACCACCAACAACCTTGTTTGCTGCCAAAAACAATAAAATTATGGACAAATCAGAGGTCTATATCCCATAAGACAGAATGACCCAACATTGAAGCTTCCTTATCACCAGTAAGCTGTTTTTATGCCGTATCTTATCAAACAAAGTAACGGAACTTTTGTAGTAATAATATTGTAATGATTATATGACAGCCTCTTGCGAATACAGTATCTTGAGTATTATACATATAGTATAGGGTGTAAAAAACCTTGTAGTACTTCCAGTCATTACGATAATTTTTTGTTCTACACCTTAACTGTGAACCTTCTAGTTGCGGAGATATTGGGGGTCAAAGTACTAACTTTTTGACCAGTTTTTTTACAAATAAGTTATTATTGTAAGATTTTAAACACCTCCACGACCCCCGTACTATTCAATCCATACATCAGCACAATGTTTTGAGTGCGTTATATTGAGTTCTACCACAAAACATGAGTTGGCCCAAAACCCAAACGCATTTCGTGTATTCTACCGGATCCTGAAGAAGATGAGTCTGACCAGGAAGGAGGTGGGATATTTACTGTTCCTGATAAAGATGCTATCCTAGCGATATTCCGAGAAAATGAAAGACTGTGAAACCCGTTTTAAACTGGTAGAAAACCAATGCAAAGATCTTCAGACCGCTATGAAAAATATGAACTTACAAAACGATGTTCTTGAGTAAAAAGTATGGGCAGAG
Organism: Xestia ashworthii; assembly: GCA_950022955.1. Lineage (NCBI taxonomy): Eukaryota > Metazoa > Arthropoda > Insecta > Lepidoptera > Noctuidae > Xestia > Xestia ashworthii. The sequence continues at coordinate 7,437,806 of OX465556.1, forward strand.
TGCTTGGTGATGAGGTTGTTTACACCCTGTATAGTTTGTGTAAACACAGTGACACACAATTATTATTACTGCCTCGTTTGTCTAGTGGTCGCCAATGTGACTGCAGAGGTCCTGGGTCCGATTACCGGGTCGGGCAAACAGTTATTGGGTTTTTTTTAAAAGAAATTTCTTGGTAGCAGCCGCGGATGTGAGCCCAGTTGATGGATTAGTAGCAGCCGCGGATGCGAGCCCAGTTGATAGCTATAGGCTCGCCCTCTATTATAATGGGACTTAAACTTAACTGGCGAAATGGAAAATGTGGATGTCCTTTTATTAGCTAGATAGTTGAAATTCCATCACAGATGATAATAATAATAATATTTATTTGACCAAAAAAAGTACACAGATAACAGGGTGAAACTTATTTTAAGCGTACGAATAACAAAAAAAATGATCAATGTCCCTTATGCTTAGGTAAGACCTGAATATTTTAGGGGGGCCCATAAAACAATCATGATTTTTTAGAGTTTTGTCTAAAATGTTAAAAAGATTATGTTACGGAGCCATAGGGCACGCCACGATAGTGGTAGCGGTAAGTCCCCTCTTTGAGGAGTGGCTGGAGAGGCGCCACGGCGTCCTCACCTTCCGCCTGACGCACGTCCTCACCGGACACGGATGTTTCGGGAGGTACCTGCACCGAATCGGGCGGGAGGAGACGCCCGGGTGTCTCCACTGCGAGGGTCGACCGGAGGACACGGTGGAGCACACGGTGGAGGTCTGCCCTGCGTGGGCGGAGCACCGCCGTGTCCTCGTAGCGGCGATCGGCGGCGGCGACCTCTCGCGTCCGGCCCTGGTTCAATCCATGATCCGGAGCGAGACGGAATGGGAAGCCGTCACCTCCTTCTGCGAAGCAGTCATGCTAGCGAAGGAGGTGGCGGAACGAGAGAGGGAGAGAGCTTCTCTTCCCGGCCGCCGCGGGAGACGCACCGGGCGTCGGGGGCCACGTGGTGGCTACCGGCCACCGTAGATGCGAGCCTGTGGATGGTTAGCTATGGGCTAGCTAGCCGTCCGTCCGTCTAGTGACGACAGGCCGTGTCGACGGCGCGTTCGTGTTCCACGCGCGCCTCAAAGAGATGTCAGCAGAAGAGAGGGGCCCGCAAGGGCCGAAGCCTGCCGGGGTTGCGGGACTGTTCGAAAGAGATACCGCGGCCCCGGAACATAAAGGGCGAGGAAGGAACATGGATGGGTTTTAGTCAGTAAGAGTCTGACACTCCCTCCCGCTCCGCCCAGAGTGGGAGATTTCCCATCCTAAAAAAAAAAAAACGGAGCCATTCGTGCGTGAGTCCGGCTCGCACTTGGCCGTTTGTTTTAACCCCCGACGCAAAAACGACGGGGTGATAAATTTGACGTGTGTGTGTGTGTCTGTCTGTGGCATCGTAGCGCCCGAACCAATAAACGGATTTGATTTTGTTTTTGAAAAGTGAATTAGTCGGAAGTGTCCTTAGCTATGTTTGATAAAAATCAGTCGAAGATGGCCGCCGCCGAAAAAGGCGGCTTACATAATATATTTATTCAACAATCCCTCAATTTGGGTATCAAATGAAAGGGCTTGACTAGTAGAATACCATACACTATGATTAACTAAAAATCCAAGACAGCTGCCACCACAAACTGGCAAATTAACGAATTATTTTCTATTTAACTTTAAAAACATTGTGTCGGGGTTTTTTTTTAATTTTTAATTTAATTTCACTTGTTAATATCAGATAAAACGCTCGTAAATTTAGAATAATGTGTCCTTTAATTACAGGGACTAGTGATTGTGACCCTTATGCAAGATAAAGACCGATGATTTGTTCTTGTTTCGATAATTCTGTTTTCTTGTGTTCTTGGATTCAAGATAGGGTTTTTCAGGGTAATTTATTCTTTCGGGATTGGTAGGTATAACATTTTCTAGATGATATATTTGATTCGGCTCAGTGATTCAAGTTCTGATTTATAGGATTGCCTAAGTACTTAGTAGATAGATGATATTTTCACATAATTTTCTTGTCTAAATCCCTTTCGCTAACACCAAGTGACATTGAAATGAGATCTTAGATCTTTTAAAGTTATACAGACTGTGCAATACTACTTACTCACTATTATAGGAGCCTGCCCACTACACCGTACCATAACCATAACAGAAAGGAACATGACATGGACTACTTACTATATATGCCAAATAGAACGTATGAACAGTGAATCATACCAGTTTATAACGGGTTGAACACACTTGAAGTGATTTGGGTAGTTTTTGGAAGAGTACTTTCTCGATGTTGTCTCATTTCAATTTGGAGAATATCTGGCGAAGTACTTCGGAGATAGGCAACGGAACTCCTCAATAAATGATAGCAAATGGACTAGGATTGCTGAAATCTCGTCTGTCTATTGTAAAAACCAGTTCATAACATAACATCACGCCGGTACGCTGTACTGTCACTTTTTAGTGGTTCGCATGTGCTTACCCCTTGGTAAGCACAGGCGAACCACTAAAAAGTGAAAAATAAAACTTTTTCCAAAAAATAAAACTGACATCAGAAAGCACAAAAAAGTGAAAAATAACCTTTACCTTAACCTTCGGTTGAGTTATTTTTCACTTTTTTGTGTTTTTTCATTTCGGTTTTATTTTTTGCAAAAAAGTTGTTTTTACTTTCATAAGTGTTTTACTACTATCTATCAATTCACTATCTAGATTAAATAACCGTGAAAAAAGTTTACAAGGTGGAAGGAAGGGACATCGACACACAATCGGCTACCACGTATCCAGTACGGTCGAACAAGCTATTTGGTTTACATTTTACAATGTAATTTATGGGTTACACTGAATACCAAATAGCTTGTTCGACCGTACATAGTCCTGCGACGCGGATAAGCGGCAAGGTAGAAATAAACAGTCGCGGTATAAGCCTTCTCTTTCTAGAGCTGTCGGAAAAGGGGTGATAATTTTATAACCCTCAACTCTCCGGCGACATAATTTAAGGCTTGTACTTTGTAGTATCCATCCTGTGCAGTTGAATATTTTATCACGTTTGCCAGTTTCGTCATGGCTCTGAATTGGGTGAAGTATTCTTCTTCTTCTTATGTATTATCATTTCGTACTTTATACAGGGTGTTAAAGAAATAGCATGCCATAGCTTCAGGGTGAGATCAGTATTGATAAAGGAACCCGTTAAGAAAACTTTTTTAACTCCTCCTTTTTTAGAAGTCAGTTAAAAAATAAACAAATCAAATAATTTTCATTCGAAACGATTGCTATTTTTAGTAAGTGGGTACTAAATTAGGTTGATCTTGCAATATTTTTTGTATAAGGGAAGGGAAATGTCTTAAAGAAATTATGCAGCAGCTTAGAATTCTTCAACCTTTTCTAAGTAGTGGTGGGATATTGGGAATGCTGAAAATAATAAACTTACCATCCATCTTACAGATAAAAAAAATACTGCACTACATTGGTACTTCTAGAGAGTTATGCGATTTGAAAAACTAGCCAAACCAAAAAACGCTAAATATGTGTAACTTAGTGATAATAATCAACCACGAAAAAAAGAGTTAATTATCTAAAATCTACATGAACTTTCTAAAACGAAAATATTTGTTGGAAAGGTCGTCTCGTTTGGTTTAGCTTCTGATCAAGTATAGGCCATTTGTAATCATCAGGATAATCAGTATACCAATAGATTTGATCACAACACAGATAGCCTAAAACTGATTAGTGTAAGCATAGATAGCCATCTAGATTGACAGTGATGTAATTAGTGAACGTAGATGAGTAAAGTTAGTTAATATCTGCGCATTGGCAATAGCCGCCTGAATATAGTTTAGCTAAGTTGAGTTATTAGAGGGATCTTAGTCAGTCGCAGCAAATCATGAGAGAATTTGAACCTTATGTCAGTGCTTTCAAAGCCGAATAACTGGCTATGAAATCATTGACATAAGGTTCAAATTACAATAGCAAAACAATGAACGAATTCAGTTGGTGGTACATTCTGCCTTGAATTATCAGGCCTTGTTTTCATTATCAGTGAAAAGATGATTGATTTTGTTTGCGAATAGTTGCATTTTGATAACAATGCTAAAACTAACAGCAGCTCGTAAATAACCAGTTTTTAAATATGATTGATTGTTTTATAAATAAAAAGCTGACAGAGGCAATATTTGAAAATGGATAGGGGTCAGACTATCAGATACAACCTTCGAATATGTAAATGTTGAATTGAACGGTGCGAAGACCAGTTGAAAAAACGGGCCAAGTGCTAGTTGAACTTACGTGGAGAAGGTTCCGCACAATGCTATAGTCAAATTTTTCGTCAGTGAACGTATTACGTTGAGTTAACCACTTTATTTTTAACTGATAGAAATCTTATAGGATTTCCTGTAATTTACAAGCAATGAACCATTATAATGTACTTTTTTTCAAAATTTTAGGGATGGTCTATTTTCGTCTACTTTTATGAATAAAACCAAAACTATTTATTTTACAATACCTAATAACAAAAATATATTTGAGATCCTCATAACGAGCTCTTTGATATATGACACAGTACCAAAGATCCGCATTTTTTTTTAAATTTCCTAATTGGTCCCCTTTTTTTTTCATTTGCCAATTCATTTTCTACCGCCTTGCTAGAGTTGTGATAATCTTTTTCAGGAAGCATTCCACAAGATCTTAAGACATTCGTCTTGAAGCCAGGGAAAAATCTCCCCAATTCCAAACATAACCCCCCCATCACATAAAACAAATCCGTATATGCAGAATCTTTCACAAGAATCAGTACACAGTCTGTCTCACAAAACGCTTTCCCTGGCCACAAGACTGACGGGAAGCTTGATACGCCGCGTACCGAGAAATCGGTACAAGACATGACTTAACTTGCTCGGGCATGAAATTCTCGCGAAGGCAGAGCATAAATAACGGTTTGCGATGTTGGTTTGTTTTGAAGTGAGGAGGAATTGCCAACTGATACATAAATTAGGAATGAATCGTACCTACACGGTGTAAGGGGACTTCGTAATGAGAATTTTAACTATGAAATATGAATACAGGAGATCATGGCCGACTTGGAAATCTCTAAATAGACTCCGAATCCATGCCGGCCGTAGCAAGTTGGACAGGGCAGACAACTGCCCCGGACTGGCAAAAACGATCTCTTCTTCTGTCCAACTTGCTACGCAAGTTGGGCAGGGCAGACAACTGCCCCGGACTGGCAAAAACGATCTCTTTTCTTCAGGACATGAAAAAAAAACCTGCACAGCTCAAATCTTAAGAGTGTGTGCGGCGTGTCTCCACAGAAAATGGCCCACCTTCTATCTTGCACTGCATGAGACACCTGCGCACTTGAAGATCTTATGACTGCATCAGCGAGCGGAGTTCGCATAGGTGAATTCTGGGTCAAATATATTTAATGTTTCCTTTCCATCGGCATGCTAGGAAAAAGGAGGAGAAGAGATCTATTTCTAATTCTAGATTACACAGTGGATATTGAGTAACTGAAGTGGGACCTCTTTATCTAATTATCAATCTTAATGTATCAGATCTCCAGAAAACAAACTATTTTTGGCAATGCGTCTCCCGCCTCAGATACCAGACGCATTGCAGTTCCACAAATTAAAACACGTACAATCGTACATGATTTCCTTCTTTTGTCTCCGAAGCAGTTACCTACGCACAGAACATAACTCACAGCCTTATCAAAACATTTCTGTAACCAAGATTCGCATATCTTTAGAGTAATGGTTGGAACATAGCTTCGCTGCTGTCGTCCCGAAGGACAGAGCGGAGCGGAAGATCCAATTTATAATGTAGGAGCATAACGTAAAATCTTCTACTATGTATATTTTGTAGGTCTCGGCGTACTCTAGGGAGAAAAATACATTCTACTGCTAATTGCTCGAATAAATTAGTACGCGGGGTGCATACTACTGTTGTGTTTCGCGGATGTTTCGTTTTCGTTGTTCCTTTTGTTTTTGTCTCGTTCTGGAGCTTTTACAGTTAATTGAATGTGATGTGATTAAATGATTTGGCTTAACTTTTTTATCTGATTATTGATGTAAATTGGTCGTTTCTTTTATCGTCTGCTTGTATTGTATAGTGGTTACTGTTGCATTGTGTTGTGAGTCCTTTGGAGAACTTACTGAGTAGGAAAATATTTTGAGGAAATTATTAACTGACATTGTAACTACAAGAGTGATGAATATAAATGTTGATGGCTGGAGAGAGAAAGGAAGTCCAAAAAATAGATGGATGGATTTTGTGAGGGATAAAGGAGTAAATGATAACGTGACGATTGACAGGGGAGAATAAAAGAAAAAACGTGTTGCACCGTACCCAAATAACATTGGACAAGAGCAGGAAAATAATGAATGAGTGAACAATTGGAGAGACCCATCTATGCTGTGTTCTTTCTTAATCAGGAATAAGTAGGTAAACACAGGCATAAGAAGAACTAATACATTTTAGCTGACGTAATCTTTTACACCAACAGAAAAACGCTGATGCCCAATATGATAGTGCTCTGAAATCTGAAATATTTTGTAACGATACCCACAGGAAGCAATAAGATTGCTTATTTTAACCTGGGGAACAAAATGTGAGTAAGCTCAAGATATACCGATGCAATTTTTGGACTGAGGAACATTTATCACGAGCTTTAAAAGTTTATAGTAACATCTCGTGAGGAAATCCAAGACTTAAGATAAGTAATATTATAAAATAGCATTTGAATGCAGCTTCACTCTCGTTAGTTTAGAATTTGACAGTCAATTCGGATTGTACTGCTTGTGTAATAATATAATTGAATCATGATTCGAAAGACACGTGGCGTCGTCTATTATTGTTGTAACAGTACTTTTTAAAAAGTTACTCTTTGTCCGATTCTGTACACCTGACAACGTATATGCGTAATTTCAGGATGATCGGTTCAGGTGGACGCACACTTATCCGCGCCGAACGCGACGAACGAATCGAAGTCAAGGAGGCCTCGCACACATATCCGCGCCGAACGTGCCGAAAGAAACGACCGCGCCGAAAGAATCGACTGCGCCGAAAGACTGTCACTGACTGTGACTGTGCTTCTTCATTGTTTTTAAAACAATGAAGAAGTAGTAGGTACTCTAACGTTGCGCTGTCGTACGCAACTGATAGAATGCGACCGCATCGGTGGAATCGCCCGCATCAGCCGCGCCGAATCTAATGACGTCATCCGAATTTGTCTAGGATTTCTGGGGTTTTGCTTGATTCGGACGATTCGACGCGGATATGTGTGCGAGGTTTTATAGGATTTCATACAAGTAATTCTAAAATTCGATTCTTTCGGCGCGGATAAGTGTGCGTCCACTTTCTCATTTCTAATATTAGTTAGGATTAGGATGTCTGCGTGAAAAGATTTGCGTTGATGTACAATCGAGGACTTTAATTGATGAGCCACTTGCCACTATTCGTATTATAGCCGTGTAATACAAATCGGGTTTAGTCCGAAATATTCGTGTTCGTAAATGTGGCGACACTTGAGGGAGGCCTATGTTCAGCAGAGGACGTCTTTCGGCTGAAATGATGATGATGATGATGATTCGTACTCATGAATGTATATAAGTGCAAAATTGAAAAGTAGTACAATCTCGAGTTTCAAAATTTAGGCCTTCAATTCTGCTGCAGCATTCTTAAGCAATTAAGTATTTCGTTCTGTTACGAAAACCTATTTAAGATAACATCAATTTTTCAATAGAGGGACCGAAAACGTTAACGCTATAGAGGTATTAATCGGGTTATTTTCAGGGTTAGGTGGAAAACCCTAGAGTAAAGGTTAACCCGTATAATTATGTCAGCGTGACATTGTAAAAACCGTTAGATTGTAATATAACCAGCGCGATTGTAAACTGTCGATATATTGTCAGCTAAACATACTGCTTACATTATGACGCATTATTTTTCGGAAGACGTTTTCACTTCGACAGATTATAATCTACCGTAATTATTGTGTAACGTATGCGACGGAACTCAACTCGCGCAGTGTGCAGGGGGGGGGGGGAAGAAGGGGCCCCTTGCCACTTGTACCACTCCCATGAAAAGATAATGCACCATTCCTCAGAAAACCGATTAATGTAACCTAACCTCAAAACACTTTATATTCACCTAAAAAGCGTAGTCTACGGAGCTCCGCTAGGCGGGGCTCCTGTTTCTGTGTGCAGGTTTTAAAGGAACTTAACTAACCTAACGTCGTGGTGCCCCAAGTCCCGATTATGGGGGCGGAGATAAATTGAGCGCATGCATTTCACAATTTTACGGTTTCACTTCGATAGATCTACAGAAAAATAATGCGTTAAATTGTAAGCAGTATGTTCGTTTGACAATCGTTCCAGAGTTTACAATCTCGCTAGATAGTTTACAATCTAACGGGTTTTACAATTTTCGGTGACATGTATATAATCAAAGGGTTAATCATCCTATAAATACCGATTCACAAACAGAGGTAATTTTTGACAATCGGCCCTTTGTTAAATACCATTTCCGCTATTATTGCTTTTCTCTTTGAACTTTTGGAAACCAATTCCTATCGTAGCTCTATAAATATTTATAGTAGCCTCCAATTATATAGTTATGAAACTGGGACCGACACATATTAATATTTTTCCACGAAAACGTTGTTTCCACATTTTATACAAACAAAATATAGCAGTGATTGAATTTGCAAAGAGATTTTTCAAGCAAACAATGTATTTTACAATATCAGTTTTTGTTTCAACAATTACGCGTGTGTCATTTACGATACTTTTTAGTTGTAATCATTTCTCGAACTGGCTTAAAATCTTCATCATCTTTCTGGCCGTATCCCATGAACAATAGAATAAATGAGAATATTTTCCCTAGTGGGTAAAATATACTTAACTACCTAAGATTTTGTACCACTTGAAATCTTAGCACTAGTAGGCAAAAATATTCCCATTAGTTCTACCGTAGAACTGTTGAGAACGAACCGTTACTTTGAGTCGGAACAACACGTTTCCTCCTTCCATTGTGAACTGCGTGTCTCGTCGGAATAATAAACCGACCTGACTCGAAACTATCATCACTATTATAAAACAATGTCTCCCGCCGCGTCTGTCTGTCTCTATGTATGCTTAGATCTTTAAAACTACGCAACGGATTTTGATGCGGGCTTTTTTAACAGATAGAGTGATTCAAGAGGAAGGTTTTAGTATATTTTTTGACGCGAACAAAGCCGCGGGCATCGGCTAGTATTAAACAAAAAAAAAACATGTGGGTCAGTCTTTGGACACTGCCGATAGAAGTGAAAATTAAGTAACTTGAGAAGTGGTTCTACGCCGTAGCGGATCGGCTACGAGTGCTACAAAGCGTTAGGTGATGATCACGCGAGTTCCATGATTTTTGTTCACCCAAAAAGTGCTCAACGCGCCTATGAAGTATTCACTTCAAAAAATAATTTTAATAAACCTTCATATTATGTCTCACATTCGACTGACTTAGTTGTTGCATACACAAAAAGCAATTTAACGATATCTCAGTTTGTGTGCAATCGCCCGCCAGAGGATTCGTGCCTAAGTGCCACGCGCCAGATTTTACATACTTCAACTGGTAACTTTTCCCAATTCCCACATCTAATCAGCAATTAGCGTACGTATTCCAACTCGTAAAGAACTCGAGAGCTGCTCGTATTAATACTGTATTTATAGTGTTGCTACAATATGACGGTTTTGTGTTCGAAATTTGAGTTTTAGGGCCGGACTCCACCGAAGCGGTGATGAGATAAGAAGTAAGGAGATGTGTTTTAAACTGCCCATAGAATTTCGTTATTCTACTTCTAGAGTTCTTTGAGAGAGCTGCAGTGGCTCAGTGGTGGCGGCCCCGACTTACCAGCAGTATGTCGTGGGTTCGAACACAGGCAGACGCATTACTTTGTGTAATTTATTTCATCACCACTGCTCTCAAAACGGTGAAGGAAAACATCATGAGGAAACCAGCATGTCCTAGAACCAAAATATTCGAAGACATGTTACAGCTACCAATCTGCACTGGGCCCGCGTTGTGGATTATAGCCCATTCCCTCTCGTAGAAAGAAGGCCTGCCCCAGCTGTGGGAACATTATAGGCTGCTGATGATGATGATTAACACTTCTCGTCTCCGCTTAGCTTTAGTAGAAACGCTTGAGCAGAAAGGAGGAGATTGACTTAAAAAAAAATATTGCTTAGATATCTTGTAATTGTTGAGGCCAGCGGAGCGGTGAGCGGTGTGCTATCAGTGGCGTACTCTTTTGCACATCTCCTCTCCTTTCGCTTCGCATATCTCCACACGTCTCCGCTTTAGTGGAATCCGGGCTTTAGATTTAAGTTCCATACGTAGTTTGGTACTGGAATTAAATGAAGCAGGGAATGCAAGTGGGCCTTAGAGACTGCAAAAAAATGGTCTTAAGCAAGTTTTTGGAATACGGGTGTCACACCCGTATTCCAAAAACTTGCTTAAGACCATTTTTTTGCTTGAAACGGTCTTTGTTGCCATGGTAACAAGGAAACCACTGCAGGCCACCGCCTCCGACACGCCTACAAAATTATGTTCATAGGGTAAGTACAGACTAGCTAAAACATGTATTTTCAACAAGTCATGAAGACACCAAGCTGCTTAACACTTTGTTAAAACTTGATTTAGGTACTACTTTTGCTTCATACACGTTCATATATCTGGGAACACGCGGCGACACGCACGCAGGACTCGAGCACTGCCACCTGACTTTTTTTAAGAAACCTTTAGGTACCAATAAAGTATGTCCTCCTACGTTCTCTTTCGGTTTTTTTAGTCGCCTTTTACTCGTTCTATCAAGATGTCTAAACCATCTAAACATATTCTTTTATTTTATTGTCCTTTTACATCTTTTCAATCGCAAACTTGTAGTTTTATCATTATTCCTAAAATTATCAACCAATGTTACATCACACATTCTTGACGGAAACCAAAGGAATGTTACAAGTAAATACGTTGAACACCGTGCCAAGCTTTCATAAAAAAATTACAATACGTTGAAATGCTCATATGAGTACTCACCTTAATCTACCTGCAAAACATGCTGCCCATATCAAACTCAAAATAAGTATGTTGCATGAAGGTTGCAAGCTGCTTTATATGCTAAAAATGTTTTAATAGAATACGTCACAATGCTAGAGATGTCATAAATTGATGTTCGATCGAATGCTCTTGGTTGACATCATCTGTCAAAGAACAAAATCATAAAACCGCATAAAACGGATTAACTTTCAAATAAATATTTTTTCATCATTCAAGAATCATTCTCAAGAATTTAAAATGGCTTCAAGGTTTGCTTTACCTCCGGAGAAAAATCCTGCTTACTGGAACTTGTGCGCAAGTACAAGCTCCATTTATGTACGACGTGGACGGGCAGCCCATCAGCAAAAAAAATGCTTGGGTTCGCCTGACCCAAGAATATAACTCCATAAATAATACGCGCAAGTACCGCGTAAGTACCAAATAACATGTAGGCTGTGAGTCCGAGGGCATGGAGTTTGAGGCACGGCCAAAAAATTTAAAAGGGAATGAGGAACGAGATCAAGAATCACATTTGCTAAAAGTGAAAAACTTAAAGCGGATTCAAGAAAGAGAGGAAGAACTGCGCCAGATGAAAATGCAGGAGAGGAAGTGGCTATTAAAGGCAGCAGAGGAAGCCTACTAAAATGCAAAGCTGGACCGTTTAAGTGCCGCGCAGTTGCTTCAATTCAGTGAGGCTGCAAGGCCGAAAAAAATTAAAAATAAATTATTACACATAATGCAAGCCAATTGATTTTTATTATAAAAGTAGTATCACGTATGTATAACAAATAAGTAAAATATCTACATAACACATTTAAAGACATAGAAAAACAAAGAAAATGATTTTTCATTTTCATTTAGTCCTACGTAACATTAGATCCAGTCTATGGGTTAGTAAAACCCAACAACACTGCATGGCCTGGGAATCGAACCCATAACCTCACACTGTGCAGTTTATGACTAGTGGACCTACGAGACAGCAAAAATATAAATATAAACATCACACAATTATCAACATAAAAAACTGGAGCATACATACATACTTATTTAGAAAAATAGGGGTAAAATCCAAGGAAGTGCCAGATTTTGCATTTTTGCACCCTTGAAACCGCAATTTTTAATAAATTGTACCCTGCTGCCTCCAATCCGTCGCGGCTCCATGGTGGTCTCTCCAACCCAGCTGTGCTTTATGAACTCACAGCTTCTGAGCTTTTCTTCGCCAGTTTGCTCTATTAGCAAGTTCCGGTCATCCAGAGTTGAGCAAAGAATTCAGTCGGAAGATGAACCTTCTTCTGCTTGTCGTATCGATGTACTTCTATACTAACTTTGCAGTCCATAACACCCTTAATTGACTTTCACAAAATGGCATTCCAACTTTCACAATTCTTTGGGAATGTTTCTAAATCCTAAGCACTTTTTCAAAGAATTTTAACAAAGTGGCCCTCAATCCACACGCACATAGTTTGGCCCCAGTAGGTGGCCACGTTTATTGCAGTGGCAGAGGCGCTATTCAGATCGTAACAAGTGCAGGTAAACGAACACCTTGGACACTTCAGCAGATAGCCCCGGCATAGTTTGGTTCGGACCGCCGCACTTGCACTCGGTATTGGAGGAACCAATAATACTCCATTTTGCCCAATATGTTTTGCAGCGGCCTACTTGTGTACGCAATCGATTCAGAGCTTTCCAAATAGGCCACTGCAGGTCACTGTAGGTAAAGGGCGAGGAAGGAACAGGGATGGGTTTTCTTTGATTTCCCATGCGAAACAAAAAAAAATGTCTGTCCGTAGCCAGGTTGTGTTCTTGGGGCTTCAATTTGTAAGGTGGTGGGAACCTCTCTTGCCATAACTGGCTTCGACGATGAACGATGAACCGAGCAGCTTAGAAGTATTCGATCTGATTATATTATTACTAGCTTCTGCCTGCGGCTTCGCCCGCGTGAAGTTTGATTATTGTCCCATGAGATCTTACTACCGGGATAAAAGTATCCTATGTTTTAATCCAGGTTTTAAAGTATCTGTGTGCAAAATTTCATCAAAATCCGTTCAGGAATGTACTATATTAACGAGTTACGAGTATATGTATAATACCGCAACACAAATATACTAAAGATGTAGGTTGGGGGCTAAATAAAAAAACAAAACAGCCTTAGCCAAAAACTATTTAAAATAAATGATGTTCGGTAAGCAACTTATGTACCGCATTGGTTTCTCATACAACTTGCTAAATTTCAAAAATAATTAGTTCCCAAACATCACGAATTCACGAGCTACCTATGCAAGCTCGCTCTTGTTCTCTGAGATTCAAAATGCTGCGTTAACATTTTCATCACCATCATCATCATCAACCTATTAATGCTCCCATGTGTTCGAATTTTTGGTTCTAGGACATGCCGGTTTCCTCACGATGTTTTCATTCTCATGCTTTAGAAATACCAAATGAATTAAGCTTGTATTCATCTTTTATGTGTACGATACTCCATATTATGATTATTTGTCACGACTATATTATTTACGCGATCTTGATAAATAGCTCATACAATTCCACGACAGTGAACATTTCCAAATACCCACCGATTTGGGAAAGAAACTGTGCTCAATATATATTTACCACGGAGCAAGTGCTTGCAATTCTTAGTAATAATCATGAATTACTAATTCCTCCTACATACTAGGTAGCTTTGAAATTAAACGCGACGGAAAATAGGTATTAGCAACTATGGTCTCCGGCCGTCCATTGCACAGGCTGCAGGTAAAAGTTTTCAGAACGAGAACGTTGGAACCAAAAATGAACCGTGTTTTCTTTTACAAAAATAATACCAGCCTATTACTGTCCCACTGCTGGGCAATAGCCTCTTCTCATACTGAGAAGGCACGAGCATTGATCACCAAACTTGCTCAAGACGGGTTGGTGATAGCTTCCCTATTTTACTTTATATCAGCCCGCTATGTCCCACAGCTGGGCAAAGGCCTCTCCCATGGCTTTCCAATTTTGTTAAACATTACTTTCTTCGACCAATCCGTTATGACAGTACCGATAGACATTATTAATCTTTCGAACAGTTTCTGCATACGAAAATAATGTGATTTTTAAAGTTTTCCATAGTGTGAAGAGAACCATTTCAAAGAAAATCAAGGCACCACGGTTAGGCAAATAAATGGTAAGACCTGCTGTCTTGTACGGATCAAAATCATCATCATCATTCCAGCCGACAGGAAAGACGTCCACCGCCGGACATAGGCCTCCCCCAAGTGTTGCCACATTGACCGGTGCCGTGCGACTCGCATCCAACGGATTCCCGTAACCTTTACCAGGTCATCGGATCACAATGTTTGGCTACAAAACAAAATGAAAGGCAATTTTATATGAAAATGCTCAGATGAATGGGGGATGTGTAGTGTCATGTGAATGGATGGAATAACAAAGTAATACAAAGAGGAAGACGTCTGAAAAGTTGTGGTAAGTCTATGGTTGTAATGGTATGAGTTCGTGATGCGGCTGAATGAGGAACATGTTGTGAAGAAAGATTTGATTACGAATATTTATTATAAGAGTTGGGGAAGACCAAAGAAACGATGGATGTACTCTGTCAAAAGAAATAGGATAAAAAAAATGGAAACATACTGCGCCGAGCCTAATTGCATTCGTATAACGGCAGCAGAATTATGTTGGACCACTCTGGGTTCTGGCGTCCGCATGTCTCCATTTACCATGATAGAAATATTGTGGAGTATGGCACAGGCACTAATGATATTCAAGGTGTTTGGTAATTTGTTTTGTAATTTTCTACTGAGACATGCAAATCGCCTTTTCCAGACCCCTTTGAATCGCTCAATTACGTTTCTTGTTTTTATGTGAGCCCTATTGTATTGTAACTCAGCTGGAGTCTGTGGATGAAGCATAGGCGTGAACATATACGATGTTTGGGCATAGCCGCTGTCCCCGATCAGTATGCAGTAGCTGGATTGTTGTCGGAATTGATAGTCCACGATCAGAACTACGCTAGCACTTTCAAATACCAAGGGTAAAAAAAAATTCTGCACGGTTTCCTTCTGAAACCGAAATCGTCTTTGGAACTGTTCGTTGTTGTAAAAGTCAAATGGGTTATCGGCATCGCGTAAATATAGTCGCGATAAATAATTATATGACGTATCGTTCGCATAATCGACATACTCCTCAAAATTCATCTTACTTTCGCCATTTCTAGACAATCTCAAGAAAATAATTATACACACGTCAAACTTGAATTTCAGTAGGTACATATATCACCCACAACGTAAGTTTCTCGATTTCAAGAATCTTCTGGCGCGGGGCAAACATCAAAACTAATGCAGCCATCTCTTTCTTTTCTAAATATTTCTTACAAAACAATTAACAAAAGGTTAACCATCAGCGCCCCCCTGTTGGCTTCATTCAAGTGTCAAAAGATTCTTGTACTACTGTACGTTGAATTTGACAGAAAAGTGGGCGGATATGTCAAATTATAAACAAACTTTAGCTGTCAATATCTCGAATGGGGTGGAAAGTAGGCGTGTCAAGACGGTTTTGAGTCAAGTCGAGGACTATGCATACGGGTGTGAAACTTGCTTGCAACACATATTATTACACGAGTTTAGCGCTATATTAACGTTTTTGAATATTGTTCCATTTTAGTCAATTGTTTGAAGATAACGGAAACAGAACAGCTGTATAAATTAAGCCTTAAACGCGTTTAGGGATTTGTGATGTAATCGGGCCTTAGAGTTTACCGAGTCAAAATAATTGTTTCCCTTACTTCATGTATTTTTTTAATAATAACCTACAAACTATACCTATTTTATAACATTTTGGGTTGCGGTAACATTGCTATTTATGAATACATAATTGAGGAGTAGCAGTAGGGTTTAAAACTGACTATGCTATTTATTTGAATATTCAGACAAAACATAATAATTTGTGGTTGTAAATGTCCATATAACGTAAATATTTAAACTTTGTTTTAAAAAGACTGACAGTTTAATATTTTTTTAAATTTTTAACTGCTTCTAACTACATAGTTAAGTGTATGTATTGTATCGTACTATTTGTAACCCACGACCAAAAAAGAGAGTGTGTATCTGTGTGTGTGTCTGTCTGTATGGCATGGGCATCGTAGCTCCCTAGTGGATGAAGCGATTTTTAAGCGATTTATAACGAAGTAGTGCCATGTGTAATAAATTATAAGATAAGAGTTTGATTATCTACTGTTCCCAAACAAAAATGTGTTTTAAACAGCTATTTTTAGAAATATAGACCGTCGTCTGTTTGGTGAACATACACGTTAATAATGTATCAACGGTTAAAGAGACAGTGAATCGGAAAATCGCAAAACGGGCCTTTTATTTTTTGAATACTTTAATCCCGTCATTTATTTTAGCTTCTATGTCCTGAGCCCCTGACAATTTTCTTGTAAGTCTAGCCCAGGAAAAACTTCATCAGTCAGGAAGATCCAATTTTATTCTTAATGTAACATCTTACAAACTTTTTTAATACAAATAATGAATAAGATATTAGGTAACTTGCTGAGCAGCGTCCTTGATTTTTTTAACCGACTTCTGGTGTTTGTTACCTCATAACTTTCGACTGACTGGACCGATTTTGATGATTCTTTTTTTATTTGAAAGCTGGTGCTTCCCATGTGGTCCCATTTTAATTTGCTGAAGATCTGATGCTGGTCTTCGGAGATATACAATGGAACTCCTCAAAAATTAGTGTTGCCCAAAATCGGTCTTGGTCTTGCAGTCTTGGTCTTGTTCTTGCATTTTTGCAAGACCAAGACCAAGACCAAGACCGGCGAATTTTAGCAAGACCAAGACCAAGACTGAACCCTGCAAGATTTGAGCAAGACAAGACTAAGCCTGCAAGACTCTTGCGTCTCGCAGTTAAGTCAAACTGAGATTTGGGCGTTATTAAGTAGGGATTTTGTTTCAATCCCGATTTTGATAGACGTTCCCCAGTATCAAAACCGTATCGTCATAACACTAAAAGGTATGGTATTGATTATTATATTTTGACTATTTATTAATTAGGTAGCGTGTTACTCACAAATTTATGTTCCCATGTGATAAAAATGTACTTACCTAACATAATTTTCTGGCAAAGTCTATTTCATACCTTGTAGGTATATCTACCTATAGTATTATATTATGCTTGTCTAATGTGCAGATCTAAAGTTAGTAGGTTGATAAACATTATATAGGTACTTATGTTTCAAAGTTTATTTTATTCTTCTATTCAGCAAAATTTAAAACTAACAGCGAGTCGAGTAGGTCTAGTAACAGGTTTTAGGCCAGCCAATGTTATGGAACAGATGCCAGCACATCAAGCTACAACAATCGCTAAAGCATTAAGGTGCATGATTGATTGGGAAAATTTGACGTTCCGCGAATAAACCGTTGGTCGGTCGGTGTATTATGTACCTACTTATTTGATAATTTACCGACAAAGACGCTGCGGTCTATCAAAGACTGCAATACGTGTATCACACAGCGTTTGACACTGTTTGAGCGCCGCATACGCCGCCACAGAGTACAGACAGAGGCACACAAAATTGTTACCTATTTTGTTAGGGTCGGCACAAGAGGATAAAATTAAATGACCTTGAAGATGTTAGTAAATAGCAATAGGCTAGTAGGTATTTGCAAGTAGTCTAGTCTACATTATAAAATATGTAAACGGGTATTCATCGCAATTTTACCTTTAATATAAGCCCGACGTTTCGTCCGTTTTCCGTTTAGTTTCGTCTAAGTAGTAGAGTCTCGCAAGACTTGCGAGACTCTTGCTGCAAGACCAAGACCAAGACCAAGACTGAGAGCGCAATACCAAGACCAAGACCAAGACCAGGTGTATTGACGCAAGACCAAGACCAAGACTGGCTAAGGTCTCGTCTTGGTCTTGCATTTGGGCAACACTATCAAAAATGTACGGCAAATCTGCAGTGATTGCTGTTATCGCTTGTAGGTTTATTGTTTATACAACATCATGACGTAATATCACGCCTGTATGCTCTGAGGGGGTACGCAGATGTGTACAGTACACCCAGATTTCGACAGTGTTTGTTACCTCAGTACTTTCGACTGGGTGAACCGAGTTTGATGATTCTTTTTTAATTTGAAAGCTGGTGCTTCCCGTGTGGTTATATTTTAATTTGCTGAAGATCTGATCCGGATCTTCGGAGATATACAATGGAACTCTTCAAAAATACACGGCAAATCTGCAGTAACTGCTGCAATCGCTTGAATGTTTATTGTTTATACAGCATCATGACGTAACATCACGCCTGTATGCTCTGAGGGGGTACGCAGATGTGTACAATATTCCCAGATTTCGACAGTTAGGTGTATTAAGTTCCATTTATTGGGGATAAGCCTATTACCTTGACATGTATTGTTTTTTTTTATTTTATTGGCAAGGGTACTTCAAGGGTAATTTGATGAGAATTTGGTTAGGTTCTGATTATGGGATCCATGACAAAGGAACGGAGCTCTTCAATTCTTAGAAGCAAATTAACGATACTCGGCCAAATCTTTTAAAGGCTATCCGGATATTTGGGTCACGTACCATAACGTCGTTATTAACCGACTTCAAAAAGGAGAAGGTTCTCAATTCAATGTTCCCCGATTACTCAAAGATGACTGGACCGAATTTGTTTTTTAATTGTTTGAAAGGGTATACTTCCCAGAAGTTCCCATAATCATCAAGTCAGGATCCTGATAATGGGATCCTGGAGAAATAGAGAGAACTTTTCAAATTTTATAGGCACACCAGAAGCGATTTGGGTAGTTTTAGAAAGACTACTTTCTCGGAGTGATCCCATTTAAATTTGGTAAAGATTAGATGAAAAACTTCGGAGAAAGGCAACGGAACTCCTCCTCAAATGTAGCAAATGTGTGTCTCTTACTGGGATTGCTGAAATCTCATGTCTGTCTATTGTTTACACCAGTTCATAACAAAAAATCATGCTGGTACGCTGTGAAAGGGTATGCACATGTGAACGCTAAAAAGTGAAAAATAAAAACTTTTTTGCAAAAAATAAAACCGACTTCACACAAAAAAGTGAAAAATAACTTTAGCTTCAGAAGTCGGTGACAAAAAAACTAAATCAATCAAATAAAGGTCACCGACTTCTGAAGCTAAAGTTATTTTTCACTTTTTTGTGTGAAGTCGGTTTTATTTTTTGCAAAAAAGTTTTTAGCTATAAGGCGTGAATTCTTGTTGCGCTGATAGTCGGTTGCGTACGGTCGGTCGTGACGTCAGCGAGAACAAAATACGGCTGTCGGTTGCCGCTGACGTCAGCGTCGCAGTGTGGTGCTATACAGAATACAATGTATAACAAATTGAATGTCGGTGTACGCCGTCAGCGCGACAAGAATTCAGGCCTTAGCTATTCCAGTCTCGTTTACAAAGCAAGTGCAAGTTCGTTTACAAAGTTTTGATTTTAAATAGACGAGATTTTCTTCAAATTCCCGTTTCCACTAACACTTAAGGGGCCGGCGGAGCATGCGTTTTTCATACAAACGTAATACCAAAATAATATGAAAATCAAACATATTCTTAAGGTAGTGTGTATTTATTTCGATTGGATTACAGAATATCTATGTTCCCAAATGTATTTTTTGAGAGGACAATGATACAAAGACGAGATATGGGGAATTTAAAATTTCTATAGAAAACTTATTTTTCTTATAACTCTTTTTAAAATGAGTATCTAATCAAAATATATATTTGGGAACCTAGATATTCTGTAATTCAATCGAAATAAATACACACTGCCTTAGGAATATGTTTAATTTACAAATTATTTTGGTATTACGTTTGTATGAAATACGCATGCTCCGCAGGCGTCTTAAGTGTCACGTAAATGTAATGCCTAAAATTGACCTTTGGATTTTCAAATCTCTGCGCCGAGTCTAGCGTTGAAAATCCTACAGTGTGTTTTTGTTACGACAATTTATTTAGGTGTTGTTTATTGTAAGTGAAAGCAGATACAGAGTGTAAAAAGACACTAACGAAGCCACAAACCAAGCATTACGTACATCAAACTAAGTATACTTTTTACTTTTTATTTTTTGTGGTGAAATATCACGATCGGACTCATATATAACGCTATCAAAACATTGTGCATCTACGACCCCCGTACTAATTAGTTCATCCATCAAAATAAAAAAATAAAAGAAAATATGTTAAGTAGTATATAAAAACATGTATTCAAAATAAACTTGTAAAAAGTGGGAACTTCGACCCCCAATATCTCCGTAACTAGAAGGTTCCCAGATATAAAACAAAAAAAAAATGATACCTTTCGGATTCGTACACCCTTTATAACTATGACCCAAGTTTCATAATTCCTTAGTATTATTTACACGTAGCGGTGAAACGACACATAAATCTTATTTACCTAATGGTAAAACTTGTGTACCTAAGTACTTTTTGACTGACGCCCATTAAATGGAGAGGCCCATAAGTTAGGTCTCAAACTTTCTATGAAGGTTCATTATTTATAGTTGTTAGGTGTATGACTAGAGGAGATTCAGGTCAATAAGACGGTCGAGTTCAGTTCTTAGACAGTTCAGTTTTTTTTTTTTTGTAATATGAATCTTCCGTTTGGAGGTCTTCGATTGTCCTGCATTAAGAAAATAAGCTTCAAATGAAATCAAAGACATTTATTACATTCTTCTTTCTTCTTAATCGTGTGGATGTGGATAGGTACTAATTAATTTATTTCATTATAAGTACAGTTTATATGATACTACCTGATGCCCGCGTGCAAATTAAATTATTATTTAAGTATACTAAAACCTTCCTCGAGAACCACTCTATCCATTGATGAAAACAGCATGAAAATCGGTGCAGTAGTTTTTGAGTTTATCGCGAGCAGACAGACAAGCGCGTTGGAGGACTTTGTTTTATAATACATATACCATGTAAGTAATGATAAAAGCTTCTCGTGATAAAACTTGTAACAAGGATGTAGCTGAATACCAGTATTTACAAGTTTGTTAATGAGCTACTAAATTGTAATGTGAATATATATTTTTACAGTAGTAACATTTACCACACATTTACCACACATTTACCACACTTTTACCACACGTTTACCACACTTTTACCTCCACAACACCCCGTCTATTCAATGCATTCATCAGCACTTTGTTTTGAGTGCATTTCATTGAGTCTTAAGTACCGTAAAAGTGATTTTTCACCTAATAAAATCGTTTTCCAACAATATTTTTTGCGTAACAAAGCATTCTGTACTTTAAACTAAGTAACTCTTTACTTAGTTTTATGTACAGAACGCTGGGTCAGTTTACACTTACAGTTTACACCCTGTAGTTCCTACAGCTTACAATATTTGTTTATTTCCATTAATCCGTCCATTTATAGCGCCTTATCGATGTTACCCCATGCTGCCGTGTAATAACTTACTCAATTTGGGCGC
The DNA here is from genome assembly GCA_950022955.1 of Xestia ashworthii. Taxonomy (NCBI): domain Eukaryota; kingdom Metazoa; phylum Arthropoda; class Insecta; order Lepidoptera; family Noctuidae; genus Xestia; species Xestia ashworthii. Next base: position 7,459,330 of record OX465556.1, read on the forward strand.
TGAACTACCTAAGTCCCGGCTAGGCTGACGGAGCAACTAAAGCAATATAATGCTATATCAATATCCCATAATTATGTTTAGTACACACACCTGACTCTGTTGTGGCTCATCGGCATAGGGTGCACTATGCCATATCGAATATCATTTGATCGTGTCTGCGTGTGTGTGAGTGTGTGTGTATGTGTGTGTGTGTGTGTCTGAATGTAGCATCGTAGCCCGAACGGATGAACCGATTTTGATTTAGTTTTTTTTTGCTTGAAAGGTAAATCAGACGGGAGTGTTCTTAGCTATGTTTAATAAAAATCAGTCCAAAATAGCGAATTAACGAATTATTTTCTATTTAACTCTTAGTACATTTTAAATTTAATTTTACTTGTTAAATTGTGCTACTTTTAAAGTTGGATACCTTTACACTACACAAAGGTGTTGACTGCCCTGTTGGTCTCGTGATCGCATGCGCGGCTGCTGAGCATGACCAGTAGGTACTGTACTGTGGAGGCCAGATAGGCAGTCGCTGTAAAACATGCACTTTTAACAACACTAGTTGACTCGCCAACGCGCCACCGTACTCGCCAACAGGCTGACAACGACTGACTGCCCCACCTTTTTTTTTTTTTTTTTTTTTTTTATTAAATATGACCACTAGTAGTTGCAACACTCTAAGGTTGCTTGACTACTTAACCGAACGATCCTGTGGGTGGCCAAAAATTACTTTAAGGCCCCCAGCCAGGGCTTACAAACTAAAAATATTTACATTTAAATGACGATCACTAAGGGCACCCCCTGTGGGGTTCGGGCCTCGACTTAGTGCGTCATTGTCGGGAGGGCATTGCCCCACCACTCGGACCGGTACTTATAACCGAGCGACGTGCGCGCCCGCGGCAACGTGTAGTGTGATATCTACATACACTACAGTCGCCCCATGTAAAATACAGGTATTCAGCTGCATCCAGTAAGACTGGAAGCCAACCCCAACATACTTGGGAAAAAGCTAGACAATTGATGATGACCTCACAAAGAGGGGTTCATACTAATATCATAACCCCTAAACAATTGGATAATCACAGAAACAGTTATTAAACCACATCTGTTTATTACTGGACAATTTCCCCGTATACTCGTAATCCTGAATTCAGTTGAATAGTACCCATGGGACTGGCCTAGCAACAAATTGTGAACCGCATTGTAAACTAGCTGAGTAATTTAAAGTTTTGTATTAAAATAAAATACATTTTGTGAGTAAGTATATGAATTTGGTCTTATTTTAGACTTATAAAAAACACCACGCCGGTTGTCCCGGATAGATTGGACAGAGGTGTATCCAATAGTACTTACATCTATATTTCACCAAACTTATATTGTCACTCACGGGATATCTTCCGTGATTATTTGTTCCGTGTGTTTTGTTTTGTTTTTTGTTTGTTTTTTTTTTTGTTTTGTTCGTTGTTTTTTGTGTTTTTTGTTTTGTATCCCGTAAGTGACAATATAAGTTAAGTTTTAAACCGTGAAAGCTTAAAACAGTGTTTATATTTCACCAGTTATGGTCTCATGTAATAGGGAGCGATCTTATTGCCATCAAATGGGCACCAATCCAGACTCCTCAGTAGCAGCTACTGATTCTGGATTAGGTTGATGGCAATAGGCTCGCCCCTATTACAGCAGACTTCAACATAACTGGTGAAATGTGTGTGCTTTTAGGTATTCTCTGCCTAACCCTTTAGGGTTTACAGGCGTTATAATTTTATGTCTAAAAGTAAATTATGGTGCAAGACGGGCAATTTGTCTGGCGTTATTTATCGTGGTGCCTAATTAATTTTAAACCCAACTCTAAAATCAAGCTCGTTATCCTCCAAACCACCTACTAATAACTCTATTAGTTTTACAAACAGAATTTAGAGGTAGCAAATTGACATAACACATAACCATTACCACTGCCGTGACTGCAAACTCAGTTCTTTACCTTTAACTATAAATTGAAATCGTTAGATTGACCCCACCTAATGGATATTTTTGTATTTTATGAATTGACACAATGACATGATGACATACATTTTTAAATCGTTTTTTAATTCTTTTTTTTTGGATTATTTTTATTATTTTTCTGATTTTAATATAATTTAGAAAATTGTAATGATGTAATATGGATTGCAGGTATGACGTTTTGTTTGATGTTTTTACATAATAATTATTTAGTTATAGTCATTCAGACACGATGTAAAAATCGTTATTGAATAAATTAAAATGAAAATTGAATTGAATTGAATTTACCGAGCCTCTCAGATCCAGCCTGTCCCTTTGCTGTCCCCCCCCAGCGACACCCTAAGCCGAGGCCCGTACCCCGCAGGGGGTGCCCTTAGCGTGTAGTCGCTTAGTTGGCAAGTTTTTTTTTGCCCTGCCTGCAGGCCTTATACTCAAGGCACTCACAGGATAGTCCGGTTAAGCAGACAACAACCTCTCTAAGTTGAACTGCGAGATGCAATTTCGAAAAAAAAATTACCCCATCGAGTCAAAAGGGTTGTTTCTGTTAAGTTCACAATATCATTTGATTATGTCTGAGTCGCTCATATTTAAATTCGTATCTATCGTTCCATGCGATATGTTCGACTTCACTCTTCACAAAGTAAAAATTTTTTCACGATACCTCCGTACGATGTGTAGGTACTGACGAGTTCACTGACGGTCGACAACTTTAACCTTATTACTTAGGACATAAGAGTGAAAAATAACAACACTCTTTTAATAGTGGTTACCTGATAGAGGTACCTATTAGTACTCCCACATTACGCCAGTTATGATAAGGTCCCATGTAATATATCCAATCACATATCCAATCTCCGCGACTTCTAACGATTCAAATCTGTGCGTATACCAGTGTATCTCAAAACCATTTATATTTTACATAATACCAATCACAAAGGTCAAAGCAATACAAGCCAGTCCGACTTGTATTCGTTGATAAGATAATATTTTGAGCGTCAATACTTCTGATTGTCTCTGACAAAACGTGCTACGCCTCAAAGGAACAAAGGTCGGTAATGAATATTGATTCTTTGTCAACATTGTTATTCATAAATTCAGTGCATATTTTTGTAGTTATTTATAGTATTTACTTAAGTACGTGGTATTTTTTTGTATTCTTTATATTATAAAGAGAATGGAAAAAGAAAACGTGTTGCGCCGACCTCAAATATTATGGGACAAGGACAGGAAAATGACCTGCCGATGCCGGGGCTGCGGGACTGTTCGAAAGAGATACCGTGGCCCCGGAACATAAAGGGCGAGGAAGGAACATGGATGGGTTTTAGTCAGTAAAAGTCTGACACTCCCTCCCACTCCGCCCAGAGTGGGAGAAGTTATTTGATGATTTCCCATCCGAAACGGTGACGGAAAACATCGCGAGGAAACCGGCATATCCTATTATAGAACAAAAAAATTCAATGACATGTGACATCCACCAATCCGCACTGGGCACGCGTGGTGGATGTGGTGGGTGGTGGTGGCATCCACGTGGAGCCCATTCTCTCTCATAGAGAGGAGGCCTGTGTCCCAGCAGTGGGAACACTAATAAGCTGGTGGTGATGATACACACAGTTAAAATATTTGTTTAATTAAAGTCGCAAGACTTCGCTAGGATGTCTATTACACAAAACGAAGATTCTTGTAAAATGTATTGTCATGCAGTTGCGGTGTCTATAATTTTTTTTTTTTTTGGTAACTTATTGCGCGTTGCCAAAGGACTTATGACTAAACTAGCTTATGTCCGCGGCTTGTACAATTGTCCTAGGAGATCATACTACCAGGGTAAAAAGTATCCTATGTGTTAATCTAGGGTTTAAACTATCTATGTGCTAAACATACGAATCCGTTTAGTAGTTTTTGCGTGAAAGAGTAAAAAAAAAACACATCAATTCTCACAAACTTTAGCATTTATAATACTATAAGGAAGTAAGATAATAACCGCACGGGATGATTAAAGCTATACATACAGGGTGGAATTTTTCAATGCCACCTGGAAGGAAAGTACTCTAAATACTGGAGATAGCCAATTTAACCTTAACGAAACATTCCTTTATTTTTAAAAAGAAACAAATCTGCATTCACAGATTTTTGAAAATTCTCTTGCCACACTCGGGCATCGAACCCGGGTTGATCAACTAAAGTTCGAAAAAATATCATTAAGTAGGTACCTTTTTGACATCAATCAAAAAAGTCAATCATATGGATCAAGTCTCTCTAACAAACATCATAAATTAAGGCGACTACACGAGCTAAACGCGAGTTTTATAATTAGTAAAAGTATATGATTCACTGCTATAAACAATACCAGAAAAATATATGATATTCTTCAGGCTAGCATGATACTGTTTTGAAAACATAATACAATTAATTTGGCTCGATAAAAAGAAATCACGAACTTACCTCTAAAAATATCTTTCAAACAATAGAAAACATACTAATATGCATGCGATCATTCTGATTTTTTGGCAAATTATTCTGCAAGCAATATATTAGCATGATACTGTTTTAGTTTTTTAACAGCATTTCAAACGAAGTTTGAACCACCACAAATAGAGTTGCTAATTTAGCTCGTATAGGCGCCTTAAATGAAATGAAAACAATAAATAAAAGTGCTTTATCTAATTGAATTTAACCCATTGAATTAACTGTTCTTTGGATTTCATGGTTTTCCCTTCATTTTCTTCTTCAGTTAGAGAGATTTGATCCATATGATTGCCCGTATCGATTGATGTAGGAAAAAAGTACAGAATGTTATTTTATCGAACTTTAGTCGGTTCGATTCCCGAGTGTGGCAAGTAAAATCTGTGAATGCAGATTTGTTTATTTTTAGAAATAAAGGAATGTTTCTTTTGAGTAAAATTTGCTATCTCCAGTATTTCGAGTACTTTCCCTCCAGGTGGCATTGAAAAATTCCACCCTGTATAATAATAATACGCCTGCCGAGGTTAGTCTGTAGTTAACTATCAAATTCATACCGAAACCCTTCTGTTACAAAACAACTTCCTATCAATAGATCAATGGAAACTAAACGGAACCACTTGAAAACCCTACAAGATTTTAATGATCTAGGACCTGCTAAACAATCCACCATATCTTGACACCTAACAACATCGATAATTGCAAAAACAAATGCCAATTTCAATAGAAATTGTACAATAGTTCACTATTTTGCCGAAGTCCATGGTAGGCTGGTTATTGCATGTTGATTCATTTGAGTGTTCGTATAATGATTGGCAGGCAAGGTCGCACTGTGTTGGATACAAAGCCAGTCTTTGAATTTGATGATGTCTGGTAAACATTAAACGCTGATCAAATGCCTCCTAACTGTGGTTCTTTATTCAGTTTGGCCTTCCGAATATTCCTGTAATGTTGGTACTTCAGCATCATGTAGATTGGAGTGAATTGATTATCATTTGAGCTCTGATTTCAGATTAATTTGCTTGTTTTGTACTTTTTCTTTTTTTTGGTTTCAGTATATTATTTGTTATTTTAAGACTATATTGTCCTACTGTAGGGCAAAGGCCTACCCCCTTCCCTACTTCCACATTTCGCGAGCTTGTGCGATTGTAGGCCAATCCTTTGCGAAAGAGTCTAGCTCATCCTGCCATCTCTTTCTGGGCCTGCCGCGTTGTCGTTTCCTGCAATTTGGTATCCACTGAGTGGTAATTTTTGCCCATTGCTCCTCCGACATGCGGCAGATATGACCAGCCCAGTTCCACTTCAGCCTAGCAGCTGTAATGCCAACATCAGCTATTTGGGTTTTGGAGCGAAGTATAGAGTTTCTGACGCGGTCCGTACGTTTGACACCCAGTATATTTCGCTCCATAGCTCGTTGGCAGACCCAGGGACAGGTTATATCCATTCAGAATATAACCAACAAAATTAAAAACCGGTCTTACTAAGCGGTATCGTATAACCTGGAACTAACTGAGTTGTGGAAGTCAGATAGGCAGTTGCTCCATGTAAAATACTGGTATTCAGCTGCATCCGGTTAGGACGTAAGTCGGTCCCAACATAGGGGACCCAACATTGGGAAAAGGCTACGCAGATGATGATTTAGAAGCTGATTCCAATGATAAACATCTATGTTGATGCAGAAGCTATGTTGAGAATCAATGCAGTTAGAACGGAACTGTCATAGCAATTTAACCGAATAACACTTTGCCTGATCTGGGAATCGAACTCAGGACTTCATGTTCAGCAGTCGCTCTTTCGATTACTATAGACCAACGAGGCAGTCAACGAACGTACGCTAAGTAGAAGCAGCTATCAACCCTATTTGCGTACTTGATAAGGCACACTTAATTTCACTGATACTTAATAAAAAAAAAATCGTCTTATTTCTGTTCTTATTTTTTATTTATATCACTTATTTTTGTGAATGCTGGTTAAACACAGAAGCTGTTGGTGAACCTATGTTAATAAATAAATAATAAATAAATTTCACTTCACTTCGTTAATTAACACAATATTGAAACGGTACTAAGTGAACAATTCTGTTTGCCAGCCGCGGTTGCACTAATGGCTATTTAGTGTGGGATACACTGTTTACTCTGGTCTATAGCAGCATACCTCCCACTTGATACAATCAATTTGATACGCATTATTCGATTATGTTAATAGGAGCTCGTGGCTAACTAGTAGCCGCTCGGGTTGATCATCAGGTTAAGCCGTGCTTGCCTAGGTTGGTCGGTGGATGGGTGACCACCCATTACATACCGATTTTCCTCCGTGCCTCGGAAAGGCAGTCAGTCCCGGCTGTCATTTGTAGATCTTTGACAGCCGTTACAGGTAGTTAGTGGCCCAAAAAGTCTAACAACCAGTCTTACCAAGGGGTTTCGTATTACCCAGTACTAACTGGGTTGTGGAGGTAAGATAGGCAGTCGCTCCATGTAAAATACTGGTATTCAGCTGCATTCGGTTAAACAGGAAGCCGACCCCAACATGTTTATAAGGCTAGGCAGATGATGATGATGAAGATTATTGTAAGCCTTAGAATGTCCCTTTGGCTCTGGCTTCGAGTGAGACTTCTCATCAAGCCATCGTCAAAAACGATTTAGAAGTCTGTAAGCATATTTAAATTCACTAACAATTGTTATTTTTTATGACATAACATAAGTTTTTCTTGATCTTGTTGCCCTTGTCAGATGTTACCTGAGGTCTCCCATCCTTTTCTGTCAACCGTCACGCTGTCATTTTCACCTTTTACTTTCATACTATTCCTCACACAACCTTCTATCGTTTCTTTGGTCTTCCTCTTCCTTGCATCAACATTTATATTCACCCTTTTAGGTACCACCAAAATTGCGCCAGTTACCTTTACCTTTACCGTTACCTTTTAGGTAACTGGCGCAACTTTCAAACTTCCTCTATAATGTACTCATTGCTTACTTTATCCATTCGATAAGTAACTGAATTGACAACCGGTAATAACAAGATCATCGACGTACCTGCTAGTCTTCTAATTCCGAAAGATAAACATATTCGAGTACACCATAGAGGAATGACCATAACTTCCCACAACCATGAGCATCAGTTTCAATCCATACATTTCCAAAGTTCCAGCCTATTGACCCAAAATGGCCCCGAAACTACCGAAATGCATCGAAATCCGATAAGTGTAATGAGTTGTAACGAAGGACATATGGAGTTAATGCGTCTTTATGTCGGCCATCACACATTAACGCGGTCGGGCATCGGTAAGTGATTAAATGGATGCCTGCGGAAACGTGCCGAGAGACCAGAGAATGTAATTAATACTTCCAACATGCTGATAAGTATGCAGATCTGGTTTTATGCTTTTAAAAGCTTTTGTTTCCAAGTGTGACGAGTTTAAGACCTTGTAAACTATTTAATTACATTGTAAAGTGGCGAGCTATGCTTTTGGAGGTTCTTTAAAAGAAAATAAATTAAATTACCTGGAAAGGAATTAAAGTAAGCTTACTGAGCAAGCAACTTCAAGTGGCAGTGAGCTGGTCACGCTTATAAAAGAAAACAAATCCTGGAGTAGAAATCGCTTATCAGCAAGCATGGTGACAAGCTGGATGGACTAATGATCTAACCTAACAGGTCTCTGGGTCAAAAGACACGTGAAAGTGGAGGGCAGAATATCGTGGGCGGCTTGGAAGAGGTCTATCTATAAGTAATATTGTAAAGCAAAACATTAGAAGGAAATTAACATATTTTCGAGCCAAATATTCTCATCATTCGAACAGCGGTTTGGAATCAACTCGCCTTCCTTAAAACAACTGGAAATATTCAGACAGTCGCATCTCGTGAAGCCTCAGGCCTAACCTAATTTAGCTCAACGTTATCTCTGAGGCGTTCTAGACCCTAAAGGCGTAACCACATAGGTCGTAAATGTTGGGGTTGACGAACTTTACCTGTTGAATGTTGAATTACCTAAGTTGTAGCAATACCTACATCACTTACAGTACTGTGGTTCCCAAGCGGTTTTTTGGCCAGGGAACATTTTGGCTATAACGTAAGCAATGATCATAATATACCAGATAAGTAAACTGTGTTAATCTAAAAATAAACTTATTACATACCAAGTCAATTCAACATTTTTAAAGAGAACTATTTTTTTCTCGCTGCTTAAATAATATACAACGGGGACCTGACACTAGAGGATAATACATATAGTTTCCCGTTTGTGTCGGTCATGAGTCGCGTGCAGAAGCTAGTAGTCATTTAAAAGGGTGTGCTACAGACCATCAAATTGAACAACTTTCTCCATGGAACCACCATCGTAATCGCGAAAAAATATTCAACGGCCCCATACTAAATTCCAATACCTACTCGACCAAATGTATGAGACAGCGAGACAGCTGATTATTTTTTTACGATTACGATGGTGGTCCCATAGAGAAAGTTGTTCAATTTGATAGTCTGCAGCACAGACTATCAAATTGGCCCTTTTATATGACTACTAGCTTCTGCCCGCGACTTCGTTCACGTGAAGTTTCGATTTCGCAACGCATCGCCTGCTCAACGGAAGCTTTTTTCCCGCTTGCAACTTTTCTTATTGCTGCTCCGCTCCTAATAATCGTAGCGTGATGTTATATAGCCTGTAGTCTTCCTCAATAAATGGACTATCCAACGCAAAAAGAATTTTTCAATTCGAGCCGGTAGTTCCTAAGATTAGCGCGTTCAACCAAACAAACAAACAAGCAAACTCTTTTGCTTTATAATATTAAAGTATAGATAGATACCCATTAGGTTAGTTAGGTTCCTTTAAACCCTGCACTCGGAAATAGGGGCCCCGCGAAGCGGGGCTCCGTCGACTACGCTTTTTCGGGGAATATAAAGTGTTTTAAGGTTAGGTTATATTAATCGGTATTTCTCAGGAATGGTACATTATCTTTTCATGAGAGTGGTGCCACTGGGCAAGGGGAACCCTCCTTCCCTCCACACCGCGTGAGTGGAATACCGTCGCATGCATTTCACGAAAAATAATGCGTTTTATTGTAAGCAGTATGTTCGTTTGACAATATTTCGAGAGTTATCGCTAGAGTTTATATCGCTAGAGAGATTACAATATAACGTGTTTGACAATTTTACGGTGACATATGGATTAAAATATGGTTAGCATTTCATTATGGTTTTGAGCTTGCATGTTTTGTATGAGGTGACTGCTAAGATGACGAGTAATAGAGGAGTATGGAAGAAGAAGAAATGCTGCGCTGACCCCAAATAAGTTGGGTTAAGGGCAGAAGAATGATAATTAAAAAAAAAAGCAAAAAAAAAATTCGCAACATTCGCGTACTTACCATATTTCATATGTCCAGGGAATAAGGTTGGGAACCAATGCCCCAGTACTAGCTTTTTAACTAAGCAAGCATAAATTAAGCGGTTTAAGTGATTAAATCTTTTAATAGATACCTATTTGTGGCTCTTTGATTTATATGGCGTGTGGGTGATGTGTTATCGAGATAATATTGATAACGGTGTTAATGGGTTTCATAATTATTTGACGGGAGGAAGTAATTGGATTTCTGGGGTGTCGTGTCAAAGGACCCTTGAAGTTTGAAAGAAATTTTGTTGTAGCAAAGATTGTTGTTACACCAGATTATGTATCTCTCTCGGATGTCAAATAGTGGTCTAAAGTGCCACTGCTGAGAATGAGTTCTAAGGTTGGATTCCTAGGTCGGGCAAAATGTTATTGGGTTTTTTCTTCAGGAATTATCGCTGAAGTTGTACCCGGTGGATTGCAATAGGCCTTCGCCCTTTAAGATCATTATCTGCCTAGCCTTTTTCCAACTATGTTGAAGTCAACTTTCAGTCTAATACCAGTATTTTACATGGAGCGACTGTCTCTCTGACCTCCACAACCCAGTCTATACTGGGAAGTACGATACCCCTTGATAAGACTGGTTCTCAGACTTTCGGGCCACTGACTTGTCCGCCCCCTTTTAGATGGGACTTAAAGATAACTGCTGAAATGTAAGAGACCCAGAAAAAAAGGGGGCGTTGTGTAGAGGCTTAGGGGGCGATTTGTAATTTCATTTGGGAGTACTCTTCGACCCCGACTGAGCTCTCGATTCTCGACTACAACTTCTGAACATCAACTAATATAGAGATTGCTCAAACTAACTCGGTTCGATATTTCTCCCCGTGTAGTTATAATATATTCTGTCCTGTTTTATTGAATAAATAAAAGCAAAATATTTAAATAACGAATAAAATTATTAACTAAATTAAAATTAATTAATAATTTAAATTAAAGCTATAATAGCTAGCTAAGCTAACATAACAGTTGTTAGGTTTTAGCAGTTCGTTACTTGCTATTATTTTTTAAATTAATTTATTAATATATTTTTTTTTAATTTTATTCTAGAATTTTTAAGGAATTTTAATTTTAATAGAAAATAGGGGCGCTAAAAAACAATTTATTCTCAAAGTGGGCAGTAGACAAAATAAGTTTGGGAACCCCTGCCTTAGGGGAATACAGCCGTGATGTTACAAGTGGTAAAAAAACATGTTCATTTCACATTGAAACATCGATATCCTCCTTCTCTCCTTTTGCAGGTGGAAGAGATTTCTTTAGAAGTAAGCATCACCTTTGTACCTTTTTGTCTATTCCTTTCTCCTTTTAACCCCCGACGCAAAAACGACGGGGTGTTATAAGTTTGACGTGTCTGTGTGTGTGCATGTGTTTGTCTGTGGCATCGTAGCGCCCTTTTTTGTTTTAAAGGCAAGTTAGTCGAGAGTGTTCTTAGCTATGTTTGATAAAAATCAGTCAAAGATGGCCGCCGCCGCCACAAACTGGCGGATAACATTTATTTAACAACTCCCTCAATATAGGTATCAAATGAAAGGGCTTGACTAGTAGAATACTATACACTATGATAAATTAAAAACCCAAGATGACCGCCACCACAAAAAGACGAATTATTTAATTGTTTGTATTTAGCGTGTACATAACCCGTTAAATAATTCAATAAATATCGGTCTGAAATTCCTTACAGAGTGCAAACGTACTTAATACCTACCATGCTTATCTTAATTAATACGTTGAGCAGTAACGACCTGAAAATATTAACTGACTAAGATTTTTGGACTAATTTAATTACTAAAACCTTTAAGCAGAGGTCGAAGTTTCCATTAAGTAGTTTGGCTGGCTAAATTTTACAAACCATTTTAAAGGTCAGATCTTTAACTAAACAAGTATGACATATTAGAATTTGTTTTTGTGTCTATCTGTGTGACCGCGTCGTTCTTCTAAACGTTGGTCGTTACCATAATTTAGAATATTTATTTTCAATACACTGCAGTTCTCGGCTTTATAACAACCTCGCCTTCGGCTCGGGTGTGAATGCCGTCTCAAATGATATAACAAAGTTATCCCATTTCTATTAAAATGAAAGGTTACGTTGAACGGAAGGTTTATGTGCACACATTGAGGTGGAAGTGGAACAAAGTAGAACAAGTCATAGGTTAGTAAAAGAGAAGAGGAAATTATAGTTTTCCTACTCCTCCGCTATACTTTCCAAATTACTTTCGTTACGGGATCCAAGGCAGTCAAATTGTTTCTCTGGAACTTCGTCGAGCTTCATTGTCTCGGCGTTTTTCTGGTTTTCGCCTCTGTTGATTCTGGCTTTCAAGAGTTACAGCGGTTTGGGAATGGAGAAACAGGCTTGTCCCATTTTTAAAAAAGGCTAGTAAAAGAATGTTTCTACTGTCTAGTAACCTAAGCATTAAAGTTACAAATAGCATAGAAACCTCGAAGTTTAGTCAAGACGTAAATACCGTGCAAAGCATGGGCAGGCCACTAGAGTTACAACGAAATAACATTAATTAATATTCCATTTAAATCATAAAGACGTTTAATTGAATAGACTGGCCCTAAATCTAGTAATATTATTACTCCCACGTTGAACCTATCCATTGAATACGGTTACTTAGGAATGCATAATGCCGAAGTTGAGCACAACCAATTTCAAAGTCCAAAGTTGCGAAGGTTTAAATCAAACTAATAATAGTTCATGAATTTTGATCTTAGCTGTAATTTAATAAATATCTGACGTTGATGTAGACAGTAGTCGCCATCTTCCTAGAATTATGATCGAAAGCAATAATTTTAATTGTACTAGGAAAGAAAGAAAAATAATAAAGAAAGAAAAGCACAGAAAGAAAGAAAAGAAAAGAAAAGAAAGTAAAGACTGAAAAGAAAAAAAAATAAAAGAAAGGAAAGAAAGAAAATAAAGAACATATTTATTCGTCGCCGGGACATGACGTAATAGATCCAAACAATCGTCAATCGTCGTCGTCGGTCTATTGCTAGTCCTGGGTTCGATTCCCGGGTTGAGCAAATTGTTATTGGGCTTTTCCATTCGTGAACGGGGACGTCGCGGTGGAACTCATCTTCGAGGTCGGAATGAGGAATGCAAGACCAAGACCGTGACAATTTTATAGAACGTACTTACTAAGTTTTCAAATAATCGTTATTTTGTCCGGTGTAAAACATTTGGTCGAGCTACGGATGAATGATAGCTTAATCTACTCGTGTCAGTGTCAGGATATTTCAACAAATGTACCTTATCGCGGTCCAAAATATCCGTCAGTTCCTGTTGTATTAACGGAACGTCACTAGTGTTCGACAGATTATTTTATCTATGCGCTCGAGCAATGGCAACCCCCCTTTACGAACAGAGCCCGTCCCTGAAGCACGTCTCTTTATCATATAACTATTAATATTAAATAATTACTTACTGTACTAAAGAAATAATACTAAAACATTACGAAGACATCAATATCTTTTATTTATCAAGACCACAACAATACACCTGTAGCGTACAGACAACAGGACACGCAGCATGTTCAGTGTCCTATTAACATTTTTCTTCTGTAATTGAAAAAAGAATCAACTGTTCCATACATTTTGACCGTATAGGTATTGCAGTTTTGTAGGAAACAGCTATTTTTAACCCTCGACGCAAAAACGACGGGGTTTTATAAGTTTGACGTGTCTGTGTGTGTCTTTGGCATCGTAACTCCCGAACGGATGAACCGATTTTGATTTTGTTTAAAAGGTGAATTAGTCGGGAGTGTTCTTAGCTGTGTTTGATGAAAATCAGTCCAAGATGGCCGCCGCCACATAATGGCGGATTACATGTTACATCAAAAACTCTCTCAATATGGGTATCAAATGAAAGGGCTTGACTAGTAGAATACAATACGTTTTAATAAATTTCAAATCCATGATGGCCGCCATCACAAAATGGTGTTTTTTTTTTTAATTACCACTCTCTCAATATGGGTATCAAATGAAAGGGCTGGACTAGTAGAATAATTTACAATATATTAAAAGGGAATGAGGAACATTAAATTAAAAAATAACTTTAAATTATGACCCTATGTGTTGGGGGTTTTATAAATTTTAAATTTAATGTAACTTGTTTTTAATCACTGATGAAAAATTTCTATGTCTCAGTAGGTAGGGGGCTTAGAACGATGTACTGGAAACGTGGAAGTGAAACGTTTTAGCGTCGGTGTATAATCTGCAGTAATTGTTTGTGAAAGCGCTCTGTGACATAAAGAACTTTACCTACTGACTACACAATAAATATTTACCAAAAAGAATAATGCACACTATTGCACAGCTCTTACTACGCTGGTTTTTCATATTCCACTTTAACTTACCACAATAACTTGAACCGAACCTCTAAGTTCTTTTTAACTAAAAATCCACCATTCAACTTTTAGTGGACGCTTGCAACCATAAAGGTATGCGATATGAAAATTTTACATGAGAATGAATCATCTTTTCATATTTAAATTCAAGAAGTACTTACCCTTTTCATGTTGTCATGTTTGCAAAAACATATTATGTGGATGCAAAATTACCAAGATAACTTTCATAGTCGTCATATCCTGGAATCAAAAGGATTTTGTGAATCTTAAATAAGATTATAAATGCGTAAGTTTGTTTGTTACCTTTACATGCCTAAACCACTGAACTGATCATCCTGAAATTTTGCACATAAAGGATGTAAAACACCTCTTCACGAAGCCGAAAAACACTTGTTCTCCCCATCATCATCATCATCATCAGTTTTTTGTTCTACACCATACCTGGCAACCTTCTAGTTACGGAGATATGGGGGGTCAAAGTTACAATTTTTTGACAAGTTTTTTTTAAGTACAATTTTTTTTTTGTGAGATTTTAACACCTCCACGATCCCCGTACTATTCAATCCATCCATCAGCACAATGTTTTAAGAGCGTTACTTTGAGATCTACCACTAAACATGATTTATTACCTAAAAAAAAGTCGTTTCCCAGCAATATTTTTTGCGTGAAGTTACTTAGTTTGATGTACAGAATGCTTGGGATCAGGTTGTTTACACCCTGTATACGTTGTCAGGTGTACAGAAACGGACTTTCATCCCGCAAAAAAGTACTATTCCCGAGGATAACAACAATAACGTTCTTAAGATATTACATGGCGCCGTATCTTCCGAATCATGATTGAATTATACTATTACAAGCAGAATAGAACCCGAATTGATCATCAAATTCTAAATGAACGTGAGGGAAACCACAGACAAAAACTATAGTAGTTTATTGAAGCCGATCTTGAAAGTCGCATCATAAACTGAAAAGGTAGCACCGATGTCTGTCGCTAGGAAGTACCCCGACAGACCAGGCACGGTAGATCGTCGCGATGGTGGACAGTCGAAGGGATAAGCTTGGCATCTTATTCAATGAAAAATCCGTTCTATACAGGACCAGCTTAAGGTTAAGTATTCCCGTCGAGGTAAGGCTTACTGTAACTTAATAAGATGAATAAACTTAATTAATTAAGTGTTCACTAAGATCTCGGATGTGTTGACGAGTTCTTAATAGTTTACTTTGATTTCAAAGGATTAATTTAACTTGTACATATTGCTACTAATACGGGTATTAATAGATTAAGGTACTCGATTACTGAAATCATTAATTGGTTTGGCATCGTCAATACATTACCCGTTAATGATTTGATAAACTAAGGTCCATGTTCACCGAAAAGATAACGGTATCTAAAAACAGCTGTTTAAGGGACATGTTCCCATACAAAAATGTGTTTTAAACAGCTGTTTTTATTAGATAATCAGACCGTCATCTTTTTGGCGAACTTGGACCTAAAACTCGGTTCATAACGAAGTTTACTTTTGTCGTCGCTAGGCCAAAAGTATAAATCGCCATCATCATTTCAGCCGAAAAACGTCCACTACTGGACATAGGCCTCAACAAATGTCGAAACATTGATCAGTCCCGTGAGCTTCGCATCCAGCGACGGATGCCTTCCAACGCAACGTCTTCCGATTCCTAGTCGCCACTCCGGAACTTTTCAACCCCAAAATATATATTATTTAAATAAAACATAGTTTTTTAATATGTTTATTGAGTAAAGACTCAACAAATGATTTGAATTAGAAGAAGGAGAACCGCAATTCGGCCGTTTTCCCAAATTTGAACCTGGTAGCACCTTGTATTACGTTACGAACTACGTATAGAGCCCACGTAGGTATACGGCTTCATAACTGGAATTAGTGGAAGCAATTAATAAGCCGAGTTTAACTTGGTAAGCCCGGCTTTTGTCGGTTGCCAGTGTTGCCGCCGCCGCTACACAGACTTTTGTTATAGTGCGGTATTTTAGTAACGGGACTAGGTTTTTTAAGAGCAAAATATATGTAGTAGGAATGAACGAATTACTGGTTTGTGGTGATATCTCTAGGGACAGGGTGCGGACACCTGACGGATACTTCGGTACTCTATAGTATGACCACTTTCAGTGTGCAGTATTTGATTTTTTACACGACTGCCCAAAAAAGAAGTGTTAAAGGAGTGTTTTCAGGGTTCATGTATGTATGTATGTTTATGAATTTCTTTATTCCATCATAACTTCTAAATGCCTAAACCGATTTCGATGTACGTGGTATTGTTAGAATCCTTAGGTTACCCCGAGTAACATTTACATAGGCTAGTGAAATAATATAGGCTAGTGGAAAAATAATACAATTTTTGTTTAGGTGCTGCAATATGGGTATCAAAGTAAAGGGCTCATCATGTGGATTTCAAAATGGTATATTGCCATGAACACATTTTAATTACTTAAAAAAAAGTAATTGAATTAATTACTAAGTAATTACTTATGTACAAGATACGCTCGGATGACTAGGTAAGTTTGTGAAACTTTAAACTAATAAGTGCACACCAAAATAAATAAAATGCGAAAATCTCCATCTTATTATAATCGTACTTTGCTAAAAAGTATAAAAAATAAAATAAAACCAAAAACCCGATTGCTTAAAAAATAACTAATAACTTTAAATAAACACTGAAAAGAAAAAAACAAGTTAAAAATAAATCAAAAATAAATCCTAATACGGAACATATTGACTGCAATAGTCGGGACCCATTAAATAATCTAGATTATAGGTAATCATAGCATCGATATGTCAAACACGGTACATTTAGCTTAGCTCTGTGTTTTCTCAACTGCACAAATAAATTATAATCTCTCAGATTCCAATGTCCCGGACTATGGAATATGCCAAGATTATAATTTCGTCCGGTGCGCAATCTTTTCGTACCAGATTGAACGAATCTCTATGAAGAAATACCTATTTTTATTAAAAAAAAAAAAAAAAAAAAAACTTTCTCCTGTCTAATTTTTTTGGGGTCGGCGCAGCATGTCTTCTTCTCCTTCTATACGGATACTTATTACTCGTCCATCTCATCAGACACCTCCTTTCTAGCAGTATCTTCCTTCACACAGTCCATCAATCGTTTCTTTGGTTTTCCTCTACTCTTATACCTACTCTTAAACTTTTCTCACTACATTTTCCTAAAAAAAGCGGCCAAGTGCGAGTCTGACTCGCCCATGAAGGGTGCAGATTGAATGGTAAATTATTGATGTTTACGATTTATGACGTTTTAAAAAAAAGTAGTGACTAGATCTCGTTCAAACCAATTTTCGGTGGAAGTTTACATAGTAATGTACATCATACATTTTTTTAGTTTTATCATTCTCTTATTTTAGAAGTTACAGGGGGGGGACACATTTTACCACTTTGGAAGTGTCTCTCGCGCAAACTATTCAGTTTAGAAATAAATGATATTAGAAACCTCAATATTATTTTTGAAGACCTATCCATAGATACCCCACACGTATAGGTTTGATGAAAAAAAAGTTTTTGAGTTTCAGTTCTAAGTATGGGGAACCCCCAAAATTTATTGCTATTTTTCGATTTTATGTTAAATCTTAATGCGGTTCACAGAATACATCTACTTACCAAGTTTCAACAGCATAGTTCTTATAGTTTCGGAAAAAAGTGGCTGTGACATATGGACGGACAGACACAGACAGACATGACGAATCTATAAGGGTACCGTTTTTGCCATTTGGCTACGGAACCCCAAAAACAGATAAAACAAAAACAAACAACGCCAGGGGTTTCATCAAAGAACAAAAATAAAGTTCTAAGAGTCGGAAGAAACTTCTCAAAAACAGACAGACGAAGGTACGAAAATATTATTAGCAGGAAAACATGAACTAATCAATGTTAGAAAAGTTAAGAGAACTAATTTAAAAAGTTGTCGGAATATTAATCATCCTTGTAATTCGCGTGTTATTAAGGTCATCAGATCATTCTTCAAAATTAAGTGAAGTTTTTGAGTAAATCTAACTCATTAGACCACAGTTTCTAAGTTGAGCACAGGTTTCTATTACAGAATAACACCCAGGGACCCGACTGCCCGGGGCTGCGGGACTGATCGAAAGAGATACCGTGGCCACGGAACATAAAGGGCGAGGAAGGAACATGGATAGGTTTTAGTCAGTAAAAGTCTGAGCCTCCCTTCCGCTCCGCCCAGAGTGGGAGAAGTTATTTGATGATTTCCCATACAAAAAAAAGGGACCCGACTGCGTGATGCAAAGAAGGGTAACGTGTTTATCAGCCTATGTATGTATGTATCCAGAGACCAAACGCGTAAGCCGATTTTGACGATTCTTACGTCAATTGATGTGCTTTATCTTTCTTTTTAAGTTTCACTAAAGACATGACAGTAATGAAATATCAATATAGCAACAACGAGATGAAAAAAAGACGAGAAAATCAATGTCATCAGACCACAGTTACTATGCGGAGCAGAGGTATACTAAAGTAACACTCAGGGAACTTTTGAACTTATTGGATGCTATGGCGAAAGTGCCATGATAGTTTTTCTTGTAGTATTCCAGCACTGTTAGGTAATTTTTGTAACCATCCATAAAGAAATAGTAAGTACTTTGTCGACTTATGCAGAAAAGTTTATCTGTGTTTAGATATACGAAGAAACCACATAAAGAAATATGACATAGTGCTAACGATTTATTTGGAAGTCACCTTACTGACCTACTGCGTAACCTGACCGACGTAAACATAAGTTTAACGAGCTAAAAGCCTATGAGAAAAATAGATATATAACTCTTCGAACTTGACCTTCATATTGTAAGCTTAATCTTTGACATTTATGCTGACACAATGTCAGCATAAACTCAGATTTGCGGATCGTTGCTGAAAAAATTGATCCGTGACGTTATTTATATTTCTGCTGTTCCAATAAAAGCTTTAACCTAGACATGCCTGGCAGAAAATAGAACTTTTTTATAGGAACATAAAATAAATTACTGCAGAAACCATTATAAATAACTAGCTCATGAACATGGATTCGCCCGTGTAGAACTCTGAAATTTTTCCTCAACCAATCAAGTTATACGAAACTAATTTATGCAGATCTGTCATTACCGAGAAATCTATACAAAGCGAAGCCGTGTTGTACTGGAAATGTATGGTTTGGTGTGTGGCCGCGTACTGTACGTGCTACCGGGCGTATAAAATAAGATAAGATAGATATAAGATAATATTTGTAACTCATATGATGTCAACCCTAGTAATCTTCTTCCTGTGTCCCAAATCATAGAAATCTGTTGAATCGATGAGACGTAGGAAGGCAGCAAACATGTTCACGGAGAGACTTTCGCATTTAAACTATTAGTATGGATCAAACAGTAACTATGCAAGTGCGGTGATTATTTATCGGTGATATCAGACCACAGTTACTATGCGGAGCAGAGGTATACTAAGTAACACTCAGGGAACTATTATCCACACTTGGTTGATGTTGTGGATTGTCTATGTTTAATTATGATTAAAACAGTTGTCATCCAGACTTATCTTTCATTACACTACATGGTGGCAGCGGTGGGATATTTATTCGATTTAAATGGTATAAGTCTGTAATAAAGGTACGTTTTAGACTTTAAAATCGTCAGGGACGGTTATAGAGCGCTATGGAACACGCGCGACCACCAACTGAATTGTGTTTGGAGGGCAGCTCCGTCAGCCGGGCTGACGCATGGCGGCGTTGGAGGTCGCAATTTATGTTATTTTTAAAAGCATCGGGGGTGCAAAAAGAGGAAACTGATATTCAAGCCAGCTTGATGATAAATTTAATCGGACCTGAGGGGTTTGAAGTGTTTGAGACATTTTCATTTGACAAGGAGAGCGATAAGGATGATGTCAATCTACTGCTTAAGAAATTTGATGAATATTTTGGAGTCAAACAGAATATAACATTAGTAAGATGACGATACATTTATTTTAGTGCTTGGCACATAGTCATCATCATCCCTATCAGTAGAGTATGCGTCACGCACGCTCACTGACACACAACAAAGATACGCACAAATAGAAAAGGAAATGTTGGCAATAGTATTCGCTTGTGAAAAGTTTCATCAGTACATTTATGGAAAAAGTTGTGTGGTCGTCGAATCGGACCATAAACCACTGGAAAGCATTTTTAGAAAATCGCTTGACTCAGTCCCAGCTCGCTTACAGCGAATGATGTTGAAGGTTCAAGCTTATGAGTTGGAGGTCACTTATAAGCCTGGGAAGTATATGTACATACCCGATACATTGTCGCGGGCACCTCTTCCGGATTTGTATGACGACAAAATTAGCAGGGCTATACTATGCCAAATTAAAATGGTAGTCGATAACATACCCATGTCGCAGAATAAGTTTACTCTCGTTAAGCGGGAAACTAGTAAAGATGAGTGTTTAAAATTGTTGCTAAAATATATTAATCAAGGGTGGCCTGATAAGTTTAACATACACAATGATTTAAGATACTATTGGTCTATAAGAGATGAACTGTACTGTGTAGATGGTGTCATATTTAAAGACAAACAGGTTTTGATACCACATTCTATGCAAAGGAACATGTTAAAGCTTATTCATGAAGGGCATTTAGGGATTGATCGTTGTAAGAGACGTGCCCGTGAAGTATTATTTTGGGCAGGTATAACAAGAGATATTGAGGATTATGTGAGAAGATGTAAAATATGTCAGGAAACAGCAAACAAACCGTGTAGGGAACCTATGATTCCGGTTGCTATACCAGAATTGCCATGGAATAAAATTGGAACAGATATATTTGAGTATGGAAAGCAAAGTCATCTAATATTAATTGATTATTATTCTGGTTTTATTGAGATCGCATATTTGAGAGACACTTCGTCAAACTCAGTAATAGCTATTATGAAAGAAAACTTTGCACGGTATGGTATACCGGATACGGTCATCAGCGACAATGGACCACAATATTCTTGTCGTAATTTTATAAAATTTGCTTTAGAATGGGGTTTTCAGCACGTCACTTCTTCTCCATATTATCCTCAATCTAATGGCAAGAGCGAAAGAGCAGTTCAAACTATTAAAAATATATTAAAAAAATCTGTAGACAGTAAAACCGATTTTTATTTAAATTTGCTAAGTTACAGGAATACACCTCGGGAAGATTTGAATTCTCCTGCACAGTTAATGATGGGCCGGCGTTTAAATTGTAGACTACCAGTTCATTCAGATTTATTAAAACAAACAAATTGTGGTACTGTGAATTTACAACATAAAAAATTATTAGAAAAACAAATAAAAATTAAAAGTTTGTATGATCAGCATTGCAAACTGCTACCTGAGTTGAATGTGGGCGACGAAGTTATAATGATAGGAAAAACAAATAAAAGAAGTTGTGGCAAAATTATAGGAAAAGCGTCGACTCCACGTTCTTATATTGTTAGAAACAAAAAAGGTATTTATCGTCGTAATCGTCGACATTTGATAAGATCTGTAAAGGATCCTGCAGATAATAATATGTTGTCTGATATCGATGACGAGTATTTTTCGGGGGATGATAGGGATGATGATGACTATGTGCCAAGCACTAAAATAAATGTATCGTCATCTTACTCGCCGCCTCATACCCGAAGTAAGACTTAACAATTTGTATACTTAATTACTTTTATAATGTAGAACTAATGATTTATTTAAGTTGGTTTATTATTGTATCTTATTTAACTGGAATGAATGTATTTTAAGTTAGCTTTTTATTATTATTTTATCTTATTTAAGGGGAAGGTGTTGTGGATTGTCTATGTTTAATTATGATTAAAACAGTTGTCATCCAGACTTATCTTTCATTACACTACAGTTGATATCCCGGCGAGTCGTACTCCGCGCTTCTTCTCCACATTTACTATGCGCACAGTCAAAGTGTGGAACTCTCTGTTCAGAATTCCCTCCCCCATTTAACATCCATCACAGCCTCATCTATCGCTTTTCATCAAGCGTGATCCAGGTCCACGAGCAGCAAATTCAATTGTGCAAGGATTAGCTGGTTATAATAAAATTTACTAATGTTAAATCTACTAATTTGAAAAAATCTCATAAAGCTGATTTTTTAACCGACTTCCAAAAAGGAGGAGGTTCTCTATTCGACTGTATGCATTTTTTTTATGTATGTTCACCGATTACTCGAAGACGCCTAAACCGATTTGAAAAATTCTTTTTTTTGTTGGAAGGGTATACTTCCAAGTTGGTCCCATAGTCGCCAAGTCGGGATCTGATGATGGAGTCTTGGCGAAATCGAGGGAACTCTTCAAATTTTATAGGATAACGTACAGCAATTTTTATATTTTCTACAACAAGTGAAGCATTTGCGTTTGATAAGAACCATTCTACCATCAGATCTGATGATGAAGCCAAGAGTCACGGAACTCCATAATGAGACAATGTATCCTAGTCGTGTTTGGGCTTGTTGTAATTTTAACGGTATGCACTTTCCATGTGAACCACTAAAAAGTGAAAAATAAAAACTTTTTTGCAAAAAATAAAACCGACTTCAAAAAGAAAAAGTGAAAAATAACTTTAGCTTCTGAAGTCGGTGACAAAAAAATTAAATCAATCATACAAACGTCACCGACTTTAGAAGCTAAAGTTATTTTTCACTTTTTCTTTTTGAAGTCGGTTTTATTTTTTGCAAAAAAGTTTTTACTTTAACTGGTCTAGTGGTCGAAACTCGCAAGCGTGACTGCTGCACAAGAGGTCCTCAGTTTGATTCTCATGTAGGACAAAGTTTAGGGCTGCGGGACTGTTCGGCCCTGGAACATAAAGGGCAAGGAAGGAACATGGATGGGTATTAGTCAGTAAAAGTCTGACACTCGCTCCCGCTCCGCCCAGAGTGCGAGAACTCATTTGATGATTTCCCATTCGAAAAAAAAAAAAGGTCTAAGAGCAGGTCCATTTTGTAATAAAAAGTGTTCACCTCCGACGATACACAAGATCGCAAAATAATGCAAGAAAATAAAAAGAAGAATAAGAATTAAGTTACAAAACCAGATGAAGTCAAAACCTTAATTCACTTAATGGGTCATGTTTGCTCATAACCGAGCTAGCCCATTGTTATTAATTCAACAGTAATTTTATGCTTTTTGCATAACAAATGAGGTCTCACACTCTGGGGCGAAAGGTCTTGGACATGTCTTGTCGTTTTCTATTCTGTGGTCTTGTAGATGGAAATAATAAAGAACAGAAAAATAAATGAAGGTTGGAAAATTGTTTCTTCGTATAACATCATGGACCATGTTATTGTCTAGAGAAGGCAGTACTATCAAACAAAGTACAGTACAAAGGTTTTCTATAGTAGAAATCGCGTCATCATCAGCATCATCATCTCAGCCGAAAGAAGTCCACTGCTGGACATAGGCCTGCCCCAAGTGTCGCCACATTGATCGGTCCCTTGCGACTCGCATCCAACGGATTCCCGCAACCTTCACCAGGTCATCGGTCCATCTAGTAGGAGGTCTTCCAACGCATCGACTTCCGGTTCGCGGTCGCCACTCCAGAACTTTCTAAAAAAAATAGAAATTGCGTAAAGGAACTCAAATGGAGTTGGGCAGGATACCTAGCACAGTGATGACAGGTGGATCGACCAAGGCTTTCACAGAATGGCGTCCAAGAACTAGCAAACGGGACCAAAGGGGGAAAGGGGGGGGGGGAACTTGGGTCGTCGGCGTCGTTCTTTACAAAGAATACTATGACAGTACCTACTAATAAAGTTCGTTACAATGTAAGTAGGTACTTGAAACATACCACTTGATACATTATCCTTACGATTCAAATAAAAACAATCACGTAACAAGCCAAATTCTACTAGGCGCCCAGATTCATTACTACATACACATTGATGATCCCCCATGAATAGTTAAAAATTAAAGTTGAGTTAAGTTTTTGAAAACACCATAACATTTTTTAAAACACATTTGCTCGTAAAGGGTCTCTTATTTCACCAATTTCAATATCGTTATGTATCTCATTACGTACTTGTGCGGTAATGTAAAGTAAATCGCACGGTTTATCAGGATGCTCCGTCTAAAACGAACGGTACTTTTCTAAATCTTAGCAAAGAGTTTTTATATCAGAAAAGTGGTCAACATTTTCTGAATAAAATTGACTTTGGTAGATAAAATATACTAAATAAACATTGAATTCTTTAATTTAATTAATTTTGACAATAAAATACAAACATTTATCTGTATCAAAACACAAAAATATTTATTTACTTAATTAGTAATACCAGCTGTTTTTTGTGCATTTGCCTTAAAAAAAAAAGCGCTGATACGCGCGCATCGCTAATTTGGTGAACAAGTAAAAATTATTCCGGGCTCTTTTTCTTTTCGCTGTATTGTTTTATTTATTTCCTCGCAAATATGTTATGAAACGTCGTATGACATACGTGCGCTTTGATTTTACAGCCTCTGCTTTATTGTGTAGCCCTCGCCTACGGCTCGGGCAAGCAATATCGCCTCGGCTGTAATTTTCAACCTACCGCACTTATATCATAATGTAGGTAGTGTAGGTACTATTAACTTTGTTTACACTGTCCTCTCTGACCGGACAAGCTAAGCTCTGATAAGGATATTACCTATTATTATTTTGTCAGACAATTGGGGCCCTACAGGGTTATAATGTAAGTAATGCGACACCAATAAAAACATAACTTGACTTGCCCATTGGTCCAGTGGTGGCGCAACTACTGAACATATATGATGAGGCAATGACTATACAGCCTCAGCCTCTTGGTTTTATTCTCATTGACATGAGCTCCTGGGCTCGTTTTTCGGATCGGGAAATGTGTTATTTAGTAGTTCCTGTAGGAAGTTCTTAGTAACAGCCATGGAGACGCTTATTATGCTTATTAGGCTGAAACGTAAACATACTCGTAACTGGCGAAATATAAGTGTGACGGTAAGTGTATTGGTACACCTCTACCTCACCTTGGTTTTCAGGCGTAATGTTATGTTAGTAAACAATATACAACTTAACCGACCACAACGAAATCACCAGTCCGTTGTAATTATCTATCACATTATCAGTACAAATATGTGAACGGAAGTTATAGTACCGGTGCAATGCACTGAATAAAACTAGGTTGGTGAAAGCTAGACTATAACATCACATAATGTACAATATACAGACCTATACATATAGTATTTTGTAGATCGCTTTTTCGAAAATGGCTGGCTAGACTAAATTACTGATAAGATATAAGGTAAGTACCTAAATATACCATCGAGTCTCTTTTTCGAATTTCGAATCTTTTTTTTTTAAATGGCATCTCGTTGTTCAACCTGGATAGGTTGTCGTCCGCTGGACTGTCCTGTGGGTGCCTTGAATGCTAACCTTAGCGTCTAGTCTTTTGGGCTGCGGTACTGTTCGAAAGAGATACCGCGGCCCCGGAACGTAAAGGGCGTGGAAGGAACATGGATGGTTTTTAGTCAGTATAAGTCTGACACTCCCACCCGCTCCGCTCAGAGTGGGAGGGGGTCATTTGATGATTTCCCACGCGAAAAAAAAAGCAGCGTCTAGTCTTTTAGGTTGTAACTGTTGTAAGTTTTAACTTACAAACAACAAACTAAGCGACTACACACTAAGGGCACCCCCTGCGGGGTAAGAGTCGAGCTCGGCTTAGGGCGTCGCTGGGGGAGGACTGCAAAGGGACAGGCTGGATCTGAGTGGGTCACTGGAAAAGACGATGTGTAAATGGTAGTTAAATATTCGTGTCAGTTTTGTTGATGTAACCAGCCTGCTGATGACAAAATCAGCAATACGATAGAAAAAAAGAAGAAAAAATATTTCTTTGTCGCAGGAACATGACGTGCACACAAAAAAAAATCGTACAATAAAACGCTTAAAAAAATTGGTAGGTTACTTATTCCAAATTCCAAATCATTGTAGAAAAAAAAATTGTCTGCATAATGGTCTTAAAACCTATTCGTGGAATGCGATTCTCGCAAATATTTCATATAGTTCTAGGAATGCTAACAAAAATTCACAAAAAACCAAAAGCTTAAAAATATGTGTAGGTAGTGTGGAATATGTGGGTAGTAACTATTTATCGTCGAAAAAGTCTCATAAAACTGTATTAGAACCAGTTCGTAAATAGACTACGTGACCGGTTTAACTCAATACAAAATTGCAGAAGATAATAATAAAATAGAATTTTCTTATAATCCGAGAAAAAAGTGCGAACTACGACCCTCTGAGGTGGTCCGATACTTTGATCCGGTTCGTCACGCATTTACGCGCTTTCTGTATTATCGAGTTCACACGCGAGTCGTTCTTGTCTCGATCTCGACATTCGAATAGGTATTCGATTCATTCATTCAGTTTGCGTGCGATCGCCGCGTAGTGCAGACGTGTTGTGCGCGACACTTTCCCGCGACTTTACCGCCATTCCGTTTTCGTAGTGTTCATAAAAACTTGAAAACAGTGATGTTTTGTGCAACAATGACGTCGTTCAGTGTCAACTTTTTGTGATATTCGTGACTGCAGTGTCCATAAAAGTGTTTGGGAAGTTGTGAAAAGTTATTTTACGTCACGGATTTGCCAAGTTGACCGGCGTTTTGGTGAGTAGGTAGGTACCTACTTTATAATTTAAGTAACTAAGTTTTGTATTACTTTTAATAACATTAGAAATGTTTATCGCGTTGAATTCTTTGTTTGTTATTTTATCTAAATCTTCGAAGTAAGTACAAAGTTATCGCAGCCTTTTCGGTTCACTAACGCCACGTTTATCGTGGATTCTAGACTCAAGTCACTAGTGGATACCGGATATACTGAAGTCAAAGTACATAGTCGTTCATTTTTAGTGCTAACAAGATTAAGTGCTTAAATGAACAAGGAATCAGTTGTTATCATTTCGCGATAAGATTGCGTGTTGGCAACATAGTTTATAGGTCAACATTGCAGTTTCTTGAGATTCACTGTAGATTACCTACAAAATGTGGCTATCTAAGTTATCTTACAACCTCCACATGATGACTTATTGTGTAAGTATTTATAGTCAATTATCGCAATTTATAAGTACCTACCTAGAATGATAGTCAAAATACTATGTGGGGAGTTATACTTGCAAACGAAATAAACATTAGGTACAGGTAGGTACCTACTGTTTATTTCGTTAGCAAGTATAACTCCCCAAACTTTAGGTATTTAAACAGATGTCAACCATTGACCTCGACATTATAACGTAAACGCTTAAAACATTCGAACTCATAATTACATAATTAAATACTAAGATACCTACACAATTGATTTTTTTTCGTAATTTTCATACTTTGAAAAAGTAAAAACCAACCTGCAATGTAATTTTCGTTTAAAATACCTATATCAATTAACTTTGGTTAGATGACACTTAAGTGGACGTTATATTTTTTTGTCTATGTCCCTATTTACCACAAAGTGTATCAATCTATGCACTGTGTATTTGCAATCAGACACACTGCAGTTAGGGTTGCATTTGCCTACGATTGATAACCTAAGTAGGTAGGTACCTACCTAGGTATCTTAAACACCATTTCCAGCTTGATTAGTGTCTCTAATTAGTAACAGCACATTGTGCACTAATGAAGCGAATGAATTATTTATAATCATGGCAATCAGCTGTAGATTGATGCTCTATAACTTGAGGTATCGATCTATTGACTAGTAATTATTTCATAGCGTACATCTACAGGACAAAACACGAATCTAACAAATAACCAAGTACCTACCTACTATAAATAGGTTGGTAGGTAATTTACGAGTATCTACGTTTGAAGTTTTGAACCTTGAAAAGTCAATCAGTTAAGGGGGAAGGCGTCAGGGTGGCCCGCGAAATTCAAATTTTCTTAGGTACGTTTTTTTTTATTTACCAGCTAGTGCTAGGTTGTATGTTAGTGAAAATATCATTCGCGACTGTAAGACGTATGTAGTTACAGAATTATAGTCATCAAAATCATCAATACAGCCATCCAAGTCCATACACGTCTAGGAACTGTTTCTCGACCTTTAAACAACGTAGCACTAGCCTGCAAATTGCAAAAAACCTAAGAAAATTTGAATTTCGCGGACTACTCTGGAGCACCAGCCTTAATGTAGGTACAATTAGGTAAGTACACTTCTGCCTGCCTGACTCTTCAGGGTTTATATGCGTGAAATCAATCAGATAGTAGAAACTAGTTGTACTCGTATTGCGACAAATGTAATTTGACATCGCTACGAACAAATTCAGAAAATTTATGTCATTCTAACCTACCTTCAAATCACCATAGCACAGAAAGTCAGTGAATCATGTTTTAAAATGACGTAAGTATTGCTTTTTAATAATTTAGTAGGTCATTTCATATTCCATAAGGAAAACCACGAAATACAACTAGGCAAGTTAATTTCAGCGCAGTAGGTACAAGCATTCCAATTCCTTTTTAACCCCCGTTTCTAAAGCCTACACCAAAAACGAGACCAACAATCTCCAATCAGAACCTAAACAAGCATTTCACTCTTCGAAGGTTTTACGACGTAGTAAAAAACCTGTGGCAGAAAAATACACCAAAGAAACTGTTATTGTTGATTGTGAGCCGAGATTGTGGATGCTGACCCGAAAATCCGGAGTTTTGTCATACTTCCTCAATAACCGGGCACTTCAATGATACAAACAAAAAAAAGGGATGAGTGAAAATGCCAGATTGTTCTCCTCCACCCTTTCGAAGTATAGATGTTGAAGAATTTTTTGGTAGCGTAGCGAGTACAATTGTCCAATCGAACAATGTAAGTTTGAGAGCGAAAGCTAATTTTCTTACTTGATTTTGGGACAATGATCTAATAGGCCGGTAGCCATTTGTAGTGGGTACGACATTCGCCTGAGATACCGTGGCCCCAGAACACAAAAGGCTAAGAAGGAACATGGATGAGTTTTAGTCAGTAAAAGTGCGACATACATAACATCAGTAGGTATATGTATGTCCCAACATGGATTTTAAAAGTCCAAAAGGCCAAAAGCCTAGAGTTGAAACTGATAATTTTTAATTGTAACCGAAAACTTACCCACTTAATCCACATATAAGTCATAAGCCTACAGTTAAAAAGTCGCGTCACTAGGTTTTAATAACAAATTTTCCTGCTTATGTCGATAAAACACCATAAAAATCATGTGATTTCGCGGTTTTCCGTGTAAGTTATATCACACGGGAAACCGCATAATCTAGTTGCTAATTATACGGGCGGAAACATAGAGGAAATTAATGTTTCCCATTAATTTGTTTGTAACACCACCATGGCAAAAGCTTGCGATAGCAGGAAGGTCCACAAAAAAATAATTGCCAAGATTTTTTCTTCAACAAAAAAGGCGATTGTCTCGACCGAAATTAAGTCTAGAACGTTCCTTCCAGTTTTGAACGCTCGCAAAATATTAGTAAAAAATTCCGTATAATTTAAATAGCAATGGCAATTTTGAAGACGTTGAATTTAAGTTCTCTGCAAGAAAAGACGTTATTCAATAACGTTACTTGAAACAGTAATTTCGTAGAAGATAAATTGAGGAAACAGATGGAGGAATGAGATTATATAGGATTAGTGGACGTTTTTAAAACCACCTGGTCGTTGGTAAAAAAAGGACTTAAAAACATGGGTGAGTTTAGCTGAGGAGAATAAACAACAAATTGGTGTAACAGATGTTTCCGCGATGCATTGAATGATACGTAATCGTTGTCATATTTTTATTATCTACTAGCCCTTGCCGGTTTTGAAATTATTATAAAAAATATTACCTATTAGATTCGAATTTTGTTAAAAAAAAAAATTTTTGGTAAAATAGTTATGGATTTTCATCCTTTTTCTAAAATAAAAGTAGCGTAAGTTACTCCTTAAATCAAACATCAAACAGACAAAAATGAAAAAAAAAAACGTCTTTTGGTCGATAAAAAAAAATACAGACGAATTGAGAACCTCCTCTTTTTGGAAGTCGGTTGATAAGATTTAATTTGAGCATTACATAATATTTCTTTACGTATCAATTGATGTTTCCGCCATGCATTGAATGATCGTTGCCATATTTTTATTATCTACTAGCCGTTACCCGCGACCTTCGTCCATTTGGAATTATTTAAGTATTAATTAATTATTTGATTCGAATTAGGTAAAAAAATATAGAATTTCATCCTTTTTCTAAAATAAAAGTAGCGTAAGTTGCTCCTTAAATCATCATCTGCCAGCAAAAGTCCCGTCAAAATCGGTCCAGCCGTTTTGGAGATTCTGGATCAAACAGACAAAAAATATAAATAAAAAATAGTTTTTTGGTTGATAAAATAAGATATAATTTAAACATACTGTTTCTTTACGTAATATAATAACTGGCATTGCCAAGGTGTAAATTGTGTGGAGAACCTCAAGGTCAATGGCGGCAGCCAATCACGGTACGTTTCTTCTTGATTTATAAAAGCACGTGTTAACTAACAGGTTTTATGTTTGAAATGACATCGTCAAACAGCTAACTGCTAATTAAATCTGTGATTGATGAGTAGGTACATAGAGAGACTAAAAGAAATCATATCCTACCAAACTGATTTTGTATTGAACTTGTTATTGGCCAGGGGGTCTTAAAATGGCCGCTTTAGTAGAATCGTAAATGAATCACGTAAAAAAAAAAATTCTTACAATGGTCTTTGTAACAATTACCATAAAGTCTATTTTAAGAATTTTTAATTTTCGTGATTAATTTTATTGAACAAAATTTAAAATTCTTAAAATGGACTTTATTGGTTCTCCCCCAATTTATTCCATTTGCTCTTTCCCCGTGTCGGCCGTGCCTCCTCGGGCCAGCGCTCGCGGTACGCGTCCTAATCGTCTTGGCTCCTCTTCACTACATACATATTATAAAACTTAAGTCGCCCGCCGCGTCTGTTTGTCCCTGTGTATGCTTAGATCTTCAAAACTACGCAACAGATTTTGATGCGGTTTTTTTTTAATAAATAGAGTGATTCAGGAGGAAGGTTTTAGCATATAATTTGCAGGCGGGCAAAGCCGCGGGCATTAGCTAGTTCCAGATAATAAAAGGTGTAAAAAACTTCTTAACGAAGCCGAAAGGCACTTGTTCTACCCGTCATTGCGATATTTTTTTTGTTCTACACCTACAGTATTTTGAACCTTCTAGTTACGGAAAAATTTGGGGGTTAAAGTTCCATCTTTTTAACCGACTTCTAAAAAAGGAGGAGGTTCGCAATTCGGATGTTTCTATTTTTTTTTTTTAATGTTTCTTCGCGCATATCTCCGTCGTTTGCCAACCAATTTGAAAAATTATTTTTTTGTTGTAAAGGGTAATAGGTACTTTCCCAATGTTCCCATAGTCACCAAGTCGGGATCTGGTGATGGAATCTTGGCGAAATCGAAGGAACTCTTCAAATTTTATAGGGAAACGTACAGCGATTATGGTATTTTCTACAACAAGTGAAGCATTTGCGTTTATCAAGAACCTAGAATGGTTCCATCAGATCTGATGATGAAGCCAAGAGTCAGGCACCGGAACTCCATAATGAGACAATGTATCGTAGTCGTGTTTGGGCTTGTTGTAATTGTAACGGTATGCATTTTCCATGTATACCAAGCACATGTGAACCACTAAAAAGTGAAAAATAAAAACTTTTTTGCAAAAAATAAAACCGACTTCAAAAAAAAAAAAAGAGAAAAATAACTTTAGCTTCTGAAGTCGGTGACAAAAAAATTAAATCAATCAAACAAAGGTCACCGACTTCAGAAGCTAAAGTTATTTTTCTCTTTTTTTTGAAGTCGGTTTTATTTTTTGAAAAAAAGTTTTTGACAAGTTTTGTTTTAAATGAATAAGATTTTAATGTTAAATGATTAACTTTAAACACCTCCACGAACCCCCCCGTACTAGTCAATCTATCCATCAACACTACGATTTGAGTGAGTTTACATTGAGTTCTAGGTATCTAACAACCTACCACAAAACATGATTTTTCGCCCCAAAAAAAAAGTCGTTTCCCAGCAATAATTTATGCGTAAAGTTACTTAGTTTGATGTACAAAATGCTTGGTTGATGGGTTCGTGATGAGTCTGTTTACACTCAATATGTTTAAACTGGCACTAGGGAACGTAAAGTACGCTAGTTTTATTTCAATGGTTGGTTCAGCTTCAGCAGAAAGAACTAACAATCCAACAATGTCAGTATAATTTACATTAACGGTATCCGAACGTTTCATTGTTTGGTTTCTTTTTTGGGTTATTATAGATATGGCATTTGAAAATCGAATTTGGAATCGACTTGTTTCTATCTCTCGCTTTTTTCGTATCGAAGTGAAAGTGACAGAACAAAGTGAAGTTGAAATCTTTCGAATATGTGAGTAGACCTGCACAGTTCTCGGTATTAAAAAAAAATATATTAAAAGTTACTTTGTCTCACGCTCGCAGCAAAATCGAATTTTGCTCATTGTCTGTGAACAGCAAAACCTGCTTCTTTGAGGTGCTGAGGTGAAAAAAATATTGTATTTGTTTAAATTCAGGGTCGCTTCGATTAGTGTTAAATTAAAGACGCGCCGAATCCTAACCTTTCGTAACATAGACACCCAGAGACAAAAATAAAACAAAAAAAAATCCAGACGTACTTAATCTTAATCCAATAATGTTTTGTTTAGGTACTGAGAAAAATACCTTGGAGGCAAAAAAAATAATAGTAAAGCCTAGGATAATGAGAAACACCCACAATATTATAACAGTGTTGTAATCTAGAGACTGTAGTTGACTACAATGGAAAAGCTTAGGAAAATTCTTACACCCACGAAAAATTATTTTGCGAAAAAATTTAAAAGCTGTCACTCAAAAGAGAACAAAGTTTTTTTTTAACCGTATTTTTATTAAAAGACTGTAATACTTTATTGTCTAAAAAGAAAAAATAAAACCAACCAGTAGCTGAAGAATAAATTATAGATGCTTTGATCTCAAGAAGTGCTTGTCCTACATTTTATTAAATGGTTTTAGGAGACGAAGCCATTACGGTATGGGCACATCTTCAAAATTAATAATTACGAAAACACTATCTTTATTTTTAACTACGGGGATAAAATATAGCCTATGTTTCTCGCTGATAATGTAGCTATCCATTGTTTTAAGTTTATAGGTAGTCAGTAGGTAGTTTTTTAAATTTATTCGTAACATAAAAAAATAAAAAAACGTTCCTCTTTATAATATAAGTATAGACTAGACCTTTACTAAGTAGAGAGAGGTAACTGTCGTCAAAATCTTAACCCTCTTTTTGGGACAGTTGAGTAAAAACTTGGACGGTATAATATTCAAAGGTCCCGTAGACTTTATTCCCAAGAATAGGATAGACCACAAAAAAAAACTAATTAGTCCGCCAGGTAGATTATTAAAAAATATTTTACCAGTATTTTTTTCCTTTGTTACGTAAATAAAAATTGACGAAGATACGACGCTTTTAAAATTCCCATTACGTCACGCCTAGGTATAAGTTTTAGCTAGTTCTGACGTCACGATCCCCCACTGCCGAGTTTTGATGCGTTTTATCTTTGTCAATATTCATTGATTTACAAAAACAAAAAATACGTGTCCATTATTTTTCAATAATTCAACTGATGGACAAATAGATTTGTAATTTTTTGATACTTTCGTCATGCCTATTTGGGTGTTAATATACACTCTACAACTACTAAAAGACCTGACTACAGCAAAAATCACGCTCTTTTTAAATTAAGGGTTTACAAGGTAATCGACGCCTCCTGTTGATGAAGTCGGTTAATAACGAATCGATTGACACCTACGGACGAACGTACGTAAATACGTATACATACACAGACTGCTAAAATCATTACCCTTCCTTTTGGCTTCGCCGTGGTTGGGTAAAAAGCATTGAAGCAAGATATTTCTTACTCAATATTCTTGTTTGAAGTTAGTTATGTAATGTCAATAATTATCTTCAATTATCATTGAGTAGGTATTTGGGTTTCCCAAAGATCAGAGAGCAGAAGGTATTAAATGTATTATTGTTTACTTATCTTGGGTGATTACGGTTGATGTCTCACAGACATATTATTTGAAAACATTATTGTTTTATCGTTTCAAATGTATTATTGTCAGGTTTTTTTTCGGGACATTTCAATAACATTTACTGCGTTTAAAAAAAAATACTTCGTAATGCAACAGAATTTACACAATGTTAGACAAAATAAAAATGTTTTCAAATCTATTTGGGAAAGGTTATTCAAACGCGACTGCTGATCATGAGGTCCTGGGTTTGATTCTCAGCCCACGTAGCATGACTACCGTAGACACGACAGAGACTCGACAAATCTTTTGTTCATCTGTCATTTTGTCGATTCAATGACAGATGAACAAAAGAGTCGTGCTACGCGGGCTGGTCGGGCAGTGTAATTGGGTTTTTCCATCAGGAATTCCTCAGGTTGTGGAGGTCAGATAGGCAGTCGCTCCATTTAAACGCTCTAACCAGATGCAGCTAAATACTGGTATTCAGCTGCATCTGGTTAGACTGGAAGCCGACCCCAACATAGTTGGGAAAAGGGTACGCAGATGATGAATTTTCTCAGTAGCAGCGACGGAGTCTGGATTTATGCGCGGTTGATGGTAATAGGCTCGCCCCCCACCTATTTATTTACGTATGGATGGACCATGGAATATACCACTTTACTCTATACATATTTTACATTACTGGTTAAATGTGGGTGTACGGTCGAACAAGCTATTTGGTTTACATTTTGAAATGTAATTTGTGGGTTAAACTGTAGCAACCAAATAGTTTGTTCGACTGTACTTTTAGGTACACCTAACCTAACTATTAGGAGCTCACTTCTGTGATTACAGGCATGATGTATGTAATGTATGCTATGTTATGCGTAATTAAAATGCACATAAAACAGAATCATCAAATCACTCAGACATGATTGTAACATCTTCAACTACTCAGCGCAGGAAAGTTCCTCATCATCATCTCAGCCGAAAGACGCGCACTGCTGGACATAGGCCTCCCCCAAGTGTCGCCACATTGACCGGTCCCTTGCGACTCGCATCCACCGGATTCCCGCAACCTTCACCAGGTCATCGGTCCACCTAGTGGTAGGTCTTCCAACGCATCGTCTTCCGGTTCGCGCTCGCCACTCCAGAACTTTTCGGCCCCAACGGCCATCCGTTCTGCGAGCAATGTGCCCTGCCCACTGCCACTTAAGTTTAGCAATTCTTCGGGCTACGTCGGTGACCTTGGTTCTCTTGCGGATGTCTTCATTTCTGATTCGATCACGCAAGGAAACTCCGAGCATAGCCCTCTCCATTGCCCTTTGGGTGACTAAGCCTTTTGATAAGGCCCATTGTGAGTGACCACGTTTCGGTCCCATAAGTAATCACCAAAATCAATCAGGAAAGTTCCTATTGCTGATAAATGATAACAATAGAAGTCTTAACATAATATCATCAAGTCAAGGACTTTAATTGATAAACCACTTTCACTACTTTCCAATTTGGCACTTTTATACATTACCGACTAAATCAGATTTGTATTACACGGCAAAATTTACGAATAGTGGCAAGTGGCTCATCAATTAAAGTCCTCGACTGTACAGTAATATTGGGACTATAGATCTCATTCACTTCATAAATTCAGAACTCATTTGCATAAGTGAGCCAGCGGATTCGTTCCGAAGTCACTCAGATCGTTGGAAAAAGATAAAACTTTAATAATTAGTAAAATTCTCTCTCTTGGTCTTTTATTCGCGATTAATCTCGATTTATATTCCGTGTTCTGAATTATCAGCATAAGGATTTTTTACGGAAATTCAACTTTGAGTTTTTCTTGAGGTAGTCCATACCGTACACCTATTAACGGCCAGTCTCAATAACCTATCTATCTTTGGTTTTGCTTACTGTGGGTAGAAATTTGAAATTACTTCCGTACAAAAAGTGTCAAATAAAAAACTACCGTACAGTAAGCAAAACCAAAGATAGCTTGGTTATTGAGACTGGCCGTTACTCTGTCAGGCTGTATTGTAAACGTATCATTCCGTAGCGACTGAGCGAATTTTGATAAAATTTAGCACACCAGCAAAACATAGGATGTTATATAAGTTATAAGAGACATTGACGCTAAAGCGGTAACCACGTATTCAGTACAACATTCTGACCCCATCCACAAAGAAAGAAAGAAAAAAATGTTGCAAGGACATGCATGACATAGAAATGTTTAACCGGTAATCGAAGTTTGAACCACCACAAATAGAATTGCTAATTTAGCTCCTGTAGTCGCCTTAAGGTGGAAGCGCCAGTCTGTGTAGCCCGTGAAAAAGTTTTTTTTTACGATTTTGCAATTTGTCGGCCGGCCGTATTTGGACTCTTTCATAAAATAGTCATACAATGGGGTTAAATGAAGTTAGGGGGTTGTATTAATAATTTTAATGATTATAATTCTATAAAGCCATATTGTTAAGGTCGCGAATCTGATTATAATAAGCCTAGAACCCACTGACCTGCAAATTGCAAAAAAAAACGTAAGAAAATTTGAATTTCTACAAACTCTTTTTTTGTACAAACTTGGCGTCTGTGAGACTTTTTTAACTCTGGAAGTTTTTCTGAACACCAAAATATGTGTACTAAAACGTTATCTTGTTTGCTACACGTTCAGTTTCTTCAGGCCTAGATAGCTGGCTTGCTTCTCCAGGTTTATAGGCGTAACAATATATTACGCTATAAAAAAGAAAAACCTATGTACTTACCCAATCTCATGTTTAGTTCTGATGAAAGCTGTACCATCCAGTTTAATATTCTCGAGGCGTCTACTACATCAGCGCTTGGTATTTTCGCTGTTTTATGGTCTCTAAACGAAATGAAAATATATATCGCCCAAAACCAGCATTTTATTTATTCTTTTGGTGGACTGAAGCAGTCTAGAGACCCGATGTACCACTAATTTAGCGCTAAACGCATTTTAATTTTTTTTTTTTTATTTTTTTTTTTTTATTTTTTTTTTTATTTATTAGGGACAAAAAAACAGTTACATGTTCAGGTTTAAAATTATGAGAACTTAAATAAATAGGTAAACATGTAACCCACACCATTGTCCACGGATTAATAGATGAACAAATAAATAACGGAAAGATAAATTTTGCTTTTAGAGTTGATTTAAATAATTAATGTTAGATTAAGATTGTGGTGAAAGTATATTTATAGCCAGTGTTTTAAATTTGTTACTAGAAAGAGAGAATATATCAATGTCCATGAAGTGTGTGTTATAGGTTTCCACTAGTTGACGAAGAGGCACTCGTGCCCCGGCGTTGGTCCTGCATGAATCCACGTGGAACAACCGGGGCACGCGGGCCGCCCGTCTGACTACATTTCTTGGTACCGTATAGCGTAACTTATTTGTAATTTCAATACAGTCAAATCTATTGTTACACAAACCATGCAGCATCATGGCCACCAGAAGTAAACGCCGAGACTCTAAACTTAAAACATTATACTGCTGTAGTAACTGTTTGTACGGAATCCTTGAATGGTAACATTTATAGTTCACAGTACGTAAAAACTTTTTCTGTACCATTTCTAATTTAATGTTGTATTTAAGGTAGAACGGATTCCAAATAGGAATCGCGTATTCTAATTGAGATCTTATCAACGTTTTATATAATACCAAAAAAGTAGAGGGCCGCACGAAGTCATTCGAGGATCTCATGACAAAACCATACATCTGAAAGGCTTTATTTATTCTATTTTCTATATGCAAGTCAAAGTGCAAACGTGAATCAATAGTCACACCAAGGTCGCGAACGGATTCCACTACAAATAACGGTTGGCTGTTCAGCGTATACGTAAAATGAACTTTATTTTTGTTTTTAGTAAAAGATATACTGTGACATTTAGGAAGACTAAGAAAGAGTTTGTTATCTTTACAGTAGGTATCAAGTCTGTGAAGATCTTCTTGGAGCAATAGGCAGTCATCGAGGTTTTGGCAGGCTTTGTAGATTTTTATATCATCCGCATACATTAGGAAATTTGCATTAACAAAACAATATTTTATGTCATTAATATACAGGATAAAAAGCAAAGGGCCTAAGATAGACCCTTGAGGAACTCCAGACCTGACAGTTACACTCTCAGATTCATACCCATTAATAACTACCTTTTGTGTCCTATTATAAATATATGATGCAAACCAACGAAGTAAATTGCCTCGGATACCGTTGTAAGCAAGCTTTTCCAAAAGAATTGTGTGATCCACCTTGTCAAAAGCTTTCCGAAAGTCAGTGTACACAGCGTCTACCTGGACTCTCCTGTCCATATTTTCAAAAAGAAAGTTAGTGAAAATCATAAGATTGGTAGTCGTTGAACGCCGTTTGACGAACCCATGTTGTTCGGGTACAATAAGGCCATGCAATTGAGGATAAAGAGCGCTGTGTACAAGTCTCTCAAAAAGCTTCGACAAGGTGGAAATAATAGATATGGGACGATAATTCTCTACATTGTCTTTGTCTCCACTTTTATAAACCGGTGTTATAAATGCTCGCTTCCACACGGTGGGAAAGATACCATCATGTAGACATTTATTGAAAATTAAATACAACGCAGCATAGATGTTATCAGCTGTTTTTATAAAGAAGATAGGTGGAAGACCATCGGGGCCCGCTCCCTTAGATGGGTCCAGTGATTTGACTGCTCGATGTACTTCTTCTTTTGTGAGGTAAATATCGGGTATACAAGCAGAGCTATCCTGGTATTTGTTTGATGGTTCCCAATTCTCAGGATCAAACGTGGATGGTTCATAGACAGAAGCGAAAAACGAAGAAAACAAATTGCATGTATGAGTAGGGCTATCAGACAATTCATTTTTAAAATACATATTGGCTGGGTACTTAGTCTTGCCCTTTCTATTGGATACGTATGTCCAAAAATACTTTATGTTTTTAGGTATACTGTCTTCAACCGAATTAATATAATTTTTAAAACAAATAACGGACTCATTTTGAAACAACTTTCGGTAACTCGAAAAGTGATTATAGTCGCACAGGTTTTGATACATTTTCCACTTAATCCACGCACGTTCTTTACTTTTAAAGATACGGATCAAAGAGGGTGTGAACCAAACAGGAAATTGTGAATTTTTAATTCGAGTTACAGGAACATGTTGTCTAATTATCCCGTATAAAATATCATAGAAAGTGTTGACAGCCTGTTCAGCGGTCAGGTGCGCGAGTTTGGCTTCCCAATTTATAGAGCTGAGTTCTGCATTTATATCAGGATAGTTAGCTTTATGATAGTTGTACCTAGGTACAGAAAGGCATTTCATCGGGGTAAATTGCATATTGAGATCTACAAACACGGAAAAAGGAGGATGGTGGGTATCAGCCGGAAGTAGTGACGTACAAGATACAGTCTGACAGTCAGTGTTGGAGATAAACAAATCAAGTATTCGTCCGAGACTATTTCTAGTTTTATTGTATTGCGTACCGTTAATTAATGACATAAAATTCAGTATTAGCTGGCCGCTTGAAGTTGAGGTATCTGCCACTGCATAATTACCCTGATCCAACCATTTGATATCAGGCAAGTTGAAATCTCCAGCAATAAAGAATGACTCTGTAGTAGAATCATTAGCAATCAGATGCAACATGTCTAAATATTGCCTATAAATTGCATCACTAGTGCGAGGCGGCATGTACGCTACACTGATGACATGGTGTTTATGAGACTGGGATGCAGGTAACTGAACCACAAGCTGTTCGACACAAGCATGGGTAAATTGTGTCGCCATGGTAGTGGGTCGCAGCTCACGGAGTATGGCTATTAAAAAAAATGGTTACGTTTCTGCTGATCGTTTGATGAAAACCAGACAGAATGGTGAACAGTACGGAGATCGTAGAGGTGGTTAAAGTTAAAATCTTACAATAAAAACTTTTATTAAAAAAAAAGCCTTGTCAAAAAGTTGTAACTTTGACCCCCAACATCTTCGTAATTATAGAAGGTTCCCAGGTATGGTGTAGAACAAAAAATATCGGAATGAAGAGGAGAACAAGTGCTTTTCGGCTTCGTTAAGAGGTGTTTTACTCCCTTTATTTAAGCCCCATGTAATAGGGAGCGAGCCTATTGCCATCAACCGGGCGAAAGTTCAGACTGTGGCTGCTACTGAGAAATTTCTGATGTAAAAACCCAACAACAATAATTAGACCGTCCGTTAGTTACGATAATTATCCACAAATATTTGACCCGTATTTCTTCTCGTACCAAAATTAACGAAGATACGACGCAAAATTCTCAATACGTCACACACGCCTTGGTAGGATTTTGAGCGAGTTCTAACGTCACGAGCCCCTCCCGAGTTTTGATACGTTTTATCTATGTCAATATTCATAGATTTACAAAAACAAAAAAACGAGTCCATTATTGTCCAATTCTCCTTGCTTTTTTTTTATTCTGTCGTCATGCATATTCGCCCGACCCGGGAAACTAACTCAGGACCTCTTGCTCAGCAGTCTGGTGGTCCTAAAAATTGTTACAGTCTAAGCGTTTTGTCTGAGTTTGTTCAGAAAAATAATTACTAAGGTAGGTAGAGAATAAAAAAGTAAGTGTTCATTACTACGTGATCTCGCATAAAGGGAAGTGAAATTTTACTACTGGGTCCGTTTTTCTTATGGTAGTGAGTTTGAGGAACGTAAGATATAAAAGTGTTTGGTGGCGGGGTTCCCCTCCATTACTTTAAGTGCGTAAACAGAAAGAACATACAAGTCACTGGCGATTTTAAGAAAATAAAAGTTCTCTTACTTCTATTCAAGCTGTCCTCAATAGATGATAAATAGAGTATTCTAGCGATCACCGTGCCATTGCTATGTTCACTCAATCATTAGATAACATGGTGGACAGATGTATATTTGCTATGGGCATTGTTCAATTCAGTTCAGGGAAATACTGAGAATATTATAGTAGCAAAATATTTGACTTCCAAAAATGCTGTCACAAAGAGTCTTCAATAAATCCTTATAAAATTCTACAGTTTGACAGGTTTTGTGCTCGTCTGTCTACAGTCG
Organism: Xestia ashworthii; assembly: GCA_950022955.1. Taxonomy (NCBI): domain Eukaryota; kingdom Metazoa; phylum Arthropoda; class Insecta; order Lepidoptera; family Noctuidae; genus Xestia; species Xestia ashworthii. The sequence continues at coordinate 7,500,581 of OX465556.1, forward strand.
TCTTTATTGTTCTGAATGCAAACAACTTGATCAATTAGCAAAGAGAGGTCGCATTCTGATTATTTTACTGCATCTCTAATTACTGTTCTGGGTCAAAAGAATCAAGGGTTAATAGTATCACGTGTTTAAAATTAGAACAAAACAATTAAAATCGTGCACCACAAACAATTACGATTAAGATGAAGTTTGACATCAAACTAATGAGGTCTTGACATATAGTTCTGATTACACTATGACACGAATAGATCATTTAAATGGTGACATTTCAAAGCATAGACGACGCGACGCTTAGAACTAGACTACGTAATTTATTCGGCTGGCTGAAAATAAATAATTTGAATTTCGAAACGCAAGTTCTATTCTGTGTCCTTACTTCCAATGTTCTGGCTTCTGGCACACTAGATTTGTATATTTTATGCGTATGAACTCTGAAGCTTTTTATGAAGTCGTTTTCGGACCGCTATTCTAGTTTTAAATATTCAACAGCTGAAACAACAAAGCGAGACCTTACAAAAAGTATTTCAAAACACCTCTATCGAGATTCATGAAAAATTCTGAAGCGGGGAGATTTATAAATATTTAAAGAAGTTGATAACTGTAAAATCAGTGTCAACACTCTTACAGATGGAGATTTGAAGATTTCCCTTCGACTAACATTTGATTCCATGAATAAAACAATATTAAAACTGGGGAATAGCTGTAAAAAAAATTCGATACATTTTTTTGCGAGTATTCATAAAATCCTACTTCCCTTTTGGGCTATTTGTGATTCAGAATGATAAAACGCGATTGAGGCAAATTCTTTGTCAGATAACACGTTGACTGTAGACGGAAAAAATATATAGATTTTAATGGCGGCCGCGAATGCCGCGATTGTTCAGGTAAATTGGAATATTCTCTCTTATATTCTATGAAAATATTACGTAATACAGTAACGCTGGATAATCCTTGTAACTTGTGTAAATGAGGTATTTTGTTAGAACTTGGGGAGTGAATTCGCCTCTATATGTCAACTTGATGGAAGTATTTGATCTCTTGACCTCTTTTTAGCCAGAGGGTCAGTCTCGTCTCACTCCTTAGTTTGTCGCATCGAAGTCAAATTGCAACTTTAATTCTAAAACTGGTTTACTCGGGAATGTAGGTTTCGTTTCGTCAATAGCTGGCTAGTTTTTAGGTACTTTTAGTTTAGAACTCCCGAAAATCCTCTACTGTTTTAGGTTCCGGTTGAATTCTCGCAGTAAACGAATCTACCGGCTACCGCGAGCCACACACATTCTTTTTTTAAAACAAATCCAACGCGTACTTTCTTTTAAATATTTGTGTGTACGTCGATTGTGTAATACTACGAGTACTATTTTTAAATGTCCCATTTGGAGTCTGGCTGTGTTCCAAACTGACCAAAAATTTGTGTTTTGTGGACATAAAACTGTCCAGAGTTTTGGACAGGTCGTCACAAGTGTTGGTAACTGACAGAGTTTGTTTAGGTGTTAACCCCAAAGGGCTAACTCTATTATGGAGTTACCAAGTTAGTATTGTTTCGTTACTTTTGTTTAATCAACGTGTTCATTTGTTTTGAGAGCTTTCGTGTTTCGTGGTTTTATGATAATAAAGATGACATTGTTGTTTGTAGTTTAGTTTCTGATAACTTCTAACTAACTCTAACAAACCTGGTAGAGGTTTGATCTAGTTTTAAATGGACTTCGTCGTTTGTTCGATATACGGCTCACTATCTGATGTAAAGGTGCTTGCACAAAAATATAAGCTTACCAAACAAAGTGAAAATTACACAATAAAAAAAACAAATACTCAACAAACTACAATACTTCACAGTTTTATGTCTTGTGAGACTGAGACTGTAGCGACATTTAATTTTCACTTTTTATCGACAATTCAAAAGTCACTGACAGATAATGCTTTGATTTTGATTTTTGACTCTGAATATAATTCGTAAAATGCTTCCACGATTTATCAGTGTGTACGTGCCTTAAGAGAGAAAACAGGGTAATTCTTAGTTTTCCTTATTCTGAACGAGCGAAGCAAACGGTCATAAATAAAAATAAATACATTTGAAGCGCACCTATTTGTTCATGTAAGCAGAAATTGACGCAATTCGGATAGCGGTCCATGCAAATAAAAACATGTTTATTTGCGGGTAGTTCGAAAAGATGACTTAGTTACAAGGTCTAACGGGAATTTGTATGTCAGAGATTTATTTATAGCAAATTGTGACGTAACTTCATTCATTATAATAATACCTTTGTATGATAGAATTGTACGCCATTGTTTTTTTCCGTTTGGTCACGTCGGTTGGTTAAAAGGTCAATGTCATACAAGTATGACATTAGCGTTTTTGTTCTCGTTCCGTATAAATTTTACTCAAAAACTGGCTTTAGTCATTTTGATATTTTAAAGTAAACCATGAATTGTTGTATGAAATAAGGAGAACTCAGTGGAGCCTATCTGCTTCAAGCCGTTGGTCCTGGCTGTCATTTGTAGATCTTTGAAAGTCGTTTCAGGTAGTCAGTGGCCTCTGACAACCAGTCTTATCGTGGGTATCGTATTACCCAGTACTAACTGCTTTGTAGTGGTAAGATAGGCAGTCGCTCCATGTAAAACACTGGTACTAAGCTACATCCGATGAGACTGGAAGCCGACCTCAACATAGTTGGGAAAAGGCTGGGCAGATTATGATGATGAGAAGGGCCTACTATTTTAACAACCATAAGTCCATCTATTTAATTTAACTTTAATATATATTTATAGTATTTGATAAATAGGTATAGTATTTTATATATCTTTGTAGTTTATCGTAGTATTAAATAAAATTATTCTCAGATTTTCAGAAATGACACCTACCACTGCTTGTCTCTGCATCACCTAAAGGTTGACTGGTAGAAAATGCCTATGGCATTAAGTCCGCCTCTGTACTTTTGTGCTTGAAGTGTTAAATAAATAAATAAATAAATAAGTCATAGTAGGCCTTTGCCCAGCACTGGGATGACACAGGCTAACCAGTAACAGTAAGTCTTAGTAGGATGTAATTATGTATACTGGTTTCTAAGTGAACAGTGTGTAAGTATACTGTAGATATACCAACACATACTAGCAAATATATATCCTCATATCTAACCCGCTTTAGAACATCGGTTTCACGGAGCATTTGCAGAATTCAAATCAAGATCCCTGTTACATATTTCAGATGAGATTTCAGACGCATCGATACGAGTATGTCGATATGTGTGCCCTAAATAAATTATTTAGCAGATCGAACGTGACCTAAACCCATGCACTTGTTTGCACTTCCCACCAAAAAGGTACTTAAGCTCGTTCACACAGCCATCATCCATCATTTCTTCTCAGACTGAACTGCGAGATGCCCTACAAAAAAAAAAAAGAAAAACATCATCCATTACATTACATTTTCTGAACCGTTAAATTCGAGCAATTCGAGTAACACTGTTTTACTGGATCCTTATGTGACAACGCCCCAACAAATATGTAGGTACGTACGCCATCAGACATCACCGCAGAAAAAACGTATCGTGAAATTAACGTACCGTAAAAATAACGAACTGTTTTCATGCGAACGGGCTGTTAAGTTTCAGTGGTGTGAAATATGTAACGATCGTTTCGGGGGATAGGCTTGTAACTTTTTATGCAACTACACATAGGCAGGTATACATCGCAAGTACGAGTAGGTGTGCCTCAGAAAGCAGGTTAGGTTACACTTCAACCAAGTACCAATCTGTGCAGGCGAAAACACCAACATTAAAATAAAGGTCCGAATTTTGACATATCGATGCAAATTTTCTTCACAGCACCTAAAATTGCATACATAAACTGTCCTGGCTGAAAAGCGGGTAAATCCATTGGTCCTGGCTGAGATTTGTAGTTTTTTTTTTCTACTTTGCTTCGAAAAATAAAGATCAACATCTTTTGACATTGTTGGGGGAATCTACCGAGTTATATCTTTGGAATAGTCCATTCTGAAATATTATAGGTCGATAACCTTATATATGTCACCGTAAAATTGTCAAATACGTTATATTGTAATATCTCTAGCGATATTGTAAAGTCTCGAATTATTGTCAAATGAACATACTGCTTACAATAAAACGCATTATTTTTCGTGAAATGCATGCGATGGTAGTCAACTCACGCGGTGTGGAGAGAAGGAGGGGTCCCCCTTGCCCAGTGGTACCACTCTCATGAAAAGATACTGTACCATTCCTGAGAAATATCGATTAATATAACCTAACCTTAAAACACTTCATATTCCCCTAAACAGCGTAGTCGACGGAGCCCCGCTTCGCGGGGCCCCTATTTCCGAGTGCAGGGTTTAAAGGAACCTAACTAACCTAACGGGGGGGGTGCCCCAAGTCCCGTTTATGGGGGCTAGAGATACTTCCGTATGTTCAGTTGAGAATAATTCGAGACTTTACAATATCGCTAGAGAGATACACGTTATATTGTAATATAACGTATTTGACAATTTTACGGTGACATATATGTATATTATGATCACCTCGACACAATTACGCCCTAGAATCCGACTGATACCCACTCTGAATTATGAACAAAGGAACGATTGTTCTCGGTCAAAGGAATACTAGTTCCTATACGAAAATGTACCAACGACCCTGAATTCAGAGAGGCAGGCACAGCCAATGTATCATTAGGGTCGGGAAACGGGCGCGAACTCATAAATAATTCTTGCAGCTTGTCTCCGTTGTGTGAGAATTGACTGAGAGAAATAGTTCAGGAATATACTTAAGGCTGTTTTGTACTACAATAGACTAGTTTCGTCCACCAATAAATTGCAAATCTATTTAGTCCGTCAGTTAGAGAATTGGAAAATAATAGACACGTATTTTTTATTTTTGTAAATCAATGAATGTTGACAAAGATAAAACGCATCAAAACGTGGGAGACCGCTCGTGACCTCAGAACGCAATAAAACTTATACCATGGCATGACGTTATGTAGAATTTTATAACCGAATCTTATTTATTTATGTACACACAAAATACTTAATCTTATACTTAGTCATTCTTACTGACGGACTAATTAGATTTTTTCGTCATCTTGAACCTGAATGAAGAGACCTTATCGGTCTCATCTTGAAAGAACCAGGCTACAGCTATCAATTAGTGTCATTTTGTATCTAGTTTCCATCGTAAGGCACCCTATTTACTTGTATGACCTTGGTAGGTAATACTCAGTATCAAATTACGAGGATTTTGATTGGGTAGAACACATTTTGATATTAAGGTGACACTTTGTACGGGCTCGAACTCATCGGTGGGCGTGGCCAAAAAGTACGCTGTCTCACCTGGCATCGTGCCAGACAGGGATAGTATCAGTGATGAGCAGTTAGACGCTAGTCTTCACGCACGTCTTGTTCGTACGCACACTCACAGCATTCCGAACCGTTCCGAACAAAAACGAAGATGCACACTTGACATAATGCCATTAGACACCCGCTTGACATTCGCCGAGAAATCAGCGAGTAGTAACTACAAACTCGGTACGGTACTCGGTTTGCTGGCTAGGCCCTCCAGAGGCGCTGCGTTATTGTTTTTGTCTCTATATAAGTACATATTGTAGATTGCTTATTATGTTTGGTTTTCCCCGGGTGGTCATGCAGTGATCGCTCAAGAGTTCACGTCACCGCGCCGCGCCGACGCATACTTAGTTGAAAATTCCCTTTTGTTCCCGTCATCGCAGTTTATGTCCGCCTGCAGCAGTATAATCATTCTGTTCTCCACTACCGGGACACAGGCTTCCTCTCCATGAGAGGGAATGGGCTGTAATCCACAATGCGGCCCAAGTGCTGGTTGGTCTTATGCAAGAGTGTGATTGAAACTGGTTTGGCCACCATTAGGGATTTCAATATTGATAAAACAAAAAAATTGTCGCTAATTAGTCGAAATTTGTCGCCAAATGTCAATTTGTCGGTCACTGGTTCAAAAGATATAAGGGTTTATAGATGGCCGATCTGGGGAGTTGGTCACATTTATATCTCAAAAACTAGAGCACCTAGCGAAGATCAGTTTTCTCCCATATTTACAAGATTGCCAGATTTTGAAGATTCCCATATAGAAGAATAACACATCAATATTGTTTTTTTAGTACCTACCTAAAGTTGACATTACATCTGGACCAATTGCGAACTAGACCAATTGCGAACTGGACCAATTGAGAATTGGACAGTTGGACATTTTGAGAATTGGACATTTATTTATTTATTTCAAATCTCCCTTACAACTATCATTACAGGTAATCCTAATGCGATAGCGCGGTCTCAAAATAAACATACATACATACATACATATTGCGCCCAAAGGATTTTAGGGTCCACGACGCGGCGACGGTTTGGGACATTTTTTTTAAATTGTTGGTACGTAGGTAATTGTAACAGTTGGTACCTATGATAATTCCACTTACACCTACCAACTTTGTCCGCCGCCAAAATCGTCAACTCCATACTGAATATACTGATACATCAAAGAGCGAAAAATTAGGGTTGTCGATTGAAAAAAAATATTTCACAAGCAAATAGAATGAACCAAATAACATACAGTATGATTTTTTAGTCATGTGCATGAAACGTGGAGCAAGTATCAGCAGACAAGGGTTGTAAGCTGCTTACTCAATTTATTATTCTATGGGTGCTTTCATTACTTATTTTTATTTATGAAATAAAACAAATAAAATTAAACTGTTTCGTAAATCTACTATTTACGAAGCAGTTACTGAAGTAAACTGATTATTTATTTCCTTTATAACATTTTCATACACGGCCGACACATTTTTTAATCTTTTAAAAAACCAGAAAGAAATATTTACAAAATATACTTTTTGGGCATGAAATTATTTTTTATTCGTTTTTATAATAAAATTTAATACATTTTTAATACAAAACTATGTATAAAAATAAAACATTTAAAAACATAAAAAATAGGGATCCCACCAGCATCGGGAACAGGGTCCTAACCACTTATGGCTCTTGGGAGAGGAACCTCCTAACAATACGCGCCGTGTCCAAAAGAACTGCTTTCTGAATCAAGCTCTTGATCCAACTGCCTAGCGAGAGCCTCCTCCCTCAGGTATTGGTCGAGGCTTTTGTCTAATTAAATTATTACTATTATTGAACTAGCTGACCCACGCAACTTTGTCTGCGTCACATAAGAGAGAAAAAGCTCGAAAAGAGAATAAATTTCCCCCGTTTTTGCTCCATTTTTCATTTATGCTCCGCTCCTATTGGTCATAGTCATAGCGTGTGTTATAAAGCCTAAACCCTTCCTCGATAAATGGACTATCCAACTCAAAAATAATTTTTCTTTTCGAACCCTTAGTTCTTGAGATTAACGCGTTCAAACAAACAAACGAACAAACTCTTCAGCTTTATAATAGTATCGATATAATGTACATACCATTTAAATAAAAATGAATCCCTATTTCTCTTGGTCACGGCATCACTCGTGAACGGCTAGACCGATTTCACTAATTCTTTTTTTGTTGTGTTTGTTATTGTCAGGAGAAGGTTCTAATGAAAAAAAAAATGTAGTAGGTAGGTAGGTAGTAGTAGGTAGGTAATAGTAGGTAGGCAGTAGTAGGTAGATAGTAGTAGGTGGGTAGTAGGTAGGTAGGTAGTAGTAGGTAGGTAGTAGTAGGTAGGTAGTAGTACGTAGGTAGTAGGTAGGTAGGTAGTGGTAGGTAGATAGTAGTAGGTAGGTATTAGGTGACAGGACAACGTCTGTCGGGTCGGCTAGTATATAATATAATATAGTTTAGATTAATAACACAATTCCTGACATTGTTTCTTTTTATTACGTATGCGGTTTGTAATTACCGCCACTATAGCTCAAAATAAATTATTCTTAATAAAAGCAAAATAGTTAGGCATTTATGATATGAGTGTAGAAAGTTGATTTTTACAAACGAGTAGATAAATGTAACCCAAATTTATGCAAGTTTTTTTACCACTTTGCGAGAAAACCAGTACAAAAAAGGTTTCAAACTTTGTTTATGGATCTGTTACTGTTGGAATTTCTGTTTCTCTGGGCTGTTTTTTTTTTAACTAGGACGTCGCCAACTGTTTTTTTTTTTTTAATTCAAAACTTTCGTCTGTAATCATAATCTGTAATTATAATCGGGTTACGTCGGGCTTAAATTAAAGGTAAATTCGCGATAAATACCCGTTTTCATATGTTTATAATTATAATCAAGTTGACAAAAGAGACCAGAAAATATTGAAATTCAAAATCAAAATACTTTATTTCACATAGGCCTAGATGGGCACTTATAAAACGTCGAAAAAGGTGCACCGTTCGCGTTGGTCGATTCCATGGAGAAGAAGCGGCAAGGAACTACATGGAACTTACTCTTTGCAAATCATTTGGTATTACAATATTATGGGATTTTAGCGCCGTGTGTATGTGTTACACTGTATTTTACACTTTGATTGCGACAAAATAGTAAATTTAGTCAGACGGACCGATAAACGGACAGATAGACAGTCGAACAGACAGACGGACAGGCAGACGGACAGGCAGACGGACAGGCAGACGGACAGGCAGACGGACAGGCAGACGGACAGACAACAAATAGACAGACAGATGGACAGACAGACGTACAGACAGGCGGACAGATAGACGGACAGACAGATGGATAAAGGGACGGACAGACAGACGAATAGATAGATAGATGGACCGACAGACGGACAGGTGGACAGACAGACGAACAGACAGACGGAGAGACAGACAGACGAGCAGACAGACGGAGAGATAGACAGACGGACCGATAGACGGGTAGCCAGACGGACATACGGACGGACAGACGGATAGACAGACAGACACACGGACAGATGGACAGACAGACGACTAGGTAGATAGATGGACAGATGGGCAGGTAGACAGACAGACGGACAGACGGACGGACGGACAGACAAACAGACAGACAGACACACGACGAACAGACAGACGGACGGACAGACACACACGAACAGACAGACGGACAAACAGATCAAAAGATAGACGGACAGCCAGACGGACAGACAGACGGACAAACAGGCGGACAGACAGACGGACAGACAGACGAATAGACAGACATGCATACATTTGTATCCTTTCTATTTATTTTAAAAATTAGCAAGGTCTCATCAGCAAATAGAATTATATCTGATAATTTGGACATCATATTTGGGAGATCATTAATGTAAACCAGAAATAGGAAAGGACCGAGAATTGAACCTTGGGTCACGCCTATCTTTACTAGAGACCCGGAGGACGTCACCCCATTTACATTTATTTTTTGCTGCCTGTTTCATAAGTAAGAAAGAATAAGATCAGCAGCTTGACCACGAATTCAGTAGTGGTGTAATTTACAGATCAGTGATCAGTGGTCGATGCAGTCGAATGCTTTAGAGAGATCACAGAAAATGCCAATGGCATCCTGGGACTTCGTCCGTCCGTTTTCAACCTACCCTTCGTGAATCCAAACTACTGCTTATGCAGAATCCGATTTAAAGTGAGACAACATCTGGTCCAGCAGGATTTTTTCATAGATTTTACTCAATGGTGGAAACACAGATATAGGTCTATAATTAGAGGGATCACTCTTACAACTCGATTTAAAAAATGGTACTACTTTACTATATTTCATTAGACTAGGAAACATACCGCTATCCAAACATTGATTGAATATTATGCCTGTTAGGATAGGAGCGATTGATTCAATAATATCTCCAAGAATGTTGACGCATCTGCCCCATAAGTCTTCAGTATTTTTAATGTTGAGACTTTTGAATTCTATTTATATTCCGCTAATTTTGTTTGTGCATATGTGAATTTGATTTACATTCGATCTCTAAATGGTAGTTTGCGAGGGTAACGGGGATCTATCAGCTCCGGCAAAAGACATTTCTGATAAAATGTATCTAATTTTAAAATTTTGTCTGTCGTCCAAAATGCATCATCTCTTTCAATTATATCAACTTCCAAATAACAAAATAGCAAAACTTTCGTCTTGTTACCATTAGTTGACCTTGAACCTGGTAATAATAATTATGTGTTTTTTTTAGTTTTATTCCATTTGATGTTTCTAAACAAAATGTAATTTTTTTTTGTCGTACTGCCTCCAGAGGTGTAAAGCCTGCTGCTGATGACGGGCACTTTATTTCAATCAGACTGTCTGTCCCTAAAATACCGTCTGGACTAGCACCAAGGTATGGTTTATCCATACATATGAATAAACCACATGGTGTTACTTTTTGTTTTATTTTCATTTCTAAATCCGCAATTGCGGTTGTCTCGTGTGCCTTGCCATATCGAGTAGCATCGTTTCCGGTAAATGTAGAATATAACATATTTTTTAATGTCGCAGTACAAGGCGTAGAGTCCTTCATTTTACAAATTTGGCCGAATAAAGATGCAGTTATTCGCTTTTTGCGCTCCACGATCCATAAATCAGAGTTGGATTGTTAGAATAGATAGTTAGTCGCCGATAGTTTTCTTTTCTAATTCTTCAATTTCATCATTATTTAATGAAATTGAAAGAAGAAAATCAGTTTTCATTTTTTCGAAAATATCGGGTGGCATATCGGGCTCTTGCTCTGTAACATCACCGTAGTGTGTATCGGCCGTTTTAAAACGCTTGGCTCTTTTAGTACCGCGTGTTTTATCTAATACCCTCCGCTTTTGTTGGCGTGCTGATTTATTTGTCATTTTGTTTATGTATTTTTCCGTATAGGAGTATGACGTTTCAGGGCATATTACCTTTTGTACTTTATTTATAAAACTATAGTCTTTTGTATTGTAGTGCCCTACTGCGGAAAAACATCTTGCTTCGTACGTCCCCCTTTTTTTTTTTTTTTTTTTTTTTTAGGATGGGAAATCATCAAATGACTTCTCCCACTCTGGGCGGAGCGGGAGGGAGTGTCAGACTTTTACTGACTAAAACCCATCCATGTTCCTTCCTCGCCCTTTACGTTCCGGGGCCGCGGTATCTCTTTCGAACAGTCCCGCAACCCCGGCAGGCTTCGGCCCTTGCGGGCCCCTCTCTTATGCTGACATCTCTTTGAGGCGCGCGTGGAACACGAACGCGCCGTCGACTCGGCCTGTCGTCGTTAGACGGACGGACGGCTAGCTAGCCCATAGCCAACCGTCCACAGGCCCGCGTCTACGGTGGCCGGTAGCCACCACGTGGCCCCCGACGCCCGGTGCGTCTCCCGCGGCGGCCGGGAAGAGAGGATCTCTCCCTCTCTCGTTCCGCCACCTCCTTCGCTAGCATGAATGCTTCGCAGAAGGAGGTGACGGCTTCCCATTCCGTCTCGCTCCGGACCATGGATTGAACCAGGGCCGGACGCGAGAGGTCGCCGCCGCCGATCGCCGCTACGAGGACACGGCGGTGCTCCGCCCACGCAGGGCAGACTTCCACCGTGTGCTCCACCGTGTCCTCCGGTCGATCTTCGCAGTGGAGACACCCGGGCGTTTCCTCCCGCCCGATTCGGTGCAGGTACCTCCCGAAACATCCGTGTCCGGTGAGGACCTGCGTCAGGCGGAAGGTGAGGACGCCGTGGCGCCTCTCCAGCCACTCCTCAAAGAGGGGACTTACCGCCACTATCGTGGCGTGCCCTTTCGTACGTCCCCCTTCGCGTGAAATTAACGCGCTTGCCTGCAAGAAACTTTGCTATTATGCAATTAAATTGTTCTGCTGCATTATTGGTCTCTTGAAGAAGCAAGCTTTCCGAATTTTGAAGAAGCCACCCAAGATTTTCAAAAATATCGTTCCATATCCCACTAGATTTGAGTTGTGGAACGAGGTTTTCTTCGGTCACTAATCTTTTACAATAATATTGTTTACACGAATCATGATATCCGAATACGTGGCATGGCCCATTCCGTAAGTCTTCTTGAAGGATTCTAATCTTATCTGCTGTTGCGACCTCAAGCTGTTGCGCGTTCGCTACTGCCCCAGTAACTGCGTTATTTAGGCGTCGTATTTTGTCTAAAAGCGCTTTACGTAAAATCACAGGTACAAAGCCAACTTTGTTTTGAGTTTTTTTTCCCTATTTTTCTTAGTTTATTTGAATAATTTCGCAGTAAATGATTACTACATTCTATTTTTCTGATGTGAACATTAGGACCATACACCATTGCGTCTCTAAGAGCGTTCATTACACTGCTATCTCCATCACCAATTACCTTAGTATACATGAGCCCGTGCATCTCCATGCTTACTTTGAATCCATCTACAATGGCCGATGTCTCCATTTCGGTAGATGGACCAGACCAGTTTTTAAAACACACGTGTGCTGGAATTGAGGATTTTTTATTTTGAGCTATAGCACATACGCTACAATATGAATTTTTTACCCCAATGTACAGTATTTTTTTTGTCCTGTGCCCTATTATACAACCTACACCAGAAAGTGAATTGAAATTTGTACCGTAGCTACGTTTAGCCCATGATCCGTCTGTCACGACGGTCACACATGGTACACCTTGTGTAACATCATTATTTTCCAAAGCAAGTCGCCTTTCTTCTGCACCTGCTTCTAACATAAGCTGTAACGCAATGTCTTTTTGTATAATGCCTAACTTTTGACTGTTTTTTACATAATAAGTTTCACTCATATTAGGCATATTTAAACTAGCACATATCTCATCAAGCTGGCTCCAACCATTGCCAGTTTGAGAGATACCCTCGATTGCATTTAAATTAATGGGTATTTCTCTAAATTTATTAGATTCCTGAGATTTTATGTTTTCTAATTTGTTGCAAAATTTACACTTGAAAACAAATTGGGAGTAAAACCCAATTCTTTTTTCCTTTACGAATTCCAAGTGCTGAAAATTACATTCAAATGGATCATGCCTAATATTCTTCAATTGTTGAAACAGATAAGCAATATTCACTATTCTGTTTCCTTCCAAAGTTGCACAATCACTCTTTTCACGATTGTCGGTTTCAAAAGAGAAATTGTAGTCATCTGAATCGGATTCACTAGATTTGTTGTATTCATATGTGGTTGACATCGATTCTTTCGGTGTGGTCCTGTAAACACATAACTCAATTAGAATACGCAAAAACTAACGAAAATGGATTTACTGTAGTGGCTATTGTATTGTATAACGGGCTGGTGTCCGCAACTACACGTCAAAGCGCGTATTTTGCATACGGGTGGGAAATTCACTCTATCCACCCCAACTACCCGAGAAAGGCCAGCAGCGCCCCGATGTTGAAGACAATCTCGCGGGGTGTACCTGGGTTACCGAAGTACTTCGCCCTGTATATTGCAATGACTAGGCACGGCACAGGAGGCTGTCTGTGACTCCTATGACAAAGAGCTGTTTATTAAAAGAGAAGTATCCGGTGATCAGTTGAACTGTGCGCAGCTGTGGTTTGGTTAGCCAAAGCGCGCGTTTTCTGAAGTGGCCGTTGCTGGCGGGAAGTGCCTCCTTGGCCTGCCAACACTCCAGTGGTCTAGCCACGGCTTGTGGTGTTGTTCACTACCAGTGTGCGTAAGTATCCGAAAGGGAGTGATAGATTCGGGTCCCACCGCTGCCATGCACGATCCCCTTCTAGCGAGTTCGTCCGCCGCATTATTGCCACGGGAATCGCTGCGTCCTTTGCTCCATTGGATGGTTATATCATTGAGATTACTAACCTGGTTCAGGCGTTGATGACACTCGTGTATGAAACCAGAGTTGACTGTGTGATTTTTTAGAGCTAGCAGTACCGCCATGCTGTCTGAGAGTATACGAAATGAGTGGTTCCCGACCTCCCTGGCTAAGATGGCCGATGCCGCCTGTAGTAATATTATTACGTACTAACCGACTGAACGTCCTCAATGGTTGACATTTTGTCTGTACATCAATTTTAGGTCAAATCTTCATCACATCCATTATTAGTTTAAGCTTTATTGTTTCACGTTGCTCTTTTATTGCCATCCTTTCATTTAGTTTCATTGTAGATATCGTTTTACTGTAACAATTACGAGTTTATCATTTTCATTTTCATACTACACTATACTCACAAATTGCTCACAGATGATGCGCAACATTATTTACTACACTATCCACGCACCAGAACCTTTAATTCCATCGTATTTCTTCATGTTTTTGCTAACTTTGTGTTTATTAATTCTTTGACATTTTATTGTCAATAATCTGGTCGTCATAGTTACCTTTTAATCGTTCGTGGTTTTCTTTGTGGCCATCCACCGTTTTTGTCTTAAAAGCCAGATAATCGTTCTGGCCTTCTACTTTACACACTCTTTTCGTCTAATTTTCAAACATTTTGCAAATTCCACTTTTGATTTCGAAATCGGCTATATAAGACAGGGCCGCTCTAGACATTCATTCATTTCATCGCTAGCTTTCGAGCGAAGAAAATTATATAGGCCTTGTCCCGGGGCCGACTGCTCCGGGACTCAAGAAAAGACCTCAAACCTCTTGACTTCTCCACCAGTCACCTCAACTAAAACCTGCCTCTGCACTGGGCTTCAGAGGAGGACTGCTGCCTACTGCTGTCAACCTTCATCCGGGGCTGGAGTCCTGTGCTGCGAAGCCTGCCTACTGCTGTCAACCTTCATCCGGGGCTGGAGTCCTGTGCTGCGAAGCCTGCCTACTGCTGTCAACCTTCATCCGGGGCTGGAGTCCTGTGCTGCGAAGCCAGCCTACTGCTGTCAACCTTCATCCGGGGCTGGAGTCCTGTGCTGCGAAGCCTGCCTACTGCTGTCAACCTTCATCCGGGGCTGGAGTCCTGTGCTGCGAAGCCAGCCTACTGCTGTCAACCTTCATCCGGGGCTGAAGTCCTGTGCTGTGAAGCCAGCCTACTGCTGTCAACCTTCATCCGGGGCTGGAGTCAGCGGTTGGACCGTTTTTGGCTGACTCGCCCCGGACTGCCGTCGACCCTCTCCTGCGACCCTCTCCTGCTCGTCTTCATCCCGTGATCATCCCTTCACTCCATCCTCAACTTCACTATCATCTTCATTTTGTTACTTTCAGATTTTATTACTAAAATAAATTGTATTACGTTTATCCTCATTTTTTTTTTATTTATTCTATTTTTTTTTCTTCATATCTGTCGCTTCACGACAGTTTGGCGCCCAATTGTCTTCAGGTTCTACACTTCTACATAACACTACACATTTCCATCATCACAAAATTCTAAAGAAAACACTTTGTCTAGTGTCCATAAATCAGAGGGAAAATAAGTACCCATTTTAAAAACATTATTTCTGGTGGTCATACACGTAATACTTTTAAGATTGTGGTATCTTACCTTTACATAGTGTGACTCATTATATAAACTAAAGAGGTCATTACTCTTCACTAAACCTTAAAACCTTTATACAGACTTGGTTTATAAAAATTGTTTCTGTTTCACCTTAACTACAATTTTCCTCTGATTTAATATAAACCTTTTTGGCAGTCTCTCTTGGCAACTTCACTTTAGATCATTAGTTCATTGTCATACTACAGACATCAT
The DNA here is from genome assembly GCA_950022955.1 of Xestia ashworthii. NCBI lineage: Eukaryota > Metazoa > Arthropoda > Insecta > Lepidoptera > Noctuidae > Xestia > Xestia ashworthii. The sequence continues at coordinate 7,516,079 of OX465556.1, forward strand.
TAAACATTTTCATATAGCTATCATTGTAACTATTTTTTCTTTTGGAAGGAAAATAATTTTTCTTTAATCTTTTACTAACTTAATACTTCTAATTTTTTTTCTTCTAGAAGGAAACAAGGTATTTTCTTTGAAACTTATCTTTATTTTACCAATATGTATAGAACAATTAAGTTTGAATTTCTTAATAAACCTGAACTCGAATACGAAATTAAGATCAGACTTGAGGAACCAGTAGACACTGTCGTACGGTTAAGAAAGCAAATTCTTCGACTTTCTTCTATTACCTCCTCGGAGGAAATTTTAATCTCACCAATTCCAATTGAGGAAGAGCTCCCTCAAATTAATACCACTATTAATTACTTAGACTTAAAAGTAGATAAACTTCTACACGGTGATTCCAAATACACTCGTCTTATAGAAACTTATCTTAATCATTTATTTTTTAGACTCGAGCGTATAGACGTTGACGTACTGAACTCTGAACAGAAAATTGAGTTTGACGCTTTACGGTCCAAATTTGATAGCCTCAACAACAAATTTGAACCATTCACTTTTCTTCCAGCGGAAAATACTTCCCCTCCTCTCTACGATTTACCTACCTCTCATGACAACTCGGGAACTCCTCCTTCAAATATCCCTCCGTCACAGACCATTCTTGAGGCCCTCCTTCAACAAATTAACTCTACAGTTCCTCCTCAACAAGTGAAGCCTCATATTTTTAAAGATTTAAAAAGATACACTTATAATGGAAAGTCATGTCCTAGGTCGTTCCTTCAAAAACTAGAAGAATATTGCATTTCACGTAGCTTTGACAAAAAACTTTTGATTAATCAAGCGTACGAAATTTTTACAGACAATGCTTTACACTGGTTTAGATTTCAGATTAATTGTAATCCAAATCTGACCTGGCATGAAACTTCTGAGCTTCTTATAAAAGATTTTGGTGTTTTCGATTACGATTACAAATTACTAGAAGACATCAGAAAGCGAACTCAAGGTCTGGACGAAACTATATCGGTCTACATTTCAATTATGTCCGGAATGTTTTCACGCTTGACTAAAAAATTGTCTGAGTCAGAACAATTAGAGATTTTACTGAGGAATATCAGACCGTGCTATTCAGTTTTTGTGGCATTAAGAGATTGTACTACTATTGACTCTCTCTTAGCTGTTTGCCAGATTTACGAAAAATTCTTGGACAAAGATAAAAACTTTAAAGAACCATCTTTGCAACAAAATACTTTAACAGCTGAATTTAGCTACAAACCTCGTATACCAGTTACTAATTCTTCCTCTGTAAATTTTCAGAAACCTCCTCCTCAGTACCTCCAAAAACCAAAACAAATTAACACTCTGACTCGATCTGATCCTCCTCAACAGAGTAGCTTTTGCGTTCGTTGTCGTGTGCATGGACACACCTTAAACACTTGTAAGAAACCTCACTTCATTATTTGCTTCAAATGTGGTTTGAAGGACTTTAAAACTGCTGATTGCCCTAAATGCAATCCTAAGCCTGGTACTAGCTCAAAAAACTAACAACTGACTTGAAAAGTGAAAATTTCGACGTTAATGATTGGAATAATTGGATCAAAACTCTTAAAAATTTCTTTTCTTACTACAAAATTTCTTCAACCCTTTACTCTAATGACAATGATTCCAAACGCCCTTTCATTAACGTGCGAATTATTAACTTAAACATTTCTGCCTTACTTGATTCAGGTAGTTCTGTTACCATACTTGGCAACAATTCTCACCTGGAAATTCTTAAATTAGGTTTCAAGCTTTTCAAGTCAGACTTAATTACTGTCTCAACTGCTAGTAACCAAAAAATTAAATCTTTAGGATATTTTGAATTACCTATTTTCTTTAATGACCAGACTCATTTAATTAAAGCTTATGTTTTTCCAGAATTATTCCCCTCTCTTATTCTTGGTATTGATTTCTGGAAAAAATTTAATCTTCTTCCTACTATTTTATCTTCTGTTTGTCAGTCGAACCTTAAATGTTCATCTATTCAAGATGCGGAGAAAAAGATACTACCTTATGAACATCTTAGTACAAATCAAAAGGATATTGCAGATAACATTATCCAACGCTTCAAGAGTATCTCATTTGAAGAAAAAGGCATTTTGGGACGTACTCATTTAATTACACACAAGATCGACACAGGTGATTCTCTCCCCATCAAGCAAAGATGTTATCGATTGTCCCCTGAAAAACAAAAAGCTTTAATCAACGAAGTGGATAAAATGTTGAAATGGAATGTCATTGAACAATGCGAAAGTCCATGGCTATCTCCGGTGCTTATAACTCCGAAGAAGAATGGAGAATGGCGTTTCTGCGTCGACAGCAGGAAACTTAACTCAATCACTCGTCGTGATGCCTACAGCCTCCCACTTATAAGTGAGATTCTTGACAATCTTAAAAACGCCAAATATCTCTCAAGTATCGACATTGCGAAGGCCTTCTGGGAAATTTCTCTCAACCCTGCGGACAAAGACAAGACTGCCTTTTATGTACCCGGAAGAGGCATGTACAGATTTAAAGTAATGCCCTTCGGCTTAACTAACTCTCCTGCTACTCAACAGAGACTAATGGATATGCTGTTTACTCCAGATTTTGACAACAAAGTATTCTGTTATCTCGACGATATCGTAATTATAAGCGATACCTTCGAAGAACATATTTCTCTTCTCTTAAAAGTTCATGAAAAACTCTCTTTTGCCAATTTAACTATAAATTTTGAAAAAAGTCAATTCTTCAGGAAAGAACTCAAGTACCTCGGTTTTGTTGTAGGTGAATATGGCCTGAGAGCTGATCCTGACAAAATTTTGGAATATCCTACACCATCCTCTAGAAAAGAAGTACGTAGATTCATCGGTACTTGCAGCTGGTTCCGAAGATTCATTGCAAACTTCAGCACAATTGCTTCTCCACTTAACAGGCTAACTTGCTCTGGGAAGATTGCCCCTAAATTCGTTTGGAACCCCGAAGCAGAATCGGCATTCGTGAAACTTAAAGAAGCTTTGGTTACTACTCCTGTTCTCGCTTGCCCAGACTTCAACCTCCCATTCTCTGTACATTGCGATGCATCAAATTTTGGCATAGGAGCAATGCTTACACAACATCAAAACGACAAGGAAGTTGTTATTGCTTACATGAGTAAAGCTCTTAATAAAAACCAGCAGAACTATTCTACAACAGAAAGAGAAACTCTAGCCGTAATAACTGCTCTAGAACACTGGCGTTGTTACCTAGATAATGGTAAACAATTTACAATTTACACAGATCACGCTGCTCTTAAATGGTTCCAGAACTTATCCAATCCTTCAGGAAGACTGGCTCGTTGGACGCTACGCCTATCTTGCTTCAACTTCATTCTAAAACATAAAAAGGGTAAAGATAATGTTGTCCCTGACCTACTATCCAGATCAAAAACTCATGACTCTGAAGATTCTCAACGTCAAGGTGTAAATCCTATTTTAACGGACGAATCAGTTCCTAATCGTGACTTGGAACACTACAACAAGATTTTACTTGGCTGTCAGAACAATCCTGATTCTTATCCAAACTATACGGTTAAAGAAAACAAGCTCTATCGTTGCATTCACTCTCCTCATGCTCTGAACGATGACTTCACTTGGAAAGAAGTTCCACTTCCACATGAAAGACAGGCTATTATCGAAAGGAATCACAGTCCTTCTCAAGAACCTCATCTCGGAATTTTCAAAACCTACAAGAAGCTTTCGTTACGATATTACTGGTCTGGCATGTTTAAAGATATCGCTAAATTTATCTCTACTTGCGACATTTGTCTTGCTTATAAACATCCAAATCATTCTCCTTATGGCCCTATGGGTAAACCAAAAATTTGCTCGAGACCTTTTCAATCTATATCGCTTGATCTTATGGGTCCTTTTCCCATGACCAGAAGACGTAATCAACATATTTTAGTTATTAATTGTACCTTTACTAAATATACTTTTATCTTTCCCTTAAAACGTGCTACTGCGTCTAACATAATTAATATTTTAGAGAATTCCGTATTTCTCATCCATGGTGTTCCACAAACCATTATCATGGATAACGGTCCCCAATTTCAATCCCGTGAATTTACTACATTTCTTAATAAATATAAAGTCCCTTTTATATTCTACTCTCCATTTTACTGTCCCCAAGTCAATCCTACAGAAAGGTATAATAGGACCATCATCACGGCTCTAGCTACTTTGGTAGGTGATGATCATCGAACCTGGGATATTTATCTCCCAAAAATTCAACACGCGATAAACAGTTGTGTTAATGCTATAACTGGTTTTTCTCCAAACTTTTTAGTATTTGGTCGGGAAACAGTTCCTTGTGGTTCATTCTACACTCCAACTCAAAATCTTGAGGAAGTTGTTTTTCTACCTCGCGATGTCTACGCTACAAATATTGGTTTCCTCTCGTCAATTTTTGATAAGGTTCAAACTAATTTATACATAGCACACGCTAAGAATAGCGCTCGCTATGACCTACGTCGGTCATTTAAAGAATTTAATGTCGGTGATACAGTTTGGCGTAAGAATTACGTACAAAGCAACGCGGGTTCGTACTTCAGCGCAAAACTGGCCCCTAAATTTCTAAGATGCAAAGTCTTTAAGAAACTCTCGCCCTTAGTATACATATTAGAAGATACTAATGGAACGAAAAATAAATGGCACATCAAAGACATTAAAATCTAAACCTCGTCTTCATCGAATCATCTTATTTAGATAGTTAATCTCTCATTAGCTCATTTATCAATCGCTTAAAATTAATCTTTATTTTTGTTTTGAATACGAGTTTTTAAACTCACTATTCAACGTCCTATGCGGCGTTACTTTTAACTTGTCTTTATTTTGTGATTTAGAGCTTACTGCTCTTATTCTTCACTTCTACAAATGAGGTCAGAAGATCACTAGTTCAGATACCTTTACTTTAGAGCCCTACCGCTCGAATCTATCTTAGACTAAACTAAATAGTCATCTTAATAATTATATAATTATTCCTTTATAGGGTTTTCTTCGAGCGGCTGACTACTCGTAAAATAAGCCTTAGGTCAATATATTTTTCACCCAGGGAGCGGTTGATTACTCCCTAAATAAGCCTTAGGTCAATATATTTTCCACCCATGGAGCGGTTGATTACTCCCTAAATAAGCCTTAGGTCATATTTAGGAACATACTTCTAGAGTGGTAGTCATTGACTGTGAACTCCACCCTTACCATTATGTAGATGATAGTATACCTGAGGAAGAATGAATGTCTGTTAGATGATTTCTGTTTGGACGAAGTAATGTTTCAAGGATTTCTCTCGAACTTTAAACATAAAATTTTCTCTGAGTCGAAAATTTTCTGGGGTTGTCGGGGAAATGTAGTAATATTATTACGTACTAACCGACTGAACGTCCTCAATGGTTGACATTTTGTCTGTACATCAATTTTAGGTCAAATCTTCATCACATCCATTATTAGTTTAAGCTTTATTGTTTCACGTTGCTCTTTTATTGCCATCCTTTCATTTAGTTTCATTGTAGATATCGTTTTACTGTAACAATTACGAGTTTATCATTTTCATTTTCATACTACACTATACTCACAAATTGCTCACAGATGATGCGCAACATTATTTACTACACTATCCACGCACCAGAACCTTTAATTCCATCGTATTTCTTCATGTTTTTGCTAACTTTGTGTTTATTAATTCTTTGACATTTTATTGTCAATAATCTGGTCGTCATAGTTACCTTTTAATCGTTCGTGGTTTTCTTTGTGGCCATCCACCGTTTTTGTCTTAAAAGCCAGATAATCGTTCTGGCCTTCTACTTTACACACTCTTTTCGTCTAATTTTCAAACATTTTGCAAATTCCACTTTTGATTTCGAAATCGGCTATATAAGACAGGGCCGCTCTAGACATTCATTCATTTCATCGCTAGCTTTCGAGCGAAGAAAATTATATAGGCCTTGTCCCGGGGCCGACTGCTCCGGGACTCAAGAAAAGACCTCAAACCTCTTGACTTCTCCACCAGTCACCTCAACTAAAACCTGCCTCTGCACTGGGCTTCAGAGGAGGACTGCTGCCTACTGCTGTCAACCTTCATCCGGGGCTGGAGTCCTGTGCTGCGAAGCCTGCCTACTGCTGTCAACCTTCATCCGGGGCTGGAGTCCTGTGCTGCGAAGCCTGCCTACTGCTGTCAACCTTCATCCGGGGCTGGAGTCCTGTGCTGCGAAGCCAGCCTACTGCTGTCAACCTTCATCCGGGGCTGGAGTCCTGTGCTGCGAAGCCTGCCTACTGCTGTCAACCTTCATCCGGGGCTGGAGTCCTGTGCTGCGAAGCCAGCCTACTGCTGTCAACCTTCATCCGGGGCTGAAGTCCTGTGCTGTGAAGCCAGCCTACTGCTGTCAACCTTCATCCGGGGCTGGAGTCAGCGGTTGGACCGTTTTTGGCTGACTCGCCCCGGACTGCCGTCGACCCTCTCCTGCGACCCTCTCCTGCTCGTCTTCATCCCGTGATCATCCCTTCACTCCATCCTCAACTTCACTATCATCTTCATTTTGTTACTTTCAGATTTTATTACTAAAATAAATTGTATTACGTTTATCCTCATTTTTTTTTTATTTATTCTATTTTTTTTTCTTCATATCTGTCGCTTCACGACACGCCAAGGAAATGCCCATGAATTTTGCTTGATGGAAGCTGTAGTTAGTTTAGTGCGGGGCCACCAGACCACTGCCCCATAAGTAATTATAGATCGGATCACCGCACAGTATAACCAAAGCGTAATTTTAGGGAATAGGCCCCCTTCTTACCTATCATCCTCCTACATTGCCAGAAGGTAATGCAGGCCCTGTTTATTTTATTGTATAAGTGGCTACTCCAGTTTAACTTACTGTCTAGGATGACTCCCACTCCCCTCTCTCTTACTTGACCTCATTGGCTAAGAGGAGTGTCTTATCGAAAACTTTGGGTAGGCGATAAGGGCCTAGTGTTCGTTTTTGGGTAAAAATGACTAGTTCAGTCTTCGTGGGGTTCACTGAGAGGTCGAACTCTCTGTACCATCGTTTAACGATGCGTAGAGCCTGTTGAGTGAGGTCACAGATTGTCCCCGTCACTTTCCCCGAAATGAGGATAAGGAGGGATATGTCGTGGCTATGATTCCATACTTACAAAATTGGCGTGTTACGAGCAAAATCAACGTCAGTTTGAGTTTGAATGATTTTCTGAGTTTGAGCGCATGGCGAAGTAATGGCGGCTGAAATGTCCTAGTTTAATAACTACGGTACATATACCTATGAAAGTACTTACGATTGGGGTGTGGTCAGTACATGAGGAATATCGCAACTAATCTGTTCACAAGGGTCATTTACTGTAGGTATATTTTCGCATTTTGCAGACATTGCTTCATGTATTTCTACTGCACAGGTATCTTGCTCGAATGAATTTTGTGTTGATCTAAAAAAACATGGAATATACAGAGTCAAATTAAATTAGTTAGCGAAGCTCCACTCACAAAAATCAAAAGTTTTTTTAATTTTTTCGGGTCAACAATCATAACACTCAAAATAATCATTACGGTTGAGACGTATCCAGTACAGGAGGAATATTTTCTTTGTTCATGAACCATCCCCTCAATGTTCTTTTGTACTTCTTCTTCCGTGGGGCACTTAGTTTTAGGCGCCCTTTTTTCCCCATTCGCCAATCTTTTGTATCTGTTGCATAAAAATAACAGCATTATAAAATACCTTAACACTATTATTTATTTATTTTATGAAAGAAATGTTTTATTCGTAAACTAGCTTCTGCCCGCGACTTCGTACGCGGATCCTGTTGCTTTTGCCAGCGATACCGGGTTCGTCAAAATCGAAGATCTGAAACGTCGAATTCTAAGAGCCCGGGGACGGGAAAATAACGGATCTTTCCCACCTGAGCAACACATACCGTTTGGTTCTTTTTGCCATTTAACAGCTTCACAAAAAGTATAATGTTGAACCATACCTCCGGAATATGTGGCGTATTCAATCATAGGAGTATACGTAAATGAACTCCGTTTCTTATCAACCCAAGGAAGGTCGTCATGCCCTACGGCTATAACACCCGATTCTTCAGATGTTATCGACATTCTGTTCAGAGAATGTCGAAATCCTCGCGCTCTTCTTCTGTCTCTTCATGCCGTACTCCAGCAATTCTTTCTCTCTCACATTCTAACTGATTATGAATATTTTGTTGTGTGCGTGTTTGGGGCAATGTATGATAATCTCGAGCAGCGAGTCGCGCATCACGTTCATCGCTCGTCTCAAAAGACCTGTTAGTAGATGTGCGAATACGCTGAGAACGCAAGCGCAATTCTCTATCCGTGAACGCAATCAGGCATCTATTCTTCACTGGTCTCTAGAGACCTGGATGTAGATGCGTAAATACGCTGAGAACGCAGGCGTGCTTCGCGATCGGAAGTGGTTTCCACGGAGCAAGTTGCAGCCTGATGTTCTCGAACAGCATCAAGTCTCTCCTGACGCTCTTCGGTAGACTCTTGGGATCTTATGATCCTCAATCTTTTAGCTCCTCTGAAACATTGGGAAAGGTTTGACCTCTTTCTAGGCATGGTTATAGTTTTGTTGTGGAGATACCTGATCAATTAAAATCTAAGTGCCCTGCGTTACCGGGTAGGCTACCGAGTAACGAAGATAAATGGAAAAGGAAATTAAACACTCAAATAACATAAGCCCGAAGACATATTTATTCGATAAAATGAGTTTTGGTCAGTAGAGTCAAATTTTCAATGATATACCATCGTCATTGAAAATAAGTCCTAAACTGTTACCGCCTTAACCGCGTGGAGGTACTCCCAGTTTTTGTTATTTAATAATTTTATTATACAGTGAAATAAGTGATAGCTTTGCAATAATTTTCACATCAGATGTTTCTGATCTTCGATTTTTTATAAGTCAACAGGAAATGCCCATGAGACCGAACAACTTTTGCTAAGACGTCATCATTCCTATATGTGTTATGGTGTAGCTGGGCTCTTGGGGTTCCACAACAGGTGTCCCAGATCTTCGATTTTTATAAATCAACAGAGAGTGCTTATCAATATTGAACAACTTTTGCTAAGACGTCATTCCTATATGTGTTATGGTGTAGCTGGGCTCTTGGAGTTCCACAACAGGTGTCCCAGATCTTCGATTTTTATAAATCAACAGAGAGTGCTTATCAAATTGAACAACTTTTGCTAAGACGTGATTATTATATGTGTTATGGTGTCGCTGGGCTATTGGAGTTCCACGACAGGTGTCCCATCATCATCATCATCATCATCAGCCTATAATGTTCCCACTGCTGGGACACGGCCTCCTCTCAATGAGAGGGAATGGGCTATAATATATAATCCACCACGCGGGCCCAGTGCGGATTGGTAGATGTCACATGTCTTCGAATTTTTGGTTCTAGGACATGCCGGTTTCCTCACGATGTTTTCCTTCACCGTTTCGAGAGCAGCGGTGATGAAATAAATTACACAAAGTAATGCGCCTGTCTGTGTTCGAACCCACGACTTACTGTTCGTAAGTCGGGGCCGCCACCACTGGGCCACCGCTGCTCTTCAGGTGTCCCAGATCTTCGATTTTTATAAGTCAACAGAGAGTGCTCATCAGATTGAACAACTTTTGCGAAGACGTCATTCCTATATGTGTTATGGTATAACTGGGCTCTTGGAGTTCCACATTAGGTGTTCCAGATCTTCAAATTTATTCTCTCAGCAGAAAATGCTTATCACGTGGAATAATTTTTGCTTTGGTGTCATATTTGTATCTCTTATAGTTTAGCTGGTCTATTGCGGTTTTACATCAGGTGTTCAGGTTTCCAACATAAATTATAGCCTATATGTTGCCCAGACATAATATCTATACAACAAAAAAAAAATCATTCAAATCCGTTCAGTACTTCCGAAGATTAGTGTGTACAAACAAACAGACAAACAGACAAACAGACATACTTTTTTTTTTGGATTCGTACTCTATTACTGTTTCTAAACCCCCTTCAATTATTATTTTTTAAATATATTCAATGTACAGACACAGCTTTTTTACTCTTTTATTATATGTATAGATATAGATGTGTCGTTATTTACTTGTTAAATTACGTATAATGTGAGTTTATTAATTTATTTTTGTAAGCTCTTTCGATTTTCGATAGTTAGAAGGCTGCCATTTAAAAAAAAGGTAATATAAACCTAGTATTTCATTGAGGTAATGAATACGGTTAAAAAGAAAACTATTAAATTCACACAATAATTTGTGACAACCCTCGGATACGCGACATCAGACGCGAGTTCGAAGCGCGTAGCGAGTACCGATGCAACGCGACACGGCGTTTTCTTCCTCATGATGATCAGCTGATGCCAATTCCTTGATTTATTAGGGTAAGCACAATATGATAGTAGGAAGGTGGTTATAACCACCTTCCACTCTCTGGTCTCCCAAACTAGATACCTAGCAGATAAGTCTTTTTAGTTTTTGTTTGGTAGCTCATTTGCCTATTTATTGAGACAGGTTTTGTTATATTTTAAGCTATAAAATATAACACTGGTTCTTATGAGATTACTATTAACTGGGTTGTGGAGGTCAGATAAGCAGTCGCTCCATGTAAAATACTGGTATTCAGCTGCATCCGGTTAGACTGGAAGCCGACCCGAACATAATTGGGAAAAGGCTAGGCAGATGATGATGACTCATGGGAGCGGAGCAGTCAGAAACCCTAGTACAAGCATACATATATGGGTACCTAATACGATATGCAACTGGTACATACCTTTATCATTTTTTTTCTTTTTATCATCAAATGACTCCGCCCAGAGCGGGGGGAGTGTCAGACTTTTACTGACTAAAACCCATTCGTGTTCCTTCCTCGTCCTTTATGTTCCGGGGCAACGGTATCTCTTTCGAACAGTCCCGCAGCCCCGGCAGGCTTCGGCCCTTGCGGGGCCCCTTCCTTTATGCTGACAACTCTTTGAGGCGCGCATGGAACACGAACGCGCCGTCGACACGGCATGTCGTCATAAGACGGACGGACGGCGAGCTAGCCCATAGCTCACCGTCCGCAGGCCCGCGTCTACGGTGGCCGGAGGCCACCACGTGGCCCCCCACGCCTGCTAACACCTACCACCTCCTTCGCTAGTATGACTGCTTCGCAGAAGGAAGGGACGGCTTCCTATTCCGTCTCGCTCCGGACCATGGATTGAACCAGGGCCGGACGCGAGGTCGCCGCCGCTGATCGCCGCACTAGGTGCATACCTACGTTATCAATAGGGTACCCCGACTGCCAGAGGCACATCATAGATATTTTTACCGTGCCAGAAGTGCCAAAGGATGGTTTTATATATGTATATGTGCCTACTATTTGAGTAACCATTTCCATTTCCATGAACATACAAACTAAAAGCTTAGAGCGCATCGCGCCCCTCTCAGATCGAGTGTCTTGCTTACATATGGTGCCTAGTGTACGTACACAAAGCCGCGAAGCACCGCCGCCGCGCCGGCGGTCACTAGTAAGCCTGCGGCGCTGTGTTCTTAGAGAATAGCATTACTGGTCGAAGTCGCCATCGACAAACGCGTGCCTCTGCCGTTGGCTCGTGTCGCCGTGTAAAAAACACTAAATAGATTAGGTGTACCAAAATAAATGACTTACCCATTGTTTATTTGTAGTTGTTCACACCTGTTCTTCAATAAACCAGCACAATTTCACTGGTACAGCGCAGCGTCCACTCAATCCAACAATTTCAATTTGTAAAATAATTTGAAGTCCAAACGATGTACGTCAAACGTCATACGTATGCACAGAGCATCTATATATTATGTTCATACGAATGACAGGCTGCCAGTAGGCTGTCGAATAAAGGTCATGGCACACTACACAAGCACCACCGTACCGCCATTTTATAATGTATTTATGAAAAAACTATATGACGAACGCACCTTGGTATGTCTCAAACATGGACTCCATCACGAACTCTGCGTCAAAAGTGTTATCGAAGAAATCTCGAAAAGGACAAAAGCCTACAAGAAGCGAATCACTAATCATCCAAATATGCTGGCCGTCAATCTAATGAACACCCAAACAGTTGTTCGTAGACTAAAAAAAAAAGATTCCTCAAGACCTTCTCTGAAAAGCACAAGAATAAACGGAGCAGTCACTGGACGGCTTTCGTGTAAGCCCTTTTATTAAATTAAATCTTACACATATTGCTGAATATCTACAAGATTGCAATAAAAAAGAAAAAAAATGAAAACCTGACGGCGGCGGGCCGTCAGCGCGCTTGCCGCTACCATACAACTCAACTCGCGGGTGACTCGGACTCGGCGCGCAGTAAGCGGGCCGTCCGCACGAGTTGCCCGCGGTTGCTCGCGAACCAGTGCCAGCACGCGGACCGCGTGCTTACGCCTCGCTGACGATGCGTGGTAAGCGCGTCGTAGCCTAAATTCAAGGCATGGGGCAACAGCTGTGCTGGTGCGGTGCTTGTGTAGTGTGCCGTGACCTTCAAACTGGAATACGCGCGCGCACACGGCACCGCACTTGTGACTGGTGACATATTGTTCATGTGTGTGAACAAGCGTCATCCTCCCGCACCGCTCCGGGGGGGGACATTATTCAGTGAGATGCACGATAATTCACAGTCAAAGGCGCGCGTAAAAATTACGAAAAGGCCTTTGGAAAATCGAGTTTTATGAAAAAAACCACTGCATCAATCAATTTCATATAAAATATATAAATTTTTTCGATAATTGCGCTTTGTCGGTACCGACTTAGTTTTGGAAGTTTGATTCTTCTTTTATTACTAATTTACGCCCAAAGTTGCGTTAAAATTGGCAATAAAAACGAATCTTTGGTAGCTTGTAACTTTATAATGGCTTTATATTTTACAATTCTGTTTCCGTACAGACAAAGTAAATAATGAGACAAAACGATACCATGTTTAACTTTGGATGTAAAGTTTCAAACAGTGGAGTAATACTCCCCCAAAATTTGTATGGAAAAAATGTCGACTAGAGTGGTTAGGAGTACCTACTTGAAAATTACACCAGACGAATAATTTAAGGGGATTATTTGAGCAGGAAAACCGGAGCTTCAGCTAACAGAACTGTTCAAAAAGTTAGTTCGTAAGTGAATTTATTTGAATCAACACTAAAATGTTTGACGTTCCGTGTCATTAATTTTATGCGAACGTTGCACATTCAACCCTAAACTGGTGTTCAAAAGTGTCACTTAACACTGCCAAAATCCAGTCTGAAATAGTCCACGTCATTTTACTAAATGTAAATCGTAAATTCTCGTCAGGCTTAAATAATAAACGCGGCACCATGAGGGCTGTGCTCCAAATGTGCAATTGTACTGCGAACGTCTTTTGATGAATAAATTCTGTTAACGGTTAGATGTGAACATGAGGCAGCGGAGTAAGGGTTGAGTAGAGTTTGTGATGTTTAAGCTTTTGATGTGATGTTTGCGAGAAATGAAATCTTGTCTCATTATAATAATTATCAACCTATTTTCAACATTAAATCGTGTCAGATACAATTATTGCAACGCAAATTTATTCCATTTGGCTAATCAAAAAGCTGTTGTAAAAACCCGGTTCACATAATTATAATCGATGAATGTCTATCCTACATCACTATCACTAGTATATTATAAAACAAAGTCTCTATGTATGCTTATATCTTTAAAACCACGCAACGGATTTTGATGCGGTTTTTTTAAATAGATAGAGTGATTCAAGAGGAAGGTTTTTGTATATAATTTTACGCGGGCGAAGCCGCGGGCATCGGCTAGTTTATTATAATTACGAAGATCTAAAAATAGCAACACAGATAAACCATTATTGACTTAGAACTAGTACCAGACTTATACTGTCCCACTGCAGGGCTAAACCCTCTTACCTCGCTGTCCGGCCGTCTTATGACGACAGGCCGTGTCGACGGCGCGTTCGTGTTCCACGCGCGCCTCAAAGAGATGTCAGCAAAATGAAGAGGGCAAGGGCCGAAGCCTGCCGGGACTGCGGGACTGTTCGAAAGAGATACCGTGGCCCCGGTACATAAAGGGCGAGTAAGGAACATGGATGGGTTTTAGTCGGTAAAAGTCTGACACTTCCTTCCGGGGCTAAAACCTCTTCTCATTCAGAGAAGAGTAGATCATTGATCACCACGCTGACTTATGTCGGTTTGGCAATTTCGGCGTAAAGTTCAAGTTTCCTCACAACGATTTCCTTCACCGAAGTTATTAGATAATAGCGGACGTCACGCGGTTTCACCCGCGTAGTTCCCGTTCCCGTGGGAGTACGGGGATAAAAAATATAGCCTATGTTACTCGCTGGTAATGTAGCTATCCATTTCTGAAAGAATTTTTCAAATCGGTCCAGTAGTTTTTGCGTTTATTCATTACGAACATACCACACACTAAAATAAAAAATTTTCCTCTTTGTAATATTAGTGTACATTCAAGCCAAAATAAAAAATAGTATCTAAATACGAAAAATAGAAAATATTTACCTACTTTTTTTTAAAATGACCTGGATGAAGTTACAGACACTTTGTAAAACTTTATAAAATCGCAATACCTACATCCGAACCAATTACCTGGTGTTTGCTTATTTTATCCACGACTGTAACCCAATAATACGGGATCCAACTGTTGGGTAAGTGTATTTCCGCGTTATTTAATCAAGTACTTTTCTGCTCGAATTCTGGGTAGTTGATATGGATCCCGATAATTGGTATCAACAGCAAAGTCTCTACACATTACATGGATGTATTATGTATGGATGGATGTTTGTTACTCTTTCACGCAAAAACTCCTAAACGGATTTGGATGAAATTTAACACACAAATAGTTTATAACCTGGATTAGCACGTTGGATACTTTTTATCCCGGTAGTATCATCCTGTGGGACAATAATCAGACTCCATGTGGGAGTAGCCCCGGGCATTAGCCACTTTAATAATATAACATTGAAAAACCATAATACCATAGTAGTTAAGTTCACAAGTTATTACGGAAACATCTCAATGTATCTTAAACTTACATAAATGCTAGTTACGAGGTACAATCCTATTAGCATACCTCGGAAACAACCATAATTTTAATTTACTACACGTATCCTATACGTACTTTGTACAAGGATATAAAGCAGTAATGAAGATTCAGGTAAAACCGAGATAATTTCATTAGATAAAAGGATACGGGTTATATTCATAGACCCAGAATAAAATAAGCCTAGTTAGAAGCTATAAAGATAAGATCTGGAATGAGTGCTAAGGTTCTAATTTAATTTTCTTACTGGGACAGGAATTTTATTGTTCGTTGTAATCTGGGTACTACGTTTTCCCTGTATTTTTGTATTAGCAAACTAAAGTCTCATTATGGAAGTAGTCAAGTTGATACTTTCTTGTAATGATAAATTGAGGAATGAGATTCTATCATCATCAGTCTATTAATGTTCCCACTGCTGGGACACAGGGATCCCCTCTCATAGAGGGGAGGGGATGGGCTAGGGCTATAGCCCATCTCCTTGCACTCTTAACTCGCACTTAGTTACTATAAGGTGCGAGTTGGTAGATGTCACAAAATGTCTTCGATTTTTTTGGTTCAAGTACATGCCGATTTCTTCACGGTGGTTTCGTTCACCGTTTTGAGAGCAGTGGTGATGAAATAAATTACACAAAGCAATGCGCCTTTCTGGGTTCGAAACCTCTTCAAATGAAGATAGAGTGATAAAATTAAAAAAAAAAACCAGATTCCGTTACTGCTCCTGAGAAATTCTTGATGAAAAAACACAATGACATTTTGCCCGACCTGGGAATCGAACCCAGCGGACCTAAAATGGCCGCTTTAGCAAAATAATACGAATAACCTTAAAATTTTTAAAATAAGTACCTAAAATGGACTTAATTTATTATGATCATAAAGTCCACTTTTAGAATTTTTAAATGTTTAACGTGATTCATATTATGTTCTGATAAAGTGGCCGTTTTAGACCCCCAGGACCTCATGCTCAGCCGTCGCACTGGCGACCACTCGACCAACGAGGCAATTACCTATTCTAGTAAATACATATTAACTTACATTTTATTCTACATGACATAAGTACCACATTTACGCTATCATTTTATTCAAGGTTGAAGTAAATCGCTACTTCGTGATCTAAGTGGCGGCTAACCCTTTTTTATCAACAATCTTGTGTTATATTCAACCGTAACAGACCTGATATTCTTGGCTTCTAGGATTTTTTTGTGAGTTCTAGTTATCTCTTGTATTAGTAGAATATATCTACTGTTGTACCTAGAAACTTATATTAACACTAGTTTTGCCCGCGGCTTCGTTCGTTAATTTAGAATTTGACAGTAAATTCATCACTCATGAAAAAAATCAATCATGGCTGGAAAGACACGTGGCGCCATAAATTATCATCATACCTCGAGAACAGTACTTTTTTTAGGGATGACCCACCCTATGCCTGTTGCTGTATACCTGACAACGCATATATGCAAAATTTATCATATTTTTTCAAGTTTGTCGTATTTTGTGATCATCCACCATCTAAACGAATGGACTTCTTTCATATAATTTTGCCAACTATAGAAAACTTATTTATTCTCATAACCCTTGTTTATATCAGTGTTCATTCAATATTATATTTGGGAACCTAAATATTCAGCAATCCAATCGAAATAAATTCACACTACCTTAAAAATATGTTTGAGATACAAATTATTTTGGTATTTACGACGTTTGTATGAGAACGACGCATGCTCCGCCGGCCCCTTAAAACCGATAAAAATGATCCATAATGTATTGGAAATTATTAACTATGATACGAGTAGATCACAAATTCTCAAAATTAAAGGTTTAAACATCAATAAAGCACTGAAAGGTTGCATACCTTCCTGCCAGTTCTTGCATACAGTACGGACGAAACGTACGTAGGTTTCTTTTATCTAAATCTATGTAATACAATATAATCTCAAATGGCAAATTAAGAGCCAGCAACCATAGTATAAATAGGAGCAG
Source organism: Xestia ashworthii (assembly GCA_950022955.1). NCBI lineage: Eukaryota > Metazoa > Arthropoda > Insecta > Lepidoptera > Noctuidae > Xestia > Xestia ashworthii. The sequence continues at coordinate 7,533,157 of OX465556.1, forward strand.
TAGTGCAACTAAAGCTCAATCCGCGTTATAATTACCTACCGTACTTGCCTGTCTCAGGGTTGTCACTTTTAGCTAAATTTAAATTCAGTGCCTGGAAATGTGTTGTCTGGTTTTCACTGAGATCTACAGCATATTTTTTTTTACTCTCTTATTTTAAAATTTAGAGGGGTGGGGATGGGTCTATCTTTCAAACGATTGTAACGCAATGTAACGCATTCAAAACATTGTTCTGATGAATGGATTGAATAGTACGGGTCGTGAAGGTGTATAAAGTTAAAATCTTACAATAAAAACTTGCTGGTCAATTAAGCGCAGCCACTGAAGGCGTCTGGAATGGAAAGCACATTTAATATACCTACATTAGGTATCTATCATAAAAAGTGGAGTAAAGTGACTAAAATATTATATAAAAAAACATCGTAAAACCACCAAAAAACTATGTGACCTAAATGACTATGTGACTATATGACCAAAAAACTATTATCAAAAAAAATATTCTACAACAAAGAGTGTGTTTACGATGAACACAATGTTTACTATTTGTTTTACCTTATATTTCCTAAACTACTGGACCGATTTACATGATTTTTGCATGGATATCGGTTTTAAGCCAAGTCCAACGTTTTTACACTAATTTCAACGTCATATCATAATTAACAAAAAATCACCTTTTCAAGTTACGTAAATATTAATTTGACACAAAACTTTAAATTACATTTTTCTTAGTCTTATTGGACTTTAAAATTGTGATGATGCTAATTCATCATAATACTATGAAGATTCCAATAAGATACCATCAAAAAAATACTTATTTACGACATAAAATTATTAGGTAGGTACCTATCACAAGTTTTCAAAACACAAAATTTTGATGGATAATTATTAATAATGGACACGTACTTTTTTGGTTTTGTAAATCAATGGTCAATACTAAGATAAAACGCAGCAAAACTCGGGAGTGGGGGCTCGTGACGTCATTCAAAACTCATTCAAAATTATACTAAGGCGTCACGTTTGTAAATTTTGGTTTGTCTAACTGACGGACTACCTAATTAGATTTCTTTTGTCGTCTACCCTATTCGTCAATCATTTTAAATTACGTATTTTATAACTTTAAATATGGACTTAGTTACTATACCTACCTAAAATACTGAGAAATCGGCATAACTCAACGTAAACAAAGTCAAAGAATCTATTGTCAGATCAAGTACCTACCTACCTAACATTCTAGTGGGAAAGTAGACCTGCCTACTTCGTCTGTCTAATAGAAGACTAATACAACAAACAAATACTTAACTAGGTATCTCATCATCAATAATAAATTATATGCTAGAATAATCGACTTGCTTACTTTTCCTGTTCAGTAGGTAATCTGAACAGAGTCAACTCTGGAATAATTGAATTATTTAGACACCCATACACACAGCGATAGGTTCTCCTGCGATAATCACCCATTTTTAATTTATTTACGTATGCCTTTATGCCGTGACGCGCGAACTTTGTGCGGTGTGCAAGCCTCGACTGGCGGCAGTAAGACACGGGTCGAGATTTTGTTAGAGTGTGCGTGCGGCGACGTAAAGATAGTATGACGCACACATACAAGCCGCGCGCGGTGCGTTTCTATGAAGATACCCTACTTGTCTTTTTTTATACTTTGCAGCAACCAACACAATATGTATGGGGAGCAAGAATGCGCTAATGATACATCGCATCAGATTCCACTTAGCTTAGCCATTCTTTAAACATTCCTGTTTAGACCAAGCGTTCGCATTATTGGAATTCAAGTACGAAGATAGCTTACGATCATCCATTTGCCTAGCCTTTTCCCAACTATGTTGGGGTCAGATTCCACTCTAACCGTATTCAGCTGGTTACCAGTATTTTAAATGGGGCGACTGCCTATCTGACCTCCACAACCCAGTTAATCTGGGTAATAGGATATCACTTGGTAAGACTGGTTGTCAGACTTCTGGGCCTCTGCCTACCTGTAACGACTGCCAAAGATCTACAAATGACAGCTGGGACCAACGGCTTAACGTGCTTTCCAAGCACGGAGGAAATTCGATATGTAATGGGGAGGTCACGCATCCACGGACCAACCCAGACTGGCGCGGCATAATCTGAAGGTCGTCCCGAACGGCTGTTATTATTTGGCCACAAGTATACACATTTTTTTTTTCATTAAATCTGATTTTAATGTTAATTTTTAATTTTGATGGTAATTTATTTTAATGTTTTAATTTTATCTTACTCTAATTTGGATGTTAAAATTTGTATTTTATCTTATTTTAAATTGAACGTTTTAGTTTTGTCTTATTTTAAATCTGATTTTAATTTTAATTTTTATGGTAATTTATTTTAATTTCTTGATTCTAATGTTAATTTTTTTTTATTATTAAGAATTTTGTTTATTTTAATTTTGCACTTTTATGGATCATGTTGTCTGAATTAAATGTTTTTTTTTTTATTTATTTATTTATTTGGTTTATTGATGCTGATACAAAATAGTCCTCTTGACCGTTTTTCGATCACGGTGGCCAATCTCAGCGGATACAAAGGGTGTAAAACACCTCTTAACGAAAGCACTTGTTCTCCCCGTCATTGCGATGATTTTTTTAGTCTCTACACCATACTGAAAATCTTTTAGTTACGTAGATATTGGGGGTTAAGTGTAAGATTTTACTTTAAACACCTCTACGACTCCCGTTCTGTTCAATCCATCCATCAGCACAATGTTCTTAGTGCGTTACATTGAGTTCTACCACAAAAAATGATTTTTAACCCAAAAAATAATGTCGTTTCCCAGCAAAAGTGTTTGCGTAAAGTTAGTTAGTTAGATGTACAGAATGATTGGATGACGGCTTCGTGATGAGGTGGTTTACCCTGTATTAGTCAACGGCGGCGGCGCGTGAGATATTTGCACAAGAGAGTGCGCAGGCGCAAGTGCACTCTCAGCGGGCCTAAAATGGCCGCTTTAGCAGAATTATAGTATGAATCACGATAAAAAAAATTAAATTCTTAAAATTGAGTTTATGGTCATAAAAATAAAATCCATTTTAGGAATTTTCAATTTTTATTCTGCTGAAGCGGCCATTTTAGACCCCCTGTTCCTTTACTCACATAGTCCAATAGGCCGGCAATACGACACGACCAGAGAGAGATCAGCCGCAGGACCACCAGCATTTCGAAGCACGGAGGTAAGTATCATACCGCAAAGCTCCAAATCCCGTTCTTCTTCTGAGAAATCCCTATAGGAAACACCTAGTAACACTTTGGTACCGTCAAATAAAGTTTTCGAATCATCATCAATAATTAAGCTGGTAGAAATCTATCTACAGAACTTGCCTTTCTCTCTAATTCCAATGCCTCTTTCGTGTGTCAATTATGTCAATACCAATTAGGCTTATCGGAGTTCATTAATGAGGCTCATAATATCTCACAACACTGGTTACTGGTAATAGGCTAGTTTCCACCATCAATAAATTGCAAATCTATTTAGTCCGTCAGTTATCTGTCATTCAAGGCTCATATCAAAGCAGCTCGTGACCGAGCTGCCTTCGCTATGGGCCGACTCCATTTCATGATCACTAGGAAGAGCAAGTTGTCACTTAAGTGCAAGTTGCGTCTTTACACCGCAGTCATCCGTCCCATCATGACATACGCTTGTATCGTATTCGCTCATGCCCACCCGCGTCATATCCACACGATGCAGACCTTACACACGTAGACCTTAGAATCCCTACCGTTAAGCAGTTCATGAAACGCCTTTCCAAGCGTTACTTCGACACTGCCATCAAACATAGGAACCCCCTAATCGCATCGGCCGCCCGGTACGACCCATCGCGTATTAGCTCAGTCCAACGTCCGCGTCACACCTTAGTCACCCCCGACGATCCGATCACTATCTTGCAAGAGAGTAGGAAAGATACCAGTACAGTTCGTAGAATGTACAAATACAAACCGAAGACATTCCGACCTCGCGGCCGAGGTCCGGCGCGTAATCCCAAGTGAATCCCTCCCCGACCCTTGCTCGAGCCAGCCCGCGATGCTGAGCCTTTAGCAATAAAACAGTCCCTAAATAATGACAATCAGATCCAGCCTGTCCCTTTGCTGCCCCCAGCGACGCCCTAAGCCGAGGTCCGTACCCCACAGGGGGTGCCCTTAGAGCGCTGTCGCTTAGTTTTTAGTCATTTTTGCCCTGGCTGGAGGCCTTAAATTCAAGGCATCCACAGGACTTGCCCGGTTAAGCAGAAGCCAGTCTTCGTAGACTGAACTGCGAGATGTCCTATCCAAAAAAAAAAAAAAAAAAAGTCCGTCAGTTAGAGTATTGGAAAATAATGGACACGTATTTTTTGTTTTTGTAAATCAACGAATATTAACAAAGATAAAACGCATCAAAACTCGGGAGTGGGGGCTCGTGACGTCAGTACTCACTAAAAATGATACCAAACAGTGACGTATTGAAAATTTTTAAAGCGTCATATCTTCGTCAATTTTGGTTTATGTAACAAAAGAAAAAATACGGGTGAAATATTTTTTGATAATCTAAGTGACGGACTAATTAGATTTTTTCAGTTAACAAGCCTATTCAATTGTGTTCCGAGAAAATAGGTGTATCTGAAATATTAGATTCCTCTTATTCGGTACAAAGGAGATATTGGTGTCCATTCTGTTGTTCACAAACTAAACTTAATTTACCTAGGCTATTACTATCTTTTTCTTTCTAATAAAACGAGAAGAAGGCGGACGTAATTTAGAGCTGTCAAATTTAATTGGAACTTACATTTCCATACAAATGAAGGGTGCACGTAAAAACATGTCGAATAAAAACACGATGAAGCAAAAGGCATTAACTAGTTTGACATCTCTAACTTAGTTCATAGCTCCGTCCTTTTCTCAGAGAATTTTAATGTTCGCGTAAAAATTTAGTTTTATTGATAAGCTCATCAGATGCAAAATGTTTGAAGCTGACAGATAGATTCAAAGAAAAATAGTTTTTTTTGTAAATCGTCATATTCCTGCACTTATCCCATGTTACTTGGGGTTGGCGTAACACGTTATATTCTTCTATTCTCGCCTGTCAACCGTCACGCAATCATTTACACCTTTTACCTTGAAATCATTCCACACACAATCCATCCATCGTTTCCAAGGTCTTCCTCTCTTTTAGTCACATGCGATTCTTTCCTCCTCATCAGATGCCCATACCAAGACAGTCGATTCTCTTTCAAATTTTCTGTAACGGACGGTATTTTTTAACTTTCTACTCATTCCTTATTTTATCCATTCTTGTTACACCAAACATCTACCTCAAAAGTCTCATCTCCGCTATATTAAAAAAAGCGGCCAAGTGCGAGTCGGACTCGCCCATGAAGGGTTCCGTAGCAGATTGAATGAAAGGTAAATTGCTGTTTACGATATATGACGTTTTAAAAAAAACAACTGAATAGGTCTCGTCCAAACCAATTTTCGGTGGAAGTTTACATGGTAATGTTCATCATACCTATGTTTTTTTAGTTTTATCATTCTCTTATTTTGGAAGTTACAGGGGGGGGGGGGGGGCACACATTTGACCACTTAGATCAGAACGCTAAGAAATTCATCCCGTATGTATGAAATCGTAAAATGGTTATTTATGCGCAGGTGTACAAAAACACGAGTAAGAGGTATCGAGGCAAGCTCTTACCATAATTATTTATGTGCCCTGATTTCTCTATAAAAAGACGCCTTCTATAGACCACACTTATCTGTATTAACCCGCATTTTGTCCACACAAAATGGCTGGTTTTTGTATGTGAACCCCTTTGCTGCTGCCTTTTCGCTTCGCTATCGTTTCGATGTGCTTACGTTCCGCTCGAATAGCCGGCCATATCCTTTTAACACCGAGCATAAAGACATGTTCACATTTGCTTAAGTGATTAATAAAAGAATGAACCAAAGATAAACCTACGCTGTCATTTACGGGATAACTTTCGTTATTATCGATTATTTTGAGCTCCCGATATTTCAAATAAAGAGGGTAGACCGATTTGTCTGCTCCTAACAATTTCTTTTCCATCCACCGGCATTCTCCAGTCATCCCGCGATCATGGCATCGACGGCGTCGAAATATCGGGAGCTCAAAATAAGTGATAATCACGAAAGAAATCCCGTAAGTGGCAGTATAAGTATAGCTTAAAGCAGTGTATGAACTATGAACCAAAGATGTTCCACTGCATAATTTAGAAGCATTGGGACCGGTCGATTGAACATAAATTACTGATTGCGTCGTGCTTTGTGTAAAAAAGCTCGTAACGGCGGACTATGCAAGCTAATTCGGTCATTAGTTGGTGCAGTGTTAACTGTAATAAAGCCAGCCTAATGTGCAGAGAAGGAAAACACTTTGTGAAAAAAAAACACCTTTGTCGTAAAAGAAACTTAGTTGTTGACACATTGCCAAGAAGCTTTAGCTCTAACCGCATAATCTTTTGTTTTCGCAAAATGCAAGCATTGTAACAATCAATACGTTTCAATTTCGCCAATCGGATGCAGAATAATTAAATTCATACTTCGAAATGTAGATATGCGGTTGTAGTCGTTGCCGACCGGAGTTGTGTTAAGACAAAGACAATATAAACCTAGGTATTCTATCTGCAAGCACGTAGAATCTAGAATTCTGGAGCATAATTGTCTTAGACTACCCGTAGCGTGTCCTCAAGTTAGGATAGTTAGAGGCACTTGAATACCGAATTGTTGCATAGGTGTTAGTGGATTGCAATTGGACTGTACCTGTACTGTAAATCTATCACTAGTCAGTGAAGTCAATAGTTCAATCTTCTTGCACTTTACAAAACTAAATGCTTTTATCGCTAAACATAATATAGAAAACATGGTACTGTCTCTGACATCTCCAAACATTTGACGGACAAAGAAATTAAATACCTTTTGCGCTAAAGGCAACTTGTCAGAACATTTTTTGTATTAATATATCGAATTTCAATTTCATGAAAATAGCGTTATTCAGTGTGATTAAGGGGCCGGCGGAGCATGCGCTTTTCATAAAAACGTAATACCAAAATAATATGAAAATCAAACATATTCCTAAGGTACTGTGTATATGTCAACGTAAAATTCAAACACGTATATATACATGTATTTCGACTGGATTACAGAATATCTACGTTGACAAATAAATATTTTGAAAGGACAATGATGTAAAGGCAAGCTAAGAGGAATTTAAAATTTCTATAGAAAAAATATTTTTCTCATAACTCTTGTTTAAATCAGTGTCCATTCAAATATGTGTTTGGGAACCTATACATTCTGTAATCCAATCGAAATAAATACACAATACCTTAAAAATATGTTTAATTTGCAAATTATTTTGGTGTTACGTTTGTATGAAAAACGCATGCTCCGCAGGACTAGTACGTACCATTTTTATAACTTATCAGACTGAATTTCATAGTGCAGAATATAAGCCACTCAACAAAGACATGTCCAGTTTTCCTGGGGTCCGTTTTAATATAATAAGAAGGCGTTTGCAAATCTGGCTAAAACTTTCAAAAGTAAGCAGTTTTATGTAAGAATGATTTAAAAACAAAAATTTTGAAGGCGGTTCAAATACATGAAATGAAAATAGGTAGGTACTTGATAAATTGCGAAGATTGTTTAATAAAAGCAATCGTGTAATTAATGGCATAAAAAAATCAAGCTATCGAAACTGTAATACCATCGTTTACATAGCTTATCAAATATTTCCTTGAATTATTTGGCTATACGTGTTCACCTTTTAATTTAATGACTGACACTGGAATTCATATTTGCCCTGAAATAAATCGCACGAGGACGAATTAAGCTTATATTGAATAACTTTATGTGGATCTCTCATTGAGCTTGCAATCTATAAAAAGCGAGGCCAGGTAATACTGGAAATGGTAGCTTGATGTGTCGGGAGTGTGGCACAGCAGGCTCGTATAGACAATTTTCACTGATTTGCGGTTGAACATGTCGAAGTTTCAATTCGGTAAACCAAGATTGGTTTAATTTCGTGCAAAAGTCGTAGGAGGGTTCATGACAAACGGTTACGAGCAAAGGCGACTTTTAATTGCTTGGTAGGTGGTTGCACCAATAACGGAGAAGTTGAAAGGGAATCGACTGTCGTGACATGGACATGTGATGAGGAGGGATCGCATGTGACTAAAAGAGTGATGAGTATGAATGTAGGGGGAGAGGAAGACCAAAGAAACGATGAATTGACTGAGTCAGGAATGATATGAAAGATAATGGATAGCGTGACGGTTGACCGGGGAGAATGGAAGAAAAACGTGTTATTCCGACCACAAGTAACATAGGACAAGGGCAGGAAGATTATGATGATGAATTGCTTGATAGGTACTGACGACTGCTTCATGGGGTCAATTTTCTTTTTCGGATGTGAAACCATCAAATGACTTCTCCCACTCTGGGCGGAGCGGGAGGTAGTGTCAGACTTTTACTGACTAAAACCCATCCATATTCCTTCTTTGCTCTTTATGTTCCGGGGCCACGGTATCTCTTTCGAACAGTCCCGCAGCCCCTTGAGGCGCGCGTGGAACACGAACGCGCCGTCGACAGGGTCTGTCGTCATAAGACGGACGGACAACGAGTTAGCCCATAGCTCACCGTCCACAGGCAAGCATGAGCATGGGGTCCTGGGTTCAATTCCTACTTCGGAAAATGAGATTGGGTGTTTCCCTCTGAAATTTCCCAGGAGCTACGGACTCTCGCTTTGTACCTGGTGGATTTCCATAGGCTGGTACTTAAACATGGTCTCTTTGGAGACGTGGGTTCGCATTCCACTGCTGCCATCATAAAATGAATGATACGCAGATTCGATCAAGACTGATATGAAGTAAATATTTATTTATAGCACAACATATTTGGTTTTCTATGAATACTCACATGACTTACAATAAACATAGCTACTGAAATGTGGGTATGTCAATAGATACACCATTCCCTACCCCTTAAGGGTTTGCAGGCATGATATTATGTAACAACCTACGTGACCTTTTGTTCCTTTCTTATAAGAAAAATTAAAGCAGATAGGTCAACATCATTCCATATAAAACCGACAAAGAAATTCACGCCACCGGTATTCCGGCATGCAGAATTACGTCGCAATACAATTACCAGCGCTCAAAGTGCAAACCTTGGGCCAGATTCATTTCAGCATTCTCTTTATTGCACTTATTATTGTCAATAGTGTCATTTGTCTGGGAGCGAAGGTCTTCTAAAAGTGCCATCAGTTTGAATACATCTTTTAAGTTTAATATCTTCGTTGCTTGTCTTTTGTTTTATGTTGAAGATGCTCCAATTCCTGCTCTTGCTCTGTTTAGATTTCTGGTTGAAAATTTCGTTGAAATGTTTGCGAGATATGTACGTGTACTTTTGAAGAATTTTACTACTAGTATCTACTTACCTGAATGTTCGAGAAAGGCCCAGAGTAAATTGCTTTTGCGTGGTAAGATAACATAACATAACATCACGGCATGTTATCCCCGACGAGTTAGGCAGAAATGTACCTAACAAATACACCCACGTTTCGGTAATTAGGTTTTAATCGCATTTAGCAAGGGGATACCTATTGATGCAAATTGATGGTTTTGCCGCCATCATGCGAAAGAGAAGCGCTTCCCTGCTCGCTCATCATCTTGGCAGTACCAACAGTATCTTGAGTTTATTCGCAGATAGATGGGAGTCTCCAATGCTGCGACATTGGATGAAACTCCACACTACTAACACTAGTATTTAAGACCATTGTTACTAACACTATGGGCGTTAACCGAAATAAACGTTATGATTATTATTATTGCGATCAACCAGGCAGAAATCCAGACTTGCAGAGTCCGGATTTATGCCTGGCTCCTACTGAGAAATTCCTGATGGAAAAATAAGATGGCATTTTGCCCGACCCGGGAATCCAGCCCAGGACCTAATGTTCAGCAGTCCATCAAATTCTAATATGATATGTTATAGCTATCATCAGAATATGGTCATAGGGTATGTACCAACGCGGGCCTGTGGACGGTTAGCTATGGGCCCGTCCGTCCGTCTAACGACGACAGGCCGTGTCGACGGCGCGTTCGTGTTCCACGCGCGCCTCAAAGATATGTCAGCATAAAGAGAGGGGCCCGCAAGGGCCGAAGCCTGCCGGAGTTGCGGGACTGTTCGAAAGAGATACCGCGGCCCCGGAACGTAAAGGGCGAGGAAGGAACATGGATGGGTTTTAGTCAGTAAGAGTCTGACACTCCCTCGCGCTCCGCCCAGAGTGGGAGAAGTCATTTGATGATTTCCCATGCTAAAAAAAAAATAAAAAAGGGTATGTACCTAAACTGCATGGTTTGTTCCAAGGTACTCGCTGATTTGTGTAACAAAGAAGGCAATTTTTTAAATTGCTCTTCACTGTGTAATAATCCACTAAACACAAGAATAACGATAAACCACATAAAATAGCTCAGACGAATGGCTAAATTAAAACGTAAAAATTAGCGAGCGATAATAATGAGAAAATATAATTTGTAGATCTTTGACAGTCGTTACAGGTAGCCAGGGGCCCAAAATGTCTGACAACCAGTCTTACCAAGGGGTATCGTATTACCCAGTACTAACTAGGTTGTGGAGGTCAGATAGGCAGTCGCTCCATGTAAAATACTGGTATTCAGCTGCATCCGGTTAGACTGGAAGTCGATCCAATATAGTTGGGAAAAGGCTGGGCAGATAATGATGAATAATGAGACATATCGAGGACTATTGTATGCAGTAACAGTGCGTGCCAATATCGTCCGGGTAATAATTGATCAGGTAAGAGCAATGCGTGTCTGCCAGTGTGTATTCGGCGATACTTACATCAAGCTACATATCGACGCAAGAAAGCAATCTTGTAGTATCTCGAAAAGTTGAACTTTACACCAGAGCCAAAAAACTATTTCAAAAATTCATAACTCGTAAACTAGCTGAATCAGAGTGGTCATTTTTGGAACACTTATTTCTTATAATGAAATTTATCAGATGGCAATAACGATAGCATTCTAAAGTTAGTCTAACATGCGTTTTATACTAGTTACAGCAATTGGTATTTCAATTTGAAGCAGCAATTTTGCTGTATGTTGGTAGTTGTTGGTACAAAATATGTGTGGACTGCGAAAAAAAAATACTTGTAGCGTTTTTGATGTATCTATGTATAACTTAAAAATAGTTGATTTTATGGTAGTTACAGCATTTTGAAGTATCTTTTTGTTAAAAAAGTTTAGAAAAGTCAACGACGTATCAAAAAAAAACACATCGTAGGAAAACGTTGATCAGATTCAGACCGTCTGACGCAGTATTTTTTTCTTATTTCAATGATGCAATAAAAAAAATACCATTTTTCGAGATACGACAAAATCGCTTTCCAGCGTCGATATGTCTAGTATAACATGGCCTCGCGTTGTACAGATCTCCTATATAATAAGAGATCTACTGTTTTGCATAGAAAAATTGATCGTGCGATGTATTTGGTTATTAATTTAGTTTGAGTGGGAGTTATAAAATTGTTTTGATTGAAACAAAAAAAAAATCCAGAAAATAACAAAAATAGATCTGATATTCCCTGAAGAATTGGCCACAGTTGTATAGTACCTGTACTGTACAACCACACTTGGGCAATAAAGTATGCTTGATTTCAGTAAAATTCCATTTTTCAAGAAACTAGAAAAAATAGTGACACATGAAGAAAACTTGTATCAAATTGGAAACGGAAAAGTTAATTTAAAAAATAGAACTTGTCAAAAAAACACTTACAGAAAAGATCTCATGCAAAGTAACTCTAGATCCTTTTCAAGAAAACCTAAAAGTAAGTAAACAAGAAGATTTAAATAATTTTCCCATGTCAAACATCGACTTTGTTCAAAACAAACACGCTTCACGTACAAAAGTTACAAAATCTGAACAAGCGTCAAAACACACCTATTTCGTCAAAGTACCGTTAAGTAAGGTCCATTGTTACCCATTCTTTCGTAACTTGAAACAGCTGACTACACAAAGTCTTAAGTAAGTGTGTTGTGGAGAAGTTAGATCAGGTCTTTTTTAAACCAAAGATGTACTGAAATGTATACTGTACTAGCTTCTGATTGAGGATTCGCTTACGTCTGTGTTGGCAACAATCCCATAAAAAAATACCAGGGTTTGTAATTATCGAGATAATAATATTCTATAAACTTATCTTAATATTTTTTATCCATGATGTTTGATGACTTATTCTCTTTATTTTTTTATTCAAACTTTTATTATTGTTAAACGCAGTCGAATTCAGTCCAAACAGGCTGTTTATTTTTGGCTATTTTCGTAATATCGCACACAAAAGAACTAAAAATACTCTTTATTGAAAAAAATGCGCGATTTTAAATTCGAACTTTACCTCGTTTGGATACGCGTGGAAACGGCAAATCGCGTTCGGATAAACTTACACCTACTTAGTGATACTGATAATGATTTTTGTTAGAAGCATGATAATATTATCACTTGGACCCTGTTAAATACTACCGGAATACAAGATATCCTTTGTGGAACAAAGAATATCTTTAATAATAAATAAATAAACCTGTGTGTCAAATTTCATGAAAATTCATTCAGCGAATAGCGGGAAAAGGTATCAGACATGCAGACAGGTAGGCAGACAGACAAACAGAGTTACTTTCGCATTTAAAAATGTTAGTCTAGGTTTAAACTACTTTTAGTTGAATGAATCGCCAGATTTTTCAAAGATTTCTCTTGTGGTTAAAAAATAAAGTGACGTCTAATTTTAGGTCTGACATTCGACCTAGATAAAACCTCCTTTACTAAGTCATCTCTCATTCAGTAAATAAATTACGAATAAAATTACACATGGTCTTGTGTTTCTGAGAATTCTCAATATTGCGGTTTAATAAAGTACCTACTTAACCTCTTTTTCTGAGATTCTCAATATTGCTACGGTTTAGTAAAATTACTTTTTTTCTAGGGTTGACAGGTTTATACATGTGTGTTTATGAGTTCATCCTTTAAACAAACCACGTGTGAATTTTATGAAAATGTAGGTACTTATGTAGCATCAGCATAGTGAAGCTTATGAGAACCACGATATTATCCCACCGGGATAAAAAGTATCCTATGTGTTAATCCAAGTTATAAGCTATCTTTATGCTAAATTTCATCCAAATCCGTGCAGTAGTTTTTGCATGAAAGAGTAACAAACGGATGGATGGCTCGATCCGCATTTATAATAAATATAACTAAGTAGGTATTGCCCGCGGCTACGCCCGCGTTCGAAAGTATATACTAAAACCATCCTCGAGAACCACTCTATCCATTGGTGAAAACAGCATGTAAATCGCCTAGTTGTTTTTGAGTTTATCGCGAACAGACAGACAGACGCGGCGAATGACTTTGTTTTATAAGTAATATTTATTGATATTAGTAGGAAGTAGGATTTGGCCTTAAATATATTTCCGAAACTGTAACTTTACAAATGACAAAACTGGCGAGTCTATATCGTGCAGCGGGGTAATTGTCTCACACACTCATAATACCAATGCTGTTAATTTTGTCAATTCAACAGTATTTACGTGACCGTGAACAAGTTATTGCTCTATTTACGCTGTCGAAAAAATAAATATTTCAGAAATAATTATTTTAAGTCAATGGATTAATTTGATGAATTATCTTGAAAAACTCTGAGTTACGATGTAGTACTAGTTAATACAAGTACCTATTCACAATTAAGCTACCAAAGATATATATTTCTGCCCTTGTCCAATGTTACGTGGGGTCTATGCAACACTTATGGTCTGCCATTATCTTCTTTTAACCCTACTTTATAATCGAATAAAAATTCGGCATCCCCATGATTTCTATTTCATTATCTTTCTTATGAAAACCCCATTCATATAGACAAAATGTGTCGTCATCCCCTTCAAATGAATGTCTTAAAATATCCCTAGTTAAGAGTTCTGCTGGTTTCCCACATTTTGTCAAAATATTTCTGTCCCATTCCCGTATATAATTGCTGGTGACGACATTTGTCAGTAGAACGGAGCAAAATTTATGCTGGTTTTGTTTCTGACATGGTGTCGGTGATATGGGAATGAAAATAAACGATTACTGCATTGTAAAACTGTGAGAAAATACAAATATAATGGCTTTAGTTAGTCAGGTTAATTAGTTAGCTATCAGAAGCGGGCTTTAAGATATCCCGCTGGGAATAACTATTCTTCTTTCCTCTTGCCGATCTATTTGGAGTCGGCACAGCATAAAGAACTACATCATACTTCCTCAATTCATCTCTGTAAGTTGTCATCTTAGTACCACATGGAATAGTTACTATTCCGTAACCTATTCATTGCCTTTCTGATCATGTCGTCCTACACACAGTACACACCGTTTATCTTTAGATGTTGCGCTTGTTAATATCACCATCATCATCATTTCAGCCGAAAGACGGTATGTCCACTGCTGGACATAGGGCTTCTCCAAGTGTCGCCTCATTGACCAGTCCCGTCCAACTCGCATCCAGCGGACCCCCGCAACCTTCCGAAGTAATCGTTCCATCTAGTGGGTGGTCTTCCAACGCAACGTCTTCCGGTTCGCGGTCGGCACTCCAGAACTCTTCAATATAGGACTAACTTGTTAATATAGGATTTCTTAAGCTTTATCATATTTAGACCTATAATGTTTTCTATAAGTCTTGATCTAAAGTTATTGAATGGTTATAATCCATCATGATTGTTCTCTCGAAAGATCGTAAAAATCTACCTTCTCCAAGAAAATAATCTTCACCTCTAAAAATAAAAAACAAAGCCACTCACTGTCGCGTTCCTAATTACGTGTGACATCAGTTGTCAGTTGACAGTAATTATATTTGTTTGGTTTCTGTAGGTGACTGAATACTTCGTTAGCTACCCACTTTGTTCCAGTACATATTTGACTTACTTAATTAATCAACAATGAACATTTTCAGCGTTTCCAATCTATGGTAATCTTATTTGAATACGCCTCGTCTTGTTTAATGGTGGTTATTCGTTTCCGTCCTTTGACATTTCCTTTAAATCTTCCATGTCTGTTTTCTTCATTTTATTACTTATTTATTGAACATCATGTACCAATGTCAGATTTGTTACTGGAATTATTTTAAAGCCGGCTGTTGTTTCGTCTATGTTTCTATGTTCTTGAGCAGTATCAGCTATATGGCTCATAGTTTCTGTATCTGTGTTCTTCAGTCAAAGTTTTTCGAAAGGTAATTATAAAATTATTCCCCAAAACTCATTTCCTTAAGAAAAAAGGTTATTTCCAGAAAACGCTGAAGCAAACCTGTTAATAGTGAAACTTAACTTTAAAAACATTAGTGTCGTCATAAAACTTTTGTTTTACCGAAGAAAATTGTCTAAGAAAGTTATCTCGGTGAATTCTCTCAAGTCTGAATGGCCCACTTTGGAGAGACATTCAACGACAGTTTAAAGGGATTTGGTATACTGGGATGCGGTAGACTGCATAACTAAGTTGGTTGCGTTTAATATTAGCAATTGTTAAAGGATAATGGGCCTTCGTGACTTTGAAGTCTGCTGCAGGTTTGTTTGTTGGTTATTTTGGTGTTGAGATGGAAAATTGGTCCTACTGAAGTTTTAGGCGATTATGGTCTATGCGTCGGCGGCAGTCGCCGAAACCTTGTCGGCTGCGTCGCTTGTAGTCGAACCCGACGCCACAACTGCAAGCTTCGTCATCTGCCGATAGCTGCTGTTTATCTGCTCTGGCAACGCCCCGCTCGTTTGGAAGAACTTAGGCATCAACGGGTTTCATACAGGAATGAATTTATAACCCGCACTTTTTAAGTGCGGGTTATAAATTCATTCGTTCGCGCTTTCAGAACTTTTCCACGAAAAAACCGTCAGCACACAAAATATTTCTCTTTATTTTTATGAAGGTTAAATAAAAAGCCTTTAAAAACCCTGCTTTAAGTAAAGAAATTGGATAAAAAAAAATTGAGAAATGAATCTGTACAAGCTTCTCTAACCAATTACCTACTTCTAGTGATGCCAAAAATAAAATTATCTTTTACAAAAAGGTGGTGTATTAAAATAGATCAACAGATGAAGAAGCCAAATTTACTGAGAGAATACTTAAATAAAAGTCTTGATATTGGTCTTGGCTGAAATAAGAACGTTTTTATGAAAAATATTTTGTAGATAATTTTATGATACATTTTTAATATCGTGCTTCTGAATTTCGGAAATCTTTTCAGTCTATGGCAGTGAGTTTATTTGTACATTCTATGTGGGATTTTTAATTTATTACTATATCGTTGTATACCTAGTCTCTGTTTCTGGTATAGTCCACTAACCTAGATACCTTTTACGAGGGACTACGCTGGTGGCTGAACACTCCCGCCGAGATACTCCGAGGCATGGCGAATGCGAAAGTTTAAAGCAGCGTCTAGCCTCGTTGTTCCTTGCTTGCTGCACACTCTCACACTCTTATCAAATAATTAATATCGACATTAACCTGGACTAGCTTAATACCGAGTTTCAATTAAATAAGAGGCCAGCTCGTACTGTCTTGTATGCTTAATACTAAAAGTAGTTATTTCAAGTTTCTTGTATCTCTCATCATCACGCACAACACAACACACGCACGCACGCACGTTCTTCCACGGCATCATTTACTCCTTTCTCTTTTATACCATTCTTCTCACAATACATCAATCTTTTCTTTTGGCTTTCTCTTCCTCTCCATCCATCAACATTCATGTCCATCACTCTTATAGTTACATGCGTTTCGTTCCTCCTCATTATAAATGTCCATATCAAGTCGTAGTTTCTTGTATAGCTATCAACCATGACAAAACTATATTCGTCAATGTCGCGAACTCCAGGAAAAGTAAATTCAACCAAATTATTTCAGTTACCAAAATATACAAAGGTTTTGTTTCTAAGAAGATAAGAATGTTCAAAAAGTTACGAGACGAATATGATGTAAGGTTTGTTTCATATTCTCCTTGCTTTTGACTAAGTAAAAGTATGTCGCAAAGTATTGTATTTGTGTACACTTTGTATTCAATTTTGAATCCTCTTTCCTAAGAGAAGGGAGTGGTATTTTATTTTTACAAATTGTTGAGGAAAGTCGAGATTGCCCGAACTGTGTGAAATCGGTATTATACATTTGAAGTTTGAAACTTTATGTGTGTTGGCCGTGTCCGTAAGTTTCTTTATTGCCTTTATTTTCTTGGCAATGAATATTTCTTATTATTAATTAAAAACTGAAACTCTGACTCTATCAATGTTATGCTCGTAATATTAAATTGAACTTTCAAGAATACATCTTCGCAAATCAGAGTTTTCGGATTCATGTGCGTATTGTAAAATTATCACTTGGTTTGGTAAAGGAAAACATCGAGAGAACACCAGCATGCCTGAGAGATAATTCTCGATGGCATGTAATGTAAAGCCAATTCAGAGACACGGGTGGCTTAAAAACTCTGTCACCAATTTAAGTTATGCACTAACCATACGATAAAGAAGAACCTTAATGTTCACTAATATAGCTGATCATCAATATTCATACTTATTAACAGTATCGGGAAGTTCTTTTATAGATAATGGACAACCATAGTTCGTGTAGTCGCTAATACCTTAACAGTAAAGTTCAAACTAATTTGAATTCGAAAAGTCGTGGCCGCCAACCGCAATTAAAACGCGGATTCACAGCTTAATTTGAAGTTTAGTGAGAAATTTTAGTGTTAACTACTATCGCAGTCTGATTCGCTGGAGACTCACCGTGATTAAGGGAAGTTAGTGTTGCAGTTGCGTTGTATGTTGTGGGAGGAACACTTTGGTCTGGTGAACTGTTGCAGTGCATGGGGTAACGGGGTGGAGGGGTTTGTTCGTGTTATTGAAGCCATGAAATGTTTTGGACCTTAAGAGCATGTCTAAAATAAACCTAGTAGGTGGAGGCAGGCAGAGCGAGTACCCTGCACGACCCCGCTCTCGGCAACCAGCACAATATCACCATCAAACAGCATAAACCGGGGCGCCTCTTCCTGGATGTCCAACGTAAGAGTGTCCATTATCACGGAAGAGTTAAGGGCTCAGAACCGATCCTTGATGCAAACCGACAGGCACTTTGAAGCTGTTGGTAGTGCCTACTGTAGATCGCACTTGGGTACTGCATCGAGTGTACATCGCACGGATCAACTGCACATACTTCCTAGCCACATCTTTCTCTTTAAGAGCCCACCATAAAAACCCGATCTTATGCTTTTTCGAGGTCGACAAGCACCATGTGCAAGTTTTTATCAACTTTCTTAAGAGTAATTCTTCTAGCAGTAACCTGTTTCTTAGCTTTCAGTTGTTTCTTGCTTTCCAATAATACCCAAAGTTTATCGATATCATTAATCTAGACGTACTCGTATTGTACTCTTATCAACTACTAAAACCAGTTGCTACTCGTTTTACTTCAAAACCACTACTTAGTAAATAAATAACTCTTATCAGTCCTCACACTAAAGTTTCACGTTCTACTTAGTGATAACAAAACTGGGCTTCACTAAACATATTTATTTACTTAGTTCACACTTATTTACTTTACATAAGTGGTAACGCTGCCTGTCAGATAATGTTCTGACATGTTTTGTAGGATATGTACTAAGCTGTTTACTTAGAGAAATTAGTCAAATGATAAATTGTTGTACAAATGGATTATTTAATGAGTTTAGTAGGTTAATCCTGATGAAGTGTTAATGTTTTTAAATTATTTAAGACAGCTGAGTACCAGTATTTTACAAGGAGCGACTGCCTAACCTTCACAACAGTACTGGGTAATACGATACCCTTTGGTAAGACTGGTTGTCAGACTTTCGGACCACTGCGACTGTAACGACTGTTAAAGATCTACAGTCGATAGCCGGTACCAACGGCGTGACTGCTTATCGAGGCACGGAGGGAACTCGGTATGTAATGGGCGGTCACCCATCCACGGAACAACCTAAGTAGCAAGTGGCAGGTTCTCTGTAATTTGATTATATTGTATTTCGAATGTAGCTGTGTAAAATTTGCCTGAAAATTCGCTTTTGCCATCTTTGAATGAGAAAACACTTTTACTACGCAATAAAGACGTCCCATTACCATTTTTTCCACGACATCGTTTCCAAGGCTGGAATTTCTCCAACAAACGTCAGCATTGCACAACCGTCTGTCGTGTTGTATAAATATTTCTACGCACAACACCGTTTGGCGCACCAGTGACGTCATTATAGAAAAATGATAAAAGTTGTCTGCAGTTTGTGCAAATTGCTCACAATGTATACTAGTCTAGTCTAGTATGTAAATTGTTTTGTGAATCTTGCAATTTATGTAACAGTTAAGGTATACAGGGTGTAAACCTACTCATCACGAAGCCGTCAACTAAGCATTATGTACATCAAACTAACTAACTTCACGCAGAAATTATTGCTGGGAAACAACTTTTTTTTGGAGTGGAAAGTCTTGTTTTGTGGTAGAACTCAATGTAAAAACATAGTGATGGTGGATGGATTGAACAGTACGCGGTTCGTTGAGGTGTTTAAAGTAAAAATACAACACACAAAAACGAACAAACAAACAGTAAAAACTTGTATTTTAAAAAATAACTTCTCAAAATGTTGTAACTTTGACCTCCAATATCTCCGTAACTAGAAGGTTCCCAGGTATGGTGTAGAACAAACAAACGACCGCAATGATGGGGAAAACAAGTGCCTTTTGGCTTCGTTAAGAGGTTTTTTAAACCCTTTATCATGTATTGTATCTACTGCCTTTGATAGTTTAGGTTTTATTTATGTACCTACTAGAGCTTTTGCCCACGGCTTTGCTCGCCTTATGGTCGTAAATTATCCCACGGAAATGTTTTAAACTTAGCATTTAAAAATAATTAGGCTTCCCATGACTCATTCAAAGAATTTTCAGAACAGGATCAGTTGTTCCGAAGATTACCCCCTACAATCAAACTTGCAAACAATTTTTTTAACTCTATAATAATATTAGTAAAGATGACCTGGTGATGGTAGGAGTTACGAATCAGAGCAGATCGTTTTTCCGAAGCTAGAGTATGATGTCCAACCACCACTGGACGCCTTTTGTCGTTGAAAACCAGCGTCGGTCACTAGTTGCCGCAGTTTTCTGAATTGGGCCTATTTACCGCCGCCCGTGAGACACACTATCTACTTTTTTTTGTTGTTGTTTAGATTTCAGTTCTATTTCTGAAGTGAAAACTTCTTTAGGTGCGTTGACCACTTTTTGAGTGACCAATAATCAACTCGCGTCATCGTCACCGAACGCTTTCATAGAACGATTAGTAAAAATTAACATTATACAATTAAGATAAAGTTTACTTCGTATTTGGTACTTATTTTTGACATTTATCGGCTGTCTCCAAAGACTGCCTCGCATGGTTTTTTTTTTTAGTTTTTGTGCCATGTACGAGTATGTGTCAAATAATATTGTTTTTTTTCTTTCTTTCTATCGGCTGATGATGGAAGACTGACTACGTCGATTTGAAACGGTAGCTGTGCAATCTTGAGGAGTTATTAACTTACCACTATATATGCGCATGGTTTAGATACGAAGAACCTAGTCGGGGTACCTCAAAACCTGCCCAATAAAACTAAGCTTACGGTCCTAATGCAAATCCAGTCGGAAAATTACAAAAGTAAAATGCCTAACTTAAATGTCAAAAATATCCGCCAGACCGTTCGGTATCTTCTTCAGTTGGTAAACAAGTGGGTGACCCCGAATTGTGACAGATTAAACGGTCATCAACTTGTTTATTAATACATTATTACGTACTATGTCAATGCCAGCGTTAAATCGGAATTCAATATAAAAAATATATTGTTATCACTTTGACATAGCATCTAACACACACGCATGATGACAGTATCAAAAAGTTGCAAATCTATCTAGTTCATCAGTCAGAGTATTGGAAAATAATGGACACGTTTTTTTTTTTTTTTTGTAAATCAATGAATAATAAAACGCACCAAAACTCGGAGTGAGGGCTCGTGACGTCAGAACAGAACTAACTAAAAATTATACCAAGGCGTGACGTATTGAGAATTTTAAAAGCGTCGTATCTTCGTCAATTTTGGTTTACGTAAGAAAATAAAAAATACGAATCGTTTACGTTTTGAAAATCTTACTGACGGACTAATTAGTTCTTTTTGTCGGCTATCCTATTGGCAACTGTGTGTCTCCATGACTTTAAAAACCTTTACTTTAGATATGTTGAACACAGAAGCTGTTGATGAACCTATATTACATAAGTCATACATACATAACTTCACTCCTGTAATCCCCGAACGGTTAGGCAGAGATGTACATAATAGTACACCCACATTTCGCCGGTTATGTTTAAGTCCCATGTAATAGGGGCGAGCCTATTGCCATTATCCGGGCACAAATCCAAACTCTGCTGCTTCTGAGAAATTCCTAATGAAAAACACAATAACGCTTTGCCCGACCGGGCGACCTTGGGAATCGAACCCAAGCAGGCTCAGAAAGTCAGAAGACTCGCATGCGACTACTAAACCAACGAGGTAGTCTCAGCGCACGCGCACCGGGCAACAAAACATTTTAAAGATTATATTAAAACATAAATAATAATAGCTTTTTATTTTTTTATTATTGTTAAAAAAGCGGCCAAGTGCGAGTCGGACTCGCAAAGGGTTCCGTAGCAGCAAGTAACATACTTTAAAAATTACGATTTTATGATTTATGACGTACTTACTTATTAAAAAAAAACTACTTACTAGAAAGAAACCAATTTTCGGTGGAAGTTTACATGGTAATGTACATCATATATTTTTTTTAGTTTTATCATTCTCTTATTTTAGAAGTTACAGGGTTATCACACATTTAACCACTTTGGAAGTGTCTCTCGCGCAAACTATTCAGTTTAGCAAAAAACGATATTAGAAACCTCAGTATCATTTTTGAAGCCCTATCCATAGATACCCCATACGTATGGGTTTGATGAAAAAAAAAATGAGTTTCAGTTCAAAGTATGGGAAACCCCAAAAATGTATTGTTTTTTTTTTCTATTTTTGTGTGAAAATCTTAATACGGTTCACAGACTACATCTACTTGCCAAGTTTCAACAGCATAGTTCTTATAGTTTCTGAAAAAAGTGGCTGTGACATACGGACTGACAGACAGACAGACAGGCAGACCTATACATGACAAATCTATGAGGATTCCGTTTTTTGCCATTTGGCTACGGAACCCTAAAAAAAATAAAAAAATAATTAAGTAATGTTTTCCAAGAAAATGTGTCTATTATTAAAACATTCTGCTGTTCTAATCCGATAAATTAAGTTCTCTAGAATGACCTGAATATCGCTTCGATATCGGTGAGAATTAAATACTAATCTGCGAGATTATTACCCCTATCTTTAATGTACATAATATAGCGTTTGATCTATGCAGTAGGTCAACGTGTGTAGATTATTATTATAGAGAGATCGTGGATATCACGCAGATCATTATGTATTATGCAGCTGTATTGAAGTCTTAAAGGTCAATGAGAACGAGAACGCTATGAATGAGTGACCGCCACGTAATTTATACAATTTTACTCTCTCTCTCTCTCTTTCTTTCGCGCTCGTAAAACGTTCGATGATGAACACGTATTACGTAACTCCAGATTCAAAAACCATGATCCATGATCACGAAGCAGTTAGTGATAGCAGAATGGAATTATGACACCAAACCAAACGTCAGTAGGAGCAGCGGGGCACGGTGGCCTAGTGCTGGCGGCCCCGACTTACGAAAAGCAAGTCATTCGAACCCAGGCAGGCGCATTACTTTGAGTAATTTATTTCATCACCACTGCTCTCAAAACGGTGAAGGAAAACATCGTGAGGAAACCGGCATGTCAAAAATCGAAGACATGTGACATTACCAATCCGCACTTGGCCTGCGTTGTGGATTATATAGCCCATTCCCTCTCATAGAGAGGAGGCCTGTGTCCCAGCAGTGGGAACATTAATAGGCTGATAATGATGATATCCGAATGTCAGTGCCCCTACTCTTTTTACGTGGGTAATCCCCTAATTGCCTTTTCTAAATAAAATGGTCAATTAGCTATTAGTCTAACAGCTGATCCAATTTCGTCTATCGTTCGAATTACAAAGCTTACTTTAATTCGACACCGTAGTAAATGCTTACCGCTTGAGGTATAACGTTACCTTAAATACTAGACAATTAACTTAACTTTTTACCGTTAAAGGGAATCCCACACGCGTGTGGAATTAATTACATTATCGTACTTGTGTGGGATTCCTGCATGTCTACGCGTTAAAATATAGTGCTATCTTTAAGTCGTGCTTGGATTGACAAAAGTTGGATTTATTTTGATCTTTGACTAGCGGTCTTCACGCGGTTTCACCCGCTTTGTTTCCGTTACCATGGGAGTACAGGGATAAAATATAGCCCATGTTAATCGCTGATAATGTAGCTGTCTATTGCTGAAAGAATTTTACAAAAATACAAAAATCTTTCCTCTGTAAAATATTAGTATAAAGGGTGTAAAACACCTCTTCACGAAGCCGAAAGGCACTTGTTCTCCCCATCATTGCGATCATTTTTTTGTTCTACACTATACCTGGGAACCTTCTAGTTACGGAGATATGGGGGGTCAAAGTTACAACTTTTTGACAGCTTTTTTTTTAATACAAGTTTTTTTTGTAAGATTTTAACTTTTAACACCTCCACGACCCCCGTACTATTCAATCCATCCATCAGCACAATGTTTTAAGTGCGTTACATTGAGTTCTACCACAAAAAAATATTTACAACCTCAAAAAAAAAGTTGTTTCCCAGCAATAATTTTTGCGTAAAGTTACTTAGTTTGATGTACAGAATGCATGGTTAACGGCTTTGTGATGAGGTGGTTTACACCCTGTAGATCACAATAATACCTCTAGAAGGTAGTTACAAAATCTGTAATCTGCAAAACGTAGTCAATAAATGGTTGATATGATCATCATCAAAACTTAAGATCGTGCCTGCTGTCCCTGAAGTGTAAGTCAGAGATGATATATCATCATCATTATTGCAACTTAAAGACCGACAAGCATTTCCTACGAACTGCCCACTCAGATCCAGCCTACCCCCGCTCCCCCCCAGCGACGCCCTAAGCCTTGGCTCGTACCTACCCCGCAGGGGGTGGGTGCCTTTAGCGTGTAGTCGCTTAGTTTTTAAGTAGTTTGTACGTTTTTGGCCTAGCTGGAGGCCTTACACTTAAGGCGCGGGACAAATACAAGAGGCGTCGGGCGTCGGCGTCGAAAATGTATAGAAGAGGTGTGGCGCGCGACATATTGAGACGGTGTGGCGCTGGCGCTACTTCCTCGCCCTCAGCGCACCCGCAGTTAGCAGTGGCATGCACAGGGAGAGAACAAGACGGCGAAAATGCGTGATAATTTTAGAGACTACAATGCGCCCGCGCCTCGCCTTTCCGACACCGTTAGCGCGCCCGTTCTGCGCTGCGCAGGCGCCACGCCATCACCTCGTCCGCGCCGTGCCACCGACGACGCTTCTTGTATTTGTCACAGAGTAGTAGTCGAAAGAAACCCACAGAATAGCCTAGCATACATCCACTGTTCAGCAGACGATAACCTTTCTAGGTTGAACTGCGAGATGCCATTCAAAAAAAAAAAAACACGTACTGCCCACAGCAAATAGGACGAGTTGATGAATTGCTCTATTGAATTCCGAGAGAGGAATCTCCTCCGACCAATACCTGGAGCAAGCCTGGTTGTCAGACTATCGGTTTCCGATTACCCGCAACAAAAATATGAAAGATAAATTACTAGTTAACAAAAAAAGAAAAAAATATTTATAAGAATGATATTATTCTCAAAATTAAATATTGTACATTTTAGTCTACTAAAATTATTAATATTTCATAGAGAGAGTCCCAAAGATTTTGGGCAAAGCGATATTTGTTTACTTTTTCCTCCGCCATGTCTCGGATTCCGACCTTTATTTAATAACGAATTATTTATTCACCATTCCATGAAAGGCACTTTTATTTAAGTAGGCGTTCTTTCGCAATCTTACCAATTCAGTGATACCAGTTGTACGAAAAACGATTAAAGAATTATTCAGTTAATTGCCCGCTTTTCGTCGTAATTGGGATTCATTAAAGAGAATGAAGTTGATTTCCTTGTCACTGGATTGTTGTGATGGTCTTTATACATGCATAAATACTAACCGACCTTCGATGTATGGGACACGTCACACGAGTTTCATCTCCAAACATATTAACGTTACGCTGTGTGTTTGACGTGCCAACAAAATTAGTATTCAGGTCAATGTGTTTCACGTAATTTCTTACGGTATATGTAATATGCGTAATCTTGAAGAAGTTCTCGCTTGTTTAGCCTTGGGGGGTTACTTAATCGGTCATTGTTCTTTACACTTGTTGTTTCCGTTGTTGTTACACGTACAACTTGATACTCGTAATTACTGATGTTGCTAAGTATATTTTGTGCTGTAATAATGTGCCTTTACGTTGTCATTTTGAATTAAGATGTTTCTAGAGTCCTTTCAATAGCGTACTGGGCCTGTATGGTTGATTAGTACCTACTCTCCATTCACAAAGGCCTGCGCGGTGGCCCAGTGTTGGGAACTTATTTAAAAACACGCCTGTGATCTTCGAAAGGTTTGCAGAGATTCTCCTAATAGTTAACCTACATTTCGCCAGGTATGCTAAGACTCCATGTAACAAGGGGAAGCCGTTAAAGTTATTTATATGCTAATTATTTAAGGACCTTCTAATAAAGCATTAAGGTTCTCAATCCATAGATTTACCAGTCACGTAGCTCATAGACAGACTCAATGAATAGACGTTCAATTTTGTGGAATTACTAAAATACCTCATCGATCTAGTCGGAAGCGCCAACCAAACGTGATTCCTGCCCTGGAAATTTTCTGCTAGGAATTTCTCTTGTGCAGTCTTTGGCAAATATATGGCCATTATGTTATCGTAACGTAAGCTGAATGTGTTCTTCACTCAGCCATATCGCTCGTTCATTACTGTGGTAACTGCAAATTGGTTATCGTATGAGAAACATAAATGGTTGTTGTATTAATTTTACGGCTCCTCTGATTAAATTGTATCGGAAACACGTTGTTAACGATGTTTTGGATTGCTTTTTGATACGATCTCTGATGGAAAATATTTTATTTCAGTTTTTGCGAATTTTCTCATGATCTTATCCAAGTTTTTTACGTAAGTATATGATAAGCCTGTCGGAAATTTTCGTTTTCTTTTTTTTTTTCGGAATGGCATCTCGCAGTTCAACCTAGAGAGGTGGTCGTCTGCTTAACCGGACTGTGGAAATTTTGGTGATTGAGCTGATATGACTTAGGTTGTAGGATTCCTCAATTGATATTCTGGTTCATTTTTAAACTAAGTTCATCAAAGTCAATGACAGACAATGTTAATGTCATAAGGTTGTCAATAGTCAAATTCGATGCCAACAGTTACCAGAATGTGTCAAAATCAAAATCAAAATCAAAGCATTTATTTCAAGTAGGCCAATAACAGGCACTTTTGAATTGTCGAAACAAAGATGAAAATTAAATGTAGCTACAGTCCCAGTCACAAGACATAAAAACTGTGAAAGTACTGTAGTTGCCCATTCCCTAGCGTAGATCTCTATGGAGAAGAACGGGCAAGAAACTCCATGGACACTCTTTTAAATCAAAATATTGTTACAAAATCTTGGTTACATCATTCATGTTGAGATGTTATATTATGTGAGAACAATGTAGCAAGATGTGCACGTTAAAAGTGTCCATAGCCAAACAAAAACAAAATACAACTCAAAAACAAAATAATTAATTCAAATAAACCATGGCGACTAAGAGATGACCAGTCACAACTGACAGCGCCCGTTCACGCACATGACGCATGGATCAGCACCATTCAGCTCAACCATTTGGAAGGGAATTAAATGGTCCGACACACGCGCCATGATCAGCGAGACATTTGAGTGAGCATGTCATACTCTCAACCGCCAGGGCACATTCAAGTCAAAAACTAAAGTAGGTTTCCAGTGAATGATAGCTTTCTAGTACATAGTACTCACACAATATGGGCTATGCGTTTATATAATACTAAATAGATTGAATCTATACAATGCAAAGATAGTTGTACAATCTTCAGCAGCTCCAACAATACCATTTAATGCTATCAATTTTTGAGCCCCTGTCCTTGTGGAGCAGGACCAGCATTGAGCCAAGCATTTTTATCAGCGATATAATCGCTCAACTTGTAATATGCTTGCTTACATAGTGTGCGTTTAATGCATGTTTTAAATTTAGTCTCATTCAGTTCAAGAATACTTTGTGGAATTTTATTATAGCATCTCAAACAGTACCCCATGAAAGATGAGTCTACTTTAGCGAGTCTAAAGCCTGGCTGAACTAGTTGGTCCCTATTTCTAGTACTGTAATTGTGTCTGTCGCCTCTTTTACCGAAAAGATGCAGATTTTTTCTAACGTACATTATGTTTTCGTAGATGTATTGGCAATGAACCGTCATGATGCCAATATCCTTAAAAAGTTCCCTTAGAGAATCGCGCCTACGAAGATTGTATATGGCTCGGATGGCTCTTTTCTGCAGAATAAATATAGACTCAATATCAGCAGCCCGTCCCCATAGCAAAATACCGTAAGACATTATACTATGGAAGTAACTAAAATAGACCAGTCTAGCGGTATCTACATCAGTGAATTGACGGATTTTTCTAATGGCATATGCTGCTGAACTTAAGCGCCCCGCAAGAGATGTTAAATGAGAACCCCATTGTAGCCTTGAATCAAGCGTAAGCCCCAGGAAAACCGTTTTATCTACGAATTCGAGTTTCTCTTTATTCAATATTATCTCACAATCACTACTTTTAACATTCGGTAATGAAAATCTTATGCATTTAGTTTTTTTTTCATTCAATACCAAATTGTTTGCTGCGAACCAATTTTGGACCTGAAGTAGGGCATCATTCACGTCATCTAGATTTTGGGCCCGTCTATTTATCTTAAAAATTAGAGAAGTGTCATCAGCAAACAACACCATATTTTGAGGTTGGTGTTTCAACAAATAGGGTAGATCATTTATATATACTAAAAAAAGGAAAGGACCCAGTATTGAGCCTTGCGGAACCCCCATTTTTACATTCAAACCCTGTGAATTAACACCATTTATTTGAACATGTTGTTTTCTATCGCTCAAATAAGATTTTAGCAGGCTAAGTGCAAGTTTACCCAGTCCGTAATGCTCCAGTTTCAAAAGTAATGTGTCAT
Organism: Xestia ashworthii; assembly: GCA_950022955.1. Taxonomy (NCBI): domain Eukaryota; kingdom Metazoa; phylum Arthropoda; class Insecta; order Lepidoptera; family Noctuidae; genus Xestia; species Xestia ashworthii. Next base: position 7,561,524 of record OX465556.1, read on the forward strand.
GATTTACGCAATCAAAAGCTTTGGAGAGATCACAGAAAATTCCTATTGCGTCTTGGGACTCTTCCCACGCAGCAAATATGTGCTTTAATAGGGTTACACCGGCGTCAGTTGTACAACGTCCCTTGGTGAAACCATACTGTTGATCATGTAAGATTCTGTTGGTGTTAAAATGATAAAGCATTTGATTAAGCATTACTTTTTCAAAAACCTTGCTAAAAACTGGTAACACGGATACAGGTCTATAATTATTGGAATCTTTACTGTCCCCGGATTTGAAAAGAGGTATGACTTTACTGTATTTCATTAAATCCGGGAAAACTCCTTGGTCTACACATAAATTAAAAATTAAAGCTAAATACGGGGCTATGGTCTCAAGTATAGATGTACAAACTTTGATAGACATTCCCCATAAATCTTCGGTCAGTTTGCCGGAAAGCTTTAATAACTGTCATAGGGTTAATGTGTTTAAATTTAAATTCAGCCAGGCAGCCAGACACATTCGCCTTTAATAAGCCAATTGAGGCTTCAGGTGAGGAATTAAGAGCCTCCGTAGTTTTTATTGGTATTTCGGTAAAAAAATTAACAAATTCTTGAGCTACTTCCTGATCAGAGCTTTTAGGACCACATGCTGTATCTAATGTAAAGCTATTATTACGTATTTTCTTTCTGTTAGTGTCGTTATTTATGACTTTCCAAACGGTCTTTATTTTATTTTCTGCTGTTTTGATCTTGTTGCTTATGTGCAGGGCTTTAGCAACCTTGCAAGTATTTCTAAAAATCTTTGAATACGTAGCAACATACTTGCTAAAAGTTTCAGTGTTTAAAAAAGGCTTAAGGCTATAAAGCTCAAATAGCCTTTCCCTACTTTTTCTGATACCTCTAGTTGCCCAATCACTAAATATAAATTTAGGGCAAATACTCTTTGTCTTCTTTTCAAAAGTTTTGTTGAATTCCGTGTGAACTAATGAAAAGAAACGATCATACAATTGATTTATATTAATATCCTCTTGGCTCATTACACTTAACTTGTTCTGTAGGGAAATATTATACCTATTTAATTTGCAAGAAGTTATAGGTCTAAATTTAATCTGAACTTTTTGTATTGGAGTTTTACAACTAAAAGTTACAGTTTGTCCGCTATGGTCAGACGGCAAACAATTTATTATGGCTTTATCTAAGTAATCACAATCGCAGAAAACATTATCTATACAAGTAGCAGAAGAAGTTGTGATTCTAGTGGGTTCAATAAAAACGTTAGTCAAGTCAAATGACTTAAAAAGATTTAATAACCGACTGCTATTTGAATTTTCTTCTAAAATATTGATATTAAAATCACCACAAATTATTGTAGCTTTATTACTGGCTGCAAGTTTTGCCAGGACATCTTCCATTATTGATTCAAATATGGAAAAGTTTTGATAGTTTGGGGGTCTGTACACACACACAATAACATGCTTATCTAGCTCAACACAGGACAGTTCGACGCAATGTTCAACCGAGAGACCTACTATGTCATTACGTTGCTTATATTTAAAACTATTTTTTATTAATATTAGGGAACCTCCACGAAGCATAGTTTTACGATTAAAGCAGCTACCCACCATATAGTTCTCATAATTAATAAGCATTTGGTAATCCTTTAGCCAATGTTCAGTAAAACAAATAATGTCAAACTTACTACTTTCTAAAAACAATTCAATTTCTAATAATTTCGAAGAAATGGCTTGGATATTTTGGTGGAATAATTTTAAGGTGTTCTGCTGAGGCCCTTTTTTACTAACTAATTGAGTGCAAGAAGGTACCTTGCTGTTGGTAGGATTAACAAAAATATTGTTAATGGTACCTTCTGTTGTCTCACTTTCTAGTTTAAATTTATATTTGAAGTGAGGCCGGAGACTCCTGTGCCATCCTCAGATGATAAGACCCTATCACTAATAAACCCTAATTGAGAATTTTCCACGGTGACAGATGGATCCTCCTCAGTACAATGTTTGTAAATATTTATAGCACTAGTGCTATATTCATTTGTGCCAGTCACCTGTACATTAGTAGAATTACTAATCGTCGCAGTGTTAATAATATAACTAAACTTAGACATACTATTTATGTCTGTGTGAATACTATAAGCTAATAGCCGAGCTATTTTGTGTCAGTCCCATATCATCGTTCTAGACAGCCAATTAGCAACATTGGGTGACACTCATCAGTATCAAGAATGTGCAATCAAGACAACGAATTCAATTCAAAATGACTCAGTAAAGTCATTGACTAAAGTAAAGCAATCAAATATCGGAACATTATACATACAAAACCCTGCAAATCTTTTCAAAACAAAACACCTAAATCCAGCAAGTATTACACATAGTAATCTGAACACCGAATGCAAACATATCTTATACCGGCTTTGTCCTATTCAAAAGGGGAATGCTCATATACATGTGTAACTTGGTACCTCGCTGCAACATTCCCGGTTATCGTCAGACCACAGCTAGGTCTTGTGGCAAAAGCCTTTGAAACTAATATCTACACTCAGTCTACCGTTTCCTTGAAAACCGGTTTGACTTGCTGGTTCATCTTATTTTCACATTATTTTGACTTATTTTGTACCGGTTTTAGTATGATGCTGAGCAGTTTCTTGTAGTTTTATGGTTTTGTTTTGGATTTAATTTTGGAATTGAGTGAGGTTGGCGTTGTGATTTTGTGAATTCTTGTACTGTCTGTGAATTCTCAAGGTCCGGTCCTATATGACTATAATAATTACTTGTTATTCGTTCAGTATTATGTAATAAATAACGATTGTAAAGAACAAGTTAGAAAATACGGTTTTAATTTTTTCTTTTATTTTGATGATCACCAGAATACTAATCGACTTGCGCTGTTCAAAAAAATGGGAGTTATACATGCGTGAACACAACATTACTATTTTTTCCGAAGTTTTTACTACCTAAGTTCACTTGAGTTCAACGAACTCACAATCACGAATCTATTTTAACAGCAAGACAATAAAGCTAGTGATTTCACACGCAAATTTGGTTAAAGTTTAATGGCGTACGACTTTAAATGGCGAATTTCCGTTTCCTTAAGTAATAAAACTATTTTCTACAAACGCATTCTGTACACGAATATTATATGCAAATTGTCAAGTTCACTTTGTGTCTGCAAAGTTTTAGCGCCACTTGACGTGTTAGTCTGTGCATAGATGGGCGATTTATAAACGTGGTATTTAATCGCATAACACGATCGGTATAACATACAGGTTATCGTGTAATCGCGTATACAGGGTGTAAACTACCTCAGCATGATGCCGTCAACCAAGCATTCTGTGCAACAAAGTAACTTTACCCAAAAATGATTAAGTACTATTATTGGGGTCAAAAATATCATGTTTTGTGGTAGAACTCAATATAACGCACTTAAAACATTGTGCTGATGGATGGGTTGAATAATACGGGTATTATTCAACCCATCCATCCATATTTACTTAAAACCCGGGGGTCGTAGAGGTGTTTTAAGTAAATATCTTATTATAAAAACTTGTCGAAATGTTGGAACTTTGACCCCCAATATCTCCGTAACTAGAAGGATCCCAGGTATGGTGTAGAACAAAAAAATGATCGCAATCAAAATCCCGGGTCGTGCAATGTGTTATTGGGTTTTTTCATCAATAATTTCTCAGTGGCATCCACGAAGTCTGAATTTGTGCCCGATTGATGGCAATATGGTCGCCCCCTATTTATACATAATTATGTGCGAAATGTGGATTTACTATTAGATATATACGCTTCTGCGAATTCCCTTCGGTAATGTTGTGTTATGTTTTGTCCCTTAATAAATATACTTGCTCCTTATTTTCGGATTTCAAATCCTATTGTAAAATAATATTTTACTCCTAAAATAATGTACGCAATAAAATTAATTTGTGCCAATGACGCCAGTTCAATTAAATGCGTTCCATGCTGTACTTGTAAATATGTCCGCCGTGCAGTTGATTAAATCGATTGAAACGTGCATGTTTTATCTAAACAGACATAAATTAATATTATATAATAAAAACCTTGTCATTTATTAACAAGACGGCATTTATAATATCAAATTTAAGTAAGAAGGTAAACGTGCGGCCTACGAGCTATTGAAACAATATTATTTTTCTTTAATAGACTGTTTTATGTACCAGCAATTAATCATGCACCAAAAAAAAACTACTCAATCGACTACTGAATTTCAATACGCACTCAGTAAACCGAGCACTTTATTTCTCAATTAAAAAAAAAACCGCAAAACGAATACTTCCATTCAACATACGGAAATGAAATGTAATCCCTAAAAAAACGGTCAACACCGAACTGACCGGTCCGAACCCGATATAATATTCATTTCGCTTGATTGATCCGTTCCCAATGGAAGCATTAGCATACAATGCCGTCTCTGTGCCGCCAAGCCGGTTCCGGCCGTGTTAACTGCCATCAATTTTCTCAATGGAATTGTGAGATGCGAAGATATCGTGTTTCTTATGATCTCATGTGTGTCCGTTGTCAATGGGTATTTAATTTAAATAAAGGAGGCATCGTATTGATTATGATACAAGTTGACGTATCAAGTGTTGAATATAAAATTGGTTAACTTAAGGTGAAAGCGTCAGGGTGGCCCGCGAAATTCTTTTTTTTTTACGTTGTGAAATTTGCAGGGCAGTGCTAAGTTGTATGTTGATGAAAATATCGGTCGCGGCTGTAAGACGTATGTAGTTATAGAATTATAATCATGAAAATCATCAATACAACCCTCCAAGTTCGTAAAGGTCGATTCAATTACTTTTTCATGAAATAAGTCATTCGATCGACCTTTCAACGTACAACTAGCACTGGCCTGCAAATTGGAAAATAAGTAAGAAAATTTTAATGCCGTGGGCTACCCTGTAGCATCCACCTTAAATTAGGGATGCATCCGATACCGATACCGATACATCGGGAGTTGAATTTCGCTCTACAGTCAACCCATGGGAACGCGCCACTACCGTCATCGAATAATTAAAGAATGTTGTGTTCAGGAAACACAACATTCTTTAATAAATTGTCATTTCTAATCATACATTATTAGGTATACGTATGAGTAATTTTGTCTCTTTCTGAAGCCACAGCTTTTATAGTTTTCTTTGAATCTTAACTGTCCGTATCGGTATCGGTATCGGCGATACTTTTTATAAACATCTGTTTCTGTATCAGCATCGTACCGGCTGGAGTGCGTATCGACGCATTCCTACTTTGAACCCAATATTCAAGGTATTAAAGCTTTTCGTTTTTCTGTTACCTTGCCACATTAAAGTGAAACATTTATTCACCGAGACCTTAATGATCCGGAACTGATGACATTAAATGCACCCATTAGAAAGCGCCATTGTTTTTTTTTCACTAAAATAAATCGATTAATATTCATGTTAACTGTGACGTTTTAACTACTTAACCAATTTCTAGGTCCAGTTAAGTACCGTGACTGATCTTGACCTTCTTAATTTAAAGTCCAGAAATTATATTCCTGATGAAATCCATGTTTGAAATCATGAAATTATGATGAAGTCCCATCCCAAAATAATTGTTAACATTTTTAAAGATTTTGCTCTGAAATTATGTATGAAACATTCTTGATTAAGTATACAAAAATAATTAATAATAAGTGCATGCCGCGTTGGTCCAGTGGTCAACTGCGACTGTTGAATACGAGGTCCCGGGTACAATTCCCGGATCGGGCAAATCGTTGCGGCGTTTCTCCATCAGGAAATTGTCAGGTCAATGGCTCGTCCCCTTTATATTTGACGTAAACATAAATAGGGAAATGTGTGTGTATTAGATACACCTCTGCCTAACACCCTTCGGGGGTTACCATGGTATGTTATGTATAAATACATCGAAAATGGAATGGTCAGTCAAGCCTTGCTTAGTGTGGCACTAGATGGCGCTGTGTGTAATGTCCAGCGATATTATATACTTAACATTCATTTTTTTCGGATAAAACTTATCCATCTAAAATTACTAATTGGATGGAATTTATTTAAATGTTCTTAAACAAACCTTGATTTAACACAGTTTCTAATTTATTAACATTCGACTACCCTTTCGTTGTTTTCCTTCATCAGGGAACTTACTACGGATTTAATTTTAAATTATGTTTCCCTTCAGGGTTATGTACCCCTGACCCTTGATATGTACCTATCGTATCCATATTATTAGAGCTGTTAAGGCGCTTAGACGAGCTAAATTAGCAACTCTATTTGTGGTGGTTAAAACTTCGTTTGAAATGCTGTTAAAATAAAGTTCTAATCAGCTTGCACTACAAAGTGGTTGTTACGTCAGCCACTGCAGGCCAAATAGCGCGAAATGAGTGGTTTCGATAGATTTACAAAAAAACTATTGATTGGATCAAAAAACTAAAATAGTATCATGCTAATATATTGCTTGTAGAACTATTTGCCAAAAAATCAGAATGATCGCATGCATATTAGTATGTTTTTTATTGTTTGAAAGATATTTTTAGAGGTAAGTTCGTGATTTTTTTTTATCGAGCCAAATTAATTGTATTATGTTTTCAAAACAGTATCATGCTAGCATATATCCTGAAGAATATCATATATTTTGCTGGTCTTGTTTATAGCAGTGAATCATAAACTTTTGGTAATTATAAAATTCGCGTTTAGCTCGTGTAATCGCCTTAAAACAAAACACAATAGTTCTTTTCAAAATAATATTTAACCTGAAATCTGTTCTCAATACTAATATAAAGAGGAATGATTTTTTTAATACTACATGTATGAATATCAGCTTCGAAACTACTGGACCGATTTTAACCATTTTTTTTTACCAATATAAAGCTTACCTAATTAGCAGGTAGTAGAACAAAGGCCCAAAGGGGCAAAGGGAACAAAGGCCGGAAGACGATGCGCTGGAAGACCTCCCACTAGGTGGACCGATGACCTGGTGAAGGTTGCGGGAATCCGTTGGATGCGAGTCGTAAGGGACCGGTCAATGTGGCGACACTTGGGGGAGGCCTATGTCCAGCAGTGGGCGTCTTTCGGCTGAGATGATGAGAACAAAGGCCCGCATAGAAAGGAGGCCTGTGTCCCAGCCGTGGGAACATAAACAGGCTGATGATGATGATAACAAAGGCTATAATTTATTTAAAAAAAAGAGATCCCTAACTACGGTAGACTGCACATACAATCAGTAGTAGTATATGCTGGCCACTTAACTTTAGAGGGGTATACGGCAGAGGGTGCAAAGTTCCTTATGCTCCGTTAAAAAGGGTGGATCCTTCCACCAGACGGGAGTTCTTCTTGTCTTGCATGTGTATGCTTAACTCGCGGGTAGTTTTGATTGTCCCATGAAGGATTTCTAGTTCTCATCCTCTATGATAGATGTCGCCGTTGAACTTTTTAATGGCTATGTTTATGTGTACGACGAAAGAGAACCCACAGAAATGCAGTCTACTTTTCGTTTCCAGAATAAATGCGGTTGCCATTTTCAAGAAAAATGTGCAACATTATTGAATTAAATGTCCAATGTGATTACAGCGACGAATTTTTTTAAATGCTTTAATTTCCTACCAGGTATTGATCGCAAATTAAACTAAAAGATTTCGAGTTAGAATAGCACTGTAAGTTCGTTGGTAAATAAAAATTCATTTGTTTAATCAGAACTTGTATGAAAAAAAAAAACATGCAGGGAAGTCTTTGGGGACTACCGATAGAAGTGAAAACAGATCGGCTACGAGTGCTAAGAAGCGTTAGGTGACGGTCACGCGAGTTCCATGATTTCCACCCAAAAAGTGCTCAATGCGCCTTAAAAAGTTTTAATTTAAAAAATTGTGACCAATCGGAACAGTGACGAGTCGGGCCTGTAACTCCGGCCATCTTTTATCACGAACTTTCTTTTTCTCGCCACTAAAATTCTTGAACATTTTCTCCTTGAATGTTACCCCTATCGCGTAAGGAACATGTATGATAAGCCAAGAAAAGACGTACAACCAATTCCCTCGAGACAATTTTAATATCACGGTATTCAAGACGGGTGTCAGTACTGACATTGAGATTTTTTATTCTTTCCTTTTTTTGTTCGTAGACTCACGAATAATCACGATCGTTCGGAAGTAGGTATTCTACTGTAGATAATAATAATATACCTAATGTAACAAAATGGCAGTGACCTAATCCACGTGTATTGGCAGGTTTGTTAGTCATTATAATCTGCCTGGACTTTTCCAACATTATTGGAGTCGGCTTCGAGTCTAACCGGATGCAGCTGAATACCAGTATTTAAAATGGAGTGACTGCCTGCCTGATATTCACACCCCAGTTAGTACTGGGTAGTACGATAACCCTTGGTAAGACGTGTTGTCAGACTTTTGGGCCACTGGCTACTTAACGGCTGTCAAAAATCTTCAAATGACAGCTAGAAAGAAGACAAAATTAATAATAAGTGCGCAAGTGTCAGCGCATGTATTTGCCACTGCATTGTCTTATTGAATAGGACCTACGTTAATTGACATCCAGCATTACGCATAATCACCAAAAGGGATAATATCACCACATATTATAAAACAAAGTCCACCGTCGCGTCTGTCTGTCTGTTCGCGAAAAACTCAAAAACTACTGCACCGATTTTCATGCTGTTTTCACCAATAGATAGAGTGGTTCTCGAGGAAGGTTTTAGTATATCATTTGTACCCGGGCGAAGCCGCGGGCATTGGCCAGTGGAGAATAATTTCAATATCTTAGTAGGTAAACCCTAAACTGTATTAAAATGTAAAGTCAACCGCGCAATGAACTAAAATTAACGCATAATTTAAACGTTTCCCACTAGAACAGTTCAACAGTGTTCATTCATTCTATTGTAAGTTAAATCTATGCGCATATTTACATCGGCGAATGACTTCGTAATTCGTATAATAATACTGCCGTTTTGTCGATTTTCTGGTATATTATACCTGGATACATACTTAATTGACTGTACAAAGTTTCCAAATGTTGATTTAATTAATGATTTTGTTTAATTTGTCCAAATCTGTGACTTATGCAACCAAAATGACAGATGTATTTCGTTCATCTGTCATTTTGTCGATTCTTTCTTTGATGGAACCCGTTTCTACGGTGGTCATGCTACGCAGACAGGTAAAAGGATTGCAATACTCTGTGTCTGTGTGTTCGCTCTGTCGAACTATTCCATAAATAATGTTGGTTGAAGACAGGGAGACAACAGAAGAGAGAGAGAAAAACATTTTATATTAATATTTCAACAGTGCTAATGCACAGTAACAATTCACAAAATAAAAAACAAACGGAAAACTAACATTTCACTCCACAAAATTCACTCACGAAACTGAATTTTACCCACAAAAAAATCTACAAAATGATAAACCGCGCCGACATCCCGGTACTTCATATTCAACATAATATTCAACCCTAAAAAGACGTCGTAACTCAGCCTGTAACACTTCCGCACAAACCGGGCAACGGGGCAACCTATGTAAACTCCTTTAATATGTATGCAGTGACACGGGCCACTAAATTCATCCTTCGCTTGCGTTTACGGGGTAAATTAATCAAGTAAAAGTATAGAGTCTCGTTCTGGACGAACGTTGCACATGTTGGTATAATTTATGTGTTGAAATTGGCTAATATCAAGTTTGTTAAATAGGTGTTTGTAGATTTGAAAACTAGTTGGGTAATTCCCTGGGTCGTGATTCGTGGTTTAATCTTCGTACATCTCTGGATAGTGGATTGCCCAAAGCTAAATACACGGAGGTAAAATGTGTTAAACAGAGACTGGCTCCTTATATGTAAGTATGTATGTTTTTATTTATAACGCTTGAAATTGATTAATTTCACACAATCAAATAGCATTTAAAATAATGAATAACCTTAATTATAAAATCAGCAAACAAATTACACTTAACGTTACTTAAGATTATTGAATGTATTAATTAATTAATTAATACATTCAATAATCAATAATACGTTCCAATGATCTTTGTGCAGTAGCGCACTCACTGATGAATGATAAATAGGTAGTTAAATAATAAGTATTATAAGAATATTGTTATTATATGTTAATTTTAGTGGTGTAAGAGTGATAAGGTACCTGGGGTTGGCGTATCCATGTGGATAAAAACCCTCTATTATCTTTTAAGAAAAAAAAATAAAAAAAAATTGTTAGGTAAGGCTACAGCTTGTGTAAAGTAATGGTCATGAAAACAAAAATGAACTAAAACCCGCTTATACTACAAAACAATCATATGTGTGCAACTAACTGTTTTTAAAACATCATACTGTCACCGTTATCTTTAAACGATCGATCGACAGATACAGAATGATAACCACCAAACAACTACAACAATAACAACGACCAAAACAACAACAAACAACAACAACAATCCAAAATTCACGACAATACAATACTAAAAAAATATTTCCTTTTTCTTTGAAGAATCTAACCTCATATCATATCAGGCTGAAAATTTAACTCCTCCTCTAGACGTGTTAATTGATATCAATTCTATTGAATTTAACGAAATCATAGTTCTTAAATATTTGAAAGCAGTAAACATACATAAGGGAGCTGGACCTGATGGAGTGCACCCTCTGTTAATTCATAGATGTGCTATCTCGTTGGCAAAACCAATTACTATTCTCTTTACAAAATCGATGAAAGAGGGCTGTTTTCCGGCTATTTGGAAATTGGCATGGATAACTCCCATACCAAAAGGGCCAATTAGTAGCGACATTGAAAAGTATCGTCCTATATCTAAACTATGTCAATTTAGTAAAATATGCGAAAAAATTGTTACTGAACAACTTTTTAGTGTAGTTCATCGTCATATTGCACAAGAACAACACGGTTTTTACAAGGGTCGCTCGGTTGATAGTAATCTATTAGTTTTTACCACTAAAATTCTTGATGCTATGGACAACGGGTACAGCGTTGATGCAGTTTATGCTGACTTTGCTAAAGCTTTCGATAAAATTTGTCATAAAAGCTTATTAATTAAGCTTTGGCACCTCGGCATACACGGTGACCTTTTTCGCTGGATCAAGTCGTACGTCGAAAATCGTAATCAATGTGTCGTCCTATCCGGTTTTAAGTCCATACAAAAAAATGTTACTTCAGGAGTCCCACAAGGATCCCATCTGGGTCCTTTGTTATTTACATTATATATTAATGATTTTCATAACTATATTTCACACTCAGACATTTTGCTGTACGAAGATGATACAAAAATATTTAGGGTTATTCGTGAAACTAAAGACTGTGAACTACTACAGCAAGATTTAAATAACTTTGAAAAGTTCTGCGATGATAATAATCTGTTTTTAAATCTCGATAAATGTTATGTTATAACCTTTTCTAGAAAACGTAAAGTTCTAATTCACGATTACAAACTATATGGCAAGTGTCTTAGCAGAGTTTCACAAATCCGAGATCTTGGTGTTATCATGGACTCACAACTGACTTTTATTCCTCACATTGATGCTATGCTAAAAAAATCATATAAGCAACTGGGCTTAATACTGCGTCTTGGTAAACCGTTTAAAAAATCTTTGACTTACAAAATTTTGTACAACAGTTTCGTTCGTAGTCGAATTGAATTTGCTTGTGCTGTCTGGAAACCGAACTTTAAGGTACACACCAACCGAATTGAGAATATTCAAAAAAAAATTTGTAAAGGCCCTTGATTTTAGAATGGGTTTTACCTATTCTAGCTATGAAGATTCACTAAAATGTCATAATTTCAAAACTCTGGAAGTGCGTCGAGATTGCGTAGACGTGGTCTTATTATATAAAATTATCAATAATGTTTTGGATGTCCCCTTACTTCTGCATAACATATTACTCAGAGTGCCCCGAGGACATGAGCGTCGATGTCGTAAAAAACATTTATTTTGTATCCCCAAAAGTAAAACATCCTACTGTAAAAACATGTTCATAAGGCGTGCATGTAAACTTTATAATGAAAACGACAGATTGTCTGATATTGATGTTTTCTGTTGCACAATAAATTCCATTAAAAAAGGTTTTGACTGATAAATGTAATCAAACACTTTATCCGTATTATTAACTTCTTCTCCAATTTTTGCTTGTTCTTGTAATAATTTTAAGCTGTCATGCTATTGTATATTGTTACATTAAGGAAACTATAGGTCTGTTTATGTAAATGTTTAGATTTAGAATATGAAAACAGTGTGACCGTTTGTTTTCTGGTAAATAAATAAATAAATAAATAAATAAAATTTCCATCCACCCGTATTCTCCAGACAACCCGCGATCATGGCGCTTGCAATAGCGTGAAAATCAGGAGCTCAAAATAAATAACAGTCACGAAAGATATTCCTGTAAGTGACATCGTAAGCTTAAAACAGTGACCGAATGATAATTTAAATTCGTGTTCTGTAAAAGTATATTATGTACAGCCACTTGTGTCGCAAGTGGGCCTAGGCTAAAAGTACACAAAACTAAGGAAGAGAAAATAATTCATATTAGTGTAGTTATGTAGTAAACTTATATTGTCACTTACGGGATATCTTCCGTGATTATTTATTGTTTTGAGCTCCCGATATTTCGACGCTGTTGCAAGCGCCAAGATCGCGGGTTGACTGGAGACTGCGGGTGGATGGAAAATAAAATTGTTACGAGCAGACAAATCTGTCTACCCTCTTTCTTTGTCTTTTGCTACGCGCACTATTGGAACTCGACACTAAGTCACGACAAAACGCACTCACAGTATCACCAGGTTTTTTGGAGTTTTTTGTATGATGCCGGCTGCTACTTTTGAGCATACTCAAAACTGGATTCCACGTACTCGACAATTTGAAGCCATCCTCCATTCGGGAGCTCAAAACAATAAATAATCACGGAAGATATCCCGTAAGTGACAATATAAGTTTAGTTTTAAACCGTGAAAGCCAAAAAACAGTGTTAGTTATGTAGTAATATTAGTGCACTGTGTATAGATGTACATAGTGGTATATTTATAGGTCAGCAATAAAAAGAAACATATTGTATGTGAGAGCTTAACACAAAAAAAGGCTAATCCAATTAGCGAGAAACTTTCTCCTCCCCAAATAAGTACAGACTAAGTTGCGAGAAGTCACGAATTACAAACATAACACCAGGAAATCCAACTCCATCCGTCGTAGGTGCGTCCACAAACAAGAATCTAGTATGCACAAACATCGCAATCGAAGTGGTGCCGCATAAATGATGATCCTACTTGAAATTCCGTCTACCGAGCAAAAGGCCAAAGAAACGAAGTCATTCGACTTATTACCGTGTTCGATTTTTCTTCTTTCTAAAAGGCACAATGAGACATCCATTAAATTTATTTCCCACAAAGGCGAAGTATAGCCCTGGTACGATTGTACGAATAATCTTAGATCAAATATTAGAACTTATCGCCGCAGTCTGTTGGCGCAGTTGCATAAACATACAAACAGATGGTTTTCTATGAAATACGGGTGTGTTTTGTTCGCTATGTGGGCGGATAAGTGTCTAGTTAAATAGTCGCTTGGTTTACAATGGTTTAGTAAAGAATGCAAGAAAAGAAGAGGTTATGGATGAAATAAATTGTCTTCGCCATGTTAACTCTCCAGATTTTTAATACTCCACTGCGTGGAGTTCTAGATTTTAGGTAGCTTAAGAATTATGCAGTGGACGGTGGACCACATGGTTGAAACTCCTCTCTTGATTTACTGCGTTTCCACGTGCAGCGAGAGATGTGCATAGAACTAACCACTCACATAGCTAGATTAGCTCAAAATGTGAAAAGAAGCTAGACTATTTTTTAGTTTCCCATACATCCCTCGCTACGCATTCTCACTCATCTTGTGTGGAAACTCTGGACTACCATAGCTTCCCAGATACGGCTTTGTAATTAAACTGCCTCACCAACGTAATCAACTCAGAACTTGCTTAATGCCTCGTTACCATAGACACTACTTAACAGAAACTACATAACATAAATTGTCTGTCACAAATATGCCTATTAAACGGAATCCACTGAATGCCAGTCGCACGGGACCGGTCAATGTGGCGACACTTGTGGGAGGCCTATGACCAGCTGTGGAAGTCTTTCAGCTGAAATGATGATGATAAAACGACTTCATAGCATAATAAACTCATCTGCTGACAAAGTAATCTCTGCACTTCATAATTCAAACATAAATGAAACAACATTTCCATTCATACACCACTCAAAGCCGAAAACAACAGCCATCCAACTTTAGAATTACGCTACTCCAATTTCGCTTCCCAAAAATTTTCGAATCATGTTGCGTAAAATTTCAATTCAACCCCTGATTTCATCCTGCATTTCATTCGAAGTTGGATGGAGTGTGTAAGCTTTACAGGTTGATATGGTGTGATACATTCATTCCGTAATCGGATCCCCAAGTTCGGGCAAGTCCATCCGGAGTGCTGAAATAGGTAGAACGGATGTGTTATCATTATTAATGGTTTCCATACTACTCCCCGGTAGATAAGATGTGTGGATATTTTTCGCGCAGGTATTTCGAAGTTATTATGCGGAACTTTTTGAGTACGCGAGTGTAACAAAGGATCTATGTTTGTTGTGTTCTGTTATGTGAAGTTTTAGTGGTTTAGAATACAATTATGGTAATTTCTTTGCTTCTGGTTTTTGGTGGTGGAATATAGAAACTTTCCCTCATTATAGAGTTAAATGTATGACGTGGACGTTATTTTACAAACATGATTATCATAAAACCACATAATTTATAATGTTAAATGTGACTCAGTCATATCCACTTATAGGTATAGTCTATACCTATAAGTGGAATTTTATGCTCTATACCGTATAGAGCATAAAATTGCACAGCAAATGTCTCTTTAGATAAGAATATGACATTCAGATAAGGAAAATACGTTGCTAATGTCCGGAGTCCAAACTTATATTTTTTTCTGATTAATTTATAATCGAAACTGAATAATCTGCTTCGTCGCCTGGACACATTTTGCAGACCAGCAGGCTGTGGTCTGTAGCTATGAGATAAGCGAATGAAAATAAAGCCACTGTAAGTTAGGCCTTTCCAATTGCCATCATATGATCCAACATTAGGTCCTTCACCTTTTGCGTACAAGTTAATCAAGCAAGTATAATTCAAAACTAGAGATAAAGTTGGAACTTAGAAGGTATATTTTTGCGTTTGTTGATTCTCAGAATAATGGACAACATGTAGGAGACCTTCACCTATTGGAGACCAATTTGACAGTAAGTAATAAGGTTTTTGTTATTACGATACGAAGTTAAAAAATATATGAGTGATAATTCTAACTATCAGCTGTTACCGAGTACCGTTCCAACTATTGCTTTAGATAGAATATCTTATCTCATTACGGAACCTGATCCCGATGTAGATGATGGTGATAAGTTTAATACATAACCAGGTCATCCAAGGTCAGAGGAATTAACACATGTTGACGACACACGTGATAAAATGAGCAAACTATGTGAACACAAAATACCAAGTAAATACTTAATTACCCTAGGCTGATAAAAATTTCGTATTTCCTAAACCATAATACTTATAATCCCTTATCTGCATACAGGATTAAACATATTTATAGAGAATTAGCCATTCTGACATTTATTGCCAACAAAGAATGCGATGACGAAACTGCCTTGTGTGAAGTGACTCGATGTTTTGGGAGCCATGATGGATTAGCTAATGTTTGGCAAACAAATGACGTCACGTAGATATCAAGGGCCAAGGCAAAGGATCGTTATAGATATTTGATTTATAGTGTTAGAGTTAGATGCAAAACAGCATAATATTTAGACTGAGCTGGGTTATACCGAGTTCACAGACGTTCGACTAATTTTCAACTTTATTACTGAAAATATAAGGGTGAAAAGTGCCAGATCGTCAGTGAACTACTTCGGTAGTACAGTGATGAATATGAATGCTGGTGTTGGATGGATTGTGTGAGGCTTTCTCCATATGAAAGAAAATGGAGTAGATGATACCGTGAGGCCTAAAGGACCATGGAAGAAAAAAATGTGTTGCCCGACCTCAAGTAACATGGGACAAGGGTAGGAACTAGGAAGATGAAATTTATGTGAATAAATGAAATCTTGAAGAATTTATAAATTTAAACGTGAACGAAGCAAAAATAAGACGTTTAAAGATATGGGAAGGTATCGTTCTTGAATTTGATGATATTCTTATAATTGACACACTCATTAACGATATGTAGGGAATTAGGAAGCCAGTGATTGAGTGTAAGCATAGCTTAATGTCAAAACTAATCAATGAAACTGGGTTATTAGGTGATCGACCTACTCAAGTTCTAATGATAAATTACGATTCCAATATCAAATCTCAGTAGGTAATCAATATTCTCAGATTAATTAATTTACCATGATACGACATTAATCACCAAACGGGTTTGTGATCAATCATCTACACAATGATCTTTGGAATGTTATTAGTAAAAACTAGTGTATTTTAGTTTTCAAAATATAGAGGACATTTAACTTCATTAAAATGAGATAAATATCTGCTTGAAGAGGGACCATGTAATGATGGCAATCAACGAAAAGAACCAGATAACAAGACACCAGAAAAACGTTAGTTTACGAAGGTCAAACTAATGTTCCCAATTAGGAAGAAATATTGTGAAGAGAAAGAACATTTGAATGTGTATACTTTAACATTTTTCAAACTTTTTACTTTAACAAATTAAGCAATGCAGATAGAAGCAATTTTTGAATTAAGTTGTGGACAGGTCCGTTAACAATCAACCATCCGTGAATTGTTTGCCAGTCATAAGTACTCGATCATTATACATTTTCTTATGGTTAGGTATTGTGTTACCTATTATAAATTTCAAAGATACAATATTGTATACACTTGAATAAACAATTTTGTACACAGATAGGCGACTGGTAAATTCCTATTGATGTTATTTTTATGTTGAACTCGAAAACCACACACTCGAACACGCAACACAAAATTGACACTTCACAAATTATATGCGAAATATCACAGTTATACAAAATTAAGTTCTTGAGTAGTTTCAAATCTTAACGAAGTGGTAAGACTCAGATCATTTACTAGGTAGTTTATCAGATATTTCATCTTCTTCTGGAGTCATCAGAAGAATATGAAATATAAATTTTTGAAGTGAAAACTTCTTTAGGTGCGTTGAGCACTTTTTGAGTGAACAAAAATCATGGAACTCGCGTGATCGTCACGTACGCGTTTCACTTATCACTATCGGCGCACTCCCCAAAGACTGCCTCGCTTGTTTGTTTTGGTACAAGCCCACCACAATTTGCCCAAACCATTGCAACACAGAAATTATTTATATGACCTCTCTGAAAGAAAAAATCCTCTCCTAGATGAAACCAAGGTAGCAAACGGCATAATTTCTTTTTACGGGAACCCTCCCATTATTTAAGGCTGACCAGTAACTCTGAATATTCCTCCCTGACCTTTGCATGATGGACATTTCTACTCATCAACTTCCTATCCATTTCCCGACTAAGTTGGGCTCGGCTTCCAGTCTAACCGGATGCCGATGTAAAGTGGACATTTCTATATAATTTCACATGTACTTGGTTTATCTTTAAATGCTGCTAATATTAGAATGACCATTTCAGTATTTATTCCTCACTGCATATCCAGAACAAATAACAGAAAGGGATAATTTAAAAGCAATAAAATTCTCTGCATCCTGACATCTGGTATTCAAATTTTTGTTCTACCTCATATTGACAATAGAATTCCCGGAACAATGGTGTTCTTCTCTCAGAGAAATTTTATGCTTATTCAATTTGAAATCGCTCAAGATGTAATCTTGACTTTTATTCGATTACTTTGGTGGGCGGACATTATTATTTGGGTCTATATTGTCGTGTTCTAAAGTTCAGTGTACCTTAGGACCAACTTAAGTTAACTGTTGTTCAAGGTATGCTATTCGGGAGATATTACCGGAATCGTTGTATTATGTACTAACAATATTCATAATCATCTGTCTGCCTGTTCCTAACTATGTTGGGGTCGGTTTCCAGTCTCACCGGATGCAGCTGAATACCAACATTTTACATGGAGCGACTGACTATCTGACTTCCACAACCCAGTTAGTACTGGGTAATGAAATATCCCTCGATTACTAAAAATATACAATCATAGAGGTCATAATTTGTTGATGTTTTCCAGGGCTGTTAGTTCTATTACCTACTAGTTAAGAGAGTATTTAAAATCATTTCAAGGAATTCATTTTGCATCAAATTTACTTTTTAAAGTCTCAACATTAGGTAGCTACTCAGTCTTTACCGATATCTACGCACGCAGCATGTAATATATCAATCGGCATCAATCAATCACCTGAGTGTCGTCTTTATGAACACCTTTGCTTCGCGTTTTATAGTCTCGCTCAGATAGGCAACGATACGTATTTAAGAATATTCCGAGATATTTAACACCTTTTGCTTGTAGGTACAGTCGTAATCGAAAATCGATTAACAATATCGTATGAAGTACTGACAAAACCTCATGTCGGTCGTTGCAATATTTTTTGTTTGCGCCAGTTTTGCTGTTTTGACTATTTCCTACCAATTTCTGAAATGATGTTTTAGACTCGTTTAGTATTCGTTTTCTCTAAATAATTGAAGACCTTCCAGTGATTTTTCTTCATTTTCCTTTCCAAGAACTAAATGAGTTCCCAAAAACCGAGACGAATATTCAAAAATGTGATCAAAATAAAATTACCCGCCGCCTTTTACATCAGAAAAAAATAACCCAGATACCGAACTGCTACTGAGGAAAAAAATATGACTATGTGTCAAACGGAACCGCGTTACTTTTCGGTCTTACAAATTATACCACTAAGTTGTAATTTAGATATTTCTGGTCCAGTGCCAAGAACATTTGCTGAAATACAGAATACGCATGTAGCTGGACAATGAATATGATTTAGGTTTCTCAATAGCGGTTGAATAAATCGCCACTGCAGTGGATTACCCTGTATCATGTCGAATATAACTGAGTATGATAAAAGAATGAGAATCGTCTGACGTCAGGCTTATAACATCATATTGGGACTTTATGGCCATAAAGTATCTTGAATGTTTCTTTTTTTTATTGCGAACGGGTTTTATTTTAAGGCTAGAAATTGACGGACATGAAACGGTTAACCTTGTTGTGTGAATGGTTACAACAATTTTAAAAGAGTAACCAGGGAGTTTCTTTCTCGGTTCTTTTGCATAAGAAACGACCAACCCAAATCATGCACCTATTCTCGACGTTTTATAAGTCCCTATGTAGGCCAATGTGAAATAAAAGATTTTGAACATGATGGATACTAAAATGACAAGAACTGAGTTCAATTTTCCAAATCATAAATCTAAAAGATACAGTACGGACAATACGGTTCTGTACAACCAATTCTCTCTCCAATATACGTAAGATTACGAGCCATAAGATTAAATGGGAGGTATCCACAACTAACGAAGAAAATAGTTCATAAGGTGTTATATATGAAGGTTCCTAAATGTTGGAGGAGAGAGATTCGGTCATTCGGGTTAATTCGTCGGGTCTGTCCCTGCAATAATGAAAAAAATAGCTGTCGATATTGCACATCTGGCCTTGGTTTCTATCCCAATTAACGGAATGACGTGCGTTAGCCATTTTGGTTTCACTCATGTTCAGTATGCTGCCATGCCGGGAGCTTTGCGGAAAATGAAATGAACATTGGATTGACTCAGTTCGGTTCCGTTTAAAAGGATTGGATATTCTCATTTGGTTTTTGATCGAATTTAGAGTTTGTTTTTAGTTTTAACGTACATACGTAATATGACTGATTTGTTAGATTCTGTCCTCTGCTATTCATTGCGGATAGGGAGATTCTGACCTATATACCCCAAAAGTGGAAGTGGCGAATTTTTGAGCGATTAACTTTTGCAATACTGTCTTATTATCGACACGAAGAAGAAGACGAATTGTACTTTCACAATAACGATACAGTAAAAATGTTTTGAAATATCAAGGACCATCAAATTAGGGTCTACAGCAAAAATCGTTATAATTTTTTTTCCCAAATCAAATCTGCTGCCGCAAGAACAATTTTACCTAAAAACCCAGAACCAAATTGGCAGATGAAATCCCGGAAAAAAATGTCTTCCACATTTCGAGAATAACATTTCCTGTTTTCGTACCCGACTCCCGTACTCCATTCGTTAGTGTTCGGATCACGCCGAATCGCAAAGAGTTCCAAGTAATGTTCATTTTGCAGTCTTCTTTTAATTGGTGGTCATCATACAATTGTATGTCAATTTTGGTCAGCATTATTCACGTGGAGCAGCGGTGGCCTAAATGTAACAGCTCTCGACTTGCGAGTTATTATTGATGGGTTTGAACCCAGATAGGCTGATTTTTTTTGTTGACTTGTTTGTGTCCCCACTGCTGGGCAAAGGCCTTCCCAGAACCAAAAGTTCGAAGACATGTGATACCTACCAACCCGTACTGCGCCAGCGAGCGTGGCGGATAACAGCACGTTAACTCTCGAAATATTTTAATTTAAATAAATATTTATGTTTGTCTCATAGAGAGAGGAGGCCTGTGCCGCAGCAGTGAGAATATGATTTATTTATTTTAGTGCATTGAAGACTAACAACTAATAATTAAACAAAAAAATCCTCACGTAAGTATAGAATTAAAAAAAACTTGAGAGGTGTCAAGGGACACCCGGATGGAACGAAGTTCTGGCTTGCTATAAGAGAGAGAGAGACAGACAGAGAAACATGCGACGCCGCACAGCTTACAATAGCTTACTATAGCAAAAAGTGTCGTGCCAACTTTTCGTAAGAATTTTTTCCGTCTAGCCCCCTTTCACAACGCGCGGTAAGGAACTTCAATATTTCATCGGCGCCATCTTGGATTTTCATTTTGACCTCATTTTCATCATCAGCGACCCCAAAAACCACGAAAACGACACCCATGAAGAGAAAACCGAAATTTTTCGTCGGCGCCATATTTGATTTTCATTTTGACCTCTTTTTTATTATCAGCGACCCCTATAACCACGAAAACGACACCCATGACGAAAAAAATGAAATTTTTCATCGGCGCCATCTTGGATTATCATTTTGACCTCATTTTCATCATCAGCGACCCCAAAAACCACGAAAACGACACCCATGAAGAGAAAACCGAAATTTTTCGTCGGCGCCATATTTGATTTTCACGGTTTTTTCGTCGGTGCCATTTTTGATTTTTATTTTGACCTCTTTTTTATTATCAGCGACCCCAAAAAACACGAAAACGACACCCATGACGAAAAAACTGAAATTTTTCATCGGCACCATCTTGGATTTTCATTTTGACCTCATTTTCATTATCAGCGACCCCAAAAACCACGAAAACGACACCCATGAAGAAAAAACCGAAATTTTTCGTCGGCGCCATCTTTGATTTTCATTTTGACCTCTTTTTTATTATCAGCGACCCCTAAAACCACGAAAACGACACCCATGACGAAAAAACTGAATTTTTTCATCGGTTCCAACTTAATTTCATCGTGATGGGAAGCCCAGCCTGAACATTCAGTCTGCGTTTGGTCCTCGAGCCGACAACAAGCGGAAAAATAAAATACATAAATAATTATAATGGGGATGCACACTGTGGAACTAATGGCGCTAGCATAGCTATGCTAGCGCCATTAGTTCCACAGTGTGCACCAGCTGGTTCCAAGCATCGTCATTGGTTAAAAACCAAGGAATGTCATTTCATATTTTAAAATACCTTAACCTCATTGGTCAGATTGAGACCAGCTATGGTGGCGCCATCTACAATTAGCTTTTAACGTTCCTCCCCATTGCATAAGTTGATAAAAAATGGTTACAAAGAAGGTCTAACATCAAATGTATACAACCTACAACTCCTAGACCCTAGTTACTGTAATATATTAAAAAGAAAACTAGCTTGTCAAAAAGTGTCGTGACAACTTTTCGTAAGAATTTTTTCCGTCTGGCCCCCTTTCACAACGCGCGATAAGGAACTTCGTTCCAATTAAAAAAAGAAAACAGAAAGTTGTTAGGAGGAGCCCTGACCGCCGCGGCCGGCGGTGGCTGATATTTTCATATTTTTATGTAGTTTTTTTTAAGGAATATTTTAAAATGTAATTGATTTGATAAGAAATAAAGAAAGGAATAATACAAATTTTAGACCGATTATGGTAAACAATGGGAACATCCAATTGTATGGTAACTTTGGCCTGCAAACGTAATTATAAGCCCTAAGTATGTTAAATATTCTGTATTCAATTCATTTGATGCACGTGATTTTAATTGGACTTCATACGTGGTTGGTAATGTTTGTGTTTGTATTGAAAACACTGTTGAATTACTCTGTTTCAGTATTTTAGTAGGTTTAAATGGTGTATGCTTTGGCAGTATATAGTGCGGTTTGCATGCCATAATCAGCCAATAATGTACACATAGCCTCCTGTCTGTAAACTCTCGAAATATTGTCAACTGAACATACGGAAGTATCTCTGCCCCCATAATCGGGACTTGGGGCACCCCCCTCGTTAGGTTAGTTAGGTTGAAGTTGATATCGATAAAAATAAAAATGAAGCATCATACAATTTTTATTTTATAAGATCGTTATTACAATCTATAATTGGGTATAATTTATTCCCGGATATTAATTTTAATCAATATGAAATAGAATCAACAAAACATTTTAGTGTATTAAGCAAGATGCATTTAAATTCAGAAATATGTAGACGCTCGTTTATAATTTTTTACTGAGATCAATCAAGACCCTAAAACTTTAATTCGAAAAACATAATTTAATTCATTTTAAAAATCAATAAAAAACAATAGTTGTTTTTCTTTTTGTTATTGACTGATTTTGATTAAATATCATTACTTATGTGATTTTTATTATTCCATTTTATCGATATCGACTTTTTTCTTAGTCATGTAGTGGAATCCCTAATCAGGCATACCTACGCTACTTGACCTTGAACTGACCAATTGCAGCCGCGCATTCTTCCTCGTCCCCCGGTCAGCGGTAGTGAGTTGTGTTCTTATGCTACGGCCAGACTTGCAGGCGAAGATTCGTGTTCGCGTTGTCGCGATAAAGTTCGTGTTCGCTCTATGACGAAGTGCTTGGCCACACTTGAAAAAAACCTTGCTACTGTCGCGATAATCTAGAACGTCGCGATAATTCATTTGTGGGAAAAAATGGAAGAGGCGGTTGCACTCGGGTAAAAATTATTTACTGCATCTTTCCTTATCCTCTCATTATTCCAATCCGTGATTAACAAGTTCAATCAAACACGTTTAAACCTCTCGGAGTATCGGTCAACTAGAGCGCGCGAAGTGTAGCCAAACGCACGAACTTTGTCGCGACAAAACCCTTTGATGTGCGGCAATTTACCGACAGCCGCGCGAAGGGCTTTCGTATTCGCGAAGTTTATCGCGATAGGACGAATTCTTTGGCCAGACGTGTCGCGACAACGCAAATCTTCGCGTTATCGCGATAGTGTAGCCCCAGCATAGTGCTGGGGCTACACTATCGCGATTAATATAAGAATTCGTCCTATCGCGAATCACTTCCGCTGTCGGTAAATTGCCGCACATCAAAGGGTTTTGTCGCGACAAAGTTCTTGCGTTTGGCTACACTTCGCGCGCCTTAGTCTAGTTGACTGCGATACTCCGAAAGGTTTGAACGTGTTTGATTGAACTTGTTAATCACGGATTGGAATAATGAGAGGATAAGGAAAGATGCATTTAATAATATTTACCCATGTGATACAGTGCAACCGCCTCTTCCATGTTTTCCCGCAAATTAATTATCGCGACGTTCTAGATTATCGCGACAGTAGAAAGGTTTTTTCAAGTGTGGCAGAACTTCGTCATATATCGAACGCGAACTTTTATCGCGACAACGCGAACACGAATGTTCGCCTACAAGTCTGGCCGTAGCATTAGAAGAAATCGGCCTATACGCTCTCTAGTGGTTATATAAAATATAACTTTTTGCCACCCCGTAGCGCCGATGCAAACTCGATCATGTAACCCATAAAAGATGTCCACTAAACACAAGTGTTCATTTGTAAGTTATAATAACAACGCCAAATATAAAACTGTCTACACAAGTGATTCGTCACCAAAAGTAACTAAAAGTCCGACAGTTTATTTACCTCTAAATTAAACCTTATGTCCTCACGCATTAAGGTTACCGTCCTGCTGAATCAATGAAAGAACTTCTTCTTTGATCTATTTTGTTGGTATACTTGGCCTTGTCGAATGTCAGCATTCATTTCATTTGTGGAATAATGACAATTCCATGTTACTCTGTAAAGATGTAGCTTTCTAATGGTGAAAGAGTTTTTAAAATCGGTTGAGTAGTTCTTGAGTTAAATCGTAACATACAAATCATCTGCCTAGCCTTTTCCCAACTATGTTGGGGTCGGCTTCCAGTTTAACCGAATGCAGCTGAATACCAGTATTTTACATGGAGCGACTGCCTATCTGACCTCCACAACCCAGTCAATACTGGGTAATACGATACCCCTTGGTAAGACTGACTTTTTGGGCCACTATACCTGTAACGACTGTCAAAGATCTACAAATGACAGCCGGGACCAATAGCTTAACGTGCTTTCCGAGGCACGGAGGAAACTCGGTATGTAAGGGTGGTCACTCATCCACAGACCAACCTAGGCAAGCACGGCTTAACCTAAAGATCGGCCCGAGCGGCTGTTATTATTTAGCCACAAGTTCGATCGAATCGTAACAAACACACAAACGAAAAATCAAATCTTTCTTCTTTGTAAAGATGAGCATGTCATATAGATGAGCTTATAGTAATCCCTCTGCTGGGATAACGCCTCCTATCTGTGAGACGGAATAGGCCACAACTCACCATGCTGGTCCGGTTTGGGATATCAGAACCAATATTTGTCTTTATTTCCATTGACAGACGATTAAAATTAGAGCATTAACATTAATCAGAATCAAATTCGTCTTCTCTGTGACCCGTTCCTTCATATTTTTCTTTGACATAAATCCAGATTACGTCATAGTCAGACCAAAGTATTCGATTCACGATTTTATTTTTGATAGAAGTTCAAACAGCGCCGGGATTCCAGGATACCTATATTTACAGAAAAAAAAATGTGTCAGTAGAGAAGCTTACAAAAAATCGTTCATTGGTATTTCTGGTAAAGTAGACGTAAAAATATGACAGGAATAGCGAACGAGGGAATTCGTTAAATTAAATTCCTTTGATTTCGCGGTATGAAGTCGCAGTAAGTAATGAGATTATAGGACTTTTTCAAATGAAGAAAATAATCCTTATTTAATTAATTATTTGTAGTATTCCTGGCTTCGTATAAATAAATAAAACCTGATTAATAAATCAAAGTATTACTTATAAATGTTTTTATTAAAGTCAGCTAAGTTGCCAGCGCTAATATTATTTTCAAACCTCTCAAGATTAAATACTTTCAAAAAAATAGCGACGAAATACCAAACAGGAATTGTACTTACAAGAAATCTTTCTCATACCATTCCTGCAGTATTTATTATACTAACATTTTGCTCACGTCTCGGTTTCTCGTATTTATCTTACACAATACTCGCCAAGTTCGTTTGAACTTAACAATTTCCATCGAGCACTGTCATAACTTTATATTCCATTACGAATAGCGTAGCGTCATTGGAATCTCAATAAAAATTGCTCCAAGTAAGCGGGAGCACACGATGGTACGCGCCTAAGTGAGACCTACATTCCAGTGAACTCTCGCCAGTAATCAGTTTCACCTTGAACTTGCTTGAGCAGTTGCTGGCTGTCTAAACGCTCCCTCAAAGAAAAAAAACGTCTGCAGTATTCCCGGGTGTGATTGGCAGGTTGCCAAGTTAAACTTAATTCTTAAGGGGGAGTGCGAAAAGTAGGCGCCTGGAATTGAGGCCTTATCGTCATTCCGCGGGTGACCTAATTGAAATCCTATCTGGATTGCTTTTTAACCTTAACAGATTCTGATTGACCTTATTAAGAAGAAGAAGTGTTAAGGTAGTTTATTGGTTAATTGTTGGGTTACTTCATTCATTGTAACTATATTTGGGTGAATTTTCCCGAAATCTAAGTCTGAATTCAGAACCACTTCATAGTCGCGGTAATGTAATTTACATTGAGAAATGATTGTATCCATAAAATATTAATACTTAGATTCTAAACACATTGGCCACACACTAGTAAACATTGTATGTTAGAATAAGTTTATAGAACTAATACTTACCTAATTAGTAGTTAACTAGTATTGGTTTGAATCTTAGCCTCTGAGTCTGAAGCAATCAGAACAGATTAAAAACAAAGTGTAAATACCCAAAGATTAAAACACACACTTTAAATGTACCAGTACCGTCAACAAATTGATGAAATCAGGAAGTACTGTCCACGAAATTACAAAGTCCTTGAAGATGAATCGTTTCGGCTACGCTAATTGGTATTTAATCTCCTTTTCTGCACACTAAATAATTATTTAATAACCTTGACAGTCGGCCTCTTTCAATTTTAATCCAGTTTGACGGCACTAATGGTCAAGGTTTAAGCAATGTTTGTGAACGTACTTATATTCCGAAAACATTCATTGTTTTTGTTGGACTTTGTTTCATTACACTCGTGACCTGTCGACTGATGCAGTAGGTCCCTAGAAACACACTTATAATATCAATGCAAACTTTCTTGACAAGCAACTCTTCCTTCGTCATTTATGTTCCGGGGCCACGGTATCTCTCACGGTAGCCTTTGCCCTTCAGTTTGCTGACATCTCTTTAAGGCGCGCGTGGAACACGAACGCGTCGTCGCACACAGCCTGTCGTCATAAGACGGACGGACGGCGAGCTAGCCCATAGCTCACCGTCCACAGGCACGCGCCTATGGTGGCCAGGGGCCACCACGTGAACGCCCAGTGAGTGTCCCGCGGCGGATGGGGCGAAACGTTCTCTCCCTCTCGCGCTCCGTCACCTCCTTCGCTAGCATGACTGCTTCGTAGAAGGAGGTGACGGCTTCCCATTCCGTCTCGCTCCGGACCATGGATTGAACCAGGGCCGGACGCGAGAGGTCGCCTCCGCCGATCGCCGCTACAAAGACACGGCGGTGCTCCGAGCACGCGGAGCAGACCTCCACCGTATGCTCCACCGTGTCCTCCGGTCGATCCTCGCAGTGGAAACACCCGGGCAAGCAACGCCTCCTTGAACTGCAATGTACAACTTTCTTTGGCAGTCTTTACGGGTAGTCAGATGCTCGTAATATCTATCTGTCTGACATCTAATCCAGCCAAGGTTTCGTGTCACCCAGCGTCTGTGTCGTTGTGGAGTTCAGGTTGGCAGTCGTTCCATGTAAACATGACAAGGTTCAAAGTTTATTCAACTGTTTTTGTAAGCCGATCGACTGTGCAAAATCCAGTCTCTTCAAACTACGTAGTTATTAGTTTGTTTGTTCGTTCGAAATGGTTTGTTCACATCGTTAGTTTCAGTAATGAGAATTGAAAGCTTTTTCCATTGCATCGACTAATGGACTGCTATACCCTTGCCTAATTATAGTTAGCCAATAAATAATTTCCAAATGGTAACTCATAGCTGCTAGTTAGGACGTCCATTTATGTGGTTAGTTAGGCACTCGTGTTCAGTTAAAAAGGCATGAATGTCTTATGATATACATAACAGATTCATAATCAGATACCAGCGCTGTGTCATTTTCTTTAAATGTTACATAACATGCTGATATAGGGGCCTTTTGGCCTAGCATAGGATCAATTTAGTTTAATGCATGTCTTCTGTTTGCATCGTTTTATTTAAATTGTTTTATAATTTTAAATAAATACTTTTTCTTTTTTCTTTCAAATTTCTTAGTGTTACAATATACCCGTATGGACGCACATATGGACCACAATCCATCAGATGGTTCATCTACTGCATGCTGACATTTCATCAACAGTTTCTGAACTACTTTCTGTCATATAAACTCGATTTATTTAGGTCATGGTATCTCAAAAGTCAACAACCTTTATGCCAATAGAAAATCGATTTACAACAACCATAAAAGGGAGCGAAGTAAAAACATAAACGACATTGAACAAGAGACATGTGACAATAATATAACCATGAACTGGATTTAATCAATCTCAATCAGGAACCCGTGACGCGGAGTACGCGTCGCGTCGTGTGGTCACGCGCCGTTTAGTTGAATTCCTTTGTGTTTCTGAAACCCTAATACCTTAATAGTTTATAACAGTCTTTATAACTCAATTTATTAAGATTTTTTCTTTCAAATCCTTTCAATGTTTAATGAGCAAAGTTTCGGTCTCCAACTCACGATTCTGTTAACTCTTTTTTGATTCTGCAATCCTAGTTATTTACAGGAATTCTTCCACTTACTATCGCTGCTACGACTGTATTTATGTTTTGTTAGCCTAGAAAATCGCTACGTACAGAAATTAATAGTTGGCTAACGGGAAAATATGTTGACGTTTGGTATTTCGTAAATTTTCTAATATCCATTGAGTCCTTTAGCAGTTATGTGAATAATCTCCTTCTGAAAATACCAAAACTTAATCGCGGATGATCTTATTTTTGTAATTTCTGAGTGACTTGATTAAATCAAAAATTAATAAATCCTTTTCTTTTGTTCCAGGGTGAGTGAACCTTCAAGCTGTTTCAAGGCTTGATGCGGTTCATGCTGGCTAAGCACTCTTACGACTGGACTGTATTAGTATAGGTGAACAAATCCTACTTCCTATTTTTCCTACTAATATAATAAATGAAAGTTTGTGAGAATGGATGGATGTTTGTTACTCTTTCACGCAACAAATACTGAGCGGCTGTGGATGAAATTTGGTACACTATAGTTTATAACCTGGATTAACACATAGGAACAACAACACATAGGAATACAACCGTATTACAGCAGTAGGCTATTAGGGCAAGCAAAGCTTGTAGGTTTTTATGAAAGTATTGCCACTAGACAAGGTGTAAACAATCTCATCACGAAGCCGTCAATTAAACATCCTGTACATCAAATTAAGTAGCTTTACTCAAAAAAATATTGCTGGAAACGACTTTTTTTTTGGGTGAAATATCATGTTTTGTTGTAGAACTCAATGCAACGACCTCAAAACATCATTGTGCTGATGGTTTGATTAAATAGTTCGGGATCGTGGAGGTGTTTAAAGTAAAAATCTTCCATCAAAAACTTGCATTTACAAAAAAACTTGTCAAAATGACCCCCGATATTTTTGCAACTAAAAGGTTCCCAGGTATGGTGTGGAACAAAAAAATGATCGCAGTGACGGGGAAATCAAGTGCCTGTTGGCTTCGTTAAGAGGTTTTTATTACACCCTTCATACAAATAAGTTTATTCAAACCCGAGGACGCGTATAAAGAAAAACGAAATCACCGGTGATTATTCAACCCTTTCAAGCCGAATAGTTGTAAAGGGATTTACATTCGCGGACCGCTGACAATGGGACTCGACCAAAAGTATTCCGGACGAAATCTGGTTCGTTTTGACGACTGTTTACAAAGGCGGATACGGGTAAATAGGTAGTAATTACTTTTGTTTTTATAGGAACTGAATAAACTGAACTGAACTGAACTGCGGATTGCACCAAGATCCATTTCCTAACTTACACATAAGAGTACTGAGAAGCGGAGCCTAGAGGCCCGTAAGTCAAGTGGTCGCAAGTGCGACAACTGAGCTTGAGTTCCTTTTTTTTGTTTTTTTTAATCGGTTGGGAAATCATCAAATGACTACTTCCGCTCTGGGCGCAGCGGGAGGGAGTGTCAGGCTTTTACTGAATAAAACCCATCCATGTTCCTTCCTCGCCCTTTATGTTCCGGGGCCACGGTATCTCTTTCGAACTTTCCCGTAGGCCCAGCAGGCTTCGGCCCTTGCGGGCCCCTTCCTTTATGCTGTCATCTCTTTGAGGAGCGCGCGGAAAACGAAGTGACCGGGGACCACCAAGTAGCCCCCGGCCACTTCGTGTTCTAATTGTGTGGGTGTACTATACGGTGGTGGTGTTGATTGGGTGGTAGGTACACATAACACATCTCTCTTATCCTTTAGGGATTAATAACGTAACGTTTATGAGCGTCTTCAATCCCGGTTGTAGAGATCTACATACATCCATTAAAAAAATTAAAAGGAACTCGACAAAAATACTTAAAGCTGAAGAAAGCAATAGGTATCCTAAAGGCAAAAATAAATCTAAAAGCCTACCCTTAATACTTTGAATGTCAGACATACATCAGTTTGATTGACACACGGTTTAATATCCCCTCTAGACCTAGAAGCTCATATAGGTACGTAGGCACGAAGTCACATTTTCATGACAATTTTCACAGATTCTTCCAAACTTCTTAAACATAATTCTGCATAGCTTTTTCGCAACTTCGTTGGGATCATTGAATATACATAATATACTAGCATTTTACATGGACCGACTGTCTATCTGACATCCACAAGCCAGTCACTAGAAGATTCTTCAGGCTATCTCTGAATTAAAAATCACTCAATTAACGACAATCAATCGTTCGCTTTCATCTTTAATTTATACCAATTCAGTCAGTATCTTCACAAACCCATTTATTTACATTATTCTGGATCTGGCTTCTGTTAAAGATCGAAACGCTTCAGAAATAATAAGAGTTCTTGAGATCGATAAGTCGAGACAAGTAAGACTTATAAGATAGTGATAAATTGATGTTTATTGAGCAGTAAGCAATTGGAGCACTAATGAGGCATATATTTCATTGAATCACTTACTTACTGGCTCATGGAATAACTGATTGTACGCAAAAGAAATGAACAAACAATCTAACAATGCTACTGGCGAAATCACAACCCAAAGGATGCAGTCGACATGCGGGGTAAGAATGAAGGTGTTAAAATTTAAAATTCAATCCCAGCTCACATTCAGTCTGATCTATGTACATGTTTTTAGAAGAATGCGCGTCAATCATTTTTATGAACATGGTGAGTCTTGTCTGCTTTACCGTTATTGAGTAGTATGCGAAGTAGATACTAGTGATCCTCTTTGAGTGGATGTCCATCAAACAGTTAAGTCGCAATTGATCTCTCCATTGGTTATCTACTTCGTGTTGAAGCCGGACATTTACGTGCCAGAATTGAGATTGATCGAAGTTGACTAGCGAAACGGTAGGCAGTCGAAAATGTGTTGCTCTTCTGCGGTTAACTTCGTGAATTTTTTTAGTCAAGTCATCAATCAACGTCAGGTTTTATAGTGGAATAAATAAGATAGATTCTTCTTTCCTATTTTGTCGAGTGTTGCAAAATTGTAGTTTATATTTGCAAAAAAAAAACGCCAACTCAAGTAGCCAAGATTTTAGGCTACTCAAATTGTGGTGTGCAAAATTAAGAGGCAGCGGTACATAATCTTTCGAATATACCAGAGAAAATAACATGAGTAAGGAGGTAATTCTACGTTACAAACTTGATTCTCGTTCAGAATCGGCGTCAGCGATCTCAATTGCTGCTATCAAGTGTCTATCACTTACCCCTCGGACATAATGCTGGTGTAAGTTATAGCGCACTCGCCCCGCTTTCAATTTGCTTGCAACTCGCTAGTGTGATAAGGCCCTAAAAGGGTGGATGTTTTGGCAAATCTTCTGCGGTCTGGGTATTAACATGTATTTTTTTCAAAATTGACTGCACTTTTTCCTGAATTCTTTGGCTATGCGTGATCCCTATTGCCTTCAACTGTCAATTTACTCTTGCAAGATGTCATCATCATCATCAGCCTTTAATGTTCCCACTGCTGGGACAGGCCTCTTCTCTATGAGAGGGGATGGGCTATGATCCACAACGCGGGCCCAGTGCGGATTGGTAGATGTCACATGTGTTCGAATTTTTGGTTCTAAGACATGCCGGTTTCCTCACTATGTTTTCCTTCACCGTTTTGAGAGCAGTGGTGATGGTATAAATTACACAAAGTAATGCGCTTGTCTGGGTTCGAACCCACGACTTACTACTGCTCGTAAGTCGGGACCGCCACCGCTGCAAGATGTGAGACACGAGAATCATGTCCAGTCAAAGTACGTTTAGATAGACTACAGTATTCAAAGTGTAAGTTCTATACGTTGCCCGCTACAACTCATACTTTAAACCAGCTCCTGATCTACGCATGCATGTCACGCAATATTATTTATATCCTCTGCATCTGTGGTGACAATTTCCTTCAATGAATTATTGATAGTGATGCTTGGTGGAGATTATTCATTCATATCGCCGAGATTGGTTCGGGTCTTGTCTATTTTTGAGATGTTATGAGGGAGAGGATTTTTATGAAAGATTCTGTGTTGACATTTTTTCTTTTTTTTGTCATCTTTTTTTCTGGTCTTAAACATTGATTTAGTTCTAACATTTAAAACGTGAAGGTTGATGTTGATCTGTATTTATAGATTTTAATTAATTTTGTATAAAATTTACTTAATTTTTTTAAACTTTCCGACAGCAGAACTTTGCAATTGTTTAATGCTTAATTTACATCTAGGTCGCTGAAATAAACCCAGCGATACCTGCCTGGTTCGAATTAGACCCGCTCATACGCATACGCATATTGGTTCTAAGCTAATAAATACAATGTGCGTTAGAAACATCTGCCTATGGCATAGGAACAGCTTTGATCTGTATCGACGTGTTATACTGTGTGTGTTTATTGTTCCCGAGTAATTTTCTCTGCGTTGCAACCTACGCGATTCACAAACGACTCCGCTCGTCGACGCGGTCAGGCGGTGTACGGGAGATAATCGTCAGTCAGTCAGGAGTTCCCAAAGTGTGCGCCGCGGTGCCCTGGTGCGCCGTAGCTATTGAAGAGGGGCGCCGCGCCGCCGTGAGGTGCTTCTGTTTGTGATCTGCCTAGCCTTTTCCCAATTATGCGGCTTTTTGCAATTATTAGGCTTCGGCTTCCAGTCTAACCGGATGCAGCTGAATACCAGTATTTTACTTGGAGCTACTGCCTATCTGACCTCCACAAGCCAGTTACTAAAAGATTCAATTTAATCTGTTTTACTTAGAAATTATAGACAAATGAAGATTTTCCTTCCTTTAAATTGTTGTCAATGGATTATTTTATGAGTTTAGTAGGGTAGTCCTGACGAGAATAAGTTTTAATTAAGTGTTAATGCTTATTAATTATTAAAGACAACTGATTTCCAGTTGTTTACATGGAGCCTGCCTTTTTAGTGCCTGCTGCCTATCTGACCTTCACAACCCAGTTGGTAAGACTGGTTGTCAGACTTTTTGTACGCTTCTGTTTACTATTCTCTAAAACTGCCTATATATAGGTAGTCGATAAAATCTCATGAGCTTATTGTCTCAGAATACTGAGTGGATCTTTTCACAGAACACCTGTCGAAGCTCACTTAATCATTTTTTAAATACTTTGCCGAAATCGATGCCTTAAAATTTGCGTAAATCCAAGATCCTTTCCATGCAGTAGATCCACGAGAATTTACTTCGCAAGAAGAAAAGAGTCTCATATAACTCTTGCGACAGCTGCCTTTAAACAAGACTCACCGTTTTTCACCGTTTTTCGATTTGGTGGAGTTTTATATTGGTCTAAAATGAGTATCAAACTTTAAATTAAAAACCTCTAAGAATTTTATTCTTATTTACTATTCTAATTTTCATTCCGTGTGCAGAATGTTTTTTAAAGTGTGTCATCATAATTATAAAAACTGCTTTTTCGACCAGCTACAGCGCCGAGACAAAAAATTAAACTACTAAAGCGAACTGAAAACTTTGAGAACCCCTAGTCTCAGTCTTCAAAGCGGTCTAAGACCGGTCACAACTCACACAGATTTGAATTAAGCGTGTGCGCAATGTCTCAGTTCACTCAGGAGTGTTGTGACAACGTTTGTGAAGTATTCTTCATTGCTAATTCATGTGTGCAGTCACAAGTAACTGAGTCTTTACACTTGCATGAACTTTTCAAACTTAAGTTCAGTTTTATCTTTACGTGTTCACGGAGGAGCTCGTATCTAAATAATAACCAACCGCTCGGGTCGATCTTTAGGCTAAGCCGTGATTGCGTAGGTTGGTATGTGGATGCGTGACCACCCTTACATACTGAGTTTCCTCCATGCCTCGGAAAGCACGATAAGCTGTTGGTCCCGGCTGTTATTTGTAGGTAGATCTTTGACAGTCGTTAAAGGTAGTCAGTGGCCCAATAAGTCTGACAACCTGTCTTATCTAGTGGTATCGTATTATCGAGTACTAACTAGGCTGTGTAGGTCAGATAGGCAGTTGCTCCACATAAAATACTGGTATTCAGCTGCATCCGGTTAGACTGAAAGCCGACCCCAACATAGTTGGGAAAAGGCAATGCAGATAATGACAAACGAGACATATCTGAACTTTATAGTAAGGTAGCGCCTAGGCACGGTCGGATACGATATTATATCAGTGGTGACGAAGCTGTTACTCCTCAAAAGCCGAAATTGACAATCGTGAACGTCAAAAAAGTGCCACAAAACTAAATCGAGACAAAAAAAAAACAACTGTTTTTGGTCCTGCAACGAAACTAATCTGAAAAGAATAGCGAAGGACTACAAAAACATAACAATTCCCACATCAGAACCACGTAATGCTTCCAGCAAGGAAAACATAATGATGCCACCCTTATTATTTTTCTAAGTTAGACCTTATGACATCAGCTATTAGCCAGTAAAAGTCTCATCAAAATCGGTCCAGTCCTTTTGGAGATTAGCTGAAAGACAAAAAATAAAAAAAAACATGTTTTTGTTGTAATTGCCGTATATGTTTTCTTATGCATTCAGTAAAAAGCTTTAATTTTATTTATTTGTATCTTTATACTAATCAGCTCGATGTTTCTGAGTAATGCCATTCTCTTCAATTGCCGGCTTATCGGCTAGTATACAGTTACCCTTTTTCTTAGATTTTATGGTATTCTCGTCTTGGGCTGTTAATGTATTCTATGTCTTTATTTTGCTGTAGGACAGTAGATGTCGATTTACATAGTCATAAAATTGATCTTACACAAGCCGACATCTGTCTATTAGATGACTAGACTTTATTAGCATACATTAACTTTTAATTAAAAAGAGTTTGTGCTAATTTAGAAATAGCCTGTAGGTTATTTGCAGATGGTTTCACCGCCATAGCTTTGTCTTTGTAAAAACTGCGCTCAATATTTATCAATTGTATGACCATGATTGGGCGATTTAAAATGAAATTGTATGGACTGCTAAAGTAGTTATAAGAAGTTCGTTATGGGAAAATACAGAAACTATCAAATCTAATGACATCAAATAATATTTAAAAAAAAAACTGGTGGATATATCGTCCATAGAAATGTGTAAAGCAACATTATAAAAACATTTTTGCAAAAAAAAAAATAAAACCGATCGGTTTCTCTTTGTTGGCTTGATTAATTTAGTTTTTTTTTTGTCACCGACTTCTGAAGCTAAAGTTATTTTTCACTTTTTTGTGTATTTTGAAGTCGGTTTTTGTTTTTGTAAAAAGGTTTTTATTTTTCACTTTTTAGTGATTCACATGTGTACAGCATACCAGCGTGATGTTATGTTATGAACTGGTGTAAACAATTGACAGACATGAGATGATTTCAGGAATCCTAGTCCATTTGCTATCAATTATTAAAAAGTTCCGTTACCTATCTCCGAAGTTCTTCATCAGATCTTTACCAACTGAAATGGGACCACTCCGAGAAAGTATTCTACCAAAACCTACCGAAATCACTTCAAGTGTGCCTATAAAATTTGAAGAGTGCTTTCTATTTCAAACCTACAAGAACAAATCGTTCCAACAATCTTAGAAGAAGAGAAACAGTAAAATGGCCACAAGCATACCACCATTTAAAAAAAGAACATCAGAGAGAGCGCCAAACAATCCACTTTAGCAATTCAAGAACAAGGATCAAGGCTCTATAAATTCTCAAACTTGTACTGTGGTGCGAAACAATTGTTGGTTAACAGGAAACGTTTACAGTGAGTGGTGGACGGTTATAGCAAGTCAAATAGCTTGGCTCGTTATGACAAATTGAGGGGGATTTAGTGGAATAGCTTGCTATGACTTTGGAGCGACGGGTAAGGATTTTGTGAAAACGTTACGTAGACATGCTCGTGTATTTTGCTGGGAGATTTGGTACCTACGTGTCTTGGTAATAAAGGATAGTTTTAATGAACTAATTTAAATATCGTCAAGAAGAGCAGGGTGTAGTTGAAGGAGTGTACAGAGGCTTTTGCCTAGGAGTAGGTCAAATCAGGCAAACCACAAAAAAAGAAACAACCGTTAAAAAAAACAAGGTTTGAATATGGAACTTGTAGTAATATTATTACGTACTAACCGACTGAACGTCCTCAATGGTTGACATTTTGTCTGTACATCAATTTTAGGTCAAATCTTCATCACATCCATTATTAGTTTAAGCTTTATTGTTTCACGTTGCTCTTTTATTGCCATCCTTTCATTTAGTTTCATTGTAGATATCGTTTTACTGTAACAATTACGAGTTTATCATTTTCATTTTCATACTACACTATACTCACAAATTGCTCACAGATGATGCGCAACATTATTTACTACACTATCCACGCACCAGAACCTTTAATTCCATCGTATTTCTTCATGTTTTTGCTAACTTTGTGTTTATTAATTCTTTGACATTTTATTGTCAATAATCTGGTCGTCATAGTTACCTTTTAATCGTTCGTGGTTTTCTTTGTGGCCATCCACCGTTTTTGTCTTAAAAGCCAGATAATCGTTCTGGCCTTCTACTTTACACACTCTTTTCGTCTAATTTTCAAACATTTTGCAAATTCCACTTTTGATTTCGAAATCGGCTATATAAGACAGGGCCGCTCTAGACATTCATTCATTTCATCGCTAGCTTTCGAGCGAAGAAAATTATATAGGCCTTGTCCCGGGGCCGACTGCTCCGGGACTCAAGAAAAGACCTCAAACCTCTTGACTTCTCCGCCAGTCACCTCAACTAAAACCTGCCTCTGCACTGGGCTTCAGAGGAGGACTGCTGCATCTGCTGTCAACCTTCATCCGGGGCTGGAGTCCTGTGTTGCGAAGCCTGCCTACTGCTGTCAACCTTCATCCGGGGCTGGAGTCCTGTGCTGCGAAGCCAGCCTACTGCTGTCAACCTTCATCCGGGGCTGAAGTCCTGTGCTGTGAAGCCAGCCTACTGCTGTCAACCTTCATCCGGGGCTGGAGTCAGCGGTTGGACCGTTTTTGGCTGACTCGCCCCGGACTGCCGTCGACCCTCTCCTGCGACCCTCTCCTGCTCGTCTTCATCCCGTGATCATCCCTTCACTCCATCCTCATCTTCACTATCATCTTCATTTTGTTACTTTCAGATTTTATTACTAAAATAAATTGTATTACGTTTATCCTCATTTTTTTTTTTTATTTATTCTATTTTTTTTCTTCATATCTGTCGCTTCACGACAGTTTGGCGCCCAATTGTCTTCAGGTTCTACACTTCTACATAACACTACACATTTCCATCATCACAAAATTCTAAAGAAAACACTTTGTCTAGTGTCCATAAATCAGAGGGAAAATAAGTACCCATTTTAAAAACATTATTTCTGGTGGTCATACACGTAATACTTTTAAGATTGTGGTATCTTACCTTTACATAGTGTGACTCATTATATAAACTAAAGAGGTCATTACTCTTCACTAAACCTTAAAACCTTTATACAGACTTGGTTTATAAAAATTGTTTCTGTTTCACCTTAACTACAATTTTCCTCTGATTTAATATAAACCTTTTTGGCAGTCTCTCTTGGCAACTTCACTTTAGATCATTAGTTCATTGTCATACTACAGACATCATTAAACATTTTCATATAGCTATCATTGTAACTATTTTTTCTTTTGGAAGGAAAATAATTTTTCTTTAATCTTTTACTAACTTAATACTTCTAATTTTTTTTTCTTCTAGAAGGAAACAAGGTATTTTCTTTGAAACTTATCTTTATTTTACCAATATGTATAGAACAATTAAGTTTGAATTTCTTAATAAACCTGAACTCGAATACGAAATTAAGATCAGACTTGAGGAACCAGTAGACACTGTCGTACGGTTAAGAAAGCAAATTCTTCGACTTTCTTCTATTACCTCCTCGGAGGAAATTTTAATCTCACCAATTCCAATTGAGGAAGAGCTCCCTCAAATTAATACCACTATTAATTACTTAGACTTAAAAGTAGATAAACTTCTACACGGTGATTCCAAATACACTCGTCTTATAGAAACTTATCTTAATCATTTATTTTTTAGACTCGAGCGTATAGACGTTGACGTACTGAACTCTGAACAGAAAATTGAGTTTGACGCTTTACGGTCCAAATTTGATAGCCTCAACAACAAATTTGAACCATTCACTTTTCTTCCAGCGGAAAATACTTCCCCTCCTCTCTACGATTTACCT
The DNA here is from genome assembly GCA_950022955.1 of Xestia ashworthii. Lineage (NCBI taxonomy): Eukaryota > Metazoa > Arthropoda > Insecta > Lepidoptera > Noctuidae > Xestia > Xestia ashworthii. The sequence continues at coordinate 7,600,041 of OX465556.1, forward strand.
ACCTCTCATGACAACTCGGAAACTCCTCCTTCAAATATCCCTCCGTCACAGACCATTCTTGAGGCCCTCCTTCAACAAATTAACTCTACAGTTCCTCCTCAACAAGTGAAGCCTCATATTTTTAAAGATTTAAAAAGATACACTTATAATGGAAAGTCATGTCCTAGGTCGTTCCTTCAAAAACTAGAAGAATATTGCATTTCACGTAGCTTTGACAAAAAACTTTTGATTAATCAAGCGTACGAAATTTTTACAGACAATGCTTTACACTGGTTTAGATTTCAGATTAATTGTAATCCAAATCTGACCTGGCATGAAACTTCTGAGCTTCTTATAAAAGATTTTGGTGTTTTCGATTACGATTACAAATTACTAGAAGACATCAGAAAGCGAACTCAAGGTCTGGACGAAACTATATCGGTCTACATTTCAATTATGTCCGGAATGTTTTCACGCTTGACTAAAAAATTGTCTGAGTCAGAACAATTAGAGATTTTACTGAGGAATATCAGACCGTGCTATTCAGTTTTTGTGGCATTAAGAGATTGTACTACTATTGACTCTCTCTTAGCTGTTTGCCAGATTTACGAAAAATTCTTGGACAAAGATAAAAACTTTAAAGAACCATCTTTGCAACAAAATACTTTAACAGCTGAATTTAGCTACAAACCTCGTATACCAGTTACTAATTCTTCCTCTGTAAATTTTCAGAAACCTCCTCCTCAGTACCTCCAAAAACCAAAACAAATTAACACTCTGACTCGATCTGATCCTCCTCAACAGAGTAGCTTTTGCGTTCGTTGTCGTGTGCATGGACACACCTTAAACACTTGTAAGAAACCTCACTTCATTATTTGCTTCAAATGTGGTTTGAAGGACTTTAAAACTGCTGATTGCCCTAAATGCAATCCTAAGCCTGGTACTAGCTCAAAAAAACTAACAACTGACTTGAAAAGTGAAAATTTCGACGTTAATGATTGGAATAATTGGATCAAAACTCTTAAAAATTTCTTTTCTTACTACAAAATTTCTTCAACCCTTTACTCTAATGACAATGATTCCAAACGCCCTTTCATTAACGTGCGAATTATTAACTTAAACATTTCTGCCTTACTTGATTCAGGTAGTTCTGTTACCATACTTGGCAACAATTCTCACCTGGAAATTCTTAAATTAGGTTTCAAGCTTTTCAAGTCAGACTTAATTACTGTCTCAACTGCTAGTAACCAAAAAATTAAATCTTTAGGATATTTTGAATTACCTATTTTCTTTAATGACCAGACTCATTTAATTAAAGCTTATGTTTTTCCAGAATTATTCCCCTCTCTTATTCTTGGTATTGATTTCTGGAAAAAATTTAATCTTCTTCCTACTATTTTATCTTCTGTTTGTCAGTCGAACCTTAAATGTTCATCTATTCAAGATGCGGAGAAAAAGATACTACCTTATGAACATCTTAGTACAAATCAGAAGGATATTGCAGATAACATTATCCAACGCTTCAAGAGTATCTCATTTGAAGAAAAAGGCATTTTGGGACGTACTCATTTAATTACACACAAGATCGACACAGGTGATTCTCTCCCCATCAAGCAAAGATGTTATCGATTGTCCCCTGAAAAACAAAAAGCTTTAATCAACGAAGTGGATAAAATGTCGAAATGGAATGTCATTGAACAATGCGAAAGTCCATGGCTATCTCCGGTGCTTATAACTCCGAAGAAGAATGGAGAATGGCGTTTCTGCGTCGACAGCAGGAAACTTAACTCAATCACTCGTCGTGATGCCTACAGCCTCCCACTTATAAGTGAGATTCTTGACAATCTTAAAAACGCCAAATATCTCTCAAGTATCGACATTGCGAAGGCCTTCTGGGAAATTTCTCTCAACCCTGCGGACAAAGACAAGACTGCCTTTTATGTACCCGGAAGAGGCATGTACAGATTTAAAGTAATGCCCTTCGGCTTAACTAACTCTCCTGCTACTCAACAGAGACTAATGGATATGCTGTTTACTCCAGATTTTGACAACAAAGTATTCTGTTATCTCGACGATATCGTAATTATAAGCGATACCTTCGAAGAACATATTTCTCTTCTCTTAAAAGTTCATGAAAAACTCTCTTTTGCCAATTTAACTATAAATTTTGAAAAAAGTCAATTCTTCAGGAAAGAACTCAAGTACCTCGGTTTTGTTGTAGGTGAATATGGCCTGAGAGCTGATCCTGACAAAATTCGAGCCATTTTGGAATATCCTACACCATCCTCTAGAAAAGAAGTACGTAGATTCATCGGTACTTGCAGCTGGTTCCGAAGATTCATTGCAAACTTCAGCACAATTGCTTCTCCACTTAACAGGCTAACTTGCTCTGGGAAGATTGCCCCTAAATTCGTTTGGAACCCCGAAGCAGAATCGGCATTCGTGAAACTTAAAGAAGCTTTGGTTACTACTCCTGTTCTCGCTTGCCCAGACTTCAACCTCCCATTCTCTGTACATTGCGATGCATCAAATTTTGGCATAGGAGCAATGCTTACACAACATCAAAACGACAAGGAAGTTGTTATTGCTTACATGAGTAAAGCTCTTAATAAAAACCAGCAGAACTATTCTACAACAGAAAGAGAAACTCTAGCCGTAATAACTGCTCTAGAACACTGGCGTTGTTACCTAGATAATGGTAAACAATTTACAATTTACACAGATCACGCTGCTCTTAAATGGTTCCAGAACTTATCCAATCCTTCAGGAAGACTGGCTCGTTGGACGCTACGCCTATCTTGCTTCAACTTCATTCTAAAACATAAAAAGGGTAAAGATAATGTTGTCCCTGACCTACTATCCAGATCAAAAACTCATGACTCTGAAGATTCTCAACGTCAAGGTGTAAATCCTATTTTAACGGACGAATCAGTTCCTAATCGTGACTTGGAACACTACAACAAGATTTTACTTGGCTGTCAGAACAATCCTGATTCTTATCCAAACTATACGGTTAAAGAAAACAAGCTCTATCGTTGCATTCACTCTCCTCATGCTCTGAACGATGACTTCACTTGGAAAGAAGTTCCACTTCCACATGAAAGACAGGCTATTATCGAAAGGAATCACAGTTCTTCTCAAGAACCTCATCTCGGAATTTTCAAAACCTACAAGAAGCTTTCGTTACGATATTACTGGTCTGGCATGTTTAAAGATATCGCTAAATTTATCTCTACTTGCGACATTTGTCTTGCTTATAAACATCCAAATCATTCTCCTTATGGCCCTATGGGTAAACCAAAAATTTGCTCGAGACCTTTTCAATCTATATCGCTTGATCTTATGGGTCCTTTTCCCATGACCAGAAGACGTAATCAACATATTTTAGTTATTAATTGTACCTTTACTAAATATACTTTTATCTTTCCCTTAAAACGTGCTACTGCGTCTAACATAATTAATATTTTAGAGAATTCCGTATTTCTCATCCATGGTGTTCCACAAACCATTATCATGGATAACGGTCCCCAATTTCAATCCCGTGAATTTACTACATTTCTTAATAAATATAAAGTCCCTTTTATATTCTACTCTCCATTTTACTGTCCCCAAGTCAATCCTACAGAAAGGTATAATAGGACCATCATCACGGCTCTAGCTACTTTGGTAGGTGATGATCATCGAACCTGGGATATTTATCTCCCAAAAATTCAACACGCGATAAACAGTTGTGTTAATGCTATAACTGGTTTTTCTCCAAACTTTTTAGTATTTGGTCGAGAAACAGTTCCTTGTGGTTCATTCTACACTCCAACTCAAAATCTTGAGGAAGTTGTTTTTCTACCTCGCGATGTCTACGCTACAAATATTGGTTTCCTCTCGTCAATTTTTGATAAGGTTCAAACTAATTTATACATAGCACACGCTAAGAATAGCGCTCGCTATGACCTACGTCGGTCATTTAAAGAATTTAATGTCGGTGATACAGTTTGGCGTAAGAATTACGTACAAAGCAACGCGGGTTCGTACTTCAGCGCAAAACTGGCCCCTAAATTTCTAAGATGCAAAGTCTTTAAGAAACTCTCGCCCTTAGTATACATATTAGAAGATACTAATGGAACGAAAAATAAATGGCACATCAAAGACATTAAAATCTAAACCTCGTCTTCATCGAATCATCTTATTTAGATAGTTAATCTCTCATTAGCTCATTTATCAATCGCTTAAAATTAATCTTTATTTTTGTTTTGAATACGAGTTTTTAAACTCACTATTCAACGTCCTATGCGGCGTTACTTTTAACTTGTCTTTATTTTGTGATTTAGAGCTTACTGCTCTTATTCTTCACTTCTACAAATGAGGTCAGAAGATCACTAGTTCAGATACCTTTACTTTAGAGCCCTACCGCTCGAATCTATCTTAGACTAAACTAAATAGTCATCTTAATAATTATATAATTATTCCTTTATAGGGTTTTCTTCGAGCGGCTGACTACTCGTAAAATAAGCCTTAGGTCAATATATTTTTCACCCAGGGAGCGGTTGATTACTCCCTAAATAAGCCTTAGGTCAATATATTTTCCACCCATGGAGCGGTTGATTACTCCCTAAATAAGCCTTAGGTCATATTTAGGAACATACTTCTAGAGTGGTAGTCATTGACTGTGAACTCCACCCTTACCATTATGTAGATGATAGTATACCTGAGGAAGAATGAATGTCTGTTAGATGATTTCTGTTTGGACGAAGTAATGTTTCAAGGATTTCTCTCGAACTTTAAACATAAAATTTTCTCTGAGTCGAAAATTTTCTGGGGTTGTCGGGGAAATGTAGTAATATTATTACGTACTAACCGACTGAACGTCCTCAATGGTTGACATTTTGTCTGTACATCAATTTTAGGTCAAATCTTCATCACATCCATTATTAGTTTAAGCTTTATTGTTTCACGTTGCTCTTTTATTGCCATCCTTTCATTTAGTTTCATTGTAGATATCGTTTTACTGTAACAATTACGAGTTTATCATTTTCATTTTCATACTACACTATACTCACAAATTGCTCACAGATGATGCGCAACATTATTTACTACACTATCCACGCACCAGAACCTTTAATTCCATCGTATTTCTTCATGTTTTTGCTAACTTTGTGTTTATTAATTCTTTGACATTTTATTGTCAATAATCTGGTCGTCATAGTTACCTTTTAATCGTTCGTGGTTTTCTTTGTGGCCATCCACCGTTTTTGTCTTAAAAGCCAGATAATCGTTCTGGCCTTCTACTTTACACACTCTTTTCGTCTAATTTTCAAACATTTTGCAAATTCCACTTTTGATTTCGAAATCGGCTATATAAGACAGGGCCGCTCTAGACATTCATTCATTTCATCGCTAGCTTTCGAGCGAAGAAAATTATATAGGCCTTGTCCCGGGGCCGACTGCTCCGGGACTCAAGAAAAGACCTCAAACCTCTTGACTTCTCCGCCAGTCACCTCAACTAAAACCTGCCTCTGCACTGGGCTTCAGAGGAGGACTGCTGCATCTGCTGTCAACCTTCATCCGGGGCTGGAGTCCTGTGTTGCGAAGCCTGCCTACTGCTGTCAACCTTCATCCGGGGCTGGAGTCCTGTGCTGCGAAGCCAGCCTACTGCTGTCAACCTTCATCCGGGGCTGAAGTCCTGTGCTGTGAAGCCAGCCTACTGCTGTCAACCTTCATCCGGGGCTGGAGTCAGCGGTTGGACCGTTTTTGGCTGACTCGCCCCGGACTGCCGTCGACCCTCTCCTGCGACCCTCTCCTGCTCGTCTTCATCCCGTGATCATCCCTTCACTCCATCCTCATCTTCACTATCATCTTCATTTTGTTACTTTCAGATTTTATTACTAAAATAAATTGTATTACGTTTATCCTCATTTTTTTTTTTATTTATTCTATTTTTTTTTCTTCATATCTGTCGCTTCACGACAAACTGTCATATTATGTTAAATATCTGTTGATAAGATGTTGTATACTACACGGTTGGCCTTAGTGGTATTTGTTACTGAGCCTTAGCATTTCGTTTCACGTCTAGACAAGCCTCATATTAGCCGTAGGCTTATTACGATAATACTGTACTAGACAGCGAGACATGACCGTAACCTAAGATATTTTGGGAACAAAACCAGATATGGAGGTAATGTAGGTAATGCTTAATTAAGCATAAGAACCATTGTATAGTTATAAGGTATAAATTATAATTTTTTCGTAAATCAACAACCTGTTTATATTCAGCTATCGGATATTTTGGTATCTCCTGTCGAATTTCATATCAAGTTGTGAATAATAATACAAACTAAAACTAATATTATAAAGTAGAAAATAATGATTTTTTGTTTTGATTGTTTGTTACGATTTAACTCAAGAACTACTCAACCGATTTATAATTTGCATGAAATTAATTATTCTGATATCATGCAAATTAGCTCAGCTATCTCAATTTTCGCGGACGAAGTCGCGGTCGAAGTGCTAGTTCAAAAGTCAACAGTCGCTCCAAACATATCAAAATTCTAAGGACCTTTGTAAAGTTTCGGTACATGATATGACGTATGTCGTATCTCTTCTTGAGAGAAGAGATACGACGTATGAGGTGGAATAGACATCAAATAATGACCACGTGTTCAGTAGTGCATCGTTCAGAACCCTCCCCTCCCTCCACATGAACAATACAAAAAAATCTAATTAGTCCGTCATTTAGATTATCAAAAAATATTTTACCCGTATTTTTTTTTGTTATGGTAACCAAAATTGACGAAAATACGACGCTTTTAAAATTCTCAACACGTCATGCCTTGGCATAATTTTTAGTGAGTTCTGACGTCACGAGCCCCCTGACTCTCGAGTTTTGATGCGTTTTATCTTGGTCAATTCATTGATTTACAAAAACAAAAAATACCTGTCCAATATTTTAAAATAACTGACGGACTAAATAGATATGCAATTTTTGATAAGTCATGCCTGTCGTCATTTTCATCGGTAATTTAAAAATTACTTAGGTCTTCCATACTAACAGCCGCTCGGATCAATGTTCAGGTTAAGCCGCATTGGCCTAGGTTGGTCTGTGGATGGGTGAACCATTTCATACCGAGTTTCCTCCGTGTCAACTGCATTGGGTTAGACTAGAAGACGACCCCAACAGAGTTCGGAAAAGGCTAGTTGATGATGACTTTTGCAGGAAACACATTTTCTTTTTAAATTACCAATGACCAAGTTTTAAATGGGCCCTCCGATTTAAAAATTGGTCATTGGTAATTTAGAGTGATATACTAAACACATGTAACATTTGTGCGTTCCATCCCGTATATGTTTCAGTTTCTTGAAGAGGAAGTACACCAAGTAATTAATTTCGTACCGTACTAAGAAGCTTCATAATTCTATTTACCCCTAAAGCCCATAGCGTGAACATACAGACTTACAGACACACAAAGTAAGCTCCCAAATGCCGTTGCTTGGACCTCTACAAACAACTTAGTACGTAGTAACTTAGTACACAAGGCAAAGTTTTGGGGCGTGCCGTAAGCCTCCTAAGTTGTGTATGTGATGTATAGCTGCATACTCGTATTAATAACTGTTGAAGGGTTTTCATATTAATTTGGGTATGGGATTCAGTAAATATTGTTAGAAATTATGTAGGTTATGTTCTCTTCTGATTTTGCTAAAAAAGTCAGATAGAACCAGAAGTTGTAAAAGATTTAAGTGAACGAAATGAAGAAATTGTCGTGAAGAAAGTTTTGAATATGAACGTGGATGGGTATAAGAGTAGAGGAAGATAGAAAGAAAGAACTATGCATGGACTGTGTGAAGGATGATAACTATGATATGGCAAGAAAGGACGTGTCTGATGAGATGACGAGTAAGGCGCAGGATACACAGAAAATACGTAAGACGAGGACGGGGCGCGGACAAGGCGCAGACGGGGCGCCGCCGCGCCGTCGCGACTTTTTAACGGACATAAATAGAAAAGACGAAGCACGGCCGGGGCGACGAGTGCTACAAAAGAAAACACGCGACACGCGCAGCACGTGTCCCGACACCGGAGCCCCACCCCGCCCGCACCCCCGTTCTCGCCCCTCCCTCTTCCGCTCGCGCCTGTTGGCGCCCGTGCCTCGTCTTAAGTCGTCTTTTCTATGTGCTTTACAATAGGGCGCGTAAGGGCAAACGTCATTACCGCGCCCGTCTGCGCCCTGCCTTTTCTGTGTGCTTTGCGACGTGACGCTTCTATTCATTTTTTATGAAAAAGACGCGGAAGAGACATAATTCCGTCTGCGTCTTGCGCCTTATAGACAAGTATGGAAACAGAAGACATGCTGCGCCGACCCCAAATAAATTGTCGTAAGGGCAGAAAAATGATGATGTTTTAAACTTGTTAAAACGTCTTGAGTTATTTGTGCAAATGTAGACCAAGACGTGGCCCGGTATCACCCACTGTTGGGTATAGGCCTCCCCTAACGTGCTTTCAGAGGCACGGAGACAATTCGGTGTAACGACTTTGCCACGAGCTCGTCTTTGCGGTCTGTACAACTTACGAGCACTAGTAAAGGATTTCTGTTCACGTCTGCACATTTCCATAATCCAAGTGAGATAATCGATTGAATTTCACACCCCGTTAAAAAGAAAACACCAAACCTCTATTTCCCGCTCGCTGAAAACACCAAGGTCTGCAGGCTATTGTCAAGTTAAATGCAGAACACTCAGTTGTTGTAGTCAGAGAGTCCTATACGACTCGCTTGACTCCGCTCTCATAGCTCTTCAGTTGAGAACGCTGTTTTGCTGGCTCTTATTCATTATACTGTTTAGAAATAGAAGAGTTTTTATATAGAAAAAAAGAAAGAGCTTACGTTTGTCATCTTATTTGTTTATTTATTTAACAATTCAGGCACAAAAGTACAGAGGCGGACTTATTAATGCCATAGGCATTTTCTACGAGTCACTCGATTTCTAACTAAAGGTAATGCAGAGACAAGCAGTGGTAGATGTCATTACTGAAAATCAAAATATATAAAATGCTGTACCTACCTACAAGGATATATAAAATAATATACCTGTATATCAAATACTATAAATATATTTTAAAATAAATGTAATCGTTAAATGTCTTACATGTTATCGTGGAGTGTGTAAGGATTAAAGTTTTCGCCTGTAATGCCCGTTGGGTTTGGCAGAAGTGTCTCAATAATACACCCACTTTCTACCAGATTTTTTCTCATGTGACTAAAACAGTGATGAAAAGTATAAATGTTGATGGATGGAAAGGGAGAGGAAGACCAAAGAAACCATGTGAATGGATTGTGTAAGGAATGATTTGCAAGATAAGGATACGTACAGTTTGGCAAAATAAAGTATGGAAAAAATGAGGGCGTTGTTAGCGACTTTCTGGCAACACTGAGCAGTGACAAGCCAATGACATTGCCGAGTTTGACAGAAAACACGGTATTGCCAGGTAAGAAATTTGTAGTTCCCACTGTTACCGCGTCACAATCTTTTTTGCCAAGCTGTAAGGTGTAAATGATTGTGTGAAGGTTGGCAGAAGAGAAACGAAGAAAAAAACGTGTCGCGCCGAACCTTGTGACATAAGACAAGGAGTGATGATGATTTCATCAGATTTTTAAGTCACAAGTGATTGGCTGCGGGTCTGTTGCGTTAGCGACCACTAGATCAACGAATATAAAGCAAGGAATAAGTACTTACCAATATGGTCGAAAACATGTCAAAGTCTTCAAGTAAATAAACACACCTATACTCTCGTCTATTTCGCGCTGAGTAATCAATCTTTCAAAACAGTTTGCATCGATTTGAAAATAAGCATCAGTAGTGAAACGAGCAGCTTTAACTCCAATATTATATTCATAGTAATTAACGTTTTTACATGCTTATTGAATTGAACTGAAGAAATATGTAAAAAACTTGGATTTTTTGAAAATTAAGCAAGGCTATCACCGTATTAGCCAAAGTGCTCATCACAACCTAATCATGCTCAGAATACCATTCAGGAGTACCTCACAAGCGTAGAGCATATAAAACCAAATGGCAGCATCTTAACATAAAAAGTCCTAAATAATTTCACCTACTCCAGTTACTTCATTCTTTTGTTTACCCATAAAGCTATGTTTACAAGCGCGAGATTGGGTAATTTTACAACATCGCCCTACAGTAGGGCAGTTACACACTCACGAGTTACGTTCAACGTTTGATAACGCTGTAAAAATACCGGAACATTATTGCTTCATGCCTGAAATGGGCTAGATAAGATTGTTTGAGTTGATTGATAAGGGGTTGATGAAATTCCTAATTACAGGTCATGTTTATTTTATGTAGACATTGTGTTCGTGTAGATAGTGTTTTAGATATGCAGAGAGGTAATTTTGTTTCAGTTCACTGAACTAAACTTTTGATTCCTTGTTTTGCCTTTTAGGATAAATTCTCTAAATGATCCGCTCATAAAATCCGTTGAGGAGTTATAAGAACAAAGCAATTACATACTTATACGAGAGCCACTGTAATCAAGGTTGTAAGAAAACCTCGAAAGGCACTTGTTCTCCTCGTCATTGAGATCATTTTTTTTCTGGATCAAACTTGAAACCTCCTAGTTACGAAGATATTGGAGGTCAAAGTTCCAACTTTTGCTCAAGTTTTTTTAATACTGGTTTTAAAGGTTATAAATTTACTTTAAATCCTCCATGACCTCTTGAATATTCAATGCATCTATCAGCACAATGTTCAGAGTTCGTTAAATTGAGTTTTACCGTAAAATACCACCACAAAAAAAGTCGTTTCTTAGCATTCATTTTTGGGAGATATTTAGTTCGATGTAGGTACTTACAGAATGCTTGGTTAGAGGCTTCGTGAACGCTTTGTATACAGAAATATCAAAAACATAAACATTGCCACTGACCTCCTTAGGAATGTGGATTAGTGCTCCATTGTCTTTAAGTTAATTTCTGTTGACGTAACAACTTTAATCTTAGCAATACGAGTCTAATAATAAGACAACCACTCAGTTATTGGTGTAAGTCTTTTACCGTAAGTAGACTTATTATGATAAGCATAATACGGAAAGTTTACATCTATTTATAGCAGGCAAAATTTTCCTCAAACAAGATGCCTTTTTATACAATTTCCATCAGACTTTCTTGATATTATATTAGTTCCTTCCGTGATATCGGTGTCGAAAAGCTATGAGGATCCATACATTTCCGAGAAATGTTATACTCAGGAACGCCTGTTCCCAACAGCCGTCGATCATGGAGACAAGCCATAAAATAGTTTGGTCGTAAAGGTAGTGAGGTAGTCAAACTTCGTTCAAGGTTATGGGGCTAAAAAACAAGGGGAAGTTTTGGCAATCAAACTATCGAATGTGTGTGTGTGTTAACTAACGGCCTTTGTCAATAACTTACCTAAAGGTAACAGTACCGCGGCCCCGGAACATAAAGAAAAAATAAAAAAAAGGTTGCTATCTCTGTCTGTTTGACATTTAGCTTACGAACGGTTAGAAACAAAACGTCACAGAAAAGCTTTCTTTCATTTTTTTTTTAATAAATCATGTGACAGGTAGGTGTGATGCAGATAGGATACTTTAACCTAACTTTGTTTATAGAATCACCGATAGCTTCGAGACGTAGGTATATTAACTATCAGTTATACGTAAGTAAGTAATAGAAAACGGCTGTTAGACTATAGGGCGAAAGGTTAGGTATCGTTAGGTTTGGATATGTTTGATGTCTTCTGGAATATACTCGTGATCCGTTTTTGAACATACTTTTGATTGTGGGCTGTGAACTCATTTTGTCAACATCACAGTCTTTAGCAATGAGCAATATTTATTTATTTCAAACTAGCTTCTGCCCGCGACTTCGTTTCCATCTCTGCCATCCAGCATTCCAACATTCCAGCCCTCTTAGCCATCTACATTCATACTCAACATTTTCCTCATCACAATTAATAAATAACGCTACACCCAGGTGTACAATGTAGTATACATAAATAGAAGTTCTTTATTGTTGTGACATTTACAGCTAAAAATGGCATTGACTAGTGCCAACGCAATCAGTTGGTTAGTGTCCATTTTAAGTCGGAACATATCAAGTTGTAAATAAGAAATCTTTACATATAGTGACTCACAACTCGACTCCGCAAGTCTGTTTATGCCGAAGTCGTGATATTACTAGTATGACGTCACAGGGTATCGTAAAAGTACTAAACCGTGGGTGGTTCTGTAGGTAGCAAGATTTAAAACCAGGCAATCTTGGCCCAGTACCAAGGCTCGTAAAAACTTGAGTCCGCTTCCTACGCTCCCGTTTTTAGGATATTGAACATTATGAATGAATTCCGTTAGCACTTGACTGTTGTATTTATTCCTTTGTTCCTATTGGGGCGTTCACTTATTACGTATTTATTAAACCTGGCTTTATGCTACTATTTGTTGAAGAATTTTGGGAGTAGGGCTGTTTTCTGGCGTAATCGATTACTTCATTTTATGACTCAAGTTCAGGGTCTTTAGAGAGCAAGTGAAGGAATAAACGGCTTTTTTGCTTATTTGCTTTTAATAATGGTGTCTACATCATGCTATGCTATGCTTGTGCTTTTAATCATGGTGTTCATGGTGTTAGAAAGCTTGAAGGGAATGTTACCGTCAGTAGCGTGTATGTAATGTAGCACATTTACGATGGCATTGCCATTAATTTCACCAACCAACCAAGATCACCAACAGTTAATGCTTTGTTTACGTTCACGAATGACGTCTAAATTAATTTTAGTTAGGAATTTTTGAACTGGCTACATTAAACATCTTCCTATCCCTGTCCTATTTTACTTGGGGTCGGTGGTACACGACTTTTTCTTCTTTTCTGGGCTATCAGTCGTCACGGTATCTTTTACTTCTTTCTCCCGTACGTAAAATACGCGCTTTGACGTGGAGTTGCGGACACCAGCCCTATAGACAACACAATACTCCTCTCTCTTTTATACCGTTTCTCACACAATCCTGGATGGATCTTTTCGTTGGCCCTCCTCTCCCTCTCCATCCAACAACATAATTACATATCCAAGTCACATACGCTACGTTAAACTATAAAGTGTGTAAAAACCTTCTTAAGGGGCCGGCGGAGGATGCGTATTTCATACAAACGTAATACCAAAATTATTTGTAAATCAAACATATTCTTAAGGTAGTCTGTATTTATTTCGATTGAATTACAGAATATCTATGTTCCCCAAATATGGTTTTTGGGAGAATAGTGATGCAAAGACGAGATATGAGGAATTTAAATTTTCTATAGAAAACTAATTTTTCTTATAACTCTTGTTAAAATCAGTGTCCAATAAAATATATATTTGGGAACCTAGATATTCTGTAATTCAATCGAAATAAATACACACTAATTATTTTGGTATTACGTTTGTATGAAATACGCACGCTCCGCAGGCGTCTTAACGAAGCCAAAAGGCACTGGTTCTCCCCGTCATTGCGATTATTTTTTTGTTCTACACCATACCTGGGAACCTTGTAGTAACATAAATATTGGGTGCCAAAGTTTCAGCTTTTAGAAAAGTTTTTTTTTTTTTTAGTTCAAGTTTTTATTGTAAGATTTTTACTTCAAACACCTCCTCGGCCTCCGTATTATTCAATCCACCCATCAGCACAATGTTTTGAGTGCGTCACATTGAGTTATTCCACAAAACATGATTTTTCACCCAAAAAAAAAGTCGTTTCCCAGCAATAATTTTTGCTTACTTTGTTTGATGTACAGAATGGATGAATGTGGTTGACGGCTTCGTGATGAGGTGGTTTACACCCTGTGTAAGGTCCCATTAAAATAGATGGACAACACAGCGTCCAGTACGTCTAGAACCAAAGATATGCAAAAAGCACACAAAAACAAAAAAAAAAAACACTAACACTAAAATAACTCTAAAAAAAACACTGATTAAAGTGATTTTATTTTGACTTAAAATAATAAATTAACTGAATAAACACGTCCATTATGGGCGCTTTCTCGAAAGAGTACCCAGGCATTCTGAATTTAACCATAGTAACTTTCAGTTGACCACAACCTTTTTATGATAGTGTTGTTAGGATAAATAGAAGATAGTAGGTAATTACACGCAAAATAAAATAACTGTAATCAGTGTTTTTTAATCTTGGATATCTTTGGTTAGACGTGTACTGAACGCTGTGTTAAAATTTCTCCATTTATTTTAATGGGACTTTATATTATGGAACATCGTAATGTGCTTGAAAGAATTAAAATACTAGTCGTAATAATTATCAAAGAATACAGCTAGCTGTTTATTCGTTCTTATTTTTAACGATCGGAAAAAAATATTTACAGTTGAGATAAAATATAAAATAATGTTTACAAAACGTTTCCATTTCAATTACACAGTTTTCGTTCACAATAGTTAAACGAAAATAAACAGTCAAGCTTATTGATCACGGAAACCTTTTAAACTGCCGAACAATACATAAAAGGATTCGAAAATAAAGATATAAAATGATAAACATAAATAAATACACAGTACGTTCACTAACATAAAACGAAATTAAACTTTACGGGCATCAAAAGAATATACTTCTTTTGTGAGAAAATGTTTTGGCCAAGTTTAATTTACTTTCTGTCTTAGTTTTGTATATACGAATATTTTGTCACAAGCCTCACAGACAAGGTAAAGAATCGTGTAATTAAAATACAGGAAACCTAAGTCAAAGGTCTGAAGCAAAATGTAAGTCTTTGTCTAGAAACTAGTCCAGTCGTTAATTAAAGAACATTTGAAGTGTTTTTATTATTTTTAAGATCAAAGAAAATATTTTTAGAAATAAATTTTGTATACAAAATAATGTACGAGTACTTCTTGAATTTTGGCTGAAAGTTTCTATTGTTCAGGTGTTTATTTCAGCCTGGTGAGTAACATAAAACCAAATCGTAAAGACTCAACTTGCGTTGCATGCAAAAGGCAATACTGTAGAATAAGAATGAATAGAAGCGACACTCCATTCAAACTCATTATGAATGCAACATCCAGTCTTTTCCAACTATGTTGGGGTCGACTTTCAGTGTAATCGGTTGCAGCTGAATACCAGTATTGTTCATGGAGCGACTGCCTATCTGACCTCCACAACCCAGTTAGTACTGGGTTATTACCTAACCCTTGGTAAGACTGGTTGTCAGACTTTTAGGGCCACTGACCTGTAACGACTGTCAAAGATCTACAAAAGGACAGACGGGACCAACTGCTTAACGTGGTTTCCGAGACACAAACTCAGTATG